>CM038143.1:306046504-308446504 GCA_021437245.1 Aegilops speltoides
CTCTCTCTTGGGGCGGGTCGTGCGGGTGGGGGCCATGACTGTTTTCACGGGGCCGGACACCCGTTGGTACCCGTGCTTGTGGTATGTGATGAATATGGGGCGAGGCTCCACAACTTTATGATGAAAAGGTTTGTACGGGGTTACTACCAATCAGTGGACTCCATGTTAGTGTCGACTAGGGAAAGGTAGTGATCGGGTGCTTACCGGGTACTTGAGTACAGCGGTGCGTGGTTTGACGGAAGTTCCCGGATCTAGTGGGTAAAGTGTGCAACCTCTGCAGTGTAAAACTATTAGAATAGCCGTGTCCACGGTCATGGAGCGATTAGGTAACGCTCTTGGGCTCGTCCACTTGTTTTCAAACCAGTGTGTGTGAGATGATGGAGATGTCTTGGATCAAGTCAAGGACTTGACACGAATGAGATGGGTTGGTGCCCTCTGGTTTATGATAAATGGGTTGGTGCCCATTCTATTTATGTTGATATCGTGACCTGTTCTCATGGTTACTTGAATTCTCTTGATGCATGCTTTATAGGTTGTTGAACATGTTACGCACTCAAAACTAGCTTTATGCAAAACTTTACCTATGTCATGCATTCTTGTACCTTGAACCAAATCATGGGTTGCTTGCGAGTACATTCAAAGTACTCATTGGCTTGCCACTGGTTATTTAATTGACGGGCATGGAAGAACGGAGTTGAAGAAGTTCTTTGGAGGCGATCATGCGAACTAGGGCGTTTCCGGTCGAGAATACTGTAGGGTTAAAGCGATTGGCATGGGTTCTACTTATCGATGATGTTTTCGCTGCTATGTTTCATTTGATGTTCAGCCCTTAAGGCTTTATCGATGTAAGACTTGACCTTGATGGTCACTATTTGTGTAAGAGCGGTATGTATGGATGTAAGACTCTTGTTATTCAGCTTACTGTGTTCGGTGAGCATTGATCTACGGGATCCTTGTACCGCGTACATTGAGTGATCACGACTTGCAAGTCGGGGTCCCCGAAGCTAGTACGAGCCATCTGTTTAGGAAGCCTTAGTTAGCATGGGCGTTAGATAGGCGAGACTATCCCTAGATTACCCATATACCTATGTTTATGTTAGCATCCCAAACACGGACACATTCCTTTATTGACCCTTCCCTTCCACTTTTTGTAGATGGCCGCGTGCAGAGGACTTCGACCCTTTGGGTTTCCGTGCTTCTTGAGGATAGCCTCGGGAAGTGCAGATTCACTCGAGTCCCCACCTTCTCCTACCACGAGCCTTTGGGTCGGCACCAGAAGGAGTATCACGTGGAGGTAGTCGTGAGGCGAATGGCCTGACAGGCTGGTTCTTTGAGGACCCCAGGATGGCGACACTGCTTCTCGCCGTGGAGATTGCTGCCCTCAAAACGCGACTTCGCCTCCGAGATCTCCTGCCGGAGATGGCAAGAAGCCAGCCACTCGTTACGCCTTATCGTAAGGAAGGTGGCAGCGAGCAGCACCGCACCACCCTTGGGCGAGGACTTCCTCTCCGCTTCGAGACCTACTTCAGACTTGTGTGCGCGATGCAGCGCACACAGCCTCGGTCGGCCAGACTTGGAAGGAACTCCAGAGACCAGGAGCTCCTCCGCATAGATTGAGCAAGCGACAGGATCAGAAGGATGGAGCACCCCTGGACAGCCGGTAGCTTACAGCGGGACTGCCCCCAGTCGCGAGCTGCCGAGGAGCACCTCGATCACGCCGTGTAGGCGAAAGGAGTACATAACCTCTTCAAGACACCACCAGCAAAGCAGCACCGTGTTCAGCTCCTTCACTCCTCCACTTCCTCGGCGATGAGGGAGCGAAGGGCAGATGATGATGAGGAGGAAGACCGGAAGGAGCAGAATACCCGCCGAGCATTCCACCACTTAGACTCCGTCGGGACTAGGATAGGCTAGCTCGTAGCCTATGGTAGGATAGGTCGTGTACCCTTCTGAATCAAGTCCTTGTAATGGTTCTTATGAAACCATGTTATGTAGTGTTTGCTTTCAACTTGCTTTGATGAAGTCGTACTTTCCTTGGGAACTTGATAAGCGACTACATTCCCCATTTAGTTTAATGCATGAGTTTGGCCCTTACGCCTCGTTTTATAAATTGTGTCATACCACCCCTTACTAGGCATTCCATCTCTCTTGCTTTCCCTCATTGTTGTTCCCTATCATGAGACCTTGACCACTCCAACAGGATGCTGTTGTAACATGTCTTGGTACCTCTACCCACCGCAAGCGGAGAGTTACTGCTGAGGCGAGCCAGCCGGGACCAAGCCCAGGGACAGACTCCACCACCACCACCTCCTCCAAGCATGGATATGGCTCGGCTTCTCCAAGCCTTTGAGAGGCGCCAAGCCAACACTGCAGCCCTCAGGATGATTGCTCGAGGCTGTCAACCGCCCGGCCGGTGAGCCTGACCATGGGCGTTCCACTGGTGGAGTTCAAAAGCATGCACCACCCACTTTCGCCGAGGCTGCTGAACCCACTGGATGCAGAGGCTGAGTCCACACCATTGAGGATCTGCTGGCGCTAGTCGGATGCTGAGGACCGTGACAAAGTGGCGTATCTGCCTTGTCTCGGGGGACTGCCAGAGCTTGGTGGGATGGATTCAAGGCCATGCATGTTGAGCAAGACATCACTTGGAACACCTTCAAGGCGAATTCCATAAGGCCCACATCTCGGACTCATGGCCATCAAGAAGCGTGAGTTCGAGCCCGAAACAAGGTAGTAGCCTTGTCAAGGAGTACATGCAAGTTGATGTTCTCTCGGTATGCCTGAAGATGTGAGCCGATCTTGCCAAAGGGCGCTTCATGGAAGGCCTTAACGGACTTCTGCGATCTAAGCTTGTTGTGTGTTGCCCAACCTTTCGATCGGTGAACAAAGCGCTCATGCTTGAAGATAAGCGGCGTGCCTTGGATGACACTCGTAAGCGCAAGATGATCGACAAGAAGCTCCACAACGGAAGCCTCGTCCGTGGCCAGCCCGGTCAAGCCAACCTATCGGCAGCCAAGGCTCTGCACCTCGCACCAACTATCCACCTGCGTGATGTCAACCCAGGCCAGCCTACAACAACCCCAATAACAATCTGGCAAGGCGTCGTCCCCAATCAAGTCACTTGTTTGGATGTGGACAGCGGGCACTACTCAAGTTGCCAACAAGCTCGGCGCCCGGCTAATCTGCAGAACCGGGACAAGGCCGTGGAATGCCACCAAGGAACCAAGCTCCCACAACCTGCCCAACAATGGCAGGTCGTGTGAATCATGTCACATGGAAGAAGCCGAGGAAGACCGGACGTCGTCTTGGAGTGCGTTCATGTCAATTCGGCACCCATAACTTGTTTTGTTTGATTAGGAGCCACGCATTCTTTTGTCACCCAAAGTTTTGCATTAAAGTGGCATGACCCTACACCTAAACAACCCTATGGTGGTACAAACCCCGGAGGCGAGATGAGAGCCAAGATAGGGTGTAAAGGTCGGGATTATCATGCAGGGTAGACTTCTAGCAAACCTTATCATCCTAAAATCACAAGGCTTGGATGTGATCTTGGGAATGGATTGGCTCAGCAAGCACCAAGGCTTGATTGATTGCGCCAACGGCGGTCACTATGACCAATGACCGAGAGTCAAGTCAAATTTGCTTCAACCCTCTTACTGCTCAAGCCAGCGAAGTCAAGCATGCATTGAAGTTGGATTGGAACAAATCTTGATAGTATCACGAGTATCCGAGGTTTTCGATGAGCTACAGGAATGCCTCTGATCGGGACATTGAGTTCATCATCGAGCTCATACGGGCAGGACCCATCTATAAGCCTTATAGAATGGGATCGGAGGATTAGCGAGAATTGAAGCATTTGGAAGAGCGGTTGAGGAAGGATTTATCAGCCTAGTGCCTCCCCTTGGGGATCGCTTTATCTGTTTGTGGCAAGAAGGGCGGTACCATCCGCTTATGCATTGACTACGCTCCCTCAACAGGTTACAATCAAACAAGTACCCCTTCCCAAGATTGAAGATCTGTTTGATCAACTCAATGGGGCCAGGTGTTCTCCAAGATCGACCTCGGATCTGGGTACTACCATGAAGATCGAGACCCCAAGATATTCCGAAGGCGGCATTATAGAGGATATGGCTGTATGAATGCTGCGGTCATGTCCTTTGGATTGACCAATGCCGACTTACTTCATGTATCTCATGAATAAGGTCTTCATGGAATATTTGGACAAGTTAGTCGTTGTCTTCATTGATGACATTCTTGTCTTCTCGAAGTCGGAAGAAAGCACGGCAACGCTTGAGGATGGTCCTAGACAAGCGAGGCACCAACTGTATGCCAAGTTCAGCAAGTGTGAATTACGGCTGCGTGAAGTTGGATTCTGGGCCATATTCTAGCGAAGAGGATTGTCGATCGACCACCTAAGAGTGAAGCCGTGGTGAATGGCAATCCCGAGCAATGTGAAGGAAGTCGAAGCTTCCTCGGACTCGGGGATATTACCATAAGATTCGTTGAAGGATTCTCAAGCATTGCCCGACCATGACTCAGCTCTTGAAGAAGGACAAGAAGTTCGAATGGGCGCGAAGTCGAAGAGAGCTTCGAGGTGAAGAAGAGGCTAACCACGCTCGATTTGGCCACAGGATATACACAGGAGTTTGTGATATATTGTGATCGTCGAGAATCGAATGGGAGGTGTTACGATGCAAGAAAGCAGAGTCGTGGCCTACCTTTCAAAGCCTCGACCTCACGAAGAACTCGCTACTCATGACCTTGAGCTAGCGGCGTGGTTCATGCCACGAAACTTGCGACATTACCTTTTGGAGAAGCGATGTGAGATATACGGATCACAAAAGTCGAAGTATATTTTCACTCAAAGGGAATTGAACATGAGGCGAGAAGATGGCTGGAGTTGATAAAGACTATGACCTCGGTGTTCAATACCACCTGGAAGGCTAATGTGGTAGCAGATCGTTGAGCGGGAAGGCTTGCTCCTTGAATGCTATCTTTGAAGCACAAGCTACCGCCTTGTATGAGGAACTTGAAAGCTTGAGGTTGGGCTGGTTGCACGAGTTCTTGCCAACCTCGAAGTTAAGCCTACCTTGATGGATGACATCAAGAAAGCTCGAGAAGGGGCATGAGTATTGAAGGCATCAAGAGGAAGATCAAAGCGAGAAAGCCTCGAGGTTCCTGAGAGGATGAGGAAGGTGTGTGGTTTGGGAATCGTGTCTGCGTGCCCATGAGGTTGAGCTCAAGAACGATCTTGCAAGAAGCTCATGACAGCCCATATTCCATCCACCACAGAGCACCAAGATGTATCAAGACACGAAGGGAAGATTTTGGTGTACGGGATGAAAAGGAGATCGCCTCCTATGTTGCAAAATGTGGCGTATGCGGGTCAAAGCTGAACATCGGCGACTCTTGGATTACTCAACCACTCAAGGTTCCAGTGGAAATGGGATAAAATCGGAATGGATTTCGTCCTTTGGACTACCTAGGTCGAACAAGGGACATGACTCCATCTGGGTCATAGTTGACCATTTGACCAAGGTGGCCCACTTCATTCTGTCAAGACAACCTACAAGGGAACAGTTAGCAGTCTCTACATCAGCAGTCGTGAGCCTTCATGGTGTTCCCAAGGAGATTGTGTCGGATCGAGGAACCAGTTCACCTCAAGGTTTTGGAAGAAATTCCGGAGGCCATAGGGACCAAGTTGTCCTTGACCGCTTTCCACCTGAGCCAGGAGGTCAGCCAAGCGAGTGAATCAAATACTCGAAGACATGCTCGAGCACTGTGTCTTAGCTTATGGAGCCAAGTGGGAAGATTGCCTCCTTTGCGAGTTCTCTTACAACAGCGTTATCGAGGCCAGCCTCGAGATGGCACCATTTGAAGTGTTATCTGGCGGAAGTGTCGTACACCTCTCAAGCGGTGGAGGCGGAGAAGGACTTGTCTTTGGGCACGATATCCTTCGTGACGGAAGAAGCAAGTCCAGCTTGTCGAGGCGTCAAGTCTGCCGAAGTCAAGCGGAAGAGCTATCTGAGACTCACGCTCTGAGACATAAACTTCGAGTTGGAGACCATGTCTATCTCGGTCACCCTCTCAAAGGCCCAGGCTTTCATGTCAAAGCTGCTTGAGATACATTGGCCCTTCAAGATCACGGCGGCGAGGAAGTGGCTTACGATTGGAACTTCCACGAACTCTACGATGTGCATAACGTGTTCCCGTGTCACAACTCGAAGTGTCTCAAGTTCGGACAAGCCCGACCTCTATAAAGGCGTCAATCACCAAGCCATTGATCTTCAACCTGATTTGACTTATCGTGAGAGCCCATCTGCATTACGGATGAGGCTGAGCAGCGTACTCAATCGCACCATCAAGTACTTCAAAGTCAATGGAGCAATCCAGAAGCGAAGCAACTTGGGGCGTGAAGACTACCTTAGATCCAATTTCGTATCTCTTTCAAGCCTAGTTTAGGAATCTCGGGGCGAGATTCTTGTAAGAGAGTGGTCTCACACCCTGCATTTTAACATCTCATTTTCATCAATAAAGCATGAAAATTTGGACCAACAAAACTTTTGCATTATTTGGCTTTTATTTGAAGTTGGTTTTTCTATGCTTCTTTTCAAGTGCTTCTTGAAGTCTTCTCTACCCTCTATATTCCATCTCCTTACCCCAAGCTCTGACCAATGATCATGCCATGTGAATAGTGCTACATAGAATTTTCTTACAAAAATAATTTGGCGAAAGTATTTTTAAAATTAGTTTTCAAAAACCCTGAATTGAGGTTTGCCTTGCAATACTTGATTAAGGCAGTAAAATCTTTCCTAAAATATATTTGACTCCTATTAGATATAGGATGCCGAAACCACAAAGGATAATTTTAAAATTCTTTGTTCTATTTTATTTAAAGGCTTTTCTTAAGGCCAGAAATGGTCTTTAATAGGAAATAATTATTTTCTGTTTCCAAAATATTTGACAAAATTTAGAGAAGCTCATAGGACATATATTGTCCATATATAAGATTTCAACACATGGTCATGTTCAAATATTGGTCAAATCCTCTAAAACCCTTTACGGATATTTCAAGCTTTTGAAATATTTACAAAATATTCTCCAAAAATCCAGGAAAATTCTATCATGTCACATATGACATATCTGCTGATCCTGCCAAGTCTCATGACTTGGAGAACAAGATAACACCATCAAAACCCCTCAAAACCATTTCTGTCCAATCTAAGGTTTGATCAACTTTACATTGCCAAGTATGTCCAAATGTGCTCAAACTTGGTGGACATGCTTCATGGTCTAATGATGCAACTGGACCAAATAGCACGAGTTGGAGAAGAGAAATCTTGGTCAAAGTGCCTCAAAACCCTCTCGACCAAAATCAAGTTTGAACCACTTTGCTACCAACTTTTCTCCAAGACCCCAACTTTGGTGAGCCTGATCATGTGACCAAATAAGGCTACCACACCAAGTGGCACATCAAGGAGAAATGATTTACTCCTTTGGCAAAGAATACATAACCTCTTCAAGACACCACCAGCAAAGCAGCACCGTGTTCAGCTCCTTCACTCCTCCACTTCCTCGGCGATGAGGGAGACCGAGGCAGATGATGATGAGGAGGAAGACCGAGAGGAGCAGAATACCCGACCGAGCATTCCACCACTTAGACTCCGTTCGGGACTAGGATAGGCTAGCTCGTAGCCTATGGTAGGATAGGTCGTGTACCCTTTTGAATCAAGTCCTTGTAATGGTTCTTATGAAACCATGTTATGTTGTGTTTGCTTTCAACTTGCTTTGATGAAGTCGTACTTTCCTTGGGAACTTGTAAAGCGACTACATTCCCCATTTGGTTTAATGCATGAGTTTGGCCCTTACGGCCGTTTTACTTAAATTGTGTCATACCACCCCTTACTAGGCATTCCATCTCTCTTGCTTTCCCTCATTGTTGTTCCCTATCATGAGACCTTGACCACTCCAACAGGATGCTGTTGTAACATGTCTTGGTACCTCTACCCAGCGCAAGAAGCCGGAGGTTCTGCTGAGGCCGAGCCAGCCGGGACCAAGCCCAAGGGCAGACTCCACCACCACCACCTCCTCCAAGCATGGATATGGCTCAGCTTCTCCAAGCCTTTCGAGAGGCGCCAAGCCAACACTGCAGCCCTCGGATGATTGCTCGGGCTGTCAACCGCCCGGCCCGGCGGGCACTGACCATGGGCGTTCCACTGGTGGAGTTCAAGAAGCATGCACCACCCACTTTCATCGAGACTGCTGAACCCTGGATGCGACGGCTGAGTCCGCACCATTGAGGATCTGCTGGCGCTAGTCGGATGCTGCGAGGACCGTGACAAAGTGGCGTATCTGCCTTGTCTCGGGGACTGCCAGAGCTTGGTGGGATGGATTCAAGGCCATGCATGTTGAGCAAGACATCACTTGGAACACCTTCAAGGCGAATTCCATAAGGCCCACATCCCTACGGACTCATGGCCATCAAGAAGCGTGAGTTCGAGCCCTGAAACAAGGTAGTAGCTTTGTCAAGGAGTACATGCGAAGTTGGTGTTCTCTCGGTATGCCCTGAAGATGTCGACCGATCTTTGCCAAAGGGCGCTTCATGGAAGGCCTTAACGGACTCTGCGATACTAAGCTTGTTGTGTGACTGCCCAACCTTTCTGATCTGGTGAACAAAGGCGCTCATGCTTGAAGATAAGCGGCGTGCCTTGGATGACACTCGTAAGCGCAAGATGATCGACAAGGGAAGCTCCACAACGAAGCCTCGTCCGTGGCAGCCAGCCCGGTCAAGCCAACCTATCGGCAGCCAAGAGCTCCTGCACCTCGCACCAACTATCCACCTCAGCGTATGTCAACCCTGGCCAGCCTACAACAACCCCAATAACAATCTTGGCAAGGCGTCGTCCCCAATCAAGTCACTTGTTTGGGATGTGGACAGCGGGGCACTACTCAAGAATTGCCCCAACAAGAAGCCCCCAGCGCCCCAATCGCAGAACCGAGACAAGGCCGTGGAATGCCACCAAGGAACCAAGCTCCCGCAACCTGCCCAACAATGGCAGGGTCGTGTGAATCATGTCACCATGGAAGAAGCCGGGGAAGACCGGACGTCGTCTTTGGAGTGCGTTCCTTGTCAATTCAGCACCCATAAGCTGTTTTGTTTGATTCGGAGCCACGCATTCTTTTGTCACCCAAAGTTTTGCATTAAAAGTGGCATGACCCTACACCCCTAAACAACCCTATGGTGGTACAAACCCCCGGAGCAGAGATGAGAGCCAAGATAGGGTGTAAAGGAGTCGGGATTATCATTAACGGGGTAGACTTCCTAGCAAACCTTATCATCCTAAAATCACAAGGCTTGGATGTGATCTTGGGAATGGATTGGCTCAGCAAGCACCAAGGCTTGATTGATTGCGCCAACCGGGCGGTCACTATGACCAATGACCGAGGAGTCAAAGTCAAATTTGCTTCCAACCCCTCTTACTGCTCAAGCCAACGAAGTCAACTGTCATTGAAGTTGGATTGGAACAAATCTTGATAGTATCACGAGTATCCGAGGTTTTTCTGATGAGCTACCAGGAATGCCTCTGATCGGGACATTGAGTTCATCATCGAGCTCATACCGAGCAGGACCCATCTATAAAGCCTTATAGAATGGGA
This sequence comes from Aegilops speltoides, assembly GCA_021437245.1. NCBI lineage: Eukaryota > Viridiplantae > Streptophyta > Magnoliopsida > Poales > Poaceae > Aegilops > Aegilops speltoides. The sequence continues at coordinate 306,056,162 of CM038143.1, forward strand.
TCGGAGGAGTTAGCGAGAATTGAAGAAGCATTTGGAAGAGCAGTTGAGGAAGGATTTATCCGCCCTAGTGCCTCCCCTTGGGGATCGCTTTATTCTGTTTGTGGCAAAGAAGGGCGGTACCATCCGCTTATGCATTGACTACCGCTCCCTCAACAAGGTTACAATCAAGAACAAGTACCCGCTTCCCAAGATTGAAGATCTGTTTGATCAACTCAATGGGGCCAAGGTGTTCTCCAAGATCGACCTCGGATCTGGGTACTACCAGCTGAAGATCGGACCCCAAGATATTCGAAGGCGGCATTCAGTAATCAGATATGGCTGTATGAATGCTGCGGTCATGTCCTTTGGATTGACCAATGCCCAGCTTACTTCATGTATCTCATGAATAAGGTCTTCATGGAATATTTGGACAAGTTCGTCGTTGTCTTCATTGATGACATTCTTGTCTTCTCGAAGTCGGAAGAAGAGCACGAGCAACACTTGAGGATGGTCCTAGACAAGCGAGAGCACCAAGCTGTATGCCAAGTTCAGCAAGTGTGAATTACGGCTGCGTGAAGTTGGATTCTGGGCCATGTTCTAACGAAGAGGATTGTCGATCGACCTGCTAAGAGTGAAGCCGTGGTGAATGGCAATCCCGAGCAATGTGAAGGAAGTCGAAGCTTCCTCGGACTCGCGGGATATTACCGCAAGTTCGTTGAAGGATTCTCAAGCATTGCCCGACCATGACTCAGCTCTTGAAGAAGGACAAGAAGTTGAATGGGCGCGAAGTGCGAAGAGAGCTTCGGGAGCTGAAGAAGAGGCTAACCACGCTCGATTTGGCCACACGGATATACACAAGGAGTTTGTGATATATTGTGATCGTCGAGAATCGGATGGGAGGTGTTACGATGCAAGAAGGCAGAGTCGTGGCCTACCTTTCAAGGCAACCTCGACCTCACGAAGAACTACGCTACTCATGACCTTGAGCTAGCAGCGAGTGGTTCATGCCACGAAAACTTGGCGACATTACCTTTTGGGGAAGCGATGTGAGATATACACGGATCACAAAAGTCTGAAGTATATTTTCACTCAAAGGAATTGAACATGAGGCGGAGAAGATGGCTGGAGTTGATAAAGACTATGACCTCGGTGTTCAATACCACCTGGAAAGGCTAATGTGGTAGCAGATCGTTGAGCGGGAAGGCTTGCTCCTTGAATGCTATCTTTGAAGCACAAGCTACCGCCTTGTATGAGGAACTTGAAAGCTTGGGTTGGAACTGGTTGCACGAGTTCTTGGCCAACATCGAAGTTAAGCCTACCTTGATGGATGACATCAAGAAAGCTCGAAGGGGCATGAGAGTATTGAAGGCATCAAGAGGAAGATCAAGGCGAGCAAAGCCTCGGGTTCCTGAGAGGATGAGGAAGGAATTGTGTGGTTTGGGAATCGTGTCTGCGTGCCCAACAGGTTGAGCTCAAGAACCTGATCTTGCAAGAAGCTCATGACAGCCCATATTCCATCCACCACGGAGGCACCAAGATGTATCAAGACACGAAGGAAGATTTTGGTGTACGGGATGAAAAGGAGATCGCCTCCTATGTTGCAAAATGTGGCGTATGCCGAGGGTCAAAGCTGAACATCGGCGACCTGTTTGGATTACTCCAACCACTCAAGGTTCCCGAGTGGAAATGGGATAAAGTCGGAATGGATTTCATCCTTTGGACTACCTAGGTCGAACAAGGGACATGACTCCATCCGGGTCATAGTTGACCATTTGACCAAGGTGGCCCACTTCATTCTGTCAAGACAACCTACAAGGGAACGATTAGCAGTCTCTACATCAACCGAGTCGTGAGCCTTCATGGTGTTCCCAAGGAGATTGTGTCAGATCGAGGAACCCAGTTCACCTCAAGGTTTTGGAAGAAATTCCAGGAGGCCATGGGGACCAAGTTGTCCTTCAGCACCGCTTTCCACCCTGAGCCAGGAGGTCGAGACCAAGCGAGTGAATCAAATACTCGAAGACATGCTCCGAGCACTGTGTCTTAGCTTATGGAGCCAAGTGGGAAGATTGCCTCCCTTTGCGAGTTCTCTTACAACAACAGTTATCGAGGCCAGCCTCGAGATGGCACCATTTGAAGTGTTATCTGGCGGAAGTGTCGTACACCTCTCAAGCTGGTCGGAGGCGGAGAAGGACTTGTCTTTGGGCACGATATCCTTCGTGAAGCAGAAGAGCAAGTCCAGCTTGTCGAGGCGTCTGAAGTCTGCCAAGTCAAAGCGGAAGAGCTATCTGAGACTCACGCCGCAGAGACATAAACTTCGAGTTGGAGACCATGTCTATCTCCGGGTCACCCTCTCAAAGGAGCCCAGCGCTTTCATGTCAAAGGAAAGCTCGACCGAGATACATTGGCCCCTTCAAGATCAGCGGCGACGAGGAGAAGTGGCTTACCAGTTGGAACTTCCACGAACTCTCGATGTGCATAACGTGTTCCACGTGTCACAACTCGGAAGTGTCTCCAAGTTCGGACAAGCCCGACCTCTATAAAGGCGTCAATCACCAAGCCATTGATCTTCAACCTGATTTGACTTATCGTGAGAGGCCCATCTGCATTACGGATGAGGCTGAGCAGCGTACTCAATCGCACCATCAAGTACTTCAAAGTCAATGGAGCAATCACACGAAGCGAAGCAACTTGGGGCGTGAAGACTACCTTAGATCCGAATTTCCGTATCTCTTTCAAGCCTAGTTTAGGAATCTCGGGGCGAGATTCTTGTAAAGGGAGTAGGTCTGTCACACCTGCATTTTGTAACATCTCATTTTCATCAATAAAGCATGAAAATTTGGACCAACAAAACTTTTGCATTATTTGGCTTTTATTTGAAGTTGGTTTCTCTATGCTTCTTTTCAAGTGCTTCTTGAAGTCAACTTCTCTACCCTCTATATTCCATCTCCTTACCCCAAGCTCTGACCAATGATCATGCCATGTGAATAGTGCTACATAGAATTTTCTTACAAAAATAATTTGGCGAGAAAGTATTTTTAAAATTAGTTTTCAAAAACCCTGAATTGAGGTTTGCCTTTGCAAGTACTTGATTAAGGGCAGTAAAAATCTTTCCTAAAATATATTTGACTCCTATTAGATATAGGATGCCCGAAACCACAAAAGGATAATTTTAAAAGTTCTGTTCTATTTTATTTAAAGGCTTTTCTTAAGGCCAGAAATGGTCTTTAATAGGAAATAATTATTTTTCTGTTCCAAAAATATTTGACAAAATTTAGAGAAGCTCATAGGACATATATTGTCCATATATAAGAGTTTCAACACATGGTCATGTTCCAAATATTGGTCAAATCCTCTAAAACCCTTTTCTGGATATTTCAAGCTTTTGAAATATTTACAAAGGAAATATTCTCCAAAAATCCAGGAAAATTCTATCATGTCACATATGACATATCTGTTGATCTTGCCAAGTCTCATGACTTGGAGAACAAGATAACACCATCAAAACCCCTCAAAACCATTTCTGTCCAATCTAAGGTTTGATCAACTTTACATTGCCAAGTATGTCCAAATGTGCTCAAACTTGGTGGACATGCTTCATGGTCTAATGATGCAATCTGGACCAAATAGCACAGAGTTGGAGAAGAGGAAATCTTGGTCAAAGTGCCTCAAAACCCTCTCGACCAAAATCAAGTTTGAACCACTTTGCACTACCAACTTTTCTCCAAGACCCCAACTTTGGTGAGCCTGATCATGTGACCAAATAAGGCTACCACACCAAGTGGCACATCAAGGAGAAATGATTTACTCCTTTGGATCTACACAAACCCATTTACGCCCATTTCTAGGGTTTGCAAAGGTTGCATTGGCAACTTTGTCCAAATAAGCTCAAAATGGGTGGAAGGCCCTAGATATATGTGACATTTCACCTTGGAGTATCTTGGCCAGTAAGGATCATTAGCAACAAAACTCCATCAAACACCTTACGGCAAAATACTAAAAGGCCTCTTTTGCCACTTTCACTAATCTCCTTGAGTTAATCTCTTTGCCACAACCCTCCTCACTTCCCTCATCATTTAGACACTTTCCTACCGAAGAAGCAATGTGGAGGAAGGGGGAATCAAGTTTGTCCTCTCTGGACAACATTTCTCTTCTCTCTCCCGGCTTCTCTCTCTCCCTTCGCACCCAGGGCATCCCGGGCCTTTCTCTGGTCTTGTCCCTGCTGCTGTAGCTTCAGGGCCTTAAAAGGGCCTTGCCGCATGAAAAACCGCGGATGCCGGCCAAAATCGCGCTCTGGGCGCTGCCAGAGCGCCGACCGTTGGCGCGCGCCTCCCGACCGCCGTGCCTTCCCATCGCGCCGGTGATGTGCCTCGGCGTCTGCTACACGCCGCCGTGCCGCCCCTCTGTCTCCCTCTCTCTCTCCCCTCCTGCAGGCAGCGTGCCCGGCGCCGCCCGGCTCGGCCAATGGCTGGCCTCACTGCAGCGCTTGGCGCCAGAGCCCTCCTCGCTCTCTCTCCTTCCCCTGGCGCCCTACTCCACTCCCACAGCGCCATGGACAGCTCCTACTCCTCTCCCTCGGCCTCAGGCGGATCCATGGTGCCGTGAGCCCGCCCACGGTGAACCGTGGCCAGCCTATTTAAGGCACTCCAGAGCCCTCCTCTTCCTTCTGTCGCTCTCCACACACCCAATCCACCCTGGATCCACCCCTTCGCTCCAAAGCACTTGAGCTCGAGATCGAGCTCGAGCTCCGCCGCCTCGGGTCGCCGTCGTCTGCAGGTACAGACCTCCTCCGCCCGTTTCTCCCTCGATTCGGCCTCCCCTCACCTCTTGATGCCTTCCCTCTCTTTCCCCTCATTTTGCAGTGGGAGCGGCCGAGCCACCGGCACCAAGCACCTCCGCCCGCGGGACCTCGTCGCCCGTGGCAAGCCACCCCGCGACCATCTCCACCACCACCAGATCCGCGACTCTCTCCTGAATCCAGCGGTAGTCTCCGCTCCACTTCCCGTGCCTGTATCGCCGCCCGGCGGCTTCGCGCCAGCGAGCTCGCCGTCGCCTCTGGCGGAGGTAGGCAGCGGCCGCCGTGGGGCGGCTGTCGACCTCGCATACAGCGGGTGGGATCCACCGTCGGGTTTAAACGTCTTGTGTGTGTGCCCCAGACCCGCCGTCGGCGAAGGCGTATTCGCCTTCGCCTTCGGCGTGGCGGCGCGTGGGCTGGGGTTCCCCACAGGCCTGCTGCTGCTCTTGTGGCCTCTCGGCCCGATGTACGGCGCCGTTCCTTTTCTTTTTCGTGATACTTCCAAAAATTCCACAGGGCAGTATAATAGTCCAAATGCATTGATTCCAATTTCTAAATTCCTAGAATATTGCAATCTATTTAATGGTGCAACTTTCACTTAGATCCAATCACCTTTTCTTTTCTGTAAATATTTAAATGTGGTTTTTGACATTTAAATGAGCCTTTGAAAATCCATAACTCCTATTTTGCTACTCCAGAACCAAAACCAAAAGTTGCCCCCTTCCTAACTTTCCTCCTAGTATTTTACAAAATTAAGTTGACATTTTTCAGAGCACTTTGACTTTTCTGTTTTTATTATTGCCTTATTTTTCCGTTGTTTTCTTGCAGCGTTAGATCCCGTGTTGTGAGGTAGGCGAGGAAGAAGGAGGAGCAGTGCCTGAAGACTTTGAAGATCAAGCCAACCAAGGCAAGCAGCCCTTTGACCATGACTAAGATACCCCTTTATTTGCATGTCATTTTTAGCTCTTTATTGATGATGCATTGGAATCATGATGAGATGGTGAACCACGTGAGTTGGTTGCCACGAATACTTCCTCGTTGATACTTGCATTGTGCATGGCCCTACCTTCTTATGAGGGTTTTGCCGGTGGGAGTAGCTAGGATGAAAATGTAGATGCTACATAAATGGGATGGGTTTGTGCATGATGAGGAGGCAAAGTGATTTCAAAAGTATTTTGAAAACCCGTCGGGTGCCACTCATGCCGAGGGAGATGATGAGATGGGTGACCACTTGATGGCGAAGTGGTGTGCCAAGCAAAAGGGTGTGTGGTTTTCAAAGCGGATTGGTCGGAGTTGCGACCGTTATTCCAACCTTACATGCGCGACCACTCTACCCTTATATGGGAAAGGGCATTATTGAGTACCTAGACCGATACTAGCTTGGGGCCCGCATTACTAGTGACGGGGGAGAGTTGGTGCTCTCTCTTGGGACGGGGTCGTGCCAGGTAGGGCGGCCATGACTGTTTTCATGTGGCACCGCCGGACACCGTTGGTACCCGTGCTTGTGGTATGTGATGAATATGGGGCGAGGCTCCACAACTTTATGATGAAAAAGGTTTGCACGGGGTTACTACCAATCAGTGGACTCCATGTTAGTGTCGACTAGGGAAAGGTAGTGATCGGTGCTTACCGGGTACTTGAGGTCTGCATGGTCGTGGTTTGACACGGAAGTTCCCGGATCTAGTGGGTAAAGTGTGCAACCTCTGCGAGTGTAAAACTATTGAATAGCCGTGTCCACGGTCATGGACGATTAGGTAACGCTCTTGGGCAGCGTCCACTTGTTTTCAAACCCAGTGTGTGTGAGATGATGGAGATGTCTTGGATCAAGTCAAGGACTTGACACGAATGAGATGGGTTGGTGCCCACTCTGGTTATGATAAATGGGTTGGTGCCCATTCTATTTATGTTGATATCTGTGACCTGTTCTCATGGTTACTTGAATTCTCTTGATGCATGCTTTATAGGTTGTTGAACATGTTCTGCACTCAAAACTAGCTTTATGCAAAACTTTACCTATGTCATGCATTACTGTACCTTGAACCAAATCATGGGTTGCTTGCGAGTACATTCAAAGTACTCATTGGCTTGCCACTGGTTATTTAATTGACCAGGCATGGAAGAACCGGAGTTCGAAGAAGAGTTCTTTGGAGACGATCATGCGAACTAGGACGTTTCCCAGTCAGAATGCCTGTAGGGTTAAGGCAGTTGGCATGGGTTCTACTTATCGATGATGTTTTCCGCTGCTATGTTTCATTTGATGTTCAGCCCTTAAGGCTTTATCGATGTAAGACTTGACCTTGATGGTCGCTATTTGTGTAAGACGGTATGTATGGATGTAAGACTCTTGTTATTCAGCTTCTGTGTGTTCAGTGAGCATTGATCTCTGGGATCATTGTACACGTACATTCGGTGATCACGACTTGCAAGTCGGGGTCCCCACACGTAGCTCACCTGCACGCGCCGTCGCGGACCTCGTCGCCGACGTGCTCCCGGCCATCCTCCGGCCACCTCACCTTGTCCATCGCACTCACCACGCCGCGTTGAAGCTAACCATGCACTCCCCGCACCTCACCACACACCCTAGCCTCGAGTTCGTCTCCAACCGAACTCGGTGACCGCCAAAGTAAATCGTCGCGCGGCGCCAACTCAAACCACCCAGAGCCCAACCACCACCACCAATAGTCGCGGCTCAACCTCGGCCAACACGTAGATGCCTTCCGCCGTCCATTTGGTGGCGGAATGACAAAAAGCACTTTCGCCGCCGCGTCGGGCTCGCTGGCGGCTAGACGCCGGCGTGTTTGACTCTAACTTTGACTACGGGTGGGCCCAGGTTGACCCCCCTGGGTCTATGACATGTGGCCCCCCCTACTAACTAAACCAGTTTAGTTTAAATACAATTTAGTTAATCTAATTGACTACTGACATGCGGGACCCACTGGTCAGTTTGACCTGGACCAGCCCGTTGACCACTGACGTCATCATGACGTAGAAGTCGACTGATAATTTAATTTTTGGAATTACTTTTACAGGAAATTCGAGAAAATGCTACAAACTTCAAAATTCATAGAAATTAATCTGTAGCTCCAAATTAAACAAATTATATATGAAAATGATCGAGAAAATCCAATCTTTCCATCTGTTTGGTTTCATGCATGTTTAAACAAGCTAACCTGCTGTTTATCACAGAACAAGATAAAACACCTTAAATGGCAACTTATGAGCTTGAACTTTGAACCATTGGTTCAAATTAGTTCAAACCCATCATTCTTAGTTGCATTAGCCCAATACACTCATTTTGCCATGTATCATGCATGCATCATATTGTTGCATACTGTTTGGTAATGTTTGTGTATCGGTGCTCTCTCTGCGGCGTGTTACGCCCAGAGGAATACCGTGATAACCTGACGAAGAGCAATACCGGTGCACCGACCCGTCAGGCAAGCAAGCAACCATTTGATCATACCGATAAAATCCCATGTTCTTGCTCCTGCTCTCTTTTACTGCATTAAGACAACGCGATTCAAACTACTGTGTGCTGCGGTAGTTGAACCCATTTCCTCTGCATGACCTGTCATTGCCACAGTAACTAGATGAAACCCACTAGCATGTGTAGGAGTTGTTTGAGCCATATGATTGTGTTGTTCCTACCTTGCTATGCCTGCTATGCTTAGAGTCGTGTCAGGTCTGGTTCATCTGGGTGATGGCTAGAGTGAAATGATTGTGTCAGTATGAGAGTAAGGTGTTGAACACGATTTGGTAAAGGTATCGATGAAAGGCCATGTAGGAGTACATGGTGGGTTGTTCCATTGAGGCCGTCCTTAAGCACTGAGATCTGTATGTGTGATTCAAGATTTAGCTACTACCATGCATTGGGCCCGAAACCAATGGACCCTCTAAACTTCTTATTCACCCTAGTCTTACATCCGGGAGTTGCAAGTAGTTTACGGTGTTTGTAGCCTCTTTGGAGGCCGTGGACAGCGGTGACCGTGAGGGTGGGCTGTGATCACGGTAGATGCGTGGCGGGTGTACCGGATGCCCGTTTGGTATCTCGGGAACCCTGTTCACACCGTTTGGGGCTGTGGCGAAACTTGGCGGATCTCCTCATAGATGGAACCCAAATAGGCGATAAACTGGACTAGAGACTTAGGTGTCTAGGTAGGTCGTGGCCGACACCCACGTTGGGCTTCCGCTTGAAGGTTGCGAGTACATGTCGTGTATGGCGGTAAGTGGTGAGCGTGTATGAAGAAGTACACCCTGCAGGTTAACATCATCTATTGAATAGCGGCGTCATGTAAAGGACTGCTTGGTTGCCTATACGGTTCATAGACAAGTAAATGGAAACTACTAAAAGCCTCAAGATAAGCGTGAGTGCGAGGATGGCTCTTGGTAGGAAGGCGGAGATGGATCCTCGGTGGTGTATTGAAGTGATGAGTAGTGGACTCGAGTCATAAAACTATTTCAAGTTGGTGTCTCGTGGGATAAGCTTAGCCATGAGTCAAAGCTGGCTTGCTGCAATAACCCCACCAACCCTTCTTGATAATATGCATGTATGTAGGATCGATGTAAGTCTTCTTTGAGTACCTTTGTACTCATGTTGCTTTAATTTACATTTTGGAAGATGCCACAAACCCTTCAGCGGGTTCTTCGTGAGCGTTGACATCGATGAGTAGACTAAGGCCGGTGGTGATCTGAGCAAGTGAAGGACCATGTAGTATAGCTAGGCTTACCCAAGCCTCTTTTATTTTACTAGTTATGCGTACTCGGACAAAACACTTCATTGTTGGCTTGTATGCTTGTATGACTTGAATGTGGGTCGTGTGACCCGTACTTGTGTGTATGCTATGTATGGCTCCTTGAGCCTTTAAATAAAAGTACTTGTGTCGTAGAGTCATGTTGTGATGCCTTGTTGTATTTGCACATATCGAGCATATTGTGTGTATGATTGAAATGCTTGGAATGTGTGGGATCGACTATCTAGTTGTTTATCTTTAGTAGCCTCTCTTACGGGAAATGTCTCCTAGTGTCTCCTTTGAGCCATGGTAGCTTGCTACTACTCCGGAACACTTAGGCTGGCGGCATGTGTCCTTCTTCGTTCTGTATACATCCCCTCGGGTAAATGTCACGCATTAGTACCGGAGTCTGTTAGCCGCTCTGCCCGGTTTGGAGTCTGCTAGCCAGTGCTACAGCCGGAACTTACTTGCTAATGACCGACACGTTCGATCTTTGGGTCATGGATGCTGTCCTGTAAGTCATGCCACATCTGGTTTACAACTAGCCATGTCGGCCGGGCTCCTTTTCATATGGATGCTAGCGACACTATCATATCGTGTGCCAAAAGGCATAAGCGGTCCCGGGCAAAGGTAAGGCGACACCGTGGGGAATACCGTGCGTGAGGCCGCAAAGTGATATGAGGTGTTCTGAGCTAGATCGATGTGACATTGAGTCGGGTCTGACAGCGTTGGCATCGAGCCGGACTTCTGTAGGTTCTCCAAGCCAAAGCTGGTCGATGTTGAGTCTAGAAATGCTTTAGTTATATGTAGGGAATTGATTGTGGGATGGTACACAAGGCTCTTTTACTTCTTTACCTCATGACATTACGATCTGAGTCGGTCCATTCTTCCACCGGGGTTAAGATTAGGATCCTTCTCTTTATTAGGTTCACGTGTTACTAATCGGTAGTACCTTATAGGTTTGAAGGTTACAAGCCTGATTCAGTTTTACTATCTGTTATGTTACTAAATTGGACCGGAACCTTGATATGATATTGTTGAGTGGCTATGCAATTCTTTGTTAAAATGTCTCAAATCCTTTTGAGCATTTCTGATCATTATCTTGTCCAAATTCTGCGAGAAATTCTAATGCCTTGCATTGTGGTTATGCTTCCAGATGGCCACTCGTGACCAAAATCAAGTGGTTAAATCGACCGGATGCATTGTGTGACCGGTCATACAGCTATGTTAGTCCGGGTCATGATCGAGGCGGGTTACCGTTGGTATCGAATACACAGTCGAAGAAGCAGTTTCGAGATTTTAATCAAAGCCGATATCTACTGCCTTTGTCGGGATATTTCCCTCTTATCCTGGTTCCACGAGGCCCTTCATTGTTCCTATGGGCTTGGTGTTACTATTGATATGGCGGTGCAAGATGCTTCTTATTCTATGATGACCATCATGCGAGTCGGGGACTGGCTTGCTTAACACCGACTTCGGTATATGCGGGTTCACTCCTGGGCGTTTGGTTATCTCGGGCTATCTATCTTGATTCGATCGGGAGGACTCACTAACCCGCACCTTGCCGAGTTGCTCGAGGACAAGGACCGAGAGAGTCGGGCCTTGAGGATGGAGCTTTTCAGCGCCGTCTTGATCCTTTGGGCCACTTTGACTCGTTTTGCACCGGTGTGCAAAAGCTGGATATATGGATATGAGAGACTGTATCTGTTAGATCTGCTCTGCCAGACATGATGGATTGGCGTGATGTGGGGGGCATCACCCCACCTCGTGGTCCCCACAGGCCACCGTTTGTTGGTCCAAGACCTCACCCTTGCCCTTATGGTCCACAGGCTCCCGGGACCGTCTGCTTCCGAGACGATCACGTTGAACTTCCAGGTTATGGAGGAGACTTCTATGAGAACTACTACGGAGACGTCTGAGTTAGTAGTAGTCTCACTAGTATTGTAATAGTTGTATTTCCACCGTCCTGCGTGACTTGTGGAATATGACTTAGTGTGTACTAATTCCGAGGTGTAAGAAAAATAATGTATAGGAGCTTGGTATGCCTCCGATAAGATGTAATCTTCCTTTCACCGTAGTAGTACTTTGTTTGGTCTCGTACTAAACCTTGTATGGTGTGTATGACGATGGAATAAAGAAGCAGTTTCTGTATCTACCATGTCATACGGATGATCATCTTGCATTCCGAGCTATCCATTACATTCTACATTTCTATGTCAGAATCTTATCATCATGGACTAAATCCTTGCCTTGTTTTCCCTAGGATGGTCAACACCATAACAACCTGCTCGCTTGAGCGGGCGAAAGCAGCGAGTTGGAGAAGCGAACCTGCCTCACCCTCCTTCTCTGGCCGAAGTTATGCTGGAGGCCGAGAGAAACAAACGGGAGACCAACCGTTTGTTGGAGCGCATCAAACAGAACACAGCACATCATCAGAGAAATAACTTGGTGCCGCTCAGTGACTTCATCAAGTTACACCCACCTACCTTTCACCACTCCGTCGAGCCTCTCGACGCTGATGATAACCCGCGGCATTACTCACAAGCTGCGTTACGCAGACTGGTAGGTGAGGCTGATAAGGTCACCTTTGCTGCATATCATCTTGAAGGCCCCTTGATCTACGGTGGGAGAACTATATGGCTATCGCTTGATTGGCCATGTCACTACTTGGGCAGAATTCAGCGAGGCTTTCCGTGAACATCACATTCGGAGGTCTCATGGATAAATAGCGTGAGGAGTTCTGCAGTTTCACCCAAGGTCATCTCTCTGTGGGCGCCTCTGGCGGGGAGTTCGGTAATCTCGCACGCTATGCCACCGAAGAGGTCTCCACTGACGCTAAGAAACAGGCAAAGTTCCGCAAGGGACTTAGCCCCGAACTTCGCCGAGATCTCCCACTGCATGAGTGCACCTCTTTTCCGAAGCTTGTAAACAAAGCCATCGGTCTTTGAGGCAGGTCGAGGACTGATTTGAAGCAACACATAAGCATGGTCGTGACATGGGTTCCTCATCCGGTCTTTGGACCATAGAAGCGCCGGGTGTGGGTGCCTAACTTGCCTGCCACCCAGATTTACACGAGGCCATCCTATCGAGCGCCTCGCCCGATTCAGAAGTATGCACCAGCTAAGCCCTATGGTGGGCCAACCAACAGTGCTCCTCTACGCGCCAGCCCTGTGACGTGCTTCAAATGTGGGGAATCAGGCCACTACATGCGCGATTGTCCTCGAGACCAACCCCAACCAGCCTGCAAAAGCTGTTGGCCGTGGCAAGCCAGCGGGAAAGGTGTTCTATGCCAAGCCGCCACCACCTTGCGTGGCCATGTTAATTGTGTCTCGGTGAGGAGGCCCAAGAGGATCCCAGCGTCGTGCTCGATGCGCTTCTTGTTAATTGCCACCCGGCATCCGTTCTTTTGATCTTGGAGCATCTCATTCATTCATATCCGAAAACTATGCTCGCTTGCATAACCTGCGCATTACGTGACATGCCTTCCACCATGGAAATTTCTACTCCACGGTTCTAGATGGCAAACCTCTAGAGTAAGCCATGGAAATGAAATTGGTCGACAGACTTGTTTTCCTTGCATCGTTGATAGCTCTCAAATCTTGGATATAAATATCATCTTGGGTATGGGTGGATGTCAGCCCATCATGCCAAGATTGATTGTTTCTCTAGGACTGTTCAACTTATGCACCCCTCGGGAAAGATAGTCAATGTCTTGACCCGAATATCAGCGCCAACTATATTCTCTTAATGCCGGTCCATTGCGGACCTCGAAGGCGTTTGGTAGTCCGTGACTTTCCGGATGTTTTTCGGAAGAATTGCGTGTGTCCCACAGCGGAGATGTTGAGTTAGTGATAGACCTCATTCCGAAGCTGTCCCAATTTCTAGAAGACCCTATAAGATGGCACCCCTAGAACTAGCCGAACTTAAGAAACAACTCGATGAGTCCTTGAAAAAGGGTTTCATCCGTACTAGCTCATCTCCTTGGGCTTGCCCCATCCTCTTCGTCAAGAAGAAGGATGGTACGGACCGGATGGTTGTAGATTATCGACCCGTCAACCTGGTCACAATTAAGAACAAGTATCCGCTCCCCAGGATCAACGGTCTGTATGATCAGCTCGCGGGATCCTCAGTCTTCTCAAAGATGGATTTGAGGTTAGTCTACCATCAAATCAAAATCCGGAACGGGGACATTCCCAAAACGGCCTTTGTTACTCGTTACGCCAATCTGAGTACACCGTCATGTCCTTTGGTTTAACCAATGCTCCAGCCACTTTCTCCGGTTAATGAACTCAATTTTCATGGAGTATTTGGATAAATTAAATCGTGGTTTACCTCGATGACATACTCATCTATTCAAGAACGAGGAAGAACATGCCGAACATCTAAGGCTGGTGTTGATGAAACTTGAGAGCATCGCCTTTATGCCAAGTTTTCTAAATCGAATTTTGGCTGCGGAAGTGACCTATCTAGGACATGTAATTTCGGTAAAGGTATTCTTTGTCAACCCGAGCGAGTTCAAGCCGTTCTTAATTGGACTCCACAGAATCGGTCAAGCAAGTTCGAAGTTTCCTTGGCTTAGCGAGCTATTGTCGCCGCTTTGTCGAGAACTTCTCCAAAGTTGCTAAACCTCTAAGCGAACTCCTCAAGAAAGATAAAAAGTTGAGTGGACTCCACAATGTGAGCACGATTTCGAGGCGAAGAGGCGTTTAACTTCGCTCCCGTCTTTGGTACCACCAGATTTCTCTAAGGACTTTGTTATCTATTGCGACGCCTCGCGACAAGGACTAGGCTGTATTCTCATGCAAGATCGACACGTAATTGCTTATGCTTCACGGCAATGACACCCACATGAGGAAAACTACCCTACTCATGATCTAGAGCTTGCAGCCGTAGTCTATGCACTCAAAACCTGGCGACATTACCTTCTTGGTAATCGTTGCGAAATCTACACCGATCACCAAAGTCTGAAGTACATATTCACCCAACCGGATTTGAATCTCAAGCAAAGACGTTGGGTCGAGTTGATCACAGATTTCGACTTAGGGATATCTTATACCCCAGGAAAAGCCAACGTCATGGCTGATGCGCTAAGTCGTAAATCTTATTGCAACAATCTGATGTTGCAACAAAGTCAACCACTTCTCCATGAGGAATTTCGGAAGCTTAACCTTCACATTGTTCCTCAAGGATTCCTTTCCACCTTGGTGGCGAAACCTACCCTTACGGATCAGATCGCTGGCTAGTCGGATCTGCGAGGACCGTGACAAAGTGGCGTATCTGCCTTGTCTCGGGGACTGCGGAGCTTGGTGGGATGGATTCAAGGCTATGCATGTTGAGCAAGACATCACTTGGAACACCTTCAAGGCGAATTCCATAAGGCCCACATCCCTTGGACTCATGGCCATCAAGAAGCGTGAGTTCGAGCCTGAAACAAGGTAGTAGCAACGTCAGGAGTACATGCAGTTGATGTTCTCTCGGTATGCTGAAGATGTCGACCGATCTTTGCCAAAGGGCGCTTCATGGAAGGCCTTAACCGACTCTGCGATACTAAGCTTGTGTGTGACTGCCCAACCTTTCTGATCTGGTGAACAAAGGCGCTCATGCTTGAGGACAAGCGGCGTGCCTTGGATGACACTCGTAAGCGCAAGATGATCAGCAAGGGAAGCTCCAGCAACGAAGCCTCGTCCGTGGCAGCCAGCCCGGTCAAGCCAACCTATCGGCAGCCAGGCTCCTGCACCTCGCACCAACTATCCACCTCAGCGTATACCAACCCGGCCAGCCTACAACAACCCCAATAACAATCTTTGGCAAGGCGTCGTCCCCAATCAAGTCACTTGTTTGGGATGTGGACAGCGGGGCACTACTCAAGTTGCCCCAAGAAAGGCGCCCGGCGCCCCAATCATGAGAACCGAGGACAAGGCCGTGGAATGCCACCAAGGAACCAAGCTCCCGCAACCTGCCCAACAATGGCGGGTCGTGTGAATCATGTCACCATGGAAGAAGCCGAGGAGACCGGACGTCGTCTTTGGAGTGCGTTCCTTGTCAATTCAGCACCATAAGCTGTTTTGTTTGATTGGAGCCACGCATTCTTTTGTCACCCAAAGTTTTGCATTAAAGAGTGGCATGACCCTACACCTAAACAACCCTATGGTGGTACAAACCCCGGAGCAGAGATGAGAGCCAAGATAGGATGTAAAGGTCGGGATTACCATTAGCAGGGTAGACTTCCTAAACCTTATCATCCTAAAATCACAAGGCTTGGATGTGATCTTGGGAATGGATTGGCTCAGCAAGCACCAAGGCTTGATTGATTGCATGCCGACGGTCACTATGACCAATGACCGAGAATCGAAGTCAAATTTGCTTCCAACCCTCTTCTGCTCAAGCCAACCAAGTCATTATGCATTGAAGTTGGATTGGAACAAGTCTTGATAGTATCGAGTATCGATGTTTTTCTGATGAGCTACGAGGAATGCCTCTGATCGGGACATTGAGTTCATCATCGAGCTCATACGAGAGAGGACCCATCTATAAAGCCTTATAGAATGGGATCGGAGGAGTTAGCGAAATTGAAGAAGCGGTTGGAAGAGCGAGTTGAGGAAGGATTTATCCGCCCTAGTGCCTCCCCTTGGGGATCGCTTTCTTTGTGGCAAAGAAGGGCGGTACCATCCGCTTATGCATTGACTACCGCTCCCTCAATGAGGTTACAATCAAGAACAAGTACCCACTTCCCAAGATTGAAGATGTTTGATCAACTCAATGGGGCCAAGGTGTTCTCCAAGATCGACCTCGGATCTGGGTACTACCAGAAGATCGGACCCCAAGATATTCGAAGGCGGCATTAAGTAACCAGATGGCCTGTGAATGCCGCGGTCATGTCCTTTGGATTGACCAATGCCCGGCTTACTTCATGTATCTCATGAATAAGGTCTTCATGGAATATTTGGACAAGTTCGTCGTTGTCTTCATTGATGACATTCTTGTCTTCTCGAAGTCGGAAGAAGAGCACGAGCAACACTTGAGGATGGTCCTAGACAAGCGAGAGCACCAACTGTATGCCAAGTTCAGATGTGAATTACGGCTGCGTGAAGTTGGATTCTGGGTCATGTTCTAACGAAGAGGATTGTCGATCGACCACCTAAGATTGAAGCCGTGGTGAATGGCAATCCCGAGCAATGTGAAGGAAGTCGAAGCTTCCTCGGACTCGCGGGATATTACCGCAAGTTCGTTGAAGGATTCTCAAGCATTGCCCGACCATGACTCAGCTCTTGAAGAAGACAAGAAGTTGAATGGGCGGCGAAGTGCGAAGAGCTTCAGGAGCTGAAGAAGAGGCTAACCACGCTCGATTTTGGCCACACGGATATACACAAGGAGTTTGTGATATATTGTGATCGTCGAGAATCGGATGGGAGGTGTTACGATGCAAGAAGGCGAGTCGTGGCCTACCTTTCAAAGCAACTCGACCTCACGAAGAACTCGCTACTCATGACCTTGAGCTAGGCGATGGTTCATGCCAAAACTTGGCGACATTACCTTTTGGAGAAGCGATGTGAGATACACGGATCACAAAAGTCTGAGTATATTTTCACTCAAGGAATTGAACATGAGAGAAGATGGCTGGAGTTGATAAAGACTATGACCTCGGTGTTCAATACCACCTGGAAGGCTAATGTGGTAGCAGATCGTTGAGCAGGAAGGCTTGCTCCTTGAATGCTATCTGAAGCACAAGCTACCGCCTTGTATGAGGAACTTGAAAGCCGGGTTGGAACTGGTTGCACGAGTTCTTAGCCAACATCGAAGTTAAGCCTACCTTGATGGATGACATCAAGAAAGCTCGAAGGGGCATGAGAGTGAAGGCATCAAGAGAGAGAAGATCAAGGCAAAAAGCCTCGAGTTCCTGAGAGGATGAGGAAGGAATTGTGTGGTTTGGGAATCGCATCTGCGTGCCCAACAGGTTGAGCTCAAGAACCGATCTTGCAAGAAGCTCATGACAGCCCATATTCCATCCACCACAGAGCACCAAGATGTATCAAGACACGAAGGAAGATTTTGGTGTACGGGATGAAAGAGAATCGCCACCTATGTTGCAAAATGTGGCGTATGCGGAGGGTCAAAGCTGAACATCGGCCTGCTGGATTACTCCAACCACTCAAGGTTCCCGGTGGAAATGGGATAAAGTCGGAATGGATTTCATCCTTTGGACTACCTAGGTCGAACAAGGGACATGACTCCATCGGGTCATAGTTGACCATTTGACCAAGGTGGCCCACTTCATTCTGTCAAGACAACCTACAAGGGAACGATTAGCAGTCTCTACATCAACCGGTCGTGAGCCTTCATGGTGTTCCCAAGGAGATTGTGTCGGATCGAGGAACCAGTTCACCTCAAGGTTTTGGAAGAAATTCGAAGGCCATGGGGACCAAGTTGTCCTTGAGCACCGCTTTCCACCCTGAGACGGAGGTCGAGACCGAGCAGTGAATCAAATACTCGAAGACATGCTCGAGCCTGTGTCTTAGCTTATGGAGCTAAGTGGGAAGATGCCTCCCTTTGCAGAGTTCTCTTACAACAAGATTATCGGGCCAGCCTCGAGATGGCACCATTTGAAGTGTTATCTGGCGGAAGTGTACACCTCTCAAGCTGGTGGAGGCCGGAGAAGGACTTGTCTTTGGGCTGATATCCTTCGTGAAGCAGAGCAAGTCCAGCTTGTCCGAGGCGTCGAAGTCTGCCAAGTCAAAGCGAGAAGAGCTATCAGACTCACGTCCGAGACATAAACTTCGAGTTGGAGACCATGTCTATCTCAGGTCACCTCTCAAAAGGAGCCCAGCGCTTTCATGTCAAGGAAAGCTCGCACCGAGATACATTGGCCCCTTCAAGATCCTTGGCGGCGAGGTAAGCTTGATTGGAACTTCCACGAACTTTCGATGTGCATAACGTGTTCCACGTGTCACAACTCGGAAGTGTCTCCAAGTTCGGACAAGCCCGACCTCTATAAAGGCGTCAATCACCAAGCCATTGATCTTCAACCTGATTTGACTTATCGTGAGGCCCATCTGCATTGGATGAGGCTGAGCAGCGTTTCAATCGCACCATCAAGTACTTCAAGTCCAATGGAGCAATCACAGAAGCGAAGCAACTTGGGGCGTGAAGACTACCTTAGATCCGTTTCGTATCTCTTTCAAGCCTAGTTTAGGAATCTCGGGACCGAGATTCTTGTAAGGAGTAGGTCTGTCACACCTGCATTTTGTAACATCTCATTTTCATCAGTAAAGCATGAAAAATTTGGACCAACAAAACTTTTTTGCATTATTTGGCTTTTATTTGAAGTTGGTTTTCTCTATGCTTCTTTTCAAGTGCTTCTTGAAGTCAACTACTCTACCCTCTATATTCCATCTCCTTACCCCAAGCTCTGACCAATGATCATGCCATGTGAATAGTGCTACATAGAATTTTCTTACAAAAATAATTTGGCGAAAGTATTTTTAAAATTAGTTTTCAAAAACCCTGAATTGAGGTTTGCTTTGCAAATACTTGATTAAAGGCGGTAAAAATCTTTCCTAAAAATATATTTGACTCCTATTAGATATAGGATGCTTGAGAAACCACAAAGGATAATTTTAAAATTCTTGTTCTATTTTATTTAAAGGCTTTTTCTTAAGGCCGAAATGGTCTTTAATAGGAAATAATTATTTTTACTGTTCCAAAAATATTTGACAAAATTTAGAAAGCTCATAGGACATATATTGTCCATATATAAGAGTTTCACACATGGTCATGTTCCAAATATTGGTCAAATCCCTCTAAAACCCTTCTGGATATTTCAAGCTTTTGAAATATTTACAAAAATATTCTCCAAAAATCCAGGAAAATTCTATCATGTCACATATGACATATTGTGATCCTGCCAAGTCTCATGACTTGGAGAACAAGATAACACCATCAAAACCCCTCAAAACCATTTTACATCCAATCTAAGGTTTGATCAACTTTACATTGCCAAGTATGTCCAAATGTGCTCAAACTTGGTGGACATCACTTCGATGGTCTAATGATGCCTTTGGACCAAATAGCACGGAGTTGGAGAAGAGAAATCTTGGTCAAAGTGCCTCAAAACCCTCTCGACCAAAATCAAGTTTGAACCACTTTGCTACCAACTTTTCTCCAAGACCCCAACTTTGGTGAGCCTGATCATGTGACCAAATAAGGCTACCACACCAAGTGGCACATCAAGGAGAAATGATTTACTCCACTTTGGATCTACACAAACCCATTTACGCCCATTTCTAGGGTTTGCAAGGTTGCATTGGCAACTTTGTCCAAATAAGCTCAAAATGGGTGGAAGGCCCTAGATATATGTGACATTTCACCTTGGAGTATCTTGGCGATGGGATCATTAAGCAACAAAACTCCATCAAACACCTTACGGCAAAATACTAAAAGGCCTCTTTTGCCACTTTCACTAATCTCCTTGAGTTAATCTCTTTGCCACAACCCTCCTCACTTCCCTCATCATTTAGACACTTTCCTACCGAAGAAGCAATGTGGAGGAAGGGGAATCAAGTTGTCCTCTCCGGACAACATTTTCTCTTCTCTCTCCCAGCTTCTCTCTCTCTTACGCACCCCAGGGCATCCCGAGGCCTTTCTAGGTCTTGTCCCTACCTGCTGTAGCTTCCGAGGCCTAAAAAGGGCCAGCTTGGCTTGTGAAAAAAACGCGGATGCCTTAAAAAATCGCGCTCTGGGCGCTGCCCGAGCGCCGACCCGTTGGCCTTGCGCCTCCACGGCCGCCCGTGCCTTCCCATCGCGCAGGCTGTGATGTGCCTCGGCATCTGCTACGCCGCCGTACCGCCCCTCTGTCTCCCTCTCTCTCTCCCCTCCTGCAGTAGCGTGCAGCCTTGCGGCCCGGCTCAATGGCTGCAACCTCACCACCTTGGCGCCAGGCCCTCCCTCGCTCTCTCTCCTTCCCCTGGCGCCCTACTCCCTCCCACAGCGCCATGGACAGCTCTACTCTCTCCCTCGGCCTCGAGGCGGATCCAGGGTGCCGTGAAGCCCGCCCACAGTGAACCGTGGCCAGCCTATTAAAGCACTCCAGAGCCCTCCTCTTCCTTCTGTCGCTCTCCCACACCCAATCCACCTGGATCCACCCCTTCGCTCCAAAGCACTTGAGCTCGAGATCGAGCTCGAGCTCCGCCGCCTCGGGTCGCCGTCGTCTGCTGGTCAGACCTCCTCCGCCCCGTTTCTCCCTCGATTGGCCTCCCCTCACCTCCTTGATGCCTTCCCTCTCTTTTCCCCTCATTTTGCAGCTTTGAGGGCGGCGGAGCCACGGCACCCAGAAGCACCTCATGTCCGACCTCGTCGCTGGCCAGGCTCACCCGCGACCATCTCCGACCATCACCCAGATCGTGACTCTCTCTGAATCAGCAGTAGTCTCCGCTCCAGATCCGTGCCTGTGCTCGCCAGCCCGTGGCTCGCGCCAGCTGAGCTTCGCCGTCGCCTCGGCGGAGGTGAGCGGCGGCCGCCGTGGGGCGGCTGTCGACCTCCACATACGGCGGGTGGGATCACCCGTCGGGTTTAAACGTCTTGTAGCCTTCCTCTGAACCAACCGTACGGCGAAAGCGTATTAAAGCCTTCACGCCTTCGGCTGCTGGCGTGCGCGTGGGTGGGGGTTCCCCACAGGCCTCTTCTTCTTTGTGGCCTCTCAGCGATGTACGGCCGCCGTTCCTTTTTCTTTTTCTGATACTTCCAAAAATTCCCGCGAGCGTTATAATAGTCCAAATGCATTGATTCCAATTTCTAAATTCCTAGAATATTGCAATCTATTTAATGGTGCAACTTTCACTTAGATCCAATCACCTTTTCTTTTAAATTAAATATTTAAATGTGGTTTTGACATTTAAATGAGCCTTTAATCCATAACTCCTATTTTGCTACTCGAACCAAAACCAAAAGTTGCCCCCTTCCTAACTTTCCTCCTAGTATTTTACAAAATTAAGTTGACATTTTTGAGCACTTTGACTTTTCTGTTTTTATTATTGCCTTATTTTTCCGTTGTTTTCTTGCAACGTTAGATCCCGTGTTGTGAGGTAGGCTGAGGAAGAAGGAGGAGCGATTACTGAAGACTTTGAAGATCAAGCCAAGACCAAGGCAATTTGCCCTTTGACCATGACTAAGATACCTTTATTTGCATGTCATTTTTAGCTCTTTATTGATGATGCATTGGAATCATGATGAGATGGTGAACCCGTGGGTTGGTTGCCCACGAATACTTCCTCGTTGATACTTGCATTGTGCATGGCCCTACCTTCTTATGAGGGTTTTGCGGGTGGGAGTAGCTAGGATGAAAAATGTAGATGCTACTGCCAATGGGATGGGTTTGTGCATGATGAGGGAGGCAAAGTGATTTCAAAAGTATTTTGAAAACCCGTCGGGTGCCACTCATGCCGGGGAGATGATGAGATGGGTGACCACTTGATGGCCAAGTGGTGTGCCAAGCAAAAGGGTGTGTGGTTTTCAAAACGGATTGGTCGGAGTTACGACCGTTATTCCAACCTTACATCTTGCGACCACTCTACCCTTATATGGGAAAGGGCATTGTTGAGTACCTAGGCCGATACTAGCTTGGCGCCATTTTACTAGTGACGAGGGGAGTTGGTGCTCTCTCTTGGGGACGGAGTCGTGCAGTAGAGGCGGCCATGATTGTTTTCAGGAACGCGGACACACCGTTGGTACCCGTGCTTGTGGTATGTGATGAATATGGGGCGAGGCTCACAACTTTATGATGAAAAAGGTTTGTACGGGGGTACTACCAATCAGTGGACTCCATGTTAGTGTCGACTAGGGAAAGGTAGTGATCGGTGCTTACCGGGTACTTGAGTCTGCGAATGCGTGGTTGTTTCGCGGAAGTTCCCGGATCTAGTGGGTAAAGTGTGCGACCTCTGCAGTGTAAAACTATTGAATAGCAGTGTCCACGGTCATGGGCAGATTAGGTAACGGCTCTTGGGCAGCGTCCACTTGTTTTCAAACCCGGTGTGTGTGAGATGATGGAGATGTCTTGGATCAAGTCAAGGACTTGACCACGAATGAGATGGGTTGGTGCCCACTCGTTTGTTATGATAAATGGGTTGGTGCCCATTCTATTTATGTTGATATCTGACACTGTTCTCATGGTTACTTGAATTCTCTTGATGCATGCTTTATAGGTTGTTGAACATGTTACGCACTCAAAACTAGCTTTATGCAAAACTTTACCTATGTCATGCATTCTTGTACCTTGAACCAAATCATGGGTTGCTTGCGAGTACATTCAAAGTACTCATTGGCTTGCCCTTGGTTATTTAATTGACCAGGCATGGAAGAACCGGAGTTGAAGAAGAGTTCTTTGGAGGCGATCATGCGAACTAGGGCGTTTCCCGATCGGAATACTGTAGGGTTAAGGCGATTGGCATGGGTTCTACTGCTCGATGATGTTTTCCGCTGCTATGTTTCATTTGATGTTCAGCCCTTAAGGCTTTATCGATGTAAGACTTGACCTTGATGGTCGCTATTTGTGTGGAGCGGTATGTATGGATGTAAGACTCTTGTTATTGACTTCGTGTGTCGGTGAGCATTGATCTGCAGGATCATTGTACCGTACATTGGTGATCACGACTTGCAAGTCGGGGTCCCCTGCTGTGCTCACTTTGCCTGCGTGGTCGTCGACCTCGTCGCGTAAGCGTGCTCCGGCCATCCTCCGGCCACCTCACCTTGTCCATCGCACTCACCCGCGCCGCGTTGAAGCTAACCATGCACTCCCACACCACCACACACTAGCCTCGAGTTCGTCTCCAAGCGAACTCGGCGTGCTGAAAGTAAATGCGCCGGCGCCAACTCGACCACCCACCGAGGCCAACCACCACCACCAATAGTGGCGGCTCAACCTCGGCAACACGTAGATGCCTTCCGCCGTCCATTTGGTGGCGGAATGACAAAAACTTACTTCGCCGCCGCGTCGCTTCGTGGTGGCTAGGCAGCGGCGTGTTTTGACTCTAACTTTGACTACTGGGTGGGCGAGGTTGACCCCTGGGTCTATGACATGTGGCCCCCTACTAACTAAACCGGTTTAGTTTAAATACAATTTAGTTAATCTAATTGACTCTTGACATGCGGGACCCTTGAACGGTTTGACTGGACCAGCCCGTTGACCCTTGACGTCATCATGACGTGGAAGCGACTTGATAATTTAATTACTGGAATTACTTTTACGGAAATTCGAGAAAATGCTACAAACTTCAAAAAAATTCATAGAAATTAATCTGTAGCTCCAAATTAAACAAATTATATATGAAAATGATCGGTAAAATCCAATCTTTCCATCTGTCTTTGGTTTCATGCATGTTTAAACAAGCTAACTTGCTGTTTATCACAGAACAAGATAAAACACCTTAAATGGCAACTTATGAGCTTGAACTTTGAACCATTGGTTCAAATTAGTTCAAACCCATCTGTTCTTAGTTGCATTAGCCCAATACACTCATTTTGCCATGTATCATGCATGCATCATATTGTTGCATACTGTTTGGTAATGTTTGTGTATCGGTGCTCTCTGCAGATTACGCTTTAGGAATCTTAGTGATAACTTGACGAAGAACAATACCGATGCACCGAGGCCGTCGAACAAGCAAGCAACCATTTGATCATCTGGATAAAATCCCATGTTCTTGCTCCTGCTCTCTTTTCTTGCATTAAGACAACGCGATTCAAACTCTTGTGTCTGCGGTAGTTGAACCCATTTCCTCTGCATGACTGTCATTGCCCGCAGTAACTAGATGAAACCCACTAGCATGTGTAGGAGTTGTTTGAGCCATATGATTGTGTTGTTCCTACCTTGCTATACCGCTATGCTTAGAGTCGTGTGGTCTGGTTCATCTGGGTGATGGCTAGAGTGAAATGATTGTGTCGGTATGAGTAAGGTGTTGAACACGATTTGGTAAAGGTATCGATGAAAGGCCATGTAGGGAGTACATGGTGGGTTGTTCCATTGAGGCCGTCCTTAAGCCGAGATCTACATGTGTGATTCAAGATTTAGCTACTACCATGCATTGGGCCCGAAACCAATGGACCCTCTAAACTTCTTATTCACCCTAGTCTTACATCCGGGAGTTGCAAGTAGTTTACAGTGTTTGTAGCCCTCTTTGGAGGTGTGTGGACATGGCCAGTAGGGGTGAGGCTGTGATCACGATGGAGTGCGTGGCGGGTATCTGGGATGCCGTTTGGTATCTCGGGAACCTGTTCACCTGTTTGGGGCTGTGGCGAAACTTCGGCGGATCTCCTCATAGATGGAACCCAAATAGGCGATAAACTCGGACTAGAGACTTGGGTGTCTAGGTAGGTCGTGGCCGAAACACCACGTTGGGCTTGGCTTGAAGGTTGTAGAGTACATGTCGTGTAAGCGGCGGTAAGTGGTGAGCGTGTATGAAAGTACACCCTACTGAGGTTAACATCATCTATTGAATAGCCGCGTCTGTGGTAAAAGACCTAGCATACGCCTATCTGGTTCATAGACAAGTAAATGGAAACTACTAAAAGCCTCAAGATAAGCGTGAGTGCGAGGATGGCTCTTAGTAGGAAGGCGGAGATGGATCCTCGGTGGTGTATTGAAGTGATGAGTAGTGGACTCGAGTGCATAAAACTATTTCAAGTTGGTGTCTCGTGGGATAAGCTTAGCCATGAGTCAAGGCTGGCTTGCTTTGCAATAACCCACCAACCCTTCTTGATAATATGCATGTATGTAGGATCGATGTAAGTCTTCTGAGTACCTTTGTACTCATATTTGCTTTAATTTACATTTTGAAGATGCCACAAACCCTTCAAGCCCGGTTCTTCGTGAGCGTTGACAGCGATGAGTAGAGTAAGGCCGGTGGTGATCTGAGCAAGTGAAGGACCATGTAGTATAGCTAGGCTTACCCAAGCCTCTTTTATTTTACTAGTTATGCGTACTCGGACAAAACACTTCATTGTTGGCTTGTATGCTTGTATGACTTGAATGTGGAGTCGTGTGACCCGTACTTGTGTGTATGCTATGTATGGCTCCTGAGCCTTTAAATAAAAGTACTTGTGTCGTGAGAGTCATGTTGTGATGCCTTGTTGTATTTGCACATATCGAGGCATATTGTGTGTATGATTGAAATGCTTGGAATGTGTGGGATCGACTATCTAGTTGTTTATCTTTAGTAGCCTCTCTTCACGAAATGTCTCCTAGTGTCTCCAGCCATGGTAGCTAACTACTACTCCAGAACACTTAGGCTGGTAGGCATGTGTCCTTCTTCGTTCACATGTCATCCCCTCGGGTAAATGTCACGCATTAGTACTGGAGTCTGTTAGCCGCTACTGCCGGTTCTGCGAATCTGCTAGCCAGTGCTACAGCGGAACTTACTTGCTAATGATGACCACGTTCGATCTTTGGGTCATGAATTGCACATCCTGTAATGTACATGCCACATCTGGTTTACAACTAACCATGTCGACGGGCTCCTTTTCATATGGATGCTAGCGACACTATCATATCGTGTGCCAAAAGCGTAAGCGGTCACGGCAAGTAATGGCGACACCCGTAGGGAATACACGTGCGTGAAGCCGCATAAAGTGATATGAGGTGTTCTGAGCTAGATCGATGTGACAACGAGTAAGAGGTCTGACAGCGTTAGCATCGAGCCGGACTTCACTGGGTTCTCCAAGCCAAAGCTGGTCGATGTTGAGTCTAGAAATGCTTTAGTTATATGTAGGGGAATTGATTGTGGGATGGTACACAAGGCTCTTTTTACTTCTTTACCTCATGACATTCTGATCTGAGTCAGTCCATTCTTCCACCGGGGGTTAAGGATTAGGATCCCTTCTCTTTATTAGGTTCACGTGTTACTAATCAGTAGTACCTTATAGGTTTGAAGGTTACAAGCCTGATTCAGTTTTACTATCCTGTTATGTTACTAAATTGGACCCGGAACCTTGATATGATATTGTTGAGTGGCTATGCAATTCTTTGTTAAAATGTCTCAAATCCTTTTGAGCATTTACAGTCATTATGCTGTCCAAATTCTGCCAGAAATTCTAATGCCTTGCATTGTGGTTATGCTTCCAGATGGCCACTCGTGACCAAAATCAAGTGGTTAAATGCGACCAGGATGCATTGTGTGACCGGTCATACAGCTATGTTAGTCGGGTCATGATCGAAGGCGGAGTTACATTGGTATCCGAATCTACAGATCGAAGAAAGCAGTTTGAGATTTTAATCAAAGCCGGTATCTACTTGCTTTGTCAGGATATTTCCCTCTTATCCTGGTTCCACGAGGCCCTTCATTGTTCCTATGGGCTTGGTGTTACTATTGATATAAGCGGTGCAAGATGCTTCTTATTCTATATTATGACCATCATGCGAGTGAGGCGGCACTTTGCCATATAACCGACTTCCATATATGCGGGTTCACTCCTGGGCGTTTGGTTATCTCCGGACTATCTATCTTGATTCGGTCGGGAGGACTCACTAACCCGCTGCTTGCCGGGTTGCTAGGAGACAAGGACCAAGAGTCAGACCTTGAGAGATGGAGCTTTTCAGCGCGTCTTTGATCCTTTGAGCCACTTTGACTTCGTTTTGCCGGTGTGCAAAATGGATATATGGATATGAGAGACACTGTATCTGTTAGATCTGCTCTGCCGGACATGATGGATTGGCGTGATGTGGGGGCATCACCCCACCGTGGTCCCCCACGAATACCGTTTGTTGGTCAAGACCTCACCCTTGCCCTTATGGTCCTGAGGCTCCCAGGGGCGTCTGTTTCCGAGGCGATCACGTTGAACTTCGGGTTATGGAGGAGACTTCTATGAGAACTACTACGGAGGCGTGCTGAGGTTAGTAGTAGTCTCACTAGTATTAATAGTTGTATTTCCACCGTCTGCGTGACTTGTGGAATATGACTTAGTGTGTACTAATTCCAGGTGTAAGAAAAAATAATGTATAGGAGCTTGGTATGCCTCAGATAAGATGTAATCTTCCTTTCACCGTAGTAGTACTTTGTTTGGTCTCGTACTAAACCTTGTATGGTGTGTATGGCGATGGAATAAAGAAGCGATTTACGTGTCTACCATGTCATACGGATGATCATCTTGCATTCCGAGGCTATCCATTACATTCTACATTTATATCGAGAATCTTATCATCATGGACTAAATCCTTGCCTTGTTTTCCCTAGGATGGTTGACACACATAACAACCTGCTCACGCGAGGCGGTAGAAAGCAGCGAGTTGGGAAGAAAGCTGCCTCACCCTCCTTCTCGGCGAAGTTATCTTTGGAGGCGAAGAAACAAGCAGAGACCAACCGTTTGTTGGGCGCATCAAGCGAACACTGACACATCGCCGGAGAAATAACTTGGTGCAGCTCGGTGACTTCATCAAGTTACACCCACCTACCTTTCACCACTCCGTCGAGCCTCTCGGCGTGATGACAACCCGGCGGCATTACTCTAAGCTGCGTTACTGGTAGTGAGGCGATAAGGTCACCTTTGCTGCATATCATCTTGAAGGCCCGCCGATCTCGGTGGGAGAACTATATGGCTATCGCCGATTGGCCCATGTCACTACTTGGCGGAATTCAGCGAGGCTTTCCGTGAACATCACATTCGGAGGTCTCATGGATAAATAGCGTGAGGAGTTCTGCAGTTTCACCCAAAGTCATCTCTGCGTGGGCCCTACTCTGACGGGGAGTTCGTAATCTCTTACGCTATGCCACGAAGAGGTCTCCAGCGTAAGAAAGCAGGCAAAAGGTTCACCAAGACTTAGCCCGAGGCTCCGAGATCTCCCAGCATGAGTGCACCTCTTTTGAAGCTTGTAAACAAAGCCATCGGTCTTGGAGCAGGTCGGTGATTTGAACAACATGCCAAGCATAGTGCGTGACATGGGTTCCTCATCCGGTCTTTGGACCATAGAAGCGCGGGGTGTGGGTGCCTAACTTGCCACCCAGTTTTACACGGGCCATCCTATCAGGCGCCTCGCCCAGTTCAGCAGTATGCACCGGCTAAGCCCTATGGTGGGCCAACCAACAGTGCTCCTCTGCGCCGGCCACAGTGGCGTGCTTCAAATGTGAGAATCGAGGCCACTACATCGCGATTGTCCTCGGACCAACCCCAACCAGCACTGCAAAAGCTGTTGGCGCGTAGCAAACCAGCGGGAAGGTGTTCTATGCCAAACCGGCCACCCTGCTGCGTGGCCATGTTAGTGTGTCTCGGTGAGGAGGCCCAAGAGGATCCCAGCGTCGTGCTCGATGCGCTTCTTGTTAATTGCCACCGGCATCCGTTCTTTTAAATCTTGGAGCATCTCATTCATTCATATCAGAAACTATGCTGCTTGCATAACTTTGGATTACGTGACATGCCTTCCACCATGGAAATTTCTACTCCTGGTTCTAGATGGCAAACCTCTAGAGTAAGCCATGGAAATGAAATTGGTCGCAGACTTGTTTTCCTTGCATCGTTGATAGCTCTCAAATCTTGGGACATAAATATCATCTTGGGTATGGACTGGATGTCGACCCATCATGCCAAGATTGATTGCTTCTCTAGGACTGTTCAACTTATGCACCCTCCGGAAAGATAGTCAATGTCTTGACCGAATATCCAGCGCCAACTATATTCTCTTAATGCGGTCCATTGCAGGACCTCGAAGGCGTTTGGTAGTCCGTGACTTTCGGATGTTTTTCGGAAGAATTGCAGTGTCACAGCGGAGATGTTGAGTTAGTGATAGACCTCATTCGAGAGCTGTCCCAATTTCTAGAAGACCCTATAAGATGGCACCCCTAGAACTAGCGAACTTAGAAACAACTTCGATGAGTCCTTGAAAAGGGTTTCATCCGTACTAGCTCATCTCCTTGGGCTTGCCCCATCCTCTTCGTCAAGAAGAAGGATGGTACCGGACGGATGGTTGTAGATTATCGACCGTCAACCTGGTCACAATTAGAACAAGTGTCCGCTCCCGGGATCAGCGATCTGTATGATCGGCTCGCGGGATCCTCGGTCTTCTCAAAGATGGATTTGAGGTTAGGCTACCATCAAATCAAAATCCGGAACGAGGACATTCCCAAAAGCGGCTTTGTTACTCGTTACGGCCATCTGAGTACCGTCATGTCCTTTGGTTTAACCAATGCTCCAGCCACTTTCTCCGGTTAATGAACTCAATTTTCATGGAGTATTTGGATAAATTAAGTAGTGGTTTACCTCGATGACATACTCATCTATTCCAAGAACGAGGAAGAACATGCCGAACATCTAAGGCTGGTGTTGATGAAACTTGAGAGCATCGCCTTTATGCCAAGTTTTCTAAATCCGAATTTTGGCTGCGAAGTGACCTATCTAGGACATGTAATTTACGGTAAAGGTATTGCTGTCAACCGAAAGCGAGTTCAAGCCGTTCTTAATTGGACTCCACAGAATCGGTCAAGCAAGTTCGAAGTTTCCTTGGCTTAGCGAGCTATTATCGGCGCTTTATCGAGAACTTCTCCAAAGTTGCTAAACCTCTAGCGAACTCCTCCAAGAAAGATAAAAAGTTAAAGTGGACTCCACAATGTGACCGAGTTCCGAGGCGAAAGAGCGTTTAACTTACGCTCCCGTCTTTGGTACCACCAGATTTCTCTAAGGACTTTGTTATCTATTGCGGCCTTCTCGCGACAAGGACTAGGCTGTATTCTCATGCAAGATCGACCGCGTAATTGCTTATGCTTCCGGGGTGCTCAAGCCCAACGACAGATCTTGGCTCATGCACTTGCCGGACAATTCCATCTCTTCATGGGCGGACTGTGCCATCGGTTTGTCGGCGCCTTCACGGCGCCACAAGCCCCATGGCCAGAAAGAGACCTTCATCTGCCGCCCGAAGGAAGGAGAAACCCTGCACAAGTACATACAGAGATTCAGCGGTGCAGCGCAACATCCCAGACGTCCACCCCCGCGCGGTTATCGCTGCGTTCCATCGAAACGTCGCGTAACGCGAGGATGAGGGAGGAGATGGCGATGTGCAAAATCAGAGATGTCAGCGAGCTATATGCTCTGGCCGACAAGTGTGCACGTGCTAAGGAGGGGAGGAAACTCCCCGGAGAGAACGCAGGAGCAGAAGGATCTGACAGTGAGGACACCCCTCCGGCAAAGAAGAACCGAAGGCGGAACAACAGAAAGACAAAGGCTAAGGATGTGCTAGTTGTCGAGCAGTCCGGCAACGGAGGCGGCTCCGAGAAGGCCAAAGCTGGTGACTCCGGCGAGGCTGTGGTAGCCGCCGACAAGCAGGACAGCTCCGGCAAGCAGTACTGCAAGATCCACCGCACCAAGGGCCATGACCTCCAAGCTTGCAAGAAGGTTGAGCAGATGGTAGAGTTACAGAAAGCTGAATACGAATGCCACGACAAGGAGAAGGCCCAGGAAGGTGGCGGAGGATCCGGCAAGATGCGTCCCACCCGGGGAGGACGCCGCGGCACGGCCAAGCAGCGGCAAGGAGATAGGCCTCCCCGTGGCCGCGACAAGGACGAAGACGAAGATGAAGATGACGAGATGGAGGAAGATGAGACCGACGAGCAGGAGTTTCAGAAGGCAACGGAGGTTTTGTGCATCGACGGCGGTGCTTCTCTGCACACCTCGCACCGCCAGCTCAAACAGTGGGTGCGGGAAGTGAACGCAGCAGAACCGTCCGTTGAGTCGCGCAAACCCCTGAAGTGGTCCAGCACGCCCATCATCTTCGACGTTGAGGATCACCCTGATCGCATCACTGCGGTCGGGTGCTTGCCGATGTTGGTTTCGCCAACCATCTGCAACCTCAAGGTTACGAGGATGCTGGTTGACGGCGGGGCCGGCCTGAATCTGATCTCTTCCGCAGTGCTCAAGAAGCTCCAGATCCCCGACAGCGAGCTCGAAGAGACCGACACTTTTCAAGGAATCAACCCGGGAAGGAGCAAGCCGAAGGGGAAGATCACACTGCCAGTAACTTTTGGCAGCGAGCTGAACTTCAGGACAGAGAGAGTCACGTTTGACGTTGCTGATTTCCCATTACCCTACAATGGGATACTCGGCCGTCCAGCGCTTGCCAAGTTCATGGCAGCCTCTCACTACGCTCACAATGTGCTCAAGATGCCTGGTCCGATAAGTGTTATTTCTGTCCATGGCGACAAGAAAGATGCACTTATCTGTACCGACAAGATCTACCGGGAAGCAGCAGCCGCAGCAGAACGCAAACCACTTGCCGCTGAAGCTCCCGGGGGGAAGAAGAAGACCAAGTCCGGCAAGAGTAGCTCTGATGCCCACTCCGGCAAGCGCACCTCTTCGGAGTGCTGCGCTACCGTCGAGGACGCACCATCGAGCTCCACCGGCAAGTGCAAGAAGGCAAAGACAGCGACACCTGAGACCAAGAAAGTGGCCGCCAAGGAGGACGGCACTGGTGGTACCTTCACCATCAGTGCCACGCTTGACCCTAAATAGGAAAGGCTCGTTGCTTTTCTGCGGCGAATGTCGATGTGTTTGCATGGCAACCATCGACATCCCGGTGTTCCAGGAAAGTAATTGAGCACCACCTTGCCGTCTGCCGTCACGCGCGACCGTCAGCGAGAGTTAGGAAGCAAGCGGTGGAGCGTCAAGAGTTCATTGCAGAGGAGATCAAGAAATTGGAAGCAGCAGGCCTGGTCCGAGGAGTACTCCATCCAACGTGGTTAGCCAATCCTGTAGTCGTGCGCAAAGCAAGCGGAAATGGAGGCTTTGCATTGACTTCACCGATGTTAATAAAGCTTGTCCCAAGGATCCATTTCCTTGCCACGCATTGACCAGATTATTGACTCCACGGCAGGATGTGATCTGCTTTCATTCCTTGATGCATACTCGAGGATATCATCGGATCTTCATGGCGTAAGAGGATGAAGAAAACCGCAGATCATCACTCCATGTGGCACGTCTTTGCTTTGTACGGATGCCTTCGGACTAAAGAATGCTGGTTCAACATTTGCAAGAGTAGTCATCATGCTTTTGAGCCACAGTTGCACGTAAATGTAGAAGCTTACATGGATGACATAGTGGTCAAGAGCAAGGACAAAGAGACTCTGATCCAAGATTTGGACGAGACTTTTGCAAGTCTGCGCAAGATCAATCTCAAGTTGAATCCCGAGAAGTGCGTGTTTGGAGTTCCTTCCGGCAAGCTTCTCGGATTCTTTGTGTCTCGGAGGGGGATTGAAGCTAATCCCGACAAGATCAAAGCCATTGAACAGATCGAAGCACCGAAGCGCGTCAAGGATGTGCTAAGACTTGCCGGCTGTGTTGCTGCTCTCAGTAGGTTCATCTCTAAGTCTGCTGAGCGCGCCCTGCCATTTTTCAAAATTTTGAAAAAGGCAGGTCCAATGAAATGGACTCCGGAAGTGGAGGCTGCGCTGCAAGACTTGAAGAGATACCTATCCTCCACTCCAATACTTGTCGCACCTAAGCCACAAGAGAAGTTGCTGCTATATCTGGCGGCAACCAATCAAGTGGTTAGTGCTGCGTTAGTAGCGGAGAGGGAGGCGGATGATGAGCCAGCGGCCGCGGCAAGCGAGTCCAGCGACAAGCAGGGGGCTTCCCCGACAAGTTCTGGTTCCGGCAAGGATGGATCTACGCAGCCACAAGAAGAGAAACAGAAGAAGATGGTGCAGTGCCCACTTTACTTTGTCAGTTCCCTTCTACAGGGGGCTAGATCAAGGTACTCTGGTGTGCAGAAGTTGCTTTTCGGCCTTCTCATGGCCTCGAGGAAGCTGCGTCATTACTTTCAAGCAGATGAGATCACAGTTGTCACTCACTTTCCGTTGAAGAGGATATTGCAGAATCCAGAAGCAACAGGCAGGATTGTCGAGTGGGCACTGGAATTGTCAAGCTTTGGCCTCAAGTTTGAAAGTACTTCAACTATTCAGAGCCGAGCATTGGCAGAATTCATAGCAGAATGGACGCCAACACCTGATGAAGAAACTCCGAAGAGGAGCATCCCCGTCAAGGAAGCAAGCAAAGAATGGATCATGTACTTTGATGGTGCTTTCTCGCTGCAAGGCGCCGGTGCGGGCGTACTACTTATCGCACCCACCGAAGAGCACCTCAAGTACGTGGTCTAGATGCACTTTCCCAAGGAGCAAGCAACAAACAATACTGCAGAGTATGAAGGCTTGCTTGCCGGACTTAGGATCGCAGCAGACCTTGGGATCAAGAAGCTTATTGTCAGGGGTGATTCACAGCTTGTCGTCCGCCAAGTGAACAAAGATTATCAGAGTCCGTTGATGGAAGCCTACATTGATGAAGTGAGAAAGCTAGAAGAATATTTTGACGGCCTACAGATGGAACACGTTCCAAGAGCTCAGAATGACATTGCAGATGGCCTGTCAAAGTGTGCCGCACTCAAGTTACTTGTGGAACCAGGAATTTTTGTGCTCAAGCTGACTCAACCATCTGTCACACCGTCAACTGGACAGAGCAAGAAGAGGAAGTTGGTTACTGGTGACTACTTCCCGGCAGAGCTCCCCGAAGCCGCCGTCAAGAAGGTCCCCAGGATCAACCCAAAGAGTGCTGAGGAGCAGTCTGCTCCGACAAGCCCTAGGGTTTGTTTCGTTGAAGCAGACGCTCCCGACAAGCTGTGTCCCGACACGCTTGATGGGGAGCATCATGCTCCGGCTGAATCTCAGATTCTTGCCGTGGAAGCAGATGTTCCCGCAGTAGCATTTGCGCCTTTAGTCCTTGTCGTTGAGCCTCAAGCTCCGGCATGGGCACAGCAGATCGTCTATTTCCTTCAGACAGGAGAACTTCCCGAAGAGCAAGAAGAAGCGGAGAGAGTAGCCCGGCAATCAAGTATGTACCAGTTTGTCGATGACATCTTTGTCATGTAAGAAGATTCAACGGAGTGAAATTGAAGTGCATTTCCCGGGAAGATGGACAGGAGCTGTTGGCGGAAATACATGGAGGCATATGTGGTCACCACATTGGCGCAAGAGCACTTGTCGGCAAGGCCTTCCGGCAAGGTTTCTTCTGGCCGACAGCCCTCCAGGATGCAACTGCGCAAGTAACCAAGTGTGAAGCATGTCAGTTCCACTCCAAACAGATACATCAACCAGCTCAAGCTCTCCAAACAATCCCTTTATCCTGGCCATTTTTCGGTCTGGGGGCTCGACATCCTCGGCCCCTTTCCCCGAGATGTCGGGGGCTTTGAGTACTTGTAAGTTGCAATCGACAAGTTCACAAAGTGGCCTGAAGTGGAACCAGTGAGGAAGGTGACAGCACAGTCAGCAGTCAAGTTCTTCAGGTCAATTGTTTGCCGTTTCGGAGTCCCTAACAAGATCATCACCGACAATGGCATAGAATTCACGAGCCGCACCTTCATGCAGTACGTCCAAGATCTTGGCACCAAGATCTGCTTCGCTTCTGTTGCTCACCCGAGAAGCAACGGTCAAGCGGAGAGGGCAAACGCTGAAGTGCTGCGCGGGCTCAAGACCAGAACTTTCGACAGGTTGCGCAGGTGCGGAAGAAATTGGATCGAGGAGCTGCCGGTGGTTCTTTGGTCGATCAGGACGACGCCGAATCGAGCCATAATGAAGTGGATATGGCATCGTTCAAAGAAGTACAGCCTTGCCGGGACACAGACGACAGAAAAGCTAAGTTGCCAAAGCTTGAGCACAGTCAGTTTTAAATTTTTATGTTATATTCCTTGAACGATCGTGCCTTGTATGGAAAACCTGTGCGCGGAGGAATCGACTCGTGGCTAAGTTGCGCACTTAATTTGTTTCGAGTCCGCTCAACAATGAAAGTGTGCTGCAACTAGCCCCGACAAGGTTTCTTGCGGAAGCAACACCGCCGGCAAGCTGCTTGATGTTCGCACTCGGCGCTTTCATGCAAGTGTGTTCCCACCGCAAGTTCCCTAAAAGCGTAGGGTAAAAACATACAAGGGATGGAATTGAGTAAAGGATATAACATAACAAGCATCCCCTTTTCATTAAAAAACATCCCACTCAGGTACAGTCCATAGAGGATGAAAAAGTTTTAGATGCGGCTAAGGCCTGGAGGCTTGCAAATTAAAAAGATAAGATGCCCGTAATCCCTTTCCTGTCCCTCTCTTCAGGCGGTAGGTCAAGGAGGCGAAAAGGGCAAAAGGGGCGCCTAGGCGAGCTACAGGTGCCAGAAGACACCAAGAGAACATCCCGAGGGCCGTCCGAAGGCTGGAGGGTGATGGCGGCGCCGGAAGCGGGGCTCAAGGCGGGCGGCGGGGCGTCGGCCGCTGTCGAGGGCACTCGCCCTCGTACTCGATTGACGGCCTTGTCGCCAGCCCTCTTCCCCTCCGCAGCCTCCCTCGCTGGCCGCCCAAGGAGACGACCCGGGAGTTCAAGGAGCGGCGACACGGATGATGGGGTCACGGTGACGCGTGAAGCGGCGCCGACACCTAGTCGGGCCCGCCATCCCGCCGCCCGCTACCCTCATCATCGCTGCCGCTCTCCTCCTCGTCACTCTCGCTCGGGGAGCCTTCGCTATCGGAGGAGCTGTCCACGCAGCACTTCGCCCGAAAGTGCGAAGCACCAAGACTTTGACGGAGAGGAGATCGCCCTCCATTAACTTAAAATGGAGGTAAACCCCTCCATCGAGGCTGTGGATCGGGTGACGTCTTCCACCCACGATCAAGATACATCACATTAGGGGCTGGGAATACAACGCCAACTCGCGTGCCGCTGATCCCACAGCCCCTCATGTGCGATCTCGATGTCTTGGCGGGTCCAACTCCATCGCGCGCATAAGCGGAATCGAAGCCGGAGGCGACGACGAGGCGCCAGCGCAGCTCGACGAAGAACTCGCAAGGTCACCCCTGTATGGACCGCCGTGGGGAGAGGAACCGCGGGCGGAGGCGGGCTGGCGCCGCCCGTCCGCCTCTTCCCGGCGCCTCGACCTCGTCCTCGACCTCGTCCACGACCTCGCCCCTCCCTCTTCCCTTATGGCTGGCTTTGCCTGCACGGGCGAGGATAGGAAGGGTGCGCTGTCTGGCGGCGACCCTCGCCGCCACCGATGAAGGGCCAGGGTTCCCTTCCTCCATGGCGAATGAGAGAAAGGGGAGCAGAAGTTGAAGAAAGAAGAAGATGAGAGAGTGCGGACTTCTGCGCTCCCCTCCCGCTCTTCTTAAAGGAGCGAGGTGGGGGCTCGGCCGCCCCACTCAGCGAATCAGGGCACGGGAAGAGCAGGGAGTTGGGGCCGACCCGCTGCCTCTGCTTGCAACGGCCCAGTTTCCCGCTTCCACCGTTCGCGACCCCAAGCGCATGGGAGCCGCGTGGCGGGGATGCAGAACCAAGGCGAACGTTACGCATTTCTTGGATTTAAGTATGGCCCACGATCTCTCCCACGACGCCACGATTGACGCGTGCCGTTACGGGAGGACGCAGTGGATACGGAGTGGATTTGGTTTGGACCCAGGCTGCGCGTACTCGTGCCCCGTTTTGGGCCTGGCCCAACAGCGCTCGGCACCGTGTATGGCCCAGGCCCGGGGGCTCCTCTCGGTGTACTAAAGTAGGGGTACCTTAGTACCCCAAACTTGTGCACGGGCAGTCGCAGCGTCCCGCGGCAAGGCTTGCCGGGCGTCCGCCAAGATCCTTCATCATTTCTATTACTGCCATTCAAGAACAAAGTGTTAACCGAGAAGACAAGGCCCCGGCAAGAGAAGCTTGCCGGGAAGGACAAGACCCCGGCAAAAGGAGCTTGTCGGGAAGGCCAACCAAGGTACTTCAGAAAACTTGCCGCGACGCTCCGCGCATCCCGGCAAGACCCAACGAGCGGCAAGCTTGCGGGTGCGACAGGATAACGACCGCGGCAAGGTGCTTGCCGCGGCGAAGCCACCACTCTGCGCCCACGCTCCAGCGCATTCGACGACGTGTCACCGCAGGATCGCTCCTAGTGCACGTGGCGGGTAGCTGTGCAGCCAAGCGGTGCGAGGTGGCAAGAGAAGATGACGAGGAGGCCATCGTGGCGATCGGTGGCGCCCCTAAAGGTCGTTTCCTGCACTGTTTGGGCGACCGGGCGGGCATTAAATGCCCTTGTCCCCTGCCGTCAGAGTTAGGTAGGGGACACTGTTGATAGCGGTTATACCAACCTGCGTTTTTACTTTTTGACCCCTCTCTCTACGCTGCCACCTGTCGGTGACCCCTTTAGACTATAAAAAGGAGGCCCATGTGCACGTAGAAGAGGTTCAACTCATTCGAAACTACAACAGACACACACTCTTGAGCCAGAACATAATACCACCACAAAGCAGCAGTAGGAGTTTTATCTCTCCGGAGAGCTCCGAAGCTGGGTAAAATCCCTCGCGTGCTTCGCCTAGATCTACTCTTCGTGCGCCCTCCGCTCCCTTGCCGGACCGAAAGGGGCCCTGCCCCATAGGTGTTCGTTTCCCACGACACCACGCCAAGGAAAGTCCCATCCGGACACGGGACGAAGTCTTCAATCTTGTATCTTCATAGTCTTGGAGTCCGGCCGATGATGATAGTTCGGCTATCCGGACACCCCCTAGTCCAGGACTCCCTCAGTATCCTTCACCAATTTAAACTGATGACAAGCAACGGATTTGGCATACTACTTATTCTTCTTGAGGGATTGAAAAGAGATATAGTGCCAACTTGAAGAAGTTATGATGGGACCACCGGTGGGATTGGAAACAACAAATGAAATGATATGGTAGCAAAGGAAGAGGAATCTTGAATGAACCACCGTAAGAATTCAAAAATGACTGATGAAAAAGACTGAATCACCAAGAAGAATTAGAAGAACCAATATGCTAGAGGGGATTTAGATGCAAAAGAACAAAGAGATCATGAGCTGATTAAAGAACACTTGAACGAAGCACCGGGATAATTGGATAACGGTAGCTGAAATGTGAGGACAAAGAATTCTTCTGGAATGATGGCCTCCGGTGAAAAGAAATGGAAAAATAACTCCTGACATACTTGGATGGTTAAGAAAAGAATATCTGACAAATAGAATAATTCGAGAGGATAACATGAAGCTAGAACCACGAATCTTGAAGAGAATGGACCAAGATTCAAGAGAAATCCTTCTTCGGTCTTCAAATGTTGAGAATGAAGATGAGAACCACCATGAATTGTTGAGATACTCCAGGAGAATGAAAAACAAAGAGGTTGAGCAAACAATGAAAATTAATTTGAAATCGATCTTGGAAAACATCTGACTGATGAAATTCATTCTTACATCAAACTTCGAAAAGAATTTGGGAATGGCTCCGGGAAAATTAGAAGAGTCAGGTAAGATCCTGGGAAAAGACCTATGGGTTAGGGCCCACTCAAAAGAAACATCGTTGAAGGATTGCTTGAAATAAAGATTGCACTGGCAGAATTAAATGGCTTGAATGAGATAACAATCTCGAGATATCTTGAACAGATTGAGAATGGAAACACAAGTCTTGTGAGATATCTTCAGCACTCTAGAACAAATGAATAGGAAGAAGTGAATGATTAAGAGGTGCATCGGCATGAGAAAGTATTAGAAATGAGGAAAGGAATATGATGAGTATCGAAAGCTTGAATTGGATCCACCGGAGAAGAAACAACAATGAAGGATGATGAACTTGAAACTGTTGAGCATCTTCATGGGAAATCACCGGATAGGAACGTGATGGGAAAAGAATGGAGAAACTTCACATCCATAAGATGGATACTTGATTAAGATATCTGAGTCCTTGAAGAAAAGGGTGGGATGGCGGGAAAACAAAGGCAACTTGGGGAAGATGGAACAAACACCGGTTGGAAAGAATTGACATGACGATATCGATGATCAAGAAGGATTAGTATTCACATAGCAATATGAGAACACCGTTTAGGAAAGGTATGGATTCGACATTTGACTTCGAAGCAACTCGATTACCACAACTCAAAACAAAACAAAGGATTGGCTTGCAGAATAAGCTGGAACAAATACATATGATAGAGATTTACCCAATCCACATATCATGCATCTATCGGAAAGATATTCTAGGAGCTACTAGAATTCCCACCTATAAACTCCCAAAACTTTCTGGTTATGCAATCTGGTGTTGGGGATACAGGGGAAGCAATATATCTCACCCAAACTAACAATCCCTACATCCAGTTGTATCCATTTGTCAACACATAACCAAGAAATCACCAGAAATTCGTGTACCTCAACCTTTGAAAAGCATCCGTTATACGAGCTATGGCAATACTCCCGAACTCCCCAGTACTGGGTGGCGTCGAGGTTATCTCACCAACAACTACATAAAAGAGATTTTTGATGTCGACAAAACTCAGGTATTCAACTGCAACGATAAAATTGTGACGACAACACCTCGGAGCTCAACTCTCCGGGACACTGCCACAACCCCTAAATGTCAGGAGTTACCAAGAACAATGTTCTCGTCACAAGAATATCGGAACGATTCCAAGATACCCGCGTGATCCTAATTTTTTTTTGTGAAAAATTGAGGAGAGGAAAGACAAAACATCTACGTCGAGAGTCCTCACCAGAGCAACGAAGGGTGCTGAGAAGTAAAAGGTATTCTACTCTCCGATATATATAATCCTAAGACTGAAAATAGATTTTTCTAGACTCAACAACGGCCAACAATCAAGGGGTCTCCTATGGTCGGTGGAGGCTCCGATACCAACTTGTCACGCCCAATATGCGACCCTATCCTAAAGGAACTCGAAGATCCCACTAAGGATAGAAGCACATATTGGAGACACTTTTGCAAGGAGGATATCATTACATCAACATTACATAATAGATGGGGATACATACAAGGCATACAATGCCACAATAATACATCAATACATCATCCATAAGATCAACATCCAACTACGGATGAAACACAAACAGAAGCTCAAACGACATCCACCCTGCTAGCCCAGGCTGCCGACCTAGAACCTGTTCCCTGATCGAAGAAGAAGCAGAAGAAGAACTCAAAAACAGGTAAAACATCGCTCTCGCATCATGATCATTGCTTTGCCTATACCTGCAACTGTTGTTGTAGTAATCTGTGAGCCACGAGTACTCAGCAATCCCATTACCTTGGGTATCAAGACTAGCAAAGCTTAATGGGTAAGGAAGGGGTTAAGTGGTGAGGTTGCAGTAGTGAGTAAGCATGATATGTTAGCTAACATATGCAAATAAGAGCGAGAAGAGAAGCAAACGGAACGGTCATGAAGCTAGCAATGATCAAGAAGTGATCCTAAACTTCCTACTTACGTCAACCATAACCCAAAACCGTGTTCACATCCGGGACTTCGCCGAAAAGAGACCATCACGGCTACACAAGCGGTTGATGCGTTTTAATTCAAATCTGGTGTCAAGTTCTCTACAACCAGACATTAACAAATTCCCATCTGCCACATAACCGCGGGCACGGCTCTCGAAAGTTTATACCATGCAGGGGTGTCCTAACTTAGCCCATCACATGCTCTCATGGTCAACGAAGGATATTCCTTCTCCCAAGAAGACCCGATCAGTCTCGGAATCCCGGTTTACAAGACATTTCGACAATGGTAAAACAAGACCAGCAAAGCCGCCCGATGTGCAGACAATCCCGATAGGAGCTGCACATATCTCGTTCTCAGGGCAACACCGGATGAGACATCCTATGAGTAAAACCAGCCCTCAAGTTTCCCCGAGGTGGCCTCGCAGTCTACTCAGTTCGGACCAGCACCTAGAGAAGCACTGGCCCGGGGGGGCTAAAATAAAGATGACCCTCGGGTTGGCCGACCCAAGGGAAGGGTATAGGTGGTGGTGAGGCAAATGGTGAAACCAAGGTTGGGCCATGCTGGAGGAGTTTTATTCAAAGCGAACTGTCAAGGGGGTCCCATAAATCACCCAACCGCGTAAGGAACGCAAAATCAAGGAACATAACACCGGTATGACGGAAACTAGGGCGGCAAGAGTGGAACAAAACACCAGGCATAGGGCCGAGTCTTCCACCCTTTACCAAGTATATAGATGCATTAATTAAATAAGAGATATTGTGATATCCCAACATAATCCTGTCCACCATGGAGCAATCTTCAACTTCACCTGCAACTAACAATAATATAAAAGGGGCTGAGTAAGCGGTAACATAGCCAATCAACGGTTTGCTAGAAAGGGTGAAAAGGTTAGAGGCTGACATGGCAATTTGGGAGGCTTGAAGAGCAAGTGATAGGTAGCACAGCAAAGTGATAGAACGAAGCAACTAGCATAGCAATGATAGTGGTGAGATCCAGGGTGACGGTCATCTTGCCTGAAATCCCGCTAGGAAGAAGAACGAGTCCATGAAGAAGACGAACGGATGAAGACGAACCAAGCGTAGATGAACGAATCCTCACGATCGCAACGAAATAGGAACTAACGAGAAGGAGCACAATTGGAAAGAAACAAACAACATGATAAACACACACGCATAAACATGGCATGATGCACAACCAAGTATGATGCATGTCCGGTTTAAAGAGCATGGCATGGCAAAGTGCAACAAACAATACTACAAGTTAAGTGGAGCTCAATATGCAACGAGTTGCATATTATCAAAACACCACATGGACATATTTAGTTTAATCTCGTTTAAGCTACCAAACAATATTAAATGTTGTTAAGCATGGCAAGAGGTGAAGCATAATTAAACTACCTATCTAGGCAAGTTTAAATGAGGCCGGAACAACAAACAACAATTCCGAAAAATCCCCATATGCATATTTCGAATTTGGTACTGTTCTGCCCTAAAACATATTTTATTGTGGTTAAACAGGAAAATAAAGTGCACCAAGTTAATCTATGCATTTTTCCACCCCATTTACATATAAAGTTTATTAAATTTGGAGCTACGGTTATTTAGTTATGAAATAAATCATTTTAACATGACATTTGAGCATGGATGAAAGTGGCATATTATGAAACTAGAAGAAATTCTAAGCATTTTACATGTTTACATCATTTTAATCCGATGCACGGCTAATGAGTTATTAAATGCATGAACATGAGGGTTTTTCTGCAAAACTGGTAAACCCTGGGATAATGCTAAATTCGCAGGACCAGGAAAAAAACATATCGGGCCTAAATAGAGCTACAGGCTGAAACAGGACA
Source organism: Aegilops speltoides (assembly GCA_021437245.1). Lineage (NCBI taxonomy): Eukaryota > Viridiplantae > Streptophyta > Magnoliopsida > Poales > Poaceae > Aegilops > Aegilops speltoides. The sequence continues at coordinate 306,098,765 of CM038143.1, forward strand.
TGGACGCGGGGGTGGTTTCTCACCATGGGCCATGGCCCAGTTGGAAGCAGAGGAGGCCGGCGGATCTGGCGAAGAGGAGCTGGGCCTTGGCGCGCGGTTGGAGGTCGACCCGCTCGGGCGGGTTGACGATGTGGTCAATGAGCGCGCGGTTACTGGCCTCACTCGACGTTGAGGCAACAGTCAGAGGAGTCAAGACGCGGGACTTGCAGCGGTGTGGTAGGGAAACGGCGGCCAGGAACAGACGGGGACAGGCGGATCCGGCCACGGGGGCGCCGGATCTGACCGGAGGTGGGACGGAGGCGACCGACAACGAAGCTTGGGGCGGCATCCATGGCGTTGTTGTTATAGAGAAAAGGGAGGGAGTCCAGTGAGACAGAGAGCTTCAGCAAAGGACGGAAAAGGGGTAGGGCGGTGAGGACGGCTTGCTTGTTCGAGCGAGGAACAGAGCAGCTCCGACGGTGTCACTCGCTGGCGCGGGGAGGTGGTCCTGGACGAGGAGGTGGCTGCAGCCTCGGACGCTCATGGGCGCAGGCCGCATGAAGCAGGCGGTTGAAGGCGGACGGAGGCCGGAGGCGACACTGGTTGGGGATGAGGAGGTCCTCGAGGCACAGGCGCACGGGGCTCAGGCGGCCGGCGGCTTCACTCCGGTGACGCGAGGCTGATGAAGAGTTCGGGCGCGAGGCCGCCATGTGAGGGGGCTCGGGGATGCGGGGACGAGGCATGCTGGTTGGCAACGGGTGGAGGCCGTGGGGATTTGGATCGGGGGCGCAGCCACTGATTGGATGGAGATGGATCCCGAGGTGGGAGATTTGGTTGGCGATGGGACAAGCTCCCGAGGAACCTGGGTGGCGGCGGCGGGAGGATTAGATGGATCGATGGGACAGGGCTAGGGTTAGACTGCTACTTATAGCACTGGATTTTGGTTAGGGGCTATTTCGTCCCTACGATAAAAAACGGAAGTCGGGAAAAATAGGCTAGTGAGTCCAATAAATAAAATGAAGATGTTTTATAGATGTTTGGGGATGATCCAGATCCATCGGTAACGACAGAGCGGGTCGGGTTCGGGACAATTTTCGGACGTGCGCAAGAGGGGGTCGGTGGCGTGCAGAGAGGTTAGGTGGTCTGACAAGAGGGAAACACAAACATGGTTGGTCTCGGAACGGTCAACGGAAGCAAGGGGTGACGCGGCAACTACAAGCGGATACGGGTTTTGTGAAAACATATGGATGTGATGCACATGATGCTATGAGATGAGACGCATGCCATGAACAAAATGCAAAACAAAAGACAAAAACCCAACCACGAAGGAAATATCATATCGCATCTCCGGAAAAGGCAAGAGTTGGAGTTACAATTATGGAAAGTTACATCCGGGGCGTTACATTCCACCAAATAGCCAAACCCGTCGACAACATCCTCGAGCACTACCAAGACCTCAGGGAGTAGAGCAGCAGGGCTCTCCCTCGGGGTCGTTGCTGTCGCCATCTTCAAGGAGTCATCCCTGAAGAGCGACCGCTGAGCCTTGTGGAACCTCGCCTCAAGGGAGGCAAGGGTGCTGCGCTCCATGGCGGCCGCCTTTTTGGCCTCGCAAGGGACGCCTGGGCCGCCTCCGCCTCCTCCTTCAGCTTCATCAGGTGGCCGCTCTCCGCAGCTTGCTCCAAGGCCGCCTCCTTCAGCTCGGCGTCTCGATCGGCAACGGCAGCTTCCTGGGCCTTCAGCTTCTCCTCACGCTCCTAGAGCTGGCTGGCCTGGGCGGCCTGCTGACCATGAAGAGCCTTCAGTTCAGCCTCCACCACGCGGTACCAATCCTCGGCTTCTGTGGCCTCCTTCCGCGCCAGGTCGCGCTCAGTGGCAACCATCCCAGGCACCTTCTAGGCTTCCTCCGCTGAGCCCCAGGCCGCGCGGGCAGACGCGTTAGCCTGGAGCCAACCAGAAATAAGCCCCAGGCGTGCCAACACCGTGTGCGGTCCAGGCCCCGAAGTTCACCCTGGAGGAGGTACAACGCCACCCTTGCCTCCTCCAGGGCCCCGGAGGTGGCAGGAGCACCATGGCCCGGCTGTGTGACGGGCAGAAGAGAAGACGTCCTCGGTGCCAGGATGGGAGGAGCCGCTGCAGCAGAAAGGTCTCGGGCCTCTGGAGGCTGAGCAGTCTCGGTAGTCGCAGCAAGGATGGGCGCTGGAGGGGTCAGCCCTGCCGAAGGCGCCGACACCTCCTGAGGACGGGCTTCCACGCCCTGGGGAGACGGCATCACCACCGGAGCTACAGGGGTTGTGGCACTCTCTTTCGCCAGGGCCGTGGCGACCACTTCAACACACTCGACCACGACAACTTCCACGCCCTCCTTCTGCTTCTTTGATGATTGCTGCCTAAAGGCAGATGAAGACGCTAAGCATCGCATCAAGGATCAACAACAAGACCAAGGGAGAAGACTTACTGGCCGGTGAAGACATAGCTCCTCTTCAGGCCAGTAGCGGGAGCCGAGCCGGGGCAGCTGGAGCTGAACTCTTTTTTTTTGACTATGTACTGCAAGGCAACAACCTCACTGTCTTTTATTAATACTCAAAGCAAAGGTATACAAAGTTACAAAGTTAAGAGAGAGGAGGAGAGAGTAATACTTACAAGAAATGATTAGGGTAAGGAAGCTATCCAAGAGGTTAAGCTATTCCTATATTTACATTTGATTCTATGAGCTAAAAGAGAGATGTCCTGCAAAAAATTCCTCCTCCATGCCCTGAAAGAAGGTGTTTCATTCCTGAAGATCTTCCCATTTCTTTGTGTCCAAATATTCCAAGTGGCAGTGAATACTACCTCAGAGAAAAACGGATGCCCAAAATCTCTCCTAGCATCAGAAGCCATGTCAAAGGTGGTCTGGTTTGGTTGTGGATTCCATGAAATACCCAGGTAATTCCAGATACGTTGGCTAAAATTGCAGGCGAAGAAGAGATGTGTTCTGTCCTCATGTGATGCCAAATGGCATAGAACACAAGTGTCATCTGTATAATCCAAAGGTGCGTCGCTGCATCATGTCTCTAGTGTTTAGACGATCCATCAGAAGGAGCCACCCAAAAACCTTAAACTTCAGAGTACAAGAACATTTCCAAATCCACTTAAAGATGGGATCAACCACAGTGTCCGAAAAGCATGACAAGTAGTATATCCTGGACTGATATTCACCAGTCTTGGAAGGCCATTTCCAGACATCTTTAACCCCTTCTTGAAGATGAACCATATTAAGGACTACCTAAAGTTGATTGAACTCCTCAAATGCTTCAGCAGACAATGGTAGATGAAGGTTGTCAGATGGTTCTGGTAACTCCAAAATATCCTTGACTGTTAGAGTGTCATCAATCACAAAGGAGTGGAGTCTTGGAAATTGAAGCCACATGTTAACCGTGGTGTTGCTAAATTGCCAACGGTCAAGCCATAAAATCACTGTATCCCCCGATCGTACTTGTGGAACTGCCAAGTGACAAAACTTATCATATAGCTTGAGTACATCTCTCCACCAGAAGGAACCGCAGCTTTGCGTGACTTGGGGGGCGCAGAAGCGTAATAAGTGTCCCAGATAAGAGATACCCATGGTACGTCCATCTTATTAAAGAACTTGAAAAGATGCTTGATGAGCAAGGCATCGTTTTGAATACCCAAGTCCAAAACTCCCAAACCACCACAAGATTTAGGACTACATACCAAATCCCAAGCCGCCAAAGACTGTCGAGGCGTATCCGAGTTCCCTCTCCACAAGCATTGCCGCATAATTCGCTCGATCTGCTTCAATATACCCTGCGCTAACGAAAGGGTGCACAAGAAATATATTGGCATAGAACTTAGTACAGATTGTAAAAGTTGGAGCCGACTGCCTTGATTCAAGAGACAAGAAGACGCAGATAACCGTCGTTCAATACGATCTACCAAAGGCAACAGATCATAAATTGTTGGCCGGAAAGTACCCATTGGTAGGCCTAGGTAAGTGAATGGCATAGAACCAACATCACATCCAAGCAATGCAGCAACACGTGTGCCTTCATCATCAGTCATATTGATTGGTATCAAAGAGGACTTACTGAAGTTCACCCTGAGGCCGGTTGATTTGGCAAAGACATCAAGCATTTGTTTGAAAGCAAGGAGCTGACTATCAACAGCAGGAAGAACGATGAGTGTATCATCAGCATATTGTACGATCGGATAGTCCATCGAGGTAGTTGGGATTGGCAAGGTGAGAATATTCCTGAAGCACATCTCGTTTACAACCGATTGAAGTAAATCCACCGCGATCACAAAGAGCAATGGAGATAGCGGATCACCTTGACGAACACCTAAACGATAGACAAAATGTTTACCAGGCACTCCATTCAGAAGGACTGAAGAGGATCCTGTCGACAGAATGCTGTCAATCCAACTAGTCCAACGGTTATCAAAACCTTTACATTTCAAAATTCTAAGTATCAACTCATGCTCAATGGTGTCAGACGCCTTTGTGAAGTCAAGTTTCAGGAGAGTGATAGGCCTTTTGGAAGCTTTGCATTGGTGGATGTATTCAAAACACCACGCCAAACAGTCTTGTATGGATCGACACCGAAGAAAACCATATTGGTTTCGGTGTATACATTTTAGGATCACACCTTGAAGACGATTTGCCAAGAGCTTGGTTAAGAACTTTAAATAAGTATTGGTCAACGAAATTGGCCTAAAATCACCAACATATTCAGGTCTTAGTTTCTTCGGAATAAGGGTGATAAGAGACGTGTTTAGACACTCCAAATTACATTTCCCTTCATAGAATTCTTGCACAAGTTTCATAAAGTCATCCTTCAAAATAGGCCAACATTTCTTTAAGAATAGCCCAGTAAACCCATCTGGTCCCGGAGCACGGACAGTAGGCATAGCCTTAATTACCGCATCCACCTCAGCATCAGTGAATGGTAAAGACAACTCCTGTAGACCATCAATGCGGGTAATTAATGTGTCAAGATCAAATCCCATCTGAATGCCTTTTGATTAGCCCATCCGCTGATTGAAATCAGCCCAGAACATTCCCGCCAACTGATGATGATCCGTGACCACATCCCCCTGCACCGACTTGATCGAGGAGATAGTATTCCTACGGAATCTTTCCGTAGCCATGGCATGAAAAAATTTGGAATTCTCTTCACCAACTTTGATGTTTCGTATCGTGCATCGCTGTTTCCAATAGATAAATTGCCAATGTAAGATATCCTCAAGATGCAATTTAACAATTCTACGAAAGTTGAACTCCGGCCAACTCAAAGGCCTAACTTCCTCAAGATTATCCAGAAAAATAATCACTTTATTACAATCAGCAATTAAAGCTTTGACAGTAGACAGATTCAAATGCCATCTCTTGAGAGCATAGCGGAGGGACTTAAACTTAGCTGAAATTGTTAAAGCAATCGACGGCTTGACCACTGGCCTATTCCAAACCTCAGCAACACATTCCGCAAACCCGGGCAAATCCACCCAATAGTTCTCAAATCGAAAAACCTTTGCCTTGGGGATACAGGTGGCGATCGAGACAACGCACGGAACATGGTCAGAGGCAGTGCGTGCAAGAGGAAAAACCATTGTGTTGGGGTGTTCAGATGTCCAAGTGACCGAAGTGAAAAACCAATCTATCTGTTCAAGAAGTGGTGAGGTTTGCATATTCGACCATGTATATTGACGGCCCTTGATCGGCAACTCAATAAGACCTAAATGACCAATTATCTCATTAAACAAGAAGATATCGTTGGTATCACCTCCTGGAAGGTTCCGGTTCTCCAAAGATCTCATGAAGTTGAAGTCACCCAGAAGCAGCCAGTTCTGACCAAACTGAATATCAAGATTATATAGCCACTGAACGAATTCATCACGGGGAGGTCCCTGACACGGGCCATAAACAGAGACTAGAGTCCAAATTTCAGAGGTATGTTTGGATTTAAACTCCACAATTATCCCATAGGGTTTGGACTCAATTAAAGAACCTATGAAAAAGGATGAATTCCAAACAACCACCATCCCAGCAGACGCACCATTAGAAGGTACGAAAACAAAATTATCAAAGCGCCTCGGGCAAAACTTCCTAATGAATCGCTGATCCATTTGCATGCATTTAGTTTCCTGGAGACAGATAACAAAATAACCACTTTCATCTATCTTCTGCCTAACAGCAAGCTGACGAGCTTCAGAATTCAGACCACGAACATTCCAACATAACACCTTCCACTCCTTAAAACTTGTCTGATTCATTACAAACCAAAAGTAAAAGCATAGTAAATAGGCCACGCAATGACCCACACTAGTCCACATAGCAGACGATCAACACATAGTTCAGAAAAAGAAAATAAAGATAAATGGCGATTGCGGTACGCCATCGACCAGATCCCTGCAGATTGTAATTAATCATGAGAACCTTGGCTGCTGCATGATTTGGCCGGATTAGCAACAAGCTTATCCGTGGAGATCTTCTCAGGTGCAATTTGAAAATGGGCACCAATGCGTTGAAGATCAGCAATGGCAGTTGGTGGTGGCACAGAAGGTTTGTTCTCAGACTGGGAGCTGCTAGTCTTGCGCTTCTTCGAAATATGAGGCTTCTTGGGAGAAATACCAGTAGTTGCTTTGCGATAGCCGTTGCGAAGAGCGCTCAGACGCGCACTGCGATGAACCTCAGTATCAACCATGATTTTTGTGGCATGAGACTTCCTTGCTCTCTTCAGAGTTACCTCAGGCACAACAGAAAATTCAAAAGCTTCAGAAACTGGAGCATCCAGATCATCAAAGCAGAGAGCTCTAGCAACTGGGCGTTTAACAGGAGCAATAGGCACGTCCGAAGCAGTGCAAATCGAAGACTCCGGTGCAGGCAGGAGTTTAAGATGAGAATCACTGCAGAGAACTTCAGAGGATTGCTTACTGAGGAACACACCAATGTCAGACTTGAAAACAAACTGTGGGATGCTTGAAGACCATATGAAAGGCAACATCTTCTCAAAAGAACGTTGCCACTGCATCACAGGTGGCAAAACTGGTCCATAGATGGTGAGAACTTGCCCAATCAAAAGAGGAGGTTGCTGTGGACCCATTGGGGGCTGGAAGGCAGCAACTTCGGCCTCATTGTCAATATTGTTAACTGAGACATCTGAATGTTGCAGAACAATGGATTCTTGTGACTGTATTTCCTGAATATCATCATGCTGCACATCTTCCTGAACCTGAGGCACTGCATTGTTTTGCTGCTTGTTGACTGGTTGTGGCACATCATTCCATCCCAGTTCAGGAAATTCTGGCATAACCCAATTATGGTTCTCAAAGTGCAGATTGCCAGGTAGGGGGTGTGGGTTGCCATTGAAGGGCATGGGGTCCTCATCTGCTGGAAGAACATCTACAAAATCCGCTGACAAGATGTACACAGGTGCAGACCAAGAGATCCTAGCACCACCAAAGTCCGCATATTCTCTGTAGGTGACAGAGCGAGGAACCAAAGTTGGCGCTGGAAAAGAGACATAAGCCAGCAAGTGGACAAGAATGGGATCATCTTGATGCCAATGGTGAAATCTACCAAAGGTGCTAATCACGTCCGCAAGGTACTGTGAGCGCCTATAATCCAAAGGAACACTGAACAGCATAACCCATCCACGGCGAAAACCCTGTGTAGCTCTGTAATTTATTCCCTCATCATGCGGGATGAATCTAACGAATCTATCGTTGCCCAGATTGAAAGGCGGATGATCCACAAGAGCTTGACGAGCTAGAGCACTACGAAAACGAAAAAGCCCAACTCCTTGTATCCAAGGTTGGGCATCCAAAACTGCTCTTCCCAAATCATTAGCAACAAAGTTACTGACCATGTTCCGAAAGATGGCGATTTCTTCAGGCAGAGGAGCTGGCTCGACGATGGCGATGGCATAATCTTCATGCTGCCGGTCAGGAGCCACCGTAGGCGCGAAGAAGGTATGGGGCAGACGCAGCTCGCCACCATCGATGATGTCGAAGCCATGCGGAACAAAGTCCATAGGATCCAGCGCAAAGGTTGCCATTGCCGGTGCCAAAGGAGAGAAACGCCGAGCAGTAGTGGGCGGCAATGCAGCGATGCAGGCGGCGAAGGGGGAGGTTGAGGCGTTGTGGGCAGTGGCTCTATAGGCAGAGGTGGAATAGATGGGGTGGCAGGCTCGACGGGACTGGGCAGAGACCCAGCGGGACTAGCTATGGAGGAAATCGAGGCGTCCGGCGTAGAAAAACCCGCTGACCGGCTAGAATCGCCAGATTTGATCCGTGGGACCCACTTGTAAGTTGGTGAAGGAGTAGAATCCGAACAGCCCTTTGCCCTGTGCCCCAACCGAAAACATCTACGGCAACGTACCCTGCTGGTACACTCTTTGGTTAAATGAACCATGGATAAGCAGTTCTGACATTTCCACACATTAAAACCATATCATCAATAAATTCATTTAAATCAGAAGAGATTCCAGATAATTCAGATGGTTGCAAATCAATATTTGTCTTGTTGCCAAAACTAGTCGGGGATATAACAGAAAGATTCTGGTTTGTTAGGGCCGGGGAGACAACCTAGGCCATCGGAAGCACCGGATGTGATGAGTGGGCCGTAGAAGCATCATGGGTTGGGCTCGAATCAGATCCAACCAGCTCGTCCCCATGCACATGCAGATTTACGTCGATGGTGGTTGGTGGCGTTGCCGAAGAAATCTCACGAACGTTAACTATTCCGAAAGTGATGGGTGGCTCAGCCACCGTCCATCGGAGTTCTGTCGCCGGCGGCGGAGGCAAAATAAGCCGTTCACGAGGAAGAACAGAATACCCAGCATGAGCAACAGCATCGACCAGACTAGGCGAAGCTGGATAACTGTACCCCTTGCAAACATTGTATTGCTGAAATGTTGCAAACGAAATTTTCTTTTTAGATCCAGATCCTGAACGCAGAGCGGACTTTGATGGTGGTTTGTGCATAGCTATCAAACCAAGGGAAGCACGCCTCTTAGAGGGACTGATTAAGATCCACTCAGCATCACATTCCTTCTTCCAAATAAGAAACTCACGTTTCCTATTAGGGCCACCATTCCCCCAAAGATGGAAGAAACATTTGAATTGTGGGCACGCAAAAGATCTCAATTGAAGAATAAGAAGGCCAACTCGTTTGCATGAGACAATAAATGAAAATACCTTGTCTTTAATGAGTTGTACCGACAGATCAATTGCAGATCTACCAATTGCAGATTCCAAAGCCGCCGCCACTGAATCCTCATTAAGAAGAAAATTATGCCTGCTAAAAGACACGACCATAATAAAATGGCTCGTGTCATCCAATGGATGAATGCATTGTCCACACGATCTGAAAACGTCCGCCGCAAAAGACACACCTCTAGAAAAATCCAGATCCAAAGTTGATCCCCCTTGATGACCCATGGAAGATGGGTATAAGAGGAGAGATCAGATGACGCCGGAGATGATGCGGGAGAAAGACCAAGATTTAGTGGTTGGAGAGGGAGATCGCCGGAGAACCTAGGATGCCGGGGTGGAGCTGAACTCTTGGGAGTAGGAGAACTCGCGGTTGGCGCCACTCGGGACACTGCTGGCGAAGGAGGAACGCTGCCCGGAGGAATCAGCGCGGTCCTGCCATTCTTCGCGGCCGTCCGCTTGGGCTGCTTTGAGGAGGCCACCCCGGATCTCGTGGTGACCCCAGTGGGGCGAGCCACCTCCACCACCGAAGGTGCATCATTGCTACGTCTTGAGCTTGCATTGGTTTTACTTGAAGAGGAAAGGGTGATGCAGCAATAGTAGCGCAAGTATTTCCCTTAGTTTTTGAGAACCAAGGTATCAATCCAGTAGGAGGCTCCTCAAAAGTCCCACGCACCTACACAAACAAACAAAGAACTCGCAACCAATGCAATAAAGGGGTTGTCAATCCCTTCACGACCACTTGCGAGATCTGATAGAGATAGTATGATAAGATAAATATATTTTTGGTATTTTATAATATAGATTGGAAAAGTAAAGATGCAAATAAAAGTAGATTGAAAGCTTATATGATAAAAGATAGACTCGAGGGCCATAGGTTTCACTAGTGGCTTCTCTCAAGATAGCATAGTATTACGGTGGGTGAACAAATTACTGTCGAGCAATTGATGGAAAACCGAATAATTATGAGATTATCTAGGCATGATCATGTATATAGGCATCACGTCTGCAACAAGTAGACCGACTCCTGCCTTCATTTACTACTAGTACTCCACACATCGACCGCTATCTAGCATGCATCTAGAGTATTAAGTTCATAAGAACAGAGTAACGCATTAAGGAAGTTGACATGATGTAGAGGGATAAACTCATGCAATATGATATAAACCCCATCTTTTTATCCTCGATGGCAACAATACAATACATGCCTTGCTGCCCCTGCTGTCACTGGGGAACGACACCGCAACATTGAACCCAAAGCTAAGCACTTCTCCCATTGCAAGAAAGATCAATCTAGTAGGCCAAACCAAACTGATAATTCGAAGAGACTTGCAAAGATAACTCAATCATACATAAAAGAACTCAGAGGAGATTCAAATATTTCTCATAGATAAACTTCATCATAAACCCACAATTCATTGGATCTCGACAAACACACCGCAAAAAGAGTTACATCGAATAGATCTCCAAGAAGATCGAGGAGAACATGGTATTGAGATCCAAAAAGAGAGAAGAAGCCATCTAGCTAATAACTATGGACCCAAGGGTCTGTGGTAAACTACTAAAAACTCATCGGAGGGGCTATGGTGTTGATGTAGAAGCCCTCCATGGTCGATTCCCCCTCCGGCGGAGCGCCGGCGAAGGCTCCAAGATGGGATCTCGCAGATACAGAAGGTTACGGCGATGGAACTAGGTTTTCGTGGCTTATTCTGATGTTCTCGGGGTACATGGGTATATATAGGAGGAAAAAGTAGGTCGGTGGCCGCCCGAGGGGCCCACGAGATAGGGGGCGCGCCCTCCTCCCTCGTGGCCACCTCGGCTACTTCTTGACTTGCACTCCAAGTCCTCTAGATCACGTTCGTTCCAAAAGTCATGCTCCCGAAGGTTTCATTGCATTTGGACTCCATTTCATATTCCTTTTCTTCGAAATACTGAAATAGGCAAAAAAAAACAATACGGGTTGGGCCTCCTGTTAGTAGGTTAGTCCCAAAAATGATACAAATTTGTAAAGTAAAGCCCATAAATATCCAAAATAGGTAATATAATAGCATGGAACAATCAAAAATTATAGATACGTTGGAGACGTATCAAGCATCCCCAAGCTTAATTCCTGCTCGTCCTCGAGTAGGTAAATGATAAAAACAGAATTTTTTATGTGAAATGCTACCTAGCATAATTCTCAATGTAATTTTCTTTATTATGGCATGAATGTTCAGATCCAAATGATTCAAGTAAAAGTTCATATTGACATAAGAAATAATAATACTTCAAGCATACTAATCAAGCAATCATGTCTTCTCAAAATAACATGGTTAAAGAAAGTTATCCGTACAAAATCATATAGTCTCGCTGTTGCTCTATCTTCATCACACAAACTATTTAATCATGCACAACCCCGATGACAAGCCAAGCAATTGTTTCATACTTTAGTAATCTCAAACTTTTTCAACTTTCACGTAGTACATGAGCGTGAGCCACGGACATAGCACTATATGTGGAATAGAATGGTGGTTGTGGAGAAGACAAAAAGGAGAAGATAGTCTCACATCAACTAGGCGTATCAATGGGCTATGGAGATGCCCATTAATAGATATCAATGTGAGTGAGTAGGGATTGCCATGCAACGGATGCACTAGAGCTATAAATGTATGAAAGCTCAACAAAAGAAACTAAGTGGGTGTGCATCCAACTCACTTGCTCATGAAGACATAGGGCATTTTGAGGAAGCCCATCATCGGAATATACAAGCCAAGTTCTATAATGAAAAATTCCCACTAGTATATGAAAGTGACAACATAGGAGACTCTCTATCATGAAGATCATGGTGCTACTTTGAAGCACAAGTGTGGTAAAAAGGATAGTAGCATTGTCCCTTCTCTCTTTTTCTCTCATTTTTTTTCTTTTTTCTTCTTTTTTTCTTTCTTTTTTTGCCCTTTTTTTTGGCCTTTCTCCTTTTTTTTCTCTTTTTTTAGTCCGAAGTCTCATCACGACTTGTGGGGGAATCATAGTCTCCATCATCCTTTTCTCATTGGGACTATGCTCTAATAATGAAGATCATCACACTTTTATTTACTTACAAATCAATACTTAGAAAAAGATATGACTCTATATGAATGCCTCCGGCGGTGTACCGGGATATGAAATGAATCAAGAGCGACATGTATGAAAATTATGAAGGTGGCCTTGCCACAATTACGATGTCAACTACATGATCATGCAAAGAGCAATATGACAATGATGATGCATGTCATATAAACGGAACGATGGAAAGTTGCATGGCAATATATCTCGGAATGGCTATGGAAATGCCATAATAGGTAGGTACGGTGGCTGTTTAAATAAGGTATATGGTGGGTGTATGGTACCCGCGAAAGTTGCGCGGCACAAGAGAGGCTAGAAATGGTGGAAGGGTGAGAGTGCGTATAATCCATGGACTCAACATTAGTCAAAAGAACTCATATACTTATTGCAAAAATCTACAAGTCATCAAAAACAAAGTATTACGCGCATGCTCCTAGGGGGATAGATTGGTAGGAAAAGACCATCGCTCATCCCCGACCGCACTCATAAGGAAGACAATCAATAAACAAAATTGTGCTCCAACTTCATCACAAAGCGGTTCACCATACGTGCATGCTACGGGAATCACAAACTTTAACACAAGCATTATTTAAATTCATAATCACCCAACTAGCATGACTTTAATATCACTACCTCCATATCTCAAAACTATTATCAAGTATCAAATTGATCATAGCATCCAATTCACTTTCTATGATAGTTTTTATTATACCCAACTTGGATGCCTACCATTCTAGGACCAATTTTATAACCGTAGAAAATACCATGCTGTTCTAAAAGACTCTCAAAATAATATAAGTGAAGCATGAGAGACTAGCAATTTCTACAAAATTAAGCCATCGTCGTGCTCTAATAGATATAAGTGAAGCACTAGAGCAAAAACTATCAAGCTCAAAAGATATAAGTGGAGCACATAGAATATTCTAGTAAATTCTAATCAAGTGGGCTTCTCCCAAAAGGTGTGTACAGCAAGGACGATTGTGGTAAACTAAAAAGAAAAAACTAATATCATACACGACGCTCCAAGCAAAACACATATCATGTGGCCAATAAAAATATAGCACCAAGTAAAGTTACCAATGAACGAAGACGAAAGAGGGGATGCCTTCCGGGGAATGCCCAAGCTTAGGCTTTTGGATATTATTGAATATCTTGGAGTGCCATGGGCATCCCCAAGCTTAGGATCTTGCCACTCTTTATTCCATAGTCCATCAAATCTTTACCCAAAACTTGAAAACTTCACAACACAAAACTCAACAGGAAATCTCATAAGCTCCGTTAGTGAAAGAAAGCAAAACCACCACATAAGGTACTGTAATGAAATCATTCTTTATTTATATTGGTGTTAAACCTACTGTATTTCAAGATCTCTATGGTTCATACCACTTAATACTAGCCATAGATGCATCAGTAAACAACACACGGAAAACAGAATCTGTCAAAAACATAACAGTCTGTAGAAATCTGTAACCCACGAATACTTCTGGAACTCTACAAATCCTACCAAAATAGGAAGTCCTGGACAATTTGTCTATTGATCTACAGAAAAAAGAATCAACGCAAAAGCACATTCCTGTGATTTAACAAAACTAATTTCGTGCGTGCAAAGTTTCTGTTTTTTCAGCAGAATCAAATTAACTATCACCATAGGTTATCCTATAGGTTCTACTTGGCACAAACACTAATTAAAACATAAAAACACATCTAAAAAGAAGGTAGATGCAAAATTTATTACTAAACAGAAACAAAAACAAAAAATACAAATAAAATTAGGTTGCCTCCCAACTAGCGCTATCGTTTAACGCCCCTAGTTAGGCATAAAGGCGAGGATAGATTAAGTAGTGCCATCTTTGGTACTCAATTCATAAGTAGCCCGCATGATAGATTCGTAAGGTAATTTAATTTTATTTCTTGGAAAGTGCTCCATGCCTTTCCTTATTGGAAATTGGAATCTAATATTCCCTTCCGACATATCAATAATCGCGCCAATCGTTCTAAGGAAAGGTCTACCAAGAATAATAGGGCAAGAAAGATTGCAATATATGTCAAGAACGATAAAATCTACGGGCACCAAATTTCTATTTGCAACAATGAGAACATCATTGATCCTTCCCATTGGCTTTTTAATGGTGGAATCCGCAAGGTGCAAATTTAAAGAGCAATCATCAAGATCATGGAAACCTAGAATATCACATAAAGTTTTCGGAATCGTGGAAACACTAGAACCCAAATCACATAAAGAAAAACACTCATGATATTTAATTTTAATCCTTATAGTAGGTTCCCACTCATCATTAAGTTTTCTAGGTATAGAAACTTCCAAATTAAGTTTTTCATCATAAGATTGTGTCAAGGCATCAACCATATGTTTGGTAAAAGTTTTATTTTGACTATAAGCATGAGGAGAATTCACAACGGATTGCAACAAGTAAATACAACCTTCTAAAGAACAATTATCATAATCAAATTCCTTGAAATCCAAAATAGTGGGTTCAATGCTAGTTAAAGTCTTGACCTCTCCAATCCCACTTTTACCAAATTTAGCATCAAGATCTAAAAGCTCCGAATTATTGGGACGCCTTTTAACTAAACTTGACTCATCTCTAGTCCCATCATTATTAAGATTCATATTGCAAAACAAAGATCTAATAGGGGATACATCAATAACTTTAAGATCTTCATCATTATTTTCATGGAAACTAGAAGAACACGCCTTTACAAAGCAATCTTTCTTAGCACGCAATCTAGCGGTTCTTTCTTTGCACTCATCAGTGGACACTCTCATTGCTTTGAGAGACTCATTGATATCATGCTTAGGAGGAGTAGATCTAAGTTTAAGAGAATCAACATCAAGCGAGAGTCTATCAACGTTCCTAGCCAAATCATCAACTTTGAGCAATTTTTCTTCAAGCAAGACATTAAAATTCTTTTGAGAGATCATAAATTCTTTCACACTATTCTCAAAATCAAAGGGCATCTTATTAAAATTACCATAAGAATTATTGTAGGAATTTCCATAATTACTAGAGGAATTACTAGGGAACGGTCTAGGATTAAAGTTTCCTCTATAAGCATTGTTTCCAAAACTATTCCTACCAACAAAATTCACATCCATAGATTCATTATTATTCTCAATCAAAGTAGACAAAGGCATATCATTAGGATCAAAAGGAGCACTCTTAGTAGCAAACAACTTCATAAGTTCATCCATCTTTCCACTCAAAACATTAATTTCTTCTATAGCATGCACTCTTTTACTAGTAGATCTTTCGGTGTGCCATTGAGAATAATTGGCCATAATATTATCAAGGAGTTTTGTAGCATCTCATAAAGTGATTTCCATAAACGTGCCTCCCGCGGCCGAATCTAAAAGATTTCTAGAAGCAAAGTTCAATCCGGGATAAATTTTTGTATGATCATCCATAAATTCAAACCATGAGTAGGGCAATTGCGAATCATCAATTTCATTCTTTCCCAAGATTGAGCAACATGCTCATGATCAAGTTGTTTAAAATTCATAATATCGTTCCTAAGAGTGACGATCTTAGCGGGAGGAAAATACTTAGAGATAAAAGCATCTTTGCACTTGTTCCAAGAATAATACTATTTTTAGGCAAAGACGAAAACCAAACTATAGCATGATCTCTAAGTGAAAACGGGAATAAGTTCAATTTAACAATATCATTATCCGTATCTTTCTTCTTTTGCATATCACACAAATCAACAAAGTTGTTTAGATGAGTAGCGGCATCTTCACTAGGAAGGCCGACGAATTGATCTTTCATAACAAGATTCAGCAAAGCAGTATTGATTTCACAAGACTCAACATCATTAAGAGGAGCAATCGAAGTACTAAGGAAATCATCATTATTGGTATTGGAGAAATCACACAATTTGGTATTATCTTGCGCCATGGCGACAAGTAATCCACACACAATCAAACAGAAAAGGGCAAGTGAAAGAGAGAGGAGATTGGGAAAGAGCTAATAAAACGGCAAGGATGAAGTGGGGGAGAGGAAAACGAGAGGCAAATGGCAAATAATGGAAATGCGAGGGAGATGAGTTTGTGATGGGTACTTGGTATGTCTTGACTTGAGCGAAGACCTCCCGGCAACGGCGCCAGAAATCCTTCTTGCTACGTCACTAGCTTGCGTTGGTTTTCCTTCAAGAGGAGAGGGTGATGCAGCAATAGTAGCATAAGTATTTCCCTCAGTTTTTGAGAACCAAGGTATCAATCCAGTAGGAGGCTCCTCAAAAGTCCCACACACCTACACAAACAAACAAAGAACTCACAACCAACGCAATAAAGGGGTTGTCAATCCCTTCACGGCCATTTGCGAAAGTGTGATCTGATAGAGATAGTAAGATAAGATAAATATATTTTTGGTATTTTATAATATAGATTGGAAAAGTAAAGATGCAAATAAAAGTAGATTGAAAGATTATATGATAAAAGATAGACCCGGGGGCCATAGGTTTCACTAGTGGCTTCTCTCAAGATAGCATAGTATTACGATGGGTGAACAAATTACTGTTGAGCAATTGATAGAAAAGCGGATAATTATGAGATTATCTAGGCATGATCATGTATATAGGCATCACGTCCGCAACAAGTAGACCGACTCCTGCCTACATCTACTACTATTACTCCACACATGGACCACTATCCAGCATGCATCTAGAGTATTGAGTTCATAAGATTAGAGTAACACATTAAGAAAGATGACATGATGTAGAGGGATAAACTCGTGCAATATGATATAAACCCCATCTTTTTATCCTCGATGGCAACAATACAATACGTGCCTTCCTGCCCCTGCTGTCACTGGGAAAGGAGACCGCAAGATTGAACCCAAAGCTAAGCACTTCTCCCATTGCAAGAAAGATCAATCTAGTAGGCCAAACCAAACTGATAATTCAAAGAGACTTGCAAAGATAACTCAATCATACATAAAAGAATTCAGAGGAGATTCAAATATTTCTCATAGATAAACTTGATCATAAACCCACTATTCATCATATCTCAACAAACACACCGCAAAAAGAGTTACATCGAATAGATCTCCAAGAAGATCGAGGAGAACATGGTATTGAGATCCAAAAAGAGAGAGGAAGCCATCTAGCTAATAACTATGGACCCGAAGGTCTCTGGTAAACTACTAACAACTCATCGGAGGGGATATGGTGTTGATGTAGAAGCCCTCCATGGTTGATTCTCCCTCCGGCGGAGCGCCGACGAAGGCTCCAAGATGGGATCTTGCGGATACAGAAGGTTACGGCAGTGGAACTAGGTTTTTGTGGCTTATTCTGATGTTTTAGGGGTATGTGGGTATATATAGGAGGAAGAAGGAGGTCGGTGGCCGCCCGAGGGGACCACGAGATAGGGGGGCGCTCCCTGTAGGGGTGGGCGCTCCCTCCACCCTCGTGGCCGCCTCGGTTGCTTCTTGACTTGCACTCCAAGTCCTCTGGATCACGTTCGTTCCAAAAATCACACTCCCGATGGTTTCATTGCATTTGTACTCTGTTTGATATTCCTTTTCTTCGAAATACTGAAATAGGCAAAAAAAACAATACAGGCTGGGCCTCCGGTTAGTAGATTAGTCCCAAAAATGATATAAACGTGTAAGGTAAAGCACATAAACATCCAAAACAGGTAATATAATAGCATGGAACAATCAAATATTATATATACGTTGGAGACGTATCAATCATCATCATCATTGTCAGGGAAGTCGCGGAGGAGCTCCCTCTGCCGCGGGGCAGAGGATTCCTCCACAACCTTGTCCTCGGTGACCTTGGAGGATTGATCACCAGAGGACAGGTCTACCAAATATGTAGGCAGCGCGGGAGGCCCCGCACGCACGAGCCCAAACTCGTCGAAGCCCGGCATGGCAGCAACAACCTCCTCCCCGTCGACTCGGCAGTATAACGGGAGCTAGTCCTATGGAGGATTGCTCGGGTCTTTCCCAGTCAAGTAAAGCAACACCTTGCTCAGCTCCTCCTCGGGAAGGGCGTCCTGGCACAGGCAAATCTTGTCGTCGGCGCCCCCAAGCTTGCACAGGGGGCGGGAGCGATCTTGGAGCGGCGCTAAGCGCTGCGTTAAGAACTCCTTTATGAACATGGTCCCCGTCAGCTTCTTGCTCTTTAAGTCCTCCTCCATCTTCTTCACCAACGGCTTCAGGGAAGGGTTGGTGATCTTCTCAGAGAGCCACCCCTTCCTGGAGGAGGGGAGCTCGGTCGGCAGCTCCAGCAAGTCCTGGGAGCACTTGGCATCCCTCAGAACCCACCTCTTCAGGGCATCCCCCACCTTCTTCCCAGCGCGGGAGATCGTGTTACCGCCCCGGGCCGCAATAAAGCCGATGCACCCAGCAGGAAGAGGAAGTGGCGGAGCATGGCGACAGAGGGCATCACCCCCACGAACGCCTCGCAATAGAAGGCGAAAATGGATAGGAGGAGAATGGAGTTGGGATGAATGTGGAGCGCGTGGAGGCCATAATGGTGAAGAACGACATAGAAGAAGCGGGAGAATGGGGGCACCAGCCCCGAGTAGAGGAAGAAGAGGCAATGAAAGCCTGGCGGCAGATGGCACCCCTTTTGTCAGACAGAAACAGTTGCCGAGGCAGCATGGGGAAGTGGAGTCGCCCATGTCCCATCAATCACCATGCGTCATCAAGGTCGCAGGAGGTTAGGGCCCGCGGCGCTCTGCACTTGCCCTTTGGCTTCGCCTGGAAGCCAAGTCTGAGCGCGCCTTGGGCCCGGGGGCTACTGTCGACGTTCTCGATATGGGCGTATACAGCCCTACTTGCCTGTGGCCCACCACGTGGCTCCACCGACGGCCTGGTACGGCCCAGCTTCAACATCAACAGCTCAAGACCCTCGCGAGGGGCCAAGCCTCACGAGGCGGACAACGCCAAGACCCCCTAGGGGATCGGCCTCTTCAGGCTGGCTCCCAAGGGGTGGAGAGTTCTATGCAAGGTATACCTCATGAGGCTAAGCTGACGTGAGCCATGACGACCAAGGCTGGGCGGGCGCCAGCGGGCGCATAGCACAGGTTTTCTCTTTGGTGCAAGGGAGGCAAGCCACAGGCGCGGAGTCTCGAGGAGTCAGCCAAAGGTTTCCATTCTGGTGCAACAAGACCAAGACCACCAGGACGGCAGGACGGTGGTCATCGCCGAGCCCACCACAGCGTCACGACCAGAGGCTTTTCGCAGGCGAAGACTAATTTTGTCAGGATAAGCTATACCACTTGTCCCCTTTCAAATCCGGCTGTTGTGGGATCCCTTCCTGCCAACATTTGGGAAGAGGACCAAGGCCACTATAAATAGGACTTAGCCTTCACCATAGAGGGGCATCTGGTTCACATCCCCTCAGCTCTCTCGAGCTCAAGAACACCTCACCTCCTGAGGCCAGTTCATCCACTGTACTAGTCCATCCTCAGCCCTCTGTGGCAATCCACCAAAATGCTGGAGTAGGGTATTACACCGCAAGGTGGCCCGAACCAGGATAAACTGCTATGTCTCTTTGTCTCTTCGAGCTCGTCGCGCTAGGCTTAGGAGGATCGTGAGTAGGCAGGCTGGGTAGGTTGAGATCTCCGCACGCACCCCAGAGTTCAAACCTCTCAAGGGTTTGTGGAACCCGTAATCCGACAAAACCCGGAATGACGTTGTTTTCAGCAAAACTACCATGGTGAATGCAGTGAAACTTTTTGATGATTTTTTTTTGGAACAAAAGAGGCACTAGAAGCTTCGTGGGAAGACCAAGTGGTGAAGGAGGTGGCCACTAGGCACCAGGGTACGCCACCCCCTCCGGCGCGCCCTGGTGGGTAGTGGGCCCCTCGAAGCACACCTTAGCGTGAGACCAATGCCAAAAAATCCTATATATTCAGAAACCGCCAAAAGTTAACATAGATGAGAAGTTTCGCCGCCGCAAGCCTCTGTAGCCACAAAAAACCAATCTGGACCTTGTTCCGGCACCATGCCAGAGGGGGAAATCATCACCAGAGACGATCTTCATCATCCCGGCGGCCACCATGATGAGGAGGGAGTAGTCCACCCTCGGGGCTGAGGGTTTGTACTAGTAGTTATGTGTTTGGTCTCTCTCTCTCTCTCATGTTCTTGATTTGGCACGATCTTCATGTATCACGAGCTTTGTTAATATAGTTGGATCATATGGTGTTTCTCCCTCTCTATCTTGTTGCAGTGAATTGAGTTTTTACCTTTGAGGTTTCACTTTTATCGGTTGGATTTGAGAACACTTGATTTATGTCTTATATATGAATACCCTGGTGACAATGGGGTATTATATTGATCCAGTTGATGTATGTTTTGGCACTCAACTCGCGTATTCCCGAGGTGACATTGGGGTACTCTATGCATAAGGGTCGATGCATGTTTTTGTCCTTGTTTCTCTGGTAAAAATCTTGGGGCACTCTTTGAGGTTCGTTGGATTAAATATTATGAATCTGAAGTTGTTTGATGCATACCGTATAATAAATTCACGGATACTTGGGGTGACATTGAAGTATCTAGGTGACATTAGAGTTGGTTGATGTGTATCATTTGGTGTTATTTTGGTACGAACTCTTGGACTGTTTGTGACACTTATAGGAATAGCTCGATAGATCGATCGGAAAGGATAACTCTGAGGTGGTTTCATACCCCACAAACAATTTCATATTATGTTCTCCTCTAGATAAGAACTTTGGAGTGATTCTTTATTGAACGTTGAGGGATTACCATATGATCTAATTATGTTAGCACTGTTGAGATTTCAGAGAAGACTCAAATAATAATCATGGATATTCTGATCATAAACTCACAATACGGACCCCAACAAACACACCACAAAAAGTGATTACATCGAATAGAACTCCAAGAACATCAAGGAGAACATTGTATTGAAGATCAAAGAAAGAGAAGAAGCCATCTAGCTACTAACTATGGACCCATAGGTCTATGGTAAACTACTCACACATCATCAGAAGGGCAACAAGGTTGATGTAGAGCCCCTCTATGGTTGATTCCCCATCCAGCAGAGTGCCGGAAAAGGCCTCCAGATGGGATCTCTCGAGAAGAGGAAGTTGTGGCGGTGGAAAAAGTATTTTTTGGGTGGCTCTCCATTGGTTTCCTGATTTTAGATAATTTATAGAGGCAGAATTAGGTCACGGAGCGAAGGTGGGTCCACGAGGCACCAGGGTGTGCCCTGGTGGCTCATGGCCACCTCCTTCGTCTTTTGGCCCTCTCCTGAAGCTTCTAGTGTCTCTTTTGTCCAGAAAAAACTCTGAAAACTTTCGTGGCATTTGGACTTCGTTTGGTACTGATATTCGGAAAAACCAAAAATAGGCAAAAAAAAACAGCAACTGGCACTGGGCACTAAGTTAACAGGTTAGTCCCAAGAAGTAATACGTAATTGCATGTAAATGCATATAAAATATCCAAGATTGATACTATAATAACATAGAACAATAAAAAAATTATAGATATGTTGGAGATGTGTTAAGCAACTTTATATCATTTTTTCGGACGAACCTATTGACATAGTGCCCAGTGCCAGTTGCTGTTTTTTGCTTGTTTTTTACTTTGCGGGATATCCCTACCAAACGGAGTCAAAAAGCAGTGAAACTTTCTGGAGAATTTTTTGGACCAGAAGACAACTGGGGCTAAGGAGGGACCAGAGGGGAGGCCTGTGGGGTCCACAAGGCACATGGGCGCGACAGGAAGCCCAAGCACACACAGATGGGCTGTGGGGCCCACAGGGGTCTACTGCACTACCTGTTCACCCTATAAATTCCCAAATATTCCAGAAACCCTAGGGGAGTTGACGAAACACAATTCCAGCCGCCGCAAGTTCTAAAACCACGAGATCCAATCTAACACCATCACAGAGGGGTTCATTGTCCTCGTTGGTGCCTCTCTGATGATGCATGAGTGGTCCACCGTAGACCTATGGGTCCGTAGGCAGTAGCTAGATGGCTTCTTCTCTCTTTTTGATTCTCAATACAATGGTCTCTTGGAGATCTGTTTGATGTAAACCTTTTTGCGGTGTGTTTGTTGGGATCCGATGAACTTTGAGTTTTTGATCAGATCTATATACATGAATATTATTTGAGTCTTCTTTGATCTCTTATATGCATGATTCTTTATAGCCTCGTATTTCTTCTTCGAATATTTGGTTTAGTTATGCCAACTAGACCGATTTTTCTTGCCATGGGAAGAGGTACTTTGTGATGGGTTCGATCTTGTGGTGTCCTCTCCCAGTGATAGAAGGGGCAGCGAGGCGCGCATGTATCATTGCTATTAAGGATAACAACATGGGGTTTATGCCTACATGAATAGATCTTGTCTACATCATATCATCGTTCTTGTTGCATTACTCTGTTTCTCCATGAACTTAATACACTAGATGCATGCTGGATAGCGGTCGATGTGTGGAGTAATAGTAGTAGATGCAGGCAGGAGTTGGTCTACTAATCTTGGACGTGACGCCTATATATTGATCATTGCCTTGGATATCGTCATAATTATTTGATCTTCTATCAATTTCCCAACAGTAATTTGTTTACCCACCATATGCTATTTTCTTGAGAAAGCCACTAGTGAAATCTACAACCCCCATGTCTATCTTTTATCATATTGCTTTGAGATTATTTTTATTCGCATTTGTTTTCGGATCTATTATTCCAAAAACCCAAAAATACTTTGCGGCACTTTTTATTTGCATCTTTTATTTCGTGTTTTATTCAGATCTATTTATCCAAACACATATAAAACCGATCTATCTTTTTACCGAGGAGGGATTGACAACCCCTCTTACGCATTGGGTTGCGAGGATTTGTTCTTTGTGTGCAGGTACCGTTTACATAGTGTTGCTTCGTTCTCCTACTGGATTGATACCTTGGTTTCATAACTGAGGGAAAGACCTACCGTAGCTGTATGGCATCATCCCTTCCTCTTTGGGGAAATACCGATGCAGTTTCAAGCCGCATCAGTGCTTTATAAGAGAAGATGGAGACTCAATTTTTTTTACATAAAAGTAAAATAGATAGGTCCTTCACAGAGGGAAGCAAAGATTTGCAGAGGTGCCAGAGAGCTCAAAGTTTAAAATAGAGATAAAATTATTTTTGAGAAAGGCATGCTTTTCCTGTCAACGTCACGACCGAAAGTTTCCAATATGTCCCTAGACACATTATAGGCGGTTCCTAAACAGAAAATAAAGTTTATTTCCTTTCCATCGTTCTTTCACAATTTATGGCTAGCCGTATCCACAGGTGCCTTCCAAACTTTCAACTTTCCAAGGAGTTTATTATTTTCATTTCGGGACTGGGGATCCCTTTTACCGACCATTTTCTCGTGCAATGTCAAGTGAATAAACACTCATCTTGAGAATATCCCATCTAGCATTAAAGATATTAACCACCCCCGTCGCTACATGAGCGGTACGGGCATACAAAACAGAAAAGTTTTGAATGATTAGAGTTGGCACATGCAAATTTACTTTGAACGGCATGTAAATACTGCATATAGGTAGGTATAGTGGACTCATTTGGCGCAACTTTGGGTGTAAGGAATTGGATGCACAAGCAGTATTCCTGCTTAGTACAAATGAAGGCTGGCAAATAGATTGAGAAGCAACCAAAAAAAACAAAAACAGTCATAAACA
The DNA here is from genome assembly GCA_021437245.1 of Aegilops speltoides. NCBI lineage: Eukaryota > Viridiplantae > Streptophyta > Magnoliopsida > Poales > Poaceae > Aegilops > Aegilops speltoides. The sequence goes on from CM038143.1 coordinate 306,122,690, forward strand.
TGCATTGAGAATAACTAACACAGAATAATGCACCATAAGTAGGATGTAACTTACTTGCATAACTATTGATTTTGCGTGCATGCATAGGGAATCACAAACCTTAACACCAATATTCTTACTAAATCACAATTACTCACTAACATAACTCACATATTATCATCTCCATATCGTAAAACTATTGCAAGGAATCATAATAATTACATGTAGGATCATAATCAAATTCAACGATATAGCTCTCATATAAAATTTTCTCTTCATGATCTAAATACATAAAAGTTTTATAATCTACCAAGATAGTGGGATTAACATCAACTAAAGTCATGACCTCTCCAAACCCACATTTGCCAAAAATTTCATAAGATTGAACACTCTCCAAATATGTGGGATTATTTTTACCTAAAGTTGACACCCTTCCAAACCCACTTTCAATATTATTGTAAACATTATTAGAAATATCATATTCATCATGAGGCTTAAATAAATTTTTTTAAGATCATAAGAAGCATCACCCCCATCATGATCATTGCAATAAGCAGTGGACATAACAAAATTAGCATCCCCAAGCTTGTAGCTTTGCATATTATTATAACAATTGACATTGACAAAATTCATAATAACATCATTGCAATCATGCTTTTCACTGATGGAGCTATCATGAATTACTTTATAATTTTTTTCGTTTAACACTTCATCACAATTTTTAGATTCAGGATTTTCAAGCAAAACTTCATAGAGATAATCAAGTGCACTCAACCCACTAGCAATTGGTTCAACATAATTGGATATTTAAAAAAGATTAGCAAGTGGATGTGGATCCATATGCCTTTAATTTTCTTAGTTATTTTTCTGGTTTTTGGTGTGTTCACATGAAGGAAAAAAGCAAGCAAACGAGCAATCAAGCAAAAGGCAAACGGAAATTATTTTTGTGTTTTTCTGAAAAAGTTTAGAAGTGGGGGAGATGAAAACGAGAGGCAAATGGAAAATAATGTAAATGCAAGGAGATGAAAGTTTATGCGATGGTCCTTGATAGATGTTGATGATGTCTCTCCAGCAACGGCGCCAGAAATTCTTCCTTCTACTTGTGAGCTATGTTGGGATTTCCCCGAAGAGGAGGGGATGATACAATACAGTAAAGATAAGTATTTCTCTCAATTAAGAATCAAGGTTATCAATCCAGTAGGAGAACCATGCAACACCTCGTTAGTAGTACCTGTACAGAAAACAACAAATCCTCGCACCCAACGCGAACAAGGGGTTGTCAATCCCTTGGCGGTTAATTGCAAGATAAAATAGTGATAGATAGATAAAACAAAAATATATAATAAAATAAAGTAAGAAAAATTACAGCAAGGTATTTTTAGGATTTTAATATATGATGAAAGTAGACTCGGGCCATAATTTTCACTAGAAGCTTCTCTCTTGAAAATAGCATACGGTGGATAAACAAATTACTATTGGGCAATTGATAGAAAAGAGAATAATTATGATGACGATATCCAAGGTAATGATCATGTATATAGGCATCACGTCTGAGTTAAGTAGACCCACTCCTGCCTGCATCTACTACTATTACTCCACACATCGACTGCTATCCAGCATGCATCTAGAGTATTAAGTTCATAAAGAATGGTGTAATGCCTTAAGCAAGATGACATGATGTTGTTCTTCAAAAAAGATGACATGATGTAGACAAAGTAAACTCACGCATGAATAAACCTTCTATTTTTATCCTTAATGGCAACGATACAAATACGTGTCATGTCCCTCTCTGTCACTGTTATTGAGCATCGCAAGATCAAACCCATCATAAAGCACCTCTCCCATTGCAAGAAAAATCAATCTAGTTGGCCAAACCAAATCAATAGATCGGGGAGAAATACAAAGCAAACAGAACTCAAAGAAGACTCAAATAATATTCATGGATAATTTGATCATAAACTCACAATTCATCGGATTCCAACAAACACACCGCAAAAAGTGATTACATCAGATAGAACTCCTAGAACATCGAGGAGAATATTGCATTGAAGATCAAAGAGAGAGAAGAAGCCATCTAGCTACTAACTATGAACTCATAGGTCTGTGGTACTCACACATCATCGGAAGGGAAGCAAGGTTGATGTAGAGCCCCTCCATGGTTAATTCCCCCTTCGGTAAAGTGCCGAAAAGGGTGTCGGCGTTCTAGGAACGGGGGTCCCCAGACTTGCCTGCCTGCGGCCTGTGGCGTGGCTCAAGTGGTGGCCCAGTACGGCCCATCTTCATCAACTCAAGCTCAAGACCCTCACGAGGGGCCAAGCCTCGCGGGGCGGACGACGCAAGGCTTCCTCAGGAGCGGCCTCACCAGGCAGGCTCGCGAGGAGGCGGAGAGATCATGGCAAGGGTACCTCGCGAGGTGCTCGTGACACAAGCCATGACGATCGAGACCAGGCAGGCGCCAGGTGGGCGCCGGCCTGTGCAGTGTCCTTATTTCCTTTTTGGTGCAAAGGGGGCAAGCACAAGGCGCGGAGTACCGAGGCATCAAGCAGAGGTTACCATTTCGGTGCAATGAGACCAAGACCAGCAGAGCGGCAGGACGGAGGTCACCGTGGAGCCCAAGACGACGTCATTGCCAGTGCCTTTGGCAGCCGAAGACCAACTTTAGTCAGGATAACTTGTACTAGATGTTCCCCTTCAAAATGGCCGTTGTTGGCGCCCTTCCCGCTCAATATTTGGGAAGAGGACCAGGGCCTCTATAAATAGGGATAGCCACCATCATAGAAAGATCATTTGATCCAGAGCTTAGAGAATCCTTCTCAAGCAGACACCACCACAAGAACACCTGTCGCGAGGCTGTTCTTCCCCTGTATTGTTCATCGTCAGCCCTAGAGGCAATCCACCACACCACACACCCGAGTAGGGTATACACCACAACGGTGGCCCGAACCAGTATAAATCATGTGTCCCTTGTGCTGTTCATCGTGTAGCTTAGATCCTCAGCGAGGCATTCGGACGTGGATAGGTAGGGGAAAGATCTTCGCGCGCAACCCAGAGTTCAAACCTTAAGGGTTTTGCCGACATTTGGCGCGCCAGGTAGGGGGTGTGCCGAAATTTTCCTTCCACCGTCCTACGTCCGCCGCTCCATTGCCTCCATGTCCGACGACCCGACGGCCAACGCCGACCGCTGGGCGGCATGGCCTGCCCATGCCGCGCCGCCTGCCCAAGGTGACCTCAACCCCGCGCCTCAGGCAGCCCACGCTCCGCAGAACGCTGTGGGACGCGGGCGACGCGGTCAAGCGCTTCCTGCCCTCACCCCGCGGCAGGTGCGATCAGCAGCAAGGGCCTCCAACCATGCCATGGCCACAACACCGCATTCCCGACGGGAGCAGGCGAACATGAAGGCCGCGCTCACGGTCGCTCGAGAACTGCTATGGTGTAGGCTGCAGGAAAGCGGCCACGACGTGCTGCTGGAGCGCGTCGCTGAGTTCCTGGATGCCGCTGCTTCAGGGGGCCCTCCGTTCTACGTCTAGCTTCCGCCCCAGGTCCCGGGCAAATCACACAGCGGGCCCATCCGTGCCCGCGCGCCCCCAGGCGCACCTCAAGGCTCCGTCAACACCAGCTTGATCATCAGTGCCGGGCGACAAGCCACGCCGGCACCGCCCCTAGTAAGCGAGGGCATGCGCATCGCTGCCTACGGCCTGGGCAGGGCGCCGCCCTACCACCCCCAAGATGGTGCTTCAAGCCGAACTGCATGGCGCGTGGGGCATTACGGCAAGGCCTGTGGGGCGGCGACCCCGGAGGCTTATGTGCCCCACATGGTGGATCGGGAGTACGCACTGGAAGAAGACCACGACTCGTTCCTCGGGCCAGGCTGGGAGGAAGAGATGCCAGAAGCCGAGCCCTTTCCAGAACCTCAAGGAAGCCTCAACAACCGCACCGGTGGCAGCAGATATCGGGTACCGCTAATTCCTCAGGAGCAAGCTTATGCTAACCATGGGTCGCAGGAAGTCTAGGTCGCTGCAGCGGATCGCTACCCTAGTGCAGCAGCCTCCCTTCCCTCAGGAGGAGGGCTCTGGGGGCTGCACGAGAGGGGCGGGGAGCCGGGCTCCTCCCCACAGCGTGCGGAGCAAGGTGTTCCTCGGAGGTAGGCCCTCTGCCGGGGAGGCACCGCAAGGCCTGCCCCCGGCAGAGGTGAAGGAAATATGCCCTATAGGCTATAATAAAGTTATTATTTATTTCCTTATATCATGATAAATGTTTATTATTCATGCTAGAATTGTATTAACCGGAAACATAATACATGTGTGAATACATAGACAAACATAGTGTCACTAGTATGCCTCTACTTGACTAGATCGTTAATCAAAGATGGTTAAGTTTCCTAACCATAGACATGAGTTGTCATTTGATTAGCGGATCACATCATTAGGAGAATGATGTGATTGACTTGACCCATTCCGTTAGCTTAGCACTTGATCGTTTAGTATGTTGCTATTGCTTTCTTCATGACTTATACATGTTCCTATGACTATGAGATTATGCAACTCCCGTTTACCGGAGGAACACTTTGTGTGCTACCAAACGTCTAGCGAATCGGGTGATTATAAAGGAGCTCTACAGGTGTCTCCGAAGGTACATGTTGGGTTGGCGTATTTCGAGATTAGGATTTGTCACTCCGATTGTCGGAGAGGTATCTCTGGGCCCACTCGGTAATGCACATCACTATAAGCCTTGCAAGCATTGTAACTAATGAGTTAGTTGCGGGATGATGCATCACATAACGAGTAAAGAGACTTGCCGGTAACGAGATTGAACTAGGTATTGGGATACTGGTGATCGAATCTCGGGCAAGTAACATACCGATGACAAAGGGAATGACGTATTTTGTTATGCGGTTTGACCGATAAAGATCTTCATAGAATATGTAGGAGCCAATATGAGCATCCAGGTTCCGCTATTGGTTATTGACCGAGAATAGTTTTAGGTTATGTCTAAATAGTTCTCGAACCCGTAGGGTCCACATGCGTAAGGTTTCGATGACAGTTTTATTATGAGTTTATGTGTTTTGATGTACCGAAGGAGTTCGGAGTCCCGGATGAGATCGGGGACATGACGAGGAGTCTCGAAATGGTCGAGAAGTAAAGATCGATATATTGGACGACTATATTCGGAGTTCGGAAAGGTTCCGAGTGATTCGGTATTTTTTGAGTCTGGGAGTTTCGGAATTCGTATTGGGCCTCATTGGGCCATACGGGAAAGGAGAGAAAGGGCCAAAGGGTGGCGCACCCTCCCCAGGACTAGTCCGAATTGGACTAGGGAGGGGGGCGCCACCTTCCTTCCTTCTTCTTCTCTCTTCCCTTTCCTTCTCTCCTACTCCTACTACATGGAAGGATTCCTAGTTCTACTAGGAGAGGGGAATCCTACTCCCGGTGGGAGTAGGACTCCCCTAGGGCGCGCCATAGAGAGGGCCGGCCCTCCCCCTCCTCCACTCCTTTATATACGGGGGCAGGGGGCACCCCATAGACACACAAGTTGATCTACGAATCGTTCCTTAGCCGTGTGCGGTGCCCCCCTCCACCATATTCCACCTCGGTCATATCGTCGCGGAGTTTAGGTGAAGCCCTGTGCCGGTAGAGCATCATCATCGTCACCACGCCGTTGTGCTAACGGAACTCATCCCCGACACTTTGCTGGATCGGAGTCCGGGGATCGTCATCGAGCTGAACGTGTGCTGAACTCGGAGGTGCCGTACGTTCGGTACTTGGATCGGTCGGATCATGAAGACGTACGACTACATCAACCGCGTTGTCATAACGCTTCCGCTTACAGTCTACGAGGGTACATGGACAACACTCTCCCCTCTCGTTGCTATGCATCACCATGATCTTGCGTGTGCGTAGGAATTTTTTTGAAATTACTACGTTTCCCAATAATGGTATCAGAGCCTAGGTTTTATGCGTTGATGTTATATGGACGAGTAGAACGCAAGTGAGTTGTGGGCGATACAAGTCATACTGCTTACTAGCATGTCATACTTTGGTTCAGCGGTATTGTTGGATGAAGCGGCCCGGACCGACATTACGCGTACGCTTACGCGAGACTGGTTTTACCGCCGTGCTTTGCACACAGGTGACTTGTGGGTGTCTGTTTCTCCAACTTTAGTTGAACCGAGTGTGGCTACGCCCGGTCCTTGCGAAGGTTAAAACAACACTAACTTGACGAACTATCATTGTGGTTTTGATGCGTAGGTAAGAACGGTTCTTGCTTATCCCGTAGCAGCCACGTAAAACTTGCAACAACAAAGTAGAGGACGTCTAACTTGTTTTTGCAGGGCATGTTGTGATGTGATATGGTCAAGACGTGATGAGATATTGTCACATCCCTAGTTCTGGACTACTCTGAGTTAGCTAGTCTTGTGCTGCATCATGTTTAAATTTCTCTTAAATTTGAAATGGGGACTGATCAAACCCTAGCACCAGATCAAATCAAATAGGTTCAACATAAAATCATTTTCAATGAACCTGAAATGCCTTCTAAAATGTTCATCATCTTTGCCTTGGTCTTAAACCTCTGACAAAAATGGTGCACAATTTTCTAGGTCATCCTAAGGTCACTGAATTAAATCATAAGTATTTGAATTTGGACATTTAAATTCTATAAAATATTTTAAATGTCCAAATACTCCTAAACTGAAATGTCCCATGTTGGATATATTTTATACAGTGGGCATGTGCAGTTTAGTGATTTTTGAAAGGCTCTAAGTATTTTTGGAAAAGCCCTAAATTTTACAGAAAATAGAAAACAGTAAGTAAAATAGAAACAGAGAGAGAGAGGAACTACCTAGGCCGCTTACCTGTCCAGCCTGGCGGCCCAGCACTGTGCGGCCCAGCCCAGCAGCGCCCCCCTTGTCATCTTCCTCCTTTGCCAGAAGGACTGGGCGCGTGGTCGCCCCGCGCGCGCACGCGCTGCGCCACCTCCTGCTTCCACTGCTCCCCCGACGCGCCTGTGCGTGCCACGCACTCCCCCTGGCTCCCTCCTACTCTCCCCCATCCTCACTCGCTCCTCTGTCTCTCTCCCCCGCTCTCCTCCTCACGCACCCGAGCGTGCCGCCGTGAGCTGCCGCGCCCACCGCCGTCGCCTTGCCTCCCTGAGCCATACAGAGCCTCCGTCACCTCGCGCTTAACCTCTGCACCGAAGGAAAGAAGCACGGAGGCCCCGAGCAGCTGCCATCGTCTTCGTCTTCGAGTCTGGCCACCGACGACCGCCGCCTCGATTCGCCGTCGCAGAAGCTTCCCCGAGCCCACTGAGCTGCTTCCCCGACCCCTTGTGAGCTCCTGATCCTTCCCTCATGCTCTCCCCCTCCATTCCTCTCCACTAGCTCGTCTTTGATCGGAGCCGAGAGCTTCCGCCCGCCGGCCATGAAGCCGCTGTGGCTAGAGCGAGTTTCGCTCGCGTCCGAGCACCGTTACGTGCTTAGTCGGCCGTCAGCTTCCCAACGCCACCAATCGCGCCTCTGTCGTGCTCGTAGCCTCCTCCCGATGAGCCGTGTGTGCGCCGCTTGTGTGAGGTCGTCGCCGCATCGTTAAAGCCACCCCGAGCCGAGCCACCACCTCGGCTGGATGCGGGCGAGCCTCAGCTCCCCGTAGGTGGTCTCCTCCATTCAAATGGTCGCCGGAGTAGCGTTTCCGCGCTGCCCCGCCGCGCCTATCGTCGCCGGCGACACGTCGCCGGTAGGGGTTGACCCGCTGACCGGCGTGGTTTGACCCCGCTGGCTGGGTTGACTCCCCCCCTCTGTCCCACTGACATGCGGGCCCCGCCCGGCTAATTAATCTAGTTTAAGTTTAAATTTAATTAGTTTAACCTAGGTTAGTGCTAATTAAACTAGGTTAGTTTAGTTAGACACTGACACGCGGGACCCACTGGCCAAGTTTGACCTTGACCGGCCTCGTTGACTGCTGACGTCATAGTGACGCAATAAGTATTTTCTGGATTTATTTTTATACAGGAAATTCCAGAAAATACCACAAACTTCTAAAAATCATAGAAATTCAACCGTAACTCCAAATCAAACAAATTATATATGAAAAATGATCAAAAAAATCCAATCTATCCATCTGCACTGGTTTCAGGCATGTTTAATCAACTTAACCTTGCTGTTCATATCAAAACATGATAATGCACTTTATGAATTCATAGTTTGAGTTTGAATTTGAATCTTTGGTTCAAATAAGCTCAAACCTTCCTGTTCTTAGCTGCATTAGCCCAAATCACAGCATATTGCCATGTCATGATCATGCATCATATTGTGCATTGCATTGATTGTGTTCTTCCTTGTTTGCCGGTGTTTGTCCCCTCTCGATAGACATGATACCGACGATGAGTTCGATGACACGGATGAAGAACTATACTATCTTCAGAAGTGCCAGGCAAGCAAAACCCCTTGTTCATTCGATACAATCCCACTCTCTCGCTCCTGCTCTCTTTTCTGCATTAGGACAACAACGTTTCAACTCTTACATCTGCGGTAGTTGAACCCTTTATCCTCTGCATGACCTGTCATTCCACGATAAATAGATGAAACCCACTAGCATGAGTAGGAGTTGTTTGAGCCCTGATGTGCCTACTCATTCATGCTTGTTTGTCATGCCTGCTATTGCTTAGAGTTGAGTCAGTCGATTCATCGGGATGAATTAGAGGTGTGTGAACATGTCCTCTTGTGTGTGAGCTAAGTGTGTGAACACGATTTGGTAAAGGTAGCGGTGAGAGGCCATGTAGGAGTACATGGTGGGTTGTCTCATTGAAACCGTCCTCGAGGAACTGAGTTACGTGTTTGTGATCCATGAGCAGTTACTACCACACATTGGGCTCGAGGCACTCCAAGCTCTCGACTTATTAATCAATTTGATCTCTGTCCGGGAGTTGCAACTAGTTTACGGTGTTTGTAGGTAGTGTTAGTAGTCTACCAAGTGGCACCGGTACAAGTGGGCTTGGGACAGACTAGGCACTGATGTACGGTGTACCAAGCGTAGATCCACCCGTCGAGGTGGGCTTGGGAACCCTGCTCACATCATTTGGGGCTGTGGCGACACCCGGCGGATCTCCTTGCGGATGGAACCCGAATAGGCGATAAACCTGGACTAGAGACTTGTGTGGTTAGTCGGTCGTGGCCGACTCCTCGCCCGGCTTCGCTTGAAGGTTGCCGAGATACATGGCGTGTCAGGCGATAAGTGGCGAGGCGTGTGTGAAGAAGTACACCCTGCGGGGTTATCATTATCTATTGAATAGCGGATTCCTCGGATATGGAAACTTGGACCCTTATGCAGTTCATAGACAAGTGAAAGTGGATACTCTAAAATCGCAAGATAAGCGTGAGTGCTATGGAGGCGTTCTCGTGAGGGAGGCGGGCGGATCCATAGTGGAGTATTGATATGGTGAATATGTGGACTCGTGTGCGCCACCTCAAAAGAGTTACATTGCAAATCGTAGTTCGGGATAGCCACCGAGTCAAAGCTGGCTTGCTGCAGTTAAACTCCACCACCCCTTTGTTGATAATGATGCATATGTAGTTAGTTACGATGTAAGTCTTCTGGGTACATTTGTACTCACGTTTGCCTATTTTATGTTTTTGCAGAGAGACTTGATCTTGCTAGTAGTTCAGCGTGGACTTGACATTTAGCTTGTTACCTCAGCTACGATCTTGTGCCCTCGGCGAGATCTAGTAGATAATCGAGGCTTCTCGGCCTTTTTCATTTGTAGATGTCTATACTCTGACATGTTAAGCTTCCGCTTGTGCTTGACTTGTATGCTCTGAATGTTGGGTCGTGAGACCCATGTTTGTAATATCTCGCTCCTCGGAGCCTAATGAATACATACTTGAGTCGTAGAGTCATGTTGTGATGCCATGTTGTATTTACACATATCGAGCATATTGTGTGTATGTTTGAAATGCTTGGTATGTGTGGGATCTGACTATCTAGTTGTTTATCTTTAGTAGCCTCTCTTATCGGGAAATGTCTCCTAGTGTTTCATTTGAGCCATGGTAGCTTGCTCTGCTCAGGAACTCTTAGGCTGGCGGCATGTGTCCTTCTTCGTTCTGTATACGTCCCTTCGGGAAATGTCACGCGATGAATACCGGAGTCTGTTAGCCGCTTCTGACCGGTTCACCGAGTCTGCTAGCCAGTGCTACTGACTGGATTCACTTTCGTGATGACCAACACGTTCGATCTTTGGGTCATGGATGCTGTCCTCGTAAGTCTGTGCCACTTTGGGTTTACGACTAGCCATGTCAGCCGGGCTCCTTATCATATGGATGCTAGCGACACTATCATATCGTGTGCCAAAAGGCATAAGCGATCCGGGCAAAGGTAAGGCGACACCATGGGAATACCGTGCGTGAGGCCGCAAAGTGATATGAGGTGTTACATGCTAGATCGATGTGGCATTGAGTCGGGTCTGACAGCTTTGGTATCGAGCTTATTTGCTGTCAGAGGATTACCAAGCCAAAGCGGTGAAGTTGAGTCTAGAAATGCTTTAGTTATATAAGGGAATTGATTGCGGGATGGAACGTAAGGCTCTTTTTACTCCTTATACCTCATGGCCTTCTGATCTGAGTCATCCTCTTCTCTTCTACGGGGATTAAGAACTAGGCCTTCTCATCTATCTATCAGGATGACGTGTTACTAAACCATAGACTTATAGAATTGATAGTTCAAATCTCAGTTCAGTTTGTACTACTTCCGTGTGTTCATAGTTGGTCTCGGAACCTTGATATTGTGCTTTTGAGTGGCTATGCCACCATTTTTGTAGCATGTCTCAAATTCTTTTGAGCAGTTACAGCCGTTATGCTGTCCGAGTCATCCCAGGTTTCTAAGCAATCTGATGCACTTGCAAATCCTTTCCCTCTGGTTTTGATGTTCCTTTGGGCCAGGTTAATCACACTAATTGCTGAGTTGAGGTATTCTATTGCCTCGACATATATGTTGGAATTATTATTATGACCCTAGGTGTCTTAGGGGATCATCTAGTAATCTAGCCATGAATTGTATCCCAGTGTGATGACTATGGCCTTTCATTCTCGAAAGCATCCCATGATGCCATTTAGTAGTAGGTATTCTACACCTGGGTTCTTGACCCAAGATTCACTCCACTTACCTCGTGTTGATAGTGTTGCTAGTTCCTTTAGGTTATTAGTAACCTTTGCATTAGTCCTCGAGGTCCGTGGTATTCCCTTCTTCCAAATACCATGAACCATTTTGGCAGAAGTTCTCTTGAACCGAAAGATCACAACAAGAGTGCTCTCAATGAGTTTCCTATCCTGTGTTGTGAATCTGCCAGTCCTACCTTTCCGCATGGGTTATCTGGAAGAAATATGTTGAACTTGTTTGATATGCTAGTCCATGCATCCACAACTCAGAAAATCATATGTTCTTTTGGGTTGTCCCTCTTTAGTTGTCTTCTGACTTCGTCTATCAATTGATAGTCAAGAGTATGTGTGCATTCGTTCATCGATGCCATTATTCTTGTAGTCCGTCAAGCCATTCTATTCCGGAATGACTAGGAGAAACAAACTCCAGAACCCCATCCATATCCAAGATTGGGTCAAAGCAGTTGTACTCCGCAGATCAAAATGCCAATCCAGCTTTTGCTCTGTTCTACCTTGGAGTATTACCATCTTTATATCAAGAATATCATGGGAATTGCACACCATCTTATGAATTCTTGACGCAGTAATACTTCTTACCATCATTGATAATTTCTCGGTTCCCGTGTTATTATAACCGGAATGCCGACAAGGGAACCGTGATGTGTGAAATCTATACTCCTAGCAACTCCGTTGCTTGGTAGTAAATGGTCAATATTCTCATTCTTAGCGTGTTGGTTATTGAATCATCATTCTAAGATAGATTGTGCTACCTAGTCCCTATTTATGGTGCACTCTCCGATCAATGAGTTAGGATAATGCCAATCCTTGCTTATTTGATCATATCGTCTTGCCCTGAAAAGCAAGATTGTTCTCGAGCTTAGTAACATACCGGTGGTTCGTGATTTTCTGGATATCTTCTCGGAAGTGTCACCAGGTTGTCACCTGACCGCTATGTTGAGCTCGTGATCAAGTTGGTTTCTTGTAAACCACCCCTTCTCTAAGAATCCGTGTTGGATACCCCTGAGCTAGTTGGTTAAGCTAAACGACAACTTGGAGAGTTAGAAGATGAAAGCTTACCTAGCTTAGTTCGTTTCAAAGGGATATCCTGGTGTTGATGTGTTAGTTGAAGAAAGATGATATCTTCATCGATTGGTCTCTGTGATCAGTTGTTGGACCTATTATCTTATAAAAACTTTGATTTGAGTATGGGCTATCGTCAAATCAAATCAGAACCAACGATGTTCGTAATGTTGTCTTACTCGCAGTTATTCCTCGAGCATACACCATTACATCTTTGGGTCTGACCAATGCTATGTCCTTGTTCACATAATTATGGAATTCCATTTATATGGTCATCCCTATGACTTGTTATTGAACCCATCAGCAGCATTTCATCTTCTCCATGATCATGTTGAACATCCATCTAGTGTTGGAAACTTTTGTAAACATTACCTTCGTGTTCCATTCATGAGGTATATGTTCGGATGAAAGAAGTGACTTTCTCTAATTCATGTGCATTTGGTGCAAGTTGCCGTCGTGAGTTCGAGAAAGAGTGTTTTGTTTCCTTTGGAATCATCCCAAGTCAGTTATGCATGTGCGAATGTATTCTATGGTTTGTAGATTAATTACCTCCACTCCATATGGATTCCTTAGCACACCAAGCCACTGATTGATTTGTTCAAGGATAAGAAGTTCAAATGCTATTCCCGAAGGGCCCAGAAGGACATGCACATGACTTCGTTATTTCAATGGTGATTCCCCACCTGAACTCGGTAGTGTTTTACTATAAGACTACTACGTGGTCATGCTTGTCTTGGACGGTGTGTTCACAGGTTTGTAGCAGAACCAGCTCATGTTTTGGAGCTTGCTATCGTAGTTTATTTCCTGAGAATCTCGCAATGTCATCTCGTCGGTTTGTGTTGCAAACTTTCTTTTCCAGACATGCTGTCTGAATTATTCTGTTATCAACCAGATCTGAATCTCAGGTAGATATGATGGTTGGAACTTCTTCCAAAAACTATGATATAGGTTCCAGTGAAGTGGACGCACCTAGCTGGAAGTACTATTATTGTAGTATCTTGATTAAGCCGTTTGGTCACTACCCATAAGGATTTCATAGGATTTACTCCCTAATTGCTCCTTATGGATTCTTGTACTTCCGAAGTCCGACCTTTTACTTGATGGTCTAGTTACCAAACCATTTCAAAGAAAGGGATACGCTAGCACATCAAGGAGAACATTAGAAGCGGAGTGCTAAATGTTTCTCGGTCGATCATCCAGATTTGTCCCCTTGGCCCCGCCAAGGTGAAATCTGAGAGAAGGTGTTATCTTCCTTTGCATCTGCATCATCCATCACTAGTCGTCATGGTAGTATGTTGTGTTGCCAGGATCCTTGACACGGATATTGGTAAAACCCTGATGAATATGGAAATGCTCAAGTTCTTGAGAGCACGCACAAGCGCTAGGTGTTATCATCGGCACTAACTGGGATTGCTCTCAGTTTCCTCGGTTATGCTATAACTTTCAAACAGTGGACTCACTCTCTACTGTTGAGCTTCTCCCCAGTTACTAAAATCATCCTTGTGTTGTCTTCAACAAGGTAATCCACATCACCCATTCTAATCTGGGTATGCCATCCTACCGAACCCCTCTAAACGATCGCTCGAGAATTGACTTAGGCTGGTATAGAGAATTTTATTGATCTCTGAATCAAAAGTAATTCTTTTTGCCACTCAAGGTAACAACTCTACGAGTCACCTCCTCTAGATGGGTGCTTCGTGTCTCAGCTCGAGTGATGTTGCTATGTCTCACTCCGTGAGTTGATCCTCGATTGTTCGATCTTGAGATGGTGAATCTGTGAGAGTTTATTTACGTAAATGCGTGTTGAATGAAGATCTCGAAAGCAAAGACGTCAAGATCGATTTGAAGCAATGAGTCAACATCTTCAAGAAGGGCAAATGGATCATGAAGATTGTGATAGCTTGTGACCCCCTTTCCTCTTACCTCACGTCTTGAATCTCGGGGCGAGATTCTTGTTTAGTGGGGGTGAGTTGTCACATCCCTAGTTCTGGCCTGCTCTGAGTTAGCTAGTCTTGTGCTGCATCATGTTTAAATTTCTCTTAAATTTGAAATGGGGACTGATCAAACCCTAGCACCAGATCAAATCAAATAGGTTCAACATAAAATCATTTTCAATGAACCTGAAATGCCTTCTAAAATGTTCATCATCTTTGCCTTGGTCTTAAACCTCGACAAAATGGTGCACAATTTTCTAGGTCATCCTAAGGTCCTTTGAATTAAATCATAAGTATTTGAATTTGGACATTTAAATTCTATAAAATATTTTAAATGTCCAAATACTCCTAAACTGAAATGTCCCATGTTGGATATATTTTATACAGTGGGCATGTGCAGTTTAGTGATTTTTGAAAGGCTCTAAGTATTTTGGAAAAGCCCTAAATTTTCTGAAAATAGAAAGCAGTAAGTAAAATAGAAGCAGAGAGAGAGAACTACGGGCGCTTACTGTCGACTGGCGGCCAGCCTTTGTCTTGCCCACCCAGCCAGCGCCCTTGTCATCTTCCTCCTCTCGCGGAAGGATCGGGCGCGTGGTCGCCCGTCTTGCGCTGCACGCTGCGCCACCTCTGCTTCCACTTTGCTCCCCAGCCTTTGGCGCGCCACGCCTCCCAGCTCCCTCCTACTCTCCCCGTCCTCACTCGCTCCTCTCTCTCTCCCCGCTCTCCTGCTCACGCACCCGGCGTGCCGCCGTGAGCTGCCGCGCCCACCGCCGCCGCTTGCCTCCCCGAGCCATCTGAGCCTCCGTCACCTCGCGCTTAACCTCTGCACTGAAGGAAAGAAGCACGGAGGCCCCGAGCAGCCGCCATCGTCTTCGTCTTCGAGTCCGGCCACCGACGACCGCCGCCTCGATTCGCCGTCGCAGAAGCTTCCCCGAGCCCACTGAGCTGCTTCCCCGACCCCTTGTGAGCTCCTGATCCTTCCCTCATGCTCTCCCCCTCCATTCCTCTCCACTAGCTCGTCTTTCATCGGAGCCGAGAGCTTCCGCCCACCGGCCATGAAGCCGCCGTGGCTAGAGCGAGTTTCGCTCGCGTCCGAGCACCGTTACGTGCTTAGTCGGCCGTCAGCTTCCCAACGCCACCAATCGCGCCTCCTGTCGTGCTCCGTAGCCTCCTCCCCGATGAGCCCGTGTGTGCGCCGCCGCGCGAGGTCGTCGCCGGCATCGTTCCGGCCACCCCCGAGCCGAGCCACCACCTCGGCTGGATGCGGGCGAGCCTCAGCTCCCCGTAGGTGGTCTCCTCCGTTCAAATGGTCGCCGGAGTAGCGTTTCCGCGCTGCCCTTGGGCTTTGTCGTCGCCGGCGACACGTCGCGCGATGAGGGGTTGACCCGCTGACCGGCGTGGTTTGACCCCGCTGGCTGGGTTGACTCCCCCCCTCTGTCCCACTGACATGCGGGCCCCGCCCGGCTAATTAATCTAGTTTAAGTTTCAATTTAATTAGTTTAACCTAGGTTAGTGCTAATTAAACTAGGTTAGTTTAGTTAGACACTGACACGCGGGACCCACTGGCCAGGTTTGACCTGGACCGGCCTGTTGATCTTGACGTCATAGTGGACTTAATCTTGACATAAAAAGTATTTTCTGGATTTATTTTTATACAGGAAATTCCAGAAAATACCACAAACTTCTAAAAATCATAGAAATTCAACCAAAACTCCAAATCAAACAAATTATATATGAAAAATGATCAGAAAAATCCAATCTATCCATCTGCACTGGTTTCATGCATGTTTAATCAACTTAACCTTGCTGTTCATATCAAAACATGATAATGCACTTTATGAATTCATAGTTTGAGTTTGAATTTGAATCTTTGGTTCAAATAAGCTCAAACCTTCCTGTTCTTAGCTGCATTAGCCCAAATCACAGCATATTGCCATGTCATGATCATGCATCATATTGTGCATTGCATTGATTGTGTTCTTCCTTGTTTGCCGGTGTTTGTCCCCTCTCGATAGACGTGATACCGACGATGAGTTCGATGACACGGATGAAGAACTATACTATCTTCAGAAGTGCCAGGCAAGCAAAACCCCCTTGTTCATTCCGATACAATCCCACTCTCTCGCTCCTGCTCTCTTTTACTGCATTAGGACAACAACGTTTCAACTCTTACATGCTGCGGTAGTTGAACCCCTTTATCCTCTGCATGACCTGTCATTCCACAGTAAATAGATGAAACCCACTAGCATGAGTAGGAGTTGTTTGAGCCCTGATGTGCCTACTCATTCATGCTTGTTTGTCATGCCTGCTATTGCTTAGAGTTGAGTCAGGTCTGATTCATCGGGGATGAATTAGAGGTGTGTGAACATGTCCTACTGTGTGTGAGCTAAGTGTGTGAACACGATTTGGTAAAGGTAGCGGTGAGAGGCCATGTAGGAGTACATGGTGGGTTGTCTCATTGAAACCGTCCTCAGGAACTGAGTTCTGTGTTTGTGATCCATGAACAGTTACTACCACACATTGGGCTCCGGGCACTCCAAGCTCTCTCGACTTATTAATCAATTTGATCTCTGTCCAGGAGTTGCAACTAGTTTCTGGTGTTTGTAGGTAGTGTTAGTAGTCTACCAAGTGGCACCCGGTACAAGTGGGCTTGGGACAGACTAGGCACAAGATGTACGGTGTACCAGCGTAGATCCACCCGTCGAGGTGGGCTTGGGAACCCTGCTCACATCGTTTGGGGCCGTGGCGACACCCGGCGGATCTCCTTGCGGATGGAACCGAATAGGCGATAAAACTGGACTAGAGACTTGTGTGGTTAGTCGGTCGTGGCCGACTCCTCGCCCGACTTCGCTTGAAGGTTGCCGAGATACATGGCGTGTGCAGGCGATAAGTGGCGAGAGCATGTGTGAAGAAGTACACCCTACTGGGGTTATCATTATCTATTGAATAGCGGATTCCTCGGATATGGAAACTTGGACCCTTATGCAGTTCATAGACAAGTGAAAGTGGATACTCTAAAATCGCAAGATAAGCGTGAGTGCTATGGAGGCGTTCTCGTAGGGAGACAAGGCGGATCCATAGTGGAGTATTGATATGGTGAATATGTGGACTCGTGCGCCACCTCAAAAGAGTTACATTGCGATCGTAGTTCGGGATAGCCACCGAGTCAAAGCTGGCTTGCTGCGGTTAAACTCCACCACCCCTTTGTTGATAATGATGCATATGTAGTTAGTTACGATGTAAGTCTTCTTTGGGTACATTTGTACTCACCTTGCCTATTTTATGTTTTTGCGAGAGAGACTTGGTCTCGCTAGTAGTTCAGCGTGGACTTGACGTTTAGCTTGTTACCTCAGCTACGATCTTGTGCCCTCGGCAGATCTAGTAGATAATCGGGCTTCTCGGCCTTTTTCATTTGTAGATGTGCGTACTCGGACATGTTAAGCTTCGCTTGTGCTTGACTTGTATGCTCGAATGTTGGGTCGTGAGACCCATGTTTATAATATCTCGCTCCTCGGGCCTAATGAATACATACTTGAGTCGTAGAGTCATGTTGTGATGCCATGTTGTATTTACACATATCGAGCATATTGTGTGTATGTTTGAAATGCTTGGTATGTGTGGGATCGACTATCTAGTTGTTTATCTTTAGTAGCCTCTCTTACGGAAAATGTCTCCTAGTGTTTCCTTTGAGTCATGGTAGCTTGCTCTTGCTCCGGAACTCTTAGGCTGGCGGCATGTGTCCTTCTTCGTTCTGTATACGTCCTTCGGGAAATGTCACGCGATGAATACCGGAGTCTGTTAGCCGCTACAGCCAGTTCACCGAGTCTGCTAGCCAGTGCTACTGACACTCGATTCACTCGCCGATGACCGCACGTTCGATCTTTGGGTCATGGATGCTGTCCTGTAAGTTTGTGCCACTTTGGGTTTACGACTAGCCATGTCAGCCGGGCTCCTTATCATATGGATGCTAGCGACACTATCATATCGTGTGCCAAAAGCATAAGCGGTCTCGGGCAAAGGTAAGGCGACACCGTGGGAATACCGTGCGTGAGGCCGCAAAGTGATATGAGGTGTTACATGCTAGATCGATGTGGCATTGAGTCGGGGTCCTGATAGATATAAGTTGTTGTATGAGATGATCATGTTTTGTTGAAGTTATCGGCAACTTGCAGAAGCTCTATGGTTGTCTCTTTGTTGCATAAGATGCAAGTGCCAAATAATTGCTTTACTTTATCGCTATGCGATAGCAATAGTTACAAGACCAATAGTTGGCGAGACAACCATGTGACGACACATTGATATAGATCAAGATGATGAAGATCATGGTGTCGTGCCTGTGACGATAGAGATCATGACAGTACTTGGGAGATGGAGATCAAAGGCGCAAGATGATCATGGACATATCATGTCACATATTTTGATTGAATATGATGTTTATCTGTTATACATCTTATTCTGTTTTGTTTGACGGTAGCATTTTAAGATGATCTCTCACTAATTATCAAGAAGTGTTCTCCCTGAGTATGCACCGTTGTGAAAGTTCTTCGTC
Source organism: Aegilops speltoides (assembly GCA_021437245.1). Lineage (NCBI taxonomy): Eukaryota > Viridiplantae > Streptophyta > Magnoliopsida > Poales > Poaceae > Aegilops > Aegilops speltoides. Next base: position 306,141,372 of record CM038143.1, read on the forward strand.
TTTGAGCACCACGTGATGATCGGGTGTGATAGGCTCTACGTTCAAATAGAGCGGGTGCAAAACAGTTGCACACGGAATACTCGAGTTAAACTTGGCGAGCCTAGCATATCTGAGATATGGCCTCGGAACACGAGACCGAAAGGTCGAGCATGAATCATATAGTAGATATGATCAACATAGTGATGTTCACCATTGAAAACTACTCCATCTCACGTGATGATCGGACATGGTTTAGTTGATTTGGGTCACGTGATCACTTAGATGACTAGAGAGATGTCTGTCTAAGTGGGAGTTCTTAAGTAATATGATTAATTGAACTTAAATTTATCATGAACTTAGTCCTTGTAGTATTTTGCAAATTATGTTGTAGATCAATAGCTCGCGTTGTTGCTTTCATATGTTTATTTTGATATGTTCCTAGAGAAAACTGTGTTGAAAGATGTTAGTAGCAATGATGCGGATTGGATCCGTGATCGAGGTTTATCCTCATTCTGCACGGAAGAATTATGTCCTTGATGCACCACTAGGTGACAAGCCTATTGCAGGAGCAAATCGAGGCGTTATGAGCGTTTGGCTAGCTCAATATGATGACTACTTGATAGTTTAGTGCACCATGCTTAACGGCTTAGAATCGGGACTTCAAAGATGTTTTGAGCGTCATGGACCATATGAGATGTTCCAGAATTGAAGTTAATATTTCAAGCAAATACCGAGTTGAGAGATATGAAGTCTCCAACAAGTTCTATAGCTAAAAGATGGAGGATAATCGCTCAACTAGTGAGCATGTGCTCAGATTATGCAGGTACTTCAATCGCTTGAATCAAGTGGGAGTTAATCTTCCGGATAAGATAGTGATTGACGAATTCTCTAGTCACCATCACTAAGTTACTAGAACTTCGTGATGAACTATAGTATGCAAGGGATGACGAAAACGATTTCGAGCTCTTCGTGATGTTGAAATCGGCGAAGGTAGAAATCAAGAAAGAGCATCAAGTGTTGATGATTGACAAGACCACTAGTTTCAAGAAAAGGGCAAAGGGAAAGAAAGGGAAACTTCAAGTAGAATGGCAAACAAGTTGTCACTCCCGTGAAGAAGACCAAAGCTGGACCAAAGCCTGAAACTGAGTGCTTACACTACAAAGGAAATGGTCACTAGAAGCGGAAATGCCCAGAATATTTGGTGGATAAGAAGGATGGCAAAGTGAACAAGGGTATATATGATATACATGTTATTGATGTGTGCCTTACTAGTGTTTATAGTAGCCCCTGAGTATTTGATACTTGTTCGGTTGCTTAAGATTAGTAACTCGAAACAGGAGTTACAGAATAAACAGAAACTAGTTGAGGGTGAAGTGACGATGTGTGTTGGAAGTGGTTCCAAGATTGATATGATCATCATCGCACACTCCCTATACTTTCGAGATAAGTGTTGAACCTAAATAAATGTTATTTGGCGTTTGCGTTGAGCATGAATATGATTTGATCATGTTTATTGCAAAATGGTTATTTATTTAAAGTCAGAGAATAATTGTTGTTCTATTTAGATGAATAAAACCTTCGATGATCATACACCCAATGAAAATAGTTTGTTGGATCTCAATCGTAGTGATACATATATTCATAATATTTATGCTAAAAGATGCAAAGTTAATAATGATAGTGCAACTTGTTTGTGGCACTGCCGTTTGGGTCATATCGGTGTAAAGCGCATGAAGAAACTTCATAAATATGGATTTTCAGAATCACTTGGTTATGAATCATTGATGCTTGCGAACCGTGCCTCTTGGGCAAGATGACTAAAACTCCGTTCTCCGGAACAATGGAACAAGCTACTGACTTATTGGAAATAATACATACCGATGTATGCGATCCAATGAGTGTTGATGCTCGTGGCAAGTATCGTTATTTTCTGACCTTGACAAGACGATTTGAGCAGATATGGGTATATCTACTTGATGAAACATAAGTCTGAAATAGTTGAAAGGTTCAAAGAATTTCAGAGTGAAGTGGAAAAATCATCGTAACAAGAAAATAAAGTTTCTGCGATCTGATCGCGGAGACGAATATTTGAGTTACGAGTTTGGTCTTCAATTAAAACAAATTGGAATAGTTTCACAGCTCACGCCACCTAGAACACCACAACATTATGGTGTGTCCGAACGTCGTAACCGCACTTTATTGGATATGGTGCAATCTATGATGTCTCTTATTGATTTACAATTATCGTTTTGGGGTTATGCATTAGAGACAGCTGCATTCACGTTAAAAGGGCACCATCTAAATCCATTGAGATGACACCAGATGAACTGTGGTTTAGCAAGAAACCCAAGTTGTCGTTTCTTAAAGTTTGGGGCTACGATGCTTATGTGAAAAAGTTTCATTCTGATAAGCTCAAACCCAAACCGAAGAAGTGCGTCTTCATAGAATACCCAAAGGAAACTGTTGGGTACACCTTCCATCACAGATCCGAAGGCAAGATATTTGTTGCTAAAATGGATCCTTTCTAGAGAAGGAATTTTCTCTCGAAAGAAGTGAGTGGGAGGAAAGTAGAGCTTGATAAGGTAATTGTACCTTCTCCCGAATTGGAAAGTAGTTTATCACATAAATCAGTTCTAGTGATTCATACACCAATTAGTGAGGAAGCTAATGATAATGATCATGAAACTTTAGATCAAGTTACTACCGAACCTCGTAGGTCTACCAGAGTAAGATCCCCACCAGAGTGGTACAGTAATCCTATTCTGGAAGTCATGTTACTTGACCATGGCGAACCTCACGAACTATGAGGAAGCGATGATGAGCCCAGATTCATAAAATGGCTAGAAGCCATGAAATCGAGATGGGATCCATGTATGAGAACAAAGTATGGACTTTGGTTGACTTGCCCGATGATCGGCAAGCCATTAAGAATAAATGTATCTTCAAGAGGAAGACGGACGCTGATAGTAGTGTTACTATCTACAAAGCTAGACTTGTCGAAAAAGGTTTTTGACAAAGTTCAAGATGTTGACTACAATGAGATTTTCTCAACTGTAGCGATGCTTAGGTCTGTCCAAATCATGTTAGCAATTGCCACATTTTATGAAATCTGGCAAATGGATGTCAAAACTGCATTCCTTAATGGTTTTCTTAAAGAAGAGTTGTATATGATGCAACCAGAAGGTTTTGTCAATCCTAAAGGTGCTATAAAAATGTGCAAGCTCCAGTGATCCATCTATGGACTGGTGCAAGCATCTCAGAGTTGGAATATACGCTTTGATAAGTTGATCAAAGCATATAGTTTTGTACAGACTTACGGTGAAGCCTGTATTTACAAGAAGGTGAGTGGGAGCACTACAACATTTCTGATAAGTATATGTGAATGACATATTGTTGATCGGAAATAATGTAGAATTATTCTGCAAAGCATAAAGGAGTGTTTGAAAGGAGTTCTTTAAAAGAAAGACCTCAGTAAAGCTACTTACATATTGAGCATCAAGATCTATTTAGATAGATCAAGACGCTTGATAAGATTTTCAATGAGTACATACCTTGACAAGATTTTGAAGTAGTTCAAAATGGAACAGTCAAAGAAAAAGTTCTTGCCTGTGTTGCAAAGGTATGAAATTGAGTAAGACACAGAACCAGACCACGGCAGAAAATAAAAAGAGAATGAAAGTCATTCCCTATGCATCAGTCATAGTTTCTATAAAAGTATGCCATGCTATGGACCAGACCTATTGTATACTCTGCCCTGGTTTGGCAAGGGAGTACAATAGTGATCTAGGAGTAGATCACTGGACATTGGTCAAAATTATCCTTAGTGGAGTAAGGATATGTTTCTCAATTATGGAGGTCACAAAAGGTTCATCGTAAAAGGTTACGTCGATACAAGCTTTTACACCAATCCAGATGACTCTAAGTCTTAATCTAGATGCATATTGAAAGTGGGAGCAATTAGCTAGAGTAGCTCCGTGCAGAGCATTGTGGACATAGAATATTTGCAAAATACATACGGCTCTGATTATGACAGACCCGTTGACTAAACTTCTCACGCAAGCAAAACATGATCATACCTTAGTACTCTTTGGGTGTTAATCACATAGCAATGTGAACTAGATTATTGACTCTAGTAAACCCTTTGGGTGTTGATCACATGACAATGTGAACTATGGGTATTAATCACATACAGATGTGAATATTGGTGTTAAATCACATGGCGATGTGAACTAGATTATTGACTCTAGTGCAAGTGGGAGACTGAAGGAAATATGCCCTAGAGGAAATAATAAAGTTATTTTTTATTTCCTTATATCATGATAAATGTTTATTATTTATGCTAGAATTGTATTAACCGGAAACATAATACATGTGTGAATACATAGACAAACATAGTGTCACTAGTATGCCTCTACTTGACTAGCTCGTTAATCAAAGATGGTTAAGTTTCCTAACCATAGACATGAGTTGTCATTTGATTAACGGGTTCACATCATTAGGAGAATGATGTGATTGACTTGACCCATTCCGTTAGCTTAGCACTTGATCGTTTAGTATGTTGCTATTGCTTTCTTCATGACTTATACATGTTCCTATGACTATGAGATTATGCAACTCCCGTTTACCGGAGGAATACTTTGTGTGCTACCAAACGTCACAACATAACTGGGTGATTATAAAGGAGCTCTACAGGTGTCTCCGAAGGTACATGTTGGGTTGGCGTATTTCGAGATTAGGATTTGTCACTCCGATTGTCGGAGAGGTATCTCTGGGCCCACTCGGTAATGCACATCACTATAAGCCTTGCAAACATTGTAACTAATGAGTTAGTTGCGGGATGATGCATTACATAACGAGTAAAGAGACTTGCCGGTAATGATATTGAACTAGGTATTGGGATACCGATGATTGAATCTCGGGCAAGTAACATACCGATGACAAAGGGAACGACGTATGTTGTTATGCGGTTTGACCGATAAAGATCTTCGTAGAATATGTAGGAGCCAATATGAGCATCCAGGTTCCGCTATTGGTTATTGACCGAGAATAGTTCTAGGTCATGTCTACATAGTTCTCGAACCCGTAGGGTCCGCACGCTTAAGGTTTCAATGACAATTTTATTATGAGTTTATGAGTTTTGATGTACCGAAGGAGTTGAGTCCGGATGAGATCGGGGACATGACGAGGAGTCTCGAAATGGTCGAGATGTAAAGATCGATATATTGGACGACTATATTCGGAGTTCGGAAAGGTTCGAGTGATTCGGTATTTTCGAGTGGGAGAGTTACGGAATTCGTATTGGGCCTCAATGGACCATACGGGAAAGGAGAGAAAGGGCCAAAAGGGTGGCCGCACCCCTCCCCTTGGACTAGTCCGAATTGGACTAGGGAGGAGGGCGCCCCCTTCCTTCCTTCTCCTTCTCTCTTCCCTTTCCTTCTCTCCTACTCCTACTACTTGGAAGGATTCCTAGTTCTACTAGGAAAGGGGGAATCCTACTCCCGGTGGGAGTAGGACTCCCCTAGGGCGCGCATAGAAAGGGCCGGCCCTCCCCCTCCTCCACTCCTTTATATACGGGGGCAGGGGGCACCCCATAGACACACAAGTTGATCTACGGATCGTTCCTTAGCCGTGTGCGGTGCCCCCCTCCACCATATTCCACCTCGGTCATATCGTCACGGAGTTTAGGCGAAGCCCTGCGCCGGTAGAGCATCATCATCGTCACCACGCCGTCGTGCTGACGGAACTCATCCCCGACACTTTGCTAGATCGGAGTCCGGGGATCGTCATCGAGCTGAACGTGTGCTGAACTCGTAGGTGCCGTACGTTCGGTACTTGGATCGGTCAGATCGTGAAGACGTACGACTACATCAACCACGTTGTCATAATGCTTCCGCTTACAGTCTACGAGGGTACGTGCACAACACTCTCCCCTCTCGTTGCTATGCATCACCATGATCTTGCGTGTGCGTAGGATTTTTTTTGCAATTACTACGTTTCCCAACAAGAGGACCCGTGGTCGTCGGGGGAACCGCTGGCGTTCCCTTTTCCCCGTTGGCGTCGTCCTAGTTTCCGGTCGTCGTTAATGGTGGTGAAGGGTGGCGCAAGGCCGGGCCCTCATCTGGCGATATGAAGCAAGGCCGGTACCTGTGAAGAAGGCCCAGTGCCTGTGAAGCTCGCCGCCCGTGACACTCTCACATAATAATGAGTTGGGGCTGTACACGCCCCGGAGTCTCCGAAGAGCCACCCTCGGGCCTCGGGGGCTCCCTCCCATGCCCAATGGCAGCACTTAGCTCCGCACTGGTGAGAAGACGTCGAAGAGTAGACTAGGTGCCGGATGCGGCCTTTTGCTTTTGCTTCCTTTTGTGTGGTCGAGCTTTATCGTTTCGGATCTAAGTTGAAGCTGAATTTGTGTTTGCTTATGCGGGGAGGGTTGTCTTGTCTTGTTCGCGTGCTTTCTCGTTTCCGGTTTCTGCTCAAGTTGGAATTCCCCCTCGCGAGCCCCTCGAGGGTAGGGCTAGGCCCAGCACACACACGCATGCCGTCCCGTGGCCGGCACTCGCTCGCGCAAGGTCAACAGGTCTCCCGAGGGATCCTCGGAGAGTTGCCACAAGCCTACTCGAAGCTCGCCAAGGTAAAGGTAAAATTGCAGCAACCAATTCATCGCAGAACCCGTAACATCATACGGGCGCCCATCCGGTGCCGACCTTAACAACGCATGGATAACAATCCTTTTTACATGAGGGGCTTCCCCTCCCAAAACGATCTTACAACCTTCAGGGCCACGCCCGAGCCTTTTCCTGCGCCCGAGCGTAGGATCAATCAGGCATGTAGCTGATACGTCCATTTTGCATCATGCTTTTATATCAATATTTATTGCATTATGGGCTGTCATTACACATTATATCTCAATACTTATGGCTATTCTCTTTTATTTTACAAGGTTTACCATGAAGAGGGGGAATGCCGGCAGCTGGAATTCTGGCTGGAAAAGGAGCAAACATTGGAAACCTATGCTGCACAGCTCCAAAAATCCTAAAAGTCCATGAAACATCTTTTTGGAATTAATAAGAATTTTTGAGCGAAAGAAATACACCAGGGGGCCCACACCCTGTCCAGGAGAGTGGAGGGCATGCCCCTATCTCCTGGGCCCCCTGGTGGGCCTTCGATGTCCATCTTCTGCTATATTAGAGCTTTTACCTTGGAAAAAATCGTGGGCAAGCTTACGGGACGAAGCTCCGCCGCCACGAGGCGGAACCTTGGCGGAATCAATCTAGGGCTCCGGCGGAGCTGTTCTGCCGGGAACACTTCCCTCCGGGAGGGGGAAATCATCACCAACGTCATCACCAACGATCTTCTCATCGAGAGGTGGTCAATCTCCATCAACATCTTCAACAGCACCATCTCATCTCAAAACCCTAGTTCATCTCTTGATATCCAATCTTGTATCAAAACACAAATTGGTACCTGTGGGTTGCCAGTAGTGTTGATTACTCCTTGTAGTTGATGCTAATTGGTTTACTTGGTGGAAGATTATATGTTCAGATCCTTTATGCATATTATTACTCCTCTGATTACGAACATGAATATGCTTTGTGAGTAGTTACGTTTGTTCCTGAGGACATGGGTGAAGTCTTGCTATTAGTAGTCATGTGAATTTGGTATTCGTTCGATATTTTGATGAGATGTATGTTGTCTTTTCCTCTGGTGGTATTATGTGAATGTCGACTACATGACACTTCACCATTATGTGGGCCTAGAGGAAGGCATGGGGAAGTAATAAGTAGATGATGGGTTTCTAGAGTGACAGAAGCTTAAACCCTAGTTTATGCGTTGCTTCGTTAGGGGTGATTTGGATCCATATGTTTAATGTTGTGGTTAGGTTTACCTTAATACTTCTTTTGTAGTTGCGGATGCTTGCAATAGGGGTTAATCATAAGTGGGATGCTTGTACAAGTAAGGGCAGTACCCAAGCACCGGTCCACCCACATACCAAATTATCAAAGTACCGAACGCGAATTGTATGAACGTGATGAAAACTAGCTTATTGACGATAATTCCCATGTGTCCTCGGGAGCTTCTTTCTCATTATTAGAAATTGTCCAGGCTTATCCTTTGCTACATAAAGGATTGGGCCACCTTGCTGCACTTTATTTACTTTATTTACTTGTTACTTGTTACTATTTATCTTATCACAAAACTACCTATCACCTTCAATTTCAGTGCTTGCACAGAAAACCTTACTGAAAACCGCTTATCATTTCCTTCTGCTCCTCGTTGGGTTCGACACTCTTACTTATCGAAAGGACTACGATTGATCCCCTACACTTGTGGGTCATCAAGACTCTTTTCTGATGCCGTTGCCAGGGAGTGTAGCACTTTTGGTGAGTGGAACTTGGTAAGGAAACATTTATATAGTGTGCTGAAATTTTCTGTTACTTGTCACTATGGAAACTAATCCTTTGAGGGGCTTGTTCGGGGTATCTTCACACCGACCAGAAGAGAAAAGAGTTGTTCCTCAACCTACTAAACTTTATGAAAATATGTACTTTGAGATTCCTTCGGGTATGATAGAGAAACTGCTAGCTAATCCATTTGCAGGAGATGGAACATTGCATCTCGATTTACACCTTATCTTTGTGGATGAAGTTTGTGGATTGTTTAAGCTTGTAGGTATTCCCGATGATGTTGCCAAAAGGAAGGTCATCCCTTTATCTTTGAAGGGAGATGCATTTACATGGTATAGGCTATGTGATGATACGAGATCTTGGAATTATAAACGATTGAAGCTGGAATTTCACCAAAAGTTCTATCCTATGCATCTTGTTCATCGTGATCATAATTACATATATAATTTCTGGCCTCGCGAAGGAGAAAGCATCGCTCAAGCTTGGGGGAGGCTTAAGTCAATGTTATATTCATGCCCCAATCAGGAGATCTCCCGGGAAATGATTATTCAGAATTTTTATGCTCGGCTTTCTCTTGATAATCGCAACCTGCTCGATACTTCTGTCTTTGGCTCTTATATCTTTGAAGACTATTGATTTCAAATGGGACTTATTGGAAAGAATTAAATGCAACTCTGAAGATTGGGGTTCTGACTATGGTAAGGAGTCAGGTATGACATCTAAGTTCGATTGTGTTATATCTTTTATGGATACCGATGCTTTCCGTGGATTTAGCGCTAAGTATGGACTTGACTCTGAGATAGTAGCTTCTTTCTATCAATGTTTTGCTACTCACATTGATCTCCCTAAAGAGAAGTGGTTTAAATAAAATCCTCCTGTTGAAGTGAAAGTAATTGCACCTATTACAGTCGAAGAAAAGACTATCACCTATAGTGATCCTATTGTTCCTACTACTTATGTTGAAAAACCTCCTTTTCCTGTTAGGATAAGGGATCATGCTAAAGCTTCGACTGTTGTTCGTAAGAGTAATACTAGGACTTATACACCTCCTGAGCAAATTAATGATGAACCTAGTATTGTTGTGGTTAAAGATCTCTTGGATGAGGATTTAGATGGGCATGTTATTTATTTCTGTGGTGAGACTACTAATATTGCTAGACCAGATACTAAGATACATAGACCTGTCATAGGCATGCTTGTTATTTCTGTTAAAATAGGAGAACATTGTTATCATGGCTTATGTGATATGGGTGCTAGTGCTAGTGCAATAACTTATACCTTATATCAAGAAATTATGCATGACATTGCACCCATTGAACTAGAAGACATTGATGTTACTATTAAGCATGCTAATAGGGATACCATTAAACCCTTTGGGATTGTTAGAGATGTTGAAGTTTTGTGTGGGAAGGTTAAATACCCTGCTGATTTTCTTGTTCTTGGTTCCCCACAAGATGATTTTTGTCCCATTATTTTTGGTAGACCCTTCTTGAATATAGCCAGTGCTGTGATTAATTGTGAAAAAGATACTGTCACCATTGGCATAGATGGTATGTCTCATGAGTTTAATTTTGCTAAGTTTCGTAGACAACCTCGGGATAGGGAACCACCTAGTAAGGATGAGATTATTGGTCTTGATTCCATTGCTGTTCCTCCTACTGATCCGTTAGAACAATATTTGCTAGACCATGAAAACGATATGTTTATGAAGGAAAGAAGGGAAATAGATGAAGTGTTCCTTAAACAGGAACTTATGCTGAAACATAACCTTCCCGTTGAAATTCTTGGGGATCCCCCTCCACCCAAGGGTGATCCCATGTTTGAAATCAAACCATTACCTGATAATCTTAAGTATGCTTATCTTGATGAAAAGAAAATATATCCTGTTATTATTAGTGCTAACCTTTCAGAGAAAGAAGAAGAAAGATTACTGAAAACTCTAAAGAAGCACCGAGCAGCTATTGGATATACTCTGGATGATCTTAAGGGCATTGGTCCCACATTATGCCAACACAAAATTACAGTGGAGAAAGATGCCAAACCAGTTAGATATCCTCAAAGATGATTAAATCCCAAGATGAAGGAAGTGGTAAGAAAGGAGATACTAAAGCTCCTTGAGGCAGGTATTATTTATCCCATTGCTGATAGTGAATGGGTAAGCCCTGTCCATTGTGTTCCTAAAAAGGGAGGTATTACCTTTGTTCCTAATGACAAAGATGAATTGATCCCGCAAAGAATTATTACAGGTTATATGATGGTAATTAATTTCCGTAAGTTAAATAAAGCTACTAAGAAAGATCATTACCCTTTACCTTTTATTGATCAAATGTTAGAAAGACTATCCAAACACACACATTTTTGCTTTCTATATGGTTATTCTAGCTTCTCTCAAATACCCGTGTCAGCGAAGGATCAATCTAAAACTACTTTTACTTGCCCTTTTGGTACTTTTGCTTATAGACGTATGCCTTTTGGTTTATGTTATGCACCTGCTACCTTTCAAAGATGCATGATGGCTATATTCTCTGATTTTTGTGAAAAGATTTGTGAGGTATTCATGGATGATTTCTCCGTTTATGGATCCTCTTTTGATGATTGTTTGAGCAACCTTGATCGAGTTTTGCAGAGATGCGACGACACTAATCTCGTCCTAAATTGGTAAAAGTGTCACTTTATGGTTAATGAAGGCATTGTCTTGGGGCACAAGATCTCCGAGAGAGGTATTGAAGTTGATAAAGCCAAAGTTGATGCTATTGAAAAGATGTCATGTCCCAAGGACATAAAAGGTATAAGAAGTTTCCTTGGTCACGCCAGTTTTTATAGCAGGTTCATTAAGGACTTCTCTAAACTATCTAGGCTTCTGACTAATTTATTGCAAAAAGATATTCCTTTTGTCTTTGATGATGATTGTGTAGAAGCATTTGAAATACTTAAGAAAGCTTTGATCATTGCACCTATTGTTCAGCCACCTGATTGGAATTTACCTTTTGAAATTATGTGCGATGCTAGTGATTATGCTGTAGGTGCTGTTCTAGGGCAAAGAGTTGATAAGAAATTGAATGTTATCCAGTATGCTAGTAAGACTCTTGATACTGCCCAAAGAAATTATGCTACTACTGAAAAAGAGTTCTTAGCAGTTGTGTTTGCATGTGATAAGTTTAGACCTTATATTGTTGATTCCAAAGTTACTATTCACACTGATCATGCTGCTATTAAATATCTCATGGAAAAGAAAGATGCTAAGCCTAGGCTCATTAGATGGGTTCTCTTGCTCCAAGAATTTGATTTACATATTATTGATAGAAAGGGAGCTGAGAACCCCATTGCAGATAACTTGTCTAGGTTAGAGAATGTTCTTGATGACCCACTGCCTATTGATGATAGTTTTCCTGATGAACAATTAGCGGTCATTAATGCTTCTCGTACTGCTCGTTGGTATGCTGATAATGCTAATTACATTGTTGCTAAATTTATACCGCCTAGTTTCACCTACCAGCAAAAGAAAAAGTTCTTTTATGATTTAAGACATTACTTATAGGATGACCCACACCTTTATAAAGAAGGAGTAGATGGTGTTATTAGACGTTGTGTGCTTGAGCATGAACAGGAACAGATCCTACGCAAGTGTCACTCTGAATCCTATGGAGGACACCACACTGGAGACAGAACTGCACACAAGGTACTACAATCTGGTTTTTATTGGCCTACTCTCTTCAAAGATGCTCGTAAGTTTGTCTTGTCTTGTGATGAATGTCAAAGAATAGGTAACATTAGTAGACATCAAGAAATGCCTATGAATTATTCTCTTGTTATTGAACTGTTTGATGTTTGGGGCTTTGATTATATGGGACCTTTTCCTGCCTCTAATGGTTATACACATATTTTAGTTCTTTGTTGATTACGTTACTAAGTGGGTAGAAGCTATTCCAACTAGTAGTGCTGATCATAACACTTCTATTAAAATGCTTAAAGAAGTTATTTTTCCGAGGTTTGGAGTCCTCGATATCTTATGGTGATGGTGGTTCACATTTTATTCATGGTGCTTTCCGTAAGATGCTTGCTAAGTATGATCTCAATCATAGAATCACATCTCCTTATCATCCATGATCTAGTGGTCAAGTAGAGTTGAGCAATAGAGAGCTCAAATTAATTTTGCAAAAGGCGTGAATAGATCTAGAAAGAATTGGTCCAAAAACTTGATGATGCATTGTGGGCCTATAGAACTGCATACAAAAATCCTATGGGTATGTCTCCATATAAGATGGTCTATGGAAAAGCGTGTCATTTACCTCTTGAACTTGAACATAAGGCATATTGGGCTATTAAAGAGCTCAATTATGACTTGAAACTTGCCGGTGAGAAGAGGTTGTTTGATATTAGCTCACTTGACGAATGAAGAACCCAAGCATATGAGAATGCCAAGCTATTCAAAGAAAAAGTCAAACGCTAACATGATAAAAGGATACAAAAGCGTGAGTTTAACTTAGGAGATTATGTGTTATTATTCAACTCTCGCTAACATTTTTTGCAGGAAAACTTCTCTCAAAATGGGAAGGTCCTTACGTTATCGAGGAGGTCTATCGTTCTGGTGCCATAAAAATGAACAACTTTGAAGGCACCAAGTCCAAGGGTGGTAAACGGTCAAAGAATTAAACATTATATTTCAGGTAATCCTATCAATGTTGAAACTAATATTATTGAAACCGTAACCCCTGAGGAATACATAAGGGACACTTTCCAGAATGTTCCAGACTCCGAAAAGGAATAGGTATGTGGTACGGTAAGTAAACCGACTCCAAAACAACTCCAATGGCAATTTTTATTAGTTTTGGAATATTTAAGAATTTTAGGAAGAAAGAAGTAGTCCGAAAGGGACACGAGGCCCCCATGAGAGTGGAGGGCGCGCCCCCTCCTACTGGGCGCGCCCCCTTGTCTCGTGGGCACCTCGTGTGCCTCCCGGACTCCGTTTTCTTGCACGTTACGTATTTTGGTCGGTAAAAATTCATTATATATACTCCCGAAGGTTTTGACCAATGTATCACGCAAATATCCTCTGTTTTCATTTCAAGCAGTTCCTGTTGCAGAATAAAAGCAAGATGTCTTCTCAGGAGTCAGTCGGGGAGAGCCGAGTGTCTCATCCAACACCTAGTCCAGGAGCAAATAGCGATGCTTATCACTTTGGACCATCAACGGAGGACGAGATGGAGGCTGGTTTGAAAAGGATAGATGCCATGGAAGAAGATCAAGAAGTTACCTCGCGTCTGCAAGCAGAATTCATGATGCGGGAACTACCTAGCCTGGCTATCCCTACTTCGGTCACCCCTTCCAACTTTAGATTTCTTTCTTATGAAAATATGATTAAGAGTTTTACTTGTTCTCCAGAGGCTATGCAGGATCCTTGGGTAAAAGGAGCTTTGGCCGTTATGGGCAAGCTCCGTAAAGAAATTATGGACCTCAAACAACAAGTCAACAAGCTCGAGGAGGAGAACCATATCTTGAAGGGCATCATCGCCAAGAAGATCATAACACCGACCGTGAAGAAGGAGACATAATCACATGGGTATGGGCACTCCCCTTGGAAACTGTCAAGCTTGGGGGAGGTGCCCCGGTATCGTATCACCATCACACTCCTATCTTTACCGCTTTATTTAGTACGATCCTTTTAGTAGTATCTTGATTTGAAGTTTTGATATCAAGTAGTTTGATTTTTGCTTTGTGATCTCTTTTTGTAATCGAGTCCGTGAACTATCTATAATAAATATTAGTGTTGAGTCAAGGGCTTTGCTATGTTGCTATGATCTTGAGAAAGTAGAAAGAATAAAAGAGTTCATATTGATCTTATGGATAGTGATAACTTCACATATAGAAAGTATGAGGCATAAAAATTGTTGAGAGTTGATGAACGTAGTTTTGGTCATCGCTGCAATTAATAGGAAGTGATAAGGAAAGAGGGGTTAACATACAAATATATTATCTTGGACACCTTTTTGTAATTGGGAGCAGCACTCATTAGGTATGACATTCTAAAAGAGTTGACGTTGGACAAGGAAGATAACGTAATGGTTTATGTTTTCGCGCATCTGAGTTAAAGTATATTGTCATTGACCTTCCAAACATGTTGAGCTTGCCTTTCTCCCTAATGCTAGCCAAATTACTTGCACCAAGTAGAGATACTACTTGTGCTTCCAAATTCCCTTAAACCCAGTTTTGCCATGAGAGTCCACCATACCTACCTATGGATTGAGTAAGATCCTTCAAGTAAGTTGTCATGTTGCAAGCAATAAAAATTGCTATCTAATTATGTATGACTTATCAGTGCGGAGAAAATAAGATTTGTACGATCTTGTTGTGGAAGTAACAAAAGCGACGGACTGCATAATAAGGGTCCACATACAAGGGGCAATATAAAGTGACGTTCTTTTGCATTAAGATTTTGTGCATCAACCCTAAACGCACATGACAACCTGTAGGACCTTGAAGTATGTCTAGAGGGGGGGGTGATTAGACTACTTGACCAATTAAAAACTTAACCTTTTTCCAATTTTAGAGTTTGGCTGATTTTTGCTACTTTAGGACAAGTCAAGCAATCATCACACTATTCAAGCAAGCATGCAAAGAGTATATAGGCAGCAGAAAGTAAAGCATGCAACTTGCAAGAAAGTAAAGGGAAGGGTTTGGAGGATTCAAACCCAATTGGAGACACGGATGTTTTTGGCGTGGTTCCGATAGGTGGTGCTATCGTACATCCACGTTGATGGAGACTTCAACCCACGAAGGGTAACGGTTGCGCGAGTCCATGGAGGGCTCCACCCACGAAGGGTCCACGAAGAAGCAACCTTGTCTATCCCACCATGGCCGTCACCCACAAAGGACTTGCCTCACTAGCGGTAGATCTTCACGAAGTTGGCGATCTCCTTGCCCTTACAAACTCCTTGGTTCAACTCCACAATCTTGTCGGAGGTTCCCAAGTGACACCTAGCCAACTAGGAGACACCACACTCCAATAAGTAACAAATAGTGCGTTGATGATGAACTCCTTACTCTTGTGCTTCAAATGATAGTCTCCCCAACACTCAACTCCCTCTCATAGGTTTTGGATCTGGTGGAAAGAAGATTTGAGTGGAAAGCAACTTGGGGAAGGCTAGAGATCAAGATTCATATGGTAGGAATGGAATATCTTGGCCTCAACACATGAGTAGGTGGTTCCCTCTCAGAAATGGTAAGTTGGAAGTGTAGGTTTGTTCTGATGGCTCTCTCCACGAATGAAGAGGAGGTGGTGGGGTATATATAGCCTCCACACAAAATCTAACCGTTACACACAATTTACCAAACTCAGTGGGACCGATTCAACAGACTCAGTCGGACCGATTTAGTAAACCTAGTGACCGTTAGTGCTTTTCGGTGGGACTGACATGCATCCCAGTGAGACCGATTCGGTTAGGGTTAGGGCATAACGTAATCTCGGTAAGACCGATTACACAAACTCGGTGAGACCGATTTGGTAATAAGCTTTCCAGAGAGTTGGTCAGGTAAACTCGGTGGGACTGATTTGCTCTTTTCGGTGAGACCGAAATGTTCCAAAAGGGAAAAAGAGAGTTTACATTGCAATCTCGGTGGGACCGATCGCTCACTTCGGTTAGACCGAAATGTTACGAATGGAAACAGAGAGATTACAATCCCATCTCGGTGAGACCGAGATCCCTATCGGTAAGACCGATTTGCTTAGGGTTTGTGGCAGTGGCTATGACTTTCGGAATCGGTGGCGCCGGATAGGAAGAATCGGTGGGACCAATTTTGGCATTGGGTTTAGGTCATTTGTGGATGTGGGAAAGTAGCTGAGGGTTTTGGAGCATATCACTAAGCACATGAAGCAAGAGGCTCATTAAGCAACACCTCATCCCTCCTTGATAGTATTGGCTTTTCCTATAGACTCAATGTGATCTTGGATCACTAAAATATAAAATGAAGAGTCTTGAGCTTTTGAGCTTGAGCCAATCCTTTGTCCTTAGTATTTTGAGGGATCCACTTTCATCATCCATGCGATGCCATTCATTGAGCTTTCCTGAAATAATAGTCTTGGAATAGCATTAGCTCAATGAGCTATATGTTGTTATGAATTACCAAAACCACCTAGGGATAGTTGCACTTTCAATCTCCCCCCTTTTGGTAATTGATGACAACATATAGATCAAAGCTTCGACAAATGATAATAAGATTTAACAACATCGTCGCTTTGAAAAGTATGTGATAAGCAAGAGCTCCCCCTAAATTTGTGCATAGTTTAAGATTTGCTTTGGACTGCAAATGCACAATGAATTAGGCTCGTGGGTGGCTCTTCCATGTCACATACATCTTGGTGGAGCGCTCAAAATAATAAACATTGAATATATGCACTCATCACCAAGCAAAGTGAACGATCACATAAGATAGATAAGATAATATCATCAAACATGCATAAGTGTAGCTTATGATCAAACACATGATCATCAATGTCTCACAAGCATAGTATCACAAGCAATCAAAAGCAAACAAGTTTAACCACCAAATAAAGCAAGAGAGAACAAAAGAAACACACTCTCTCTCTCTCGAAGCCTATGATCTATACATTTTTCTCCCCCTTTGGCAACAAGTTACCAAAAAGTTCATAGAAAATGCATAGTGCTAGATCGACTCTCAGGCTTGATCTTCAGGTGGTGGTGTCTGGATAACTCCAAGAATGAAGGCTTCAGTTGAAGTAGAGGGTGTTGGAGCTGGTTGCACTTGAGCTGAAGGGGCAGTAGCTGGTGCTGAAGATGTTGCTCTAGTGTCTATCACAGGCACTGCAACTGACCTCTGGGCTCTAGGCACTCTGGCAAACACATTAGTTGTAGTCTTGCCCTGCCTCTCCTGCATGTCATCCTGCAGCTGCTCTACCACTGACTGAATCTCAGTTACTTTGGCATCAAGGTTATGGAATTTGAGTTCCATCATTCTTTCCAGGCTCTCTCGATTCTGAGTGAGGGTGGCCAGTCCCTTCTCAATCCTCGGTGTTGATGCTATCAAGTAACCAAGCTGCTCCTGCTTATTCTTCAAGAAATACTCAGATGCCTCCTCTTGAGTTGGCATCCTGGCAGCCTTCTCCTTCTTTGCCTTCTCCTTCTTCTCTTGAGCTTGAGCTGATGATGGATCATTCTCATTCATAACAACCTCATTGTCCTCAAAGTCTAGATAAAGTGGGAAGTGTTCCTTATCCAACTGATATTTCCCTGTGCCCATCTTTGAGTTTATCAACTCCTGAATCTGAGGTGCATATCCACAGCTCCTCTTCTGATCTGCTATAGTCCTCTTAATGGTTTCAATCATAAGGCTCATGACTTTGAACTTTTGTGGCACATCAAACACATGCAACATGTTGATGGCATGCCCTCTGATCATGTTATGGTCACCAGACTTGGGCAACAGAGTGTGCCTCAGAATCCAATTGATAGTTGGCAGCCCTGACAGCAGAAAGTGGATTGATCCAAACTTGTGTGTCTCAACTGCCTTGTCTGGGATCTCCTTGTACATGTGTGCCATGGAATTGTGATCCATCTTCTTCTTTGCATAAATATCCAGGTCATCCTCATTTTCCTTTGGGGCATTTATCAGACTTGCCCATTCTTCAATAGTGGATTGGTACCTCGTACCTTCAGACATCCAAACAATTCTTCCATCTGGATAAAAGTGTGCTGTGGAGTAGAATTGCATGATAAGTTCATCATTCCAGTGGGTGAGCTTTGCCCAACAAAATCAGCAACTCCACAAGCAACAAAGCTGTCTTGCACTCCAGGATAGTGCTCTTCATTGTCCTTGATGTAGGTCCAGTCGACCCACCTCATGTCACAAACTATGGGTTTCTTATCCAACAGAATTGTCTCATAGAAGTCCTGTTGTTCCTTTGTGTGGAATCTGTAGTCAACAACAGTTCTTCTCCTTGATGCATATGGATCTTCCATCCTCCACAGCCTCAGCCCTGAGTCCTTCCTGATCCTCATGTCCTCAGCCACAGGATGGGCATCATTGTGGTCTGGTATCTTGGGCTTGAGCTTCCTTAGGACCTGTCCTTCTTCATCTTCTTCTTCAGCAACATTTGGCACTGGGGCCTTGTTCTTCTCAGCAGCTGGAATACTCCTTGTATTCCTCTTTGGTACCTTCTTGGCCTTGGAGGCAGCTTTGGGTGTTCCTTGGGCTTAGATGTTGCAGCCCCTAACCTTATAGCATCACACATAAGCTTAGGTGCCTTAGGTGCTGGTGCAGCAACCTCTTCTTCTTCAGAATCTCTCCTCATTGAGGGCTTTCCAAGAACCTGGGCAGTTGTGATTCTTGCTCTCTTCTTCTTCTTGTCCTGAGCACCTTCATCTTCTGATTCTATGGTGAACTTCATAGTCTCTCCAGTGGGAACTTTCTTGGGTTTGGAAGATGTGACTTTCTTTTCAGGTGCCTCTTTGGGTTCAGTCTATTCTGGCAATTGAGTGGACCTTCTGGCTTTAGGCATTGGTGTCCTCTTGGCAGGAACTTTCTTTTTCAGTCCAGGCTTTGTGCTATGTGCAGATCCATATTCCTTCTTGAGCACTACTTTCATGGAAGTAGCCTCATCTTCTTCAGCTTTATAGTCCTCATCCTCTGAGTCTGAAGTTCTCTTCCTCCTTTGCCTGGTTGCAGCCTTAGGCAGGTTGCTAGGAGTGCTTCTGCTCCCTTCATCTGTAGAACTTGAGGGACTAGTGCCCTTGCTCATGTCAATCTGCTCTTCTGACCTGTTCTGGCTGTCACTCTGGTCTGACATTGCTGCAAACACTGACTGCTGACCCTGTGAAGAGTTATAGATGAGATAGAATGGATAAGCATAACAAAATGAAGAGATTTTTGCAAAAGAATGATTCAAAAAATTAGTTTTAGTTTTCCACAGAAAGCATTTCGGATCAACCAATTTTCAAACTCGGTGATACCGAAGCAGTTTTGGAACCTAAACTGATGATCTCGGCTGGACCGAGTCACAGTTCGGTGGCACCGAGACTGCTAGGGTTTCACAGAATCCTAAAATCGGTCGCACCGATTAGTAATTCTCGGTCAGACCGAGAGTCACTAGTGCAATGGCATAAGCCAAATCGGTGGGACTGAGTTTTTCAACTCGGTGGGTCCGAGATGGTTTCGGCGGAAACCTAACCCTAAAAATTTGAATCTAATCTACTCTACGGACTACATTGAGTGGATAGGATTGTTTCAATCGTGGCAAGATTCAATAAGAACACAATGTGCTAGGAATTAGACGAGGATAGCACAAAGATCGAGTCCATACCCTAGCTTGGCGGTGGACTCGCTACGGCGGCAACGGCGGGGGCGAAATCCGTTGACGGCGGCGGAAACCAGCGACAGGTGGCTGCTGGCGACGAGGAGACGATCCAGAGACCTTCGATGGCAGAGCGAGCTATTGTGCGGGCGAAGGGTTTCGGAGAAATTTCCAAAATTTTGCCCGTGACTATATATAGCCCGACCCTGTCGGTGTGACCGAGTGGAACAACTCGGCGGCACCGAGATGCAGAACTGTGTATAGTTACAGCAAATCGGTGTGACCGAAAAGTTCAAATCGGTTGCACCAAGATTGAAAACTCACATCAACTTAATGATCTCTATAGGACCGAAATGGGGAATCGGTCAAACTGAGAGTCACAAAGAGGTTTTGGAAGTTTAAGTCTATGACGAATCGGGGACTTCGAGTGCTCCTCACACAGAGTGGTTCGAATCTGACTTGATCAAATTTTGTGATGTTGCATGAATAGAGTTTGAGATGAGAAAAGCATAGATAGCTAGAGAAAGTTCTTAGGCATTCTTGTCCATCCACTTGGTAATAAGAAAAGAACCCAAACAATCAAAACAACAAGTGGATGTCCTTGAATGAGTAAAATATGCACCAACATGCTCACACAATAAGATGGCAAATGAAATATGTGGCAAAGCATGCACAACCAATTCTAGCATCTATCAAACAATTGGCGATGACTAGGTCATCTATATATGAGTATATTGACTTAGGAGTCAAATGAGAACATTTGATCATAGGTCATACTCATTGTTTAAGCTCAAGAGGGGTTACCACTTTTACATAATGCATTGATATGTTCACACCATTAGAGTTGCTTTGACTCAATTCTTTGAGTTAAGCTCCCCCTAGATGTGAGATCCGCCCTTAGAGGGATGAACTAACCTTGGGTTTTGTCGATGATGACTTCATGTAGGTGTTGAAGATGTGGATGCTCAATGTTGATGTAGACCATTTGGAGCAATCCTTTGGAGTGAGTTGCACTTTCAACTTACCTACATGGGTTAGTCCCACAAGGAACAAACAAGAATATCCATAGACATAGAGTGATGCACACACAAGATGATGTCCATGAAATCATTAGGTTACCTTGTCCCTTGCCTTACCAACATGAGGGTTTGTGACTCCTTGAACTAGTGCAAGATGTGGAAGTTGATTGCACTTGTTCTTGCCATAATGATATGAGTGAAGAATGTTGGCGAAGTCACCCTCAAGAACTCTCTGGTTCTTCTTCTTCGGAAGCCACATCATCTTGATGGGAATCCTTGGAGTTGTAGTTGTACTTGATGAAGTAGAACTTGACGTAGTCTTGGGAACCCACTTGAACGAGGCTTTAGGTGCTTCTTCAAATGCATCAATCTCTTCTTGAAGCTTGTCCTTGCCTTTGTTCTTGTGGTCTTGTGGTGGAAGATCATCTTTAGCTTGTGTTCCCTTGAAGGAAGTAGGATCATACTTCTCTTGTTGAGGAACAAACTTCGTCTTGGGGTATTGATCTTCTTCCCACTCAACTCCATTGGCATTGAACTTTCGTTCAAAACCAACACCTTGATTCTTCGGTGCCTTCCTTGCTTGCGTACAATTTCCTCGAATTGCTTACTCCGGCAAGGCTCTTGTAAACACCTTTCTCTATAATTCCCTTCAATAAGCTATTTTCTTGCTCAAGTGTAACTTGGCTAAGAGAATCATTAGTGGAATCAAGAGAACTACTAGAAGCAACAATATTGGATTTGACATTATTATTGTTACTACTAGAGGAAGTATCTTTCTTGTACTTGTTACTAGACTTGACTTAAGGCATGTAAGTAGATAGGAGTAAACGCTTGGCAATGTAAGAAGAACTTTTCTTGCGGAGATCATCATTGATTGCTTTTAAGAACTCATGCTCTTTCTCAAGGTTGAGCTTTTCAAAGCGTAACTTCTCATGAGCCCTTAAAAGTTGTCGATGATCTTCGATGATAGTTTCATGAGCCAACTTAAGAGTGTTTATTTCTTTAGTTAGAAGATCAATCTTCTCCTTATCATTGTCATTCATTTTATCTTGATTAGCATGATTAATGCACGTTCCATCATAGTATTCATCACTAGAGTTGTCAACAAGTAAATCATCATCCACAAGCAAGTCATCTTCATCACTATTGAAATCAACATACTCAGGATGTGTTACCTTTGGACCTTTGGCCATGAAGCATCTTCCAATTCCTTCATTTGGTGAATCAAATATGTCGTAGGAGTTGGTTGACACAAGTGCTAGACCGGCAACACCTTCATCTTGAGTATATTCGGAGTCGGAGTGATAACTTCTCTCGGAGTGATTGTCGGAGTCGGAGTCGGATACCCATTCACCAACATGAGCTTGATGTCTTTGTTTTGTGTAGCTCCTTGATGACTTGTCCTTCCTTTCCGAATCCTTGCTTCTCCGTGAGGGTCTTCGTTCATAACGATCATCTCTACTCCTCCTCTCTCTTGGTGGTGATTCTTCTCTTTTGCTTCTTCTTCTTGGAGAATCTTCTCTTCTTTTGTAGGGCGCCGTACACTCATTGGAATAGTGTCCAGGTCTCCCACAATTGTAGCAATTGCGCTCTCGACTAGAAGATCTTTTGTCATTGTAAGACCTTGACTTGGATCTTCTTTCTTTGCTTCTACTCTTGTAGAATTTGTTGAAGTTCTTCACCATTAAGCTCAGTTCTTCATTGAAGTTTTGTTTCTCACTTGATGATGTGGGGGCTTCACTTGAGGCTTTGTAAGCACCACTTGACTTGTTCTGAAGTTCCTCCTTATCCTTGAGTGACATCTCATGAGCAACAATTCTTCCAGTGACTTTCGTTGGCTTGAGATCTTTGTAGTTTGGCATCATTTGAATCAATGTGCACACGGTATCATACTTTCCATCAAATGCTCTTAGGATCTTCTTGATGATGAATTTGTCGGACATCTCTTCACTCCCTAAGCCGGCAATCTCATTTGTGATAAGTGCAAGCCTAGAGTACATTTCAGCGACACCTTCACCATCCTTCATTTTGAACTTGTCAAGCTGACTTTGGAGCACATCCAACTTAGATTCCTTGACGGATTCGGTACCTTCATGCATATCAATCAAAGTATCCCAAATTTCCTTTGCATTCTCAAGACGGCTGATTTTGTTGAATTCTTCAGGGCACAATCCGTTAAAGATGATATCACAAGCTTGAGCGTTGTATTGCAGCATCTTCAATTCTTCCGCATTAGCTTCACGATTTGGTTCTCTCCCACCAAAGAATTCACCTTGCAAGCCAATACAAATAATTGCCCAAACGGCGGGGTTATGTCTGAGAATATGCATTTTCATCTTATGCTTCCAACTAGCAAAATTAGTACCATCAAAGTAAGGACCTCTACGGTGATAATTTCCCACGCTATACTCTCCTAGGTTGTGAAACCAAGGCTATGACCACCAAAAGCTATGGAAATCAAAGCAAATGGAGACCAAAGCTCTGATACCACTTGTAGGACCTTGAAGTATGTCTAGAGGGGGGGTGATTAGACTACTTGACCAATTAAAAACTTAACCTTTTCCCAATTTTAGAGTTTGGCGGATTTTAGCTACTTTAGGACAAGTCAAGCAATCATCACACTATTCAAGCAAGCATGCAAAGAGTATATAGGCAGCGGAAAGTAAAGCGTGCAACTTGCAAGAAAGTAAAGGGAAGGGTTTGGAGGATTCAAACGCAATTGGAGACACGGATGTTTTTGACGTGGTTCCGATAGGTGGTGCTATCATACATCCACGTTGATGGAGAATTCAACCCACGAAGGGTAACGGTTGCGCGAGTCCACGGAGGGCTCCACCCACGAAGGGTCCACGAAGAAGCAACCTTGTCTATCCCACGATGGTCGTCACCCATGAAGGACTTGCCTCACTAGCGGTAGATCTTCACGAAGTAGGCGATCTCCTTGCCCTTACAAACTCCTTGATTCAACTCCACAATCTTGTCGAAGGCTCCCAAGTGACACCTAGCCAATCTAGGAGACACCACTCTCCAAGAAGTAACAAATGGTGCGTTGATGATGAACTCCTTGCTCTTGTGCTTCAAATGATAGTCTCCCCAACACTCAACTCTCTCTCATAGGTTTTGGATCTGGTGGAAAGAAGATTTGAGTGGAAAGCAACTTGGGGAAGGCTAGAGATCAAGATTCATATGGTAGGAATGGAATATCTTGGCCTCAACACATGAGTAGGTGGTTCTCTCTCAGAAATGGTAAGTTGGAAGTGTAGGTTTGTTCTGATGGCTCTCTCCATGAATGAAGAGGCAGTGGAGGGGTATATATAGCCTCCACACAAAATCTAACCGTTACACACAATTTACCAAACTCGGTGGGACCGATTCAACAGACTTGGTCAGGCCGATTTAGTAAACCTAGTGACCGTTAGTGATTTTCGGTGGGACTGACATGCATCTTGGTGAGACCGATTCGGTTAGGGTTAGGGCATAACATAATCTCGGTAAGACCGATTACACAAACTCGGTGAGACCGATTTGGTAATAATCTTTCCAAAGAGTTGGTCAGGTAAACTTAGTGGGACCGATTTGCTCTTTTCGGTGAGACCGAAATGTTACAAAAGGGAAACAAAGAGTTTACATTGCAATCTCGGTGGGACCGATCGCTCACTTCGGTTAGACCGAAGCGTTCTGAAGGAAGCAGAGAGATTACAATCCCATCTCGGTGAGACCGAGATCCCTATCGGTAAGACCGATTTGCTTAGGGTTTGTGGCAGCGGCTATGACTTTTGGAATCGGTGGCGCCGGATAGGAAGAATCGGTGTGACCGATTTTGGCTTTAGGTTTAGGTCATTTGTGGATGTGGGAAAGTAGCTGAGGGTTTTGGAGCATATCACAAAGAACATGAAGCAAGAGGCTCATTAAGCAACACCTCATCCCTCCTTGATAGTATTGGCTTTTCCTATAGACTCAATGTGATCTTGGATCACTAAAATATAAAATGAAGAGTCTTGAGCTTTTGAGCTTGAGCCAATCCTTTGTCCTTAATATTTTGAGGGATCCACTTTCATCATCCATGCCATGCCATTCATTGAGCTTTCCTGAAATAATAGTCTTGGAATAGCATTAGCTCAATGAGCTATATGTTGTTATGAATTACCAAAACCACCTAGGGATAGTTGCACTTTCACAACCTCTGCTTCCCTCTGCGAAGGGCCTATCTTTTACTTTATGTTTTTACTTTATGCTTGAGTCAAGGTGATCCTCACCTTTCCCTTTTTCATTTTATCCTTTGGCAAGCTCCTCGTGTTTGAAAGATCATGATATATATATATATCCAATTGGATGTTAGTTAGCATGGGCTATTATTGTTGATATCACCTAAAGGTGAATACGTTGGGAGGCAACACAATAAGCCCCTATCTTTCTCAGTGTCCGGCTGAAACTCCATAACCACAAGTATTGCGTGAGTGTTAGCAATTATAGAAGACTACAAGATCGTTGAGTAAGTGAGCTTGCTGAAAAGCTCTATTGTTGACTCTTTCTGATGTTACGATAAACTGCAATTGCTTCAATGAATGAGATTATAGTTTGTTAGTTCCCAATGAAGTTTTTGAACCATACTTGACATTGTGAATTGATTGTTACTTGAGCATAAGAAATCATATGATAAAATCTATATATGTTGCTGTTATAAGAATGATCATGATGCCCTCATGTCCGTATTTTATTTTTATTAACACCTCTATCTCTAAACATGTGGACATATTTTTCGATTTCGGCATCCACTTGAGGACAAGCGAGGTCTAATCTTGGGGGAGTTGATACGTCCATTTTGCATCATGCTTTTATATCAATATTTATTGCATTATAGGCTGTCATTATACATTATATCTCAATACTTATGGATATTCTCTCATATTTTACAAGGTTTACCATGAAGAGGGGGAATGCCAGCAGTTGGAATTCTGCCTGGAAAAGGAGCAAACATTGGAAACCTATTCTGCACAGCTCCAAAAGTCCTGAAACTCCACGAAACATCCTCTTGGAATTAATACAAATTTTTGAGCGAAAGAAATACACAAGGGGGCCCACACCCTGTCCAGGAGAGTGGAGGGCGCCCCCCTACAGGGTGCGCCCCCTATCTCCTGGGCCCCCTGGTGGGCCTCCGGTGTCCATCTTCTGCTATATTAGAGCTTTTACCTTGGAAAAAATCGTGGGCAAGCTTACGGGGCGAAACTCCGCCGCCACGAGGCGGAACCTTGGCGAAATCAATCTAGGGCCCCGGCGGAGCTGTTCTGCCGGGAACACTTCCCTCCGGGAGGGGGAAATCATCACCAACAATCCTCTCGTCGAGAGGGGGTCAACCTCCATCAACATCTTCAACAGCACCATCTCATCTCAAAACCCTAGTTCATCTCTTGATATCCAATCTTGTATCAAAACCACAAATTGGTACCTGTGGGTTGCTAGTAGTGTTGATTACTCCTTGTAGTTGATGCTAATTGGTTTACTTGGTGGAAGATTATATGTTTAGATCCTTTATGCATATTATTACTCCTCTGATTATGAACGTGAATATGCTTTGTGACTAGTTACGTTTGTTCCTGAGGACATGGTGAAGTCTTGCTATTAGTAGTCATGTGAATTTGGTATTCGTTCGATATTTTGATGAGATGTATGTTGTCTTTTCCTCTAGTGGTGTTATGTGAACGTCGACTACGTGACACTTCACCATTGTGTGGGCCTAGAGAAAGGCATGGGGAAGTAATAAGTAGATGATGGGTTGCTAGAGTGACATAATCTTAAACCCTAGTTTATGCGTTGATTCGTTAGGGGCTGATTTGGATCCATATGTTTAATGCTGTGGTTAGGTTTACCTTAATACTTCTTTTGTAATTGCGGATGCTTGCAATAGGGGTTAATCATAAGTGGGATGCTTGTCCAAGTAAGGGTAGTACCCAAGCACCGGTCCACCCACATACCAAATTATCAAAGTACAGAACACGAATCATATGAACGTGATGAAAACTAGCTTGACAATAATTCCCATGTGTCCTCGGGAGCTTCTATCTCATTATTAGAAATTGTCCAGGCTTATCCTTTGCTACATAAAGGATTGGGCCACCTTGCTGCACTTTGTTTACTTTATTTACTTGTTACTCGTTACTATTTATCTTATCACAAAACTATCTATCACCTACAATTTCAGTGCTTGGAGAGAAAACCTTACTGAAAACCGCTTATCATTTCCTTCTGCTCCTCGTTGGGTTCGACACTCTTACTTATCGAAAGGACTACGATTGATCCCCTACACTTGTGGGTCATCAGTCGCTCACCACATCCCCTTGGTCGTCAACAGAGGCGTCGCTGGCGCCACTGTCGCTGTCGCTGGCCTCACCCTCACCGTTGTTGGCACCGTCTTCGCCGCCGTTCACCACACCGCCCTCAACAGCAGCAACAACCACCCTGTCGTCATCAGAAGTGAAGGCCCGGACGAGTGCATCCACGTTGTCCTCCACCCACTGTGCCAGGTCGCCTTGGATGGCCTCGGGCACCGGGGCGATGGCGGCGTCGAAGTGAAAGAGGGGGTCGATGTTCTGAAGATGGCTGAAGACATGGGAGAATGCCCGTGCGAGCAGGCCGCGGCTCCGTTCCTCGACAAGCTGGTGAGCCCTCTCAGAGCGATTCTCCAAATGCGTCACCACGTCAGTGAAGAACTGGAGACTACCGGCGTAGTTGGTCACGTGAGGCTCCTCAGCGGTTGCTTCACAGATGTTGCCCAAGGCCGCGTTGGCCCTTTCCCTGAGTGTTCGGAGCATGGGGCCATGCATGTGCTCCACCGTCTGCCGCTGGTGAATCTTATCCTCGTTCTGCCGCGCAACTGACTCGGCGTCATCAACCCTCCGTTGGAGGAGAAGCAGCTCCACGCGGGAGGAGGCCAGCTCATCCTGCGCCGTTCCTAAGGTGGCAGCGGTGGCCTCAACACGCTGCATTGCTTCGGTCAGCTTGGTCCTAAGAGCGGCAGTACTACCAGCAGCCTTGGCCTTGATCAGCACCAACCTCTCTTCATACCCGGACTCAAGACCCGTGCGAGCTTCTGCCACGCGGCGATCGATCTCTTCTTGGATTCGGACCTCTCACGTGCCAATGTCGTCCTCTGCCTTGGTAACCTGGCGCTCCCTCATCTCCAACCGTTCAAGATCGAGGTTGCGCTCAGCAGCCTCTAGTGTCAGCGCTTCCTCATGCTTCTGGAGCTCCCCCTCTTTGACGGGCGCCCCTTTCAGCGACTCAAGGGCAGCTTGGCACAACTCCACTTGCTACTGCAGGGAATTGCACCAGGCTTGGAGTTCCCACGCGTGCTCCTCCGCGATCTCGCGTCGTCGGTCTGCCTCCTGAGCCTCCTCGATGGCTCAGGAGCAGGCCTTCCGCAAGCCCACCAGGGACGCTTCGGCCTTTGCGTTGTCAAGATCACGCTCGTGATGCGCAAGACTGATGGCCACCTTCAGCCTGTGCCGTTCCTCAGCTAGCCGCATGCCTTCAGCTTCAAGACGCGAATCCTCGCTCGCGAGCTCTACACCGAGCTGGCTCACCGCTTCTGTCGCCTTCTGTAGAGACTCTCAGCAAACGGCGGTGCGCTCCAGCGCACGCCTGAGCACGTTGTCAGCATCATCCTTTGCCATTGGCGTCGGCGGAGGGCCTTGAAGTGGCTCGCCCCCTCTCGACAGGGGGCTGGGGTCTGGCGCCCCCATAATCGCTGGACGAGCCCTGCGAGGGACCCAGCCTGGTGCCGGTCCAGCGCCTGAAGAGGAGCCGAAGATCGACTTCAACCACACGCCATCCATGATCAGAGGAGGAGCAAGGGGCAAGCTGGTCGTGCCCCGGGAAAACTCGCGAAGGAAGAACAACGTGTGTGCGGGCTCAAGGCACATTGCGGGTCAGTCAACCTCTATAGCCGGGCTCGTGTCAGAAGTGGCGCACAAGCTCGAGACGCTCAAGGTCGGCGGTGAAGATGAAGCCTGAGGAGGCGGCTCCTTGGCCGGCTCAGCAGGCTCGGCAGGAGGGATCCTGAAGGGCCACAGTCAGCAAAGAGAACGGGAAACAAGAAGTTACAAGAAGGAGGAACTTACTCATCCATGGCGAAGTACTTCCTGTGCTTCAACAGGCGGCAGGGGCGATCATTCCTCTTGCGGAGGGCGTCGAAGTCTATGCGGAACCAGCCCAAGCTCTCAACGTGAGGGCCGGCGCGTGGCATGGACGAAGAAGCATCGAGATGACCTACATCAAGGGCGCTAGGCTGAGAGGAGCGATCAGGTGCCACCTCTTGGTGGCCTGCCGAGGCCTCGGGGGTTTTGGCCTCGGGAGTTGCAGGTCGCGTTCCCTCATCAGCCACCACCTCAGGATGAGCTCCGTAAGCTCTGGAGGTTGACGCCTCGGGAGCCCCGCGCGACATCAGCGCCTCAACATCAGTCCCCCAGCTCCCAGCGATGCTTGCCTCCCTACACCACCTCCTGAGGCAGGATCAGCGTGGGCGACGGGGGGAGGAGCCACGACAACTGGATTCTCACGGGGCCCCACGAGGCCAGATGGGCGCAGCCCCCATTCGTCGAAACGGGGCATCTGCCTCACGAACTCGGCCCTGCCTGAGCAGAGATACAAGAGGGCGCCCCCATGCCGGACTCTTCCCGGAGAGGGGTCACCAGTCAAGACTCTCAACACCTTCCTCGGCATTTCGGGCGCAAGATCCCCCTCCTAGAGCCTCATGTGGTCTTGATGCCCAGTGAAGGTACACATCAGACGGGAGTGGCGCTGGAGAGGAGCAACGCAACACTGGAGGAACTCCTTCACCACCTGGGGCGCTATCACACCAAGCGTCCTCAACCTCTTGAAGCGACACCAGACAAAAGCAAGCTGGGGGCTCGTGATCTTCTCATGACCCCAGCTTGGATTTGGACTAGCACGCAATGTCGGATGCGCAAGCAGGGGGCTGGGCACCCCAATGTCCACATACAGCCACCGCTCCCGGAACCCGCTCGCAGAAGATGGAAGACCAAAACAGATCCCCGAGGCGGCCGTCTCTGGCACGGCATGGAAGCTCGTGCACCCCAAGCATTGAGATGGGTCAGTCAGGTGCAGAGAGAAGAAGTGGCGCAGAAGAGCAACAGAAGGGGGGATGCCCACCATGGCATCACAAACGAAGGCCAAGGCAGCAAGGAGGGAATAACCGTGTACAGTCTCGTGGCCGCCTAGCTAGGTGCATAATGGGGGAGCATGGGGAAGCGAAGACGCCCACGTCCAATCAACCGCCACGCGACGCCCAAGGCCGCAGGCTGTTGGGGCCCGCGGTGCTCCGCACTTGCCCTTTCGCTTGTCTGCTACGCCAAGTCCGAGGCGCCTTGGGCCCGGGGGCTACTGTCGGCGTTCTGGGAATGGGGGTCCCCAGACTTGCCTGCCTGCGGCCTGCGGCGTGGCTCAAGTGGTGGCCCAGTACGGCCCATCTTTATCAACTCAAGCTCAAGACCCTCGCGAGGGGCCAAGCCTTGCGGGGCGGACGACGCAAGGCTTCCTCAGGAGCGGCCTCACCAGGCAGGCTTGCGAGGAGGTGGAGAGATCAAGGCAGGGGTACCTCGCGAGGTGCTCGTAACGCAAGCCATGACGATCGAGACCAGGCAGGCGCCAGGCGGGCGCCGGCTTGTGCAATGTCCTTGTTTCCTCTTTGGTGCAAAGGGGGCAAGCACAGATGCAGAGTACCGAGGCATCAAGTAAAGGTTACCATTTCGGTGCAACAAGACCAAGACCAGCAGAGCGGCACGACGGAGGTCACCGTGGAGCCCAAGACGGTGTCCTCGCCAATGCCTTTGGCAGCCGAAGACCAACTTTAGTCAGGATAACTTGTACTAGATGTTCCCCTTCACAATGGCCGTTGTTGGTTCCCTTCCCGCTCAATATTTGGGAAGAGGACCAGGGCCTCTATAAATAGGGATAGCCACCATCGTAGAAAGATCATCTGATCCAGAGCTTAGAGAATCCTACTCAAGCAGACACCACCACAAGAACACCTCTCGCGGGGCTGTTCTTCCCCTGTACTGTTCATCATCAGCCCCAGAGGCAATCCACCACACCACACACTGGAGTAGGGTATTACACCACAACAGTGGCCCGAACCAGTATAAATCCTATGTCCCTTGTGTTGTTCATCGTGTAGCTTAGATCCTCAGTGAGGCGTTTGGACGTGGATCGGTAGGGGAAAGATCTTTGCGCGCACCCCAGAGTTTGAACCTTAAGGGTTTTGCCGGAACCCCATATCCGACAAAGGCCTCCTGATGGTATCTCTCGAGAACTGGAACTTGCGGCGGCGAAAAAACTAATTTGGGTGGCTCTCCCTTGGTTTCCCTATTTTAGAGAATTTATAGAGGCGGAACTAGGTCAAACGGATCAAAGGTGGGCCCACGAGGCACCAGAGCGCACCCACCCCCTGGCACGCCTTGCTGGCTCGTGGCCACCTTCTTCATCTTCTGGCCCCTCTCCCAAATCTTCCAGTGTCTTTCTTGTCCAAAAAAATCTCTAAAAAGTTTCATGGCATTTGGACTTCCTTTGGTACTGATATTCTAAAAAACCAAAAGTAGACAAAAAACAACAATTGGCACTAAGTTAATATGTTAGTCCCAAAAAAATGTTATATAATTGCTTGTAAATGCATATAAAACATCCAAGATCAATACTATAATAGCATGGAACAATCAAAAATTATAGATATGTTGGAGACGTATCAGGTAGTAGTGCCTCGGTGTCTATCGCCGGGGTGGGGGTGCAGGTTTGCCGCGGAAGCGGCGCTTAGGTGCCTATACTAGGGTTGCGTGGGCCAAGGTACTGATGCTGCCGGATCTGGATGACGGCGAGTCTTTGGGGTATGGCAGGGGGCGGCGCAACCAAGGCAGTGTGGTGGGGCAGGGGCGGGGTCATGGTTGGAGCTTTCGCATCCAGGGACAGTGGATGCAGGTTACTCTACCGGTGGTCACTGGCTGTTCGGGGAAGATCCTAGATAGTGTCAGCTGTGAGGTGCAAGACGGCCATCCGGCATTGTCGTGGATTTGTCACGGCAGGTGTCCTAGTGTGAGGACTGGTCATGAGGCCAACGCAACTAGGTAGTAGCTTGAACGGGGTTGATCAGAATCGAGAGACGCGAGATGGGTTAACACACAAGACAAGTATTTAGATAGCTTTGGGCCCCGGGGAACATCATACTGTAATAGCCATACATGTTGTTTGTTGCTAGGACTCATTATGCTCATGAGGGATTCGCCGCATAAACCGACTCTCCTATTGTGTCTAGCCTTAGATATTACTTATCCCCCTTTTTTTGAGGTGCCCTGCCCCTCCTTATATAAGTTGGAGGGGCGGGTTACATGTGGAGTCCTAGTAGGACTAGGACTATTCTATAACAAGCGGAATCCTAGTCTTGCCCCCTTAATGGAAAACTCCTTATGCCTTTCCTCGTAAACCGGCCCACCATAGCATGAGCTGCCCTTCTGGGCCTTGGACCTTGTCATCTATTTGACCCACCATCGTGGTCATCAATGAGTCGCAATGTTCAGGTGGGTTGCCCGTAAACCGCTAGGTCCAGGCTGGTTGCCAATGAGTCGCCAGCTCCAGCCGGGTCATACATCCGGCGGGTTACACCGCGGGGTATATCCCCGATATTAGCCCCTAGTTTAATTTGGATTTATCCATGTTAAACTGATCCTGCACAATAAACACAAGAACAAATTTGATAGGCTGTGCTCCAGTTTAAAAGTTCTCCTGAGCCGGCACCTGATTATCCTTAAGTCATTGTCATTTCCTCCTGGATGCGTGTCCATGATCTCATAGCAAATCTCCTTTAACAAATATGTTCAAACTTTGCCAATGCAAAAAATCCGGGCACTTCTTCTGAAAAATCCGAGTCAACAGGCCGTCTTCATAATCAATTTGCTGACGTTGGTTTCTTGTAGAAAAAATATTATAAAGAATAATCCATTTGACTCGGCTTCCAAGATGTAGAGCTTGCCGAGTTATGATTGCCAAAATTGCCGGTTTGCAAATACTGATAGCACCGGGTCATAATTGTTGCTAACACCAAGCTTGAAAGTGTACCTCCCTTATATGCATATCACTTGCAGCCCCAAATTCTTAAGAAGGGAGCGTAGTAACAGCTTAAGACTTGCTTCAATATAAATGTTGCAACCTTGAAGAAATCCAGGTTTGTTCATCTCAGTCACTAGTCAAAACTGAATATTCCACATATGTAGCCCCCAAGTGCCGGGTTGTCATGCTTTCAGCAACCTGGGACTTGTAATTGCCTTATGCTCATAAAAACTTCAAGTAGTCACTACTAGGGAAAAGCCTAGCAGCAGCGCGGGTTTTGGGCCTCTCAGTAGCGCGGGGACCGGCGCTACTAACAAGGCGCTACAGCTAACGTATAGCAGCAGCGCCTGTTGTCCCATGCTACTGCTATACATGAATAGCTGTAGCGCTCTTTAGAAAAGGGCGCTGCTGATATTATGTGCAGCGCTGTTTGAGGAAGCGCCATGGTAAGGCGCGCCATCGCTAAATTTTCCCCCCTCGCTACTACTAGTTTTATTAGTTTTTTTCCCTACATATTTGTTTTGTATTTGTTTTGTATTTGAATAGGCTTTATACAATAATCTTTAGCATATCATACACATACAAATGTAATCATAGCATATACATACAATTAGTCTCATCAAATCATGTCATCATCATAATCATCATCCAACACAAAGTGGTCTCTCGTCATCATCTCGAAAATAGCGATACAAATCTCGATTACTTGCAAATACATCATCATCCATCTAAACAATGATATACGCGAGAAGAGCTATCACTTTGAGTACATGAGTTTGTATCCCTCTCTCGCATTAGCGTGAACCTAAACTAACTCTGCGCCGTCGCGGAAATCGGAAACGGTACACTGGGCACGACACTCCGGCCACTTGTCGATATATACTCTCGGCATAGCACTTCTTCGCCATCTATGATCTATGCACCTGCATCATCACATGAGTCGATGATATGTAACACATATAGTTGAGCAACAGAAAGAGACAGACTTGGCAAAAATAGAAACAACATATCATAAGCATAAATAACAAAGTTCATCGTACCCAAAATGCCCTAACTAGAGTGATTTTCGCTAGTCGAGGAGGAGGACGGTTTAATTACATCACAAATAAAGTTTCGCCGTGCATAACTCAAAGTTTTGTCATACAGAAAGTATGGACTAAACGGACACATTGTCATATATCGACAATCACTCCACCATGTCGTGCCATCCATCCATGTCAGGGAGATAGTCCTCGAGCTTAGTGAAAGGCTTCATGTCGAGACGCTGAGAGGCTATCCATGTTCGGACGTCTTCCCACGACATTTGTCCTCCGTAGAACATCCCTGTTTTTCCGACGACCTCCTTCATGATGATTTGGGCAAGTTCGCGCTGGATGTTATAGAACTCAGCTCGAAGTCAATGATCCTCGATATCTCCTATGTCCTTTGCCCATTGCAGAATATGGGCATCGCCGGATCTAGGTGACATGCGAAGGTTCTGGTGATCTCGTCTGTACTCCAGCATGTGGTGTAGGACATAGAATCCATCATTAAGAGAATTGTTCGGTTGCTGGATGCAACAGAAGTTGGTCTTATGGCTGAAGGCGGCTCTGCCGCCCCTTCTCTTCTTTTCCATGACCTCTCCACCCCTTGCTTGGTAGTAAAACATAGCACTATCGAGAACATCCTTGATGTGGGTGTAATCCTTTTTGTGAATGTTCTTCGACGAGTCCAAGTATAGAGCGTGGGAGAATCGGGGGTAGAGGATGATGAGGATGGCGCGCCCGCCGCTGCGCAAAATAAGTACACCTCAAATTAATTAGCCTCCACCATGCAAATGAATGATTGAAATCGAAGGAAGGATAGCAGCGCGGATGACTTACATGGGATGATAATGCACGAGAATCGCATCCTTGTCCTTATTGGCGAGCATGAAACTGACAATGTAATCCCTCACGCATTCACTGTGCTTTGCGCAGACTCCCAAGAAGCCCTCGTGCATGTAGTACGGGTCAGCAACACAGATATGAGATATCTGCTCAACCCCGATGATGTAGTTCATGTGCAAGGCATAAAGGCGGACAAACATAAAATCTAGCTTCTTCATGTGAAACAAGTCGAATATGTAATCGAATTGGAGGAATAACTTATCCGCGGGGAAGCTATCGACATACGACATTTGCCGCAGAACGTTAACCACGTAGAGTGGGTATCCTGGATCTTTCGAGGCGATGAGGCCTTTCTCTACCCGCAGCACATCGTCATGAAGTCTCCTTAGATCGCCGAATCTGGCCCGTAGCGCTGTTGCATGTAGGATTGGTTGTGGAACAATGGTTCCTTCGGCTCCATTATCGTCGCCTTCCCCACTTCCACCTTATGGTCGCCGATGGTGTACAATATGGTGCACAGGGTTTCGTCGGCTGGCAAAGAAAAGTCTACGACGTGAGACATCCGAAAGGCAACGAAAACGGGAGATTATACATTTATATTAAAGGGGGCATGTGTGACAGATACCGTGAGGGCGTCGAGCTTAGCCAAAGACGAAGCACCACCGAGCACGTCCGGTGCGGGAGCGAGTCTTGGAGCAGTCTTGAGGAGGAGTCAGCAGGAGCAGTCAAAAGGGAGTGCAGAGCAAAGTCTGCGGGATCCGGTGCGGGAGCAGGTGCTGGTGCAACACTAGTCGAGCTGCTCCCCAAGAAGTCAGCAAGGGGAAAGTCCTCTGTATTTTTTCTGGATTTTGCCTCGTCCAAGTGAAAACGCCCGTCACCAAGGAAGTAGACAAATCTGCAACCACCTGTTTTGCGGCAGCTACCGCTATTGCTTGTTATTCGAGATGATTTCTTCTCAACTGCAATCTCAACCTTCTTGTCGATGTTTCCTTCAGTTAACCTCTGTCTTTCCTTTCTCTCCTCCGTGGTCTCACGGTAGTTCTTCTTCCACGTGGCGCCGTCTCCGACACTGTGCACGCGTCCATACGACGGTCGAGTATCCCCCGGTTGTCGTTTTAATATGTTCAACGCCCGATTGAATGGAGTGTCCCACTTGGGCCACGCCAATGCCTCAGACGGCGAGTCGCTTTCGGCCGCAATCCGGTGCTGCTCTCTCTGCAAAAGGCACAAGGATCGTTTACAAATATGAGTAACATGTGCAGTTGAATTGATCAGAAACTAAAACTACCAGCAGTCTCATGAACTCCGTAATGAACAGTTTTGTCTCGTAAACCTTCTTCACTGGGTCCCAACGGTGCCGGGCCCTGAGGACGTCATGCTCCTGCGGGACGGTGAACTCTGCCAAGGGGTCTATGATACCCAGACTCGCGGCTTCCGCGTCCTTGTTGGCCCATTTGGACCTCTTTCCGCCGTAACCACGGCTTCCGAGGTGGTGGCTCCCAATGTTCCTCTCTTGAAGCCCCTTCATGTACTTAGACTTTTTTTGGCAGGTTCGGCCTCGCAAGCCTCCTTGAATATTTGATACTGCTCTTTTGTGATTGTTGGATTATCCTTTACAATCTCGGAGTAAGGTTCCTTGTTGATGATCTTTGCTTTCACTCGACTTTTCCAGGCGGCCAACGCGTCGCTAAACTTGGTCATGGCATGTTTGTTTATCTTCTTCATTGTTGGGTCCTCATCTGGATCTTCATAATCCTTCTCATTCCGGAGAAACTTCTTTAGGAGGGAGCTCCTCATATTTTCTATCTTCTGTAGTTTCTCATCATTGATGGTGGCGATTGTCCGTACGATGTAGCCTATTTGATTGCCGTAGCACGCGCGTGCTTCCTCGGGCGCTTTTGGCTCAAAATTGCCGTCGTCCACCTCCGTGACCACCAGTCTAGTTGTCCTGAGTTTGTTAGGAAGCTGTTGCCTCTTTGCTTTCGGTTCTACACCGGCTCCACTCCTCGAGGCAGCGTCGGTCTCAGTCTCAGCACCGGTCTCGATGCTAGTCTGAGTCTCAGCGCCGGTCTCAGTCTCAGCACCGGTCTGCGTGTCGGTCTCAGTCCCCGATGCCATAGGTGGACCCAGCAACAACATTGGTTGATCGTCGGCAAGGCTATAAAATTCGTCTGCCACCCGGTAGACGTCGTCGCAATCACCAGAACCCTGTCCTTCATCGTTGCTAGCCATGTTTCCTATGATTAAATCTAGTCAATTAATTCTAGACCTAATAAAATGAATAATGGCATAAAAAGTCCTATTGTTTTGCAAGAACGTTGACTCCTTCCTGGTGCGGCAAATCCCGGGCACTCGATATGTCCTAGTTTGTAGCACAAGTCATGCCGAAATTCACGGAAAATTTTGGCATGACCTTTGCTAAAAAGTGGACAAATCGAGAACCTGAAATTTGCCGGAACAGAAATGAATCAACATTCCGGCAAAACATAGGCCACTCAGCATCATTCCCTGGAAACAACAAAGCCACTTGGGCACAATCAAACAACTTCAATGAAAAGGTATAACATGACCACTTCAATGAAAAGATATAATCAACAACAAAAGTCTAGGAAGGGATGAGCTTTAAAATAAAATTTGCCTAAATTCTTTTCCTTGAAAAATAGTGGTCTTTTCAAAAATCAAAAACCGCAAAATGACCTCACTAAACACTTCTCTGCCTAGGACAGAACCCAAATTATGTTGATCTAGCTATTCCTCTCTCTCACACAAACAAACATTATTATCTCTAACCATTCTCTGCCTAGGACAGAACCCAATTAAATTGCAAAGGAACTCCATTTCTCTAACCCTTCTGACCTAATGCTCTAAAATAAAATTTTCCTCTAACCTAGCCAACCTACTTAACCTAGCTTGTTAATCCAACGAACCTAATTAAACTACCTATTTAACCTAGTTAGTTAATCTAATTTACCTAGATAATTAACCTAATTAAACTAGTTAACGCAGCTAGTTCTCTGTCAAAGCCCTAAATAAATTCTTGCACTAATTAACCTAGATAATTAACCTAATTAAACTAGTTAACCTGACTAGTTCTCTGTCAAAGCCCTAACTAAATTTTTGCACTAACCTAGATAATTAACATAATTAAACTAGTTAACCTAACTACTTCTCTGTCAAAGCCCTAACTAAATTTTTGCCCTAACCTAGATAATTAACCTAATTAAACTAGATAACCTATGCGTGAGAGAGAGAGGAGGGGTGGGGGCTTACAGAGGATGGCTCCAGTGGTGGCGAGGGAGGCAGTGGTGCGAGGGAGGCAGGGGCGTCTCCGGTGACAGCGAGGGAGGTAGTTGTGGCGAGGGAGGATCCGGTGGCGTCGACGGCGGCTCCGGTGGCGTTGCTGAGGCCACGCGGCTCCGTGGCATTGGGTACGGCTCCAGTGGCGTCGACGGCGCACGGCTCTGGTGGCGTCGATGTCGGCAGGAGATGGCGACGAAGTGGGGCGACGGCGAATCGGGGAGACGGCGGCGGGGTGGGTCGAGGGATTTGGGGGAGAAGTGGTGGCCGGGGGGGAACGGTTTTTGGGTTAAGTCAAACTTAGGGGTAGCGCGTTTAGTAAAACGTGCTATAGCTAAGATAGCTATAGCGGTTTTTACAAAACGCGTTGGTGCTATAGCTATGTAATTTTCATCCATTTTTTAATTTCCTTTTCTGTTTCTATAGCGGGGGTCTAGCACACGCGCTGCAACTACGTTAGCTATAGTGCCTCTTACGAACACACGCTACTGCTATGCCTTCCTCCTTTTTCCGCTTTTTCATTTATTTTGCTTTACATTTTGTTTTTTCCTTTCTCCTTTTTCTATTTCTTTCATTTTTATTTACTTTTCTATTTGTTTTTAATCTTATTTTATTTCCATTAGTAGTAGCACTCTTCGTAGGAAACGCACTACTACTTATGCCCTAGTGGTAGCGCGCTTCTTCCAAGCCCGCTAGTGCTATGCGTAGCCTATCATTCTAGCAATGGGAATATTAGTAGTAGCACTTTTGCCGCTACATGCGCTACTGCTAAGGTTGTATCTGTAGCGCGGTTTTTTCTCAATCGCTACTGCTATCTAGCACTGTCGGCGTTCTGGGAACGGGGGTTCCCAGACTTGCCTGCCTGCGGCCTGCAGCGTGGCTCAAGCAGTGGCCCAGTACGGCCCATCTTCGTCAACACATGCTCAAGACCCTCGCGAGGGGCCAAACCTAGTGGGGCGGGCGATAGGAGGCTTCCTCAGGCGCGACCTCGTCAGGCTGCCTCGCGAGGAGGCGGAGAGATCAAGGCGGGGTACCTCATGAGGTGCCCGTGATGCAAGCCATGACGACCAAGGCCAGGCGGGCACCAGGCGGGCGCCGGCCTGCGCAGAGCCCTTGTTTCCCCTTTGGTGGAAAGGGGGCAAGCGCAGGCAAGGGTATCAAGCAAAGGCAACCATTTCGGTGCAACAAGACCAAGACCAGCAGGATAGCAGAACGAAGGTCATCGTGGAGCCCAAGCCAGCTTCATCGTCAGGGCCTTTGGTAGGCGACGACCAACTTTAGTCAGGATAAGTGTACTAGATGTTCCTCTTCAAAATGGCCAATTGTTGGCGCCCTTCCCGCTCAATATTTGGGAAGAGGCCCGGGGCCTTCGCCTATAAATAGGACTAGCCACCCACAAGGTAGGGGATCGAGATCTGATCGGATCCGCACCCAAGACACATAGAGAGAGAGGCGACTAAACCCCCCTAGTAGTTCATCGCACCAACCAAGAACAGACCCTCGCGAGGCTGTTCTTCCCTTGTACGATTCCTCATCAGCCCTAGAGGCAATCCACACACCACGAACTGGAGTAGGGTATCACACCACAATGGTGGCCTGAACCAGTATAAATCTTGTGTCCCTTGTGTTGCTCTTCGTGTAGTTTAGATCCTTACGATGCGGTGAAACATGGGTATGCTAGGGGTGTGATCTTCGCATGCACCCCAGTGTTCGAACCTCAAGGGTCTGCCGGAACCCGAAATCCTAC
Organism: Aegilops speltoides; assembly: GCA_021437245.1. Taxonomy (NCBI): domain Eukaryota; kingdom Viridiplantae; phylum Streptophyta; class Magnoliopsida; order Poales; family Poaceae; genus Aegilops; species Aegilops speltoides. Next base: position 306,181,103 of record CM038143.1, read on the forward strand.
ATTTGTCGTGCCAGGTAGGGGTGTGCCGGAGCTCTCCCTTCTGTCGACCCGTTCTCCATCAGCACCGCGCTCCGCTTTCATGGCGGCCAACGCACCGCTCGCTCCGGTTATCGACGCCGGTGCGGGAACCAGGGGGCTTCGAGCCCTGGCCCCCGCCTTGCGACAGGTGCAGTGGCCGAACAAGTTCAAGCCGGACATGCCGCCACGCTACGACGGCGCGGCCGATCCGCTGGCCTTCCTGCTAGCATATGAAGAAGCCGTCCTCAAGGCCGGAGGCGATGACAGGTTCATGGCTAACTGGCTTCCCATGGCCCTCACTGGCGTCCCGCGCATGTGGCTGCTCCACCTGCCGGCGGCTTCTGTGGCCTCCTAGGAGGAGTTGCACAACCTCTTCCTTGCCCATCAAGCTGCACCGGTGCCCCCTGTTGTCGCAGCCCTCCTAGGCGGATCGCAGGCACCACCTTCAGGCCACCACATCAAGCCATTCGTCCGCCAGATCGGCGCCGCTCTTGTGCCGCGCGGGGCGCCTCCGGGTTTGGCGGCACCTAAAGCCGATCTGGCCTTCAGCTCAGATGATCACCCCTCCAACTCGGCCTGCTCGGGCGCGCTCCCAATGTTATGCACCCCCACCATCTGCAACGTGGCGGTCACCAAGACCCTCATCGACGGCGGCGCTGGCCTCAGCGTGCTCTCAGTGGAGGCCTTCAGCCTTCTCCACGTACCGCTGGAACGGCTGCAGCCCAACAAGCCCTTCTTGGGCGTCGGAGGTAGCTACATCGGCTCCCTGGGGCAGATCCGCCTTCCGGTGACCTTCGGCACCTACGACAACTTCCGCACAGAGCTAATCGACTTCGACATCGCCCCCATCGGCCTCCCATACAACGCCATACTTGGCTACCCGATGCTAGCCCGGTTCATGGCCGCAACTCACTCGACATACAACCTCATGAAGATGCCCGGGAGTAGCAGCGTCCTCATAGTGTCTGGGGACACCGGGGGCGTGTTGCAAGCGCTCAAGCTCGTTTTCAAGGCCGCGGCGGCGGCGCGGCCCATCGACTCAGATGCCTCTGAGCCCAAGGGGGCTGCACCGGCAAAGAAGAAGCAGCTATTCACTCAGGACAAGGCAGAAACCAAGCAGGTACTGGTTGACGAGGACGGATCCACCAGTGCCACCTTCACCATAGGTGCCAACCTCGAACCCGAACAGGAGGAAGCTTTGGTGAAATTCCTGCGCACGAACAAGAAGGTATTCGCGTGGAACCTGATCAGCTAGCAGGGGTCCCGAGGGGTGTAATCGAGCATCACCTCAATGTGTGCCCCAACGTGCGCCCAGTGAAGCAGAAGGCAAGGTGGTAGTCCACTGAGAAGCAAGCTTTCATCGTCCAAGAGACCCACAAGTTGGAAGCGGCGGGGGTCATTCCTGAGGTCCGCTACCTAGACTGGCTGGCTAACCCTGTTGTCGTACCGAAGAAGGGGGGAAAGGAACGCATGTGTGTCGACTTCACCAACCTCAACAAGGCCTGCTCGCAGGATCCGTTCCCACTCCCTCGCATCGACCAGATCGTCGACTCCACCGCCGAGTGCGACTTGTTGTGTTTCCTGGATGCCTTCTTCGGCTACCACCAGATCAAGATGGCAGTATAAGATGTGGAAAAGACGGCCTTCCTGACCCCATGTCGGGTTTACTGCTATACGTGAATGCCATTCGGGTTGCGCGACGCCGGTGTGACCTTTCAGCGGCTAATGTACATCGCCTTGGGTTGGCAACTCGGGAGGAATGCGGAGGCTTATGCCGATGAAATTGTGGTGAAGTCTCGAGAGGCAAAAACTCTGATACAGGACTTGGAGGAATCCTTCGCGAGCCTTAACGAGGTGGACCTATGGCTCAACCCAGAGAAGTGTGTGTTTGGAGTCCCCTCGGGCAAGCTCCTGGGTTACCTAGTATCCCACCGGGGCATCGAGGCCAACCCGGAAAAGGTAAAAGCAGTCGAGTACATGAGCCCGCCGAAGACCCTTAGAGAGATGCAGAAGCTCACCGCGCGCGTGACCGCACTAGGGCATTTCATCTCCAAGCTCGGGGAACGAGCTCTGCCCTTCTTCAAGCTGATGAAGAAAAAGGGCCCCTTTGAATGGACTGAAGAGGCCGACAAGGCGTTCCAGGATCTCAAGAGGTACTTGACCAGCCCCCCGGTGATGGTGGCTCTGTGCCCTCAGGAGCCCCTGGTGCTCTACCTTGAGGCCACCCCCTACTCAGCCAGTGCAGCCCTGGTGGCTGTTAGGGAGGAGTGTAGGACCAACGCCGCAGCAACTGTCCGGGTTAAAGCAAAGCAGGGCCGAGAGAGCCTCACAGCGACCGCGGCTGTAGCCAAGGAAGACCAACCATAGAAGGGAAGCACACCCGAAACATAAGAGGCCCCTCCCCCAACCGACCAGTCGCCGGAGGCTCCGTTGTCTCAGGAGGTGCCCCGGCCTCCTGAGGATGCTAGTGGCACCAGCACTCCCAACCTGGTCGAGCACCCAGTGTACTTCGTCAGCACGGTATTGCGGGACGCAAGGGCGCGGTACCCCATGCCCCAGAAACTCCTCCTCGCGCTATTGGTGGCCTCGCGCAAGCTGCGGCACTATTTCCAAGGCCATCCCATCAAGGTTGTCTCAGCATGCCCCTTGGAAAGGGTGCTCAGGAGCCCCAACTCAGCTGGAAGAGTCGCTGAGTGGAACATCGAGCTGCAGGCGTTTCAGATAGAATTCAGCACAACCAGAGTCATCAAAGGGGCTGCGCTTGCAGACTTCGTGGCAGAATGGGCAGAGGCGCCAGGCCTCGAGGCTGGCAAGGATCGATTGCTCTCCCCAGGGAGCGAGGCACCGGACGGATGGGTCATGTACTTCGACGAGGCGTTCTCCCGACACGGCACAGGGGCTGGTGCGGTACTCGTATCCCCCACTCAAGACAAGCTCTACTACGCCGTGCAACTCTGTTTTTGGCATGGGGAAAAGGTCTCCAACAACATAGTAGAATATGATGGCCTGATAGCAGGCCTGAAGGCCGCAGTCGCCCTGGGGATGAAGCGCCTCACCATCAAGGGTGATTCGCAGCTCCTTGTCAACTTCTCCAACAAAGTATACGAACCAATGGACAAGCACATGGAAGCCTACCTCGCGGAGGTCTGCAGGATGGAGAAGCAGTTTTGGGGGCTGGAGTTGCAGCATGTGCCTCGCGGCACCAATCAAGAGGCTGATGACATCGCAAAAAGGGCATCCAGGCGGCTACCTCAGGAGCCTGGCGTCTTCGAGGAGCGGCCCTTCAAGCCCTCAGCGACGCCATCGCTATCAAGCACAGCGTAGCCCCAAGGGGAGCTCCCCCAGCCGCCTGCCTCGGGAGCCCCGATCTGCGGCCCGACATCAGGAGCGCGCCTGCTCCTGGCGTTGGAACCTTAGGAGGGGTGCTGGATCACGGAGCTCAGGAGTTACCTGACGCGAGGCAAGTTGCCAGAAAAGGAGGAGGAGGCGGAGCGTGTGGCACGGCAGGCCACAGCATACTGCCTTAAGGATGGGGAGCTCTACCGAAGACGACCGAATGATGTGTCCCTACGTTGCATTTCCAGGGAGCAAGGGAAGGAGCTACTAGTAGACATACACAGTGGCGACTGTGGGCATCACTCGTCGTCACAAACTCTCGTCGGTAAGGCGTTCCGCAGCGGGTTCTATTGGCCCACGGCACTCAATGGCGCTGCAGAACTGGTGAAAGCTTGCGAGGCCTGTCAGTTCCATGCCAAGCAGATCCATCAGCCGACGGGAGGTCTGCAGAATATACCCCTCTCGTGGCCTTCGCAGTTTGGGGACTGGATATCCTAGGCCCGTTCCCTCGGGCGCCAGGGGGATACCGCTACCTCTACATTGCCGTGGACAAGTTCACCAAGTGGGCTGAGGTGGAAGCTGTCCGCACCATCTCCGCAGGCTCCGCGGTCAAGTTCATCAGGGGCCTCGTGAGCCAATTCGGGGTGCCGAACCGCATCATCACCGACAACGGTTCGTAGTTCACCAGTAACCTCTTCAAAACATACTGTGCTAACCTTGGAACGCAGATATGCTACGCTTCGGTGGCGCACCCGCGCAGCAACGGTCAGGCCGAGGCAAGCCAACGCAGAGGTCCTGAGAGGCCTCAAGACCAGAACCTTCAAGAAGAAGCTGGAGGCCTGCGGCAAGGGCTGGTACGACAAGCTCCAGTCCGTGCTGTGGTCAATCCGCACGATCGCAACCAAGCCTATTGGCGATACCCCGTTCTTTCTGGTTTATGGAGCTGAAGCCGTTCTCCCTCACGAGGTCAGACGTCGTTCCGCGTGGGTCCCGGCGTTCGACGAAGCGTAGCAGGACGCCATGCGGGGGACGGATCTCTTGCCGGGGGAGGAGCATCGCCGAGAAGCCGCCCTGCGGGCGGCAAGGTACCAACAAGCACTGCGGCGATACCACTGTCGCAACATCCGCCCCAGGACTCTCGATGTTGGGGACCTCGTGCTCAGACGGGTTCTCTCTAGGGAGGGGTTGCATAAGCTCTTCCCATGTGGGAGGGCCCGTTTAAGGTTGTTCATGTTTCCAGGCCCGGCTCCGCACGCTTGGAGACCCAGGAGGGGGTGCCCATTCGGAACGCGTGGAACATCCAACACCTCTGAAGGTTTTACCCCTGAAAAAGGCCCGGTGCCTGTGAAGAAGGCGAATGCCTGTGAAGTTGCTGTGTTTTGAAAAAGGCCCGGTGCCTGTGAAGAAGGCGAATGCCTGTGAAGTTGCTGTGTTTTGAAAAAGGCCCGGTGCCTGTGAAGAAGGCGAATGCCTGTGAAGTTGTTGTGTTTTGAAAAAGGCCCGGTGCCCGTGAAGAAGGCGAATGCCTGTGAAGTTGCTGTGTTTTGAAAAAGGCCCTGTGCCTGTGAAGAAGGCGAATGACTGTGAAGTAGCTGCGTTTTGGAAAAGGCCTGGTGCCTGTGAAGAAGGCAAACGCCTGTGAAGCTCGCTGCCCGTGACACTCTCACGTAATAATGAGTGGGGCTGTACACGCCCTAGAGTCTCCGGAGTGCCGCCCTCAGGCATCGGGGGCTCCCGCCCACGTCCAGTGGCAGCACTTAGCTCCGCGCTGGTGAGAAGACGTCGAAAACTAGACTAGGTGCCGGACTCAGCCTCTTTCATTTGCTTTCTGTAGTTGGCATGTTTGTTCCTATTTGAAGTTTTTTCCGAAGCTGTTGCCATTTCGAGCTCGCGACTCTTCCATTTTACTTGTTCGTTTCGTTTTCTCCCGCGCAAAATCTCACGAGGGGGGGAGCGTGGGCACCCTCGCAAGTGTTTTCTGCCCAGCAATTTGGAACTTCCCTGTTCGAGTCCGCTGCGGGAGCACCCCTCCCAGTCCGTGCCCCACGGGCATCGCGACACGATCACGGGGTTTGGGTTGGTTCCCCTCACTACCAAGGCTGGGGACTACCCCTGCTGACTAAACTCTGCAGGACACAAGGCGCAGGACAAGGCACTGGCCTCGGGAGGCGAGGACCGCGACGAGCCCCACTAAGATAAGTGGTTTTCAGGGATAGGCACACAGAATGAAAACATAGCACATAAGCAGTAGAAACAACGCACCAATTAAAACAGCAACAGTTCAGCACGCCCCGCGGGGCAACGGATTACATTCTTTTTCATACAGAGAGAAAGGAAAGCAAAGGGGATGACTTGCTCGGCGCCGGCTCTCGTGAGGCTCGTCTTGCCTCCGGCTCGGCTGGATTCCGCCTCCGCTTCATCGGAGTGTGGCGGCGGGTCGACCCGCTGCCCTCTCCCGCACGAGGCGGCGATGAGGGGCTGGTCGCGACCACCACTTGGAGGAGCTGCTACCTAAAGGGAGTCGCGGAGCTTGGCGGATCTCGGGCCCGCTGCGCGACGCCTCCGCCCCTTCACCCGACCAATGCAGGCTGGGCGCGCGACCGCGGTCATCGTCTTCGGGACAGCATCCGGCACGGCGGCCGTCTTCCCCGAACACCCTCACGTAGAGGGTGGTGTCGCCGTCAAACTTGAAGTGCAGAGTGCAACGTCGGCGCAGGCCGCCCGCACGGGCAAATGTGTGAAAGCCATGGGTCAAGGCCGCCTCCCCGGCGGTGGAGACCTCCAGGGTAGCCCAAGAGGACCTGCTACAACAACCATCTGCCTGAAGCCAAAGGCCGCCTGGGGCACCAGCCGGAAGCTCACCTATGAAGAAACGGGGAAATTGGAGCCAGGTGCCGGTCGAGTCCGCTGACCACACGACGAACTCCGGCAGCACCTCCACCGAGTGGAAGCGCGGCCTTGGGGGTCGCGCAGCCCCAGCGTACCTCTCGATGGCAGCCAGATGCCCACCGCTGTGGAGAGGGCTGCTTCCACGGCCCCGAGAAGCCGCAGCAGGGGCAGTGGGGTGCTTACGAGGGTGGCCCCGGCTGCGCTTGGTCGGAGGGGAGCCGGGCCCTTCCTGGCAAGCCTTCCCTTTCTCCGCGGCCAAGAACCTCTTCGGCGGAGCCATGGATATGGCGAGCGGCCGAGAAGAAGACAGAGAGTAGCAAGGAGGGATGAACCGGAGGGGCTCACGCCGTTCCATACATATAGCTGAGGGAGGCCAACCGACGGCCTCCACGATCACAGGTAAACGTGGCCCGTTTCGCATGCAGGAACTTGTCAAATCGTGCAGCTACCGAGGCGTCGTGGGGGAGCCAGGACGCCAATGTCCAATCAACCGCCACGCAGTGCCCGAGGCCGCAGGCTATTGGGGCCCGTGGCGCTTCGCACTTGCCTCTTCGCTTCTCTGCTAAGCCAAGTCCAAGCGCGCCTTGGGCCGGGGCTCTTGTCGGCGTTTCAGGAGCAGGGGTACCAGACTTGCACTGCGGCCTGCAGCGTGGCTCAAGGGGTGGCCCAGTACGGTCCATCTTCGTCAACACATGCTCAAGACCCTCGCGAGGGGCCAAGCCTCGTGGGGCGGACGATAGGAGGCTTCCTTAGGCACGGCCTCGTCAGGCTGGCTCGCGAGGAGGTAGAGAGATCAAGGCGGGGTACCTCACGAGGTGCCAGTGACGCAAGCCATGAAGACCAAGGCCAGGCAGACGCCGGCCTGCGCAGAGTCCTTGTTTCCCCTTTGGTGCAAAGGGGGCAAGCGCATGCAGGGGTATCAAGCAAAGGCAACCATTTCGGTGCAATAAGACCAAGACCAGCAGGACGGTAGAACGGAGGTCACCGTGGAGCCCAAGCCAGCGTCATCGTCAGGGACTTTGGCAGGCGAGGACCAACTTTAGTCAGGATAAGTGTACTAGATGTTCCCCTTCAAAATGGCCAATTGTTGGCGCCCTTCCCGCACAATATTTGGGAAGAGGCCCGGGGCCTTCGCCTATAAATAGGACTAGCCACCCACAGGGTAGGGGATCGAGATCTGATCGGAACCACACCCAAGACACACACAGAGAGAGAGAGAGAGGCGACTGAACCCCCCTAGCATTTCATCGCACCATCCAAGAATAGACCCTCGCGAGGCTGTTCTTCCCTTGTACTGTTCCTCATCAGCCCCAGAGGCAATCCACACACCACAAACTGGAGTAGGGTATTACACCACCATGGTGGCCTGAACCAGTATAAATCTTGTGTCCCTTGTGTTGTTCTTCGTGTAGTTTAGATCCTTACGAGGCGGTGAAACATGGGTAGGCTGGGGGTGTGATCTCCTTGTGCACCCCAGTGTTTGAACCTCAAGGGTCTGCCGGAACCCGAAATCCGACAAGCACTAGCGCCCTCTTCTGACCTGCGTGGTTGCTAAATTTCTGCGTATAAGGTTTTCCCTAGTAGTGAGTGTAGCCCCCAAGGGCAGATGCAATAATGAGCAGGGACTTTGTAGATATGATCATGTAGACTTGAACAGCAACGTGTAGCCCCCAAGGGCCAGCTCAGCAAGACAATACTGAGCTAGGACTTTATATATACTTCATTGACAATAACATCATATGATGTCGCCCCCACCATGGGGCTCGAACCCACGTCCATAAAGTTAAGAGCCTTGTGCTCTACGAACTAAGCAATATATCCTTCAATATAATGGATTAAGGCTTGTGTACTTTGAATATTTGACAGGAGCAATAGGTAGCCCCCAAGGGCCGGCTCATTACGATGTAATGAGTCGGGTCTTCAATAAGGCAAGTAAAAAATGACTTTGCATTAGCCCCCAAGTGGCATGGTGCATGCTTGCAGTGATATGGGACTTCCATATTTGATATAATTATGATATGAATAATGTAGCCCCCAAGTGCCGGGTCGTAAGCCTGCAGCGACTCCGGACTATTCCTTCCATTGCAGAATAAATCATACCCATTGATAAAGAAATAATAGCTATTGCGCTGAAGTGACTTTGAAAACCTCAATCATAATACTCGTTATTGATAACCATAATAAAAATCCAGCCGTGTTCGCTATTCAAGATTTGAATAATATAATTCGGTATGAAAACCTCAATCATTCAATATCATCATGAAAATCCAGCCAATTTTTGCTATTAAAGATTTGAATATCTTATCGGTTGACAAGTAAATCCGGAGTTTAAATACCGGGTGGCTCTTGGCCGATGGCGACTTAATGTGCATCCATTGTAATCCGGGATTATTGTAACCCGACGTCTTATAGCCTTTAGCAATCAACAACTAATAACATCAATCTGAAATATCAATTTTGATGATGGGCTTGAACTTAATCATTTATGTAAGCCATAGCTCTACATGTTCTGCACAAAGTTTAAACAACATACGCCCTGGCGAATTTTCGTCAAAAGCCAGGGTGGGTAACAACCCAATATAGTCTTATGTAATTACTGAAAAGACTAAGCAAAGGCCATTCAAGCCTAAACATATTGGCAACTTAAATTCAAAAGCTAGTGCGGGTTATCAAACCTCGCATATTTATATAACCAGGGAAACATACCTGTAGAATTAACTTATACTGCCAGCTTACGTTGCCATAAGCAGTGAAGGTAACAATCCAATGATTTATAAGCGCATGATTTCAATGGCGCAATCAAAAATATGCTGGCGACTTAAAGTCCATAGCTAGGGCGGTTTACCAAACCCAAAATATTCATACCATTATTGAAAGACATACCTGTAGATTAATACCATGGTGATGCCTTGATAATTATAATCCAGAGCCAGTATCAACTCGGAGTCATGAAATATCATCATTTTGATTGCTCAAGGCAAAATATCTTGGCAACTTAAAGTCTGCTATCAGGGTGGGTTATCAAACCCAAAGATACTCAATGACTAGTCATATAATCAAGGCTACATGGCCTGTGAAATTGGTTCATACTGTCGGCTTACAACCCCGCATGCAGCAAGGGGTAATATCCCAAAACTTTGAGCACATCGCTCTAAGCCTATAATCATTATACCCTGGTGACTTAAAGTCCAAAACCAAGCCGGGTTAATAACACTCCGGATAAAGATATACATGAACCATAAGGCAACATGGCCCTAATTTGTTTTTTAACCATGTATTGACATGTCACAAGAGACAAAACTCCAAAAAATGTTCAAATGGAAGACAAATCAGAAAACAAGGCTTTCATAGGCCGCCAAGCCTAAAACTCAAGTGCTTTTATGGGACGCACAACCGCTAAGTTAAACCTTAATTCAAAACCTTGTAAGCGGGACCTCACATGACCAATCGCCTTTTTAACATTGACAAGTTCAAGGTCTTTATAAGATTAACTATCAAGAGTACAGCGAGTCATTCCAGGATTATCTGGGCAGAGTGGCGGGCTTACAAAGGTAGGATAACCCGGATTTTTTGATGAATACACCTAGGTGTCCAAGCCTAAAGGGTCATAGCTATGCTTAATGAGCCCCCAAGTAAAAGTTCATTCAAGGCATATAAGCCGGATTCAGAGATGTGTTCAATGAGGAGGAAGCCCACAAGTATGTTTTAATCATGGCGTACAAGCCGGATCAAGAGGGTAGTCATAGCTATGCTCAATGAGCAGGAAGCCCCAAAGTGATCATAATAAGATGAGCCCCATAAGGCAGGATACCCATGTTTGAACCGTACATCATGGCAGCAAGATCTCTTTGCCAACCTTTAATTTTTCTGAGAACTCAAACTTGCAAGAGATGAATTCTTTTTGAACCAGAATTTCAAAACCGGATATTAAGACCTTCAAAGCTTTGTGGGAAAACAGATTTCCCATGAGCAGGCTTTTAAATCGGAGTTCTTCATTTTGAGCCAAAAATTTTCTGACGGCCTTTAATTTTTCATCAATATGGCAGTAGCCTCCGGGACTGGTTTATCTTTCCCTCCAATGACCCGAGGTTCTTGAATTTGCTGAAACTGGCAACATTTGCTAAGTCATGTCCATGTAGCCGCCGAGTCTCAAGATGACTTGAGGAGTTGGCTTGAAATTCCGCATACTTGATCGTGATATACACCGACATATAGTTGAACAGCGGAACGCTGTAATATGTTGAAGCTTGGTGGGTTATAAATAATCCTGTATGAGCTGTGTCAATAACCCAACTGATGATTCATCCCAACTGGTTGTTGAAGTTTAAACAAACCACAGTGACGGCGACTTGTGCACCTGTCCCTTGAGCCATGGCATGCAGCGAAAGCTGATAATATAATATGATTTGCTCCAGAATTCTTGGAATAGACCGGACCACAGGGCGGACAGTAAAGACGACCGCGACATTAGAGATAGCACAGACGCAAGTGAGTCGGCCACGGGTACGGACAGATGAGTCGGCCGTCTAATTGTTAGCTGGTGCAGACGGGCGAGTTAATCGCAGAGGCGGCGGTTTGCACATATATTCCTCGAGCATCATGGCATAGTCAGATGCTAGCGCATGATAATGGTGCTGCGAGCTATATATCCATGACACAACCATCGCTCTTGCAGTAAACAATTGTCCTGCATCAAAAACTATCACAAGCCAGAATATTTGTTCTTTTAAAGAATAAAAACATATCGACAAAAATTGTTTGGACAGAATTCACCTGATTTATTCAGACGACTGATAATCCATATGTAGCATCCGTGGATAACCTGACAATGTTGCGGTCCATCCAGTGTAAACATGAGAATAAACCCCTTGGTCTCTATCAAGTGCTCAAGGTGCCCAAGAACTTCGTTTGGTCCATCAAGGGTGAATTACACCCAGCACAAATTGAACAATTTGACACCTTAGGTACCAGGTAAATGTCAACTTGCTTGCTTGATAGGGAAGCATGTATTGTGATAAATCCACCACTTCTTCCCATTAGCTCCACTTATCTTCAAATTTTCTCTTCTGATACTTGGCATGTACTGCATCAGCTCCAGCATGAATCCCATTCCCTCTTAGTGCAAAGAGCATGTTTAAAACCTCCTGCCTCGATGCCCTTGACAATATCCGAAATACTTGCCTGTCATGAGAAACTCCTAAGAGGCTGCCATCACTAAGATTGATATTTTGGACATGTCTATTAACAGTGCTTCCGCTAAATGCTCTTCAACAAATCCGCGGAAACCCTGATGTACCTCAACAATGTTTTTCTCTTTGTTTTTCAAGTGTAAGCACAATCTGCTGGGTGATATTATTGAAACCAGTGCAAAAATCCGCCACAGGTTACACTTCCAACCTTTAATCATTGATGGTTCAAAATGTATTTACGCACAAGGTCCTGCCCGATTCACCCATTCTTAATTCAACCCAGCTGTAATCAGGGTCAGTTCAGCTCCAGTAGACATTGGTGAAGGCAAACTTGATAACCTGCAAAAGTATTCTGTCATCGTCATTAACACAGCCATTCCACGACTCTTTCGAAGAACCATCAACATTATTCAGCACTCCAACAGCAAAGGGGCAAACCAGCGAGGCGGCCACAGCGAAGATGGGTCAACAAAACGGTGACTCGTGGCAGCATGGCGGCTCGGAGGAAAAGCGGCATCTCAGCGGCCGGCAGCTCAAGGCCAGGGTGACGGAGGCCAAAGCGGTTTCGACAGCAAAGCATGGTAGAGGCGGGATGACTTGTAGCAACCGAAGCAAGACCACGGGTGGTTGGTTCGCAAGCGCGATGACGCTGTGAAAGCAAGTAGTGGAAGCGGGTCGACGACGCACCAGGAGAATGGCGAGACGAAACGAGACTCGGCCGCGGAGGTGACCCAGCGAAGAGGGTGACGGCTCAAGGTGGGAGCAGTCACAGGTTACTGCTATGGTGAGGGCAGCGGACGAGGCTCAGTCTGCGCGGGGTCGATGCCGACGAGGAAAAAATCCGAAGCGGAAGGACTCGGGCGGCTCGACGGCCACAGGGGAGACCGGCCGCAGAGACAGTGGCGGAGCGCCGGAGGTCGATCCCAGGCAGGCAGCTCGGAGGTGACTTGATGCGGAGGTGGCTTAGTAACACCGTTGAGGGGAGATTGCAACGGCGGCCAAGGCGTGGCTCACGGCGGAGGACCAACAAGGTGAGCCAGCGGTGTTAGTTTTCGAAGGATCCATCTTGGCGTCTTTCAGGTCATGGCCCTTTGGCGGTCTCAGGTGCGGTTGCAGCCTTAGAGGCAGACGGCTCTGCACGGCAAGGCACGGTGGGTCAGTGAAGGCGTGTTGCGGGAGGAGTCTAAGCCCATGGACCATCCGTGTCTGGGTCGCGAGACCCTGCTGATACGTCCATTTTGCATCATGATTTTATATCGATATTTATTGCATTATGGGCTGTTATTACACGTTATGTCACAATACTTATGGCTATTCTCTCTTATTTTACATACAAGGTTTATCATGAAGAGGGAAAATGTCGGCAACTGGGATTCTGGCTGGAAAAGGAGCAAAAATTGGAAACCTATTCTGCACAGCTTCAAAGTCCTGAAACTCCACGAGTCATTTTTGGAATTACTAAGAATTATTGAGCAAAGAAAGTACTAGAGGGGGCCCACACCCTGGCCACGAGGGTCAGGGCGCGCCCACCCCTACTGGGCGCGGCCCCCTACCTCGTGGGCCCCCTGGTGGCCCTCCGGCGCCCATCTTCTGCTATATGAAGTCTCTTACCCTGGAAAAAAATCATAAGCAAGCTTACGGGACGAAACTCCGCCGCCACGAGGCGGAACCTTGGCGGAACCAATCTAGGGCTCCGGTGGAGCTGTTTTGCCGGGGAAACTTCCCTCCGGGAGGGGTGAGGGAGTCCTGGACTAGGGGGTGTCCGGATAGCCGAACTATCATCATTGGCCGGACTCGAAGACTATGAAGATATAAGATTGAAGACTTCGTCCCGTGTCTGGATGGGACTTTCCTTGGCATGGAAGGCAAGCTTGGCAATACGGATATGTAGATCTCCTACCATTGTAACCGACTCTGTGTAACCCTAGCCCTCTCAGGTGTCTATATAAATCAGAGGGTTTTAGTCCATAGGACGAACAACAATCATACCATAGGCTAGCTTCTAGGGTTTAGCCTCCTTGATCTCGTGGTAGATCTACTCTTGTACTACCCATATCATCAATATCAATCAAGCAGGAGTAGGGTTTTACCTCCATCGAGAGGGCCCGAACCTGGGTAAAAACATCGTGTCCCTTGTCTCCTGGTACCATCCGCCAAGACACACAGTTCGGGACCCCCTACCCGAGATCCGCCGGTTTTGACACCGACATTGGTGCTTTCATTGAGAGTTCCTCTGTGTCATCGCTTATAGGCCCGATGGCTCCTTCGATCATCAACAACGACACGGTCCAGGGTGAGACTTTTCTCCCCGGACAGATCTTCGTATTCGGCGGCTTGGCACTGCGGGCCAATTTGCTTGGCCATCTGGAGCAGATCGAAAGCTACGCCCCTGGCCATCGGGTCAGATTTGGAAGTTTGAACTTCACGGCCGACATCCGCGGAGACTTGATCTTCGACGGATTCGAGCCACAGCCGAGCGCGCCGCACTGTCACGATGGGCATGATCTAGCTCTGTTGCCGTACGGTGCCCTGGAGGCCGCACAAGAGTCCGCTCCAACCCTTAACTCAGAGCCGACTGCGCCGACCGAGGACGGGTGGCTAGACACCGTCTCGGGGGCTGCTACCTCTATGGCGATGGAGCCGAATACCGACCCTGTCCCTTGTGAAGCCCGTGACTCCGAGGTGCCGGACTCCTCGCCGGACCCCGAACCTCCCGCGCCCCTGCCAATCGAATCCGATTGGGCGCCGATCATGGAGTGCACCACTGCGAACATCTTTCAGCACTCGCCTTTTGGCGACATCCTGAATTCGCTAAAGTGTCTCTCTTTGTCAGGAGAGCCTTGGCCGGATTATGGCCAGGACGGTTGGGATGCGGACGACGAAGAAATTCAAAGCCCACCCACCACCCACTTTGTAGCCACAATCGACGACCTAACCGACATGCTAGACTTCGACTCCGAAGACGTCGACAGTATGGACGCGATGCGAGAGGCGACCAAGAACCAGCGCCACGGGCCTTGGAAAGCCACCTCGTCATATGACATATACATGGTGGACACCCCAAAGGATGGGAATGGCGAGGGAACAGCGGAGGAAGACCCCTCCAAGAAACAGCCTAAGCGCCGGCGTTAGCGGCGCCGCTCTAAATCCCGCCACAGCAAGAATGGAGATTCCAGCACCGGACACAATAACACTCCGGACAATGCCGACGACAACCCCCTCCAGCAAGATTCAGCACAGGAGGATGAAGAAGCCAACCCTCATGAGAGAGCGGCAGACAAATAGGTAGAGGACGATAATTACATGCCTCCCTCCAGAGACGAGGCAAGCCTCGACGACGACGAATTCGTCATGCCTGAGGATCCCGTCGAACAAGAGCATTTTAAACGCAGGCTTATGGCCACGGCAAGCAGCCTCATAAAAAGCAGCAACAGCTTAGAGCTGATCAAGATCTGCTAGCCGACAGATGGACCGAAGTCCTTGCGGCCGAAGAGTATGAACTCGAATGCCCCTCCAAAAGCTACCCCAAATGCAAGTTGCTGCCCCGATTAGAGGAGGACGCATATAAACCTACATCACCAGCGCACAATACGGTCGACCGGCCACCTCGTGGCCGCGACAGAGAGGCCTCTAGGCCTTCCACTAAAGCCGTACCCCGGCACCGCTCGAAAAGTACAAAGCCACGGGGGAATGCGCCGGACTTGCGAGACATATTGGAGGATAAGGCAAGACAATCAATATCAATCTACGGATCACGTGGGCACCCCACGATACACGACGACAACCGTCGTGCCGGATACAGCAATTCCGGCCGGGCCGAACACAGTAGACAAAGCTCGCTTGAGCTACGTCGTGATATAGCCCAATATAGAGGCGCCGCACACCCACTATGCTTCACAGATGAAGTAATGGATCATCAAATCCCAGAAGGGTTCAAACCCGTGAACATTGAATCTTACGATGGCACAACAGACCCCGCAGTTTGGATCGAAGACTATCTACTTCATATCCACATGGCCCGCGGTGATGATCTTCATGCCATCAAATACCTCCCACTCAAGCTTAAAGGACCAGCTCAGCATTGGCTTAACAGCCTGCCAGCAGAATCAATTGGGTGTTGGGAGGACCTGGAAGCCGCATTCCTTGATAACTTCCAGGACACATATGTGCGTCCACCAGACGCTGATGACCTAAGCCACATAATTCAGCAGCCAGACGAATCGGCCAGACAATTCTGGACACGGTTCTTAACCAAGAAAAATCAAACCGTCGACTGTCCGGATGCAGAGGCCCTCACAGCCTTCGAACATAACATCCGCGACGAGTGGCTTGCCCGGCACCTAGGACAGGAAAAGCCGAAATCTATGGCAGCCCTCACATATCACTCATGACCCGCTTCTGCGCGGGAGAGGACAGCTGGCTAGCCCGCAGTAACAACCTCAACAAAAATCCTGGCCGTCCGGATACCAAGGACCGCAATGGCAGGCCACGTTGCAACAAGCAAAAACACCGCATTAACGGTGATAATACTGAGGATACGGCAGTCAACGCCGGATTCAGAGGCTCCAAACCCGGTCAGCGGAAAAAGCCATTCAAAAGAATTACTCCGGGCCCGTCCAATTTGGACCGAATACTCGACTGCTCGTGCCAGATTCACGGCACCCCCGAAAAACCAGCTAATCACACCAACAGGGATTGTTGGGTATTCAAGCAGGCAGGCAAGTTAATTGCCGAAAACAATGACAAGGGGCTGCTGTCAGGACCCCGACTCAATGCCACATCGATCTAGCATGTAACACCTCATATCACTTTGCGGCCTCACGCACGGTATTCCCACGGGTGTCGCCTTACCTTTGCCCGGGACCGTTTGCGCCTTTTGGCACACGTATATGATAGTGTCGCTAGCATCCATATGATAAAGAGCCCGGCTGACATGGCTATTCAGTAAACCCAAAGTGGCACAGACTTACAGGACAGCATCCATGACCCAAAGATCGAACGTGTCGGTCATCAGCGAGTGAATCCAGGCTGTAGCACTGGCTAGCAGGACTCCGGTGAACCGGGCTGTAGCAGGCTAACAAGACTCCGATATTCATCGCGTGACATCTCCCCGAAGGGACAGACACAGGAACGAAGAAGGACACATGCCGGCCAGCCTAAGTGTTCCGGAGCAGTAGCAAGCTACCATGGCTTGGTGGAAACACTAGGAGACATTTCCCGGTAAGAGAGGCTACTAAAGATAAACAACTAGATAGTCAGATCCCACACATACCAAGCATTTCAATAGCATACACACAATATGCTCGATATATGCAAATACAACATGGCATCACAACATGACTCTACGACTCAAGTATTTATTCAATAGGCTCCGAGGAGCGAGACATTACAAACATAGGTCTCATGACCCAACATTCAGAGCATACAAATCAAAGCACATGCGGAAGCTAACATGTCTGAGTACAGACATCTACAAATGGAAAAGGCTGAGGAGCCTGACTAACTACCAGATCCTGCCGAGGGCACAAGATCGTAGCTGAGGTATCAAGCTAAACGTCGAAGTCCACGCGGAACTACTAGCGAGACCGAGGTCTCTCTGCAAAAACATAAAATAGGCAAACATGAGTACAAATGTACCCAGCAAGACTTACATTAGAACTAATTACATATGCATCATTATCAATAAAGGGGATGGTGGGGTTTAACTGCAGCAAGCCATCTTTGACTTGGTGGCTATCCTGAACTACGACTGCAAGTAACTCTTTTGAGGTGGCGCACACGAGTCCACATATTCACCATATCAATACACCACTATAGATCCGCTCCGTCTCCCTACGAGAACGCCATCCATAGCACTCACGCTTATCTTGCGCATTTTAGAGTATCCACTTTCACTTGTCTATGAACTATGCAAGGGGTCCAAGTTTCCATATCCGAGGAATCCGGCTATTCAATAGATAATGATAACCCCGCAGGGTGTACTTCTTCACACACGCTCTCGCCACTTATCGCCCCGGACATGTCATGTACCTCGGCAACCTTCAAGCGGAAACCGGGCGAGGGAGTCGGCCACGACCTGACTAACCATACAAGACTCTAGCCCAGGTTTATCGCCTATTCGGGTTCCATCCGCAAGGAGATCCGGTCGGGGTGTCACTCACGGCCCCAAATGATGTGTGCAGGGTTCCCGAGCCCACCATCCGGGTGCCACTCGGTACACCAGGCCACGTGTGCCTAGTCTGTCCTAAGCCCACCCTGCCGGGTGCCACTTGGTAGAAAAATAGCACTACCTACAAACACTAGAAACTAGTTGCGACTCCTGGACAGAGACCAAGTCGGTTAATAAGTCGAGAGAGTCAATTAAGAATCCCAATGTGTGGTAGTAGCTGTTCATGGATCATAAACACAGAACTCAGTTCCTGAGGACGGCTGCAATGAGACAACCCACCATGTACTCCTACATGGCCTCTCACCGCTACCTTTACCAAATCGTGTTCACACACTTAGCTCACACACAGTAGGACATATTCACACACCTTTGATTCATCCCGGATGAATCGACCGACTCAACTCTAAGCAAGAGCAGTGCATGACAAACAAACAAGAATGAGCAGGCACATCAGGGCTCAAACAACTCCTACTCATGCTAGTGGGTTTCATCTATTTACTGTGGCAATGACAGGTCATGCAAAGGATAAAGGGGTTCAGCTACCGCAGCAAGTAACAGATGAATCGCTGTTGTCCTAATGCAGTAAAAGAGAGCAAGAGCAAGAGAGTGCGATTGTATCAGAATGAACAAGGGGGTTTTGCTTGCCTGGCACTTTTGAAGATAATATAGTTCTTCATCGGTGTCATCGAACTCATCATCGAAACATCATCTACCGAGAGGGGACAAATACCGGCAACAGAGAAGAAATACAATCAACGCAATGCACAATATGATGCATGCTCATGACATGGCAATATGAATGTGTTTTGGCTAATGCAAGCTAGAACAGATTGAAATGAGTCCATTTGAACCAAAGATTCAAATGCAAACCCATTATATGAAGTCATAAAGGTGCATTAACTTGTTTCATCTAAACAGCAGGGTTAAGTTGCTCTAACATGCATGAAACCAGTGCAAATGGATAGATTGGATTTTTCTGATTATTTTTCATATATAACTTGTTTGATTTGGAGCTACGGTTGAATTTATATGAATTTTAGAAGTTTGAACTAAATTCTGAAATTTATAAATCATTCTGGATTTATTTTAATTCCAGAAAAGGATTACTGCGTCAGCATGATGTCATGCTGACCTCAGCAAGTCAACAGACGCCGCCAGTCAAACCTCGACTAGTGGGGCCCATTGGTCGTGTGATGTGGGCTGGTTAGTGTCGCTGACATGTGGGCCCAGTCAACAGCCACGTCAGCTTGGTCAAAGCTGACGCGTGGGCCCATAGAGGTTAACTAAAACTAAACAGAAATTAAGCTATGTTTAGTTAGATAGTGGGGCCCAACTGTCAGTGTCTGTTAGGGCTAGCTGGAGGTGATTAGTGCCTAATTAAGCGGCCACGTCAGCCCGCCGGAGTTTGACCGGCGGCGACCTCGCATCATGGGCGAAGCTTCGCCGGAAACCGCTACGGGGCTCGGTTTTGTGCGTGGTTTGCGTCTACGGGTAGCTGAAGGTGCACCGCATCCAACTGGGCAAGCGACAGCGGCTCGGGTGGCCTGTAGTCGCCGGAGACAAGCTCACGGCGGCGGCCGGAGTTCGGCAAGCTCGGTTTCGGCGATAAAGTGCGCGGGAAGGTTAGCGGATGGGTGCGCTCAGCTCCTGGGAGCGTGCTGAGCACGGGGCCATGCTCAGGCGCAAGCTGCAGTGGCTGCAACGACGAAGGCAACATGGCCGGCGGCAGGGGAAGCTCGGCCACGGCGGTTACGGGCGCTGGAGGTCGCAAATGATGAAGATAACGAGGGGGAAAATACGGGGAGCTCACAGCGGTCACGTAGATAAGCTCAGCGGGCTCGGGGACGCCCAGCGTGCGGCGAATCGACGACGGCGCTCACCAGATAGGGACGAGGAAGATGGCGACGATGGCGGCTACACAGGGCCTCCGCGTTAGCTTTGTTCAATGGAGAGACGTAGTGAGAGGTGGCGGAGGTGCTGGACTGATCGGGGAGGCAAGGCATCGGCGGTGGGCGCGGCCGCAACGAGCGGCGGCGACGGTGGCGCTCGGGTTCAAGCGAGAGAGAGGGAGCAGAGGGGAGGAGGGTCTCGGGGAAGAGTGAGAGGGGTCGGGGGGTGCGTGATGACATCTAGGGCGTCCAGAACGACGTCGGGGAGGCGGCGGAAGCAGGAGGTGGCCGAGACGCGTGGCCACGCGCGAGGGGCACATGCCCGGCGTCCTTCTGTCCCAAGGAAAGGGACGACTTGCACGGCCAGGTGGACTGGGCCGTGCTGGGCCGGACCAGTGGCGCCAGGTAAGTCTCTGCTTCTTCTATTTATATTTCTGTTTTGTTTTCTTTGTTTATTTCTTTGCCACTGTTTTGAATTCAGAACAATTCAAACAATGCCAAAAACTCCTCTGAATATTTTTGTTTTGCTAGATGGACTTTTCCAGAAGCTCATAAAATATTTCAGGGGTATTTGAAGTTATATTCTAATTATATGAATATAATTGAAATTCAAATAGCTAATGATTTAAATTCAAATTCCCAAAATTAAGTCCATAAAAATGTTCAATACTTTTGGTTGGGACCAGAACCCTTGCCAAAATATCAAACATTTAATAAGGGCATTTTGGAAACAATGAATGAGATTTTAGGGTTTTTGCCCTTATTTTATTTAATTTTTGAGGCTTCCAAAATTCCTCAGTTCAACTTTCAGAAATTTAACATGATGCAAACAAGATGCAAACACTAGGCAGCACTAGAAGCTAGGGATGTGACAACTCGCCCCCACTAAACAAGAATCTCGTCCCGAGATTCAAGCGTAGGGTAGGATGAAGGGGGAACGCAAACTAACATAATCTTCACGATCCAGGTGGCACTTCATAAGAACGTCGAATCGATCACCATCTTTGTCTTGATGTGTTGCTCTGAGAACTCCAACCCACATGACAACGAGAGGAAAGGAAAGACTCTAGAAGGACCGATCTTATCGAAGGTCGAACAACTTAAGATCAATTCACGGAATGAGACATTGAAACATCTCTCGAGCGGAGGCACGAAGCATCTATCCAAAGGGATGGAGTGAAATAGATGACGAGGGCTTGCTAGATAGACAACAAGTCCACACTTAAAAAAGGTGTCGAATGGTTGTCAACATAGCGAGGAGTTGAATTGCCATGATACCATAACGAGACATCTTAGAGGAAGTGGCTCGTAGAATCATCCCTTAAGTGGCAAAAGGACTACCTTTGATTTCAAGATCATTGAAACTCTTATACCAACCTAAGGCAAATCACAACAATTGTTTGGCGGAGTAAGAAGGGATGGCATACCCAGACTAGAATGGATGATGTTGACTACCTTGTTGAAGACAACACAAGGGATGATTTTGCTTGCGCGTGCTCTCAAGAACTTGAGAATTTCCATATTCATCAAGGTTTTACCAATATCCATGACAAGGGTGCTGACAATACAACATACTACCTTGATGAATAGTGATGGACGATGCAGATGCAAAGAAGGATAACACTTTCTCAGATTTCACCTTAGCGAGGCCAAGGGGACGAAATCTGGATGATCGACCAAGAGACATTTAGCACTCCGCTTCTAATGTTCTCCTTGATGTACTAGTGTATCCCATCCATAGATATGGTTTGATATCTAGAACATCAAGTAAAAGATCGGACTTCGGAAACACAAAATCCATAAGACACAGCTAGTAAGTAAATCCTACAAAGTCCTTATGGGGAGGTGGCCAACTTCTTCAATCAAGATACTACAATAATAGGTCTTCCGGCTGGGTGTGTTGGCCACGACATCCACTTTACCAGGTTATAGAGAGACCAATATTATAATTCTTGGGAAATGTTCCAACCATCAAGTCTGCCTGAGATTCAGATCTGGTTGGTGCCAGAATATTCCAGACTCATCAAGTCTAGAAAGAAAATTAAAGTTTGCAACTCAAATCGACGAGAAGACTTTGCGAGATTCTCGGGAAATGGACTACGGTAGTAAGCTCCAAAACATGAGCTAGTTCTGCCACAAACATGCGAACACGCTGCCTCAGGCAGGCATGACCAAGTTGTAGTCTTATAATTAAACACTACCGAGTTCAGAGGGGGAACCATCATCGAGGATGTCGAAGTCCTTGCATAAGTCTTGCTCTTAAGAAGGAACTTCTTCTCCTTGAACAAATCAATCAGTGGCTTGGTGTACTAGGGAATACATGTGGAATGGAGGTAGCGAGCCTGTCAAACCATAGCATACTTTGCACATGCATGACTGACTTGGGATGATTCCAGAGGAGGCAACATTGACGTTCTCGGATCCACGGCGGCAACTTGCATCAAATGCACATGAACTAGAGGAAGCCACTTCTTACATCCGAACATATGTTTCATGAGCTAGCATGAACAAATGCTTTCAAAAGTTTCCAACACTAGCTTAATGTTTCACATGGATCATGGGGGGGGGGACAAGATGTTGCTGATGGGCTCAATAGCAACTCATCGGAATTTCCATATCACTGGACTTCCACCATCATGTGAACACGGTGATAGCATTGGTCAGACCAAAAGATGTAATGGTGTATGCTCGAGGAAAATCCACGAGTAAGACAACACTACGAACATCGTTGGTTCTGACTTGATTTGAGGATAGCCCATACTCAAATCAAAGTTTTGGCAAGACAATAAGTCCAACAGCTGATCATGAGGATCAATTGATGAAGATATCATCTTTCTTCAACACACATAAAAAGATATCCCTTAAAATGAACTAAGCCAGGCAATCTTTTATCTTCCAACTCTCCAAGTTGTTGTTTGGCTTAACCAACTAGCTCAGGGGTATCCAGCATGGATTCTTGGAGAAAGGGTGGTTTACAGGAATAAACCAACTTGATCACGAACTCAACATAGCGGTCAGGTGACAACCTGGTAATACTTCCAGGAAGATATTCGGAACATCACGAACCACCGATAAGTTACTAAGCTCGAGAACAATCTTGCTTTTCAGAGCAAGACGATATGATAAAATAAGCAAGGGACTGAATAATCCTAACTCATTGATCGAAGAGCGCTCCAGAAATAAGGACTAGGTAGCACGATCAATCCTAGGATGATGATTCAATGATCAGCACGCTAAGAATGAAGTTATTGTCCATTTATTACCAAGCAACGAGTTGCTCAGATTATTGATTTCACACATCACAATTCACTTGTCAGCACTCCGGTTGCAACAACACGGGACCGAGGAATGAATAATGATAGTGAGAAGTATCACTACGTCAAGAATTCATGAGAAATGGTGCAATCCTCATGACAATCCTGGCATAAAGGGGGTAATACTCCGAGGTAGAACAGAATCAAAAGCTGGATTGGCATTTTGATCTGTGGAATACAACTGCTTTGACCCAATCCTAGATATGGATCAGGTTCTGGAGTTTGTTTCTCCTAGTCATTCCAGAATAGAATGGCTTGACGGACCACAAGAATAATAGGCACCGATGAACGAATGCACGCGTACTCTTGACTATCAAATGATAGACGAGGGTCAGAATACAACTAAAGAGGGACAACCCAAAAGAACATATGATTTTCTGAGTTGTGGATGCACAGATTGGTATGTCGAGCAAAGCTCAACATTTTTCTTCCGGATAACCCATGCGGAAAGGTAGAACTGGCAGATTCACAATATAAAATGGAGGACTCATCATGAGTACTCTGGTTGTGATCTTTTGATCCATCAAACTTCTGCCATAAGTGGTTCATAGTATTTGGAAGAAGGAAATACCACGGACCTCGAGGACTAATGCAAAGGTTACTAATAACCTAAAGGAACTAGCAACACTATCAACACGAGGTAAGTGGAGTGAATCTTGGGTCAAGAACCCAGGAGTAGAATACCTACTACTAAATGGCATCACGGGATGCTTTCGAGAAGAAAGGCCAGAATCATCACACTGGGATACAAATCATGGCTAGATTACTAGATGATCCCCTAAGACGCCTAGGGTCATCATAATAGTTCCAACATATATGTCGAGGCAATAGAATACCTCAACTCAGCAATTATCGTGATTAACCTGGCCCAAAGGAACATCAAAACTAGAAGGAAAGGATTTGCAAGTGCATCAGATTGTTTAGAAACCTGGGATGACTCGGACAGCATAATGGCTGTAAATGCTCAAAAGATTGGAGACATACTACAAAATGGTGGCATAGCCACTCCGAAACACAATATCAAGGTTTCGAGATCAACAGTTATGAACATACGGAAGTAGTAAAACTGAGCTGAGATTTGAAACTAACAATTCTATAAGTCTATGGATTTGTAACACGTCATCCTAATAGATAGATGAGAAGGCCTAGTTCTTAATCCCCGTAGAAGAGAAGAGGATGACTCAGATCAGAAGGCCATGAGGTATTAGGAGTAAAAAGAGCCTTACGTTCCCTTCCACAATCAATTCCCTTACATAACTAAAGCATTTCTAGACTCAACTTCGACCAGTTTGGCTTGGTAATCCTACAAGCAGCCAGGCTCTGATACCAAAGCTGTCAGGACCCCGACTCAATGCCACATCGATCTAGCATGTAACACCTCATATCACTTTGCGGCCTCACGCACGGTATTCCCACGGGTGTCGCTTTACGTTTGCCTGGGACCGTTTGCGCCTTTTGGCACACGTATATGATAGTGTCGCTAGCATCCATATGATAAAGAGCCCGGGCTGACATGGCTAGTCGTAAACCCAAAGTGGCACAGACATATAGGGACAGGCATCCATGATCCAGCATCGAACGTGTCGGTCATCAGTGAGTGAATCCAGGCTGTAGCACTGGGCTAGCAGGACTCGTGAACCGGGCAGAAGCGGGCTAACAGACTCGGTATTCATCGCGTGACATTTCCCGAAGGGATGCATACAGAACGAAGAAGGACACATGCCGGCCAGCCTAAGTGTTCCGGAGCAGTAGCAAGCTACCATGGCTTGGTGGAAACACTAGGAGACATTTCCCGGTAAGAGAGGCTACTAAAGATAAACAACTAGATAGTCAGATCCCACACATACCAATCATTTCAATAGCATACACACAATATGCTCGATATATGCAAATACAACATGGCATCACAACATGACTCTACGACTCAAGTATTTATTCAATAGGCTCCGAGGAGCGGGATATTACAAACATAGGTCTCATGACCCAACATTCAGAGCATACAAATCAAAGCACATGCGGAAGCTAACATGTCTGAGTACAGACATCTACAAATGGAAAAGGCTGAGGAGCCTGACTAACTACCAGATCCTGCCGAGGGCACAAGATCGTAGCTGAGGTATGAAGCTAAACGTCGAAGTCCACGCGGAAGTACTAGCGAGACCGAGGTCTCTCTGCAAAAACATAAAATAGGCAAACGTGAGTACAAATGTACCCAAAGAAGACTTACATCGTAACTAACTACATATGCATCATTATCAATAAAGGGATGGTGGGGTTTAATCTGCAGAAGCCAGCTTTGACTCTGTGGCTATCCTGAACTACGATCGCAAGTAACTCTTTTGAGGTGGCACACGAGTCCACATATTCACCATATCAATACACCACTATAGATCCGCTCCGTCTCCCCACGAGAACGCCATCCATAGCACTCACGCTTATCTTGCGATTTTAGAGTATCCACTTTCACTTGTCTATGAACTATGCAAGGGTCCAAGTTTCCATATCCGAGGAATCCGCTATTCAATAGATAATGATAACCCCGCAGGGTGTACTTCTTCACACACGCTCTCGCCACTTATCGCCCTGTACACGTCATGTACCTCGGCAACCTTCAAGCGGAAACCGAGCGAGGGAGTCGGCCACGACCTGACTAACCATACAAGACTCTAGCCCAGGTTTATCACCTATTCGGGTTCCATCCGCAAGGAGATCCGGCCGGGGTGTCGCTCACGGCCCCAAACAATGTGTGCAGGGTTGCCGAGCCCACCATCCGGGTGCCACTCGGTACACTAGGCCACGTGTGCCTAGTCTGTCCCAAGCCCACCCTGCCGGGTGCCACTTGGTAGAAAAATAGCACTACCTACAAACACCAGAAACTAGTTGCGACTCCTGGACAGAGATCAAGTCGGTTAATAAGTCGAGAGAGTCAATTAAGGATCCCAATGTGTGGTAGTAGCTGTTCCTGGATCACAAACACAGATCTCAGTTCCTGAGGACGGCTACAATGAGACAACCCACCATGTACTCCTACATGGCCTCTCACCGCTACCTTTACCAAATCGTGTTCACACACTTAGCTCACACACAGTAGGACATATTCACACACCTCTGATTCATCCCGGATGAATCAGACCTGACTCAACTCTAAGCAGTAGCAGGCATGACAAACAAACAAGAATGAGCAGGCACATCAGGGCTCAAACAACTCCTACTCATGCTAGTGGGTTTCATCTATTTACTGTGGCAATGACAGGTCATGCAAAGGATAAAGGGGTTCAGCTACCACAGCAAGTAATAGATGAATCATTGTTGTCCTAATGCAGTAAAAGAGAGCAAGAGCGAGAGAGTGGGATTGTATCGGAATGAACAACGGGGTTTTGCTTGCCTGGCACTTCTGAAGATAATATAGTTCTTCATCGGTGTCATCGAACTCATCGACGAAACATCGTCTACCGAGAGGGGACAGATACCGGCAACAGAGAAGAAATACAATCAATGCAATGAACAATATGATGCATGCTCATGACATGGCAATATGAATGTGTTTTGGCTAATGCAAGCTAGAACAGATTGAAATGAGTCCATTTGAACCAAAGATTCAAATGCAAGCCCATTATATGAAGTCATAAAGGTGCATTAACTTGTTTCATCTAAACAGCAGGGTTAAGTTGCTCTAACATGCATGAAACCAGTGCAGATGGATAGATTGGATTTTTCTGATCATTTTTCATATATAACTTGTTTGATTTGGAGCTACGGTTGAATTTATATGAATTTTAGAAGTTTGAACTAAATTCTGAAATTTATAAATCATTCTGGATTTATTTTAATTCCAGAAAAGGATTACTGCGTCAGCATGATGTCATGCTGACCTCAGCAAGTCAACAGACGCCGCCAGGTCAAACCTGACCAGTGGGGCCCACTGGTCAGTGACAGGGGCTGGTTAGTGTTGCTGACATGTGGGCCCAGTCAACAGCCATGTCAGCTTGGTCAAAGCTGGCGCGTGGGCCCACAGAGGTTAACTAAAACTAAACAGAAATTAAGCTATGTTTAGTTAGACACTGGGGCGCAGTTGTCAGTGTCTGTTAGGGCTAGCTGGAGGTGATTAGTGCCTAATTAAGCGGCCACGTCAGCCCGCCGGAGTTTGACCGGCGGCGACCTCAGACCGCGGCGGAAGCTCGCCGGAAAACCACTACGGGGCTCGGTTTTGTGCGTGGTTTGCGTCTACGGGTAGCTGAAGGTGCGCCGCATCCAACTGGGCAAGCGACAGTGGCTGGGGTGGCCTGTAGTCGCCGGAGACAAGCTCGCGGCGGCGGCCGGAGATCGGCAAGCTCGGGTTCGGTGTTAAAGTGCGCGGGAAGGTTAGCGGATGGGTGCGCTCGGCTCCTGGGAGCTTGCTGAGCATGGGGAGATGCTCAGGCGCAAGCTGTAGTGGCTGCAACGATGAAGGCAACATGGCCGGCGGCAGGGGAAGCTCGGCCACGGCGGTTACGGGCGCTGGAGCTCGCAAACGACGAAGATAACGAGGGGGAAAAGACGGGGAGCTCACAGCGGTCACGTAGATAAGCTCAGCGGGCTCGGGGACGTCCAGCGTGCGGCGAATTGACGACGGCGATCACCGGACAGGGACGAGGAAGATGGCGACGATGGCGGCTACACAGGGCCTCCGCATTAGCTTTCTTCGATGGAGAGACGTAGTGAGAGGTGGCGGAGGTGCTGGACTGATCGGGGAGGCAAGGCATCGGCGGTGGGCGCGGCAGCAACGAGCGGCAGCGACGGTGGCGCTCGGGTTCAAGCGAGAGAGAGGGAGCAGAGGGGAGGAGGGTCTCGGGGAAGAGTGAGAGGTGTCGGGGGTGTGCGTGTCGACGTCCAGGGCGTCCAGAACGACGTCGGGGAGCCGGCGGAAGCAAGAGGTGGCCGAGACGCGTGGCCGCGCGCGAGGGGCACATGCCCGGCATCCTTCTGTCCCAAGGAAAGGGACGATCGGCACGCCAGTGGATCGGGCCGGCCGGGCGGACCAAGTGGCGCCTGTAAGTCTCGCTTCTTCTATTTATATTTCTGTTTTGTTTTCTTTGTTTATTTCTTTGCCACTGTTTTTGAATTCAGAACAATTCAAACAATGCCAAAAACTCCTCTGAATATTTTTGTTTTGCTAGATGGACTTTTCCAAAAGCTCATAAAATATTTCAGGGGTATTTGAAGTTATATTCTAATTATATGAATATAATTCAAATTCAAATAGCTAATGATTTAAATTCAAATTCCCAAAATTAAGTCCATAAAAATGTTCAATATTTTTGGTTGGGACTAGAACCCTTGCCAAAATATCAAACATTTAATAAGGGCATTTTAGAAACAATGAATGAGATTTTAGGGCTTTTGCCCTTCTTTTATTTAATTTTTGAGGCTTCCAAAATTCCTCAGTTCAACTTTTAGAAATTTAACATGATGCAAACAAGATGCAAACACTAGCCAGCACTAGAAGCTAGGGATGTGACAGCTGCATAGCGATGACGAGGAAGAGACCCGGCCGCTGAACAATAGAGTACAGAAGGGTTTCCCCCCACAAGTGCGAACGGTGAACATGATATACGCAACCCAGATACCCAAACGGGAGCGGAAGCGTGCACTCAGGGACGTATACGCGATGGAGCCAGTCGCCCCAAAGTCCAACCCATGGTCCTCCTGCCCGATCACTTTTGATCGAAGGGACCACCCGACCAGCATCCGCAATGGCGGGTTCACCGCATTGGTTCTAGACCCAATCATCGATGGGTTTCACCTCACTAGAGTCCTGATGGACGGCGGCAGCAGCCTGAACCTGCTTTATTAGGATACAGTGTGCAAGTTGGGCATAGACCCCTCAAGGATTAAACCAACGAAGACGACCTTCAAAGGCGTCATACCAGGTGTAGAAGCCAATTGTACAGGCTCAGTTATGCTGGAAGTGGTCTTCGGATCCCCGGATAACTTCCGAAGCGAGCAATTAATCTTCGACATCGTTCCGTTCCGCAGCGGCTATCACGCACTGCTCGGACGAACCGCGTTTGCAAAGTTCAATGCGGTGCCGCACTACACATACCTCAAGCTCAAGATGCCAGGCCCTCAAGGAGTCATCACGGTCAACGGAAACACTGAACGCTCTCCCCGAACGGAGGAGCATACGGCGGCTCTCGCGGCAGAAGTGCAGAGCAGCCTCTTAAGGCAATTCTCGAGTCCGGCCGTTATGCGACCGGACACTGCAAAGTGCGCCCGGAGTAACCTACAACAAGACCACCTGGCACGTTCTGAGCACGCGTAGCGATGCGGCCCCAACCCCAGCCCTCGCAAAATTGCAAGACCAGTACCTCACGTACATCACTACGCTCTGGAGATACCATGGGCATAGGGGGAGGGGCACGACCACGGCAGGCCCAGAGTGCGGCTCAACCACACCAGGGGCTCCCAAATAGGTCATCATCTTTCTTTTTTCCTTTTTTTCCTCAGGACTCCGTTTACCAGAGGCCCTGTCCGGCAGCAGACACACCGGACTCACGATACAACAGCGAGGGAAGAAGAAAGGCCACGACGAGTATCCAAGTGGTCTCCATTATGAGCATTATACCTGTTTTATACACCATTCCGCAGCCTACCCCTGGAAGGGGACATGCTAAATAGTTCCACCCATTGCTTATCGCACTATCTGTATCGTTCTGCATTCATGGCAGTATCTTTTGAATAAACAATGCATCGCTTTTTGCCTATAATTGCATTCCTTTCTTATACATATGTTCATTTATGACATGTTGCATCCGTACACTTTGGTACGGCTAAATACACCAAGGGCTTAAGTTCCCCACATTATGGTGTGATAAGTCCGAACACTTTCACAAGTGCGGCACCCCGAACTTATAGCATTATATGCATCGGCTCCGAATCATGTCTTGGGTCAATAGTTGGGTTTGCCCGGCTCCCATGTTTTGGTACCTTACGTTCCGTTATATCGGCTAAGGTAGCGCTGGGAGAACCACTGCGATTGTGCCCCAGTTGAGCTGGGCGAGCACCTCAGTGGAGAAAGCAAAAACCTACCGTCATGATGGGGCCAGAGCCGGTCGCTGTTCAAGAGGTTTTTTCGAGTCCCTAAAGACTTATGCCGCTTAGAGCGAGGAACCAGCTTTGTCCGGCCCAGGCGTGGATAGCGCCCCGAATTCGGCCTTCCGAACACTAGGGGCTTCGCCAAAATTTAAAATTATAGAATTCTATGGCTAAGTGAGAGTGTTCAAGCATTATAAGTCTGGTTGCCTCGTTCGTTGTGTTGAGCGCCTCCCTAGATGGACCCAAAACTGGGAACAAGAGCGCTCAAGTTTATCCCGAACACCCCAACACTTGTGGCATGGGGGCTGAAGCCGACGACTTGCCATCTCTCAGATTTGATAAACGGCCGCACAGAAGGTAATATTTTAAATTAACAAGCGTTGCTTAGCGATATGAACAAAGTTTTCAGTGCAGGATAACAAAATGCGAGTCTACTCAAATATTACATCTTTGGAGCACTCACCATAATAATGCGGGCACCCTTCAGACACCCTTATAATACATCTCAAGCGTGCGATACTCCTTGCCCGGCGGTGGCGCGTCCGTCACAAGCTTCTCGGCGTCCATCCTGCCCCAAAGGCACTTTAGCACGGGCAAGGCCCGACGGCACCTTCAATACAGCCGAGTGCTTGATGACTTCAACCCATGGACAAGCATCCACCAGCCGCAAGACCAGGCCAAGTAGCTCCTGTGCATGGCCTCTTTAGGCCACAACCGAACTATGAGGCCCTTCATGGCCTGTTCGCCACCTTGTGGAGCTCGACCAGCTGCTTCACTGGTCGCTAAGGGCACCGGATGTCCGCCTCAAGATCTCGAGACTAGAACACCTTCTCCGCCGAGCTCCCTCCTCGGCTCAGAGAAAGCGGCAGATCGGACACGCCACGGGCAGATCTGTGAACGCTCCTGGAGAGCTCTGAATTCGGGTAAGTAATAGGTAATTCACTTTTACATGCTTGCTTTGCATGAAGAATGCCTTACCCGCCGCTATTTTCTTCAATGCCTCGATTTCATGGAGGGCCTTGTGGGCTTCGGCCTTAGCGGCTTTGGCACTCTCAAGAGCCAACGCAAGCTCGGACTCTCGAGTCTTCGAGTCACACTCCAAACTTTCGTGTTTTTCCACGAGAGCCTGGAGCTCTTGCCGTACCTCCGGCACCCGCGCCTCCTGCTTCTCTCGCTCGGCGTGTTCCGCGGCCGCATTGTATTCGGCCGCGGACACCGCCTCCTTCAGGGTCGCCACCTTGTTCGTAGCCCTTGGAGTACCCATGTTATCCTTGTCATTCCTCTTGCAACCAAATCCTTTTCTGTAAGGTATAGTTTTAATAAGGTGTTACTCACCTTCCTTGTCCTCGAGCTGCTTCTTGGCACGGCCGAGCTCGCTCTCGGACTGCTCGAGGCTCTGCTTCAAGGCATTGACCTCTGCAGTCAGTGCGGCAGAGGTCAGCAGCGCAGCCTGCATTCCCATATTGACATATTTTTGTTAAGACTCATGCGTATATCTTTTTAGATCCCCAGTCCGGCTTTTCTTTCCGAACACCGAACCGAGCATCAGGGGCTACTGTCTATGCGGTACTATTTTACATATCTTAAAATTCTTACCTCAAAGCCTGTTAGAAGGCTGCTGCAGGCTTCGGTCAGCCCGCTTTTGGCAAGCTGAACCTTCTAAATCACTGCACTCATGACAGTGCGGTGTTCCTCTTCGATGGAAGCGCCGTTCAGCGCCTCCAGCAAGTTATCCGGCGCCTCCGGTTGGACGGAGGCCGCCGTCGTCACAGTCTTGCCCTTCTTACGAAGGGGCCGCCCGCCAGACTCTGGAACCACTGCAGGTTCCGGTGTGGAATCCGGTCCAAAGTCTGGGAGGTTGCCCTGCGGCACCTCCGGGGCCTCCTCC
This sequence comes from Aegilops speltoides, assembly GCA_021437245.1. Lineage (NCBI taxonomy): Eukaryota > Viridiplantae > Streptophyta > Magnoliopsida > Poales > Poaceae > Aegilops > Aegilops speltoides. Next base: position 306,212,869 of record CM038143.1, read on the forward strand.
TTCTGGTGGGTCCCTTTCCGGGATCCCACCTCGGCGTCATCGGTGTCATGGGGGGAGGAGGCGGTCGGAAGTGAAGTGCTATTCACGTTCGACGTACCCAAGGACCCACTCGATGAAGCGGGAAGATCGTCCTTGGGCGGACTACAGGGTTGTATGCGGCGTTAAAATATGCTATGCGACAAAAAGAACAATTATGAGTTATTCAGGAGTCCGGATACTTACGATCTCGCCAGAGGCTTGGCCCTTGGGGGCCACTCCTTGTCGTCGTCGTCGACGTTGGCGGAACAGTCCGGGGGAAGGGTCCTTCCCTTCTTGGAACCTTCGGCCTCCCTCGTTGGGGAGGCCCTCCTCTTCTTCTCTCCCCCTGCTGGGGGAGAGGCCTCTTTCTTCTCCTCCTCGTCCTCGTGGGAGGAGTCCGCCTCGGAGTCATCGGACGATGAATCCGGTAACACCTGACATCGCGAACTCCTCCGGGTTCCCGTGGCCTTCTTCTTGGCCTTCTTATCCGGCACTATGTAAGGTGCCGGGACCAGCAGCCCTGTCAGACGGGCATCCGCTGGGTCTTCTGTGAGGGGAGCCGGATAGTTAACCTGTCCGGACGTCTCCTGCCAGGCCTGTTAAAGGTATTGGGAGTTTAGATCCCACATAGGGTCAAACTATGAAAAGAAAGTGTCCCATAAAGGATAGCATGGCTTACCTCGCCAGCCGGACGCTGCGAGCTGAATCCGCGATCTTTGGTAGCGGATGCGGGAGCCTCGGCGCCCTTGAACAACACCCTCCAGGCCTCTTCGTACGTAGTGTCGAAGAGCCCGCTCAAGGTCCGGTGTTGTGCCGGATCGAACTCCCACAAGTTGAAGTCCCGCTGTTGGCAGGGGAGAATCCGGCGGATGAGCATGACCTGGATTACGTTGAAAAGATTGAGCTTCTTGTTCACCAGGGTTTGGAGACATGATTGGAGTCCGGTCAGCTCTTCCGAACTACCCCACAGCAGGCCCTTCTCTTTCCAGGAAGTGAGCCGCATGGGGATGCCAGATCTGAATTCGGGGGCCGCTGCCCATTCAGGGTCACGCGGCTCGGTGATGTAGAACCACCCCGATTGCCACCCTTTGATGGTTTCCACGAAGGAGCCCTCGAGCCAAGTGACGTTGGGAATCTTGCCCACCATGGCGCCTCCGCATTCCGCTTGGTTGCCCTTGACAACCTTCGGCTTGACATTGAAGATCTTTAGCCACAAGCGGAAGTGGGGCTGGATGCAGAGGAAGGCCTCGCAAACACGAAGGAATACCACCCTCTCATGGGGCCTGGGGGTGGGGATGAGCTGCCCCTCATCGGGGAGCCGATGCGCGATGTCGCTGGACAAATATCCGGCGCTGCGCAGCTTCTTGATGTGCCCCTCCGTAACGGAGGAGGCCATCCACTTGCCTCCCGCTCCGGACATGGTTGGAGAGGGTTGAGGTGAGATGTGCGGACTTGGGTGCTGGAGCTCGAGTGCGCGGAGATGGATAAGCCAAGGAGGAAGAAGGCGTAGGTAAAAAGGTGGATCCTTATCCCCTTATATATGGGCGGACGGAACTATGCGTCCCCACTAGCCTGGTAAAACTCACTTATCTCCCAAGCGCCACAATCAATGGCGCGGTTGGGTTACCCACGTCCGTATTGATGAGAATCCCAGAATAAGGGGACACGATCTCTGCTTCAACAAGACGTGCCAAGGAAACCGCTTCGCTAAACGCGCTGAGGTGGAATAATAAAAACGATTCGAGTAAAGGCTTGGCCGTGGTGTGACGTCACGCCACGAAATACGTCAGCAGATTGAACTTGTGTAAATATTATTCTCTCTACGGAGGCATGTGGAATTTATTTTGCAGAGCCGGACACTATCCTGGTGTTCACAATCTTCTATGAATTATTCGGAGGAGGAACCCGCCTTGCAATGTCGAAGACAATATGCGCGCCGGACTCGTTGTCATTGAAGCCTGGTTTATGGGCTACTGAGGGAGTCCTGGACTAGGGGGTGTCAGGATAGCCGAACTATCATCATTGGCCGGACTCCAAGACTATGAAGATATAAGATTGAAGACTTCGTCCCGTGTCCGTATGGGACTTTCCTTGGCGTGGAAGGCAAGCTTGGCAATACGGTATGTAGATCTCCTACCATTGTAACCGACTCTGTGTAACCCTAGCCCTCTCTGGTGTCTATATAAACCGAAGGGTTTTAGTCCATAGGACGAACAACAATCATACCATAGGCTAGCTTCTAGGGCTTAGCCTCCTTGATCTCGTGGTAGATCTACTCTTGTACTACCCATATCATCAATATAAATCATGCAGGAGTAGGGTTTTACCTCCATCGAGAGGTCCCGAACCTGGGTAAAAACATCGTGTCCCTTGTCTCCAGTTACCATCCGCCTAGACGCACAGTTCGGGACCCCCTACCCGAGATCCGCCGGTTTTGACACCGACAAGGGGGAAATCATCGCCATCATTGCTACCTCTTGAGCACTGCGTTGGATTTCCCCGAAGAGGAGAGGATGATGCAGCAAAGAAGCGTAAGTATTTCCCTCAGTTTTTGAGAACCAAGGTATCAATCCAGTAGGAGACCACGCACAAGTCCCTCGTACCTACAAAAAATGATAGCTCCTCGCAACCAACGCGATTAGGGGTTGTCAATCCCTTCACGGTCACTTATGAGAGGGAGATCTGATAGAGATGATAAATAATATTTTTGGTATTTTTGGTATGTAGATGCAAAGTGAAAAGTAAAAGGCAAAGTAAAAACAAAGCAAGTAATAAAGTAATGGATATTGATATGATGAGATTAGACCCGGGGGCCATAGGTTTCACTAGTGGCTTCTCTCAAGAGCATAGATATTCTACGGTGGGTGAACAAATTACTGTTGAGCAATTGACAGAATTGAGCATAGTTATGAGTATATCTAGGTATGATCATGTATATAGGCATCACGTCCGAGACAAGTAGATCGAAACGATTCTGCATCTACTACTATTACTCCACTCATCGACCGCTATCCAGCATGCATCTAGAGTATTAAGTTAAAAACAGAGTAACGCCTTAAGCAAGATGACATGATGTAGAGGGATAAATTCATGCAATATGATAAAAAAACCATCTTGTTATCCTTGATGGCAACAATACAATACGTGCCTTGCTGCCCCTTCTGTCACTGGGAAAGGACACCGCAAGATTGAACCCAAAGCTAAGCACTGCTCCAATTGCAAGAATTACCAATCTAGTTGGCCAAACCAAAAGGATAATTCAAAGAGACTTGCAAAGATAACTCAATCATACATAAAAGAATTCAGAGAAGATTCAAATATTATTCATAGATAAGCTGGATCATAAACCCACAATTCATTGGTCTCAACAAACACACCTCAAAAAGAAGATTACATCGAATAGATCTCCACGAGAGAGGGGGAGAACATTGTATTTATATCCAAAAAGAGAGAAGGAGCCATCTAGCTACTAGCTATGGACCCAAAGGTCTGAAGTAAACTACTCACACTTCATCGGAGGGGCTATGGTGATGATGTAGAAGCCCTGCGTGGTGGATGCCCCCTCCGGTGGAGCTCCAGAATAGGCCCCAAGATGGGATCTCGTGGATACAAAAGGTTGCGGCGGTGGAATTAGGTTTTTGGCTCCCCTTCTGATCGTTTGGGGATACATAGGTATATATAGGCGGAAGGAGTACGTCGGTGGAGCAAAAGGGGGGCCATGAGGCAGGGGCGCGCCCCCACCCTCGTGACTGCCTCTTTTGTTCCTTGGAGCAGGGTCCAAGTCTCCTGGATCACGTTCGGTGAGAAAATCACGTTCCCGAAGGTTTCATTCCGTTTGGACTCCATTTGATATTCTGTTTCTTCGAAGCACTAAAATAGGAAAAAAAACATCAATTCTGGGCTGGGCCTCCGGTTAATAGGTTAGTCCCAAAAATAATATAAAAGTGGAAAATAAAGCCCAATATAGTCCAAAACAGTAGATAAAGTAGCATGGAGCAATCAAAAATTATAGATACGTTGGAGACGTATCAGGCATCCCCATTCTTAATTCCTGCTCGTCCTCGAGTAGGTAAATGATAAAAAAAAGAATTTTTGATGCGGAGTGATACTTTGGCATAATTTCAATGTAAATCTTCTTAATTGTGGCTTGAATATTCAGATCCGAAAGATTCATGACAAAATTTCATATTGATATAAAAAATAATAATACTTCAAGCATACTAATCAAAGCAATCATGTCCTCTCAAAATTGCATGGCAAAAGAAAGTTCATCCCTACAAAATCATATAGTTAGGCTATGCTTCATTTTCGTTACACAAAGATGTTCCCAACTTCTATACCCCCGATGACAAGCCAAGCAATTGTTTCATACTTAAATAATCTCAAACTTTTTCAACCTTCACGCAATACATGAGCGTGAGCCATGGATATAGCACTATGGGTGGAATAGAATATGATGATGGGGATTGTGTGGAGAAGACAAAAAAGGAGAAAGTCTCACATTGACGAGGATAATCAATGGGCTATGGAGATGCCCATTAATTGATGTCAACATGAGGAGTAGTGATTTCCATGCAACGGATGCACTAGAGCTATGAGTGCTCAACAAAAGAAAACTAGTGGGTGTGCATCCAACTTGCTTGCTCATGAAGACCTAGGGCATTTGAGGAAGCCCATCGTAGGAATATACAAGCCAAGTTCTATAATGAAAAATTCCCACTAGTATAAAAAGACAACTTATGAGACTCACTACATGAAGAACAAGGTGCTACTTTGAAGCACAATATATGAGACTCACTACATGAAGAACAAGGTGCTACTTTGAAGCACAAGTGTGGAAAAAGAGATAGTAGCATTGCCCTTTTTTTGGCCTTTATTTTTTTTGGCCTTTCTTTTTTTTTTGGTTTGGGCAATGCTCTAATAATGATGATCATCACACTTCTATTGATTACAACATAAGGATTACAACTCGAAACGTAGAACATGATATGACTCTATATGAATGCCTCCGGCGGTGTACCGAGATGGTGCAATGAATCAAGAGTGGCATGTATGAAAAATAATGCATGGTGGCTTTGCCACAAATACGATGTTAACTACATGATCATGCAATGGCAATATGACAAAAGTAATGTATGTCATGATGATGATGATGGAAGTTGCATGGCAATATATCTCGGAATGGCTATGGAAATGCCATGATAGGTAGGTATGGTGGCTGTTTTGAGGAAGATACAAGGAGGTTTATGTGTGATAGAGCGTATCGTATCACGGGGTTTGGATGCACTGGTGAAGTTTGCACCAACTCTCAAGGTGAGAAAAGGGCAATGCACGGTACCGAAGAGGCTAGCAAAGGCGGAAAGGTAAAAGTGCGTAAAATCCATGGACTCAACATTAGTCAAAAGAATTCATATACTTATTGCAAAAATTTAGAAGTCATCAAAAATCAAGTACTACGCGCATGCTCCTAGGGGGATAGATTGGTAGGAAAAGACCATCGCTCGTCCCCGACCGCCACTCATAAGGATGCACAAGCCAGGTACACTTCATGTTTCAAATTTGTTACACAACTTTAACCATACGTGCATGCTACGGGACTTGCAAACTTCAACACAAGCATTCTTTAAATTCATAATCACCCAACTAGCATGACTTTAATATCACTACCTCCATATCTCAAAACAATTATCAAGCATCAAACTTATCTTAGTATTCAATTCACTCAAAAGAAAGTTTCACATATCTTGAATACCAAGTATATTAACATTAAGCAAATTACCATGCTATTAACGACTCTCAAAATAATCTAAGTGAAGCATGAGAGATCAATAGTTTCTTTAAAACAAATCCACCACCGTGCTCTAAAAGATCTAAGTGAAGTACTAGAGCAAAAATTATCACGCTCAAAAGATATAAGTGAAGCACTACGAGAAAAACTATCAAGCTCAAAAGATATAAGTGAAGTACTATGAGCAAAACTATCAAGCTCAAAAGATATAAGTGAAGTACATAGAGTATTCTAAAAAATTCCAATTCATGTATGGCTCTCTCAAAAGGTGTGTACAACAAGGATGATTGTGGTAAACTAACAGGCAAAGACGCAAATAATACAAGACGCTACAAGCAAAACACATATCATGTGGTGAATAAAAATATAGCTCCAAGTAAATTACCGATGGAAGTAGATTTAAAGAGGGATGCCTTCCGGGCATCCCAAGCTTTGACTTTTGGTGTCCTTGATTATCTTGGGGTGCCATGGGCATCCCCAAGCTTAGGCTCTTGCCACTCCTTGTTCCATAATCCATCAAAAGAATTCACCCAAAAGTTGAAAACTTCACAACACAAAACTCAATAGAAATCTCGTGAGCTCCGTTAGAGAAAGAAAACAAAAGACTACTTTAAGGTACTGTAATGAAATCATTCTTTATTTATGTTGGTGTTAAACCTACTGTATTCCAACTTCTCTATGGATTATAAACTATTTTACTAGCCATAGATTCATCAAAATAAGCAAACAACACACGCAAAACAGAATCTGTCAAAAACAGAACAGTCTGTAGTAATCTGTAACTAACGCAAATTTCTGGAACTCTAAAACTCCTACAAAAATAGGAAGTCCTGAAAAATTTGTTTATTGAACAGCAGCAAAACGAATCAGCGCAAAAGCACGTTACTGTGATTTAACAAAATTATATTCGTGCGCGCAAAGTTTCTATTTTTCAGCAGAATCAAATCAACTATCATCGTAGGTTATCCTATAGGTTCTACTTGGCACAAACACTAACTAAAACATAAAACCACATCCAAACAGAGGCTAGATGGATTATTTATTCCTAAACAGAAGCAAACAAACAAAAAAAATTGGGTTGCCTCCCAACAAGCGCTATCGTTTAACGCCCCTAGCTAGGCATAAAAGCAAGGATAGATCTAGGTATTGCCATCTTTTGTAGGCAATCCATAAGTGGCTCTCATAATAGATTCATATGGTAATTTTAATTTATTTCTAGCGAAGTGTTCCATGCCCTTCTTCAAGGGAAATTGGAATCTAATATTCCCTTCCTTCATATCAATAATTGCACCAATCGTTCTAAGGAAAGGGCTACCAAGAATAATACACTAGTAGAAAACCAACCATTAGTCCCGGTTCGTAAGGGCCTTTAGTCCCGGTTCATGAACCGGGACTAATGGGTCGTTACTAATGCCACCACCCATTAGTCCCGGTTCAAACACGAACCGGGACCAATGTGGCTCCACGTGGCCCTGTGCACCGAGCCCAGTCAGAGGTCCTTTGGTCCCGGTTGGTGGCTCCAACCGGGACCAAAAGTCAAAATTTTTTACAAAAGTGGCTGCTTTAGGGGTTTTGGGGGTTATTTTTAGGTTGTTATTATATCTAGCTAATAGAGAGAAGTGTCCTCTCTTATCTTCATCCTTGGTTTATCAACGCTGCTGCTATGTTCATTGCACCCGCAGACATAACATGCTCATGCATGCTTTGCATCATACATCATCATATATATGTATATAATAACAAGTCCTACTAATCATGCATCATCATACTACTTCTACTTGTTATTAATAATAAGTCATACGATCATCATCCTCATATATAGTCATCGAACCCAACCCTACATAATTGTTCTTAGCACATGATCATCAGTATCAGGTATAGGACCTAAACACCCTTAAGGTAAAATAGCATAAAACAATATAGACCCTGACTCTCCATTATGAAGAATGGCGATCATACTGTCTCCAATTCTTGCCTTTCGCTGCTTATTGCTTCCAAGAAGCTCCTTACGACTGTCCATACATTTTTTCCATTCTTTGATTGTTATGTCTCCACTTCTTTTAAAAACCCGGTATGGACAGTTGAGATTCGTAGGACGACCTGGTCGTATGTTCAAAACATGAAGGCTACCACGCATATACATCAGATGAGGCACACAATCATTCGGGATTATCTATTGAAAAACATAGTAATAACTTCGTAGTTAGCAATGATGTACTAGTTTTAGAAGTGTGCAAAAAGATGCACGGATGTTGTAATAGTAAAAAATAATCTTACCAAGGTATCTCCATGGTAGTTACCGTAGTTCAACACATGCACTAGTGGCACGTATTGACCATAATGTTGAGGAGTTTGATTGTAGATATTGTAATTCTCAAGATCAGTACAAAATCCGACCAGATGATTTTTCTCCTGATAAGTTAGTTTGGAGCCTTGATGTGTATGCGTTGCATCTACCATCTTCCGCACATTTCTTTAAAGAATGAAAATAAGCTGTCAATGGAGATAAGTTGTCAACTATATATTTAGAAATAAACAATATAAATTACTTAATAACTATGTTTAGCTCACATGAGGGAAGAACTGGAGGTGTATCCACAAAGACCCAAATCGAAGGTGTCTCTTGCTCGATTGTAGGATCACCAAGATCCATGGTGACAACCATACCCTCATCAAGACCATACATCTTGCAAAATGCATCCCAATTTTTTCAGCCAAAATGGGTTACACTCTGAGCATTGTACAGCTTTACTTGAAAATCCACACCATGTTCGGTACTTAGGATAATTCTTTTGGTTTCAAAATTTTCATGGTCTTCAAAATCCATCCTCTCCAAGACATAGCGTCTTGCAAAGCATGGGATAAGCTAGTCGAATTGGAAAAGATGAAAAATACACGTTAAAATAGTTGAAGTCGTGCTTAATTACGAAAAAACTATTGTCGTCGTTGCATACCGTATGAACATCGCAAGTCTCCTCGAGCTTAATCTTTGAAGCGCCGATCTTCGCCCAGCTCAATGAATCATCAGACATACCTCGATCGTCGTGGCACCAGTCCACACTCCCGGCGATTTTCGTCGTCCGATGAGTACGACATTTCCGGCCTACGTTCATAATTCAAATATTAAACTAGATCATTATTATTAATCACGGGTTGACTATCAATGATCGATGTACGTACGTAGGTCCTCTTTCATTCCCGAATGCATTATTATACCAAATTGTCTAGCACACGGGAATGAAGGAGAACTTATCCAATATGAGCATTCAATAAGCAAAACCAAATCACAAAATAAAGTATAGTATTCAAATTAGCATGCATTCAATAATTATAAGCAAAAGTACATCATCTCTTGGTGTCCGTACATCATCGAATATTATCACTAATACAACTAGAACCGTAGCGCCCGACGGGTATCGACGCGGGCGGTGGATACCCAAAGATAAGGAACCATCACAGGATCATAGCTCCAGTGAGATCTCTGAAGAACCTGCCAGCTATTGTCGAACCTCCCCTCCAATGCAACCATGTAGCGACGGACGTGCTCGTCCTCCACGCTGACACAGTGACGTACCACCTCCGCGGTGTCCGGATGCCTCACCACCATCACTAGCCCACGCGACCGCCACCAAATAAGGATCGGGTCAACAACGGGCTGCTTCCTCACCAACCTACGTCCCCCGGAAGGTAGCACCTCCCAATACCAACCGGCGGAGCCAGGTCCAACATGGCCCCGATCAAGCAGGCCTCCACCCCGAGTCGCAGCAGCGACGAGGATGCGGATAGGCATCGCCGACGCCGACTCGGGAACTACTTCTATATATAGTTAAATAAAAGTAGTCTTATTAATTAAATCAACTGTCTAGTTCAACTACTAAACACTTACTATAAATAAATAAGTAGTAGTTACTAAAAACAAACTACTTCATTATATAGTAAAATAAATTAGTTTATTAAATCAGCTAGCTAGTTCAACTATATATAAACTACTTCTTCTTTTTTTCCTTTTTCTAAATACTATGAACAAAAAAATCATTAAAATTCTATGAACAAAATTAATTACACAATCTAAATATCACCAAAAAAATCTATTAACAATAATATGAACAAATTAATTACACAATCTAACATAATATAATACATATCTAAATTACTATCTAAATTACATAATATGAACAAATCTAACAGAAAAAAAATCTAACATAAAAAACTAACATAAAAAATCTATTTACAGAAAAAAAAATCTAACATAATATAATACATATCTAAATTACTACACATCTAATCTAACAAAAAGATCTAAATTACACAATATGAACAAATCTAACAGAAAAAAAAATCTAACATAAAAAATCTATTTACAGAAAAAAAATCTAACATAATATAATACATATCTAAATTACTACACATCTAATCTAACAAAAAGATCTAAATTACACAATATGAACAAATCTAACAGAAAAAAAATCTAACATAAAAAATCTATTAACAGAAAAAAATCTAACATAATATGAACAAATTAATTACACATTCTAAATTAACTACATATCTAAATCTATTAACTACAAAAAAATCTATGAACTACATATCTACTACACATCTAATCTAACAAAAAAAATCTATGAACTACAAAAAAAATCTAAAAACAAATCTAACAAAATTAAAAAAAGAGGATCACAGCCGGCGACGGCGATGGCGACGGCGACGGCGAGGTGCGGGCTGGCCGGGCGACAGTGTCGAGGCGGCGCTTGGGCGGGCGGCGACGCGTCGATCGGGCGGCTGCAGTAGGCGGGCGGTGCGTGAAGGCGCTTGGGCGGGCGGCCGGGCGGCGGCGGGCGGCGACGGCGCGGGCGGACGGCGACGGCGAGGTAGCGGCAGGGACGCGCGACGGGCGGAGGAGGAGAGGCCGGAGAGATCGAAGTCGGGAGAGGAGGACGGCGCGCTAAGTGCTGTATATATAGCAACGGCATTGGTCCCGGTTCGTGGTACAAACCGGGACCAATGCCTCCTTTAGTCCCGGTTGGTGCCGCCAATCGGGACCAAAGGCCTCTTTTCAGCAGCCCAAAGGGCGGGAAATGAAGACCTTTGGTCCCGGTTGGAGGCTCCAACCAGGACTAAAGGGTGGGCATTGGACCCGGTTGGAGCACCCAACCGGGACCAAAGAATAGCATTGGTCCCGGTTGGAGCCATGAACCGGTACCAATGGACCCGTGTAACTACTTTTTTATTTTCTGCAGCTATTTTTTTGTTGATTCTTCCTGCAGCTGTTTTTTAGTCCCACCTCGCCAAGCGAGAGGCACTCGCAGCTGTTTATAAGCCCTGAGTGCAGATACAATGACGAAGAGGCTCAATGCTCCTGCACGTTGGTTAGCTTCAAGCCTTGCGGAATACGGTAGACCGCAGAGCTATGTGCAAAGCGATTGACACTATTCCAAAAGGCTTGAAGCAAATTAACGAGCATTGCGCCTCTTTTTGTTTTTAATGACTTATTACAACTCAGAAAAAAAAAGAAAAAATAAATGTAGCAGAAAAGAAAAAATATAAAAAACCACTCGAAATAAATAGAAGAAAAATATAATGAGAAAAGAAAAATATATAGAAAACTACTCGTAAATGAATAGAAGCAAAAAATAGTTGTGATTAATCGTACTAAAAAGGAGCATATATGCTTATTTTTAATGTCTTATTACAACTCAGAAATAAAAAGAAAAAATAATATAGCAGAAAAAGAAAAAAAATTGTATAAAAAACTACTCAGAAATGAATAGAAGCAAAAAATAGTTGTGATTAACTATACTAAAAAAGAAGCATATATGCTTATTTTTAATGGCTTATTACAACTCAGAAATAAAAAAAAATATAGCAGAAAAAGAAAAAAACTATATAAAAAACTACTCAGAAATGAATAGAGGCAAAAAATAGTTGTGATTAACTATACTAAAAAAGGAGCATATATGGGGACGCGGAGTAAATGGGCGCGAGCTCAAATGAGCTCGTTATCCTGGACGTTCGGTAGCGCATCAGGATCTGAGCCAATTGTTTATTCGAGCGTGGGAGGGGCGCAGGAAAATGCACACTGTAGATAAATACGTACACAGCAGAGCTGGGTGGTGGGCCAGAGTTAACGCGCAGGTGGGCATCCGTTCGTCCTAGTGGAGGTGGGACGTGGATCGGAATTGCGCGTCCTCGTCTGATCCGTGGCCCTGGAAGTTTGCTACAGCGGCGCCTTTGGAAACAGGGGTCTCGGAGAGAAAAGGAGCGGCGGCGGCGGCGGCGATCCAGCAAGGTGTTTCTGATGCAGCCAATCGGCCGGTACGTAGATGTTTGCTTGCCTGACGGATTCGTCGCGAATCTTACCCGCATGGCTTTGGCGGCTGAAAGGATTTGGTTTTGGCTTAAATCAGATCCAGTGTCCTTGAAGAAGTAGGAGAGAGCTTGGTGCCGGCCCCTGTGCCAACGGCGCCGACGGAAGGCGGTATGCTAGAGGAGAAGGATGTGGTGGTCAGATCCACTCTCATTTAGGAAGTAGGAGATTGCTTCATGCCGGACGCTGTTACGCCTGGTCTGAGGGGAGGTGCTACGGTGGAAGAGCAGCAGGTGGCGGAGCAGCCAGGAGCGGTGGACAGCATGGAAGCTCATGTTTGCGCCGCCAATGAGGCGCTGGTGGGCAGGAGGGATAGCTCGCCTCCAACGTCGGAGCTGTCAACTGGGAAGATGAATCCCCGAGCGCCTGGTTGGAACAAGAGGTTAGTGTTGGATTTGTATTTCAGTCAGTATACTAGGGATTTACATAGTTGGAATGATTGTATAAATCCTGCCATTAGAACAACTAGTGATGTTGCAATCAGGAAGCAGAATCATGTTTACTGAACCCAGTCAGTTCATTTGAGAAAAATGCTGTTTGCTGATTTGAGGGAGTTAATATGTGAATTTGCTAAGTTTAATATGTGTAGTTACTGAACCCAGTCAGCTCATATGAGAAGAACTAGTGATTTTGTAGTGCTATTCAGGGAATCATGCTTAGTGCCGCATGGGGCATTTCATATAAGGAAATGCTGGTTACTGAAATGCAGGCAGTTAATATGTGCAGTTTGCTGCATTTGCATGCTGAGGATTTGTGCTGCTGCACCGAGGAGAACACCCTGCCCAAATCGTGTCAGTGCGCTTGAGAAGGCTATTAAGCGTTATACCGACAACCCAGCTTAGAATGTGATCACACCAGTGCTTGGCACTACTTTTGACTCTTTGGGTGAGCCTTATGACTTCTATAATTTGTATTCATGGGAGAAACGCTTCGGCATCCGATATGGGAAGAGCCGGCTGAATGTAGAGAGCACGAAATAGTGTATGGTTGCTCGGTGAGTATAAAAGTGTGCTTCTGATAGCAGTTGTCAGTTCAGTTAATCTCCTGAGTGGTGCAAATGTGTTAATTGACTGAATTTTTGGAACATTATGTAGGGCAAAGCTGGTGTTGACTTAATTTTTGGAACCTTTTGTTATTTCAGTTTGGAAAATATAGAGTATGATCATGATATGAATGCATACAACTGGTTACCGATTTAGGGGAGACCTTTGATGAGGGTGCTTTGACAGGTATGATACTGAAAAAAGTAGTATCTTGTCCTACAGTTCATATTAAGATTGTGGTAGAGACAAGAACACAATTCCCCCAATCATGTCCTCACAAAAAAAAAAAATTCTCCCAATCATGCCGCTGACATAGGTATTGTGTCGATCATAGGTGGAGTTGTCGGGAGAAATGTGGCTGCCGGAAGCAGGTAAAAATTGTAGGTTAGTCAACTGTGATACAGGTATAAATTTGTCAACTGAAATGTGCTTGAAATACATACTTAAACAAATGTGGTTCACAGGACGGAGGTATGTTGGTGGGGCCTCCGAGACAGGGAACATGGGTTCCGCCAAAGCTGTCTTGGAGACGGAAGGGGAATAAGAAGTCAGAAGAAGGCAACAAGAGGCGGAGGAGAGTGAGGTTCTCGAACATTGTTGAAATAATCTGTCTATCGGAAACCTCATAAACCAAAGACACTTCAAGTGATAATCGCAGTGTGGCAAGTGAGGATGATGACCTTCGTGCGCGTCGTGCAGGTACTATAAAATTGAGTGCCCGTGAAAAGAGTCTTTGTTATCGATATGTCCAACCCATTGATAAGCACTGTGCTTCATCCTCAGGAAGTGACAAAGGTTATAATACATTGGTGGCACAGGAAAGGGTGGCGACCGAGTCCTGAAGGGTGGATGAACCAGAGATAAGCATCTCAGATGTTTCAGCAATCGGTGGTGCTGGTGCGTGCCATGGTGTCTACCAGCTTTGATTAGTTAGGGCTATTTGTTTTGTAAAAAATGTCCTTTTCTTTTGTACAGGTGGAGGTGCTGCTGCTGCACTTAGTTCTGGAACTGGCATGGAAGGAGGGGCTCCTGACGTTGGAACTAATTCTTATGGGAAGATCCAGCGTCATGACTATGAGCCTGGATACACATCATGGGTTCTTCAGGTTAGTGGGATGTATGGGAATTGTTCAATGTTTGAGAGTAGTATTAATGCCGTCAGGGCGGACGTACTGATAACTTGTGTCGACCACAATGTCAGAGGTTGAAGGTAGCTCAAGCCAAGGAGGACGTGTTGGAAATGCTTGAAGATGAATAAATTTTTCAGAATGAATAATTCGGGAGGGAAAGGGTTGCCATAATTTTTTTTTCATTGCCAAGACAGTGTTGCAGGTAAGCTGCCGTGTCAAAACTTTTGGATGCTCAAACACTGCCATGGGCAAGTTTTTGCCTGGCATAGTGGGTGCTCAAACAGTAGTCATGTGCCGGATGGACATGAAACAACATTGCCACATCAAGGGGGTGTTTTTTGATTGACCTGCATATTACTGCTTAAAATTATTATGAATATTAGAAATTGTGGGTAGTGCTGCTTAATTACTTGTAACTTAATTTTGTGTGGTGGCAATGCATCTTAAAGAAGATGAGGTGGTCATTGTTTCCGATCTGGTACTTTGCACGAAAATGTCCTTCTACATCAAGCTCAAATGCTCCCTTATGAAAAAAAAGTAAAAAAAAGTCTGAAATGTTTTGGCAACAAGCATTGATGAATTTATACATACATCTAAACTTTTGTGAGGAAAAGACACTGAAAAAAAAGCAAAATCATTGCTTTAAAATGCTTTTAAAAATAGTCTTTTCAAAGTATTGGGTTTTTTCCTCGAAGCATTTAGGAATGTTTTTCTTCAACAATTTGTGTATGTGTGTTGGTAATTATTTAATGTTTGTTGCAAAAAATTGATTTTTTTAATAAAGAATAATTTACTGTTCATGACAGAGCAGAAACTTCATGCACAATTGAGGAAGAAATAATAAGGGCAGGGAACGAGGCAAACGAATCTTGAGCAGGGCGGGTTTGTACAGTATGCGTAACATCTGAGCCATGGCCAAGTCCGTTGACGACCGTCTGAGCCGTGAGCATGGGACGGCGACCGTCACATTAGAAGTGGTTGGTGGGTGGGCCATGGTCTGCAAAGGAATTGCATATACTATTTCAAATACAGAGCCATATACGGGGGGTGGTGGGAATCTTGGCGCTAGTGGACGTGGGAGATAACGAGCACATATGAGCCCGAGCTCAGAAGAGCACTTCCCCATATATGGTTATTTTTAATGGCTTATTACAACTCAGAAAAAACTATATAAAAAACTACTCAGAAATGAATAGAAGCAAAAAATAGTTGTGATTAACTGTACTAAAAAAGGAGCATATATGCTTATTTTTAATGGCTTATTACAACTTAGAAATAAAAAGAAAAAATAATATAGCAGAAAAAGAAAAAAAACTATATAAAAAACTACTCAGAAATGAATAGAAGCAAAAAATAGTTGTAATTAACTATACTAAAAAAGGAGCATATATGCTTATTTTTAATGGCTTATTACAACTCAGAAATAAAAAGAAAAAAAATAAATATAGCAGAAAAAAAAAAACTACTCAGAAATGAGATGCAGATCGCTTATAGAGGAAATTCAACTTAAATTCATAACGAATTTCAAGATAAACTCGTATGAATTTATGCTAAATTACCTATATAAGCGCATCTATTTTCATTTTCGGAGGAGCTCAATAAGGTAGAGAGGGAGGGACTTATAAACCGGTCCCGTTCCCCTTCGGTTGGCGAGATGGGACTAAACTCTGGTCGCAACGGGTACCAACCATTTAGTCCCGGTTGAAGGTTCGAACCGGGACTAATGGGAAGCCCATTGGTCCCGGTTCATGCCACCAACCGGGACCAATGGTTTTGGGGCAGGAGCGAGGCCCATTGGTCCTGGTTCGTCCCACCAACCGGGACCAATAGTTTTAGACAAACCGGGACCAATGGGCCACGTGGCCCGGCCGGCTCCTGGGGCTCACGAACCGGGTCCGATGCCCCCATTGGTCCCGGTTCTGGATTGAACCGGGACTAATGGGCTGGAGCGGCCTGGACCATTGGCCCCTTTTCTACTAGTGATAGGACATGAAGGATTGCAATCTATATCAAGAACGATAAAATCTACGGGCACATAATTCCTATTTGCAACAATAAGAACATCATTATTTCTTCCCATGGGCTTTTTAATAGTGAAATCCGCAAGATGCAAGTTTAGAGAGCAATCATCAAAGTCACGAAAATCTAACAAATCACACAAAGTTTTGGGAATAGTAGAGACACTAGCACCCACATCACACAAAGCATGAAACTCATAATCTTTAATTTTAATTTTAATAGTAGGTTCCCACTCATAATAGAGTTTTCTAGGGATAGAAACTTTCAACTCAAGTTTTTCTTTATAAGATTGCATCAAGGCATCAACAATGTGTACGGTAAAGGCCTTATTTTGACTATAAGCATGAGGAGAATCTAGCACGGATTGCGACAAAGGAAATACAATCAATTAAATAGCAATTTTCATAGTTAAATTCCTTGAGATCCAAAATAGTGGGTTTAGCAACATCTAGGTTTTTATTTCTTTCAATCCCACTTTTATCAATTTCATCATCAAGATCTAGAAACTCCGAATTATTAGAACGCCTTCTAGGTAAAGTAAGATCATATTCAGTTTCATCAAGATTCATATTGCAAAACAAAGATTTAATGGGGGACACATCAATAACTTTTAGATCTTCATCTTGATTTTCATAGGAATTCGGTTTAGCGGCCATCTTATTGACTAAGGTAGCTTGCATGTCCGAAATTTCAGCGGTCATCTTTCCAAGACGAGCAATTTGGGCTCTTATACCATCAAATTATTTATACATATCATCGAGTTCTTTATTCATATAACTCATAAAACTTTTTTGTTCCTTAAGCTCATTTCTAAAGAAATTATTATGCTCAAATTGCAAAACCATAAACTTTCTGACATTGCTTTCGATCTCCTCTAGCCTTTTAAGGTGAAGGTCACCAAATCTAGGTAGAGCCATCGCGACAAGCAAGCAAACTAACACGCGAGCAAACAAACGGACGAGGAAAAAGGCAACGGGAAAAAGAGGAGGAGATTGGGAAAGAGAGGGCGAATAAAACGACAAGGGTGAAGTGGGGGAGAGGAAAACGAGAGGCAAATGGCAAATAATGTAATGCAAGAGATAGGGATTGTGGTCGGTACTTGGTATGGTTGACTTGCTCTTGCGTGAGCCTCCCCGGCAACGGCGCCAGAAATTCTTCTTGCTACCTCTTGAGCACTGCGTTGGATTTCCCCGAAGAGGAGAGGATGATGCAGCAAAGTAGCGTAAGTATTTCCCTCAGTTTTTGAGAACCAAGGTATCAATCTAGTAGGAGACCACGCACAAGTCCCTCGTACCTACACAAAACGATAGCTCCTCGCAACCAACGTGATTAGGGGTTGTCAATCCCTTCACGGTCACTTACGAGAGTGAGATCTGATAGAGATGATAAATAATATCTTTGGTATATAGATGCAAAGTGAAAAGTAAAAGGCAAAGTAAAAACAAAGCAAGTAATAAAGCAATGGAGATTGATATGATGAGAATAGACCCGGGGGCCATAGGTTTCACTAGTGGCTTCTCTCAAAAGCATAGATATTCTACGGTGGGTGAACAAATTACTGTTGAGCAATTGACAGAATTTAGCATAGTTATGAGTATATCTAGGTATGATCATGTATATAGGCATCACGTCCGAGACAAGTAGATCGAAATGATTCTCTATCTACCACTATTACTCCACTCATCGACCGCTATCCAGCATGCATCTAGAGTATTAAGTTAAAAACAGAGTAACGCCTTAAGCAAGATGACATGATGTAGAGGTATAAATTCATGCAATATGATAAAAATCCCATCTTGTTATCCTCGATGGCAACAATATAATACATGCCTTGCCGACCCTTCTGTCACTAGGAAAGGACACCGCAAGATTGAACCCAAAGCTAAGCACTTCTCCAATTGCAAGAACTACCAATCTAGTTGGCCAAACCAAAAGGATAATTCAAGGAGACTTGCAAAGATAACTCAATCATACATAAAAGAATTCAGAGAAGATTCAAATATTATTCATAGATAAGCTGGATCATAAACCCACAATTCACCGGTCTCAACAAACACACCGCAAAAAGAAGATTACATCGAATAGATCTCCATGAGAGAGGGGGAGAATATTGTATTGAGATCCAAAAAGAGAGAAGAAGCCATCTAGATACTAGTTATGGACCCGAAGGTCTGAAGTAAACTACTCACACTTCATCGGAGGGGCTATGGTGATGATGTAGAAGCCCTCCGTGGTGGATGCCCCCTCCAGCAGAGCTCCAGAACAGGCCCCAAGATGGGATCTCATGGATACAGAAGGTTGCGGCGGTGGAATTAGGTTTTTGGCTCCCCTTCCGATCGTTTGGGGATACGTAGGTATATATCGGAGGGAGGAGTACGTCGGTGGAGCAACAGGGGGGCCACGAGGCAGGGGGCGCGCCCTAGGGGGCGCACCCCCCACCCTCGTGACCGCCTCTTTTGGTTCCTTGGAGAAGGGTCCAAGTCTCCTAGATCACGTTCGGTGAGAAAATCACGTTCCTGAAGGTTTCATTCTGTTTGGACTCTGTTTGATATTCCGTTTCTTCGAAACACTGAAATAGGCAAAATAAACAACAATTCTGGGCTGGGCCTCCGGTTAATAGGTTAGTCCCAAAAATAATATAAAAGTGGAAAATAAAGCCCAATATAGTCAAAAACAGTAGATAAAGTAGCATGGACCAATCAAAAATTATAGATACGTTGGAGACGTATCAATCATCATCACCAACGATCCTCTCATCAGTAGGGGGTCAATCTCCATCAAAATCTTCACCAGCACCATCTCCTCTCAAACCCTAGTTCATCTCTTGTATCCAATCTTGTATCAAAACCACAAATTGGTACTTGTGGGTTGCTAGTAGTGTTGATTACTCCTTGTAGTTGATGCTAGTTGGTTTATTTGGTGGAAGATCATATGTTCAGATCTTTAATGCATATTAATACTCCTCTGATCATGAACATGAATATGCTTTGTGAGTAGTTACGTTTGTTCCCGAGGACATGGGTGAAGTCTTTCTACTAGTAATCATGTGAATTTGGTATTCGTTCGATATTTTGATGAGATGTATGTTGTCTCTCCTCTAGTGGTGTTATGTGAACGTCGACTACATGACACTTCACCATTATTTGGGCCTATAGGACGGCATTGGGAAGTAATAAGTAGATGATGGGTTGCTAGAGTGACAGAAGCTTAAACCCTAGTTTATGCGTTGCTTCGTAAGGGGCTGATTTGGATCCACTAGTTTCATGCTATGGTTAGGTTTACCTTAATACTTCTTTTGTAGTTGCGGATTCTTGCAATAGGGGTTAATAATAAGTGGGATGCTTGTCCAAGAAAGGGTAGCACCCAAGCACCGGTCCACCCACATATCAAATTATCAAAGTAACGAACGCGAATCATATGAGCGTGATGAAAACTAGCTTGACGATAATTCCCATGTGTCCTCAGGAGCGCTTTTCTCATTATAAGAAATTTTCCAGGCTTGTCCTTTGCTACAAAAAGGATTGGGCCACCTTGCTGCACCTTATTTACTTTTATTGCTTGTTACCCGTTACAAATTATCTTATCACAAAACTATCTGTTACCTACAATTTCAGTTCTTGCAGAGAATACCTTACTGAAAACCGCTTGTCATTTCCTTCTGCTCCTCGTTGGGTTCGACACTCTTACTTATCGAAAGGACTACGATAGATCCCCTATAATTGTGGGTCATCAAGACTATTTTCTGGTGCCGTTGCCGGGGAGTGAAAGTTGGTGAGGAAACATTTATATAGTGTGCTGAAATTTTCTGTCACTTGTGACTATGGAAACTAATCCTTTGAGGGGCTTGTTCGGGGCATCTTCGCCCCGACCAGTAGAGCAAAGATTTGCTCCTCAACCTACTGAACATACTGAAAATATTTACTTTGAAATTCCTTCGGGTATGATAGAGAAACTGCTAGCTAATCCCTTTGCAGGAGATGGAACATTGCATCCCGATTTACACCTTATCTATGTGGATGAAGTTTGTGGATTATTTAAGCTTGTAGGTATACCCGATGATGTTGTTAATAGGAATGTCTTCCCTTTATCTTTGAAGGGAGATGCATTGACATGGTATAGGCTATGTGATGATACGGGATCTTGGGACTATAAACGACTGAAATTGGAATTTCACCAGAAGTTCTATCCTATGCACCTTGTTCATCGTGATCGTAATTACATATATAATTTTTGGCCTCGCAAAGGAGAAAGCATCTCTCAAGGTTGGGCGAGGCTTAAGTCAATGTTATATCCATTCCCCAATCATGAGCTCTCAATAGAAATGATTATTCAAAAAATTTATGCTCGGCTTTCTCTCAATGATCGCACCATGCTCGATACTTCCTGTGTTGGCTCTTATATGATGAAGACTATTGAATTCAAGTGGGATTTATTGGAATGAATTAAATGCAACTCTGAAGATTGGGGATCCGATGATGGTAAGGAGTCAGGTATGACACCTAAGTTTGATTGTGTTAAATCTTTTATGGATACCGATGCTTTTCGTGGATTTAGCGCTAAATATGGACTTGACTCTGAGATAGTAGCTTCTTTCTGTGAATCTTTTGCTACTCACGTTGATCTCCCAAAGGAGAAGTGGTTTAAATATAATCCTCCCATTGAAGTAAAAGTAGTTGCACCTGTTACAGTTGAGGAAAAGACTGTCACTTATAATGATCCTATTGTTCCTACTACTTATGTTGAGAAACCACCCTTCCCTGCTAGGATAAAGCATCATGCTAAAGCTTCAACTGTGGTTTGTAAAAGTACTACTAGGACATATACACCTCCTGATCAAATTAAAGTTGAACCTAGTATTGCTATGGTTTGGTTGATAATATTGATGGGCATGTTATTTACTTCTGTGAGGAAGCTGCTAATATTGCTAAACCCGATGCTAAGATACATAGACCTGTAGTAGGCATGCCTGTTATTTATGTTAAAATAGGAGATCATTGTTATCATGGCTTATGTGATATGGGTGCTAGTGCTAGTTCAATACCTATTTCCTTATATAATGAAATTATGCATGATATCGCACACTCTGAAATAGAAGATATTGATGTTACTATTAAGCTTGCCAATAGAGACACTATTTCACTAGTTGGGATTGTTAGAGATGTTGAAGTCTTGTGTGGGGAAGTTAAATATCCTGTTGATTTTCTTGTTCTTGGTTCCCCACAAGATAGTTTTTGTCCCATTATATTTGGTAGACCCTTCTTGAATACTGTTAATGCTAGGATTGATTGCAAAAAGGATGTTGTTACAATTGGCTTGGGGGATATGAAACATGAGTTTAACTTTGCCAAATTTCGTAGACAACCCCATGATAAAGAATTGCCTTGTAAGGATGAAATTATTGGTCTTGCTTCTATTGCCGTGCCTCCTACTGATCCTTTAGAACAATATTTGCTAGACCATGAAAATGATATGTTTATGAATGAAAGAAGGTAAATAGATGAAGTATTCCTTAAACAAGGTCCTATTCTCAAACACAACTTACCTATTGAAATCCTTGGGGATCCTCCTCCACCCAAGCGTGATCCCGTGTTTGAGCTTAAACCATTACCTGATACTCTTAAATATGCTTATCTTGATGAAAAGAAGATATATCTTGTTATTATTAGTGCTAACCTTTCAGAGCAGGAAGAGGAAAGATTATTGAAAACTCTGAAGAAGCACCGTGCTGCTATTGGATATACTCTTGATGATCTTAAGGGCATTAGTCCCACTCTATGCCAACACAAAATTAAATTGGACGAAGGCTCCAAACCAGTTAGAGATCATCAACGGTGGTTAAATCCTAAGATAAAAGACGTGGTAAGAAAGGAAATACTAAAGCTCCATGAGGCAGGTATAATTTATCCCGTTGTTGATAGTGAGGGGGTAAGTCCTGTCCACTGTGTCCCTAAGAAGGGAGGTATTACTGTAGTCCCTAATGATAAAGATGAATTGATCCCTTAAAGAATTATTACAGATTATAGGATGGTAATTGATTTCCGTAAATTAAATAAAGCTACTAAGAAAGATCATTACCCTTTACCTTTTATTGATCAAATGCTAGAAAGACTATCCAAACATACACATTTCTGCTTTCTAGATGGTTATTCTGGTTTCTCTCAAATACTTGGGTCAGCGGACGATCAAGCAAAGACTACTTTTACTTGCCCTTTTGGTACTTTTGCTTATAGACGTATGCCTTTTGGTTTATGTAATGCACCCGCTACCTTTCAAAGTTGTATGATGGCTATATTCTCTGACTTTTTTGAAAATATTTGTGAGGTATTCATGGATGACTTCTCCGTTTATGGATCCTCTTTTGATGATTGCTTGAGCAACCTTGATCGAGTTTTGGAGCAATGTGAAGACACTAGTCTCATCTTGAATTGGGAAAAGTGCCACTTTATGGTTAATGAAGGCATTGTCTTGGGGCATAAAATTTCTGAAAAAGGTATTGAAGTTGATAAAGCTAAAGTTGATGCTATTGAAAAGATGCCGTGTCCCAAGGACATTAAAGGTATAAGAAGTTTCCTTGGTCATGCCGGTTTTTATAGGAGGTTCATTAAGGACTTCTCTAAAATCTCTAGCCTCTGACTAATCTATTACAAAAAGATATTCCTTTTGTTTTCGATGATGCTTATGTACAAGCATTTGAAATACTTAAGAAATCTTTGATCACTGCACCTATTGTTTAGCCACCAGATTGGAGTTTACCCTTTCAAATTATGTGTGATGCTAGTGATTATGCTGTAGGTGTCGTTCTAGTGCAAAGAGTTGATAATAAATTAAATGTTATCCAGTAGGCTAGTAAAACTCTTCACACTGCCCAGAGAAATTATGCTACCACTAAAAAGGAATTCTTAGCAGTTGTATTTGCATGTGATAAGTTTAGACCTTATATTGTTGATTCTAAAGTAACTATTCACACTAATCATGCTGCTATTAAATATCTTATGGAAAAGAAAGATGCTAAGCCTAGACTTATTAGATGGGTTCTCTTGCACCAAGAATTTGATTTGCATATTATTGATAGAAAGGGAGCTGAGAACCCCGTTGCAGACAACTTGTCTAGGTTAGAGAATGTTCTCGATGACCCACTACCTATTGATCATAGCTTCCCTGATGAACAGTTAGCTGTCATAAATGCTTCTCGTACTGCTCCATGGTATGCTGATTATGCTAATTACCTTGTTGCTAAATTTATAGCGCCTAGTTTCACATACCAGCAAAAGAAAAAGTTCTTTTATGATTTAAGACATTACTTCTGGGATGACCCACACCTTTATAAAGAAGGAGTAGATGGTGTCATTAGACATTGTGTACTTGAGCATGAACAGGAACAGATCCTACGCAAGTGTCACTCCGAACCATATGGAGGACACCACACTGGAGATAGAACTGCACATAAGGTATTGCAATCTGGTTTGTATTGGCCTACTCTCTTTAAAGATGCCCGTAAGTTTGTCTTGTCTTGTGATGAATGTCAAAGAATTGGTAATATTAGTAGATGTCAAGAAATGCCTATGAACTATTCTCTTGTTATTGAACAGTTTGATGTTTGGGGCTTTGATTATATGGGACCTTTTCCTGCTTCTAATGGATATACACATATTTTAGTTGCTGTTGATTACGTTACTATGTGGGTAGAAGCTATTCCAACTAGTAGTGCTGATCATAACACCTCTATTAAGATGCTTAAAGAAGTTATTTTTCAGAGGTTTGAGTCCCTAGATATTTAATGACTGATGGTGGTTCACATTTTATTCATGGTGCTTTTCGTAAAATGCTTGCTAAGTATGATGTTAATCATAGAATTGCATCTCCATATGACCCACACTCTAGTGGTTAAGTAGAATTGAGTAATAGAGAGCTCATATTAATTTTGCAAAAGACTATTAATAGATCTAGAAAGAATTGGTCCAAAAAACTTGATGATGCATTATGGGCCTATAGAACTACATATAAAAATCCTATGGGTATGTCTCCGTATAAGATGGTTTATGGAAAAGCATGTCACTTACCTCTTGAACTTGAACATAAGGCATATTGGGCTATTAAAGAGCTCAATTATGATTTCAAACTTGCCGGTGAGAAGAGGTTATTTGATATTAGCTCACTCGATGAATGGAGAACCCAAGCCTATGAGAATGCCAAGCTGTTCAAAGAAAAAGTCAAAAGATGGCATTTCAAAAGGATACAAAAGCGTGAGTTTAAGTAGGTGATTATGTGTTGCTATTCAACTCTCATTTAAGATTTTTTGCAGGAAAACTTCTCTATAAATGGGAAGGTCATTACGTTATCGAGGGAGTCTATCGTTCCGGTGCTATAAAAATCAACAACTTCAAAGGCACCAATCCGAAGGTGGTGAACGGTCAAAGAATCAAACATTATATCTCAGGTAATCCTATAAATGTTGAAACTAATATTATTGAAACCGTAACCCCGGAGGAATACATAAGGGACACTTTCCAGAATGTTTCAGACTCCGAAAAGGAATAGATATGTGGTACGGTAAGTAAACCGACTCCAAAACAGTTCTAATAGCAATTTTTCTCCGTTTTGGAATATTTAAGAATTTAGGAAAATAAGAAGTGGTCTGGGAAGGACACAAGGCCTCCACGAGGGTGGAGGGCGTGCCCACCCCTATTGGGCGCGCCCCCTGCCTCGTGGGCACGTCGTGTGCCTTCCGGACTTCGTTTTCCTGCACGATACTTCTTTTGGTCGGTAAAAATTCATTATATAATCTCCCAAAGGTTTTGACCACCGCATCACGCAAAAATCTTCTGTGTTTGTTTTGAGCTGTTTTTCTGACAGATCTAGAGCATCCTGACATCACCCTCCTCCAACAATGAAGACAAGGAAGCTTGGCTATTGAAGATAGAGCTGAAAAGAGAAGAACCGTAGAAGGTTAACAAGGATGAAGGGATCAAGAAGGCCATGGATGATCAAGCTCCGGCGATGGAAGAAGAAAACATCCCTCAACCTCTACCTAACCTCTTTACCCCAACTGAGATTGAAGCTTTCAAGATGATTGAGTTAGCTCGCATACAAAACAAGTATCTCACACAGGAAAATATTTTGTTAAAGGATCATATCGTCGCACTCAAGGGCATTATCCGCAAGTTGGAGGAGCTTTTACGCTCGATGTGCGATTATCCACCATCATCATCACCACCTTCATCACCTCCGAGGACTTAATCACATGGGTATGGGCACTCCCCTTGGCAACTGCCAAGCTTGGGGGAGGTGCCCCGGTATCGTATCACCATCACACTCCTATCTTTACCGTTTTTCTTAGTTTGATCCTTTTAGTAATATCTTGATCTAGTAGAATAAAGTTTTGGTATGAATTAGTTTTGAGTTTTGCTTTGTGGTCCCTCTATGTAATTGAGTCCGTGAGCTATATAATAAAGATTAGTGTTGAGTCAAGGGATTTGCTATCTTGCTATGATCTTGAGAAAATAGAAAGAATAAAAAGAATAAAAGAGTTGATATTGATCTTATGGATAGTAATGACTTCACACATAGAGAGTATGAGGCTTAAAAGTTGTTGAGAGTTGACAAACATAGTTTTGGCATCGTTGCAATTAATAGGAAGTAATAAAGAAAGAGAGGTTTTCACATATAAATATACTAGCTTGGACATCTTTTATGATTGTGAGCACTCATTAAGTATGACATGCTAAAGAGTTGATGTTGGACAAGGAAGATAACGTAATTGGTTATGTTTTCTCACATTTTAGTTAAAGTATATTGTCATGGATCGTTCAACATGTTGAGCTTGCCTTTCCCCCTCATGCTAGCCAAATTCCTTGCACCAAGTAGAGATACTGCTTGTGCTCCCAAATATCCTTAAACCCAGTTTTTGCCATGAGAGTCCACCATACCTACCTATGGATTGAGTAAGGTCCTTCAAGTAAGTTGTCATGTTGCAAGCAATAAAAATTGCTCTCTAAATATGTATGACTTATTAGTGCAGAGAAAATAAACTTTATACGATCATGTGATATGGAAGTAACAAAAGCGACGAACTGCATAATAAATGTTCATATCACAAGTGGCAATATAAAGTGACGTTCTTTTGCATTACGACTTTGTGCATCCAACCCTAAAAGCACATGACAACCTCGGCTTCCCTCTGCGAAGGGCCTATCTTTTACTTTATATCTTTTACATTATGCAAGATTCAAGGTGATCATCACCTTTCCCTTTTTCATTTTATCCTTTGGCAAGCACCTCGTGTTGGAAAGATCCTGATATATATATATATCCAATTGGATGTAAGTTAGCATGAACTATTATTGTTGATATTACCCTTGAGGTAAAAAGTTGGGAGGCAACACTATAGGCCCCTATATTTCTCTGTGTCCGATTAAAACTCCATAACCATAAGTATTGTGTGAGTGTTAGCAATTGTAGAAGACTATATGATAGTTGAGTTGCTGAAAAGCTCTATTCTTGACTCTTTCCGATGTTATGATAAATTGCAATTGCTTCAATGACTAAGATTATAGTTTGTTAGTTCTCAATGAAGTTTTCTGAACCATACTTAACATTGTGAATAGATTGTTACTTGAGCATAAGAAATCATATGACAAAACCTATACATGTTGTTGTTATAAGAATGATCATGATGCCCTCATGTCCGTATTTTATTTTTATCGACACCTCTATCTCTAAACATGTGGACATATTTTCCGGTATCGGCTTCCGCTTGAGGACAAGCGAGGTCTAAGCTTGGGGGGTTGATACGTCCATTTTGCATCATGCTTTTATATCGATATTTATTGCATTACGGCCTGTTATTACACATTATGTCACAATACTTATGGCTATTCTCTCTTATTTTACAAGGTTTATCATGAAGAGGGAGAATGCCGACGGTTGGGATTCTGGCTGGAAAAGGAGCAAATATTGGAAACCTATTCTGCACAGCTCCAAAAGTCCAGAAACTCCACAAAAGTCATTTTTGGAATTAATAAGAATTATTGAGCAAAGAAAGTACCAGAGGGGGCCCACACCCTGGCCATGAGGGTGGGGGCGCGCCCACCCCTACTCGGCGCGCCCCCTACCTCGTGGGTCCCCTGGTGGCCCTCCGGCGCCCATATTCTGCTATATGAAGTCTCTTACCCTGGAAAAACTCATAAGCAAGCTTACGGGACGAAACTCCGCCGCCACGAGGCAGAGCCTTGGTGGAACCAATCTAGGGCTCCGGCGGAGCTGTTCTACCGGGGAAACATCCCTTCGGGAGGGGGAAATCGTCGCCATCGTCATCACCAATGATCCTCTCATCGGGAGAGGGTCAATCTCCATCAACATCTTCACCAACACCATATCCTCTCAAACACTAGTTCATCTCTTGTATCCAATCTTGTATCAAAACCACAAATTGGTACCTGTGGGTTGCTAGTACTGTTGATTACTCCTTGTAGTTGACGCTAGTTGGTTTACTTGGTGGAAGATCATATGTTCAGATCCATAATGCATATTAATACTCCTCTGATCATGAACACGAATATACTTTGTGAGTAGTTACGTTTGTTCCTGAGGACATTGTCGTGGGAAACGAGCACCTATGGGGCAGGGCCCCTTTTCGGTCCGGCAAGGGAGCGGAGAGCGCACGAAGAGCAGATCGAGGCGAAGCACGCGAGGGATTTTACCCATCTTCGGAGCTCTCCGGAGAGATAAAACTCCTACTGCTGCTTTGTGTTTGTATTCTGTTCTTGCTCGGGAGCGTAGGTGTGTTGTAGTTTCGAATGAGTCGAACCCCTTCTACGTGCGCATGGGCCTCCTTTTTATAGGCTAAAGGGGTCACCGACAGGTGGCAACATAGAGAGAGGGGTAAAAAAGTAAATAGAGGGGTTGGTACAACCGCTATCCACAGTGCCCCCTACCTAACTCTGACGGCAGGGGACAAAGGCATTTAATGCCCGTCCGGTCGCCCAAACAGTGTAAGAAACGACCGTTAGAGGCGCCACTGATCGCCACGATGGCCTCTTCGTCATCTCCACTTGCCACCTCGCACCGCTTGGCTACACAGCGCTCCGCCACGTGCTCCTGGGATTGTCTTGGGGCGACACGTCGTTGGATGCGCTGGAGCGTAGGCGCAGAGTGGTGGCTTCGCCGCGGCAAGCACCTTGCCGCGGTCGCTGTCTTGTCGTACCCGCAAGCTTGCCACTCGCCGGGTCTTGCCGGGACGCGCGGTGCGTCGTGGCAAGTCTCTTGAAAAGTCTTGGTTGGCCTTCCCGGCAAGCTCCTCTTGCCGGGGTCTTGTCCTTCCCGGCAAGCTCCTCTTGCCGGGGCTCTGTCTTCTCAGGTAAACACTTTGTTCTTGAATGGCAGTAATAGGAATAGCAAAGGATCTTGGCGGACGCCCGGCAAGCCTTGCTGCGGGACGCTGCGACTGCCCGTGCACAAGTTCGGGATACTAAGGTACCCCTACTTTAGTACACCGACAGGAGCCCCCGGGCCTGGGTCATACATGGTGTCGAGCGCTGTTGGGCTAGGCCCAAAACAAGGCACGAGCACACGCGGCCTGGGTCCATACCAAATATGACTCCACCGCGCCCTCCCGTAACGGCACGCGTCAAATGCGGCGTCATGGGAGAGATCGTGGGCAATTATTTAATCAGGAAAGGCGTAACGTTGGCCTTTCCCCTTTATAAGCAGAGGAAACAGGGGTCGTTCCCCCCACCTTCGCCACTTGCGGTTTCTTCCTCAGAAAGCTCCGCCGCTCCCCTCCGCTTCCCAAGCCAAAAGAGAGCAGCGCTTCGCCGCCTGTCGCCACCGTCGCTGCCGTCGCCGCCAACCTCCTCCACCGCTTCCGCCATGGCTCCGAAGACCGGGAAGAGCGTGAAGTCGGCCGAGGCGCTGCGGCTTGAGGCGCTGCGCAAGGAACGAGCGCTTTCCCCCCCGAGCTAACCCCGAAGGCGCTGCGGGAGGAGTTATACCTCTTCTGGTCGACAGAGACGCGGGCGCATCCGCGCATGCAGGTACTATCCGCCGAAGCTTCCACTTCGAAAAAGTGTCCCAGAGGATACTATTTCTTCCCTCTGTTCTTCTATTGCGGGCTCTGCCCACCTTTCTCCACTTTCTTCTACGATATCATAAACACATACGGGCTCCATCTCCTTGACTTCACCCCCAACGCCATTCTGACAATGGCGGTTTTCGCGCACCTTTGCGAGAATTTCGTCGGAGTCCAACCCAACGTTGCTCTCTTCCGCCATTATTTCACTCCCCGGGTCGAGAAAGGAGAACCCTTGTCTGGCGGGGTCTCCTGGACCTCAAGGCTCGGCAAGGAGGTGTATCTAGAGGGGGAGCTCCGCAGCAAATGGGACGAGTGGAGGGCTGAATGGTGTTGGATCATTGACGCAGATCCGCAGCCCTTCACCAGTTTGCGCCAGACTCGAGTAGTGCGCGGCGGCGACTGGAGCGCTCTGTCGCCGGACGATGCCAAGCTGAAGATCGCCACCACCCAAATCCTGCGGCTCAGGCTTGCCGGGCTCACAGTAGGGGCCATTGGTGCGGATTTCCTTCGCCGTCGCATCGCCCCTCTGCAGGAGAGGAGGAGGCCCGCCTGGCTGTTTGGCGGCCCGGCGGATATCATGAGGCTGCGTCCCGGGCTCAACTTCAACTTCACAGTTCTGGAGCTTGACGGGATGCTCAAGGAGCTGTTCAAGCATGACGCCAACCATCCGGAGTGGTTCAGGTTGCTGCAAGGCATCATCCCACTGTGCAACAATTCCCAGTGTGATCGCATCCGTGCAATGATGCCGGAGTGCGACTCGCACGGGATTGTCCCAACTTGGATGGAGCCCGCCGACGATGTCGTGCGGCAATTCTTTGACAGCTTGGCGGAGGTAGCAGTCCACGCCGACGAGTAGAGGCTCCTCACCCGCGACACCACCGGCGGCGAGATCTTGACATCGCCATAGGGCGAAGAGGCGGCGGCGGGCCGCCATGGGCGAAGGTTGGCTTCACGTTGGAGGAGGCAGAGGCGGCCGAGGCGGCAAGCCTTGCCAACTGGGAGGACCTTGGCGGGGAGGTCGCTGGCGAGGAGGAGCCCAAAGCCGAGGCAAGCGAGCCTGCCGGGAGCGCAAGTGGCCAGCCGTCTTCAAGCAGCTTGCCGCAGACGGAGCCCCCAGCGCAGCCCCTAGCTCAGCCGAGGAGGCGCCTCCGTAAGACTGGAGACACAGCAGGGCGGCGGGCAGGCCAACAGGCGCAGCGCCGTGGGACGCGCTCTACTGCGGCAAGCACCGTTGCCGCGGGAGCGCCTCATGCCGCGCCAGCAACTGGAGCGGGGTCTTCACGGGCCGCTACTCCTGATCCTACCGCAGCTCCCGCCAAGCGTCCAAGGGAGCCTACTCCTCCGCCTCGTCGCGCTGAGAGGGTGCCGGATTTCGACCTCTCCGCGCTGAGCTCCGAGGAGGAGGAAGAAGAAGAGGAGGAGTAAGACTTTCTTCTTGTTGTACTTATGTTTCTTCAATTCTTGTAGTTTCTTGTCTTGTATCTGATCTGCTTCCCTCCGAATCCTTGTTCCATTTCAGGACTCTGGCCGAGAGAGCGGCGAAGAGGGCCAAGGTCCCCATGGTTGTCATCGAAGACGATCCTGCTACGATGGCAGATGACACGTCTGAGACTACCCTGACGGACCCGGCACCCTCTCCTTGAAGCAGCCCCCAGCGTAAGTACTTGTTCATTTCTTGTTGTGGGGTGCGCACGGGTGCTCTTTCTTTCGCTGACATCTTGATTATTGATTTATTTGTGTAGGAGCAGAACAAGCCCATCAGGAGCAAGGAGAAGCTGCCCTGGAGGTGCTGTCTGCTTCGACTACGCCGCCAAGGGGCGATTCCCCGACAAGGGAGCGCTCCCCGGCAAGGGAGAGGTCCCCGGCAAGGGACGGAACCAGTGAGCCTTTGGTGGAGGAGCCCATGGTCACAGAGCCCAGCACAGGTAACCCTTCTTGTTGGAGATCCTCCCTTGGGTTCTTCTTCTGATCTTCTTTTTGGATCTTTTGCTTGACTTTTTCCTTCCTCTTCCTTTCCTCAGATCTCTCACCGACCCGATGGAGACTGAGGCCACCGGCGAGGAAGACGCACGCGGCAACACTGAAGATGCCGCCGCTGACGAGGAAGAGGCAGTCTTGGCGACGACCCCGCCTTGTGAAGAGGCCGCCAAGGCTCTTGGTGCAGAGGAGGTGGCGAGGGCCCGGCGATCGTCTTGGCGACCGGAGGGCGCAGGGCGCAAGCGCTATACCGACCGCCCACCCCTCGCCACGACTTGCCTTGAGCCCGAGGAGCCCCAGCCCGGCGCCTACTTGAAGGCCGGCGAGGGTGTTTTCATCCATCTTCCCTGGGCGTCGAGCTCCAGGGCGCCGATCGAGGGAGAGTCTTTTGACCGAGAGGTGCTCGCCTCCACCGGGCTGTCAGTGGTTGACGCACCAAGCAGCAGCGGCGGCGAGTCCGAGGAGGAGCAACTGCTCCGGAAGCTGTTGTCACTTTACCGCGCCCGGCAAGCAAAGTTGGAGTCCCGGGAAGCGCTTGTCGCGCGGGCAGGAGTTGATATAGAGAAGCATGCGGAGGAGCTCCCGAGCCGCAACCAAGAGGCCCTCCGGTCCATTGCTGAGGAGAGGGCGCAGCTCATCGAGGAGAAGAAGGCGTTCATCCTTGAAAAGGCTGAAGCCGAAGAGCAGCAGAGGCTCGCCGCCGAGGAACTGTCCAGGCGGGAAGGCAAGGTGACGCAGAAAAAGGTTAACTTGGACAGCCACGAGGAGGATCTCGCTGCCCGGGAACAATCAATTGGCGGGGCGCTCAAGGAAGCGAAGGATGCTGCCGCAGCTGCCGAGGCCGCCAAGAGGGAGTTGGAAGCAAAGGTGACGCAGCTGGAGGCTGATATGAAAGGGAAGGATGAGGAGCTTGCCGCACTCCAGCGCGAACGTGAGAAGGATGCCCTTGCCCATGGCAATCTGCAAGTTCAACTCGCCAACAAGGTCAAGGAACTGAACTCCGTCAAGGAATCAACTGCTGATCTGGAGCTGAAACTGGCCACCCTGACGGAGACGCTGGACGGCGCCAAGAGGCGAGAGGATGACTTGAAGAAAGAGATCAAGGGCAACGAGGAGCTACTGACGAGGGCTGTCGAGACTCAAAACACCTTCAAGGCTACGGTGGAGCTCTGGACGGAGGGCCTCGTCAACATCGCTGCAGCCATTGACGAAGAGCTGGCGGAACTGGAATTGGCGGGCGTCGGGTACTCCCCCGACGAGAATCTCCAGCCCAGCGCCAAGCTTACCCTTTTCTTCAAGAGCATGGTGACGGCACTCCAGCAACTCCGGGAAAGGATCCCAAAGAAGCTGGCGGACGAGTCGCGCACAATCTGCGCCAAGGTCTTGGAGAAGGTGTTGGTGAAGATACTCTTCCGCAATCCAGGCCTCGACCTCACCCGCGTCCTCAAGAAGCTGTCGGCGGGCGCTGATCTCGAAGAGCTCAAAGCCATTGTCGCACCCATTGTGGACAAAGTGAATGAAGTCAGGAGGATCGACGGCGAGCGCGTGGATTAGGCCACTCTTCTTCTCCTTTCCTCGTAGCTATTATTTATGAGAACAATTTAGTCAGTGCTGCAACAAGTTACTTTTGTAATATAAGTTTATTCTGGGCAATGCTTGCTACGTTATCTCCTTTACTTGATCATTTTCTTTGTATGTTTTTACCCTACGCTTTTAGGGGACTTACCGGCGTGGGTACGCTTGCCGCGAGCGCTGAGTGCGGGACATCAACAGCTCGCTGGCAGTACCGCCTCCGGCAAGAAACCTTGCCGCAACTAGTTGCAGCACACTTAAGTTGTTGAGCGGACTTGAAACAAAGTAAGGGCGCAACTAGCTACGAGGAGGTTCCTCCGCGCACAGGTTTTCCATACAAAGCACGGTCGTTCAAGGAAGATAACTTAAAAAATTTTAAAAACTGATCATGCTCAAACTTTGGCAACTTAGCTTTTCTGTCGTCTGTGTCCCGGCAAGGCTATACTTCTTTGAACGACGCCCGGTCCATACCTTTATCCTCTCCTTCCCCCCCCCCCGGTGAACTTGTGGGCGAAGGAACCTTCCTTTTGAGAGAAAAGAAAGAAGAGAAAATAATGATATGGGGCCTTAAGGCTCGTTTATTGCTTACCGGGGGCAAGTGCTGCACAAAGTGTCAGATACGCAAAAAAGAGAGAATGCATGAAATTTGACAAGATGTGCAGAGCACATAAACTTTATTTATGCATGGGATCAGCGCCCGGCTTTGTACAAAGGGTTACATGCAACAGCGGCAAGGCTTGTACAAATGGTGGTTGCCGGAACAGGTTCCGGCAACCGCGCCTTATGGGTAAAACTTGCGAAGATGCTCTATGTTCCAGGAATTGCTCACCGGAAAGCCATCTTCGGTCTCAAGGCGGACAGCGCCGAGCCTAGTGACTCGCTTCACCCGATAAGGGCCTTCCCACTTTGGCGTCAACTTGTTGGAATTCTTGGCAGATTGTACGCGTCGAAGAACAAGGTCACCTTCCTCGAAGCTTTTGGCATTAACTTTGCGGCTATGGTAGCGACGCAAAGCTTGCTGGTATCGAGCAGCTCGTACCGCAGCCTGAAGACGATCTTCGTCGAGGAGCAGCACGTCATCTTGCCGCAGCTGCTCTTGCTCAAGCTCATCATAAGCGAGCACTCGAGGCGATCCGTATACGAGTTCCGTGGGGAGAACTGCTTCCGCTCCATAGAATAGAGCAAAAGGCGTCTGGCCAGTGGCTCGATTTGGCGTCGTCCTGATCGACCAAAGAACCACTGGCAGCTCCTTGCTCCAATTTCTTCCGCACTTGCGCAGCCTGTCGAAAGTTCTGGTCTTGAGCCCGCGCAACACTTCAGCGTTTGCCCTCTCCGCTTGACCGTTGCTTCTCGGGTGAGCAACAGAAGCGAAGCAGATCTTGGCACCAAGATCTTGGGCGTCTTGCATGAAGGTGCGGCTCGTGAATTGTGTGCCATTGTCGGTGATGATCTGTTAGGGACTCAAACGGCAAACAATCGACTGAAGAACTTGATCGCCGATCGTGTCTGTCACCTTCCTCACTGCTTCCACTTCAGGCCACTTTGTGAACTTGTCGATTACAGCGTACAAGTACTCAAAGCCCCGACAACTTCGGGAAAGGGTCGAGGATATCGAGCCCCGGACGAAAATGGCGAGGATAAAGGGATTGTTTGGAGAGCTTGAGCTGGTTGATGTATCTGCTTGGAGTGGAACGGCATGCTTCACACTTGGTTACTTGTGCAATTGCATCACGGAGGGCTGTCGGCGAAGAAACCTTGCGGAAGGCTTTGCTGACAAGTGCTCTTGCGCCAATGTGGTGGCCACATATGCCTCCATGTATCTCCGCCAACAGCTCCTGTCCATCTTCCCGGAAATGCACTTCAATTTCCTCCGTTGAATCTTCTTACATGCAAGATGTCATCGACAAACTGGTACATACTTGATTGCCGGGCTACTCTTTACGCTTCGCTTGCTCTTGGGAAGTTCTCTGTTTGAAGGAAATGGACGATCTGTTGTGCCCATGCCGGAGCTTGTGGCTCAACGACAAGGACTAAAGGCGCAAATCTTTGCTGCGGGAACACCGCTTCTCGGCAAGAATCTGTGATTCAGCCGAGCGTGATGCTCCCCGGCAAGCGTGTCGGGACACAGCTTGTCGGGAGCGTCTGCTTCAACGAAACAAACCCTAGGGCTTGTCGGAGCAGACTGCTCCTCAGCACTCTTTGTGTTGATCTTGGGGACCTTCTTGCGGCGGCTTCGGGAGCTCGCGGAAAGTAGTCGCCAGTAACCAACTTCCTCTTCTTGCTCTGTCCAGTTGATGGTGTCACAGATGGTTGAGTCAACTTGAGCACAAAGATCCCTGGTTCCACAGGCAACTTGAGCGCAGCGCATTTTGACAGGCCATCTGCAATGTCGTTCTGAGCTCTTGGAACATGTTCCATCTGTAGGCCGTCAAAATGCTCTTCTAGTTTTCTCACTTCATCAATGTAGGCTTCCATCAACGGACTCTAATAATCCTTGTTGACTTGGCAGACGACAAGCTGCGAGTCACCCCTGACAATAAGCTTCTTGATCCCAAGGTCTGCCGCGATCCTGAGTCCGGCAAGCAAGCCTTCATACTCTGCAGTATTGTTTGTCGCTTGCTCCTTGGGAAAGTGCATCTGAACCACGACTTGAGGTGTTCCCGGTGGGTGCGACAAGTAATGCGCCGCACGGCGCCTTGCAGCGAGAAGGCACCATCAAAGTACATGATCCATTCTTTGCTTGCTTCCTTGACGGGGATGCTCGTCTCCGGAGTTTCTTCATCAGGTGTTGGCGTCCATTCTGCTATGAATTCTGCCAATGCTCGGCTCTGGATAGTTGAGGTACTCTCAAACTTGAGGCCAAAGCTTGACAATTCCAGTGCCCACTCGACAATCCTGCCTGTTGCTTCCGGATTTTGCAGTATCCTCTTCAACGGAAAGCGAGTGACAACTATGATCTCATGTGCTTGAAAGTAATGGCACAGCTTCCTCGAGGCCATGAGAAGGCCGGAAAGCAACTTCTGCACTCTAGAGTACCTTGATCTAGCCCCCTGCAGAAGGGAACTGACAAAATACACTGGGCGCTGCACCATCTTCTTTTGTTTTTCTTCCTGCGGCTGCACAGATTCGTCCTTGTCGGGACCAGAGCTTGCCGGAGAAGCCCCCTGCTTGTCGCTGGATTCGCTTGTCGCTGCCGCTGGCTCATCATCCGCCTCCCTCTCCGCTACTAACGCAGCACTAACCACTTGATTGGT
Source organism: Aegilops speltoides (assembly GCA_021437245.1). Classification (NCBI taxonomy): domain Eukaryota; kingdom Viridiplantae; phylum Streptophyta; class Magnoliopsida; order Poales; family Poaceae; genus Aegilops; species Aegilops speltoides. Next base: position 306,249,103 of record CM038143.1, read on the forward strand.
TGCCGCCAGATACAGCAGCAACTTCTCTTGTGGCCTAGGTGCGACAAGTATTGGAGTGGAGGACAGGTACCTCTTCAAGTCCTACAGCGCAGCCTCCGCTTCTGGAGTCCATTTCATTGGACCTGCCTTTTTCAAAATTTTGAAAAATGGCAGGGCACGCTCAGCAGACTTAGAGATGAACCTACTGAGAGCAGCAACACAGCCGGCAAGCCTTCGCACATCCTTGACGCGCTTCGGTGCTTCGATCTGCTCAATGGCCTTGATCTTGTCGGGATTGGCTTCAATCCCCCTCTGGGACACAAAGAACCCGAGAAGCTTGCTGGAAGGAACTCCGAACACGCACTTCTCGGGGTTCAACTTAAGATTGATCTTACGCAGATTTGCAAAAGTCTCGTCCAAATCTTGGATCAGAGTTTCCTTGTCCTTGCTCTTGACCACTATGTCATCCATGTAAGCTTCTACATTTTTGTGCAGCTGTGGCTCAAAAGCATGACTGACTACCCTTGCAAATGTTGAACCAGCATTCTTTAGTCCGAAAGGCATCCGTACAAAGCAGTATGTGCCACATGGAGTAATGAATGCGGTTTTCTCTTCATCCTCTTCTGCCATGAAGATCTGATGATATCCTGAATATGCATCAAGAAATGAAAGCAGGTCACATCCTGCCGTGGAGTCGACAATCTGGTCAATGCGCGGCAAGGGAAATGGATCCTTGGGACAAGCTTTATTAACATCAGTGAAGTCAATACAAAGCCTCCACTTCCCGTTCGCTTTGCGCACGACTATTGGATTGGCTAACCACGTTGGATGGAGTACTCCTCGGACCAGGCCTGCTGCTTCCAATTTCTTGATCTCTTCAGCAATGAATTCTTGTCGCTCCACTGCTTGCTTCCTAACTCTCTGCTTGACGGGCCGCGCGTGAGGGCAGACGGCAAGGTGGTGCTCAATCACTTTCTTGGGAACACCGGGGATGTCAGATGGTTGCCATGCAAACACATCGACATTCGCCCGCAGGAAAGCAACGAGCGCGCTTTCCTATTTAGGGTCAAGCGTGGCACTGATGGTGAAGGTACCACCAATGTCGTCCTCCTTGGCGGCCACTTTCTTGGTCTCTGGTGAAGCTGTCTTTGCCTTCTTGCACTTGCCGGTGGAGCTCGATGGTGCGTCCTCGACGGTAGCGCAGCACTCCGAAGAGGTGCGCTTGCCGGAGTGGGCATCAGAGCTACTCTTGTCGGACTTGGTCTTCTTCCCCCCGGGAGCTTCAGCGGCAAGTGGTTTGCGTTCTGCTGCGGCTGCTGCTTCCCGGTAGGTCTTGTCGGTACAGATAAGTGCATCTTTCTTGTCGCCAGGGACAGAAATAACACTTATCGGACCAGGCATCTTGAGTACGTTATAGGCGTAGTGAGAGGCTGCCATGAACTTGGCGAGCGCTGAACGGCCAAGTATTCCATTGTAGGGCATTGGGAAATGAGCAACGTCAAATGTGACTCTCTTTGTCCTGAAGTTCAGTTCGCTGCCAAATGTCACTGGCAGTGTGATCTTCCCCTTCGGCTTGCTCCTTCCCGGGTTGATTCCTTGAAAGGTGCCAGTCTCTTCAAGCTCGCTGTCGAGGATCTGGAGCTTCTTGAGCACCGCTGAGGAGATCAGATTCAGGCTGGCCCCGCCGTCAACCAGCATCTTTGTGACCTTGAGGTTGCGGATAGTTGGTGAAACCAACATCGGCAAGCACCCGACCGCAGTTATGCGATCAGGGTGATCCTCGACATCAAAGATGATGGGCGTGCTGGACCACTTCAGGGGCTTGCGCGACTCAACGGACGGTTCTGCTGCATTTACTTCCCGCACCCACTGTTTGAGTTGGCGGTGCGAGGTATGCAGAGAAGCACCGCCGTCGACGCACAAAACCTCCGTTGCCTTTTGAAACTCCTGCTCGTCGGCCTCATCCTCATCCATCTCTTCATCTTCGTCCTCGTCTTCATCCTTGTCGCGGCCGCGGGGAGGCCTGTCTCCTTGCCGCTGCTTGGCCTTGCCGCGGCGCCCTCCCCGGCCTGGACGCTTCTTGCCGGATCCTCCGCCACCTTCCTGGGCCTTCTCCTTGTCGCGGCGCTCGTATTCAGCTTTCTGCAATTCTACGAGCTGCTCAACCTTTTTGCAGGCCTGGAGGTCATGACCCTTGGTGCGGTGGATCTTGCAGTATTGCTTGCCGGAGCCGTCCTGCTTGTCGGCAGCCACCACAGCCTCGCCGAAGTCACTAGCTTTGGCCTTCTCGGCACCACCTCCATTGCCGGACTGCTCGACAACTAGCACATCCTTGGCTTTCCTCTTTCTGTTATTCTGCCTCCGGTTCTTCTTTGCCGGGGTGGCATCCTCACTGTCAGATCCTTCTGCTCCTGCGTTCTCTCCGGGGAGTTTCCTCCCCTCTTCAGCACGTGCACATTTGTCGGCCAGAGCATATAGCTATCTGACATCTCTGATTTTGCACATCGCCATCTCCTCCCTCATCCTGCGGTTATGCATGTTCTGATGAAACGCGCCGATAACCATGGCGGGGTGGACGTCTGGGATGTTGCGCTGCACTGGCTGAATCTTTGAATGTACTTGCGTTAGGGTTCTCCTTCCCTCGGGCGAGCAGATGAAGATCGCTCTCCGCCATGGGGTTTGTGGTCGCTTTGTGAAGGCGCCGACAAACCGATGACACAGTCCGCCATACGAAGAGATGGAGTTGTCCGCAAGTGCATGAGCCAAGATCGACATTGGGCTTGAGCACCAGCGGAAGTAGTTGGCGAGATTTTTCGTCGCGCCCTCGGCAGCTGCACCACGATGGTGTAGACGCCGAGAACTCCAACGGATGTATCCTGCCATCGTACTTTTCGCACGCGTCGGCTTGAAGTTCTTGGTACTGGGCCACTGGACCTGCCGCAGCTCACGGGTGAATGCAGGGCAACCTACCACGTATGGCAAGTCGCCTGGTTCCCCTGGCGCATGCATATCGACAGTGGGCCCAGCGCGCTGGTCTGACTGACGCCGCGCTTCTCTTCGACGCTCAATGCGAGTACGAGCCTCTTCTTGTCGTCGTTCTTGGAGAACTTGGCGCTGATCGCGACGAACTCGCGGGTCCGACGAGCGGTGGAATCGGTGTCGAGGTTAGCCCGGCGAGTCGGCGATCTTGGCCTTCGGGGCGGGGAGTGCACGGTGGTGGCACCCCCAGCGGTCTTGTCGGCGTCGGCTTGCGCCTGGGCGTCTTGCCGGGGCTTCGATGTGCTCGGTTGCCGGGGCTTGTCGCCGTTAACAAAGCCGATGAGGCTCTGAATGGTGGCCCTCCAGTCGTCGATCTTGTCTGGCACTGGAGGGTAGTCTAGAAGCAGCTGGGCTCGGGCCAGCGCCTCCTCTGGAGTCTTGGACGGTGGCAGCGAACGACGCGAGGAGCGAGATATGCTCAGACTTCTAACATTGTTAGAAGGAGCAACATCTCGTCCAGGCGACCGTCCTGCGCTCGTGCCAGCATGTTGACGCGTATGTTGGCCTTGAGCGTCCCGCGATCCACCAGCTCGGCCTTGCTCCAATGCGAGTACGGTGCAAGGAGCACCATGGCGTTGTCGATCCTGCACCTCCTGGGAGGGGTGCGGTGTATGCACAGACGCCGAAGCTTGCGGGGCCTTGTCCTTGGACCTGGTGACGATGTGAGTCCCCCCGTCGGCGCCCGTTCCTCCGCCGGCGTCCACCCCACCGCCCGTTTGCTCCGGTGACGGTAGGATCGACGTGGACGGAGCGGCCACATCCAAAGTCTTCTTCTTCGGTGGCATGTCGATGAAGATGTTGATGTAGCGCGCACGAACGTCGGATCAGGTTCGCACAATCTCGACGCCCCCCTACCTGGCGCGCCAAAGATGTCGTGGGAAATGAGCACCTATGGGGTAGGGCCCCTTTTCGGTCCGGCAAGGGAGCGGAGAGCGCACGAAGAGCAGGTCAAGGCGAAGCACGCGAGGTATTTTACCCAGCTTCGGAGCTCTCCGGAGAGATAAAACTCCTACTGCTGCTTTGTGTTTGTATTCTGTTCTTGCTTGGGAGCGTAGGTGTGTTGTAGTTTCGAATGAGTCGAACCCCTTCTACGTGCGCATGGGCCTCCTTTTTATAGGCTAAAGGGGTCACCGACAGGTGGCAACGTAGAGAGAGGGGTAAAAAGGTAAAAAGAGGTGTTGGTACAACCGCTATCCACAGTGCCCCCTACCTAACTCTGACGGCAGGGGACAAAGGCATTTAATGCCCGTCCGGTCGCCCAAACAGTGTAAGAAACGACCGTTAGAGGCGCCACCGATCGCAATGATGGCCTCCTCGTCATCTCCACTTGCCACCTCGCACCGCTTGGCTACACAGCGCTCCGCTACGTGCTCCTGGGATTGTCTTGGGGCGACACGTCGTCGGATGCGCTGGAGCATAGGCGCAGAGTGGTGGCTTCGCCACGGCAAGCACCTTGCCGTGGTCGCTGTCTTGTCGTACCCGCAAGCTTGCCACTCGCCGGGTCTTGCCGGGATGCGCGGTGCGTCGCGACAAGTCTCTTGAAAAGTCTTGGTTGGCCTTCCCGGTGTCAGGGCGGTCGTCTCTCTGTGGCCTCGAGCACCTATGGGACACGGGGGCCCCTTCTAGTCCGGCAAGGGAGCGGAGGGCGTGCGCAGAGCAGATCGAGGTCGAGCGTGCGGGGGAGACGGGCAATTTTTACCCAGCTTCGGGGCTCTCCGGAGAGATAAAACCCCTACTGCTGCTTTGGTGATTGTATTTGATCTTGCTCGAGCATGCGAGCGTATGGTGGTGTTGTGGGTGTCGAATGGACCGAACCCCTTCTACGTGCGCATGGGCCTCCCTTTTATAGTCTGAAGGGGGCGTCAACAGGTGGCAGCGTAAGAAGAGGGGGTAGAAAGGTAAAAACGCATGTTGGTACAACAGTGACCAATAGTGTCCCCTACCTAACTCTGACGGCAGGGGACAAGGGCATTTAATGCCCGTCCGGTCGCCCCAACAGTGCAGAGGAGTGACCGTTAAGTGAGCCACCGGTTGCCACGATGGCGCCTCTGTCAGCTCCGTTTGCCACCTCGCCCCGCATGGCTGCGTAGTGCCTCGCCACGTGCCCTTGGGATGGCCTTGTGATGACACGTCGCCGGATGCGCTGGAGTTCGGGTGGCAGCCTTGCCGCGGCAAGTGCCTTGTCGCGGCCCTTCTCTTGTCGTGCCGGCAAGCTTGCGGGCCGTCGGGCCTTGCCGGGACGCGCGGGGCGCCGCGGCAAGTCTTCTGGAGATGCCTTGGCCGGCCTTCCCGGCAAGCTCCTCTTGCTGGGGCCTTCGTTTTCTTTGGTTAATACTTTGTTCTTGAATGGCAGTAATAGGGAATGGTGGAGGGTCTTGGCGGGCGCCCGGCAAGCCTTGTCGCGGGGTGCTGCGACTGCCCGTGCACAAGTTCGGGGTACTAAGGTACCCCTACTTTAGTACACCGACACCCGGCAAGCTCCTCTTGCCGGGGTCTTGTCCTTCCCGGCAAGCTCCTCTTGCCTGGGCTCTGTCTTCTCAGTTAAACACTTTGTTCTTGAATGGCAGTAATTTGAATAGCGAAGGATCTTGGCGGACGCCCCAAGCAAGCCTTGTCATGACGCTACTGTTGCCCGCTGCACAAGTTCGGGATACTAAGGTACCCCTACTTTAGTACACCGACAGACATGGGTGAAGTCTTGCTATTAGTAGTCATGTGAATTTGGTATTCGTTTGATATTTTGATGAGATGTATGTTGTCTCTCCTCTAGTGGTGTTATGTGAACGTTGACTACATGACACTTCACCATTATTTCGGCCTACAGGAAGGCATTGGGAAGTAATAAGTAGATGATGGGTTGCTAGAGTGACAGAAGCTTAAACCCTAGTTTATGCGTTGCTTCATAAGGGGCTGATTTGGATCCACTAGTTTCATGCTATGGTTAGTGTCGGTGTCAAAACCGACGGATCTCGGGTAGGGGGTCCCGAACTGTGCGTCTAGGCGGATGGTAACAGGAGACGAGGGACACAATGTTTTTACCCAGGTTCAGGCCCTCTCGATGGAGGTAATACCCTACGTCCTGCTTGATTAATATTGATGATATGGGTAGTACAAGAGTAGATCTACCACGAGATCAATGAGGCTAAACCCTAGAAGCTAGACAATGGTATGATTGTTGAGATGTAATGTTGTGTCCTACGGACTAAAGCCCTCTGGTTTATATAGACACCGGAGAGGCTAGGGTTACACAGAGTCGGTTACAATGGTAGGAGATCTACATATCCGTATTGCCAAGCTTGCCTTCCACGCCAAGTAAAGTACCTTCCGGACACGAGCCGGAGTCTTCAATCTTCTATCTTCGTAGTCTGGGAGTCCGGCGGATATTGATAGTCCGGCTATCCGAGCACCCCCTAGTCCAGACTCCTCAAGAGCCCCTTTAACCAGGCTTCAATGACGATAAGTCCAGCGTGCTTGTAGTCTTGGCGTTGCAAAGGCGGGTTCTCCTTCAATTCCATGTTCTGCCGAACAAAGTTGTCGGCTTTACCTCAAATCTTGTGCTTCTTGGCTTCTACGCCAAATTATGGCCCTCTTCCACGGTCGCATTTAATGCGAAAAGTCAGAGTCTTTACATTTCACCCCTAGTTGTGCGGGTCACCACCTATTAAAGGCGGGGATCCAGATCCAAACCGCACCATCCTCCTCCCGCAGATACCCATCAAGCGCCTCGACTCAAATCCATTCCACCATGGATCGTCAACACGGCTCTTCCTCACGCGCCCCAGCCCATCGCCGGGGGATTGGAGGAGGTGCTCAATTTCGCACAACGAGCTAGTAAAGCTCCAAACAAAGGGATGGCTTCCTCCGGCCTTCATGGTTCCGGTCTGAGCCGGACTGGTTACTTATCGAGGAGGGAGCCAGGCGGAGGACACCCCAAGCCCCAACAGGGGGGAGCGGGTGTGCTTAGTCCCTTATCTAATAAGGGGCTCGGGTTTCCAATACACCTGCTCGCGGGCTCCTGAAGTTCTACGGACTTCAGCTCCATCACCTCACGCCCGCTTCTGTGTTGCACATCGCGGGCTACGTAGCTCTTTGCGAGCTATTCCTGGGCATCGAGCCCCATTTCGCATTGTGGAAGAGGCTATTCTGCCTCGTACCCCGTTCTCACCAGGGGTCCATATATCAAGTGGGCGGCGCCGAAATATGGCACATCGCTAGGACCGGATACCTATCCGGCACCCCCAAGAGGGCGTCCGAAGACTGGCCCTCGGAGTGGTTTTATATAGTAGACGCTCCGTTGCCCGACCCAGTCCGGATTGGCCTCCCGGAGTTTGATGCTGCTCCCTTGAAGAAACGCCACCGGCGCCATGAGCCCCGCTTGGAGGAAGACAAGAGCGCCCATTATTTGATGGGCGGATAAGATTAATGGCTCATTCGGCTTGACCATGTTTGGAGTCATGGCGACGTGCATCAGCGAGGGTGCAGCCGCTGCAATCTGAGGCCACCCCATGTGGGATTTCAACGGGAAGATGATGCTACCGCACGGCCAAGAAAGGGCGGATTCGACCGAGGATCCGTAAAGATCCTATCCGCCTGTATAAGGGGAGAAGGAGGACTTCCTTCGTCCGAACCCCGTGAATGGGTTTTCTATGGTCAATCCCAGAGGATGGGTAAGCGAATGCCTCAAAAGGGCCTTTACCCGTATTTTCGAAGTTTAAGCTTCTTATATTACGTCTTCGGCGCAGGGTCTACGCCGGACTGTGGAGGACATGGTGAGTCCCGCTCCACAGCCCGAGGACCCGGAAGGATCCCTGGGTCCGGCCTCCGAAGAGGATCTGGACCTTGGGGTGGAGCTAATCGACGGGATGTATCACCAACTAAGCATTGATGATGCGCTGGTCGCCATTACGGCGGACTACCCCGAGCTGAGTTCGGCATCCCAGGTGACCAAGACCGAAGTCCGGACACCGTTATTTTATCCTTGCCTATTCTGACCTTCACGAACGATGGTATTTTGCAGGAAGCACCATTACGGCAGGAAGCCGAGCCTGCGGCGGCCGACTTACAGAGGTCAGGCCGAACCAGCAGGAGGAAAAGGAGCGCCGTGCGGGCGGAAACGTCGCCACAGAGGTATAGCTCGCTTTTGACCTTTCTGAGCAACGTTCTGAGGAAACTTCTAAGTGCTCATGATCTTCATAGGAGAAAAAGCGCTCGACGGACTGCGAGCGCAGGAATTGCCCCCCCAATCAACTCCCGCCAGCTCCAGCGCCGACCGAGGGGAGGCAAGCGCAAGACGCGAACCGGATCCTACTCCAACGGAGGATACCGACAGATCGTCCGCCACAAAGTCGGAGGTGGAGAGCGCTATGAATCATAGACGCCACGGACAGTTCTTCAAGAGCGTGCTTTTCCCGAGGCATTGGATGCCTTTAAAGCGGGGACGCGATCTTTGGGCTGCCCAAAATGGTTTTACCAGAGCCACGGAGCAAGATGTTAAAGACATACGGGTAAGGGAATTTTAATGGTTGTATACACCAAGAGCCCCGAGACTTAAATTAGTTATGTTAATTGATTTAAGGATCATGTAAACTTTCGTGCTCTTAACGAGAAGAACGCCCAGCTGTCCGGGAGCTGCAAGATTGCAAGGCCCAACTTGAGGTCAAGATTTGCTGCCGCAGGAGGAGACGAAAAGACCCTCCTGGTAACACATTTGTATAAATGAATATAAGCGTTGTGCGGGCGTGCGCACGAGTCTAATAACGACATCAGAGGTGCTGCGAACAAGATCCGGACAGTATCGCTATTACGCATGACTAAAAGCCGGCTGAAAATGTCTTGAACAGAGTTCAGCAGAAAGGAACAAGCTTCAGATGCCAATGCCAAGCTCGGAGAAGAGCTGAAAGGCGACAGCCGAGCTGTCCGCTCCGTTAAGGAGAATCAACGGCCGCCGCAGCATCTATAGTAGTGCTTGAGCGAACTCTCTTAGGAAGAAGAGTTGGCGAGGAAGCGATTTGACGTGATATGTCTTGTAGGTATACTCACGGGCCGTCCTGCGGAGGAGATGCCCGTATCAATGGGTGATCAACTTCCGAACTGTTGCGGCTGTGCGAACGAGTTCGGCAAGTCAATGAGTGGCGCGTGACAAAGCTTTATGGCCATCCTCGCCCCGCCCGAGGGCCTCGGGAGCTTGCAGAAGCTACGGAGTGCGGCAGCGCTTCCATTTGTGGAAGGTTTCGGCCTGCCGTCAAGGTGCCAGGGAGGCTTGGGCCATGGTGAAGACACGGTACAAGAAGGCGGATCCCAACCATATGGCGAAGTTGGACCGGTGGGGCCCGACGGAAGGAGATCCTCGTGAGTTTAGTGTACAGCCTGTAGAATCTGGCTGCTAAATTTTCCCAACGGACTGTAAGCTAGACAGCACTGTTAGACGGGATTGAGGAGGAATACAATCAATAAACTTGACAATGTATGTTATCCTTAAAAATGACATGTGAAATGCCTTCTAGCTGGATTGTAGATCGTTTGCCGTTGCCGACCTTTTCACTTCGACCTCGGGACCCTAGAGTCCGGAGTGTGTCCGAATACCTTTTGGTTAATAAATAACCGTGGTATGCATGGAGACTAGGCGAGGGGTCATTAGTGCTTTATCGTGCAAGTGCCCAACTAGTTATGTTATATTACATGGTTAGTAAGAAACATCTTCCAGGAGAATAGTTCCGTTAAGGGTTCCTTTTTTGGGGTGGCATGCCCTAAAGTGCATGTCCGAACTGCCAATGGAGTAGTGAAACATCCGGGGCAGATGGAAAAATAGGTAAAAATCATCTTTTAAATCACCGATCAATATTCCCTTAAGAACGCTAGCTTTGCTTCACCCACCTGAGGTACACATCCGCCCGGCAAGAATAATCGCAGAGGTGCTCCTTTACCACCTAGCCGAACAATCGGGAACATAGGGGTAAGCACAGAGCCAGCAACCCAGCTTGGCCAAAACTTAAGTCATATCGATGCATATAATGGTGAGTAAAAGGTACATGTGGAAGCATGACACATGTGTTGGGTATAAACTCAGATAGTTGAGCTTCGTAAAAGAAGCCCCAGAATAACGAAAAGGGTGGCACGTCGATGTATGCAAAAAATGCGAAAATAGGCCCGAAGGGATTTGTTAATTTTTAAAAGGATAAAAGAGAGATAAAAGACAGCCAAGTATAAAAGATTGGACGGGGAAGGGACGAACTCTTAGTCCGGCGCTAGGCATAGAATCATCGGAGGCGGGCTGCGCTCCATGGGTTCGCTCGAGTCGGTTGTCCGACGATTTAAGAGAAGACGCGCCTACCGGTCAAGACTTGGTTAATGATGAAGGGCCTTCCCATCCGGGTTTGAGCTTGTCCTTTTCTTGTCCGCAGCGAGAACTAGTTCACCAACGTTATAGGTCTTGGCCCTTACCGCTTTGATATCTTCGAGCCTGCTGCTTTGGTAAAATGCGGAACGAGCCTTCGCGACGCCACGTTCTTCCTCCAATGTGTCCAGCTGTCCCGCCGATCAAGCTCGGCTTCTCTTTCCTCGTACATGCGCACTCGAGGTGAGTCATGAATAATGTCGCAGGCAGATCGCCTCTGCGCCGTATACCATAAAAATGGTGTGAATCCGTAGTACGGTTAGGCGTTGTCCGCAGCCCCAGAGTACGGAGTCGAGCTCCTCGACCCATTGGTGTGTCGATTTAGTGAGTGACCTCACTAGTCCGGGTTTAATGCCGCCATTATTAGACCGCTTGCTCTTTCCACTTGACCGCTGGTTTGAGGGTGATAGATCGACGCATAGTCGAGCTTGATGCCCATATTTTTGCACCATGCCTTGACCTCATCGGCTGTGAAGTTCGTGGTCGTTATCGGTAATGATGCTATGGGGACTCGTGAACGGTGTACCACCTCCGATATAAAGTCTATCACTGGTCCGGACTCTGCCGCTTTGACCGGTTTGGCCTCTATCCATTTGGTGAATTTATCCACCATGACCAACAGGTATTTTTTCTTGTGGGTTCCCCCTTTAAGGGGTCCCACCATGTCAAGCCCCCAGACCGCGAACGGCCAGGTAATGGGTATGGTTTTGAGGGGTGGGTGGCATATGGCTCGATTAGTGAAGAGGCGGCAACCGACGATCGCTGGACCAAGTCCTGTGCATCCGCCCGAGCTGTTGGCCAATAAAATCCGGTACGGAACGCCTTTCCTACCAGGGCCCGGGCTGCTGCGTGGTGTCCACCTAGTCCGGCATGGATTTCAGCCAGGAGGTTTCACCCTTCTTCTTCGGAGATACATCTTTGAAGGACTCCGGTAGTACTTTTCTTATAAAGTTCTCGCTCGTGAACCTTGTAGGCCTTCGATCGCCGGACTATGCAGCGGCCTCATTTTGGTCTTCGGGAGTTCCGCCTAAGTAAGTAGGCCAGAAAGGTTACATCCACGCGGCGACATTCGCCATTATGTCGTGGGCGGATTGTGTTGCGTTGTCTCGCTGAATCACCAATTGGTGCGGCTTTCTCCGGTTTGTCGCTACGGACTCCTCTTCCCACAAAGACGGATGGCTTGAAGAGCCATTCCAGAAGATATTTGAGGGACAACATCACGTTGCGCACCGATCGCGCGCTGAATGTCGCCGCTTGGTTGTTATCTCGGGCTATGTGATGGAATTCGAGTCCTTCAAACCGAGTGACATTTTCGTGACAGCATTACGATATGCTGCCATTTTCGGATCCTTGGCGCCAAAGTCTCCATTTATTTGGGATATTGCGAGGTTTGAATCCTCGCGCACCTCTAGGCGTTGAATGCCCATGGAGATCGCCATCCGGAGACCATGTAACAAGGCCTCGATTCGCTGCGTTGTTGGAGTCCGTGTACATTATTTGAAGTACATCTCGATCAGTATCTCCGGTGGGGACGCCAAGACGACGCCAGCCCCCAGTCCGGCCAACATTTTGGAGCCGTCGAAGTGCATAGTCCAATTGGAGTATGCGCCGTACTCTTTAGGTAGTTCGGCTTCCGTCCATTCGGCGAGGAAGTCAGCCAAGACTTGCGACTTTATGGCTCGCGCGGTTTGTAAGTTATGTCGAATGGCAAGAGCTCGATGGCCCATTTTGCAATCCTGCCCATTGCGTCGCGGTTATTTATAATGTCATTGAGTGGTACTTCAGAAGCCACTGTTATCGAACACTCTTGAAAGTAGTGCCGGAGCTTCCGGGACGCCATGAACACCGCATATGCTATCTTTTGATAGTGCGGGTAACGGGATTTGCAGGGGGTTAACATAGTGGATACGTAATACACTGGTTTTTGAAGAGGGAATTTATGCCCTTCTGTTGCTCGTTCGACGACGAGGACAGCGCCACAACTTGATGTGTTGCGGCGATGTATAACAACATCGGTTCGCCTTTGAGTGGGCGCAGCCAGACCGGATTTGTTGCCAATATGGCCTTTATTTCTTCGAGTCCGCGGTGGCGCGATCCATCAACTCGAAGTGTTCGTGCGCCTTAGGAGGCGAGAAGAGGAAACGCCTTCTCTCCTAAACGGGAGATAAAACGGCTGAAGGCTGCCACGCATCATGTTAATTTTTGTATTTGCTTGAGGTCCTTTGGGATATCCAACTGTGATAGAGCTCGGATCTTGGCCGGATTTGCTTCGATTCCTCTACCGGATACAATGAAGCCCAGCAGCTTTCCGGCTGGTACGCCGAAAACACATTTCTCCGGATTCAGCTTAATGTCATATGCTCTGAGGTTGTCGAATGTGAGCCTCAAATCGTCTACTAAAGTTTCGACGTGTTTTGTTTTGACGACTACGTCGTCTACGTATGCCTCGACTGTTTTGCCTATCTGGGTAGCCAGACATGTTTGAATCATGCGCTGATATGTTGTGCCGGCATTTTTGAGTCCGAAGGGCATCGTGTTGAAGCAGAATGGTCCGTACAGAGTGATGAATGCCGTTGCGGCTTGGTCTGCTTCCGCCATCTTGATTTGATGATAGCGAGTATGCATCCGTGAAGCACAACGAATCGTGTCTCGTCGTGGCATCGATAATTTGATCGATCGCGGGAGGGGAAAGGATCCTTTGGGCAAGACTTATTGAGGTCTTTGAAGTCGACGCAGAGGCGCGAGATTTGTCCTTCTTGGTACCATCACCAAATTTGCTAGCCATCCGGATGTTTGATATCTCGATGAATCCGGCTTCCAATAACTTGGCTAGCTCTTCTCCCATTGCTTGTCTTTTGGGCTCGGAAAATCGTCGAAGAGCCTATTTGATTGGTTTGAATCCTTTTAGGATGTTTAGGCTGTGTTCTGCCAACCTGCGAGGGATTCCGGGCATGTCCGAAGGGTGCCAGGCGAAGATGTCCCAATTTTCCCGAAGGAATTCACGCGATCTTGGCGCCGACTTCGGGTTCAACTGTGCCCCGATGGAGGCCGTCTTTGTTGGGTCCGTTGGGTGGACCTGAAATTTAACTATCTCATCTGCTGGTTTGAAGGAGGTGGACTTGGATCTTTTATCAAGTATCACGTCGTCCCTGTTTACCATAGAGCGTAGCGGTAAGTTCCTCTGCCGCTAAGGCTTCGGATAGTGCCTCGAGGGCTAGTGCGTCTGTCTTATTTTCGGCCCGGAGTGCTGTGTCCGGATCACTGACGAGAGTGATTATTCCGCTGGGCCCAGGCATTTTGAGCTTCATGTACCCGTAATGAGGTATTGCTTGAAAGATTGTGAATGCCCCTCGTCCTAATATGGCGTGATAGCCGCTGTTGAACGGGGCTACCTAGAACATGACTTCTTCGGATCTGTAATTGTCCGGAGAGCCAAACACCACATCGAGTGTGATTTTTCCGGTGCAGCGCGCTTCCCGGCTAGGGGTTATTCCTCTGAAGGTTGTGCTGCTTCGCTCAATACGGCTCCAATCGATTTCCATTTTCCGCAGGGTTTCCTCAGAATGAGGTTTAGTCCGCCGCCGTCCATGAGGACCTTTGTCACGAAAGCCGCCCACTATGGGACTAAGTACCAAAGGGGCCGGGCTTTGGTAGTTCGAGATGTGGGCTCGTCGCTAGCGCTGAAGGTGATAGCTATGTCGCTCCATGGATTTTTGTTGCTACTTGGTAGACTTCAGCGAAGTTCGCGGATTGTTCGTTTCGCATATTATTTGATGCGAAAGTCTCAAGACTATTGACACCGCGGCTGGTATTGTTGGAGTGGTTTGCCGAGCCGAAGCTCTTCGCCAGCTTTTGACCACCGCCGTAATATCCAACATGCTCGAAGGTTATGCATTGGGATAGCTCCCTCAGACAGAAGTTTACAGGGTCCATTGAGCCATCCCTCCAGTACGGTTCCGTTTCCCTTGCTGGGTTTTTGCTTTTTGATTTTGGCATCTGGGGCCTGATTGTGAGGCGCCCTTTTACCGTGGACTGGGTTTGGGGCCGGATTATCCCAAAATTGATTTTTAGTTTTCCGGAAACTTTCCGTCGCACAGTACTTTCGTACTATGGACGCCAGATCGGTAAAACGCGTAATCTTGCGACGATCGATGGCGTTCAGGATTCCCTTGTCCGTGCAGTTATTGCAGAATATTGAGATTGCGTTCTCCTCTCGGCAGTCCTTTATCCTGTCCATAACCGGGAGGAATCGCCCAAGAATGATGTAATCGCTTCCGAGGGCTCTTGCCGAACTAGAGATAAGTCGATATGTCCGGGCGGAGGGTGGAACAAAATCCGATCCCTGCCCATCTTTGGGCTTAATGGCGAGGACTTCCGATTTCGAAGCTTGATTTGTTGGAAACAGCCCAATGAGTCCGGAGCGACGATGATTTTAGGTTCAATGCTCGATCAGAGTCCATACCTCCGCGGGAATCCGGCGTGGAGGGTTCGGAAGTCCGGACACAGATTGTTTTCAACAATGGCAACGAGTTGCCGAGTTGTTCTTCTACCACTTCGATGTGGTGGGTAACCTGGGGAGAGTTAATCTCTCTCAGATTGGTTTTAAGCCCAATCTGATTGTAGTCTGTTGCGACTCCCAGGGCGGCGATGCGATCCAAGAGCTCGTTAACAAACGAGAGCTCGATTGGATCTAACTGTTCGGCAGCTTTAGGGCTGACTCGAAGATTGCTTTCGACGACTTGAGAAGTCATTGCCGAAGCGACGGCCGGACAGGCGGTCATAAGGAAGCCGCCAAGCTGGATTGTCTGACCGGCGGCCAGGGCCCCTCCGGTGAGAACACCGTCTTTGAAGACGGGTAGAGGCATCCGCTCTATCGGTGACGACACAGAGGAACTCTCAATGAAAGCACCAATGTCGGTGTCAAAACCAGCGGATCTCGGGTAGGGGGTCCCGAACTGTGCGTCTAGGCGGATGGTAACAGGAGACGAGGGACACAATGTTTTTACCTGTGTTCGTGCCCTCTCGATGGAGGTAATACCCACGCCCCGCTTGATTAATATTGATGATATGGGTAGTACAAGAGTAGATCTACCACGATATCAATGAGGCTAAACCCTAGAAGCAAGCCTATGGTATGATTGTTGAGATGTAATGTTGTGTCCTATGGACTAAAGCCCTCCGGTTTATATAGACACGGAGAGGCTAGGGTTACACAGTAGTCGGTTACAATGGTAGGAGATCTACATATCCGTATTGCCAAGCTTGCCTTCCACGCCAAGTAAAGTACCTTCCGGACACGAGCCGGAGTCTTCAATCTTCTATCTTCGTAGTCTGGGCGTCCGGCGGATATTGCTAGTCCGGCTATCCGGACACCCCCTAGTCCAGGACTCCCTCAGTTAGGTTTACCTTAATACTTCTTTTGTAGTTGCGGATGCTTGCAATAGGGGTTAATCATAAGTGGGATGCTTGTCCAAGAAAGGGCAGCACCCAAGCACCGGTCCACCCACATATCAAATTATCAAAGTAACGAACGTGAATCATATGAGCGTGATGAAAACTAGCTTGACGATAATTCCCATGTGTCCTCGGGAGCACTTTCCTCATTATAAGAAATTGTCCAGGCTTGTCCTTCGCTACAAAAAGGATTGGGACACCTTGCTGCACCATATTTACTTTTATTGCTTGTTACCCGTTACAAATTATCTTATCACAAAACTATTTGTTACCTACAATTTCAGTGCTTGTAGAGAATACCTTACTGAAAACCGCTTGTCATTTCCTTCTGCTCCTTGTTGGGTTCGACACTCTTACTTATCGAAAGGACTACCATAGATCCCCTATACTTGTGGGTCATCACCTACCACTTGGTAGCTCTTGCGTTCCATATTTCTTTGAATAAATCTCTTGGTAGATTCCTTGCATGCATGTAGCAACCAGAACTGACAACAGGAAAACCGATTTGGCTTAAGGTGACGGTCTCGACGACTCCGTAATCTCGACGGGTTTTTGTTGATCCTTCTCAAAATGCACAGGCCAGGAACAATGGCTATATCAAGTCCCTAGGCCGTACGAAAATAACCTCTTCATGATCTTTTAACTAAACACACACGGACGCTGTTCCGCCGGCTCATGGCGTTCCTCGACGGAAATCCAGTCGGTTTCACCGACGCGCAACTGACGTAACCCTAATGTCTTGAACTCTTCTTTGTCCAATTGATCGTGAGCTTCTCGATCCTTGAGAGAGATCCGTCCAAGAACTCAACACCACCATACGCAGCCCCATGGTGGGCGCCAACTATAGTGGATTTGTCATGGCAGATGTCCTAGTGTGAGGACTTGTCGTGAGGTCAACGCAACTAGGTAGTAGGTTGAATGGGGTTGATCGGAATCGAGAGACGCGAGACAGGTTAACACACAAGACAAGGATTTAGACAGCTTCGGGCCCCGGGAAACATCATCCCGTAATAGCCCTACATGCTGTCTGTGGCTAGGTCTCATTATGCTCATGAGGGAGTCGCCGCATAAACCGGCTCTCCTATTGTGTCTGGCCTTAGAGATTACTTCTCCCCCCTTTTTTCGGGTGCCCTGCCCCTCCTTATATAAGATGGAGGGGAGGGTTACGTGTGGAGTCCTAGTAGGACTAGGATATTCTATAACAAGCAGAATCCTAGTCTTGCCCCCTTAATGGAAAACTCCTTATGCCTTTCCTCGTAAACCGGCCCACCATAGAATGAGCCGGCCTTTTGGGCCTTGGGCCTTGTCATCTATTTGACCCGCCATCGGGGTCATCAGTGAGTCGCAATGTTCAGGTGGGTTGCCCGTAAACCGCAAGGTGTAACATCCCAAATTTTTAATTTGGAATGTTATACATTAGATCATCATTGCATATCATATTTTATTGCATTTTGGCTTGACCCTAGAAATTCTACACAACTCAAAGACCCATGGAGAGAGTTGGGGATTTCGTTATTTTCATATTTGAGTTTCCTCAAATTTGGAAAAGAGGATCATTTGGTTTTACTTATTTTTCTTTTCTAATATTTTGAAAATAAAATATATGAGAGGAGATAATACGACTTCTCCAAAATAAAGGAAATATTAGAGGAAAAATATTAAAATCAAATAAATGTTTTATTTGGATTTTATTGCAATTTTATTTGAATTAGAAAAATTGCACATTTTCAAAATTGCATTTTTAGGCCAAGAAAATGTTCATCTTGTTCTAAATATTTTATTTAGACGGTGAAAATTTCTTTTGGCATTTTTAGATTTTTATTTATTTTTTTAGGATTTGTTTTCAGCGGAAACGTATAAAAAACTATATCTTGCCAGATTGGGCCAATGACCAGTGGAGGCTGGCCGCCTCGCCAGCCTCCCGCCTCGCCGACCGACCGACCGAGTCCGCCGAGCACGCCGCCTTGCCGAGTCCGGAAGGACTCCTCCTCCTCGCCTCCTTCCCCAAGACGCCAGACCCCCCTCTTTAAATACCCCAGCCCACCACCACCACCACGCGACGTCATCGCGCCGCCTCGGACCCACGCCGCCCAAGTCGCCTTGTCCCGGAGCCCGACGCTGCTCGCCTCCGCCCCTCGCCGTCCCGCCGCCCCTCGTCGACCCCGCCTCGGATCCGCTGCCTTCGGAGCCGCCCCGCCTTGCCGGAGACACCGCCGGAGCCACCGGTCCCGATCTGATCCGCCGCCGGGTTTTTTCGGTTTAGGTAAAAACCGACCGGTTTTTATTTAAACCCTAGTTTCGTTTTTTTGATTAGATCGGTTTTATTTCCCGATTTAGTTAGTTAGCAGACGTTCGTCTGTACGTTCGTTTTAACGAACGGTGTTCACTCGTTAGCCGCAGACAGCAAACGTTCGTTCGTTAGCCTGTTCGTTAGTTTTTCTTTTTCCAGGGTTTTTCCGCGATTATTTTCAATCGCGATTTCTGCCCTGATTTTCGTTTTAGTTTATCTTTTCGCTCGTTTATCAGAATCAGGCGATTCAAGCACCTAGAGTTTCGTCTCAAAGTCCTCTTTACGTTTAACCAACTTACACAAGTTTTTGCTACTGTAAAATTTGACTTAAGTCCAGATTAGTAAACGAAGCTTCTTTCTTTCGTAGTTTGAGTTTCGTTGCTTCGTTTGATTTGATTCTTTTTGCAAAACGGAGTTCTTAAGTTGAACTTTCTGGTTAGATCTTTTATTTGAGTTTTACCCGTGCTTCTAGTTGAGTGCTTATTGTATGATTGTTTGTTTGCGATAGAGTACCCGGAGTGCGAAGCGTGCTACTACGAGTCTCTAGGTTTCACGGATCATCAGCAAGGCAAGTAACACTTTGATCATACCTCTTTACTACCCAGTTTTATTGCATTAGATCAATCCTCAAACAATTGCATGGTTAGGATCTGATTAATATGTGGGTTTTGGGAAGTAGATGAGATAGTACCTATTGTCCTGTTTATTATCAAACATTTGGGAGTTACTTCTATGTTGCTTATATTGCTATGCTATGCTTGTAGACGTGGATTGGGTGAGTGTATCAATGACAGGTGTGAGTATTGTTATTTAATGGTTAACTTAAGGTGGCTACTTTAATACGCATCTGGGTGGATTGAGGCACCTGGGGAATCCAGTGTTGCCTGTTTTTTTGGAAATCCCGGGGTACCGTGTGATTCTCCTATGGACTGCCACCCAGGCTCAAAGGGATCATAAGATTATTCATGCTAGAAACTTCCGTGTGCAGCCACAAGATATTGTGGGCTATAGCATAGTTGAGTAAGTTGCAAGACCTCTTTCAGTGGTGGACTAGCACATGGAGGTGAAAGTAGGTGTAACTGTCCACCCGGAGTAAAGAGTTATTGTTTCAGAAAGACTGTGTCTCGTTTCTCCGACCATGGATGTATTCGAGTCTTGTGGGGAAAAGTGCGGAAACCTCTGCAGAGTGTACAAACTAATCATGGTTAGCCGTGTCCCCGGTTATGGACATTTTGAGTATCTAGTTCTTGGATTATCATGTGGATCTCATCACTCTTAATATAATTTGATTGGGTTAGTGATGATGCTTAATTGGGATTGAGTTGGGTGAACCTTCTCAATGTTTAACAACCACCATGATAGTTAAATAAAATTTATTCCTTTGTTGTAGGGAAAAATTGGCTTTATGCAAAACTGTAACCATATAGCTTTCCACCAGCCATATATGCATGTAGTGATAGCATTATTTTGTTCATTACTCTCTTGTGTTACATTGCCATCATATTCCATGTGCTGACCCATTTCGGGCTGCAACGTTCATGTTGTAGACTTTTCAGACGATGAGTAAGGTGCCTTAGGTCGTGATCTTTCACTTAGTGATGTCGTTGGAGTCGATGGACTCACATTATGTTCCAAGCCTTCCGCTGCTATCCTTTTTAGATGGCCTTAAGCCATATTTATTGTAATAAGTTCTCTTTTGAGACATTCGATGTAATAAGTGTGTGATTGCTACTCTGTTATAAATCCTTCAAGTACTATGCGTGTCAGAATTACCGATCCAGGGATGACACTGATGCACAGAGATCAGACTGTTTGAGGTCTGGTCGCTACAAGATGGTATCAGAGCACACGCTGACTGTAGGACACGACCACTAAGCTAAAGACCTAGATCACTACTCTCTTCTCATTTCTGACTCCTCTCCCTTTTCTACTCTTTAGGTTGGCAGATGCAAGGAACAAGTTCGCGCAACCGGATGAAGATACACCTTTTGGACGCCACTTGAAGCAAGTTACTAGATACCTGAACATCGGATACCAAGTTTCACCGGGACCTACATTGCCACTTTACCAGAAGAGGAGAGTTGGATGATTCGAGTTCAAGTTCCAGGAAGGACATTCATGCCAGTCACTGAGCCCATATAGTTTTCCTTTGATGCACCAACCTGGAGTCTAGGAAAGAGCATGGCAACCCACATCACCATAGGACGCATTGGAGAAGTTTACCACAAGGATCTCAAGGATACTATCTACCAGATTTGTGGGCGCCGAGATGAGCAATGGGAGATGATTAGCACCAGGAAGGATAGATCCATTGCAGCTTTCATCCAGGAGTTAAACTAGCACATTCGACGCCAGGAGAACCAGATGTGCGCAGGCATGATAGATCTGAAGAAGGTAATGACCAGGATCACGGAGCTGGAAGAAGAACTCAAGACTACACGCGATGGATATGAGGAGGAAATGACGATACTCGTGGAGAAGAATGACAATCTGAAGAAGAAGCTAGGAATATTCATGGGAGACCCTGCGCCAGGAGGAGATGATGACGATTCCACTTGCCCGGAGAACTACATCATCATCGACGACACCGACTCGGACCCTGATGATAGCGATGATGACTATGTTGGTGAAGCTGGAGCAGATATCATGGAGTCTTCGACCGATCAATTTTTCTAGTCGACCACCATAACAGTAGTAGTATTCCTCCATGTATATAGTATAGTCCGAGCACTTTTGTAACGATAGTTAGACCGATGTATGCCCTTGTTTGAATTTATTGGAGTGATATTGTTTGTGTTTGTCTCATGTGCATATGGGCAGTGCTTCCCTCTAGATCTATTTCTATTCTATTTTCTCATCTTTTCTAAACCCATCAGATGCCTCCGAGATGCGACAATGGATTTGCTTTCCCACCGGAGCTCACTCAGTTGATCCAGTAGCAGAATGCATTGATGTAGATACTAGTCCAGAATCAGAATCCCGGGAACAACAACAACAACAACAACAACCCACCACCACCACCACCACCTGTTGATCACTTAGCCCGTTTTCTAAGGCTGAATCCGCCAGTGTTCTCCAATAGCACCGAGCCGATAGTTGCAAATGATTGGCTCCGCAAGATTGGAAGGGAGTTAACCACTGCAGGATGCACAGATGCGGAGAGAGTGCGTTTTTCCACACATCAGCTTGATGGACCCGCAACATCATGGTGGGAGAATTTCACAGCTACTTACCCTGTCGACACTGCCACATGGGACCAGTTTCAGCAAGCTTTTCGTACTGCCCATGTTTCAGCAGGAGCTATGGCCATGAAGAAGCGTGAGTTTCCAAACTTGCGCCAAGGAGGACGTACAGTTGGCCAGTATGTGGATGATTTTAGTAAGTTAGCACGTTATGCCCCAGATGACGTTGCTACAGATGCAGCTAAGCGGGAGAAGTTTTTGGAAGGACTAAATGATGAGCTGATATGCAGTTGATGGTGGCAACCTTCAACAACTGCCAGGAGTTAGTAGATAGAGCTCTCATGATTGAAGGGAAGCAGCAGCAGATTGACAACCGCAAGAGGAAGTATGGACAAGGGAAGTACAATTCTGGAGCCCAGCAGAGGCCTCATTTTACCCCGAACTCAGGAGGACCTTTTCGGCATAACCATGGATGTCACAATCATAATGGAGGGAGTTTGCACAACCATAGTGGCCCCAAGAATGGGAACGGTAATGGAGGAAGAAACTAACAGAACCGTTCCAACCTAGCAACGCCCGCCAAGAAGGATGTAACTCACATTACTTGCTACAAGTGCCAGAAGACTAGACATTATGCCAATGAATGTCCTGAAGCTAAGAATGGAAATGGCAATGGAAGCTCTGGGAAGAAGCCTAACCCTTTCAACAGGGGGCAGGTGAACCACGTTAACCTGGAGGAGGTTGAAGCACAGCCAGATGCAGTAATAGGTAAGTTTTTGGTTAAGTCATTTACTGCAATCATTCTTTTTGATACTGGTGCATCACATTCATACATATCAAGGGGATTTGTGGATAAGTATAAACTGCCCAGCAAAGTTCTTAGAGCACCTATGTTAGTAAGCTCGCCAGGAGCGGAGTATATGGAAAGCCAAGGATGTTTTCAGATGCCATTGACCATAGGAAGGCATGTTTTCCCCTCAGACCTGATAATTTTGGAGTCTCAAGGTTTGGATGTGATTTTGGGTATGGATTGGCTATCAATGTATGGAGGGAACATCGATTGCGCCAGTAAGTCGATTATGCTTACCACCCCAAAAGGAAGAAGGATATTGTCGAGTATGTATCAGTTTGTGATGTATGTCAGAGAGTGAAGGCAGAACATCAGAAGCCAGCAGGATTGCTACAGCCATTGCCGATACCCGAATGGAAGTGGGATAAGCTAGGCAGGGATTTTATCACGGGATTTCCCAAGACCCGTTCAGGCTATGACTCGATATGGGTTGTAGTCGATCATTTGACGAAGGTAGCTCATTTCATCCCAGTGAAGACCACTTACACTAGTGCTAAGTTGGCAAAAATATACATGACCAGGATCGTATGTCTGCATGGAGTTTCGAGGACCATTGTATCAGAAAGAGGAACCCAGTTTACCTCAAAGTTCTGGAATCAATTGCACGAAACTTTGGGTACCAGGCTAGAATTCAGTACAACCTTTCATCCACAGACAGATGGACAGACCGAGAGAGTCAATCAGATTCTAGAGGACATGTTGACAGCTTGTGCGCTAGATTATGGATCTAGTTGGGACGACAATTTGCCATATGTAGAGTTCTCTTACAACAACAGCTATCAAGCCAGTTTGAAGATGGCCCCTTTCAAAGATTTGTACGGAAGGAGGTGCAGGACACCATTGTTGTGGGATGAGGTTGGAGATTGTCAGTTGTTTGGACCAGATTTGATTAAAGAGTCTGAAGAGAAGGTTAAGCTAATTCGCGATAGACTCAAGGTAGCCCAGTCCAGGTAGAAGAGCTATGCGGATTCTAAATGCAAGGACATAGTTTATGAAGTCGAAGACAAAGTTTATCTTCGTGTGTCCCCACTTCGAGGAGTTAACTGTTTTGGAGTTAAGGGAAAGTTAGCACCACGTTTTGTGGGACCATACAAAGTTTTGGAATGTATGGGAGAAGTTGCTTACAAGTTGAAATTGCCCGAAGGATTGTCAGGAGTTCAAGATGTGTTCCAGGTTTCCCAGCTGAAGAAGTGCCATGCAGAGATGGCTGATATTCCTCTGAGAGATACAGTGCCACTAGAAGCGATTCAATTGGATAGCGATTTGACCTACGAGGAGAAACGAGTGAAGATTCTCGAGTTTGCCAGCCAAGTCACACACAACAAAGTTATCAAGTTCTGCAAGGTTCAGTGGAGCCACCATACCGAAGATGAAGCCACCTGGGAACGAGAGGAAGACCTACGGAAGGATCACCCTCACCAATTTTCTAGCCAACCCGAATCTCGAGGGCGAGATTCATCTTAAGTGGGTAGGTTTGTAACATCCCAAATTTTCAATTTGGAATGTTATACATTAGATCATCATTGCATATCATATTTTATTGCATTTTGGCTTGATCCTAGAAATTCTACCCAACTCAAGGACCCACGGAGAGAGTTGGGGATTTCGTTATTTTCACATCTGAGTTTTCTCCAATTTTGAAAAGAGGATCATTTGGTTTTACTTTTTTTTCTTTTCTAATATTTCGAAAATAAAAATATATGAGAGGAGATAATATGACTTCTCCAAAATAAAGGAAATATTAGAGGAAAATATTAAAATCAAATAAATGTTTTATTTGGATTTTATTGCAATTTTATTTGAATTAGAAAAATTGCATGTTTTCAAAATTGCATTTTTAGGCCAAGAAAATGTTCATCTTGTTCTAAATATTTTATTTAGACGGTGAAATTTGTTTTGGCATTTTTAGTTTTTTATTTATTTTTCTTGAATTTGTTTTCGGCGGAAACGTATAAAAAATCATGCGCTGCTCGATTGGGCAATCAGCCCAGCCGAGCCGGGCCGGCCTCGCCAGCTCCCGCCCCGCTCGACCGACTTGACCGAGTCCGCCGAGCACGCTGAGCCGCCGAGTCTGGGGAGGACTCCTCCTCCTCGCTCCATTCCCCAAGCCGCCGGACCCCCCTCTTTAAATACCCTAGCCCCGTCGCCTCACCACCACCCCGCCAATGACGTCGTCGCCGCCGCCTCGGACCCGCGCCGCCGCCCGAGCCCGACGCGTGTCGCTCGCCACCGCCTGTCGCCGACCACGCCTTGGGTCCGCTGCCACCGGAGTCGCCCCGCCTCTCCGGAGAAGCCACCGGAGCCGCCCGTCCCGATCGATCCGCCGCCGGTTTTTTCCGGCTTAGGTAAAAAACGACCGGTTTTTATTTAAACCCTAGTTTCGTTTCTTAGATTAGATCGGTTTTATTTCTCGGTTTAGTTATTTAGCGGACGTTCGTCCATACGTTCATTTTAACGAACGGTGTTCACTCGTTAGCCGCAGACAGCGAACGTTAGTTCGTTAGCCTTTTCGTCAGTTTTTCTTTTTCAAGGGTTTTTCCGCGATTATTTTTTATCACAATTTTTGCCCTGATTTTCGTTTTTGTTTATCTTTTCCCTCATTTATCGAAATCAGGCGATTCAAGCGCCTAGAGTTTCTTCTTGAAGCCCTCTTTCTGTTTAACCAACTTAAACAAGTTTTTGCTACTGTAAAATTTGACTTAAGTCCAGATTAGTAAACGGAGCTTGTTTCTTTCGCAGTTTGAGTTTCGTTACTTTGTTTGATTTGATTCTTTTTGCAAACCGGAGTTCTTAAGTTGAAATTTCTGGTTAGATCTTTTATTTTAGTTTTACCCGTGCTTCTAGTTGAGTGCTTATTCTATGCTTGTTTGTTTGCGATAGAGTACCCGGAGTGCGAAGCGTGCTACTATGAGTCTCTAAGTTTCATAGATCATTAGCAAGGCAAGTAACACTTTGATCATACCTCTTTACTACCCAGTTTTATTGCATTAGATCAATCCTCAAACATCTGCATGGTTAGGATCTGATTAATATGTGGGTTTTGGGAAGTAGATGAGGTAGTACCTATTGTCCTGTTTATTATCAAACCTTTGGCAGTTACTTCTACGATGCTTATATTGCTATGCTATGCTTGTAGACGTGGATTGGGTGAGTGTATCCATGACAGATGTGAGTATTGTTATTTAATGGTTAACTTAAGGTGGCTACTTTAATACACATCTGGGTGGATTGAGGCACCTGGGGAATCCAGTGTTGCCTGCTTTTTTGGAAATCCCGGGGCACCGTGTGATTCTCCTATGGACCGCCACCCAGGCTCAAAGGGGTCATAAGATTATTCATGCTAGAAACTTCAGTGTGCAGCCACAAGCTATTATGGGATCTAGCATAGTTGAGTAAGTTGCAAGACCTCTTTCAGTGGTGGGCTAGTAGATGTAGGGGAAAGTAGGTGTAACTGTCCACCCGGAGTAAAGAGTTATTATTTCAGAAAGACTGTGTATGTTTCTCCGACCATGGATGTATTCAAGTCTTGTGGGGAAAAGTGCGCAAACCTCTGTAGAGTGTACAAACTAATCATGGTTAGTCGTGCCCCTGTTATGGACGTTTTGAGCATCTAGTTCTTGGATTATCATGTGGATCTCATCACTCTTAATATAATTTGATTGGGTTTAATGATGATGCTTAATTGGGATTGAGTTGGGCGAACCTTCTCAATGTTTAACAACCACCATGATAGTTAAATAAAATTTATTCCTTTGTTGTACAGAAAAATTGGCTTTATGCAAAACTGTAACCATAGAGCTTTCCACCAGCCATATATGCATGTAGTGATAGCATTATTCTGTTCATTGCTCTCTTGTGTTACATTGCCAACATATTCCATGTGCTGGCCCATTTTGGGCTGCAACGTTCAAGTTGCAGACTTTTCAGACGACGAGTAAGGTGCCTTAGGTTGTGATCTTTCACTCGGTGATGTCGTTGGAGTTGATGGACTCACTTTATCTTCCAAGCCTTCCGCTGTTATCCTTTTTAGATGGCCTTAAGCTATATTTATTGTAATAAGTTCTCTTTTGAGACATTCAATGTAATAAGTGTGTGATTGCTACTCTGTTATAAATCCTTCAAGTACCGTGCGTGTCAGCATTACCGATCTAGGGATGACACTGATGCACAGTGATTAGACTGTTTGAGGTCTGGTCGCTACAGGGCGGGTCGCCAGCTCCAGTCGGGTCATAGATTCGACGGGTTACACCGCGGGGTATATCCCGAACAGGCGTAGATTGGACAGTACAAAAAAAAGCATGTGACCCCAATTTAGTTTTTAGTCAACTGGAGTATTGAAAGTGCAACTAATCCCCGGGTGGTTTTGGTAATTAATAACAACATATATATCATTGAACTAATAGTTACTTGAGAATCATTTCAGAAAGTTCATTGATATGGGTATGGCAAGGATCAAGAAGTGGACCCTCAAAATGCTAAGGCAAGCATTGGCAAAAGCTCAAGACTCCATTGTTGGTTTAGTGATCCAAGATCACATTGAGTCCATAGGAAAGCCAATACTATTAAAGGGATGAGGTTATGATGATGATCTGGTTGCTCAAGTGCTTAGTGATACATCTCCTAAACTATCGCAACTTTCACCGCCATATACACTCATAAGTAATCTCGGTCCCACCGATATTCCAAACTCAGTCACACCGAGATGAACCACCTCAGCCATAAAGCCAAACCCTAGAAAACTCGGATTTTCCGATTCTGAACTCGGTCTCACCGAAATATGAGTTGCCAAGCTTCTGTAACCTTCTGTCATCAAATCGGTGTCACCGAGATGATGAAGTCGGTCCCACTGAGATTGGCATGCTCTTATCATTGCACGAATCGGACTAACCGAGATTGTATTCTCGGTCCCACCTAAAATCCCAACGTTCACATTATTTGAACTTTCGGTCTCACCGAGTTGTCAACTTCGGTCCCACCGAGATTGCTCAAATGTGTGTAACGGTTGGATTTTGTGTGGAGGCCATAAATACCCTCCACCCCTCTTCTTCGTGAAGAGAGCCATCGAAAGAACTACCACTCCTACCTTACATTTTCGAGAAGAGAACTACCTACCCTTGTGTTGAGATCAAGTTGCTCCACTCCCACCATATGAAGCTTGATCTCTAGCCTTCCCAAGTTGCTTTCCACTCAATCCTTTCTTCCACCACAGCCAAATCAAGTGAGGAGAGTTGAGTGTTGGGGAGATTATCATTTGAAGCACAAGAGAAAGGAGTTCATCATCATCTACACCATCTATTACCTTTTGGAGGGTGGTGCCTCCTAGATTGGTTAGGTGTCGCTTGGGAGCCTCACGAGATGTGGAGTTGAACCAAGAAGTTTGTAAGGGCAAGGAGATCGCCTACTTCATGAAGATCTACCCCGAGTAAGGCTAGCCCTCCGTGGGCGAGGCCATGATGGAATAGACAAGGTTGCTTCTTTGTGGACCCTTCGTGGGTGGAGCCTCCGTGGACTCTCGCAGCCGTTACCCTCGTGGGTTGAAGTCTCCATCAACGTGGAAGTACGATAGCACCACCTATCGGAACCACGAGAAAAATCACCGCGTCTCCAAAATTGCGTTTGCTCTTCTCCACCTCTCTTTACTACATGTGCAATTTACTTTCCACTGCCTATACTCTGGAATTGCATGTGTAGGGTGATGCTTGACTTGATCATAATTGTGAATCTGCCAAAAACTGTTCTTTGTCAAAAGGCAGAATTTTTATATTGTCAAGTAGTCTAATCACCCCCCCTCTAGACATACTTTCGATCCTACAAGTGGTATCAGAGCTTTGGTCTCCATTGTATTGGTTTCCATTGCATTAGACTCCATAAGCTTGGTTTCACAACCTAGGAGAGTATGGCGTCTAGTGAGGGTAATTTTCGTAGAGGTCCTTACTTTGATGGTACAAACTTTGCTAGTTGGAAGCATAAAATGAAAATGCATATTCTTGGCCATAACCCAGCCGCATGGGGCATTATTTGTGTTGGTATGCAAGGTGAATTCTTCGAGGAAGGAAAAGTTCGGATCGCTGGCTACAAGGAAGAATTGCGGATGTTGCAAAACAATGCTCAAGCTTGTGACATTCTCTTCAATGCCTTGTGTCCCGAGGAGTTCAACAAAATCAGCCGCCTTGAGAATGCAAAAGAGATTTGGGATACTTTGGTTGAAATGCACGAAGGTACCGAGTCCGTGAAGGAATCAAAGCTAGACATTCTTCAAGGTCAACTTGACAAGTTCAAGATGAAGGATGGTGAAGGAGTCGCTGAAATGTACTCTAGGCTTGCTCTCATCACAAATGAGATTGCCGGCTTAGGAAGCGAAGAAATGACCGACCGATTCATCATCAAGAAGATTCTCAGAGCTTTGGATGGAAAGTATGACACCGTGTGCACTTTGATCCAAATGATGCCAAACTACAAGAATCTCAAGCCAACCGAGTCATTGGAAGAATTGTTGCTCATGAGATGACACTTAAGGATAAGGAAGAGCTTCACAACAAGTCAAGTGGTGCTTACAAAGCTACAAGTGATGCTCCCACAACCTCAAGTGACAAGTTAGTTTCCAATGAAGAGATAAGCCTAATGGTCAAGAACTTCAACAAATTCTACAAGAATAGAAGCAAAGAGAGAAGCTCAAAGTCTAGATCATATGATGAAAAGAGATCTTCTAGTCGTGATCGAAACTGCTACAATTGTGGAAGACCCGGACACTACTCAAATGAGTGTTCGGCTCCCCACAAGAGAAGAGAAGAATCTCCAAGAAGAAGAAGCTCAAGAGATGAGTCACCTCGGAAAGAGAGAAGGAGTAGAGATGATCGTTATGAACGAAGACCCTCTCGGAGAAGCAAGGATTTGGAGAGGAAAGACAAGTCATCAAGGAGCTACACAAGAAGAAAACATCAAGCTCATGTAGGTGAATGGGTCTCCGGCTCCGACTCAGACAATCAATCCGAAGGAATCTATCACTCCAACTCCGACTACAGTCAAGATGAAGGTGTTGCCGGTCTTGCTCTCGCATCCTCCAACTCCAACTCCTACGACTTATTTGATTCACCAAATGAGGGAAGATGCTTCATGGCTAAAGGCCCCAAGGTATCACACCCTGAATTCATTGACTTCAATAGTGATGAGGATGACTTTCTTGGTGAAGATGAGCTCTTGCTTGATAAATCCAATGAACCTAGTAATGATGAACATGCTAGTAGTCTTTATAGTCGAGAAGAGTCGAATGACAATGCTATGAAGGAGATTGAGCGTCTAACTAAAGAACTAAACACTCTTAAGTTAGCTCATGAAACAACTCAAGAAGATCATAGAGAGCTCCTAAGATCTCATGAGAAGCTACGCTTCGAGAAGCTCACTCTAGAGCAAGAACATGAGTTTCTAAAAGCAATCAATGACGATCTTCGAAAGAAGAGTTCTTCATATCTTGCCAAACGACTTCTCTTGTCTAATTTCTTGCCACCCATTAAGACTAAGCATGAAAAGCATAAGAAAAATTCCTCCTCTAGTAGTAACAATAACCATGCTAAATCCAATGTTGTTACTTCTAGTAGTTCTCTTGATTCCACTAACAATGTTTCAAGCCAAGTTACACTTGAGCAAGAAAATAGTTTATTGAAAGGGATTATAGAGAAAGGTGTCTACAAGAGCCTTGCCGGAAGCAAGAACTTTGAGGAAATTGTTCGCAAGCAAGGAAGGCACCGGAAGAATCAAGGAATTGGTTTTGAGCGAAAGTTCAACGCCGAAGGTGTTGAATGGGAAGAAGGTCAATATCCTACTCCACAGTTTATTCCTCAAAAGGAGAAGTATGATCCTACTTCTTCCAATGTGGAACAAGCTCAAGATGACCTTCCACCACAAGACCACAAGCTAAAAGGCAAGGACAAGCTTCAAGAGGAGATTGATGCATTTATTGAAGCACCTCAAGCCATGGTCAAGTGGGTTCCCAAGAAAACGTCAAGTTCTACTTAGTCAAGCTCAACTACAACCCCAAGGATTCCCATCAAGATGATGTGGATCCCGAAGAAGAAGAACTAGAAAGTTCTTGAGGGTGACTCCGCCAACATACTTCACTCACATTCATTTTGGCAAAAACTTGTGCAATCAACTTCCACATCGTGCACTAGTTCATGGAGTCACAAACCCTCTTGTTGGTAAGTCAAGGGACAAGGTAATCATTGCTTTCATGGACATCATCTATTGTGAACTTCAATCTATGTCCATGGATATCCTTGTTTGTTCCTTGTGGGACTAACCCATGTAGGTATTGAAAGTGCCCGAATCCAAAGGACTGCTCCCAACTCTTGATGATCTTCATCAACATTGAGAATCCACATCTTCAACATCTACATGAAGTCTTCTACGACAACCCAAGGTTAGTTTGACCCTTTAAAAGGGGTTCTCACATCTAGGGGAGCTTTGCTCTAACAAATTGAGCTAAAGCATCTTAAAATGATGTGAACACATCAATGCTTTATGTAAAAGTGGTAACCCCACTTGTGCTTAAACGATGAGTATGACCTATGATCAAATGTTCTCATTTGGCTCCTAAGTCAATATACTCATATAAAGATGACCTAGTCATCGACAAATTGTGTGTTAGTTGCTAGAGTTTTGATTGTGCATGTTTGACACATATTTCATTTGCTATCTTATTGTGTGAGCATGTTGGATGCATGATTTTATCCATTCAAGGACATCCATTTGTTGTTTTGGTCGTTTTGATTTTTCGACCAAATGGATGGACAAGAATGCCTAAGTACCTCCGTAGCTATCTATGCTTTCTTGTCTCAAATTCTATTCATGCTTACATCACAAATTTTGAACAAGTCATTTTCGGACCCTCCGGTGAGGAGCACTTGAGCCACCGATCCGTCAAGGGCTAACTTCCAAAACCTTCTAAGTGATTTCGGTCGACCAACTCACTCAAACTCGGACGAACCGAAAGCATTTAGATCGATCTAGGTTTTCACCTCGGTGAAACCGAGTTGTGATTTTCAGCGTGATCAAGTGCATAATCGCCAGCAGAGTTATCCATCTCGGTGCCACCGAAGTTTACAACTCGGTCCCACCGACAGACAAAGGGGTATATATACTCAGAGGGCGCGCGTTGATTTCTACTTCAAACGTTTCGCCCCACACCTTCTTTGCCGTCGCCTTGGTCTCCGGATCGTCGCGTCGTTGCTGTCAGGCCCCCGCCGCAGTCTCCATCGCCGTCAATGGACATCTTCTCCGCGCCGTTGCCGCCGAGAAAAACTCCACCAAGTTAGGGTGAGTTTTGATCCCACTCGTGCTCCCATCTCCGATTCAATGCACGTTTGGTTTGCCTAGTATCTTGCCACGATTGAAATCTTCCTGTACACAGATTAGTTTGTTTGGACTAGATTCGAGTAAAAGTTTTAGGGTTAGGTTTCCGCGAACACATCTCGGTGAGACCGATTTTATAGTTTCGGTATGACCGATTTGGCCTATGGCCATTGCATCGCACCCTTCGGTCCAACCGAAGTTGTGTAAATCGGTGTGACCGAAATGAAAATCTGTGAAACCCTAGTGTTTTCGGCAGATCGAAACCCACTTCGTTAAACCGAAAGTGGTGTGAAAGCTTCATTTAACACTTCGGATTCACGAATCTTAAACTCGGTCGACCAAATGTCTTCTGTGAAAACCTAATACTAGAATTTGAACTCATTTTTTGCAAAAACTTCGCAGTTTGTGATGACTCTTCTTCTCTGCCTACACCTTATCTATTCATAGGTTGTCAGCCATGTCAGATGCGAGTGACAGTCAGAACAGGTCAGAGACACCCATTGCAGATATTCCAGAGGCAGGCACTAGTCCTGATCCTAGCAGCTCATCAGATGATGGTGAGAGGAGTACACCAAGTGGCTTACCTCCTGCAGCCACCAGAGCTAGAAAGAAGAGAAACTCAGATGATGAAGACTCAGATTTTGTTGTTGAGGAAGAGGTAACCTCAAAGCCCAAGAGGAAGGTTGTTGCCAAAGAGCAACAAGGTCAACAAACTAAGAAGGGCACCAGCAAAGTCAAGCAGTCAACAGTTGCTAAGAAGCTGAATTTGGGAGAGGCAGTTGCAAGCAAAGTGAAGAAAACCTCCAAGAGAAAGAGGATAGTGCATGATGCAGCAGAAGATGAGGATGAGGAAGCACCCCAGCCTCCTCAGAAGCCTAAGCTCATGGGTGATGCCATTAAGGCTGGAGCCACATCAAAGCCCAAGCAATCTGCTCCAGCTAAGGCATCTCCAGCAAAGCCTGCTGCCAAGCCCAAGAAGACAGTTAGGAACATTCCAGCGTCTGAAAAGAACAAGGATGATGTGCCACCAGCTGTGTCAGATGGTGAAGGACCAGTTTTGCTGAAACTTCGTCAAAAACTGCCACTACATAATGATGCTCATCCTCAAGCTGAGGATATGAAGGCAAGGAAAGATAGAGGTCTCAGGCTATGGAGACAATCTGACCCATATGCCGTGAGGAGAAGAACTGCTGTAGATCCCAGATTTCACACCAGAGAACAGCAGGACTTCTATGAGACCGTGCTGATGGATAAGAAGCCCATAGTCACAGACACCAGATACG
The DNA here is from genome assembly GCA_021437245.1 of Aegilops speltoides. Classification (NCBI taxonomy): domain Eukaryota; kingdom Viridiplantae; phylum Streptophyta; class Magnoliopsida; order Poales; family Poaceae; genus Aegilops; species Aegilops speltoides. Next base: position 306,281,921 of record CM038143.1, read on the forward strand.
TTGACTGGAAGTACATTGACAGCAAAGAGCACAGAGATTTCTTTCCACATGTGCATGAAAGTTTCACTGCTTGTGGCGTTACAGACTTTGTAGGTCAGAAATTGACCAATTGGAACGATGAGATGATTATGCAATTCTATGCCACAGCTCACTTCTACCCTGATGGAAAGATTGTATGGATGAGTGAAGGTCAAAGATTTTCTTCTTCGTTGAAGAATGGGCAGAACTTCAATGCTCCAAAGGCAACGAGATGATGATATTGATGTATATGGGATTCCAAAGAAGAATCATGAATCCATGAAGAACATGTACAAAGAGGTTCCAGCAAAGGATTTGGGAATCTGGAAGCTCGGCTCAGTTTACTATCTCCAGGCAGGCTTACCTACCACTAATACTATTCTGAGGCATACGTTGATGCCCAAGTCTGGAGATCATCGCATGATCAGAGGATACTCTATCAACATGCTGCACATACTTGATGAGAAAGCACCTTTCAAGGTGATGGACTTGATGGTTGAGACCATTAAGAGGACTATAGCTGACCAGAAAAGGTCATGTGGATTTGCCCCGCAGATTCAGATGCTTATCAATGCCAAGTTTGGCACGGGCACATTCTTGTTGGATAGAGAACATTTACCGTTGCAGCCAAAGCATGAAGACAATGTTGTTGTGATGGATGAGGAGGATCCGACATCTGTCGAAGGTCAAGCCAAGATCGAAGCTGCCAAGAAAGCCAAAGCTGACAAGGAAGCAGCAGCAGCAGCAGCTAAACCAAAGAGTTTCGGAGAGCAGATTCTTGAAGCTACCCAAAGGATTGAACAACGCTGCCAGCATTGTGCAGCCTCGGGAGAGCCTAGAGAGGATTGTTGAAGACAAGATCCACGCCGGACGTGAAGTCGATCAAGTGCAAGTATTGTCAACAAGCTTGAGGCGACATTGAGGAAGCAAAGCGGAGAAGGAAGAGCTTATGCGTGAGATGCAGGATGACTTAGTCCAGATGCTTATCAACAGATCGCTCCGGTTCCCACAGACCCGATCACTGCTATTCCAAAGGATCGACACCAGACTACAACTTCAAAGACCTCCCACAGTTCCAGTTGCTCCTACTCCAGCTCCAGCTCCAAAGTGACCACTCCTCCAAAGACAGACATCAGTGAAGTCTTCACCGATCTGTCATATCCACTCCAACATCAACCAGACGGGAGCCGCCAGCAGAGTCCCCAAAGTGACGCTTAGCTCTATGCTTTTTGAACTTTTGGTAACTTGTTGCCAAAGGGGAGAAATTGTATAGATCATAGGACTTCGAGAGAGAGAGTCTTTGTTGTCTTTGCGCTTTTGCTCTTTCGTTCTTTTGCGGTTTCTTTGAGATACTTTTGGTTTTCGAGACATTCAGTGTGTTTGATACTACGTTTCATTCTACCTTAATGAGTGCTTGGTCGTACTATGCTTTAATGTGTGCTTAATGCTTATCATATGCCATTCCTATCTTGTATGACCATTTACTCATGTCTTGGTGATTGGGTGCATGTTGTTCATTCTTATCATTTTGTGCGCTCCACCAAGATGTATGTGACATGGAAGAGTGACCCATGATCCTAATCGATTGTGCATTTGCATTCAAACGCAAATCTTAAATAATGCACAAATTTAGCGGGAGCTCTTGCTTATCACATACTTCTCAAAGCGACGATATTATTCTTTGATTATATCCTTTGTCGAAGCTTTGATCTATATGTTGTCATCAATTACCAAAAAGGGGGAGATTGAAAGTGCAACTAATCCCCGGGTGGTTTTGGTAATTAATAACAACATATATATCATTGAACTAATAGTTACTTGAGAATCATTTCAGAAAGTTCAATTGATATGGGTATGGCAAGGACTCAAGAAGTGGACCCTCAAAATGCTAAGGCAAGCATTGGCAAAAGCTCAAGACTCCATTTTTGGTTTAGTGATCCAAGATCACATTGAGTACATAGGAAAGCCAATACTATTAAAAGGGATGAGGTTATGATGATGATCTGGTTGCTCAAGTGCTTAGTGATACATCTCCTAAACTATCGCAACTTTCACCGCCATATACACTCATAAGTAATCTCGGTCCCACCGATATTCCAAACTCACCACACCGAGATGAACCACCTCAGCCATAAAGCCAAACCCTAGAAAACTCGGATTTCCCGATTCTGAACTCGGTCTCACCGAAATATGAGTTGCCAAGCTTCTGTAACCTTCTGTCATCAAATCGGTGTCACCGAGATGATGAAGTCGGTCCACCGAGATGGGCATGCTCTTATCATTGCACGAATCGGACTAACCGAGATTGTATTTTCGGTCCCACCGAAAATCCCAACGTTCACATTATTTGAACTTTCGGTCTCACCGAGTTGTCAACTTCGGTCCCACCGAGATTGCTCAAATGTGTGTAACGGTTGGATTTTGTGTGGAGGCTATAAATACCCCTCCACCCCCTCTTCACTCGTGAAGAGAGCCATCAAAAAGAACTACCACTCCTACCTTACATTTCTGAGAAGAGAACTACCTACCCTTGTGTTGAGATCAAGTTGCTCCACTCCCACCATATGAAGCTTGATCTCTAGCCTTCCCAAGTTGCTTTCCACTCAATCCTTTCTTCCACCACAGCCAAATCAGTGAGGAGAGTTGAGTGTTGGGGAGATTATCATTTGAAGCACAAGAGCAAGGAGTTCATCATCATCTACACCATCTATTACCTTTTGGAGGGTGGTGCCTCCTAGATTGGTTAGGTGTCGCTTGGGAGCCTCCGTCGAGATGTGGAGTTGAACCAAGAAGTTTGTAAGGGCAAGGAGATCGCCTACTTGTGAAGATCTACCCCGAGTAAGGCTAGCCCTCCGTGGGCGTGAGGCCATGATGGAATAGACAAGGTTGCTTCTTCGTGGACCCTTCGTGGGTGGAGCCCTCCGTGGACTCTCGCAGCCGTTACCCTCCGTGGGTTGAAGTCTCCATCAACGTGGAAGTACGATAGCACCACCTATCGGAACCACGAGAAAAATCACCGCGTCTCCAAAATTGCGTTTGCTCTTCTCCACCTCTCTTTACTACATGTGCAATTCACTTTCCGCTGCCTATACTCTAGAATTGCATGTGTAGGGTGATGCTTGACTTGATCATAATTGTGAATCTGCCAAAAACTGTTCTTTGTCAAAAGGCAGAATTTTTATATTGTCAAGTAGTCTAATCACCCCCCCTCTAGACATACTTTCGATCCTACAAGTATGACCAATCTCGTACCTTAGTGTTGATCTCTTAGGGTATTTCATCAAATCAGAGATATGTGTCGTTCTTAACATTGTGTGTTTTTTGCATCTTCAGCCACACCGTCTTCCTTCTCACCGGAGTTGCTCCAACAAGGGAAGCATACACCAAAAGGGAGCTATACACCCCACTCAAGAGTTCCCTACCTCGAATGTGCCTACCCGACATGGACAACCACAACAACCGCAGCGCCATCGACAAGTCAGCAGATGATGCTCACTCCTACGGAGGGCAACAAGATAGGTTCTTACTTGTGTGCAACATTTATGGCTTCGCTATTCATCTAAGCATTGAAAATAGGTTATCACATGTCATTGTACATTCATGCTGATCTCTTAAGAGTCTTACTTCAGATAAGAGACTTGTTCAGGAGTTAACATTGTTCCGTAGTTATCATCCATCAACCAATGCTACCCGATAGGCTGGTGATTATACCCCTTCTAGTATTACCTACGTTGTTGTTCTTTAATATTTTTGTGTGCCATCTAGTTCATCTCGAGTACAAACAATACATATTTTGTAGCTATCGTTTGTGCTATCTCTTTAGTTTTTAGGCTTGTTGCTGCTAGTTAAGTCTAGTCCTACCATTTAAGTCATCTCCTATAGGCACTCATTACATAATCTCACTACTAATTGTCTTCTATGCATGTCAGATATTAACACACACACACTGATATTGAATATCGAAACAAATCCACTAGAAGAACCTCGCGGAGCAATGTAATGGCCAATAAACTCGATGTCAATGATATGCAATATGATGGAACAGTTAAATGTAGTTCTTAAGAAGAGTTGCAGAAAGATGATGATTCCTATTCACCCCACAAGGTCCTTGCTCTAACTTGGCCCATGATATGGGCAGCATCATGCATATAATGTCATGTAGTGCATATACTCTGTTGCAATGCCATATGCTTAGCCTGCTGATCATACATGTGAATATGTCATGCCTTCTTGTTTTTCAGTACCTATTCCATTCATGATAACATGTTTTAAAATTCAAGTACTGTCATTCTACTCTGTCGTATGCCATCTGCTTAGTTTGGACACCATCCTTCTGAATATCTCATGCATTGTTATTCATCAGTATGTACACCATCCATCTACCATACTATGTTTTTTTACATTTAAATGTTGATCTACTGTTTTGTTGCAATGCCATCTTAGTTTCCCCATCATACACGCATATGTTGCCTTCCACTTTTTCTGTACCTATTCCAACTATCATACAATTTTACATTCAACTAGTGTTTCTTTTACTCTATTGTCATGTCGTATCCCTAGCTCTTGCATCATACTCCCTCCATCTGGATTACATGTCATGGAAGTGGATAAAAATGGATGTATCTAGAACTAAAATACGTCTAGACACGTCCATTTATTTCTGGTTGGAGGGAATACATGTCAATATGTCATTCCTTTCTATTCTTCAGTACCTATTCCATCTCTCTGTCGTAGCATGTTTTATAATTGATGCACCATTCTTTTATACAAGGCATGCAAGGGGAAGACGGCTATGATAGAATGTGAAGGGCTACTAACAAGGTCTTTGCAGAAGATCCAAACTCTAGGAGATAGTAAAGCAACTCCAGTGTTCATAGATACTGTTGCATCACAGAGGAACCCAACTCCTCCAGATAATAACTAGATTCTAGTGGCCAAAGAACTACTCCGCTCCAGTCCAGCAAAAATATGTCAACTCCTTTCTAAGAAGCGTGTACGTATCCTCGCTTCTTGAAATTTTATAGCATTCAAATCAAATTTTCTACATGTTTCTTACGCATCTCTCTTGTAGAAAATATGCTTAAAGGATATAAGATGTTCTAAACTAGGGTCGTGTTCGAGGAAAGTATCTTGCAGGAATGTTGTGTGCTCCAATGCTGATGCAAGTACCTGTTGTATATCACTATATTTTTACATTGGACTGTATTTTCTTAAGTAGCATCGACGTGAATCCAACCTTCAGTACCCTACACCAATTATCTGATCTAAATTTACTTGTAGCAAAATGTATAATTAAAGGCACCAATGTAATTTTTTGTAAGGAAAACTGTGTCATAGTTTTGCATATTGAGCGCATGATTGTACTATCTAATATCTTGCACATTACTAAAATGTAGTGTTGCGGTCTGGTTGCCCAATCATTCATTGTTCCAATGTTGCTTTCCTATTACCTTACCTGGCTGATGATAGCAGTGCCATATTGTGTTAATTTGCTTTAGGCTGGTGTGCTCTGCTTGCCCAACATTCATTGTGTCAATGTTACTTCCCTACTATCTAACATGGACAATGATAGCAATGCTAATGTGTTAATTTGGTGTAAGCTGCTGAAGATAAGAAGAAAAACTCTAAAGACATCAAAGGCAACCCCATTGTTTTTCTCCAATAAATATAGTGCATTTAATATGGAAATAACTCTTGATTAATCTGTTTAGTTCTCCTCCTAATTTTTGTTATGTTGCAGTGGTTGAGACATTCTCCACTACAATGATACAAGCCTGTCAAAATTGCCATTTGAATCTGTTTAGTTTCCTCTATCTTGAATCCAATGGAAAAAATGTTTGTTTGTGAACCAATTACTGGCTGAAGCATGATGGAAATCGTGGAGGAATTAGAGGTGCACATTCTTATGCAACAACAACTGATCGATGCTTTCAGAGACAGTATAACAAAGAAGAAAGAACTTGCTCGCATGCTGATGGGTGTCATCTACGCTGAGGTTGCAGATTGTGAGGTTGTAGTTCCATAAGTTCTATTCATTTATTTGCACTCGCATCAATCTTTGATTACCTAGTGGATGTAATTTCCTATAATATATGCTTCGATGTGCTATGTTTTTCTTTTCATGTCGTACACTTGCTTAGCGTAGCTCGCAATCCAGCTCTCTGCGTCGAAAGCTCAACTGGTCGCTAACAAGGCAAGAAAAGCAGTGAAACTAATAACTAGAACAAACTGACATGGGCCCTTCATCAAGGGGAGCAACCCACTGCCCATAATGCCCCCCTAATGGGCTCGCAGTTATTAGCTGGGCCAAAATGGTCTTGGGCCTTTGATTGACCGGATTTGGCCCCGTCCATAAATGGTCCTCATAATAGGCTCAAAGTAATAGCTGGGCCAAAATCGACTTTGGCTAATTGGACCTACAACCAAGTTCAAAATTTAGCGGGCCCAATTAGTTGACGGGTCGTTAACAGGCTGAAATCTCTATTGGGCTGCAATAATTAAATGAGCCAATGGTCCTTAGTAGACCGAAAATAGACTACATTAATGCTTGGCCCAGTTCCCTGTCGAGCCATTAACAGGTCCAAATCCAAGTGGGCCATAAGTGGGCCGATTAACAACACGGGTCATTAATAGGCCGATAGTAAGGTCAGGCTGGAATTGTGCCTCGGTGACATGGGCCGCTAAGAGGGCCAAATGTCAAGTTGGATTGTAAATGCCCAACTCATTTGTGGGCCATTAACAGGCCCAAAGACACACCGGGCTAGAATTGGACCATGAAGAGCATGGGTCATTAAGAGGCCAAAAGTTAGGTCGGACCGTAAATGGCCCAACTCCTGTATGGGCCATTAATAGGCTGAAAGACACACCGGGCTGGAAATTGGCCCAACACTTGAATGGCTCGCTAAAAGGCCAAAAGACGTTCATCCTGAAAATTGGCCCATCCCTAGAATGGGCTGTTAACACGCTGAAATTACCTCGAGCTGCTACTGAGCTCAAATATATAGCAGGCTATTAACGGGCTTGAACTAACGATGGCCTACAATGGTGTCAAGTAGTTAACAGGCCATTGACGGGCCGAATTGGCACAACTTGTATGGGCCAGACACAAGTAGGCCCTAAATGGGCCGGCCTGCTAATTTTGACTGGGCTGGCCTTTTTAACCTAAATGGGCCACTATTGGGCCGTGCCATGTGTCGACGTATCATAGGCACCTCCCGTCCATTGAATGGATGACATCTGACCTAACCCTGAGCCGACACGTGGTTCCTCTGGCCAATGAGAATTTTACATGTGGAAAATCCCCATTGGTCAAGGCTGTTAGCGAGTTATCGGATCCAAACCGGAACCTGTTAGCTTAACGATGACCTGTTATGGTGGATGTCGTGTGTCGGTTACCCTTGACGAAAACATTTCCATGACACGCCATTTATCTTCATGGAAGTGGACACTTCAGTGGTTATAATTTGAGTATTGTCATGGAACACTTCTACGACATCACAGGTATGGCTATTTTCATTCTGTCATAAAATTATCATGGATGTACATGCATGACAGAAAACATGACCTGCTGGGTAGTGGGCCCCTCGAAGCCCATATTGACATGAGACCGACACCAAAAAATCCTATAAATACAGAACCCCCCAAAAATAACCCTAGATGAGAAGTTCCTCCGCTGCAAGCCTCTGTATCCACGAAAACTTAATCGGGAGCCCGTTTTGGCACCCTGCCGGAGGGGGAAATCATCACTGGAGGCCATCTTCATCATCCTGATGTCCACCATGATGGGGAAGGAGTAGTCCACCCTCGAGGCTAGGGGTATGTACAAGTAGCTATGTGTTTGATCTCTCTCTCGCTTTCTCTCTCTCGCTCTCTCTCTCTCTCTCGTGTTCTTGATTTGGCACGATCTTGATGTACCACGAGCTTTGTTAATATAGTTGGATCATATGGCGTTTTCCCCCTCTCTATCTTGTTGTGATGAATTGAGTTTTTACCTTTGAGGTTTCACTATTATCGGATGTAATACTTTTATGGATTTGAGAAAACTTGATGTATGTCTTGCATATGAATACCCATGGTGACAATGGGGTATTATATTGATTCACTTGATGTATGTTTTGGCACTCTACTCGTGGATTCCCAAGGTGACATTGTGGTAATCTATGCATAGGGGTTGATGCATGTTTTCATCCTACTTTCTCCATTAGAAATCTTGGGGCACTGTTTGAAGTTCTTTGTGTTGGATTGAATATTATGAATCTGAAGTTGCTTGATGCATATCGAATAATCAACTGACGGATACTTGTGGTGACATTGGAGTATCTAGGTGACATTGTATCATATGGTGTTATTTCAGCACAAACTCTTGGGTTGTTTGTGACACTTGTAGGAATAGCTCGATAGATTGATCAGAAAGTGTAACTTTGAGGTGGTTTCGTACCCTACAAACAATTTCTTCGTATGTTCTCCTCTAGATAACAACTTTGGAGTGATTCTTTATCGCACATTGAGGGATTCTTATATGATTCAATTATGTTAGCACTATTGAGAGATTGCATTAGTGAAAGTATGAATGTGAGGCCTTGTTTCTAAGCATTGCAATAACGTTTGTGCTCCGTTTTTTCACTTGCTACCTTGCTGTTTTTATATTTTCAGATTACAAAAACCCATATCAACTATCCATACTACGCTTGTATCACCATCTCTTCATCGAACTAGTGCACCTATACAATGTACCATTGTATCTGGGTGTGTTGGGGACATAAGAGATTTCTTGTATTTGATTGCAAGGTTGTTTGAGAGAGAACATCTTCATCCTACGCCTCCCACAGATTGATAAACCTTAGGTCACCCACTTGAGGGAAAATTGCTACTGTCCTACAAAACTCTATGCTTGCAGGCCAACACGAGTCTACAAGAATAAAGTTGCATCGTAGACATCAAGGCCCTTTTGTGCAGCCGCCATCCAAAAGCCCCCCTCACCCCTTCATTCCACTATAAATAGAGGTGGATAGGTCTCTCCATCTCATGTCATTTTCTCACCACAAAGGCATGCAATGATCTGCCTCTCTTTCTCTCCCTCCACGAATAGTTTCGTTATGCCACAAGGCTGCCTATTCTCTTGTAGGGAATAGTTTTGGTGTGCGAAGCGCTACCAGGTAGGTGATACCAGATGTGTGCAACATGGTAGAGGGGTCATGTTCGATCTTCTGTTTGAGGGAGAAAATCCTTGTGGTTAGAAGGTTTTTAATTCCTAGTTACAGGGATCTACACCAGCAATCTTCACTGATTCTCTTTCCACTACTATGAGTTGGTAATGATCTTATCAAATCTTATATGCATCTTCATAGTGGTCCTAGGCTTGTACGTAGTGATACATCTCCAACATATCTATAACTTTTTATTGTTTCATGCTATTATATTATCATTCTTAGATACTTGACATGCAATTTTATATCATTTTTGGGAACTAACCTATTAACCTAGTGCCTAGTGCCTAGCGCTAGTTGTTTTTTTTTGCTTGTTTTTGGTTTTACATAAAATCTATACCCAACAGAGTCCAAACATGATGAAAGTTTTTGATGATTTTTTCATGAACATAAGAGACCCTAGAAGCTTCGGGGGAGGACCAGAAGACCTACAAGGAGATAGCAAGGCAACAGGGTGTGCCCGAGGGGGTAGGACGGACCCTCGTGGCTCCGTCTGACCTAATTCCTTCCCAAATGTTAGAAAAATCTCAGAGCATCCACCAAAACAATTTTTAGCTGCCGCAAGTCTCTGCTCTACCGCTATCCCATCTGGAGGCCTTTTCTGGTACTCTGCTGGAGGGGGAATCGATCATGGAGGGCTTCTACATCAATCTCGCTGCACCTTCGGTGATGTGTGCGTAGTTCCCACACGACCTATGGGTCCATAGTGATTAGCTAGATCTCTCTCTCTCTCTATGATCTTCATTATAATGTTCTCCTCGAAGTTCTATTCGATGTAATCTTCTATTGTGGTGCGTTTGTTGGGATCTGACGAATTGTGGGTTTATAGTCAGATTATTCATTGAAAGTAACTGAGTCTTTTCTAAACTTTATTATGTGTGATTTTTACAGCTATGTAATGCTTTCCAATCTATGAGTTTTGTTTTGGCCAAGTTGTTGAGCAGATCTTCAGCGAAAGTGGTGCGTATTAGTAGGTTAAATCTCGCGGTGTCCTCACCCAATGAAAAAAGGGGTAGCGAGGCACGTATTTATATTGTTGCTACTAAGGATAAAGCGAAGGGTTCAATCATATTGCTTGGTTTTATTCTGTCTACATTACGTCAGCATACTTCATGCATTACTCTGTTTGTTATTAACTTAATACGTAGAAAGGCAAGCATAGGAGTGCTCTCAAAGTGGAGTAATAGTAGTAGATGCAGGCATGTGTCAGTCTACTTTCACAGATGTAGTGCCGATGCACATGATCATGCCATGAATAACATCATAACTATGCGCTTTTCTATTAATTGCCCAACAGTAACTTCTCTACCCACCGTATGCTATTTTTATGTGAGAGGTGCCTCTAGTGAAAAATGGCCCCGGGTCTGTTTTAATCATATTGCTAAAACCAAAAATACCTTGATGCAATTTCTTTAATTTTATTTTACTTTGCAATTTATCTATCACCTACTATCAAATTTGATCCTTATAATTAACAAGTACAAGGGGATTGATGACCCTCTTGCCCGTGTTGGATGCAAGTATTTGCTCTTGTGTGTGTAGGTACTGTCGATAGTTATTTGTGTGGTTCTCCTATTTGTTTGATAACCTTTGTTCTCTAATGAGGGAAATACTATTTGCTAATATATTGCTTCACCCTTCCTCTTTGGGGAAAATCCCAACGCAGCTCACAAGTAGCACATAGTATTTTTTTTGTTTTTTGTTGCATTGCCTATAAACCAAAACCCCAACCCCAACCCCCACCAAGAAGCAAAAACCCAACTAAAACCCCTCTACCTCGTGTTGCATCTCCACACACTCCTCACTTGTTCCTGGTCTATGGATTTGACCAACAAGTTAATTGACTTCCGATTGCTAGCTCACTAATCAATGGATTCCCTCACGACGTCCACGACCTAGAGATGGGGTCTCTGCTCCATACTCTACCTCTTCCTCTTCTTTGCAAGCCGACTCCTCGGCTCCTGTCCCGTCTTCCTGGTACGACCTGTCGGATATCGGGTTCCGGCAAAACCCTTAAGGTTCGAACACTAGGATGTGCACGAAGATCTCTCCCTACCGAAACACGCCCTCAGCCTTGCCGCGATCTCTTAGCTAGATCGATGAACAACACAAGAGACACAAGATTTATACAGGTTCGGGCCACCGTTGTGGTGTAATACCCTACTCCTGTGTGTGGTGTGGTGGATTGCCTCTTGGGCTGATGATGAACAGTACAAGGGAAGAACAGCCTCGTGAGAAGAGGTGTTCTTGTGCTTGGTGGTGTGTAGATGAACTAGGTTCAGATCCCTCTCTACTGTGGTGGCTAGGCCTATTTATAGAGGCCCTGTCCCTCTTCCGAAATATTGAGCGGGAAGGGATTCAACAACGGCCATTTTGAAAGGGGACAACTAGTACAAGCTATCCTGACTAAAGGTGGTCTTCGCCTGCCAAAGGCACTGGTGATGACGCCGTCTTGGGCTCCACGGTGACCTCCGTCCTGCCGCTCTGCTGGTCTTGGTCTCGTTGCACAGATAAGGAAACCTTTGCCTGATGCCTCGGTACTCCGTGCCTGCGCTTGCGCCCTTTGCACCAAAGAGAAAACGAGGACACTGCGCGGGCGCCCGCCTGGTCTTGATCGTCATGGCTTGCGTCATGGGAACCTCGCAAGGTACCCCTTGCGTTGATCTCTCCGCCTCCTCGCGAGCCTGCCTGGTGAGGCCGTCCCTGAGGAGGCCTTGTGTCGTCCGCCCCACGAGGCTTGGCCCCTCGCAAGGGTCTTGAGTGTTGGTTGATGAAGACGGGCCATATTGGGCCACTGGCTGGGCCGCGCTGCAGGCCGCAGGCAGGCAAGTCTGGGGATCCCTGTTCCCAGAACACCGACAGTAGCCCCCGGGCCCAAGGCGCGCTCGGACTTGGCTTAGCAGTGAAGCCAAAGGGCAAGTGCGGAGATCCGTGTGCCCTCACAGCCTGCGGCCTTGGTCGATGCGTGGCGATTGATTGGACGTGGGCGTCTTCGCTTCCCCACGCTGCCTTGGCAACTGCCCAACTTGACAAGTCCCTGCTACATGCAAAGAGTCATCATTACCTACGATCGTGGAGGTCGACGGTTGGCCTCCCTTGGTCTATAAATACGGAGGGGTGGGGGCCCCCCGTTGTCCATCTCTTCCCGCTCCACCTGCTTCTTCTTCCTTGCTCCATCTCCATCTTTGACACCATTGGCACCAATCCGCTGATTCTCAGCCGAAGAGAAGGGGAAGGCTCCCCGGGAGGGACCTGATCCGCTCCTGCCGAAGAAACGGCCGGTCCCATGCCGCCGTGACGAGGTTGCGAGGCTGGGGATGACGAGGCCTTGGTGCAAGCAGCAACCTCCTTGGTTCCGATTACCCTTGTACGCCTGGGTCGAGGGCCCTGGACAAAGGAATAGCGAGTGAGCCGCCCACGCCATGGACGCGGTCGCCGAGCGGTGGCGGCGTGTGCCTCGCTCCTGGAGTCCACACCGCGGACTCCTCTCACGAGCTCGTGCTGCACGCGGCGATGCCTCCAAGCACCTGGATTCGCTTCCCTTTGTTCTTAGCAACTGAGATGCCGCCGAGGGGGCCTCTTGAGCTTTGGCTGCAGCATGCTGACTGCGGTGCTCCGGCGACCGGAACGGAGGTTGAAGTCGTTGCCCCGGGCAAGGTCTTCATGACCCGAGGCTGGGGCGAGGTTGCCCGGGTCTGCCGAATGGGGGGCGCCCTTGTGATTCATTTTGAATATGATGGCGCCTCCTTGATGCTCTTCAAGGTCTTTGACACAGAAGGCCGCCGCCTGGAGTGCTGCCCCAGAGGAGGCAGTTAGGACATCAAAGTGGCAGGGGCTAGGCCTGCCATTCGCTTCCCCAACGGCTTCTCCGACAGCAGAAACGATGCTTGGGAGTCCAGCGACCCTCCCGAGTTCTTTGCGACTCCGGAGACGAGCGACGACAGCTACGTGCCTTCGAGCTCACGCCGCACTCGAAGCAAGGTGGCTGTATCAGGCCGTCGCCGCAGCTGATCTGGATGGGGTTGGCGCCGGCCTCCCGTGGCCCACTCTTGATGATGGCGTCGGCCATGGAGATGCGGGTAGTTAGGGCTCCTTAGGATTCTCGTCTTTTGTTCCCTGCGAGGAATCCAGAAAACACCCTGTGGGGGCATGTAAAGGGTCTGTGATGTATTTTCTTGGTGCAATCCTTATCATGAAATCGTGTGAGTGCTTGTCCTGTCCCGGCTCGGTTCCCCCTTTCTAACCTCGCGACGACTTGGTGCTCTACGCTGACAGGTCCCGGTCCCCAGGCAGGCTTCAGCCATCGCTAGTATGCCAGGTCGCGATGTCGTGGTCAAGGCCAGGAGGTGAGTGGCCCGAGGTTCAGTAAGAGCCCTTGAGGCGCGATGCTCAGGAGGTCCCCTTTAGCGTGCAAGCAGCTGCCGAGAGGCAAGAAAGGAAGGCAACGTTGCCGTCACAGAGCCGCATCAAGTGAAGATTCTGCGCTGCATCGATTAGCTGATCCAGGCGTGAAACTTATCTTGATGATATGGAGTTGTTCCCTCGCGTTGTGCCAGACTTGTACGTCGGGAGCTGTGGCGCAACTAGGTTAGGCCCTCGCGAGTTTTCCCATTCTTCCCCACACTCTCCATCATGCTCTGCGTCCTCAGGTCCCGGTCCTCGAGCAAGCTCAACCGCCGCTGGAATGCCAGGTGGCGGTGCCGTGGTCAAGGCCAGGGGGTGAGGGCTGGAGAGCCAGTAAGAGCTCCTGAGTCGCGATGCTCAGGAGCCCCCTTTTAATGCACAAGCGAATCGCGTGGGAAAGAGAGAGAGAGAGCTCGTGGTGCCACCCGCGATAGACCCAAGGAGGTTCCTGTAAACCAACACAAGAAAAGCACGGGGTTGCCATTATGATTGCCGGCTAGCCATTGGTTGCTCCGAGGGAGTGGTGAGGGCACTAAGGGTCTGGTGAGGTGACGCGTGCGGGGCTGCCGCGGGCCAGAGCTCGACCACTCAGATTTGTCGATGTTGCAGGGATGGACCCATGTGCAAGCGTTGTGCCAGCGCGAACGACTCCAGAGGTAAATGCCAATCGGGCAGGCGATAATCACAGGCAGGTTAAGCATGAAAAGCAAATTAGCTTAGGCAAATGCAGGAGGGATACATGCCACTGGGTCAGGGCCGAGCGGCTTGGGGACGATGCAGCCCGAGGGGCGCCCCTAGCAAAGTATACTAAAGACATAAGCAAAAGGGATACATGCCGCAGAGACGGACCCATGCGTCCTGGGAATGATGCAGCCCTGAGGGTGCTCCCAGCTGAAATGAACTCGGAAGATGTCACCTGGTACCATTGTAGAGGGGGTGTTGGAGTAGCTGAAGATGCGCGGTGAAGAGGCTGACCCCCACGATCCACCGGAGCCCTGAGCCTCGGGAGGCTCCAGGGACCCAGGCGGTTCCTCGAGGACCATCTCCATCTCTGCTAGGACCGCGTGGTGCCTAGCCTCCTGAGCCACCAGAATGCTCCGTAGATGGCGCTGGTGGGTGGCAGCCGCGGTCGGCAGGCCGAAAGGCATGCGAACATAGCTGTGCAGCGGACCCTCGCAGCGTCCCACGCGCGAAGGTCAGAGGCGCTCCTGAGATGCGGCTCGATTGAGCCCTGGGACATCGATGCAGAAGCGCAGCCCACCATCCTCTCCTGGATGGGGAGCTATGCTAGGCAAACGACGATTGCCGCGTATGGCTCTTGCTTCCTGAAGCTCCTGAGTGGTCTTGGTGATGAACTCCTGAGGGTTGGGTTTTCCTCGCCATGTGCCTTCCTGAGGGAAACATGCTGCGAAGCACGCCTCCAAGTGGTGCCCGAGCGCCTCCCTCGTGATTTTGGCAAAGTCTGAGGCCCTCCAGAAGAGAGCCTCCGAGCCCTGCCCGAGGAGGGCGCCAGGCGCGCCTTCCTATGCAATGGAAGGAGGCTCCCCTTGCACGGGTGGGTATCCTAATGCGGCACCTTTTGAAATGCCAACCTCCTGAGGCCTTGAGCTGAGCGGTGTCTTCTTCTTCTTGGGGACCGCCTTAGGAGAGTTCTCCCCCTTGCTGTCCAGGTCCTCGATTGATGCAGCTTGGAAGGCGTGCTCGAGGGAGCACACCGCATCTCTTTCCTCGCAGGGGACCATGATGATTCCGCCACTTCCTGACATCTTGAGGACGTTGTAACCATGGTGGGTCACCGCCATGAACTTGGCCAGGGCTGGATACCCGAGGATGGCATTGTATGGCAGACGGATGTGGGCGACGTCAAAGTCGATGAGCTCAGTGTGGTAGTTTTTGCGCTGTCCAAAGGTGACAGGGAGGCGGACCTACCCTATCGGGGTGGTGGAGCCGTTAGTAACTTCTGAGAAAGGCTTGGTAGGCTGAAGTCGATCATATGGCACTTGAACGTTGTTGAACGTCTCAACGGATAGAACATTGAGCCCTGTGCCGCCATCGATGAGTGTCCTGGTGACTTGCATGTTGCTGATGACTGGGGAACAAAGCATCGGGAGGACGCCAGCGGTAGCCGCACACTTGAGTTGACCTGTTGAGCTGAAGGTAACGGTGCACTTTGACCACCTGAGTGGGCGCGTGGCCTCAAGCCTGGGGAGGACTGCATTCACCTTGCGAGCAAACTTCTTGAAGATGCGCTGAGAGGCTGGGGCCTGAGCTCCGCCCAAGATGCAAGCGATAGCACGTGGCTCCTGGAAGCCCCTAGCCCCCTCGTCCTGGTGATGGTCATCATTCCTTCTTGGTGGCGGTAGTAGAGGAGGAAGGCCTGCGTTGCCCCACGGGCGGTCCTCGCGAGGCTGATCCCTCCAAGCGCCCTCACGAGGCTGGT
The DNA here is from genome assembly GCA_021437245.1 of Aegilops speltoides. Classification (NCBI taxonomy): domain Eukaryota; kingdom Viridiplantae; phylum Streptophyta; class Magnoliopsida; order Poales; family Poaceae; genus Aegilops; species Aegilops speltoides. The sequence goes on from CM038143.1 coordinate 306,297,989, forward strand.
CCTACCAGCGATCTTCACGAGGTCGGTCACGCCACTCCTGGCGAGGGACATGGTCATCCCATCGTCCTCCGCCTCGTCCTCCTCCTTGGTCCTAGCCCCGGTCTTTGTGCTAAGGGCGTCGACCGAAGCGTCCTTCTCGAATGACCATGAGCTATTGGCACTCCTTGGTGTTGTGGGTGTGGAGGTTGTGGTAGGTGCAGAACGGTCGGCTGCCCTTGGACGACTCCAGCTGGTCCCTACCGCGCTTCGTGTCTGGCTCTGCTGCGAGCACGGCTACTCCAGGGATCTTGAGGCGGGCGATGTTGAAGCACTGGATGTATTTTTGCTGGGTCTCTCCAGGCTGCTGCTTGATGCGGCGCAGGTCACCCGCGGCCCGGGGGCGGTCGCGAGTGCCCTGGAAGTTGGCGATGAAGTGGCTACGCATCTCGTCCCAGGAGGAGATCGAGCCGGGAGGCAGGTTTGGGAGCCAGGTCCGGCACCATACTTGAGCGCCATGGGAAACCAGTTCACCATGACTTTCTCGTCTCCGTTGGCCGCCTCGATGCCCAGCTCATAGAGCTGCAAGAACTCCACGGGGTCGGTAGTACCGTCATAGCGAGGAGGCAGGTCCGGCTTGAACTTGCCCGGCCAGGCGACGCTTCGCAGCTCGGTGGTGGAGGCACGGCAACCTGCTGTGGACACCAGAGCCCTTTGCTGACGCGGGGCTTGCTCCTGACGGTACCCGCGATGTGGGGACCCCGACCCATAAGTCGAGATCACCGAATGCACGTGTACAGTGATCCCAGAGATCAATGCTGACTGAACACACAGAAGCTGAATAACAAGAGTCTTACATCCATACATACCGTATTACACAAGTAGGACCATTATGGTCGAGTCTTGAGTATAACATCGCAGCGGAAATCTTCGTCGATAACTTGGACCCATGCCATCTGCCTTAACCCTACAGGCATTCTGACTGGGAAAGCATCCTAGCTCGCACGATCGTCACCAAGGAACTCTTCAATATATCTTGTCCTTTCAGCCTGGCCAATAAAATAACCAGTAACAAGCCAATGAGTACTTTGAATATACTCGCAAGCAACCCATGTTTTTGGTTCAAGATACAACAATGCATGATATAGGTAAATTTTTGCAGAAAGCTAGTTTTGAGTGCAATGACATGTTCAACAACTTTGTAAGGCATGCATCAAGAGAATTCAAGTAACCATGAGGACAGGTTACAGATATCAACATAAATAGAGTGGGCACCAACCCATCTAACATAGATAGAGTGGGCACCAACCCATCTAACATAAATAGAGTGGGCACCAACCCATCTCAATCATGTCAAGTCCCTTGACTTGACCCAAGTCATTTTATCAACACACACACTTGGTTTGTAAACAAGTGGGCGAGCCCAAGAGCGATTACCCAACTGTCCTTGATGTGGACACGGCTATTGAATAGTTTTACACTCTGCAGAGGTTGCACACTGTACCCACAAGATCCGGGGAACTTCCGTGTCAGCCACGACCCGCGGTACCTCAAGTACCCGGGGTAAGCACCCGATCACTACTTTCCCTAGACGACACTAAAATGGAGTGCACTCGATTGGTAGTAACCCCCGTGCCCAACATTATCACATAACATTTTCGTGGAGCCACGCTCCATAATCATCACACATCACAAGCACGGGGTACCAACGGTGTGTCCGGTGCCCCATAAAAATGTTCTTGGCCGCCCTACCTGGCACGACCCCATCGCGAGAGAGAGCACCAACTCTCCCCCTTCACTAGTAATGCGGGCTCCAAGCTAGTATCGGTCTAGGTACTCAATAATGCCCTTTCCCATATAAGGGTAGAGTGGTTGCGCATGTAAGGTTGGAATAACGGTGCATAACCCGACCAATCCGTTTTGAAAACAACACACACTTTCCTTGGTACACCACTTCGTCATCAAGTGGTTACCCATCTCATCATCTCCCTCGGGCATAAGTGGCACCCGACGGGGTTTTCGAAAAGTCCTTTGAAAATACTTTGCCTCCTTCATCATGCACATATCCGTCCCTTTTTGCGTAGCATCTACTTTAGCATCCTATCTACTCCCACCGGCATAACCCTCATAAGAAGGTAGGGCCATGCACAATGCGAGTATCAACGAGGAAGTAACCGAGGCAACCAACCCACGTGGTTCACCATCTCATCATGATTCCGATGCAATAATAATAAAGAGCTATATGACATGCATAAAAAGGGTTTCATAGACATGGTCAAAGGGCTGCTTGCCTGTTTTAACAAAGTCTTCGAGGTCTTCAAATATCTCTGGTCCAACTCCGAGCATTGCGTCTACTTCGTCAACTATCGTTGAAAGTAACCATAATAAGCAACATAACAAGGCAGGAAATAAAAGTGCTCTAAAAATATGAGTTGGACTTTTCTAGGATACCTCTGGTCATATGAGGGATGACCAAAGTGATTTCATTACGATTTGATCAATGGACATCTCTGAACATTTCAATATGATGGAATCAAGGGATTAATGGGTTTGCAAGAAGTGTACAGAAATATATTTTTTGAAAAATGAGCAAAGGCACCCATTTAACAAAGGATGATTTTAGAAGCATCTAGGAATTGGTTTCACTGGATTCGGAGTTGAGATAATTTTCCTATGAATTTGCAAAGTTGGCTATATATAAAGAAATAGACCATTATTTGAGGTGATACAGAAAGTATTAGTAAAAATGTTCAAAAACTAAGTTTTGAACATATAGACATCTAGGATTTTGAACCATGGAATTTGGATCAAAAATGGACTCTCTGTGATTTTCTAAAGTTCATTACAGAAATGGGAAAACAAGGTTTGATAAATGTTTGTGAAGAAAAAGTCTCTGGAAAAATGTGCATGTTTCACCAACAGGTAGAGCATGATTTTATGAGTTACTAGAAATTTGAATCATCCAATTTGGAGTCCATCTGAATTCTCTAGAGATTTTACAATAATTATAAAAAGAGAAAAAGGAAAGGGAAACGGTTTTACCCTTATCCCGCGCAGCCGGCGAAAGATAGCTGTGGGCCGGCCCAGCTACTCGGTCGCGCGTGGGCTGCCGACGCAGGAGGCGTACTTTGGGTAATACGCCTACCCCAAGCGAAGGTGGCAGCGGGCAGAGCCCGTTTCCACTTAGACGAGGCGGGGCCCTCCCGTCAATGGCTCAGCCTGGATGGCTGGCTGACAGGCGGGGCCCGACTGTCGGGTTCATCCCCCACCTCCCGCTCGAATAGAGCAGAGGCAGGTGGCAGCATCGACGGCGGCTGGCCAGTGCCACATGCCACCATTTCCGGTGATCTGCCACCGTCATGCCCAGTAAGGCGAGCCGCATCCGGCGGTGTGCGCCATGCCCACAGGGGCGATCTGAGGAGGGTGGGGCCCTGACCGAGGCAGACGGCGGCACTGGCCAGTCCAGGGGCATGACACGGCTTCGGAGAGACGACCCCATGGTGTTGGGAAGGTTGGTGGAGGAAGGGGCGTCCCACTGAGAGGTTCAAGGGGAGAGGGAGAGCCTGGAATAGCTCGAATTCGAGCGAGGGCCGAGGCGGCAATGGTGGTGGCAGAGGGAGAAAGGAAACACGGGAGGAAGAGTGGATGGGCCGGGGAGGCACACGGGAGGGAGAGGGGGCAAATGGAGCAGAGAGGGGGCTCGGGGTGGCCTTAAATAGAAGGGGGCGAGGTGCACCGTGGCTCGTGCGCCGACGAGCTCCTAGCCGTTGCTGGAGGCCACGGGGGCGCGCGTGGGCATGTCTGGGGTGTTCGTGGGGTTGGTCTAGGGCGAGATGAGAGGAGAGAGGGAGCAGGGGAGGGCCAGAGCACCGCGCGTGCGAGCTCAGTCATTGGAGCTCTCGGGCGGCCTCTGTTTGCTAGCGCGGAGGCGTGGGGAGGAGGAGAGAGGAGGGGGCCGACCGCGTAGCGTGTTGCGGATGCCGAGGCACGTCGACAGGCGTGCTTGGGTGGCCCGAGGTGGACGGAAGTGCAGCGGCAGGGCTCGCCTGCTACTGTAGCGTGCTCCAGAGTGCGTCTTTGGCTGGCATGCGCGGCTTTTCCACGCGCACTAGCGCGCCCACCCTTGTCTGGTAGCTGCAAGGGGGAGTAAACAATGTGGATATGGCATTGGATGCTCTGGAACCTGCCAGGAGTGAGAGAGAGATGAGAAGGGAAGGGGAAAGTGGCTGTCCAGAGAAGAAAAATGGGTCTCTGCCCCCCTCCATCATTGCCTCTCGGGCAGGGAAGCACACCAGAGGTAGAGGGGGGCTAGGAGGGGTGATGGTAAAAAGTGGAGTCCATGGAGATTAGTCGAAGAGGCCAAAATTGGATTTTGGTAAAGTGGCAGAAGGTGTTTGATGCTGGTTTGGGCAAGAAGATGAGTCCCATTTGTCATGAGACTCCACAGGATGAAATGGCACATACAATTAGGGTCTTCCACCAATCTTGAGTTCATTTGGGCAAAGTTGCCAATGCAACTTTTGTGAACCCTAGAAATTAGTAGAAATGAACTTGTGCAGATCCAGTTGAGTAAATCACTTCTCCTTGATGCACCACTTGGTGTGGTGGCCTCATTTGGTCATGTTATCATGCTCACAAAAGTTGGGGTCAAGGAGAGAAAGTTGGTAATGCAAAGTTGTTCAAATTTGGTTCTGGACAGGAATGGTTTTGGGGCACTTTGATCAAGTTAACTTGTTCTCCAACTTGTGCCACTTGGTATAGATGAATTATTAGACCATTGGAGCATGTTCACAAGGTTTGAGAACATTTGGACATGTTTGGCACTGTAAAGTTGCTCAAACTTTAAAATGGACAGAAATGGTTTTGAGGGGACTTGATGATGTTATATTGTTCTCCAAGTCATGAGACTTGGCAAGATCATCTAATACGTCATATGTGACATGCTAGAATTTTCTTGGAATTTTTGGAGAATATTTCCTTTGTAAATATTTCAAAAACTTGAAATATCCAGAAAGGGTTTTTGAGGGATTTGACCAATATTTTGAACATGACCATGTGTTGAAACTCTTATATATGGACAATATATGTCCACTGAGTTTCCCTAGGTTTTTGTCAAATATTTTTAAAATAATAAAGTAATTTTTCACTATTAAAGACCATTTCTGGCCTTAAGAAAAAGCTTTTAAATAAAATAGGAAAATAACCTTTAAAATTATATTTTTGTGGTTTCTGGGTATCCTATATCTAATAGGAGTCAAATATATTTTTGGAAAGATTTTTACTACCCTTAATTAAGTACTTGCAGTGCAAACCTCAATTCAGGGGTTTTTGGACAACTAATTTTTGAAAATACTTTTTGGCCAAATTATTTTTGTAAGAAAATACTATATTGCTCTATACACATGGCATGATCATTGGGAAAAGTTTTTGGATGAAGGAGATGAAGTATAGGAGTTGGAGGATTTATTTGATTTTTAGAGCACTTGCAAACAGCAAACAAAAATTCAATCAAGCAAAGTCCAAAACACTCAAAAGTTTTTGTCAAACCACATTTTAGCATGATTTATTAGCTTAAGTGTTGTGGCATGAAAATCAGGGTGTGACAGACCTACCCCCCTTACAAGAATCTCGTCCCCGAGATTCCCAAACTAGGCGTGGAAAGGAATATGAAAACTGGATCCGGGGTAGTCTTCAAGTCCTCATGTTGCTTCTGCTTCCATGTGGTGCTCCATTGAGCTTGAAGTACTTGATGGTGTGGCTTCGTGCATGATGCTCTTCTTGATCCAAGTTGCTAATGGGTAGCTCGCGGTAGGTTAGCTCGGGCTAGGGGTCGATGGCTCGGTGGTTAATGCCCTCGTAGAGATCGGGCAAGTTAGGAAGTTGGAAACACTTCCGGGGTTGTGATGCATGGAAAGCATTGTGCACATCAGGTAGCTCAAGTGGCAACTCCAGCTGGTAACTGTCTTCTCTTCGTCTCGTAGTGATCTCAGAGGGGGTTGTTAAATCTTGGAGTGATCTCGAAGAGGGTCGATGAATCTTGGTGTGGGTCCCCTTGTCATGGAAATGCTTGGTTCCTTAGAGAGGAGCAGTTTGTAGATACGTACGGTCCTCAACGCGGAGGTTTACTTGTTGACGACGGTGGTTCGTGTAGTCCTCCGTCCTGGACATGGCGATCTTCAGATGTTCCCTTGACCAGCTCAGTGATTCTTCTTCCGTCTTCGGGTGGAAAAGTGGGTCAGCAAATAAAGATGACAACCAACTTGTCCAAGCACTCCATGAAGTCTATGGAGTACGCAGAGTGGGCTGGGGTATTGGTGGTGGTCTTGATTGAGCATTGGCAAAGGTCTTATTGATCTAGAGCCAAAGCCCAAGGTCAGGGTCCGACCATGTTGTGGCTTGGTAGGGCTTAAGGATTTCAAGGATTCTAGGGTGCGAGTGAACGTTTATCATCCCATCCTTGAGCACAGTTTCTGAGATGCCAATACTTCTACCTAGTCTTCACCTCATATTACCAAAAGAATCATCTCGTATAGATCAACTCCAATCATCACTCATGTGATTCATATCCTCATGGCTCTCGAGAGGAGGTCTAACAAAATCATATATGTCCACAATCCCCAAACTCATATGTATGTCTACCACTAAAAATCCATGGGTAGAACATATAAGCTGCTAAGCTTGAACGTGACAATCCAAGTGCTCAGCCTGTTCTTCCAAGGTCTAAGATAAAGCACCTCCATCCTAGGGAAACACGTCATATGCCACTCCAAGATCCTGTTTCCTTCCTATGGATCAACTCCAACAACCCATTAACTACACCAATCATTACATGGTCCAGTAGTTCTTCAAATCCAATCTCTATGGTGTTCCACACGATCTCCTAATATCCTATAATCCACAAATACTGGGAAGGCTACCTTACTATAGTCAGTCCACCAATTTCCATTATCATGGTCAAGTAAACTCCAAGGTCAAGCTTATATAGAACCCTAAATAAACTCTGACAATTAGTCCAATCTCCTAGTTTATCGTCCACCGAGAAACATGGTATCATGATCGAGATCATCAGTCTAAATACAATTTACTCCGAACCATGTAGACATACTCAGCATCTATGTTCAACTAGAATCACCTACTTAAATCCAAATCTCTTGTCCAACGAGAATTCCTACATGTTCCCCCAAGTCATTTACGTAATATCAATTGTCTCCTATCAATATCCCCTGTCTAAGACAAATCCCTATTCCTCCAAGAATTCCAGCTTGCGATCATAATTGTCCTACTAAATCCAGTTTACTCAAGGGTAATGAAAGCTATGATAACCATAATCATGATCCCACCAAGTTCATCTACCAACATGGTAGCCTTATAATCCACCAAAGAGTCTCAGATAATTCCTCAAAGTCATTGATACAAACTCACCAAGTCATTTGTCCTCTATTCCTATATCCTCAAATTGGTCTTCCCAATGGCATCGTCAGTTTTGGTGCTGTCTTAGGATGATAATGTGCTCGTTCACTATGACCACTAGTTCCATAATGAACCCAGTGATAAGCAAGGTTACGGAGGCTTAACAGGTTCTCTTGCAATTCTGTGGGTTAAGCACATGGTTAAGGACTCGAGCTGGGGTATCTTATGAAGTCTTGAAGGGTCTAGGAATGGGTCTCTAATCTTGAGGGGCAACCATAACTCTAAGGGGCTGCACTTGGTCGAGAGGCGGACGACGCCAAGACCCCCGAGGGGATCGGCCTCTTCAGGCTGGATCCCGAGGGGCGGAGTGTTCTATGCAAGGTATACCTCACGAGGCTCAGCTGACGTGAGCCATGACGACCATGGCCAGGCGGGCGCCAGCGGGCGCAGAGCACATGTTTCCTCTTCTGTGCAAGGGAGGCAAGCCACAGGCGCAGAGCCCCGAGGAATAAGCCAAAGGTTTCCATTCTGGTGCAACAAGACAAAGACCACCAGAAAGGCAGGACAGAGGTCACCGCCGAGCCCACCACAGCGTCACGACCAGAGGCTTTTCGCAGGCGAAGACTACTTTTGTCAGGATAAGCTGTACTGCTTGTCCCCTTTCAAATCCGGCCGTTGTGGGATCCCTTCCCGCCAACATTTGGGAAGAGGACCAAGTCCACTATAAATAGGAATTAGCCACCACCATAGAGGGGGATCGGATCCATTCTCACCCGACCACCTCACCAGTTCTCTTGAACCCAAGAACACCTCACCTCCTGAGGATAGTTCATCCACTGTACTAGTTCATCCTCAGCCCTCTGAGGCAATCCACCAAAACACTGGAGTAGGGTATTACACCGCAAGGTGGCCCGAACCAGGATAAACTGTTGTGTCTCTTTGTCTCTTCGAGCTCGTCGCGCTAGGCTTAGGAGCATCGCGAGTAGGCAGGCTGGGTAGGTTGAGATCTCCGCACACACCCCAGAGTTCGAACCTCTCAAGGGTTTGCGAAACCCGTAATCCGACATCTGGTGTGCCAGGTAGGGGTGTGTCGGATCTTCTCTTCCGCTGATCGATCCACCATCACTCCAACACCTCCATGGCCGATGCCCCGAGGGTGCATGTCGAGCACTAGGTGGTTCAGGCCTCCGCGACGATGCCCGCCGACAAGGAGGATCTCCCCTCTGCCCTGCTCGCGGCCCGCACTCCACCTGGGGCGACCGACTGCGGGGGGCGTGGGGTGCAGCCGTACCCACTAGCGCCTTGCTGCAACCGCGCCGCCGCATGATCTGGAAACTATGCTGCAGTAACCGCGCCGCACACGCGCAGGGAACAGGCAAACATGTGGGCTGTAGTCATCGTGGCTTGAGAGCTCCTGAGGTGCAGGCTACTGGAAAGCGGCCGCGACGCCCTGCTGGAGCGGGTCGCCGAGCTACTGGATGCGGCGTGCAAGGGTGCAGTGCCATTCTGCACCCTGCCCATGTCGCAGGCGATGGTAGGTGCGCGCCGTCCCGACACAACGCGGCGCCCCCTCGGGGCCCCGAAGAGCCTCTCGATGTCGGCCGAGCCAGCGGGCAGCTCGCACCCTCGAACGTACCACCTCGGCATGGAGCTGCTCCGGGCGACATCACCAGGGGCCACGCTGGAGCGCCGGCCCCTGGGCAGCAGGACTGGAGGGCGACTGAAGGGGGCAGGAATGTGTGGCATCCGGGCAGCATTTCCGTTGCGGCCATCCCGGAAGCGTACACCCCCGTCGTGATGGATCCAAGGCACGCACTGGTAGAGGGCCCTAGCCGATCCCTCATACCAGGCTGGGCACTGGACATACACGAAGCCGAGCTCTCCTTCAAGCTGCCATCGAGCCCTGCTAACATCTCCAACGGCGACAACCTCTGGGTACATCTAACGCCATAGGGGCACGCTTGCACTAACCATGGATCACAGGTGAACCAGGGCGCAGCTATCACTAGGACTCTCAGGACGGTGGATCCCCCGCAGGAGCGCGAAGGACATTGGGAGCAACGTGGGGGAAGCCCAGCGGCAGGGCCTTCCTCGCGCTGCGTGGAGTAGGGCCCTGCCTAGAGGTAGGTTCCCCGCTGGGGAAGGCACCGGCAAGCCCTTCCCCCCGGCGGGGGCCTATAGTCGTCGAGGACGCCGCCAGCGTCCCCCTTGCCCCTTGGTCTTGTCCTGGTTTCTGGTCTTCCCAATGGTGGTCGGGGGCGGCGCACGGTGGGGTCCTCGTCGGGCGACATGAAGCAAGGATCCGTCCTGTGAAGGTCTCCGCTCGTGACACTCTCACATAATAATGAGTGGGGTTGTACACGCCCCGGAGTCTGCTGAGAGTCGCCCTGGGGCCTCATGGGGGCTCCCTCCCACGTCTTAGTGGCAACACTTAGCTCCGCGTAGGTGAGAAGACTAGATTAGGTGCGGGACGCAGCTGTTCATTTGCTTTCCGAAGTTGCTTGCGGTTTTTAGTGGCCTTTCAATGGATTTGATATTTTCGAACCTTGGTTCCTCGAGTTATTTTCTTCTCCTGAGCCGTTTTTGGCCTGGAGGCAGCAGAGGGGAGGCAGTTGCCCATCACTTCCTCTCGCGCGCCTCGCGCGTGGGGCTAGGTACGTGTGTGCGCCTCGGGCCTGCCCTTGCACGCGGACACTGCGCCGAACCCCGCTGCCCCAGGTGCTTTGGCCTCATCCTCGCGAGGAGCCCTCGATCAAGCTCACGGGCATCAGCACCCCTCATATCCGTGCCCCAGGGGTAGCGCGACATGGTGCATTAAGTCGGAGCTAATCTATGGCAGGGGGCTCGCATAAGGAGGAGTGAGGCGCTCGTCAGTTTTTCTCTTCCTTTGAAGGCAGCCCTGAAGCGGCTCCGCAGCGGCTCCTGAGACCCCAAGGCGTCTCCCAAAGTCTGCAACCTTCCGCTCCCCGGAAAGGGGGCCCCGTTGAGTACCTAAGGCCAGGTCTTCGCGAGGCAGAAAACTACTATGCACATACCAAGCTAAGTTTTCCTATCCTAGCTTACCCAGATTGCAAGCATTACAACACGGCATCAAGATAGCAAGCATAGCATAAAGGGCATAACTGCCATAGTTCATTATATGCCCCCGTGGGGTACACCATCCTTTTTCGAATTACAGGAGTAAGGAAAGGCTAAACAAAGAGGGCCCGAAGGCATACAAACCTGACACCAGCGCCGCATCCTCAAGCAGCACCTCAAGGTGGCCTGGTGCTCCACCAGTTCTCCCATAGGCGACCTGGGGCTACGGCCGGTCCTAAGTCCAAGTTCGCCGGCCCTTAGCCTCACACTGTGCTCCTCTCCAGATTCACTGGAGTGCCATAGCGGGACGAACCACCGGCGTCCTTGACCCGAGCACGACAACCTGGGGGCCGGTCATAGCCACCACTGCTCGAGCTCTCATCCGAGGAAGAGCTGTCGTCGCGGGAGGAGGAGCGCGCACCGCCAAGACCAATCTCACCTTCGCCACCTTCATTGTCGCTGCCATCCTCCGGGTAGCACCCCACACGGCGGCCGTCCTCCCTGAACACCCTCACATAGAGGGTCACCAGGCTGTCGTACTTTAAGTGAAGGGTGCACCTTCCGCGCAAGCCTCGCATGCGAGAAAACATTTGCCATCTGCGGGTCAGGACCAGGCTACTGGAGGCGGTGACCTCGGCCCTGATCCATGAAGCTCTGCTGCAACACCCGTCAGCCTGCAGCCAGAGACCATCAAGCGCCAAAGAAGGAAGCTCGCCGGAGAAGAAACGCGGAAGCTGGAGCGAGGTGCCAGCCGGGCTCTCCGACCACACCACGAATTCACGGAGCACGTCCAGCAAGGAGAAGCGCGGCCGAGGCGGGCGCACGATCACAACGCGCCTCCCTTCGTCATGGGGGCTGCTCCGAAGCCGGTGGCCCCCACCACGAGAAGAGGTGCCATCGTGGGCACCGAGAGAAGTGCCAGCTTTGGGGGATGCATGCCCGCGTTACCTAGGGGCCGCCGCAGGAGCCGCGGGATGCTTGCAGAGATGACCGCAACCTCTGTTGGGAGGCGGAGAGGCTGGCCCCTCCTTGGAAGCCTTTCCCTTCTCGGCCGCTGAAAACCTCCTCGGCGATGCCATGGAAACAAGATGAAGAAGAAAGAAGCAGGCGGTAGCAATATGAAGGGAATATGGGAGAGGAGCTCTGCCCCTCCCTCACATTTAGAGCTAACGGAGGCCAACCACCAGCCTCCATGACCTCGCACAATGATGATCTTCTGCATGCCGCATAGTTCCGTCAAGTCAAACAGTTGATGAGGCAGCATGGGGAAGTGGAGTCGCCCATGTCCCATCAATCGCCACGCGTCATCAAGGCCGCAGGCGGTTAGGGCCCGTGGAGCTCCGCACTTGCCCTTTGGCATAGCCTGGAAGCCAAGTTCAAGCGCGCCTTGGGCCCGGGGGCTACTGTCGGCGTTCTGGATATGGGGGTATCCAGACCTGCCTGCCTGCGACCCACCACGTGGCTCCATTGAGGGCCTGGTATGGCCCAGCTTCAACATCAATAGCACAAGACTCTCACAAGAGGCCAAGCCTCGCGAGTCGGATGATGCCAAGACCCCTGAGGGGATCGACCTCTTCAGGATGGCTCCCAAGGGGCGGAGAGTTCTATGCAAGGTATACCTCATGAGGCTCAGCTGACGTGAGCCATGACGACCAAGGCCAGGCAGGCGCCAGCGGGCGCAGAGCGCAGGCTTCCTCTTTGGTGCAAGGGACGCACGGTACAGGCACGGAGTCCTGAGGAATCAGCCAAAGGTTTCCATTCTAGTGCAACAAGACCAAGACCGCCAGAACGGCAGGACGGAGGTCATCACTGAGCCGACCGCAGCGTCACGACCAGAGGCTTTTCGCAGGCAAAGACTACTTTTGTCAGGATAAGTTGTACTGCTTGTCCCCTTTCAAATCCGGCCGTTGTGGGATCCCTTCCCGCCAACATTTGGGAAGAGGACCAAGGCAACTATAAATAGGACTTAGCCACCACCATAGAGGGGGATTGGATCCATTCTCACCCGACCACCTCACCAGCTCTCTTGAACCCAAGAACACCTCACCTCCTGAGGACAGTTCATCCACTGTACTAGTTCATCCTCAGCCCTTCGAGGAAATCCACCAAAACGCTGGAGTAGGGTATTACACTACAAGGTGGCCTGAACCAGGATAAACTGTTGTGTCTCTTTGTCTCTTCGATATCGTCGCGCTAGGCTTAGGAGGATCGAGAGTAGGCAGGCTGGGTAGGTTGAGATCTCCGCACGCACCCTAGAGTTCGAACCTCTCAAGGGTTTGCGAAACCCGTAATCCGACAAATATGGGCTCTTTGTTGGATCAACATAATGCAAATGAGAGCCACTTAGCATTATCATCGTGGTCTTCTCCCGGTATGACTCGATAAAAGAAAAAGAAATTCAGAGAAACTCACTGAAATATTTTTTTTGGAGTTTTTGGTTGTTCGAAAGCAAGCAAACGAAAAAGGGAAAAGAAAAAATGAGAAAAACTATTTACACGGGAAAGCTCCCAACTAGTAAAAGAAGAAGAAGGAAATGTTTTTGGATTTTCTTTTTAGTGCTACAACAATTTAAACTAGGAAGAAAAATCTAGAAGAAGCAAGAAACATATTTTTGGGATTTTCTCAAAGTTTTTCAAACACACAAGAAGAAAGCAAGAAAAAATAATTAAGCATGGATGATACAATGAAAAAGTGTGGACACCGACAATTGGAAGGAAATCTGTGAACATGAATGTAATGTTGGTGGGAGTGTGTACTCCCCCAAGCTTAGGCTTTTGGCCTAGCTTGGTAATCACCAGTCGTAGAAGTCATGAGGTCCAATGTTGAAGTGCTGAGGAGCAGGCACCATAGGGTCCCTGATGTAGGGTAGAACCCTAGATGCCCGATCTTTCATGATTGGAGGGGATCCTACGAAGAACACGAAGAACACAAGGGGAAAGACGAGGGGAATACGAGAGGAACACAAGAGAAATCACTCAACCAACAAGATCCGGTCACACATATGCTAGATCCTCAAAACACAAAGAGTGATACATGATTCAAGGTCAACAAAGGATGATACAAAAGGTTTTATCCATGAGGTGGTCTTGAAGGGTCTTCCCGTGATGGGGTCTTGAATCCGCTTGGGGGATCTTCTCCAAAGAGGTCGTGAGCTCCGAGGAGAATTAACCAAGTGGACGAGCAAAGCTCTGTCTCAAATATGAGCTATCACAATGCTAACCCTAGAAAGAGGGAGGTGGAGGTCTATTTATAGTCTTAGTGGATGAAAGGGTAAGTGGCTTCGGCCCAACACGCGGAAGGACAAACAGGCGTCAGACGTGCGATGACCACCAGTCGTCCGAAGGTTCACGGGGGTCTAGACATCCGGTGTCGGTCGGGCGTCCGATGTTTTGGCTGGTCAGGAGCTTGTCGGTCATCCGTTCGGGGTCGGTCGTCCAGAGGTCTCAATTCTTCTGATGTTTTGGCTCGGTGTGGTGGTTCCGGTCTTCCGATGGGGCTCGGTCGTCTGGACGCTGCGAGGTATGGGACGTCCGGTCGGTGTCGGTTACCCGGCCGCTGGAGCGTGCGAGGGCTAGGACTTGGCTGTTCGGTTGGAGCCTCCAAGCATCGGACGTCCGAGATACATCGGTCGTCCGATGACTGGTTGTTTCGAGCGGTCCTTCTTCTTGTCCATTGAACTTGGTGTCCTCTCCGTCTTGTCCGTTGGGTGCAGCTGATCCATGGCTTCCCTCCAAATACCTTATTTCCATTAGCCTTTGCTCAAGCTCTTGTCATTTGTCCAAGTGGTGTCATGGGAAATGTAGATACGTCCATGGGGATGATCGTGGGATGCTCTGCATCATCTCCCCCCCCCCCGGGAAAGATCTGACCTCAGATCGAAAGCTTCATCACCATGGTATGGCGAGAGGTCTTTGACATTGAAGATGTCGCTCATGTTGTACTTGTCACTTGGGAGGTCAATCTTGTAAGTGTTATTCTTGTAGCGTGCTAGCACCTTGAAGGGTCCATCAGCTCACGGTAGAAGTTTGGACTTATGTTCGTTGGGGAATCGTTCCTTGCGAAGGTGTAGCCACACAAGATCTTCGATGTTGAATATCATGGGTTTTTTGTTGATGTTGATCTTGGTCGCGAGTCGTTGTACTTGGCACTCGATAGTGTGCCTTGTATCTTCATGCATCTTCTTGAGGTAGCTTGCTCGTGCACTCACGTCCATGTTTGTGCGCTCTTGTAGTGGAAGAGGAAGAATGTCAAATGGGGACAACGGTTTGAAACCGTAGACGACCTTGAAGGGGGACTTGCCGGTAGTCGAATGTCTTGCACGGTTGTAGGCGTACTCGGCGATGGGTAGGCACTCCTCCCACTCCTTGATTTTCTTCTTGATCAACATGCGAAGTAGAGTGGAGAGCGTATGGTTCGTCACCTCCTTTTGGCCGTCGGTTTTAGGATGGTATGCCGAAGAGAACAAGAGCTTGATTCCAAGCTTGGCATATAGAGTCTTCCAGAAGTAACTCAAGAACTTGACTTCGGGGTCCGCGACAATCGTCTTTGGCACTCCATGGAGGCGCAAGATTTCCCTACAAAAAAGATTTTCAATATGTGAAGCATCATCTATCTTGTTGCATGGGATAAAATGAGCCATCTTGGAGAAACGGTCCACAACAACAAATACGGAATCCTTTCCATTTTGAGTTCTAGGAAAACCATGTACAAAGTCCATGCTAATGTCTCCCAAGGTTGATAAGGAATAGGAAGAGGCATGTAAATACCATGGGATTGAGCTTTTGACTTAGCTTTGCGACATATAGAGCATTGGTTGGTGAAGCATGAGACGTCGCGGAACATCTTGGGCCAAAAATAGTTCTTTGAGAGCGTAGCGAATGTCTTGTCACGTCCAAAGTGTCCCATTAGTCCACCTCCATGAGCCTCCTGCAAAAGGAGCAACCGAAGAGAAGACTCAGGGATGCAAAGTTTGTTAGCTCTCATAAGATAATCATCCTTGATGTAATAGCATTCCCAAGATGTATGCGTCAAACACTTGGCACAAGGAATTGCAAAAGTAGGATCATGCGCATACAAGTCTTTTATGTGGCCAAAACCAATTACATTCAATTCAAGTTTAGTGACAATCATGCATATGCGGGAAAGAGCATCCACCACAACATTTTCCTTACCTTTGATGTACTTGATGACATAAGGAGAAGACTCAATGAATTCACTCCACTTAGCATGACGCTTGTTCAACTTAGTTTGATCCTTAAGATACTTAAACGTTTCATGATCGGTATGAATGATAAATTCATGAGGGCGAAGATAATGTTCCCATTCACGCAAAACTCGGACTAACGCATATAGCTCTTTGTCATAGATGGGATTATTGAGTTACGCTCTGGAAAGTTTCTCACTAAAATATGCTATGGGGCGCTTCACTTGTGTTAACACACCTCCTATGCCATTACCACTAGCATAAAAATGAATTTCAAAAGGTTTGTCAAAGTTGGGTAATGCAAGCACGGGAGCATGAGTAAGCAAATTCTTGAGCTCATTAAATGCGGTATCTTGGGATGGTCCCTAAGCAAATGGCGCATTTTTCTTACTCAAATAATATAAAGGTGAAGCAATGGTGCTAAAATCCTTCACAAATCTACGATAGAAACCGACTAAACCAAGAAAATTAAGCACTTGCTGCAAGTTGGTTGGTTGGGGCCAAGTTTTAATAGCGTTGATCTTAGATTCATCTACATGAACACCCTTAGAAGACACAACAAAACCCAAGAAAACAAGCCTATCAACACCAAAAAGGCATTTGTCCATATTAGCATAAAGGCGCCCTTCCCTAAGGGTTCGCAACACGGTTCTAAGATGGGTGACATGATCTTTGAGGGATTGCTAAAAACAAGGATATCATCAAAATATACCACAACAAATACACCAATATAGGGACAAAGAACAAAGTGCATGACTCGCATGAAAGTACCGGGTGCATAAGATAAACCCATTGGTATAACAAGCCATTCATATAAGCCAAATTTGATCTTAAATGCGGTTTTCCATTCATCACCTTCTTGGATGCGTATTTGATAGTAGCCGCTCTTAAGATCAATCTTAGAGAAAATGGTGGCTCGCTAAGCTCATCAAGCATATCATCTAGGCGTGGAATAGGTTAACGATATCTAACGGTGATAGCATTGATGGGATGCCAATCGGAAACCATGTGATAAGTATCGTCTTTCTTTGGAACAAGAATGACCAGAACGGCACAAGGGCTTAGGCTTTCATGTACTTCACTGTTGTCGATGAGTTGTTGTACTTGCCGTTGGATCTCCTTAGTTTCCTCGGGGTTGACGCGGTAGGGAGCCTTGCTAGGTAGAGGTGCTCCGGGGATGGGGTCGATTTGGTGTTCAATGCCTCATAGTGGAGGTAGACCCGAGGTAGCTCGTCGGGGAAAACATCTTGGGATTCCTGCAAAAGAGAAGACAACACTAAAGGTAGATTGTGAGAGGTGTTAGTTTTCGGTGCCTCATCCTTGCACACAAGGACATTGTGCATAACACTTGATGGTTTCTCACACACTTCTCTCATCTCACTTTTGGTGGCAAATAGGACTTAGTTTTTCTTGTCATTCGTCATGGAGGCACTCGATTTTGGCTTGTGGCACTCACTCTCTTTTGGGTGGGTCACTCTCTGCCGGGGGAGATCTGCCCGCCGCGGACACCTATGGGGCCGGGGCCCCTTGTGAGTCTTGATGAGGCGGGGAGCCTGAGAGCAGATCGAGGCGAGCACGCTGGCGGGTTTTACCCAACCGGAGCTCTCGGGAGATAAAACTCCTCTTGCTGCTTTGTGTTCTATATCTGTTCCTGCTCTAGAGCGCAGGGAGTTGTAGTGTCGAATGAGTCGAACCAGCCGAACCCCCCCTACGTTGTGCATGGGCCTCCTTTTATAGTGCAAGGGGTCACCGACAGGTGTCAACGTAGGAGAAAGGGGTAGAAATGTAAAAGAGGTGGTAGTTGGAACAGTGCGGGAACAGTGAAGCTACAGTGCATGAACAGTGGTCTCTACCTACTTTTGACAGTGGGGGACAAGAGCATTTAATGCCCGTCGCCGTCGACCCCAAAAGCTCCCGCCCTTGCGTCTCCGTCTGCCACGGCGATGGATCCACCGCCGTGAGGTGCCACCGTGTCCCTCAGGCTGCACAGCCATCCGCCACGCGCCCCTGGAAAGGCCCCAGGGTGACGCGTGGGCTGATGAGCTGGAGCGCAGGCACACAGCGCTACTCTCCCGGCAAGTACCTTGCCGGGGTCTTGACCTTGCCGGGCCCGGGAGCTTGCCGGGCTCTGTAACTTGTCGCTCCCCGGGCCCTCGCCGGGACGCACATAGCGCCGAGGCGTGTCTTCTATGATGTAATCTTCTAGTCTTCCCGGCGAGCTCCTCTCGCCGGGGCCTTTCGCGAGTGAGGTTACCTTGGGCCTGGAACGGCCTTCCCGGCAAGCTCCTCTTGCCGGGGTCTCGATCTTCTGTCTTGTATATTTCGTCTTTGAATGGCTTGACATGGAGCAGGAAGGTTTTCGGCGAGCACGTGGTAAACCCTGCCGCGGGAAGCTGCAACTGCCCGTGCACAAGTTGGGGTACTGAGGTACCCCTACCTTAGTACACCGACAGGAGCCCCCGGGCCTGGGCCACACACGGTGCCGAGCGCTGTTGGGCCAGGCCCAAAACAGTGCACGGGCACACGTGGCCCACGGCGCGCCGAATCCACTTCCGCTTCCGCCGCATCCCCCCATAACGGCACGCGTCGATTGCGGCGTCGTGGGAGACGTGGGCGGCGCATGCGGTCTTTAGGGCATCCACTCCCGTGATCGTGGTGCAGGGCGAGGTCACTTCACCCGTCGCTCCGGCTCCGCCGCCACGCGCCCTCATGCATAGGGGTGGTGGGCGAAAGTGGGAGACCGAGCCGTCACGGGCGGAGAAGGCGAGTCGGCCCCGCTCCTCTGCCCTCCTCGCTTCCTGATTGGTCGGGCAGGGCGGTTGAGCCCCCACCTCGCCCTTTAAAAGGGGCGGAAAGGGGGCACAATGGCCTCACACTTCCTCTTCTCTCTTCGTCTTCAGTTTCCGTTCTTCTTTCTGCCATGGAAGGAGGAAATCCCAGTTCCTCAACGGTGGCAGCGAGGGTCGCCTCCAGGCAGCGCACTTCTCCTATCCGCACCCGTGGCGGCGAGCCGCCACGAGGGGAGAGGGAGGGCGAGGCATGGAAGGGCGAGGGCGTGGCGAGGCGGTCGGGAGAGGCGGTCGGGCGGCGCGCCTCCCCATCTTCTCGGCGGCTCCTGTCCTCGGCGGTCCATCCGAGAGCGATCCAGGAGTTCTTCATCAAGCTGCGCCCGGCGCCTCGTCGTCGCCTCCGGCTGCGGCCCGTTCGCGAAGCGCGATGGAACCGGATCCGCCCGAGGTGATGGAGTTGCGCATGAGGGGTTGTGGGATCAGCGGCACTCGGTGAGTGTCGTGTCCCCAGCCCGGCGTGATGTGCCGACCGAGGGTGGAAGACATTCGCCGGATCCACAGCTTGACGGCGGGGTTTACCCTCCATTTCAAGTTAATGGAGGCGACCTACTCGCCGTCAAGGTCTTGAGGACTCGGGACCGGGCGAGATCTGTGTGGACAGCTCCTCCGATAGCGAAGGTCCCTCCTCGAGCGAGAGTGATGAGGACGGGAGCGACAGCGGCGACGAGGGGGATGGCGGGTCCGACTAGGCGTCGGACGCTGCCCCACGCGCCTCCGGCGACCCCATCATCCGGGTCGCCGGCCTTCTGAACTCCCCGAGGCCGTCTCCTTGGGCGGCTGGCGTAGGGAGGCTGCGGAAGAGGAAGAGGGGGTGGCGGCGAGGCCGTCATGTCGGAGTACAAGGGCGAGGAGCCCTCGTCGGCCGGCGCCCCACCACCCGTCTTCAAGCTCTGCCTCCGGCGCCTTCGTCTGCGCCGAGCTCTGGCGGCCCCGGGAAGTTCTCTTGGTGTCTTTGGCGCCCGTAGCTCTCCTAAGCGCCCTTTTGCCCTTCCGGCAAGCTTCTCTTGCAGGGGCCTCCTTGACCTACCTCCCGAACTCTGAGCAGAGAAAGCAGGAGAGGATCACGGGCATCTTATCTTTCAATTTGTAAGCCCTCGGGCCTTAGTTGCATTTAAAATATGTAATCCTCTCTATCATGTTTTTCATCCTCTATGGACGTGTACTAAACTAGGATTTTTTAATGAAAAGAGGGGAAAGCTTGTCGGACTGAGTCTTTTACTTGATTTTGTGTCTTGTATGTTCCCATCCCTCGCTCTCGGGGAGCTTGCGGCCTTGAACACGCTTGCTGAGTCGCGGGACATCAGCAACCAGCTGGCGGTGTTGCTTCCGGCAAGCAACCTTGCGGGCGATTGCAGCGCACTTGTGTTTGTTGAGCGGACTCGGAAACAAACCAAGGGCGAATCGGCCTCGACTTAGCTCCTCAGCGTCGGGTTTTACAAGACACGCTCGTTCAAAGACGCAGCCCGCTTTCCCGGTCCATGAGAGGATGCATGACGAGGATGAAAAACTTATCGATTCTGCAGCCCCGGCGACTCTAACTTGCGGGGAGGAACCTTGCTTTCGCAGCCCGGCAACTCTGGCTCCGCCAAAATCCAGTCTTTGGTGTGCTCTTCAGTTTCTCCTTGTCGCTGTAATTTCAGCCATGAAAACAGCTGAGATGAGTCTGCTGATTTCATTATTTACATGTATATGTATATAAATCCTTTCTGTGCAACTTGCGATGCGATGCCGTGCCTTGCCCTTCGTATGCTTATACTCTCGCTCTCGGGAGCTTGCGGTCGCGAACACGCTTGCTGAGTGCGGGACATCAGCAGCCAGCTGGCGGTGTTGCTTTCGACAACAACCTTGCGGGCGATTCTGCGCACTTGTGTTTGTTGAGCGGACTCGGAAACAAACCAAAGGCATAATGTCTACGACTTAGTTCCTCTGCGCACAAGTTTCCCATCTGAAGAGCATCTCACGGCGGGGCTGGCTACGTTACACCCTCTGTGCGCTTTTACCCTACGCTTCTAGGGAAACTTGCCGGCAAAGGGGCCCTTGTCGCGAGCGCTGAGTGCTGAACTCGAAGCAGCCTGCTGGCCAAGGTCCTACCGGCAAGCAACCTTGCCGCGGCTAGTCGCGACGCACTTAGCTTGCTGAGCGGACTCGGAAACGAAACAAGGGCGCGACACTTCTCGCGGCTCACTTGAATCGTTGAGCGTGCTCGAAAGCAAGATAAGGGTGCGGCTATCCACGGGTAGGTTCCTCCGCGCACAGGTATTGCGTACAAAGGACGAACGTGCGAGGAACATAATATAAATAGCATGGAACTAAGTAGTGCCCTGCACAAAAGGCTCGGACGACTTAGCTTTTCCGTCTTCTGCGATCCGGCAAGACTGCACTTCTCCCTTGATTTCTTCCCTTGTACGTTTTCACCCTCACGCTTCCAGGGAACCTGCCGGCGCAAACACGCTTGCTGAGTGCGGAACATCAGCAGCCCGCTGGCGGTGTTGCCTCCGGCAGGAAGAACTTGTCGGGCTAGTTGCAGCGCGCCTTCATCGTTGAGCGGACTCGAAACAGATCAGGGGCGCAACTTAGCCATGATTCGACCCCCATGCGCATAGGTTCTCCATACAAGGTACGAAATTTTAGGGAATACAACTCAAAAGTTTGGAAACTGGCTGCTTTCTTTGCCCTACCGGCCGGTGGAGCTTGATGGCACGTCCTCGACGGCGGCGCAGCACTCCGGAGAGGTGCGCTTGCCGGAGTAGGCACCAGAGCCCTACTGGCCGGTGGAGCTTGATGGCACGTCCTCGACGGCGGCGCAGCACTCCGGAGAGGTGCGCTTCGCGGAGTAGGCACGAGCTATTCTCGCGGGCTTCACTTGCGGTGGAGCTCGATGGCGCGTCCTCGGCGGCGGCGCAGCACTCGGAGAGGTGCGCTTCGCCGGAGTAAACACGAGCTATTCTCGCGGGCTTCACTTGCGGTGGAGCTCGATGGCGCCTCGGCGGCAGCGCAGCGCTCGGGAGATCGCTTCGCGGAGTAGGCACGAGCTATTCTCGCCGGGCTTCACTTGCGGTGGAGCTTCGATGGCGCGTCCTCGGCGGCGGCGCAGCACTCGGAGAGGTGCGCTTCGCGGAGTAGGCACGAGCTATTCTCGCCGGGCTTCACTTGCGGTGGAGCTTCGATGGCGCGTCCTCGGCAGCAGCGCAGCGCCCGGGAGATGCGCTTGCGGAGCGGGCACGAGCTGTCCTTGCCGGGCTTAGTCTATTGCCGGAGCTCGATGGTTCGTCCTCGACGGCGGCGCAGCACTCCGGAGAGGTGCGCTTGCCGGAGTAGGCACCAGAGCACTTTCTGGACTTGGTCTTCGTCCTCTTCACAGGACCTCCGTGGCCTTCTGGAACTCCTGCTCACTGTCATCCTCATTCTCCATGTCTTCATCGTCGTCTTCTTCATCGTTGTCGCGGCCCCGGGGAGGTCGATCACCTTGCCGCTGCTTAGCCTTGTCGCGACGTCCTCCCCGGCCATTGAACGGCCGCTTCTTGCTCGGTTCTCCTCCGCCACCTTGGGCCTTCTCCTTGTCGCGCCTCGTACTCAGCTTTTTGCTGCTCGGCGAGGTACTCGGCGCTTGCGATTGGTGAGATCGTGGCCCTTAGTGCGGTGGATTTTGCGTATTGCTTGTCGGAGCCGCCCGCTTGTCGGCTGCCGCTTCTGAGGCAGAGCTCCTTGCGGAGAAGCAACCCTGCGTTTGCTTGGCGGGAGCCTCCTTGCGGGCTTCTCGGCGGCAAGCACCTCTTTCTTGTTCTTCCCGGTTGTTCCGCCGCGGCTCCTGTTTGCGGGCGGCGTCGTCGCTCTCGCTTCCTCCTGCGCGAGAATCCTCCCGGAGTCTCCTCCCCTCTTCAGCGTCGCGACTTGTCACCGAGCATAGAGCTCACGACATCCTGAATCTTGGTCATCGCCATCTCTTCACGCATGCGGCGGTTGCGACGTTCGGTGGAACGCTAGCGATAACCGCGGCAGGTGGACATCGAGGATGTTGTGCTGCACACGGTGAAGCGTTGGATATACTTGCGCGAGGATTCTCCTTCATACGGGCCAAAATGTGGAGATCGCTCTCTGGCCGTGGGGTTTTGGCCGCCCGGTGAAGGCGCCAACAAACTGATGGCAAAGGTCGGCCCAGAAGAAATGGAGCCTTCCGGCAAGTGCATAAGCCAAACGAGCGTTCGGCTTAAGCCGAGCGGGATGTGGTTCGCCGAGAATCTTGTCGTCGCGCCCCGGCAGCTGCACGCGATGGTGTAGACGGTGAGGAATTCCGAGGGTGCGTCTTGCCGTCGTACTTCTCCGATGCGTCGGGCTTGAAGTTCTTCATGCTGGAGCCTTTGGGCGCGCGCCTTTCGCGGGTGAACGCAGGGCAGCCTGCAGCGTCTGCAAGTCGCTGGTTCACCGGGGCGCAGACGCGTCGACAACGTTCCCAGCTCTCTGGTCTGATTGTCGCCGAGCTTCTCGGCGGCGCTCGATCGTGGTCCGAGCGTCTTCTTGTCGCCGGTCGTCGAGGACCTGGCGTTGATCCCGACGAGTCCGCGGATCCGACGATGCCGTGGAGCCGTCGTCGGTGTTGTTTCGGCGGGACGGCGTCTTTTGCTTCTGCGGCGGGGAGTGCACTGAGGCTGCACCCCCGGCGGCCTTGTCGGCGTTAGCCTTCGTCTTCTCAGCTTGCCGCGGTCGCGAGGTTGCCGGCTGCTGTGAAGGGTCGTTGTTGGCGAAGGCGACCAGGCTCTTGATGGTAGCCCTCCAGTCTTCGGCCTTGTCCGCCGCGGAGAAGTCGAGAGCGATTGCGCCCTTCTGGCGCTTCTGCGGAGTGGAGGGGAGCGGGAAGCGGCGGTGCGAGGGCGGGTATGCTCGGACTCGCGGTGTTAGAAGGAGCGAGGTCTTCCCGGCGCCGCTTTGCTTGTGTCCGGACGTTGGTCGGAGCATCCCACGAGCCTCCGGCGTGCCCTTGCCCGGCATGCGGATACCACCTCCGTGGTATGGCGCTGCTGGGTTGTCGGTCTTTGAGATGGACGCGGAATGTCCACGGAGGCGGCGCGGTCATCCGTCCTGTCCTTGACTCTGGTGGCGCCACGAGTGTCCTCGCCGGCGACCACCCTTCCGTCGTGTCTCCTCCGCCCACCGCTGGCTCCGGTGGCGGCGGATGAAACGCAGAGCGAGGTTGCTGCCCAAGCCTTCTTCTTGGGGCCATGGCGTAGTTGTTGACGAGATTCTTGTAAACCGGAGAGGTTGATGAAAAGAGCGCCAGCGCTGACGCCGGATCAGGTCGCGCAACCTCGGCGCCCCTACCGGGCGCGCCAAAGATGCGGGGAGATCTGCCGCCGCGGACACCTATGGGGCGGGCCCCTTGTGAGTCTTGATGCGAGGGCGGGGAGCACAGAGAGCAGATCGAGGCGAGCACGCTGGCGGGTTTTACCCAACCGGAGCTCTCGGAGAGATAAAACTCCTCTGCTGCTTTGTGTTCTATATCTGTTCCTGCTCTAGCGCGAGGAGTTGTAGTGTCGAATGAGTTGAACCAGCGAACCCCCCTCGTTGTGCATGGGCCTCCTTTTATAGTGCAAGGGGTCACCGGCAGTGTCAGCGAGGAGAAAGGGTAGAAATGTAAAAGAGGTGGTAGTTGGAGCAGTCTTGGAGCAGTGAAGCTACGATGCATGAGCAGTGGTCTCTACCTACTTTTGACGAGTGGGGACAAGAGCATTTAATGCCCGTCGCCGTCGACCCCAAAAGCTCCGCCCTTGCGTCTCCGTCTGCCTGCGGCGATGGATCCACCGCCGTGAGGTGCCACCGTGTCCCTCGGGCTGCACAGCCATCCGCCACGCTACAGAAAGGCCCGGGGTGACGCGTGGGCTGATGAGCTGGGCCAGCACACCTGGCCTTCTCTCCGGCAAGTACCTTGCGGGGTCTTACCTCTGCGGACCCGGGAGCTTGCGGGCTCTGTAACTTGTCGCTCCCGGGCCCTCGCCGACGCACATAGCGCCGAGGCGTGTCTTCTATGATGTAATCTTCTAGTCTTCCGGCGAGCTCCTCTCGCCGGGCCTTCTGTGAGTGAGGTTACCTTGGGCTGGGCGGCCTTCCGGCAAGCTCCTCTTGCCGGGTCTCGATCTTCTGTCTTGTATATTTCGTCTTTGAATGGCTTGACATGGAGCAGGAAGGTTTTCGGCGAGCACGTGGTAAACCATGCCGCGGGAAGCTGCAACTGCCCGTGCACAAGTTGGGGTACTGAGGTACCCCTACCTTAGTACACCGACACTCTCTCACTCTTTTCTCCATGATGGGTGGCTTGCTTGTTGGTGATTACTTGACTTGGAGACATAGGTCATAGCACGTACTCCGTTCCTTTCATCTTGAAGCTATAGTGATTGGTATGCCCATTGTGGATGATGCCGCGGTCAAATTTCCACGGTCGACCAAGAAGAAGGTGGCAAACGGACATCGGGAACACATCACACTGCAAAGTGTCTTCATATGCTCCTATATTGAAAGAAACTTGCACCTTATGCTCGACTTGTATAGTGCCGGAATCGCTTAGCCATTGAACCTTGTAGGGGTGCGGGTTCATCATCTTGACCAATTGGAGCTTGGAGCATAGTTCTTCACTTGCCAAGTTGTGACACCTCCCTCCATCAATGATGACCTTGACGGACCTTCCATTGATTTCGGCCTTGGTGTGGAAGATGTGGCATCTTTGGTCTTCGTCTTGTTGATGTTGAAGAGTCAAGACTTTGGAGACAATGAGAGCGGGGCTCGAATCCTCATCACAAAAGACTTGATCGTCTTCATCTTCATTCACGCGTCGGTGCATGTCCACTTGGTCAAGGGCTTCCATTTCCTCTTAGCTCATGGAGTCGTATGTTCCGACCTCGTTGAGGATCATGGTGCGCTTGTTGGTACACTCAAAGGACTTGTGGCCTCGGGCGCCGCATGTGAAACACTTGATGGAACTTGTCTTGATGGTCTCATCGGTTGGAGTAGATGATGAAGTGCGCGGCTTGAAGTTTCTTGTAGTAGGAGGAAGACTTGAGGTTGTCGAAGTTTTCTTGTAACTCGACTTATCGCCGTTGTTTGTAGATGGCTTGTTGAGGTAGAAGGTGTTGGAGTCGTTGAATCTTGGGTGTCGGAGAATCTGTAGCTCTTGGACGAGTACTTGGCATACTTGAAGTCATCTTGCACTTGACGTTCCGCTTTGGTAGCTTGATGCACGAGTTCGGTGAGGTTGGAGTAGGGTTGGAAGTCGGCAATCTTCTTGATGGGATGATTGAGGCCATTCAAGAAATGGGGCATAGTTTGCTCATCATCTTCCGTGACATTGGCTCTTATCATGGAAATCTCCATTTCCTTGTAGTATTCTCCAACGCTCTTTGTTCCTTGCTTGAGTAGTTGGAGTTTCTTGAAGTGGTCATGGTTGTAGTATGTTGGCACAAAGCATGCCCGCACGACATCCTTCATGTGATCCCAAGTGGTGATGGGTGGTTCACCTCTTCTTCTTGGCGCTCAAGGACTTGTTCCCACCATATGAGCACATAGTCTTGGAACTCAAGGGACGCCATGGCTATCTTCTTCTCTTCCTCATAGTTGTGCAAGCGAAAGATCTTATCGACCTTCAATGCCCATGAAAGGTACTCTTCGGGATCATTGCTCCCATTGAACTTGGGCATGGTGAACTTGAGCTTGCCATAGCGTTGCTCTTCATTGTGTTGGGGTCGAGGGTGATGGTGACGAGCTTACGGACGCTGTCAAGGGAGGCAAGGGCAAGGAAGCTACCATAAATCCATCCCCAGTGACTGCACAAGCACCGCTGGCCGAGGAGGAGGAAGAAGCTTCTTCACCACCAAAGGAGAACTGAGTATCGGGTATGGGCACTGCCCTTGGCTTCCGCCAAGCTTTGGGGAGGTGCCCCGGTATTGTATCATCCCACTATCTTTTTTCTTTTACTTATCTTAGTTTGATCTTTTTGCTTTAGATGAAATAAAGTTAGTTAGATCCTTTCTTATTTGAGAGTCTGCTTAGTGATCTATCCTCGTAATCGTGTGCAAGTTATATAATAAAGTTAGTCTGAGTTTTGCTTTCTTTACTTTCATGTTGCAAATAAAGAAAAGAAATAAGAAAGGAAGAAAAAAAAGAAAGGAAATAAATGAATAAGATCATATACTAATCCTATGGTAGGTGATAGCACCACATAAGGAAAAGTATAAGTAGGAAATTTTATTAGAGATTGACAAACAAAGCATTAGTCAATGATGCAACTCATGAAATAATTAATAAGGGAAGAGAAGATTCACATATAAATATACTATCCTAGAAATATTTTGTGATTGTGAGCCCTCATCAAAATATTATATGCCAAAATTGTTGACGTTGGACAAGGAAGACAACTTAATGATTTATGTATATTTATATTCACATAGAAGTCATATTGTCATAGATCCTTTAACATGTGATGCTTGCCCCTATCTTTGCTAGCCAAAAATTCCGCACCAAGTAGAGATACTACTTGTGCATCCAAAACCCTTAAACTCTAATCTTTTTCAAGTGTCCACCATACCTAGCTATGGATTGAGAAAGATCCCTCAAGTAAGTTGTCATCGGTGCAAAAAGGCAATAAAAATTGCTTCTAAATATGTGAGATCATTTAGTGTAAGAGAAAATTGAGTGTTGTACGAACTTGGATGACAAAGAATAAAAGCGACAGACTGCATAATAAAGGTTGTCATCTTAAGGGGCAACACAACGTGACGTTCTCTTGCACTAAGGGATTGAGCATGTAAACAAATAAGCGCATGGCAACTTCCACTTCCCTCTGCGAAGGGCCTATCTTTTACTTTCATGTATTTACTTTTATGCAAAGATTCAAAGTTTTCCTTCTATTCCTTTTTATTTTCTCTTTTGGCAAGCATCATGTGGTGAGGAAAGATCTAGGCACATATGTACAGTTGAATATAGATAGCATGAGTTATTATTGTTGACACCACCCTTGAGGTGAGTATGTTGGGAGGCAAAACTATGAGCCCCTATCTTTCTAGGTGTCCGATTGAAACGTTTTGCTCATGGGTACGAGGTGAGTGTTAGCAATCATACAAGACTATATGATGGTTGAGTATGTGGACTTGCTAAAAGGCTCCAACACGTGACTCATCCTGAAAAGATGATGAATTGTAGTTGCAAGGTTGACTGAGAACATAGTTTGTTGGTTTTTAATAGAGTTTTTTCTTTATACTTCGATTATGTGATGAACTGTTCCTTATTCATGGGAAGTATATGATGCAAGGTCAATGTTAAAAGTCCTATGTTCAATTTTGTTGCTGTTATAATAATCAACATGATGCTTCTATGTCCGTATTTTTCTTTTTATCGACACCTCTCTCTCAAAGCACGTGGACATGTTTTTCGATTTTGGTTTTTGCTTGAGGACAAGTGAGGTCTAAGCTTGGGGAGTTGATACGTCCATTTCGCATCATGTTTTCTTACTGTTATTTATAATGTTTTATCCATAATAATGCTTTTGGAGTAATTCTAATGCCTTTTCTCTCATAATTTGCAAGGTACACACCAAGAGGGAGAATTCTGGCAGCTGGAAATCTGGACCTGAAAAAGCTATGTCAGGCTACCTATTCTCCACAACTCCAAACAAGTTGAACCTTCACGGAGAATTTTTATAGAATATTTAAGAAATATTGGAGCAAATAACTACCAGAGGGGGGCCACCAGGTGGGCACAACCCACCTGGGCGCGCCAGGGAGCCTAGGCGCGCCCTGGTGGGTTGTGCCCTCCTCGGCCCACCTCCAGTGCCCATCTCCTGGTATATAAGTCATATTGACCTAGAAAAATAAAGGGGGAGACATTTGGGAGGGAGCGCCGCCGTCTCGAGGCGAAACTTGGGTAGGAGCACTTTTGCTCTCCGGCGGAGCGATTCTGCCGGGGGAACTTCCCTCCCGGAGGGGGAAATCATCATCATCATCATCACCAACAACTCTCCCATCTTGTGGAGGGCTATCTTCATCAACATCTTCATAGCACCAACTCCTATCAAACCCTAGTTCATCTCTTGCGTTCAATCTTTGTATCAAAACTATAGATTGGTGCCGGTGGGTGACTAGTAGTGTTGATTACATCTTGTAGTTTATTACTATATGGTTTATTTGGTGGAAGAATATATGTTCAGATCCATTATGCTATTTAATACCCCTCTGATCTTGAGCATGTTTATCATTTGTGAGTAGTTACTTTCATTCTTGAGGTCACGGGAGAAATCATGTTGCAAGTAATCATGTGAACTTGATATGTGTTCGATATTTTGATGGTATGTATGTTGCCATTCTCTTAGTGGTGTCATGTGAACGTCGACTACATGACACTTCACCATATTTGGGCC
Source organism: Aegilops speltoides (assembly GCA_021437245.1). NCBI lineage: Eukaryota > Viridiplantae > Streptophyta > Magnoliopsida > Poales > Poaceae > Aegilops > Aegilops speltoides. Next base: position 306,326,901 of record CM038143.1, read on the forward strand.
TAAGGTAATGCATTTTGGAGTAGTTATTAGATGGTGGGTTGCGAGAGTGACAGAAGCTTAAACCCCAGTTTATGCACTATTCCATAAGGGACCGATTGGATCCAAAAGTTTAATGCTATGGTTAGAATTTATTCTTCATACTTTTGTCATAGTTGCGGATGCTTGCGAGAGGGTTAATCAAAAGTAGGAGGTTTGTTCAAGTAAGGACAGCACCTAAGCACCGGTCCACCCACATATCAAATTATCAAAGTACCAAACACGAATTAAGCCAACATGATGAAAATGACTAGATGAAATTCATGTACCTTCAAGAACACTTTTCTTATTATAAGAAACCATTTTGGCATGTCCTTTGCCTCAAAAGGATTGGGCTACCTTTCTGTACTTTTGTTACTACTATTGTTACTTGCTCGTTATAAATTATCTTGCTACCAAACTACTCCGCTACTTACAATTTTAGCAATTGCAGACATTACCTTGCTGAAAAGCACTTGTCATTTCCTTCTACTCCTCGTTGGGTTCGACACTTTTACTTATTGACAAGAGCTGCAATTGACCCCATACACTTGTGGGTCATCATATATCCAATGGAGACACGGTGCTTCTTCAAAGTTGTCAATAATTTCTTTTCCTCATGCTCTGAAAGCTTAGCACTAATAATAACAGGATATATCTTCTTTTCATCGAGATAAGCATATTTAAGAGTATCAGGTAATTGTTTAAGCTCAAACACTGGATCACCCTTGGGTGGAGGAGGATCTCCGAGAATTTCAACAGGAAAATTGTGTTTCAAAATAGGCCCTTGATTAAAGAATACTTCATCTATTTCCCTTCTTTCATTCATAAACATATCATTTTCATGGTCTAGCAAATATTGTTCTAAAGGATCAGTAGGAGGCACGGCAACAGAAGCAAGACCAATAATTTCATCCTTACTAGGCAATTCTTTATCATGGGGTTGTCTACAGAATTTGGAGAAATTAAAATCATGAGACATATCCCCTAAACCAATAGTAACAATATCCTTTTCGCATTCTATCTTAGCATTAACAGTATTCAAGTAGGGTCTACCAAATATAATGGGACAAAAGCGATCTTGTGGGGAACCAAGAACAAGTAAAACAGTAGGTTATTTTAATTTCCCACACAAGACTTCAACATCTCTAACAATCCCAACTGGTGATATAGTATCTCTATTTGCAAGCTTAATAGTAACATCAATCTCTTCTATTTCAGCAGGTGCAGTATCCTTCATAATTTCTGTATATAGAGTATAAGGTATCGCACTCACACTAGCACCCATATCACATAAGCCATGATAACAATGATCTCCTATTTTAACAAAAACAAGAGGCATGCCAACAACAGGTCTATCTTTACCTTTAGTCTCAGGTTTAGCAATTCTAGCAGCTTCATCACAGAAATAAATAACATGTCCATCAATATTATCGACCAAGAGATCTTTAACCATTGCAATACTAGGTTCAACTTTAATTTGTTCAGGAGGTGTAGGTGTTCTAGTATAACTCTTACGAACCATAGTTGAAGCTTTTGAAGGAAATATGCCCTAGAGGCAATAATAAAGTTGTTATCTATATTTCCTTATATCATGATAAATGTTTATTATTCATGCTAGAATTGTATTACCTGGAAACTTATTACATGTGTGAATACATAGACAAAACATCGTGTCCCTAGTATGCCTCTACTTGACTAGCTCGTTAATCAAAGATGGTTATGTTTCTTGACCATAGACATGTGTTGTCATTTGATGAACGGGATCACATCATTAAAGAATGATGTGATGGACAAGCCCCATCCGTTAGATTAGCATAATGATCATTAAGTTTTATTGCTATTGCTTTCTTCATGACTTATACATGTTCCTCTAACTATGAGATCATGCAACTCCCGAATACCAGAAGAATAGCTTGTGTGCTATCAAACGTCCCAACGTAACTGGGTATTATAAAGATGCTCTACAGATGTCTCCTAAGGTCTTTGTTGCGTTGGCATAGATCGAGATTAGGATTTGTCACTCTGCGTATCAGAGAGGTATCTCTGGGCCCTCTCGGTAATCCTCATCACTATAAGCCTTGCAAGCAATGTGACTAATGAGTTAGTTGCAGGATGAAGCATTACGGAACGAGTAAAGAGACTTGTCGGTAACAAGATTGAACTAGGTATGATGATACCAATGATCGAATCTCGGGCAAGTAACATACCGATGACAAAGGGAACAACGTATGTTGTTGTGTGGTTTGACTGATAAAGATCTTTGTAGAATATGTAGGAGATAATATGAGCATCTAGGTTCTGCTATTGGTTATTGATCGGAGATGTGTCTCGATCATGTCTACATAGCTCTCAAACCCGTAGGGTCCGCACGCTTAACGTTCAATGACGATTTGTATTATGAGTTATGTGTTTTTGATGACCTAAGTTTATTCGGAGTCCCGGATGAAATCACGGACATGACGAGGAGTCTCAAAATGGTCGAGAAATAAGGAATGATATATTGGACAATGTTATTTGGACACCGGAAGAGTTTCGAGAGGTACCGGGTAAAAACGGAGTGCCGGGGGGTTACCCGAACCCCCCGGGGAAGCAATGGGCCATCATGGGCCATAGGGGAGATAGAGGACAGCCCACAAGGGGGTTGTGCCCCCCCCCCCCATGGGGAGTGTGAATAGGACTAGGGGAGGGGTGCGGCCCCCTTTCCCTCTCCATTCCTTCTTTCCCCTTCCACCAAAAGGAATCCTACTAGGACTTGGAGTCCTAGTAGGACTCCTCTCTTGTGGCGCGCCCTACAGGGGCCGGCCGGCCTCCCCCTCTCCTCCTTTATACATGAAGGCAAGGGGGCACCCTAGAAGAAACAAGATCAATTGTCTTAGCCGTGTGCGGTGCCCCCCTCCACAGTTTACTCCTCCGGACATAGCATCGTAGTGCTTAGGCGAAGCCCTGCGCGGATCACATCATCAACACCGTCACCACGCCGCTGTGCTGACGGAACTCTCCCTCGACCCTCTACTGGTTCAAGAGTTCCAGGGACGTCATCGAGCTGGACGTGTGCTGAACACGGAGGTGCTATACGTTCGGTACTTGGATCGGTTGGATTGTGAAGACGTTCGACTACATCAACCGCGTTAACTAACGCTTCCGCTTTCTTTCTATGAGGGTACATGGACACAATCTCCCCCTCTCGTTGCTATGTATCTCCTAGATAGATCTTGCGTGATCGTAGGAATTTTTTTTGAAATTGCATGCTACATTCCCCAACAGTGGTATTAGAGCCAGGTCTATGCGTAGATGATATGCACGAGTAGAACACAAAGAGTTGTGGGTGATAATAGTCATACTGCTTGGCACCAACGTCTTACTTTGATTCGTCGGTATTGTTGGATGAAGCGGTCCGAAGCGACATTACATGACCATGTTCGTGAGACTGGTTCTACCGACGTGCTTTGCACACAGGTGGATGGCGGGTGTCTGTTTCTCCAACTTTAGTTGAATCAAGTTTGACTATGGCCGGTCCTGGTTGAAGGTTAAAACAGCACACTTGATGAAAAATCATTGTGGTTTTGATGCGTAGGTAAGAACAGTTCTTGCTAGAAGCCCGTAGCAGCCACGTAAAACTTGCAACAACAAAGTAGAGGATGTCTAACTTGTTTTTGCAGGGCTTGTTGTGATGTGATATGGTCAAGACATGATGTGATGTAAATTGTTGTATGAGATGATCATGTTTTGTAACAAAGTTATCGGCAACTGGCAGGAGCCATATGGTTGTCGCTTTATTGTATGAAATGCAATCGCCATGTAATTGCTTTACTTTATCACTATCTGGTAGCGATAGTCGTAGAAGCAATAGTTGGCGAGACAACAACGATGCTACGATGGAGATCAAGGTGTCAAGCCGGTGACAATGGAAATCATGACAGTGCTTTGGAGATGGAGATCAAAGGCACAAGATGATGATGACCATATCATGTCACATATTTTGATTGCATGTGATGTTTATCTTTTATGCATCTTATTTTGCTTAGTACAGCGGTAGCATTATAAGATGACCCCTCACTAAATTTCAAGGTATAAGTGTTCTCCTTGAGTATGCACCGTTGCTACAGTTCGTCGTGCCGAGACACCACGTGATGATCGGGTGTGATAAGCTCTACGTTCACATACAACGGATGCAAGCCAGTTTTGCACGTGCAGAATACTCGAGTTAAACAGGATGAGCCTAGCATATGTAGATATGGCCTCAGAACACTGAGACCGAAAGGTCGAACGTGAATCATATACTAGATATGGTCAACATAGAGATGTTCACCATTGAAAACTACTCCATCTCACGTGATGATCGGACATGGTTTAGTTCATATGGATTTCGTGATCATTTAGATGACTAGAGGGATGTCTACCTAAGTGGGAGTTCTTTAGTAATATGATTAATTGAACTTTAATTTATCATGAACTTAGTCCCGATAGTATTTGCAAATTATGTTCTAGATCAATAGCTCGCGTTGTTGCTACCCTATGTTTTTGATATGTTCCTAGATAAAACTAAGTTGAAAGATGATAGTAGCTATGATGCGGTCTGGGTCCATGATCTGAGGTTTATCCTCATTGCTGAATAGAAGAATTATGTCCTTGATGCACCGCTAGGTGACAGACCTATTGCAGGAGCAGATGCAAACGTTATGAACATTTAGCTAGCTCAATATGATGACTACTTGATAGTTTAGTGCACCATGCTTTACATCTTATACTGGGGCTTCAAAAATGTTTTGAACACCACGGAGCATACGAGATGTTCCAAGAGCTGAAATTGGTATTTCAGACTCATGCCCGTGTCAAGAGGTATGAGACCTCTGACAAGTACTTCGCCTAAAAGATGGAGGAGAATAGCTCAGCTAGTGAGCATGTGCTCAGAATGTCTGGGTACTACAATCGCTTGAATCAAGTGGGAGTTAATCTTCCAGATAAGATAGTGATTAACAGAGTTCTCTAGTAACCATCACCAAGCTACTGGAACTTCGTGATGAGCAATAATATGCAAGGGATGACGAAAGCGATTCCCAAGCTCTTTGTGACTCTGAAATCAACGAAGGTAGAAATCAAGAAAAAGCATCAAGCGTTGATAATTAAACAAGACCACTAGTTTCAAGAAAAGGGCAAAGGAAAAGAAAGGGAACTTCAAGAAGAATGGCAAGCAAGTTGTCACTCCCGTGAAGAAGCCCAAAGCTAGACCTAAGCCTGAAACTAAGTGCTTCTACTGCAAAGGAAATGGTCACTGGAAGCAGAGTTACCCCAAATATTTGGTGGATAAGAAGGATGGCAAAGTGAACATATATTTGATATACATGTTATTGATGTGTACCTTACTAGTGCTCGTAGTAACCCCTAGGTATTTGATACTTGCTCAGTTGCTAAGATTAGCAACTCAAAATAGGAGTTGCAGAATAAGTAGAGACTAGTTGAGGGTGAAGTGATGATGTATGTTGGAAGTGGTTCCAAGATTGATATGATCATCACCTCACACCCCCTATACTTTCGGGATTAGAGTAAAACCTAAATAAATGTTATTTGGTGTTTGCGTTAAAGCATGAATATGATTATTGCAATGTGGTTATTCATTTAAGACAGAGAATAATTGCTATTCTATTTACATGAATAAAACCTTCAATGGTCATACACCCAATGTTGATGGTTTATTGAATCTCAATCGTAGTGATACACATATTCATAATATTGATGCCAAAAGATGCAAAGTTTATAATGATAGTGCAACATACTTGTGGCACTGCCGTTTAGGCCATATTGGTGTAAAGTGCATGAAGAAACACCATGCTGATGGGTTTTGGAATCACTTGATTATGAATCATTTGATACTTGCGAAACGTGCCTTATGGGAAAGATGACTAAAACTCTATTCTCTGGAACTATGGAACGAGCTAATGACTTATTGGAAATAATACATACCGATGTATGCGGTCAGATGAGTGTTGGGGCTCGTGGCAGGTATCATTATTTTTTGACCTTCACAGATAATTTGAGCAGATATGGGTATATCTACTTAATGGAACACAAGTCTGAAACATTTGAAAAGTTCAAAGAATTTCAGAGTGAAGTGAAGAATCATTGTAACAAGAAAATAAAGTTTCTACGATCTGATCGTGGAGGTGAATATTTGAGTTATGAGTTTGGCCTTCATTTAAAACAATGTGGAATAGTTTCAGAGCTCACGCCACCTAGAACACCACAGCGTAATGGTGTGTCCAAACGTCGTAACCGCACTTTCTTAGATATGGTGTGATCTATGATGTATCTTACCGATTTACCACTATCATTTTCGGATTATGCATTAGAGACAGCTGCATTCACATTAAATAGGGCACCGTCAAAATCCGTTGAGACGACACCGTATGAACTATGGTTTGGCAACAAACCCAAGTTGTCGTTTCTTAAAGTTTGGTGCTTGATGCTTATGTCAAAAGGTTTCAGCCTGATAAGCTCGAAACCAAATCGGAGAAGTGTCCTCATAGGATACCCAAAGGAAACTGTTGGGTACACCTTCTATCACAGATCCGAAGGTAAGATATTCGTTGATAAGAATGGATCCTTTCTAGAGAAGGAGTTTCTCTCGAAAGAAGTGAGTGGGAGGAAAGTAGAACTTGATGAGGTAATTGTACCTTCTCCCAAATTGGAAAGTAGTTTATCACAGAAATCAGTTCCAATGAGGAAGCTAATGATGCTGATCATGAAACTTTAGATTAAGTTGCTACAGAACCTCGTAGGTCAACCAGAGTCCGGTCCGCACCAGAGTGGTACGGTAATCCTATTCTGGAAGTCATGTTACCAGACCATGATGAACCTACAAACTATGAGGAAGCGATAATGAGCCTAGATTCTGCGAAATGGCTTGAGGCCATGAAATCTGAGATAGGATCCATGTATGAGAACAAAGTGTGGACTTTGGTGGACTTTCCCGATGATCAGCAAGACACTGAGAATAAATGGATCTTCAAGAGGAAGATGGACACTGATAGCAGTGTTACTATCTACAAAGCTTGAATTGTTGCAAAAGGTTCTTCCACAAGTTCAAGATGTTGACTACGATAGGATTTTCTTACTTGTATCGATGCTTAAGTCTGTCCGAATCATGTTAGCAATTGCCACATTTTATGAAATATGGCAAATGGATGTCAAAACAACATTCCTTAAATGGATCTCTCTAAGAAGAGTTGTATATGATGCAACCAGAAGGTTTTATCGGTCCTAAAAGTGCTAACAAAGTGTGCAAGCTCCAGTGATCCATCTGTGGACTGGTGCAAGCATCTCGGAGTTAGAATATACGCTTTGATGATGTGATCAAAGCATATGGTTTTATACATATCTTTGGAGAAGCCTGTATTTACAAGAAAGTGAGTGGGAGCACTACAGCCTTTCTGATAAGTATATGTGAATGACATATTTCGATCGGAAATGGTGTAGAATTTTCTGGAAAGCATAAAGGAGATTTTGAAAGGAGATTAGATCAAGACGCTTGATAAGATTTTTCAATGAGTACATACCTTGACAAGTTTTTGAAAGAGTTCAAAATGGACCAGTCAAAGACAGAGTTCTTGTCTGTATTACAAGGTGTAAAGTTGAGTAAGACTCAAAGCCCGACCACGACAGAAGATAAAAAGAGAATGTAAGTCATTCCCTATGCCTCAATCATAGGTTCTATAAAGTATGCTATGTTGTGTACCAGACCTATTATGTACCTTATCATGAGTTTGGCAAGGGGGTACGATAGTGATCCAGGAGTGAATCATTGGACAACGGTCAAAGTTATCCTTAGTTACCTAAGAGGACTAAGGAAATATTTCTTGGTTATGGTATTGATAAAGAGTTCGTCATAAAGAGTTGCATCGATGCAAGATTTTATACCGATCCAGATGACTCTGAGTCTCAATCTGGATACATATTGAAAGTGGGAGCAATTAGCTAGAGTAGCTCCATGCAGAGCATTGTAGACATATAATATTTGCAAAATACATATGGCTTTGAATGTGACAGACCCGTTGACTAAACTTCTCTCACGAGCAAAACATGATCACACCTTAGTAACCTTTGGGAGTTAATCACATAACAATGTGAACTAGATTATTGACTCTAGTAAACCCTTTGGGTGTTGGTCACATGGCGATGTGAACTATGGGTATTAATCACATACAGATGTGAACTATTGGTGTTTAATCACATGGCGATACGAACTAGATTATTGACTCTAGTGCAAGTGGGAGACTGGAGGAAATATGTCCTAGAGGCAATAATAATGTTGTTATTTATATTTACTTATATCATGATAAATGTTTATTATTCATTCTAGAATTGTATTAACCGGAAACTTATGTGTGAATACATAGACAAAACATCGTGTCCCTAGTATGCCTCTACTTGACTAGCTCGTTAATCAAAGATGGTTATGTTTCCTAACCATAGACTTGTGTTGTCATTTGATGAATGGGATCACATCATTAGAGAATGATGTGATGGACAAGACCCATTTGTTAGCTTAGCATAATGATCGTTAATTTTATTGCTATTGCTTTCTTCATGACTTATACATGTTCCTCTAACTATACGATCATGCAACTCCCGAATACCAGACCGAAGCCACATAATTCAGCAGCCAGACGAATCGCCCAGGCAATTCTGGACACGGTTCTTAACAAAGAAAAATCAAATCATCGACTGTCCGGATGCAGAGGCCCTCGCAGCCTTCAAACATAACATCCACGACGAGTGGCTAGCCCGGTACCTAGGACAGGAAAAGCCGAAATCCATGGCAGCCCTCACATCACTGATGACCCGCTTCTGTGCGGGAGAGGATAGCTGGCTAGCTCGCAGCAACAACCTCAGTAAAAATGCTGGCAGTTCGGATACTAAGGACCACAATGGTAGGTCGCGTCGAAACAAAAACAAACGCCGCGTTAATGGCGACAATAATGAGGATACGGCAGTCAACGCCGGATTCCGAGGCTCTAAACTCGGTGAGCGGAAGAAGCCATTCAAAAGAACCACTCCAGGTCCGTCCAATTTGGACCGAATACTCGACCGCTCTTGCCAGATACATGGCATCCCGAAAAGCCAGCTAATCACACCAACAGAGATTGTTGGGTATTCAAGCAGGCAGGCAAGTTAATTGCCGAAAACAATGACAAGGGGCTGCACAACAATGACGAGGAAGAGACCCGGCCGCCGAACAGTAGAGGACAGAAGGGCTACCCTCCACAAGTGCGGACGGTAAACATGATATACGCAACCCATATACTCAAGAGGGAGCGGAGCGTGCACTTAGGGGCGTATATGCGATGGAGCGATCGCCCGAAGTTCAATCCATGGTCCTCTTGCCCGATCACTTTCGATCGAAGAGACCACCCGACCGATATCCGCCATGGCGGATTCGCGCGCATTGGTTTTAGACCCAATCGTCGATGGATTTCACCTCACGAGAGTCTGATGGGCGGCGGCGTAGCTGAACCTGCTTTATCGGGATACGATGCGCAAGATGGGCATAGACCCCTCAAGGATTAAACCTACAAAGACGACCTTCAAAGGCGTCATACCAGGTGTGGAGGCCAATTGTACAGGCTCAGTCACACTGGAAGTGGTCTTCGGATCCCCGGATAATTTCCAAAGCAAGGAGTTAATCTTCGACATAGTCCCGTTCCGCAGCGGCTATCACGCTCTGCTCGGACGAACCGCGTTCACAAAGTTCAACGCGGTGCCGCATTATGCATACCTCAAGATCAAGATGACAGGCCCTCGTGGAGTCATCACGGTCAACGGAAATACGGAATGCTCCCTCCGAACGGAGGAACACACAGCGGCTCTCGCGGCAGAAGTACAGAGCAGCCTCTTAAGGCAATTTTCGAGTCCAGCCGTTAAACGACCGGACACGGCCAAACGCGCCCGGAGCAACATCAACCAAGACCACCTGGCACGTTCCGAGCACGCGTAGCAATGCGGCCCCAACCCCAGCCCTCGCATGATTGCAAGGCCAGCTCTCCGCGTACATCATTACGCTCTGGAGATACCATGGGCATAGGGGAGGGCACGACCACAACAGCCCAGTGCGGCTCGACCACACCAGGGGCTCCCAAGTGTGTCGCTCTTTTCATTTTTATTTTCCTTCTTTTTATACACAGGACTCCGTTCACCAGAGGCCCTGTCCGGCGGCGAACCTGCCGAACTCACGATGCAACATCCAGGGAGGGAAAAAGGCTGCGACGAACACTCAGGTGGTCTCCATTACGAGCATTAAATTTGTTAAATACACCAGTCCGCAACCCACCCCTAGAGGGGGACATGTTTAATTAGTCCAATCCCTTGCTTACCGCACTATCTGTATCATTCTGCACTCATGGCAGAATTCCTTGAATAAATAATGCAGCACCTTTTGCCTATAATTGCATTAATTTACATATATGTTCATTAATGACATCTCGCACCCGTATATTTTGGTACGGACAAATGCAGCAGGGGCTTATGTTCCCCGCATTATGGTGTGATAAGTCCGAACACTTTCACAAGTGCGGCACCCCGAAGTTATAGCATTATATGAATCGGCTCCGAATCATGTCTTGGGTCAATAGTTGGGTTTGCCCGGCTCCCATGTTTTGATACCTTACGTTCCGTTCTGTCGGCTAAGGTAGCACTGGGAGAACCACTGCGATTGCACCCCGGTTGAGCTGGGCGAGCGCCTCAGTGGAGAAAGCTAAAACTGACTGTCATGATAAGGCGAGAGACTGGTCGCTGTTCGAGAGGTACTTTCGAGTCCCTAAAGACTTATGCCACTTCGAGCGAAGAACCGGATAATGTCCAGCCAAGGCGTGGATAGCGCCCCGAACTCGGTCTTCCGAATACTAGGGGCTTTGCCGAAATTTAAAATTATAGAATTCTATGGCTAAGTGAGAGTGTTCAAGCATTATAAGTCCGGTTGCCTTGTTACGTTGTGTTGGCGCCTCCTAGATGGACCCAAAATGGGAACAAGAGTGCTCAAGTTTATCCCGAACACCCCAGCACTAGTGGCATGGGGGCTCAAGCCGACGACTTGCCATCTCTCGATTTTATAAGCGGCCGCCTGAAGGTAATATTTTAAATCAATAAGCGTTGCTTAGCGCATATGAACAAAGTTTTCAGCGCACAGGATAACACATTGTGAGTTTACTCAATAATTACATCTCTGGGGCACTCATCCGCAATCTTGCGGGCACCCTTCAGGACAGTCTTATAGTACATCTCGGGCGTACGATACTCCTTGCCCGTTGGCGGCGGGTTAGTGATAAGCCTCTCTGCATCCAGCCTGCCCCAGTGCACCTTTGCACGGGCAAGGGCCCGACGGGCACCTTCAATACAGGCGAAGCGTTTGATGACCTCCACCCAGGGGCACGCATCCACCAGCCGCTACACGAGGCCGAAGTAGCTTCCAGGCATGGCCTCTCCAGGCCACAGCCGGACTATGAGGCCCTTCATGGCCTGCTCGGCTACCTTGTGGAGCTCGACCAGCTGCTTCAGCTGGTCGCTAGGGGGCACCGGATGTCCGGCCTCAGCGTACTGAGACCAAAAGACCTTCTTCGTTGAGCTCCCCTCCTCGCCACGATAGAATGCGGTGGCATCAGACACGCTGCGTGGCAGATCTGCAAACGCCCCTGGAGAGCTCCGAATTCAGGTAAGTAATAGGTAATTTACATTAACATGCTTGCTTTGCATGAAAAATTCCTTACCCGCCGCTATTTTCTTCACATCCTCAACCTCCTGGAGGGCCTTACGGGCCTCGGCCTTAGCAGCTTTGGCACTTTCAAGAGCCGATGCAAGCTCGGACTCTCGAGTCTTCAAGTCACGCTCCAAACTCTCGTGCTTTTCCATGAGAGCCTGGAGCTCTTGCCGCACCTCCGCCACCCGCGCCTCCTGCTTCTCTCGCTCTGCTCGTTCCGTGGCCGCATTGCATTCGGCCGCCGAGATGGCCTCCTTCAGGGTCGCCACCTCGTTCGTGGGCCCTGCAGTACCCATGTTATCCTTGTTATTTTTATTGCAACCAAAATCCTTTCCTGTAAGGTACAAATTTTAAAGTGGTGTTACTCACCTTCTTTGTCCTCGAGCTGCTTCTTGGCAAGGCCGAGCTCTTGCTCGGACCGCTCGAGGTCCTGCTTCAAAGCACCGCCTCCGCAGACAGTGCGGCAGAGGTCAGCAGCGCAGCCTGCAAACCCATATTGACATAATTTTTAGCACTCCTGCGAATATCTTTTTTAGATCCTCAATCCGGTTTTTCTTTCCGAACACCGAACCGAGCATCAGGGGCTACTGTCTATGCGGTATTACATTACATATTTTAAACTTCTTACCTCAAAGCCTGTTAGAAGGCTACTGCAGGCTTCGGTCAGCCCGCTCTTGGCGAACTGAACCTTCTGAATCACCGCACTCATAATAGTGCGGTGTTCTTCCTCGATGGAAGCGCCGTTGAGCGCCTCCAACAAGTTGTCCGGCGCCTCCGGTTGGATGGAGGCTGCGGTGTCACGATCTCGCCCTTCTTCGAAGGGCTGCTGCCGGACTCCGGAACCATCTGCGGGTTCAGTAGCTGAGTCGGCGTGAGAGTCCGGAGGTTGCCTTGCGGCACCTCGGAGCCTCCTCTGATGGGTCCCTCCAGGATCCCACCTCGGTGTCGTCGGCACGCGCGAGGTGGAGGCGGTCGGAATGGAATCCACGTCCGACGGAGCCAAGGACCCGCTCGATGAAGCGAGAAGATCATCATCGGCCGGACTACAGGCAGTATGCGGCATTAGAAGGACACTATGTGACACAAAAGATAAATTATGAATCATTCAGGAATCCGGATACTTACGATCTTGCCGGAGGCCTAGCCCTTGAGGGCCACTGTTCGTCGCCAACGTTGGCATTGGCGGAGCTGTCCGGGGGGATAGTCCTTCCCCTCTTGGACCCTTCGGCCTCCCCCATTGGGGGAGCCTTCCTCTTCCTCTCTCCCTCCTCTGGGAGAGAGTCCTCTTTTTCCTCCTCATCTTCAGGGGAGGAGTCCGCCTCAGAGCCATCGGACAATGAGTCCCATATCACCTAGCGCCGGGAACTTCTTCGAGTTCCCGCGGCCTTCTTCTTGGCCTTCTTCTCCGGTACCACATAAAGTGTCGGGACTAGCAGCCCTGCTAACCGGGCATCCGCTGGTTCTTCGGGAAGAGGAGCCGGACAGTCTACCTGTCCGGACGTCCTCTGCCAGTCTTGTCAAAGGCATTGGGAGTTTTAGATCCCACATAACATTAAATTGTGAAAGAAAATAAGTCCCATAGAGGATAACAAAGCTTACCTCGCCGGCCGGGCGCTTGGTGCTGAATCCGTGGTCTTCCATCGCGGACGCGGGGGCTTCTCCGCCCTTGAACAGCACCCTCCAGGCATCTTCCTACGTCGTGTCGAAGAGCCCGCTCAGGGTCCGGTGCTGTGCCGAATCGAACTCCCACAAATTAAAGGCCCGCTGTTGGCAGGGGAGAATCCGGCGGACGAGCATGACCTGGATCACATTGACAAGCCTAAGCTTCTTGTTCACCAAGGTCTGGACACAGGACTGGAGTCCTGTCAGCTCCTCCGAACTGCCCCATAGCAAGCCCTTCTCTTTCCAGGAGGTGAGCTGCATCGGGATACCAGATCTGAACTCGGGGGCTGCCGCCCATTTTGGGTCACGAGGCTCGGTGATGTAGAACCACCCCGATTGCCACCCCTTGACGGACTCCACGAAGGCCCCTTCGAGCCAGATGACGTTGGGCATCTTGCCCAACATGGCGCCTCCGCACTCCGCCTGGACGCCCTTCACTACCTTCGTCTTGACATTGAAGGTCTTGAGCCACAAGCCGAAGTGGGGCTGGATGCAGAGGAAGGCCTCGCACACGACGATAAACACCGAGATGTTGAGGATGAAGTTTGGCGCCAGATCATGGAAATCCAGGCCGTAATAGTACATGAGCCCCCGGACGAAGGGATGCAGCGGGAAGCCCAGTCCGCGGAGGAAGTGGGGAAGAAATACGACCCTCTCATGGGGCCTGGGGTGGGGATGAGCTGCCCCTTGTCGGGCAGCCGGTGCGCGATGTCGCCGGACAGGTATCCGGTGCCGCGCAGCTTTTTGATGTGCTCCTCCATAATGGAGGAAGCCAACCACTTGCCTCCCGCTCCGGACATGACTGGAGAAGGTCGAGACGAGATGTGCGGGCTTGGGCGCTGGAGCTCGAGTGCGTGGAGATGGATAAGCAAAGGAGGAAGAAGGCGTAGGTAAAAAGGTGGATCCTTATCCCCTTATATGTGGGCGGACGAAGACCATGCGTCCCCACCGGCCTGGTAAAACTCGCTTATCTCCCAAGCGCCACCATCGATGGCGCGGTTGGGTTACCCACGTCCGTATTGATGAGAATCCCGGAATAAGGGGAACACGATCTCTGCTTCGACAAGACGTGCCAAGGAAACCACTTCGCTAAACGCGCTGAGGTGGTATAATAAAAAACGATACAAGTAAAGGCTTGGTGGTGGTGTGACGTCATGCCACAAAATACGTCAGCGGATTGAACTTGTGTACATAATATTCTCTCTACGGTGGAATGTGGAAATTATTTTTGCAGAGTCGGACACTGTCCTGGTGTTCACAATCTTCTATGAATTATTCAGAGGAGGAACCCGCCTTGCAATGCCAAACAATATGCGCGCGGACTCATCGTCATTGAAGCCTGGTTCGGGGCTCTTGAGGAGTCTGGACTAGGGGTGTCCGGATAGCCGGACTATCATCATCGGCGGACTCCAAGACTATGAAGATACAAGATTGAAGACTTCGCCCCGTGTCCGGATGGGACTTTCCTTGGCGTGGAAGGCAAGCTTGGCAATACGGATATGTAGATCTCCTACCATTGTAACCGACTCTGTGTAACCCTAGCCCTCCCCGGTGTCTATATAAACCGGAGGGTTTTAGTCCGTAGGACAACAACCATTACAACAATCATACCATAGGCTAGCTTCTAGGGTTTAGCCTCCTTGTCGTGGTAGATCCACTCTTGTACTACCCATATCATCAATATCAATCAAGTAGGAGTAGGGTTTTACCTCCATCAAGAGGGCCCGAACCTGGGTAAAAACATCGTGTCCCTTGTCTCCTGTTACCATCCGCCTAGACGCACAGTTCGGGACCCCCTACCCGAGATCCGCCGGTTTTGACACCGACAGTCGTCATGGCTCACGTCAGCTGAGCCTCGTGAGGTGCACCTTGCATAGAACTCTCCACCCCTCGGGAGCCAGCCTAAGGAGTCTGATTCCCTCGGGGGTCTTGGTGTCGTCCGCGTCACGAGGCTTGGCCCCTCGCGAGGGTATTGAGTCGTTGATGCTGAAGCTTGGCCGTACCAGGCCGTCGGTGGAGCCATGCCATGGGCTGCAGGCAGGCAAGTCTGGATACCCCCATATCCAGAACACCGATAGTAGCCCCCGGCCCCGAGGCGCGCTCGGACTTGGCTTCCAAGCAAAGCCAAAGGGCAAGTGCGGAACACCGCGGGCCCTAACCGCCTGCGGCCTTGATGACGTGTGGCGATTGATGGGACGTGGGCATATCCACATCCCCATGCCGCCTTGATATCCGCCAGGCCTAGTGGTCGCCTGTAGCCAGAGCAGCTCGCCCTTGCAGGTTGTCGCGCTAGGCCTTCGTTTCTTCTTCTCCCAGTGAGGGAGTCCTGGACTAGGGGGTGTCCGGACAGCCGGACTATCACCGTCCGCCGGACTCCAAGACTACGAAGATACAAGATTCAAGACTCCGTCCCGTGTCCGGATAGGACTTTCCTTGGCGTGGAAGGCAAGCTTGGCGATACGGATATGTAGATCTCCTACCATTGTAACCGACTCTGTGTAACCCTAGCCTCCTCCGGTGTCTATATAAACCGGAGGGCTTTAGTCCATAGGACATAACATACATTACAACAATCATACCATAGGCTAGCTTTAGGGTTTAGCCTCCTTGATCTCGTGGTAGATCCACTCTTGTACTACCCATATCATCAATATTAATCAAGCAAGGCGTGGGTTTTACCTCCATCGAGAGGGCCGAACACAGGTAAAACATCGTGTCCCTTGTCTCCTATTGCCATTCGCCTAGATGCACAGTTCGGGACCCCCTACCCGAGATCCGCCGGTTTTGACACCGACATTGGTGCTTTCATGGAGAGTTCCTCTGTGTCGTCACCGATAGGCCCGATGGCATCTTCAACCAACGACGCTGTCCAGGGTGAGTGTCGGTGTCAAAACCGGCGGATCTCGGGTAGGGGTCCCGAACTGTGCGTCTAGGCGGATGGTAACAGGAGACAAGGGACACGATGTTTTACCCAGGTTCGGTACCTCTCGATGGAGGTAAAACCCTACGTCCTGCTTGATTAATATTGATGATATGGGTAGTACAAGAGTGGATCTACCACGAGATCAAGGAGGCTAAACCCTAGAAGCTAGCCTATGGTATGATTGTTGAGATGTATGTATTGTCCTACGGACTAAAGCCCTCCGGTTTATATAGACACCGGAGAGGGCTAGGGTTACACAGAGTCGGTTACAATGGTAGGAGATCAACATATCCGTATTGCCAAGCTTGCCTTCCACGCCAAGGAAAGTACCATCCGGACACGAGCCAGAGTCTTCAATCTTGTATCTTCGTAGTCTTGGAGTCCGGCGGATAATGATAGTCCGCTGTCCGGACACCCCTAGTCCAGACTCCTCAAGAGTCCCTGAACCAGTCTTCAATGGCGATAAGTCCGCGCGCGATAGTGTTCGGCATTGCAAGGTGGGTTCCTCCCTTGAATAATCTAGAGAAGATCATGAACACCAGGATAGTGTCCGGCTCTGCAAAAATAATTTCCACATTCCACCATAGAGAGAATAAAATTTACACTTAGTTTAGTCTGCTGACGTATTACGCGGCGTGACATCACACCGCTACCAAGCCTTTGTTTGAATCGTTTTTTACTATACCACCTCAGCACGTTAAGCGAAGCGGTTTCCTTGGCACGTCTTGTCGAAGCAGAGATCGTGTTCCCCTTATTCCGGGATCCTCATCATACGTGCATGGGTAACCCAACCATTCCCGTCGCCACGCCTCCTCTATCGAAGGGGAATCCCAAACGGTCACGGAGACGGCCCTTGGTATTTCTCCCCCTTTATAAGAGGACCAAGGCTCGCCCTTGTTCTTCAATCTTGCATCGAATCTTTTCCCCGCTCCCAGTTCCAACACCCAGAGCCTTAGATTCGAGCGCTTCGGATCCTCAATCATGTCTGGCTCCGACCTCCAGGGCCGGTGGATGCCCTCCTCCGTCACGGAGGAGGACATATTGAAGTTCCATGAGGCCAAGTACCTGGCCTACGAGGTTTCGCACAGGTTGCCTGCCCAAGGGCAGGCTGTGCCAGCCCCCGAGCCCGGTGAATACGTCGTCTTCGTATCCCACCTCAGCCGGGGTTTAGGCTTCCCGATGGATCCCTTCGTGAGAGGGCTCCTGTTCTACTATGGGCTGGACTTTCACGACTTGGCTCCAGAGTCTATCCTCCATATCTCCGCATTCATTATAAATGCGAAGCCTTCCTCGCGTCATCCCCACTTCGCCTATGGCTGAAGACCTTCAAGTGGAGCCGAAGATGATCGGGGCGTCAGCGAGTCGGCGAGGCGACCATAAGCAAGAAGGTCGATGCCCCATGGCTTGAGGGTTCCTTCAAGAGGAACTTGGGCTGTGGCAGCAGGAGTGGTTCTATATCACCACTCCAGGGGCAGCAGCAAAAGCCGCCGCCCTCATTCCGCCGGGACCTCCACGCCAACCGATGTCGTGGGTCGACCAAGGGCTCAGCGGGGGCCGTCGAAGACGTGCCCTCGCTGCAGGGCGGATTCGAGATCTCCAAGCGAGGGAGATCGACTGATCAAGGTGATGCAGGTTATGCTAATCAGGCATCTTCGCCTCGCAAGCGCCGTCCTCTCCGTCTATGGGAGTTCAACCGGAGGGACCTCGGATTCTCCAACACTTCATGGGAGCGACACCCGTGGAGATGTACAAGTTGTTCTTGGACCGCGGTGGCGTGTCGAATTTAGCCGAGATGAAGGTCTAAGCGCGATCGCCGGATACTCGGGTAAGTAGCTCAGAGTCCGGACATTCTGTTTATGTGCCTTTCTAAAGTTCGTCTCCTGACCCTTCGTTCTTTACAGGAATGGGTGGCGTGATCAAGGCTGATAAGGTGTCCGGCCCCCTCCCAGAGACCGCACTGGAGCCCGTGCTGGTCAGAATGTTGGAGGTTGCACCCACAGAAGGGGGCAACGGGGAAAACAGAGGAGCTAATATTTCGCCCAAAGGGGCACCTGGAGAGGGGGGAATCAGGAACCCCTCCTTCCAAGGGGAGAAGAGGACCGCCTCCGAAGATCCGGAGGCCAAAGCCCCTAAACATGGGAAAAGATCTTCCCCGGGGGGTCCGGCGTCCGGAGAGAATCTAGACGCACAATCATCGCCAAAGGATCGGCCCTCCAGCGAGCCGTGAGTATGAAAGAGGGAGTTTAATTAGTAAGGAAATACCTTCATTTGTGCTTCTGTAGGTAACCGAAATATTTATATTGCAGTTCGGATATGCAGCCTTCTCGAGATGAGTTCATCTTCGGGACCTTCTTAGGAGATGATGGAAGCGATCGCCTCCGTCCATGGCGCCGCCAGATGAGGCAAAGCGAACCGAAGTGTCATCACGAGGGTATCCCGAGTCGGAGGGGCGAGAGTTTGGCACCTACTAGTGTCCGGCGGAGAGGCGAAGAATCTACTTGAGAGGCGTCCATTTTAGAAGATCACCGTGCGTTAATGCGTATGGTGATTGGAAGGATTTCGTCGCCGAGAGCGGATTGCGTAATGCCGCCATGAGTTTCTGGCGGGATTTGAGGTATGCAAAATAGCGCATCCTTTTGTCTTTTAATAGTTTTGCACATAAAAATGCGCCCTGTATAGATAGTAGCCCCTGAGACTCGGTAGGTTGTCGGAAACGACAGCGTGCTGAGGATCGAAATCTCAAAATCTCAAGTAATGAATACCGCTGTCCCTATGCAGGTGGCGGATAGTCTGAGGGCCAGCCGGACTAATGAGTTTGTCGAATTAACTCGGCAACTTGACTTGGCAGATGAGGACATCGCACTTGTCAACATGTGACTTGACGAGTCGCAAGGTAAAAGAGTTCTCCGCAGCCGCTTTGTTAAGGGGGTCGAAGCCCACCTCTGATAAATTATATGTTGTTCATACAGACGGTGCTGCTGCTGTGGAGGGCCTTCGGGCCGAACTTGCTCTAGCTAAGGAGCAAGCCCGAAGGAGTGACGCGGCTGCCTCGAGGGAGGCCGAGGAGTTGAAAGCCGAAAAGGTTGCGCACTGCCTAAGCAGGGCGGAGGTGGCCGAATTGGCCATGAAATTAAAGGATGCTACCGACCGCAATGAGGCTCTTGAAAAGGAGCGCTTATCGGAGCGGGAAGACCTGAAGAAGGCCACCGCCGAAGCCAAGGATGCCCGCTCTGCAATGCGGGCTATGAAGGAGGAACTGCGCCAGGCCGGAGAGATCGTGGCTAGTAAGCCTATTCTGCTGCGTCGCCGGTTTATGGATGCAAAGTATGCTCAATTTGAGCGGTTGTGGAGTCCGGAGGATCCGTATATGGACTTAGCTGCCAGTGCGGCTGATGCCGTTAAGCACTTCCGGAGCCAGGAGGATCACGAGACGGAAGAGCTGTATTGGTCTCAATTCCACAGTCCGGATCGCTCACTTTCGTTGACGGACCGGTTGGCCGAATGGGCCGAGCTAAATAGATTGTCCGGACTTGCCATGACTGACATCGTGGCCCATGTGCGGCGAGAGGTCCAAGGCGACGAGCTATTTCGGCTTACTGCAGCAATTCCTTGGAGCGGTGCCGCATATAAAGGAGATGAAGCGGTCGGCCTGCATCGAGGGCGCGCGGATGGCTCTTGCCCGTGTGAAGGTGCATTGTCCGGAGATGGATGCCACCGCTGTTGCCGCCCAGGGTTCGAATGAAAGCCGGCTCCCTGTCGAGCACTACTTCGGGGAAGTTATGCGTGGCGCTCGTATGATAGAGTCGCAGTGCTCGAAAAACATCACGTTCAAATGAACGTATTAGCTTGTAAATCAATGATTATGTTATAACTCCTTTTTATACTTGTGTGTCCCAAGTAATAAAACTTCTCCTGTGCGGCCGTTTACGTATACTTTTGTATAACTTGAAAGATTGCAGTCTTCGGCTTCAGCCCCCACGCACAGGGTGCGGGGGTGTTCGCAAAAATAGCGCGTTTTCACACTTAATCCGACGTCTCGGTCCTATTTAAGGAGGTGGTAGCGTAGCGAACTAGGCAAGCCGGACTATAATGCTTTATCACTTTCACTTAGCCAGTGGAGCTCGAGGGTGGGGCTACGATATAGCCCCTAGTGGCACCGCACATCTCCGGATTCGGGTGCGTATGTGCCTGACCGGGAAACGGTCCTTCGTCAAAGCGGGGAATTCTAAACATTCCGATAGTCGATCGAGTGGTTGACCAGACTCGTTGTATCATAATGATCGGTTTTGGCTTTCTCTACTAAGGTGCTCGCCAAACGAACTGGGGCTGTCGCGATAGTTCTCCACGGTGCCGCGTTAGCGATGATACGGAGCGTAAGGAAGCAAAACACGAGGCGGGCAAACCCAACATTTGACCAAAGACATGATTCGGAGCTGATGCATATAATGCCTAACTCGAGAGGCCGAACACTCCCTAAGGTGTTCGGTCTTTATAATAATGGGCAGATCGATGCCCTAAGCCCCTAGTGTCCAGGTACGGGCATGGTCTTCTGACACGGCCGATGCCAAAGCGTCAGGCTCCGCTTTGGCTATAGGAAGAAACCAAGGGAGAGTAACAATAAGAGACAGTAAAAAAGGTCTACGCAGGGTCTTAATCTGAAAAGAATCCTTGCAACGGGTCCCTACTACACGTCTGCGCCTGTGTCTCCGTCGTGCCGTTATCCTGGACGGGTATGCACGTTGTTCATCTGTAGAAAGAGAGGAACGTTTAGTTTTAGAAACAATTCGTGCGAAAAATATGTAAAATAGGAAATATAAATAATTAAAGTGAGGTTTATATGAAACCGCGATTATTTGTGCGAGCAGCCCCCTGTGAAGGGGTAGGCGGCTAGGGAGCCCCTAGCCTGCTGAGGCCGGATTCGTCTATCTGAGTCCGGGGTCCTTAAGTGACCCTCGCACTGAAATGGCGCCATGCGGACCGGGCATCTTGAGTGTAAGAGACGCGTAATGCGGTATGGCATTGAAGCGGACAAAAGCCTTTCGTCCCAAGAGTGCTTGATATTCACTTTCAAATGGGACGATATGAAAATTAATTTTTCGCGTCGAAAATTGTTCGCGATCGAACACGACTTCTAGTAATATAGAGCACTGTGCACTTGGCGTAAGGGCTGGCGTCACTCCTTTGAAGGAAGTGCAGCTGTGTCGAATTTTGGTAGGGGTCTATCCTCATCCTACGGATTGTGTTTGAATATAGCAGGTTTAAGTCACCGCCTCCGTCCATTAGGACGTCGAAGAAATTGTAATCCGCCTATTATGGGATTCAATATCGGGGAGTCCGTCCCCGCATTTGAACACTTCGAATAGTCCGGTGGTCGAAAGTGATTGGTTTCGATATCCAATATCCACGGTCTCGTCAGGTTGGACCGTGAAGCTTTTTTAGAAAGTGCCGCACTATTTTTCCGTGTTATCACATGAAGTGAGTTCTTCGCTTTGACCCCTTGTGGGAAAGTCTTTTGTTTTCCGGTGCCTGCTGGTGGGGTTTATCTTCTTGACTTGCGTCGAGCCCCTTGTGTTTGGCATTTGGTCGGCGGACTGTTTAAAACCCAACAATCCTCGTGGGTATGATTTGCAGGTCTTCCGGGTCTCGTGGATTTGACATATCCGACCCAAAATTTTGTTTAAGTTGGACAATTCATCCTTGTCATCCTTAAGAGGCTATGTCTTAGTATTGGGCGCGAGCTTTTGAATCCGGCGTTATTTGCGCCGCTCTTTGGGCTTTTCTCCTTATTCCGCGCTACTCTTTTTTCTACCGTGATTTTCCGTTCCATCTCTTATCTCAGATGTACTTGGGTCGCTGGTGCTGCATCGTGCTAACCAACTATCCTCGCCCGCACAGAAGCGGGTCATGAGGCTTGTTAGTGCGGACATTGTTCTCGGTTTCTCTTGACCGAGGTGCCTGGCGAGCCATTCGTCTCGGACATTGTGCTTGAAAGCTGCTAAGGCTTCGGCGTCCGGACAGTCGACTATTTGGTTCTTTCTCGTAAGGAACCTGTTCCAGAATTTCCGCGCCGACTCTCCGGGCTGTTGAGTTATATGACTTAGATCATCTGCATCCGGAGGACGGACATAAGTCCCTTGAAAATTTGCTCTAAACGCGTCCTCGAGCTCTTCCCAACTTCCAACAGTGTTTTCTTGGAGGCTTTTAAGCCAATGACGGGCTGGCCCTTTGAGCTTGAGGGGTAGGTATTTTATGGCGTGGAGATCGTCTCCCTCCGCCATATGTATATGTAGTATATAATCTTCTATCTAGACCGAGTGGTCTGTTGTTCCATCGTAGGCCTCTATGTTTATGGGTTTAAATCCTGCTGGGAATTCATGGTCCAGCACCTTATCGGTGAAACATAGTGGGTGTCTTGGCGCCCAGATCGTGTGTGCCGCTATCATCGGACACTTGACGTGTTGCCTTGATTCCCGGCCTTCTCCTTTGGCCCGTAGATGGATCTGGCTGGGCCATCTATCCTTCCAAGTTCGTTGGTTGGTTTATGTGTGGCGCCATTGTCGAATTTGGCCTATCATCCGCCATCTATCCAACCAGCAGCCCTTTATTTTTGGACAAGTGGGGGCTCTATGGCCTCCTCGTTGAATTCCGTAGCAGCTTGCGCTTGGGTAGCTCTTTGATTGGTGGCCATTGCCGTATTTATCTCTGCGGTTTTGAGCA
The DNA here is from genome assembly GCA_021437245.1 of Aegilops speltoides. Lineage (NCBI taxonomy): Eukaryota > Viridiplantae > Streptophyta > Magnoliopsida > Poales > Poaceae > Aegilops > Aegilops speltoides. The sequence goes on from CM038143.1 coordinate 306,349,967, forward strand.
CTTTGCTCCATCTCATTCTCGAGTGTGTCTTCCGCTGTTTTGAGCCTCCGTTTTCCTTCTTGAGGCTTTTTGCAGTCTTGTGAGTCTTTTCGAAGGTTCTTGCTCTCTGGCGGTGTGTCCGCGTGAGGTCGTCCGGACTATTGTTTTCACTCGACTGGACTGATCATCGACTCGCCATGGTCTGGACGGTTGCTTATCTGCGTGTTCGTCGTCTGCTTGTGAGCCCTGCCAGATGCGGGCTCTTTGGGAGCGTTGTTGTCGGCGGGACTTAGGACGGCGCTGTGCCGCCATTTTGGTCGCTTATCGGCGGGTCATCTTTCGCATGCGCCCGTTGGTCCTCGTTATCGCTCTCCTTTGGGGTGTCTACCATATATATGTCATGTGACAAGGTAGTCCTCCCGTGCCTTATAGGCTCTGCTTGTTCGTCTCCGCATTGTCGTCTATTCCGCCAATGTCTTGAGTCAAAGTCTAGCATGTCGGTTAGATCGTCGACAGTGGCTACAAAGTGGGTGGTGGGTGGGCGCTGAATTTCTTCGTCGTCTGTATTTCAACCATCCCGCCATAGTCCGCCAGACTCTCCGATAGCAAGAGATGCTTTAATGAATTCAGGATATCGCCAAAGGCGAAGTGTTGGAAGATGTCCGCGCGGTGAATTCCATAACCGCGCCCAATCCGGATCGATTGGCCGGGCGCGGAGGTTCGAGTCCGGCAGGTCGGCGCCTCCGAATCTCGAAGTTTCATGGGGACCAGATTGGTGTTCGCCCATCGCCGTGGACGTTGAAGCCCCTGTGGCGGCGTTTATCCACCGCCTCGATCCGGGCGATCGGCTCGGGCTAATGGCAAGCAGATCCGCAGCGCCACCAAGGCACTGTTGGCGGCAGAGCTAGATCGCGCCCATCGTCCACAAGGCGCACGCACGGCTGTGGCTCGAGTCCGTCAAGATCAAGTCTCCGCGACATCGGCCGTGAAGTCTAAGCTTCCAAATCGACCGACGGCCAGGGGCGTAGCTTCGATCCGCCCAGATGGACAAGAGAATTGGCCCGCAGCAAAGCCGCCGAATTTAAGATCTGTCCGGGAGGAAAGTCTCACCCGGACAGCGTTGTTGATTGAAGATGCCATCAAACCTATCGTGGCGATACGGAGGAACTCTCAATGAAAGCACCAATGTCGTGTCAAACCGGCGGATCTCGGTAGGGGGTCCCAAAGCTGTGCGTCTAGGCGGATGGTAACAGGAGACAAGGGACACGATGTTTTACCTGTGTTCGGGCCCTCTCGATGGAGGTAAAACCCCACGCCCCGCTTGATTAATATTGATGATATGGGTAGTACAAGAGGGATCTACCACGAGATCAAGGAGGCTAAACCCTAGAAGCTAGCCTATGGTATGATTGTTGAGATGTATGTATTGTCCTACGGACTAAAGCCCTCCGGTTTATATAGACACCGGAGAGGGCTAGGGTTACACAGAGTCGGTTACAATGGTAGGAGATCTACATATCCGTATTGCCAAGCTTGCCTTCCACGCCAAGGAAAGTACCATCCAGACACGAGCCGGAGTCTTCAATCTTGTATCTTCGTAGTCTTGGAGTCCGACGGATAATGATAGTCCGGCTGTCCGGACACCCCCTAGTCCAGGACTCCCTCAGTGAGACTTTTCTCCCCGGACAGATCTTCGTATTCGGTGGCTTCGCACTGCGGGCTAATTCGCTTGGCCATCCGAGCAGATCGAAGCTACGCCCGCCATCGTGTCAAATTCGAAGTTTAAACTTCACGGACGATGTCCATGGAGACTTGATCTTCGATGGACCCGAGCCACAGCCAAGCGCGCCGCACTGTTGCGATGGGCATGATCTAGCTCTGCCGCCGAAGAGTGCCTTGGTGGCCGCGCACGAATCCGCTCCAGCCACTAGTCCGGAGCCGATTGCCCGGATAGAGGATCGGTGGATAGACACCGCCTCGGGGGCTTCAACTTCCACGGCAATGGAGCCGAACACTGATCTTGTCCCTCGCAAAACTCGTGATTCCGAGGTGCCGGACTCCCTGCCGGACTCCGAACCTCCCGTGCCCCTACCAACCAAATCGGATTGGGCGCCGGTTATGGAATTCACCGCCACATACATCTTCCAATACTCGCCTTTTGGCGACATCCTGAATTCACTAAAGCATCTCTCGTTATCAGGAGAGCCCTGGCCGGACTATGGCCAGGATGGTTGGGATACGGGCGACGAAGAAATTCAGAGCCCACCCACCACCCACTTTGTAGCCACTGTCGAAGACTTAACCGACATGCTAGACTACGACTCCGAAGACATCGACGCTATAGACGACGACGCCGGAGACGAACAAGAAACAGCGACTATAGGGCACGTGAGGGCCACCTCGTCACACGACATATACATGGTGGATACCCCAAAAGAGAGCGATAGTGGGGACCAACGGGCCGCGGCAGAGGATAACCCCGCCGATAAACAACCAAAACGGCGGCGAAGACGCCGCCCTAAGCCCCGCCTCGACAACAACAACGCTCCTAAGGACCCCAGACATAAGAGGGCACAAAAGTGGACGACGAGAATGTATATAAGCAACCGTCCAACAGACGAGTAAGATAATCAGTCCAGTTCGGCGAAAACGACAGCTCGGACGATCTCACGGACACGCCGCCGAAGGTAAAACCTTCGAAAAGACTCACAACACCGAAAGAAGCTTGAAGAAAGAAAACGAAAGCTCAAAACAGCGGAAGACACACTCGTAACGAGGTGGAGCAAAGTACTCAAACCGCGGATAAATACGGCAATGGCCACCAATCAAAGAGCTACCCGGCGTTAAGTTACTACTGAATTCAACGACGAGGCCATAGAGCCCCATAGTCAAAAATAAAGAGGTCAGCCTGTTGGATAGACTACCAATGACAAAGCCAAATTTGAAAGCGGCGCCAAGACATAAACCAACCAATGGACTTGAAGGACAGATGGCCCAGCCAGTCCATCTACAAAGCCAAAGAAGAAGGCCCCAGAAGCAAGGCAACACGTCAAGTGTCCAAAGATAGCGGCACACCCAACACAGGGCGCCAAGACACCCACTATGTTTCACTAATGAGGTGCCGGACCATGAATTCCCAGCAGGATTTAAACCCATAAACATAGAGGCCTACGATGGAACGACATGCACTCGAGTCCGGATAGAAGATTATATACTACATATACACATGGGCTGAGGAGATGACCTCCATGCCATAAAATACCTACCCTCAAGCTCAAAGGGGCAGCCCGTCATTGGCTTAAAAGCCTCCCTGAAAACATCATGGAAGTTGGGAAGAGCTCGAGGACGCTTAGAGCAAATTTTCAAGGACTTATGTCCGCTTCTTCGGACGCAGATGACCTAAGTCATATAACTCAACAGCCCGGAGAGTCCATGAAATTTCGAATGTGTTTTCACCAAAAGAACCAAATAGTCGATCGTCTCGGACGCCAAGCCTTAGCAGCTTTTAAACACAATGTCCGAGACAAATGGCTTGCTAGGCACCTCGCCAAGAGAAACCGAGGACAATGTCCGCACTAACAAGCCTCATGACCCGCTTCAGGCGGAGAGGATAGCTGGCTAGCAAGATGCAGCACCAGCGACCCAAGTACATCCGAGATAAGAGATGGAACGGAAAATCACGGCAGAAAAGAGCAAGCGCCGAATAAAGAGAAAAGCCCAAAGAGCACGGCAACAACGCCGGATTCAAAAGCTCGCGGCCAAACAACAAAGCACCGCCTAAGGATGACAGCGATGAGTCATTCCAACTTAAACAAGATTTTGGGTTGATATGTCAAATCCACAAGACCGGAAGGCTCTGCAAACCACACCCACAGGATTGTTGGGTTTTCAAACAATCCACCAACTAAACGCTAAACACAAGGGGCTCGACGCTCAAGCTTAAGACGATAAACCCCACCAAATGAGCACCGAAAACAAAAGACTTTCCCACAAGAGGTCAAAGCAGTAAACTTACTTCATGTGATAATACGGAAAAATAGTGTGGCACTTCCTAAAAAGAGCCTCGCACGGTCCAACCCAGACTATTCTAGAAGCGTTCGAAATGCGGGACGGACTGCCCTGATATTGAATCCCATAATCGACGGATTACAATTTACTAAAGTCCTAATGGACGGAGGCAGCGACTTAAACCTGCTGTATTTAAACACAATCCGCAAGATGGGGATAGACCCTACCAAAATTCGACATAGCCGCACTTCCTTCAAAGGAGTGACGCCAGGCCCTTATGCCAAGTGCATAGGCCCTATTACTAGAAGTCGTGTTCGATCACCGAACAATTTTCGCTAAAAACTAATTTTTCATATCGCCCCATTTAAAAGTGGATATCAAGCACTTTGGGATGAAAGGCTTTTGTCCGCTTCAACGCCATACCGCGATTACGCGCCTCTTACACTCAAGATGCCCGGTCCTCGAGGCATCATTTCGCGAGGGTCACTCAAGACCCCTGACACGGATAGACGAGTCCGCATTGGTTGGCTAGGGGCTCCCTAGCCGCACAACCCTTTATAAGGGGTTGCGCGCACAAAGAATCGCGAGTTCATACATATCCCGCTTTACTTATTTATGTTTCTCCTTTTTTTCGCACAAATTGTTTCCAAACTAAGCGTTCCCCTCTTTTTACAGATGAACAACGTGCATACCCGCCCGTGATAACGGCACAACGGAGACACAAAGCAGACGCAGAGGGACCCGCTATGAGGATTCTTTTCAGATTAAGACCCTGCGTAAACCTTTTTTACTGTCTCTTGTTGTTATTCTCCCTTGGTTTCTTCTTATAACCACAGCGGAGCCTGACGTTTTGGCATCGGCCGCATCAGAAGACCATGCCCGTACCTGGACACTAGGGGCTTAGGGCATTATTCTGCCCATTATCATAAAGACCGAACACCTTAGGGAGTGTTGGCGCCTCGAAAGTTAGGCATTATATGCATCAGCTCCAATCATGTCTTTGGTCAAATGTTGGGTTTGCCTGCCTCGTGTTTTGCTGCCTTACGCTCAGATCATCGGCTAACGCGCACTGTGGAGAACTATCGCGATTGTGCCCCGGTTCGGCCGGGCGAAAGCACCTCAAGAGAGAAAGCCAAAATCGATCGTCATGATATAGCGAGAGACCGGTCAACCACTCGATCGACTACCGAATATTTAGAATTTCTGCTTTGACGAAGGACCGCTTCGATCAGCACACACGCGCCCTAATCGAGAAGTGCGGTGCCCCCGGGCTATATCGTAGCCCCACCCTCAACTCCAATCGCTAAGTGAAAGTGATAAAGCATTATAGTCCGGATTGCCTCGCTTGCTACGCTACCACCTCCTAAACAAGACCGAGACGCCGGATTAAGTGTGAACACGCTATTTTTGCGAACACCCCGCACCTTGTGCGGGCTGAAGTCAAGACTGCAATCTTCGTGTTATACAAATGTATACGAAAACAGCCGCTCAGGAGCAGTTTTACCACTTGGGACGCACAAGTATAAAAAGCAGTTATTGCATAATCATTGTTTTACAAGCTAAAACATTCATTTGAACATGACATTTTTTGAGCACTGCGACTCTATTACACGAGCACCACGCATAACTTCCCCGACTCGGCGGGGAGCCGGCTTTCATCCGAACCCTGGGCGGCAACAGCGGTGGCATCCATCTCTGTCCAATGCACCTTTACGCGGGCAAGTGCCGTCCGCGCGCCTTCGATGCAGGCCGACCGCTTCATCTCCTTGATATGCGGCACCGCTCCAAGGAATTGCTGTAGTAAGTCAAGTAGCTCGTCGCCTTTGGGCCTCTCGCCGATATGAGCCACGATGTCAGTCATGGCAAGTCCGGATAATCTATTTAGCTCGGCCCATTCGGCCAACTGGTCGGTCAACGGAAGTGGGCGATCCGGACTATGGAATTGAGACCAAAATAGCTCTTCCGCCTTGTGATCTTTCTCGGCCCGGAAGTGCTCAACTAAGATCACCGCACTTGCCGCTAAGTCCATATACGGATCCTCCGGACTCCACACCGATCAAATTGAACATACTTTTGATCCATAAACCGCGACATAAATAGATAAGGCTTGCCAGCCATGATATCTCCGACCTGGCGCAGCTCCTCCCTCATGGCCCGCATTGCAGAACGGGCATCCTTGGCCTTGGCGGTGGCCTTCTTCAGGTCTTCCCGCTCCGATAAGTGCTCCTTTTCAAGAGCCTCATTGCGGTCGGCAAAGATCTTTTACTTTCACGGCCAATTCGCCACCTCTTCCCTCGCTTAGGCAAGTGAGCAGCCCCTTTCGCTTAACTCCTTGGTCGCCTTGAGGCAGCCGCCACACTCTTCGGGCTTGCTCCTTAGCTTGAGCAAGTTCGCCCAAGGCTCTCCACAAAGAACAACACCGCTCAGATAACAACATATAATTTATCGAGGAGGGCTTTGACCCCATTAATAAAGCGACCGTGGAGAACTCATTTACCTTTGCGACTCGTCAAGTCGCCGGTTGACAAGTGCGATGTCCGTGATCCGCAAGGTCAAGTTGCCGCATTAACTCGCAACCCCACTAGTCCGCTAGCTCGTGACTATCCGCCACCGCATAGGAACGGCGACATTCATTGTTATATTTTGATCCTCGGCATGCTGTTGTCTTTGACAACCTACCGAGTCTCAGGGCTACTATCTATACAGGTACACTTTTATGTGCAAACTGTCAAAAATAGAAGGTGCGCTATTTCGCAGCACTCAAATCCCGCCAAGCAAACTCATAGCGGCGTTACGCAATCCGCTCTCGGCGGACGGAATCCTTCCAATCACCATGTGCATCAATGCACGATGATCTTCTGAGATGGATGCCCTCTCAAGCAGATTCTTCAGTTCTCCCGGCCGGATACTAGCGGGCGCCGAACTCTCCGGCCCCTCCGGACTCGGGGATACCCTCCATGACGATACTTCAGGCTCGTCTGCCTTATCTGATGGCACAGCAGACGGGGGCGTTTCGCTCTCCATCATCTCCGAAAGAAGGTCCCCCGAAGACGAACTCATCTGCGAAGGCTGCAAATCCAAACTGCAAGATAAAAATTTCGTTACCCATGAAGCACAAATGGAGGTATTTTCATCGATGAAATTCCCTTTTCATACTCACGGCTCATTTGAGGGCTGATTCTTTACGATGATTGTGCGTCCCGATTCTCCCTCGACGCCGACCCCCGGGAAGATCTCTTCCCCGCTTAGGGCTTTGGCCTCCGGATCTTTGAGGTGGTCCTCTTCTCCCCTCGAAGGAGGGGTTCTTGATTCCCTCTTCGTGACACCCCTTTGGGCGTAAATATTAGCTCCTCTATTTTCCCTTCGCTCCTTCAGGCGCGACCTCCAACATTCTCGACCAAGACGGCTCTAGTGCGGTCTTCGAGGGGGCGGACACCTTATCAGCCTTGATCGCGCCACCCACCTCGTGAAGAGTAATGGGTCGAGGCGAACTCTAGAAAGGCAGATAAATGTAATGTCCGGACTCGAGCTATTTACCCGAGTATCCGAGCGATTGGCTTAGGCTCTGCCCTCGGCTAATTCCGACACGCCACCGCGGTCCGAAGAACAACTTGTACATCTCCACGGGCGCCGCACCCATGAAGTGTTGAGAATCCGAGGTCCTCCGGTTGAACTCCCATAGACGGAGAGGACGGCGCTTGAAGGGCGTAAGATGCCCGATTAGCATAACCTGCATCACCACGACCAGATTGATCTCCTCGCTTGAGGTCTTGAATACGGCCCCGCAGTGAGGGCACATCTTCTGACGGCCCCAATTGAGCTCCTTGGTCAACCCACGACATCGCTTGACGTGGAGGTCCCGGGCAGAATGAAGGCGGCGGCTTTTGCTTGTCGCCTTCGAGCGGTGATATAGAACCACCTCGCTGCCACAAACCGAGTTCCTCTTGAAGGAACCTCGCCACGGGCATCGGCCTTTTGCTTATGGTCGCCCCGCCACACTCCGCTTGACGCCCCGATCATCTTCGCCCACATTGAAGGTCTTCACCACAGCCAAGTGGGGAGGACGCGGAGGAAGGCTTCAGACGATAATGAATGCGGAGATATGGAGGATGGACTCGAGCCAAATCGTGAAAATCCAGCCCAGAGTAGAACATGAGCCCTCTCACAAAGGGGTCCGGCGGAAGCCTAAACCCCGACGGAGGTGGGATACGAAGACAACGATTCGCGGGCTCGGGAAGGGCACGGCCTACCCTTGGGCAGCAACCTGGCGAAATCTCGAGGCCTGCACTTGGCCTCACGAAGCTTTAATATGTCCTCCTCCTGACGGAGGAGGGCATCCACCGCCCCGGAGGTCGGAGCCGACATGATTGAGAATCCGGCGCCGAACTGGGGCTCGGTGCCGGAACTAGGAGCGAGGAGGAGATTCGGCGCGAGATTGAAGAAAAGGAACGGTCCTTGGTCCTCTTATAAAGGGGAAAATACTAAGGGTCGCCTCCGTGACTGCTCGATTCACCTTCGATGGAGGAGGCATGGCGACGGCACGGTTGGGTTACCCACGCACGTATTGATGAGAACTCGAATAAGGGGAACACGATCTCGCTCGACAAGACGTGCCAAGGAAACCGCCGCTAAACATGCCGAGGTGGTATAGTAAAAACGATTCAAACAAAAGCTTGGTAGCGGTGTGATGTCACGCCGCATAATACGCCGCAGATTGACTGGTGTATATTTTATTCTCTACGGTGGAATGTGGAATTTATTTTGCAGAGCCGGACACTATCCCGGTGTTCATGATCTTCTCGATTATTCAAGGAAGGAACCCGCCTTGCAATGCCGAACATTATGTGCGCCGGACTTATCGTCATTGAAGCCTCGGTTCAGGGACTACCGAGGAGTCTCGACTAGGGGTGTCCGGACAGCCGACTATCATCGCCCCACGGACTCCAAGACTACGAAGATACAAGATTGATGACTCCGCCCCGTGTCCGGATGGGACTTTCCTTGGCGTCAAGGCAAGCTCGGCGACACGGATATGTAGATCTCCTACCATTGTAACCGACTCTGTAATTCCTAGCCTCCTCCTGTCTATATAAACCGGAGGGCTTTAGTCCCAGAGGACATAACATACATTACAACAATCATACCATAGGCTAGCTTTAGGGTTTAGCCTCCTTGATCTCGTGGTAGATCCACTCTTGTACTACACATACCATCAATATTAATCAAGCAGGACGTAGGGTTTTACCTCCATCGAGAGGGCCCGAACCTGGGTAAAACATCGTGTCCCTCGTCTCCTGTTGCCATCCGCCTAGACGCACAGTTCGGGACCCCCTACCCAAGATCCGCTGGTTTTGACACCGACACCCAGTATTGTAGCTCCGCGCGCAGATCCAGCGTCAGCGCCTCACCCCCCCTTCCCGGCTTCCGTCATGGCCCTACGGCAGAGGAGGAAGAAGGGGAAGCCGCGCGCCCCGGTCGGGCCCCGGTCAGCCTTGGAGCCAGCTCTTGAGCGGTCGACGATGATCAATCAGGAGGGGCTGGACAAGGTCCGCCATGCCCTGGCAGCCGATTCCAACGAGTGGAAGGCAACAGTCGTTCATCCTGCATCTTGGCTTGCGGGTGAGACGAGCACCACCGAGATCCCCATCTATCTCCACACTCTCTTCACGGGTCTGATTCCCCCTTCTCTCCCTTCTTCAATGTCGTAATCTTGCATTACCAGATCCACCTACTGCATCTGGATCCCCGCTCCGTCATCCTCCTCGCTGTTTTCACCTTCCTTTGCGAGGCCATGGTCGGCATTACTCCTTCCGTGGCCCTGTTCCACCATTTCTTCTTGCTCCGGCTGGTCAATGCTCGCCAATGTTCAGGATGCGCGACCTTCAAAGTTGTGGCCGCAACCGCCAGCTCAGGGATCGACTTCGAGCTTTCGCCCACTGTGAAGGGGTTTCAGAAGCAGTGGCTGCTTATGGATGCCAGCACGTGTAGCCCTCTGGTCCTGACTCCTCGGGCGCCGGCCACGCCCAGCTCCGGCTGGGGGCACATGAAGCTCTCCGACCGGCGCCTTACTTGTGTCTGGAAGAGTCTGGCGAGGCTGCAAGGGCTGGAGGTGACGGCGCCGATGGTGGTGAAGGAATTCGTCTGGCAGCGTGTTGCCCCTCTCCGGCGCCATTTTCGTCCAATGTGGGACCTTGCCGGCGTCGAGGATCCCATGAGGCTGCAGAAGCCGTAACTGACCGCCGAGACCTTGAGCATGGTGCTTGAGGTCCTGACGGGCGAATCTGAGCCCGCCGACCTTCCAGGAGATGGTTGCCTCCTCTATAAGTGCTCCAACAAGACAGTCTTCGTGGGACAGATGCCCCTATTCAATGAGTGGGGGTTGCGCCCGGAGGGCCTTGAGGGGCCTCGTGAGAACCTCGTCCTCGCGACTCCCCTACTACTCGATCCTGCTGCGTGCGCTCCAAGTGTGGAAGCATGGGGCGCCCGCCGTTAGCAGCTGCTGAGGGTTCCTCCGGAGGCCTGGCGCCGTTGGGGGGCCGGGAGATTGGGACTCTCGAGACCCCGAGGGGGGCGCCGCAGGGTCAGTGCAACCCTATGCCCCGGAGGCTGAGGCTCCTAAAGCTCGGGGTGATGGCTTCGAGGTGGCTACCAATGGCGAGGCGCCCACCGATGGCTCCGGAGCCGTCGCCCAGAAGACCCCGCCAGGTGCTCCTGCTCCTGGGGACTCCGCCCCGGACGCCTCGCCAAGTGCTCCTCCTCCCGACGATCGCCCGTCAGGGTCCGGTCGGCCCCACCTGAGCCTTGAATCGCTCCTGAAGAGGAAGGGATCTCCGTGCCGCAGTGATGGCACCCGCCTACCGCTGAAGCTGAGGAGATATGTGGTTGCAGATGTGTAAGTACCTTCATTCTCGATTCCTTGCACGCTGCATTCTCTCCCTGACTGTGGCCTTGCAGGTTCCGTGCGGACGAAAACCTCGTGGAGGCTAGCGCCCAAGGATCCCGGCATGACTCAAAGACACAGCCCCGGTGCCTGCCCTGCCCAGGGTGCGGGGCCGACTCTGACCGCCCGGGTGCCGCAAGGGGGCCCTAGGCCCGAGCTTCCTGCTTCCTTTCTCCGTGGATCAGCCTGTAGGACGGGGGACGCACCGGCTGTCCTTCCTCTGGTCGTTGCTGGCAAGCGGGTGCCTCTCGGGCGGCCTTCGTCTTCAGGCTGCGGGGCTACACCGGCCAGCCCCCGGCTGGAGGTAGGCGAGACGTCCACTGCCCCCTCGGTAGCCTCTAGGGTTGAAGAAGGCCTTGTGATGCGCTGGAGCTTGCACGCGGGCGCAGTGCCATCTGCTTCGAGCTCTCTGGCGAGGCAATGCATGCGATAGTCCAGCTTGGTGGGGAGCTTGCTAATGTTGACACCAGACTCGAGGTGGAGGGCCGCCACCTGGCGCATCAGTGGCAGCAGCTGAAGGTTGCCATCAACCTCGGGAAACTTCAGTGCGACCAGGTCGATGCGCTTACGGCGGCCTCACTTGCAACTTCTTGTGAGGATTGCACCCGTGCCATGGAGGAGGCCGAAGCCGCCAACCACCGTCGCGAGGCGGACGAGGAGCGGGAGCGGGAGCTTCTATCTTCAAATGATGCCCTTGAGCGAGAAGTTGAGGAGCCGCACGCCCTTCTGGCCTCTTCACCAGACAAAGCGGCCTTTGCCGAGGCGGAGCTCTTGAGGCGCCATGAGGACCTAGCGTTGGAGGCCATGGAGCACAGCATGGCGTTGGAGAGGTTGGAGGTGAGGGAGCGCCAGGCTGCTGCGGCTGAGGATGCCGTCACCGCCTGAGAAGCCCAGGTCCAGCTGGAGGTGGAGGAGAGGGTGGCGTAGGCGCGTGCTGATTTGGCTGAGGGGCACCGCCTGGATCTTGAGCTGCTCAAGGCCAAGCTTGAAGGCAAGACCGCTGCCCTGAAGGCGAAGCTGCAATCCGCAGAGCAGCGTGAGAATGCCGCCCAAGAAGCTCTGGCCTCTTATGAATCTGCCTTCAACTATGCCCACGCCGAGATATCCTCCCTCTAGCAGCAAGTCAAGGACACCGCCTCCCTCCTGGAGAGGGCTTCGACTGAAAAGAGCCGCCGCCTGACACTGGAACGTGAGCATGGCTCTATGCTCCAGGGCCTGCGCGTCAGAGCTAACCGTGCCTTGGGCGCTATCTGTGACGAGAGTGCTCCTCACCCGCACAAGAGTGACTACGCCAACCAACTTAACTTCTTCACTGATGTTGTGACCCGCCTAGAGGATGTGGCCACGAAGGCTCGCCGGCTTGTTGAGGGGAGGAGCCGGGGCCTCCTCGGGCGTGCGCTCTCGCGCGTCTTCAGCAATCTCCTGAACTGTGATTCCCATTTTGACTTCAACAATGTGCTAGCCCCCGTGCCTGCGGCTACCCAGGACACACTCGCCAGGTGGGTGGATGACCATGTGAACGCCTTGGTGGAGGAGTTGGCTTATGAGGATGACACAGCTGTGTCATGGCTGGAGTGAGTGGCACGGGCAGTGGTGATGAGGAGGATAGTTGCCACGGCTCGGGCAGCGCGAGCAGCGTGGACAAAGGCGACGAAGAGGGTGCGCACAGCTAGACCTGTACTCTTGTTTGCTTTCACCTGCATGACCAAGCTTGAAAGTTCCCTAGTGAGAGCATTTTGAAAGGGGGGCCCCTTGTGATGTACATAATTGTGAAATGCCTTGAAATGATGCCACGGAGCGACCCCTTAGGTCCACAGCCTTAGGCGAGATGGTGGTCGTGACTTATCTTTGGCTCCGTGAGTCTTGAGCGAGCCCTGACACTTCAGAAACATTTGTCTCCCGAGGCATGCCCGCTGCGGGCTCGTGACGGTCTGGCTCTTGCGAGGAGCCTGTTGGCCTGTCCTGGAGTGCTTCGCGAGGAGCCAACTGCCGGATTGCAGCGAGGTGGGCGCGCGTGGTGGCCGCATCGTTGAGCCCCCGAGGGGGGAAAGCGATCAATCCTGACATGCACACCGCACCCAGCCCCTACTTGCATGGCACTCGGGGGCAGGGCGGTAGTCACGAGCTCCGGAAAAATGCAAGAGCAGAAAGCGAGAGAGCAACGCAAGACGAGAAACTCCCCCCCCCCTAATATTTTTTAGAAACGCACGGGAACCAAGTTTACTCCAAAAAGCCGACGAACAAGTACAAAAAGGAGGCAAAAGCAAATGGCCTCGTCCGGTGCCTAGCTAATCTTCAAGTCTTCTCACCAGCGTGGAGCTAAGTGCTTCCACTGGGACGTGGGTGGGAGCGCCCGTGAGGCCCCAGGGCGGCGCTCAGGAGACTCCAGGGCGTGTACAGCCCCACTCATTATTACGTGAGAGTGTCACGGGCAGAGACCTTCACTGGCCGGAGCCTTGCTTCATGTCGCCCGACAAGGACCCCGCCCTGCGCCGCCCCTGACCAGCGTTGGGGAGACCTGTAACCAGGACAATACCAAGGGGCAAGGGGGACGCTGGCGGCGTCCTCGGCGACCGTAGGCCCCCCGCCGGGAGGAAGGGCTCACCGGCGCCTTCCTCGGTGGGGAACCTACCTCCAAGCAAGGTCCTGCTCCACGTAGCGTGGGGAGGGCCCTGTCCTCGGGCTCCCCATGCGCTGCTACCAACGCCCTTCGCGCTCCTGCAGCGTATGCGCCGTCCTGAGAGTCCTGATGGTAGTTGCGCCCTGGTTCACCTGCGATCCATGGTCAACGTAAGCGTGCCCCTGTGGCGTTAGCTGTACCCAAAGGTTTTTGCCGTTGGAGACGTTGGCTGGGCTCGGCGGCGGCTCATAAGGGGTCTCGGCTTCATGTACATCCAGCGCCCATCCTGGCGTGTGGGATCGGCTGGGGCCCTCTCCCTACGCGTGCCTTAGGTCCACCGCGACGGGGACGTAGGCTTCCGGGCTGGCTGCGCCAGAATCGCTGCTCGGCTACCTCACGTTCCCGCCTTCTTCGGTCGCCCTCTGGTCCTGTCGACCAAGGGCCGGCGCTCCAGCGCAGCCCCTGGGGATGTTGCTCGGAGCAGCCCTATGCTGAGGTGGCATGTGTCTCTGTTGTGTTGTATCCTGGACGGGTGTAGCATGTTGTTCATCTGTAAAAGAGAAGAACTTGGTTTGAAAAAAGATTGTGCGAAAAATGTATATGAAAAAGAGTATGATTTAAAAAATGAATAAAATTGAGCTTTATTGGCTCTCATTCTTCGTTCGTGCAGCCCCTTGTAAAGGGGTATGCGGCTAGGAAGCACCTTGTTTATTTATATCGGACTCGCCTAGCCGTGTCCGGGGTCTGAGTGACATGTTTTAGTGGCTTTGATCAGCCAGGCCAGATTAGTGTGTGGCTGTCAAGGCAGTCTCACGTTTTTCCGTGGTCGAGGAACACTCGAAGTTACCCTTTAATGAGATGATGCTGCGAGGACCAGGCATTTTAAGTGTAAGAGACGCGTAACGCGGTATTGCATTCAAGCGGGCGAAAGCTTCGCGTCCCAATAGTGCTTGATGGCTACTTTTAAATGGGGCGATATGGAAGGTTAGCTTTTCACGACAGAAGTTGTCGGATGAACCGAACACGACTTCTAGTAGTAAGTAGCCCGTACAATTGGCATAAGGGCCTGGCGTTACTCCTTTAAAGGAAGTGTTGCTACGGCGAATTTTGGTAGGGTCTATCCCCATTCTGCGGATGGTGTCCTGGTATAGCAGGTTTATATCACTGCCGCCATCCATTAGGACTTGTGTAAATTGTAGTCCGTCGATTATAGGATCCAATATCAGAGCAGCCCATCATGTGTTTCGAATACTTCTGGAGTAATCCTGATGGTCGAAAGTAATTGGTTTTGACATCCAATTTCGGGACTCCGCTGTGGTGGACCGTGCGGCGCGTACTTTATTAGGTGCCACCCTATTTTTCCTTGTTATCACTTGAAGTGAATTTACTGTTTTGATTTCTTGTGGGAAATTCTTTTGTTTTCCGGCGCTCTGCTTGTGGGGTTCGTCATCGTCCTCGCTTGGTGTGCGAGCCCCTTGTGTTCGGCGTTGAGTTGGCCGGACTGCTTGAAGACCCAACAATCTCTGTGGGTATGGTTTGTAGGCTTCCCGGGGGTACTGTGGATTTGTCATATCCTGTCCAAGATCTTGTTTAGGTTGGATAGCTCGTAACTGTTGTCCTTAAGAGGCAGTGTTTTGTTGTTTGGCCGAGAGCTTTTGAAACCGGCGTTGACCGCCGTGCTCTTTGGGCCATTTTCCTTAGTCCGGTGCTGATCTTTTCTGCATCGTGGTTTCCCATTTCCATCCCTGACCTCGGATGTACTCGGGTCGCTGGTGCTGCATCTTGCCAGCCAGCTATCTTCTCCCGCGCAAAAGCGGGTCATGAGGCTTGTTAGTGCGGCCATTGTCCTTGGCTTTTCCTGGCCGAGGTGTCTGGCGAGCCATTCGTCTCGGACGTTATGTTTGAAGGCTGCTAAGGCTTCAGCATCCGGACAATCGACTATTTGGTTCTTTTTGGTGAGGAACCTATTCCAAAATTTGCGGGATGACTCTCCGGGCTGTTGAGTTATGTGACTTAAATCGTTTGCATCCGGAGGGCGGACATAAGTCCCCTGAAAATTTGCCCGAAACGCATCCTCGACCTCTTCCCAACTTCCAATAGTACTTTCTGGGTGGCTTTTGAGCCAATGTCGGGCTGGCCCTTTGAGCTTGAGGGGTAGGTATTTTATGGCATGGAGATCGTCTCCTCTAGCCATATGTATGTGTAGGATATAATCCTCAATCCAGACTCCGGGGTCTGTTGTTCCGTCGTATGCCTCTATGTTTACGGGTTTGAATCCCGCTGGAAATTCATGATCCAGTACATCATCGGTGAAACATAGTGGGTGTGCGGCGCCCCTGTATTTGGGTGTGCCATTATTTTCGAACACTCAACGTGTTGTGTTGCTCCTTGGAGCCTTCTTTCTTGGCCCATAGATGGACCTGACCGGGCCGTCCTTTTTACGAGGATCCTTATGTGGATCGTGTGCGGCGGCCAGGTGGCGCCGCTTGCTTCTTTGCTTGTCATGTGGTCGTCTATCCGACCAGCGGCCTCTTTGTTCTTTGATTTGTGGGGCTCTACGGCCTCCTCGTCGAATTCGGGCAACAGCTTGCGCTTCGGGTAGCTCTTTGCTTGGTGACTATCGCCATATTTATCTGCGGTCTTGAGTACTTTGCTCCATCTCAATCTAAGTACGTCTTTCGCCGTTTTGAGCTTCCGCTTCTGCTTCTTCAAACTTCTTGCAGTGGTGATGAGCCTTTTGTGGAGGTTCTTATGCTCTAGTGATGTGTCCGGCGTTAGATCATCCGGACTATTGTTTTCGCCGTGGATGGGTTGCATGTCCAATTCGTCCTATTCGGGCGGTTGCTTAGTGGCATGTTCGTCGTCCACTGGTTCGCCCTGCTATATGGCTGGGTCTGTATGGGTGTTGTTGCTGTCAAGGCAGGACTTCGGGCGGCGCTTGCGTCGCCGTTTTGGCTGTTTTTCGAGGGAATTGTCCTTCTCCGCGTCTCGTTGTTCCTCGTTGTCGCTTCCTTTTGATGTATCTACCATGTATACATCGTGAGTTGAGGTGGCTTTCCATTGCCCCGTAGGCGCTGGTTCTTGGTTGTCTCCGGCATCGTTGTCCATACCGTTGATGTCTTCGGAGTCGAAGTCTAGCATGTCGGTTAAATCGTCGACAGAGGCTACAAAGTGGGTGGTGGGTGGGCTTTGAATTTCTTCGTCGTCCGCATCCCAACCGTACTGACCGTGGTCCGGCCAGGGCTCTCCTGATAATGAGAGATACTTTAGTGAATTCAGGATGTCGCCAAAAGGCGAGTGCTGAAAGATGTCCGCCACGGTGAACTCCATGATCGGTGCCCAATCGGATTCGATTGGCAGGGGCGCGGGAGGTTCGGAGTCCGGCGAGGAGTTCGGCACCTCGGAGTCACGAGCTTCACAAGGGACTGGGTCGGTGTTCGGCTCCATCGCCGTAGAGGTAGCAGCCCCCGAGGCGGTGTCTAGCCACCCATCCTCGACATGCGATCGGCCCGAAGTTAAGGGTCGGAGGACTCTTGTGCGCCTCGTGGCACCGTCCGCAGCAGAGCTAGATCATGCCCATTGTGACAAGGCGGCGCTGCTGGCTGTGGCTCGAATCCGTCGAAGATCAAGTCTCTGCGGATGTCGGCCGTGAAATTCAAACTTCCAAATCTGACCTGATGGCGGGCGAGCTTAATCTGCTCCAGATGGCTGCTTAATTGGCTGCGGTGCAAAGCCACCGAATACAAAGATCTGTCCGGGGAGAAAAGTCTCACCCTGGACCACGTTGTTGTTGATGATCGAAGGAGCCATCGGGCCTATAGGTGACGACACAGAGGAACTCTCAATGAAAGCACCAATGTTGGTGTCAAAACCGGCGGATCTCGGGTAGGGGGTCCCGAACTGTGCGTCTAGGCGGATGGTACCAGGAGACAAGGGACACGATTTTTTTACCCAGGTTCGGGCCCTCTCGATGGAGGTAAAACCCTACTCCTGCTCGATTGATATTGATGATATGGGTAGTACAAGAGTGGATCTACCACGAGATCAAGGAGGCTAAACCCTAGAAGCTAGCCTATGGTATGATTGTTGTTCGTCCTATGGACTAAAACCCTCCGGTTTATATAGACACTGGAGAGGGCTAGGGTTACACAGAGTCGGTTACAATGGTAGGAGATCTACATATCCGTATTGCCAAGCTTGCCTTCCACGCCAAGGAAAGTCCCATCCGGACACGGGACGAAGTCTTCAATCTTGTATCTTCATAGTCTTGGAGTCCGGCTAACGATGATAGTTCGGCTATCCGGACACCCCCTAGTCCAGGACTCCCTCAATAACCCTCGGGCACATCAGGCAATTCATATCTAGGGGGAGAATCTTCATCATCACTTTCATCAATACTATCAGTTTCAATAATTTCATTCTCTCTAACCCTAGCAAGTTGTTCATCAAGAAATTCACCTAATGGCACAGTAGTATCTAGCATAGAAGTAGTATAATCATAAGCATCATGCATAGCAGAAGTGGCATCATCAATAACATGCGACATATCAGAATCAATAGCAGGTGTAGGCATCACAGTTTACTCAAAACAGAAGGTGAATCAAGTGCAGAGCTAGATGGCAGTTCCTTACCTCCCCTCGTAGTTGAGGGAAAATTCTTGGTTCTTTCGTCTTTCAAGTTCCTCATAGTGATCAACAAATATAAATCCCAAGTGACACAAAGAATAGAGCTGTGCTCCCCAGTGATGGCGCCAGAAAATAGTCTTGATAACCCATAAGTATAGGGGATCGCAACCGTTTTTGAGGGTAGAGTATTCAACCCAAATTTATTGATTCGATACAAGGGGAGCCAAAGAATATTCTCAAGTATTAGCAGCTGAGTTGTCAATTCAACCACACCTGAAAGACTTAATATCTGCATTAAAGTATTTAGTAGCAAAGTAGTATGGAAGTAACGGTAACGGTGGCAAAAGTAATAGTAGCAGTTTTGTAGTAATCGTAATAGTGGCAATGGAGAAGTAACCTAGGAAAGAACAATATGTGAAAAGCTCGTAGGCAATGGATCAGTGATCGATAATTATGTAGGATGCGATTCCTCATGCAACAGTTATAACATAGGGTGACACAGAACTAGCTGCAGTTCATCAATATAATGTAGGCATGTTTCCCGAATATAGTCATATGTGCTTATGGAAAAGAACTTGCATGACATCTTTTGTCCTACCCTCCCATGGCAGTGGGGTCCTATTGGAAACTAAGGGATATTAAGGCCTCCTTTTAATAGAGTACCAGACCAAAGCATTAGCACTTAGTGAATACATGAACTCCTCAAACTACGGTCATCACCGGGAGTGGTTCCGATTATTGTCACTTCGGGGTTGCCGGATCATAACACATAGTAGGTGACTATTGACTTGCAAGATAGGATCAAGAACTCACATATATTCATGAAAACATAATAGGTTCAGATCTGAAATCATGGCACACGGGCCCTAGTGACAAGCATTAAGCATGGCAAAGTCATAGCAACATCAATCTTAGAACATAATGGATACTAGGGATCAAACCCTAACAAAACTAACTCGATTACATGGTAAATCTCATCCAACCCATCACCGTCCAGGAAGCCTATGATGGGATTACTCACGCATGATGGTGAGCATCATGAAATTGGTGATGGAGGATGGTTGATGATGACTATGGGAACGGATTCCTCTCTCCGGATCCCCAAATGGACTCCAGATCAGCCCTCCCGAGGAAGATTAGGGCTTAGCGGCGGCTCCGGATCGTAAAATGCAATGAATCCTTCTCTTTAATTTTTTTCTCCTCAAAAGTGAATATATGGAGTTGGGGTTGAGGTTGGTGGAGCTCCAGGTTGCCCACGAGGCAGGGGCGTGCCCCAGGGGGGTGGGCGCGCCCTGCACCCTCGTGGACAGGGTGTGGGCCCCCTTACGCTGATTCTTTCGCCAATATTTTTTGTAAATTCCAAAACGTGTCTCCGTGGATTTTCAGGTCATTCCGAGAACCTTTATTTATGCACAAATATAACACCATGGCAACTCTGATGAAAACAGCGTCAGTCCGGGTTAGTTCCATTCGAGTCATGCAAGTTAGAGTCCAAAACAAGGGCAAAAGTGTTTGGAAAAGTAGATACATTGGAGACGTGTCAGCGCTTCATCCTGAAAGCTTCTCTCCTCTTTTTTCCAGGGAAAAAGACACCATATAGCAGAAGATGGGCGTCGGGGCTTGCCAAGGGGCCCACAAGATAGGGGGCGCACCCAGGGGGTAGGGTGCGCCCTCCACCCTTGTGGCTGGCTGGTGGCCCCCCTCTGGTGCTTTCTTCGCCCAAAAATTTTATATATTCCAAAACTGGTATCCGTAAAGTTTTAGGACTTTTGGAGTTGTGCAGAATAGGTCTCTATTATTTTCTCCTTTTCCAGTCCAGAATTCCAGCTGTCGGCATTCTCACTCTTCATGTAAACCTTATAAAATAAGAGAGAATAGGCATAAGTATTGTGATATAATGCGTAATAAAAGCCCATAATGCAATAAATATCAATATAAAAGCTTGATGCAAAATGGATGCATCATAGGTGTTCTAGTATAGCTCTTACGAACCACAGTTGAAGCTTTAGCATGATCTTTCATTCTAATAGGAAAAGGTGGTTTCTCAATATAAGCAATAGTTTCTTCCTCAACTTTAATAGCTTCTACTATTTTAACTTCAATGGGAGGATGATATTTAAACCACTTCTCCTTATGGTGATCAACATGAGTAGAAAATGATTCACAAAAAGAAGCTACTATCTCAGAGTCAAGTCCATATTTAGTGCTAAAATCACAAAATGCATCGGTATGCATAAAAATTAACACAATCAAACTTAAGGTTTATACCTGACTCCTTACCTTCTTTGAGTTCCTAATCTTTAGAGTTGCGTTTAATTCTTTCCAATAAGTCCCATTTGAATTCAATAACCTTCTTCATAAAAGAACCAGTACAAGAAGTATCGAGCATGGATCGATCATTATGAGAAAGCCAAGCATAAAAATTTTGAATAACAATTTCTCTTGAGAGCTCATGATTGGGGCATGAATATAACATTGACTTAAGTCTCACCCAAGCTTGAGAGATACTTTCTCCTTCAGGAGGCCAAAAATTATATATATAATTCCGATCACGATGAACCAGATGCAGAGGATAAAACTTCTGATGAAATTCCAATTTCAATCGATTGTAGTTCAATCATCCAATATCATCACATAGCCTATACCATGTCAATGCCTTTCCCTTAAAACATAAAGGGAAGACCTTCTTCTTGACAACATCCTCGGGCATACCTGCAAGCCTAAATTATCCACAAACTTCATCCACATAGAGTACATGCATATCAGGATGTAATGTTCCATCTCCTGCATAAGGATTAGCTAGCAGTTTCTCTATCATACCCGAAGGAATTTCATAATAAATATTTTCAGTAGGTCTAGTAGGTTGACGACCAACTCTTTGCTCTTCCGGTCGAGGTGAAGATACCCCAAACAAGCCCCTCAAAGGATTATTTTCCAGAGTAACAAGTGGCAGTAAATTTCAGTACACTATATAAATGTTTCCTTACCAAAGGCGCTTCACTCCCCGGCAACGGCGCCAGAAAAGATTCTTGACAACCCACAAGTATAGGGGATCTATCGTAGTCCTTTCGATAAGTAAGAGTGTCGAACCCAATGAGGAGCAGAAGGAAATGACAAGCGGTTTTCAGTAAGGTATTCTCTGCAAGCACTGAAATTACCGGTAACAGATAGTTTTGTGATAAGGTAATTCGTAACGAGTAACAAGTAACAAAAGTAAACAAGGTGCAGCAAGGTGACCCAATCCTTTTTGTAGCAAAGGACATGCCTGAACAAACTATTATATAAAGCAAAGCGCTCCCGAGGACACATGGGAATTATTGTCAAGCTAGTTTTCATCCTGCTCATATGATTCCGTTCATTACTTTGATAATTTGATATATGGGTGGACCGGTGCTTGGGTGCTGCCCTTCCTTGGACAAGCCTCCCACTTATGATTCACCCCTCTTGCAAGCATCCGCAATTATGAAAGAAGAATTAAGGTAAACCTAACCATAGCATGAAACATATGGATCCAAATCTGCCCCTTACGAAGCAACGCATAAACTAGGGTTTAAGCTTCTGTCACTCTAGCAACCCATCATCTACTTATTACTTCCCAATGCCTTCCCCTAGGCCCAAATCATGGTGTAGTGTCATGTAGTCCATGTTCACATAACACCACTAGAGGAAAGGCAACATACATTTCATCAAAATATCGAACGAATACCAAATTCACATGATTACTTATAACAAGACTTCTCCCATGTCCTCTGGAACAAAAGTAACTACTCATAAAGCATATTCATGTTCATAATCAGAGGAGTATTAATTATCATTAAGGATCTGAACATATGATCTTCCACCGAATAAACCAACTAGCATCAACTACAAGGAGTAATCAACACTACTAGCAACCCACAGGTACCAATCTGAGGTTTTGAGACAAAGATCGGATACAAGAGATAAACTAGGGTTTGAGAGGAGATGGTGCTAGTGAAGATGTTGATGGATATTGACCCCCTCTCAATGAGAGTATCGATGGTGATGATGGCGATGATTTCCCCCTCCAGGAGGGATGTTTCCCCGGCAGAACAGCTCCACCGGAGCCCTAGATTGGTTCTGCCAGGTTCCACCTCGAGACGGTGGCTTCGTCCCAAAATCTTCCTTCTAATTTTTTCCAGGTCAAAACACACCATATAGCAGAAGACAGGTGTCGAGGGCCTGCCAGGGAGCCCATAAGGATGGAGGGCATGGGCAGGGGGTAGGGCGCGCCCTCCATCCTTGTGGATGGCAGGTGGTCCCCCTCTGGTGCTTTCTTCGCCCAATATTTTTTATATTTTCCAAAAATATTCTCCGTGAAGTTTCACAACTTTTGGAGTTGTGCAGAATAGGTCTCTAATATTTGCTCCTTTTCGAGTCAAGAATTCCAGCTGTCTGCATTCTCCTTCTTCATGTAAACCTTATAAAATAAGAGAAAAAAGGCATAAGTATTGTGATATAACGTGTAATAATAGCCCATAATGCAATAAATATCCATATAAAAGCATGATGCAAAATGGACGTATCAGTATTACACCTAGATCGGATATGAACTCCTCGTACAGACCCCTTCATTTGTTGCTTCTGTAGCATCTATGTACTCCGCTTCACACGTAGATCCTGCCACGACGCTTTGCTTGGAACTACACCAACTGAAAGTCCACCATTCAAAATAAATACGTATCCAGTATGTGACTTAGAGTCATTCGGATCCGTGTCAAAACTAGCATTGATGTAACCATTTATGACGAGCTCTTTGTCACCTCCATAAACAAGAAAAATATCCTTAGTCCTTTTTAGGTACTTCAGGATGTTCTTCACCATTGTCCAGTGATCCACTCCTGGATTACTTTGGTACCTCCCTGCCAGACTTATTGCAAGGCACACATCAGGTCTGGTAGGCAGCATAGAATACATGATAGAACCTATGGCTGAGGCATAGGGAGTGAGTTTCATTTTCTCTCTATCTTCTCAAGTGGTCGGGCATTGAGTCTGACTCAATTTCACACCTTGCCACACAGGCAAGAACACTTTCTTTGACTTATCCCTTTTGAACTTCTTCAAAACTTTGTCAAGGTATGTGCTTTGTGAAAGTCCTATTAAGCGTCTTGAGCTATCTCTATAGGTCTTCATGCCCAATATATAAGTAGCTTCACCGAGGTCTTTCACTGAAAAACTTTTATTCAAGTATCCTTTTATGCTAATCCATAAATTCTACATCATTTCCAATCAACAATATGCCATCCACATATAAAATTAGAAATGCTACAGAGCTCCCACTCACTTTCTTGTAAATACAGGCTTCTCCGAAAGTCTGTATAAAACCATATGCTTTGGTCACCTCATCAAAGCGTATATTCCAACTCTGAGATGCTTGCACCAGTCCATAGATGGATCATTGGAGCTTGCACACTTTTTTAGCACCTTTAGGATCGACAAAACCTTCTGGTTGCATCATATACAACTCTTCTTTAATAAATCCATTAAGGAATGTAGTTTTGACGTCCATTTGCCAGATTTCATAATCATAAAATGCGGCAATTGCTAACATGATTCAGACAGATTTAAGCATCGCTACGGGTGAGAAACTCTCATCATAGTCAACTCCTTCAACTTGTCAAAAACCTTTTGCGACAAGTCAAGCTTTGTGGACAGTAACATTACCATCGGCGTCAATCTTCTTCTTGAAGATCCATTTATTCTCTATGGCTCGCCGATCATTGGGAAAGTCCACCAAAGTCCACACTTTGTTCTCATGCATGGATCCTATCTTAGATTTCATGGCCTCAAGCCATTTATCGAAATCTCGGCTCATCATAGCTTCTTCATAGTTCATAGGTTCGCCATGGTCTAGTAACATGACTTCCAGAACAGGATTACCGTACCACTCTGGTGTGGATCGTGCTCTAGTTGACCTACGAGGTTCGATAGTAACTTGATCTAAAGTTTCATGATCATCATCATTAGCTTCCTCTCTAGTTGGTGTAGGCATCATGGGAACGAATTTCTCTGATGAGCTACTTTCCAAATTGAGAGAAGGTACAGTTACCTCATCAAGTTCTACTTTCCTCCCACTCACTTCTTTCGAGAGAAACTCCTTCTCTAGAAAGGTTCCATTCTTGGCAATGAAGATCTTGCCTTCGGATCTGTGGAAGAAGGTGTACCCAATTGTTTCCTTAGGGTATCCTATGAAGACGCACTTTTTCGATTTGGGTTCGAGCTTATCAAGCTGAAACCTTTTAACATAAGTGTCGCAACCCCAAACTTTTAGAAACGATAGCTTAGGTTTCTTACCAAACCACAGTTCATACGGTGACGTCTCAACAGATTTAGACGGTGCCCTATTTAATGTGAATGCAGTTGTCTCTAATGCATAACCCCAAAACGATAGTGGTAAATCAGTAAGAGACATCATAGATCGCACCATATCTAATAAAGTACGGTTACAACGTTTGGACACACCATTACGCTATGGTGTTCCAGGTGGCGTGAGTTGTGAAACTATTCCACATTGTTTTAAATGAAGGCCAAACTCGTAACTCAAATATTCGCCTCCATGATCAGATCTTAGAAACTTTATTTTCTTGTTACGATGATTCTCCACTTCTCTCTGAAATTCTTTGAAATTTTCAAAAGTTTCAGACTTGTGTTTCATTAAGTAGATATAACCATATCTCCTCAAATTATCCGTGAAGGTTAGAAAATAACGATACCCGCCGCGTGCCTCAACACTCATCGGACCGCATACATCGGTATGTATTATTTCAAATAAGTCATTGGCTCGCTCCATTGTTCCGGAGAACGGAGTTTTAGTCATCTTGCCCATGAGGCATGGTTCGCAAGTATCAAATGATTCATAATCAAAAAGTCCATCTACATGGAGTTTCTTCATGCGCTTTACACCAATATGACCTAAACGGCAGTGCCACAAATATGTTGCACTATCATTATCAACTTTGCATCTTTTGGCATCAATATTATGAATATGTGTATCACCACAACCGAGATTCAACAAAAATAGACCACTCTTCAAGGGTGCATGACCATAAAAGATATTACTCATATAAATACAACAACCATTATTCTTTGATTTAAATGAATAACCGTCTCGCACTAAACAAGATCTTGATATAATGTTCATGCTCAACGCTGGCACCAAATAACAATTGTTTAGGTCTAAAACTAATCCCGAAGGTAGATGTAGAAGTAGTGCCGACGGCGATCACATCGACCTTGGAACCATTCCCGACGTGCATCGTCACCTCGTCCTTAGCCAATCTTCGTTTAATCTGTAGCTCATGTTTCTAGTTACAAATATGAGCAACTGAACCAGTATCAAATACCCAGGCGCTACTACAAGCATTAGTAAGGTATACATCAATAACATGTATATCAAATATACCATTGTTCACTTTGCCATCCTTCTTATCCGCCAAATACTTGGGGCAGTTCTGCTTCTAGTGACCAATTGCAGTAGAAGCACTTAGTTTCAGGCTTGGGTCCAGCTTTGGGCTTCTTCCTGGGAGTGTCAACTTGCTTGCCATTCTTCTTGAAGTTCCCTTTCTTTCCCTTGCCCTTTTTCTTGAAACTAGTGGTTTTGTTAACCATCAACACTTGATGCTCCTTCTTGATTTCTACCTCCGCAGCTTTAAGCATTGCAAAGAGCTCGGGAATTGTGTTCTCCATCTCTTGCATATTATAGTTCATCACAAAGCCTTTGTAGCTTGGTGGCAGTGATTGAAGAACTCTGTCAATAACACTATCATCTAGAAGATTAACTTCCAATTGAGTCAAGTGATTATTATACCCAGACATTTTGAGTATGTGTTCACTGATAGAACTGTTCTCCTCCATCTTGCAGCTATAGAACTTGTTGGAGACTTCATATCTCCCAACTTGGGCATTTGCTTGAAATATTAACTTCAACTCTTGGAACATCTCATATGCTCCATGGCGTTCAAAATGTCTTTGAAACCCTGATTCTAAGCCGTAAAGCATGGCACACTGAACTATTGAGTAGTCATCAGATCGAGCTTGCCAGACGTTCAAAACATCAGCATCTGCTCCTGCAGCAGGCCTTTCAACTAGCGGTGCATCAAGGACATAATTCTTCTGTGCAGCAATGAGGATAATCCTCAAGTTATAGACCCAGTCTGTGTAGTTGCTACCATCATCTTTCAACTTAGCTTTCTCTAGGAATGCATTAAAATTCAGGGGAACGGTAGCACGGGCCATTGATCTACAACATAGATATGCAAATACTATCAGGACTAAGTTCATGATAAATTAAGTTCAATTATCAAATTACTTAAGAACTCCCCTTAGATAGACATCCCTCAAGTTATCTAAATGATACATGATCCAAATCAACTAACCCATGTCCGATCATCACGTGAGATGGGGTGGTCATCAATGGTGAACATCTCCATGTTGATCATATCTACTATAAGATTCACGTTCGAACTTTTGGTCTCTAGTGTTCGGAGGCCATGTCTGTACATGCTAGGCTCGTCAGTTTAACCTGAGTATCCGCATGTGCAAAACTGTCTTGCACCCATTGTATGTGAACGTAGAGTCTATCACACCCGATCATCACGTGGCGTCTCAACACGACGAACTGTTGCAATGGTGCATACTCAGGGAGAACATTTATCCCTTGGATTTTAGTTAAGGGATTGATACGTCCATTTTGCATCATGCTTTTATGTCAATATTTATTGCATTATGGGTTGTTATTTCACGTTATGTCACAATACTTATGGCTATTCTCTCTTATTTTACAAGGTTTACATGAAGAGGGAGAATGCCGATAGCTGGAATTATGGGCTAGAAAAGGAGCAAATATTGAAGGACTACTCTGCGCAACTCCAAAAGTCCTGAAACTCCACGGAATACCTTAAAATAAAGGGCCATTTGCATTTCTGTCCCTAACTCGAACCACCTAATCAGATATATCCCTAATTCAAAAGCCTGCTCAAATTTGCCCCTCCGCCGTTAGGTGCCCTTACAGAAATGCCCTTCTGCGCCGTTGCCGTCCGGTCAAACAACTTTGACCGTCCTGAAAAAATAGCAAAAAATCTAAAAAAATCTAAAATTTTGTGAGGTCGATGATACTCATGTGCGCAAGGTGCATGCAAATTTTCGTGCTATTTGGACGTTCCAGGACCTCGTGGCGAGGAAAAACAGTTAATATGCATGCTTGTGAACAATAAATTTGAAATAAAATAGCAAGAAAATTCAAAAAAAATATGAAAAATTTTGGCAAAGAGGCTTGGGTGCACAAGGTGCTTGCAAGTTTTTGTGATCGAATGACATGCGAGGAGCTCTAGCAAGAAAAAACAAAATAGTCATTTTTTCCCAAGTTTTTTCCCGAGCCAAATTTTGTTTTTTTCTCCACAAGCCCCTTCAATGTCCAAATACAACAAAAATTTGCACGCAACTTGTAGACCATAGCCTCTTTGATGCCAAAAAAATTCATAATTTTTTGAAATTTCTTGCTATTTTTTGAATTTACTGTTCACAGGCTTACATATTTATTTCTTTTCCTTTGACACGAGCTCCTGGAATGCCCAAACAGCACGAAAATTTGCACGCACCTTGCGAACCTGAGTATCTTTGATCTCACAAATTTTCAGATTTTTTAGATTGTTTTTGCTATTTTTTCCAGGATGGTCAATGCCCTTTGACCGGCTTTGACCTACTTTGACCGGGCGGTAACGGCACAGAAGGGCATTTCTGTAAGTGCACCTAACAGCGGAGGGGCAAATTTGAGCAGGCTTTCAAATTAGGGGTAAATCTGAGAGTGGGCGCAAATCAGGGGCATAGATGTAAATGTCCCTAAAATAAATAAAGAAAAATCTTCGCCAAAGATGAAGGCCAGGGGGGCACACCCTGCTCACGAGGGTGGGGGGCGCGCCCCCCTACCTCGTGGGCCCCCTGGTGGCTCTCTGACGTCCATCTGCTCCCATATGAAGTCTTTCGATGAGAAAAAATAGAAGAGAACCTTTCGGGACCACGAGGCGGAACCTTTGTGGAACCAATCTAGGGCTCCGGCAGAGCTGTTTTGCCGGGGACACTTCCCTCCGGGAGGGGGAAATCATCACCATCGTCATCACCAACGCTCCTCTCATCGGGAGAGGGCAATCTCCATCAACATCTTCACCAGCACCAACTCATCTCCAAACCCTAATTCATCTCTTGTATCCAATTCTTGTCTCCAAGTCCGGGATTGGTGCTAGTAGGTTGCTAGTAGTGTTGATTACTCCTTGTAGTTCATGCTAGTTGGTTTAATTGGTGGAAGATCATATGTTCAGATCCTTTATGCACATTATTACCCCTCTGATTATGAACATGAATATGCTTTGTGAGTAGTTACATTTGTTCCTGAGGACAAGGGAGAAGTCTTGCTATTAATAGTCATGTGAATTTGATATTCGTTCGATATTTTGATAAGATGTATGTTGTCTAACCTCTAGTGGTGTTATGTGAACGTCGACTACATAACACTTCACCATTATTTGGGCTTAGAGGAAGGCATTGGGAAGTAATAAGTAGATGATGGGTTGCTAGAGTGATAGAAGCTTAAACCCTAGTTTATGCGTTGCTTCGTAAGGGGCTGATTTGGATCCATATGTTTCATGCTATGGTTAGGTTTACCTTAATACTTTTGTTGTAGTTGTGGATGCTTGCAATAGAGGTTAATCATAAGTGGGATGCTTGTCCAAGTAAGGGCAGTACCCAAGCACCGGTCCACCCACATATCAAATTATCAAAGTACCGAACGCTAATCATATGAGCGTGATGAAAACTAGCTTGACGATATTCCCATGTGTCCTCGGGAGCGCTTTTCCTATTATAAGAGTTTGTCCAGGCTTTTCCTTCGCTACAAAAAGGATTGGGTCACCTTGCTGCACTTTATTTACTTTTGTTACTTGTTGCTCGTTACCATTTATCCTATCACAAAACTATCTGTTACCACTTATTTCAGTACTTGCAGAGAATACCTTGCTGAAAACCGCTTATCATTTCCTTCTGCTCCTCGTTGGGTTCGGCACTCTTACTTATCAAAAGGACTACGATAGATCCCCTATACTTGTGGGTCATCAAGACTATTTTCTGGCGCCGTTGCCGGGGAGTGAAGTGCCTTTGGTAGGTGGAATTTGGTGAGGAAAAATTTATTTAGTGTGCTGAAATTTTCTGTCACTTGTTACTATGGAAAGTAATTGTCTGAGGGGCTTGTTCGGGGTATCTTCACCCCGTCCAGTTGAGCCAAGAGTTGCTCCTCAACCTACTGAACCTACTGAACCTATTGAAAATGAAACTCCTTTTGAGATTCCTTCGGGTATGATGGAAAAACTGCTAGCTAACACTTTTGCAGGAGATGGAACAAAGCATCCTGACGAACATCTATGCTATGTGGATGATATTTGTGGACTATTTAAGCTTGCAGGTATAACCGATGATGTTGTTAAGAAGAAGGCTTTCCCTTTATCTTTGGAGGGAGACGCATTGACATGGTATAGGCTATGTGATGATATGAGATCATGGAACTATAAAAGAGTGAAATTGGAATTTCATCAAAAGTATTACCATATGCATCTTGTTCATCGTGATCACAATTATATATATAATTTTTCTCCTCACGAAGGAGAAATCATCGCTCAAGCTTGGGGGAGGCTTAAATCAATGTTATATTCATGCCCCAATCATGAGCTCTCAAAATTGACAATTCTCCAGAATTTTTATGCTCGGCTTTCGGATAATAATCGCACCATGCTCGATACTTCTTGTGCTGGCTCTTTTATGATGAAGCCTATTGAATTTAGATGGAATTTATTGGATAGAATTAAATGCAACTCTGAAGATTGGGACCTCGACGAAGGCAAGGAGTCAGGTATGACACCTAAGTTTTATTGTGTTAAATCTTTTATGGTTGCCGATATTTTCCGTAAGTTTAGCACTAAATATGGACTTGACTCTGAGATAGTATCTTCTTTCTGTGAATCTTTTTGCTACTTATGTTGATCTCCCCAAGGAGAAGTGGTTTAAATATCATCCTCCCACAGAAGTAAAAGTAGTTGCACCTATTAAAGTTGAAGAAAAGACTGTCACTTACAATGATCCTATTGTTCGCACTTCTTATGTTGAGAAACCACCTTTCCCTGTTAGAATAAAGGATCATACTAAAGCTTCAAATATTGTTCGTAAAAGCAATACTAGGACTTATACACCTCCTGAGCAAGTCAAAGTGGAACCCAATATTGCTATTGTTAAAGATCTCTTGTTTGATAATATTGATGGGCATGTTATTCAATTCTCTGGTGAAACTGCTAGAATTGCTAAACCTTGTGATAGAGATAAACATAGACCTGTGGTAGGCATGCCCGTTATTTCTGTTAAAATAGGAGATCATTGTTATCATGGCTTATGTGATATGGGTGCTAGTGCTAGTGTTATACCCATTGGCTTATACAAAGAAATTATGCATGACATTGCACCGGCTGAGTTAGAAGAAATAGATTTCACAATTAAACTTGCCAATAGAGATACTATTTCACCTATGGGAATTGTTAGAGATGTTGAAGTATTCTGTGGGAAAACCAAATATCCCGCTGATTTTATTGTTCTTGGTTCTCCACAAGATAGCTTTTGTCCCATTATATTTTGTAGACCCTTCTTGCATACTGTTAATGCTAAGATAGACTACAAAAAGAATGTTGTTACTATTGGCTTGGATGATATGGTTCATGAGTTTAATTTCTCTAAATTTAGTAAACAACATCGTGAAGAAGAATTGCCTAGTAAGGATGAAATTATTGGTCTTGCTTCTATTTCTGTACCTCCTAGTGATCCTTTAGAACACTATTTGCTAGACCATGAAAATGATATGTTCATGAATGAAAGAAGGGAAATAGATGAAGTATTCTTTTAACAGGAACCTATTCTGCAACACAATTTTCCTGTTGAAATCCTAGGGGATCCTCCTCCACCCAAGGGTGATCCCGTGTTTCAGCTTAAACCGTTGCCTGACAATCTTAAATATGCTTATCTTGATGAAAAGAAAATATATCCTGTCATTATTAGCGCTAACCTTTCAGAGCATGAAGAAGAAAGACTATTGAAAACTCCGAAGAAGCACCGTGCTGCTATTGGATATACTCTGTATGATCTTAAGGGCATCAGTCCCACTCTATGTCAACATAAAATAAATTTGGAAGCTGATGCCAAACCAGTTCGTGATCCTCAACGATGTTTGAATCCTAAAATGAAAGAAGTGGTTAGAAAGGAAATACTCAAGCTTCTAGAGGCAGGTATAATTTATCCCGTTGCTGATAGTCAGTGGGTAAGCCCTGTCCATTGTGTCCCTAAGAAGGGAGGTATTACTATTGTCCCTAATGATAAAGATGAATTGATTCCGCAAAGAATTATCACAGGTTATAGGATGGTAATTGATTTCCGCAAATTAAATAAGTCTACTAAGAAAGATCATTACCCCTTACCTTTTATTGATCAAATGCTATAAAGACTATGCAACCATACACATTATTGCTTTCTAGATGGTTATTCTGGTTTTTCTCAAATACCTGTGTCAGCTAAGGATCAATCAAAAACTACTTTTACATGCCCTTTTGGTACTTTTGCTTATAGATGTATGCCTTTTGGTTTATGTAATGCACCTGCTACCTTTCAAAGATGCATGATGGCTATATTATCTGACTTTTGTGAGAAAATTTGTGAGGTTTTCATGGATGACTTTTCCGTCTATGGTTCCTCTTTTGATGATTGCTAGAGCAATCTTGCTTGAGTTTTGCAAAGATGTGAAGAAACTAATCTTGTCTTGAATTGGGTAAAGTGCCACTTTATGGTTAATGAAGGTATTGTCTTGGGGCACAGAGTTTCTGAAAGAGGTATTGAAGTTGATAAAGCCAAGGTTGATGCTATTGAAAAGATGCCATGTCCCAAGGGCATCAAAGGTACAAGAAGTTTCCTTGGCCACGCCAGATTTTATAGGAGGTTCATTAAGGACTTCTCAAAAATCTCTCGGCCTCTGACTAATTTATTACAAAAAGATGTACCATTTGTCTTTGATGATGATTGTGTAGAAGCATTTGAAATACTTAAGAAAGCATTAGTCTCGCACCTGTTGTTCAGCCACCGATTGAATTTACCCTTTGAAATTATGTGTGATGCTAGTGATTATGTCTGTAGGTGCTGTTCTAGGGCAAAGAGTTGATAAGAAATTGAATGTTATCCATTATGCTAGTAAGACTCTAGACAATGCTCAAAGAAATTATGCTACTACCGAAAAGGAACTTTTAGCAGTTGTATTTGCTTGTGATAAATTCAGACCCTATATTGTTGATTCTAAAGTAACTATTCACACTGATCATGCTGCTATTAAATATCTTATGGAAAAGAAAGATGCAAAACCTAGACTTATTAGATGGGTTCTCTTGCTGCAAGAATTTGATTTGTAATCGTTGATAGAAAAGGAGCTGAGAACCCCATTGCAGACAATTTGTCTAGGTTAGAGAATGTTCTTGATGACCCACTACCTATTGATGATAGTTTTCTTGATGAACAATTAAATGTCATAAGCACTTCTTGTAGCACTCGTGGTATGATGATTATGCTAATTATATTGTTGCTAAATTTATACCACCTAGCTTCACATACCAACAAAAGAAAAAGTTTTTCTATGACTTGCGACATTACTTTTGGGATGACCCACATCTTTATAAAGAAGGAGTAGATGGTGTTATTAGACATTGTGTACCTGAGCATGAACAGGAACAGATCCTACGCAAGTGTCACTCCGAGGCTTATGGAGGACACCACGCTGGAGATAGAACTGCACATAAGGTATTGCAATCCTGTTTTTATTGGACTACTCTCTTCAAGGATGCCCGTAAGTTTGTTTTGTCTTGCGATGAATGTCAAAGAATTGGTAATATCAGTAGACGTCAAGAAATGTCTATGAATTATTCACTTGTTATTGAACCATTTGATGTCTGGGGCTTTGATTATATGGGACCTTTTCCTGCCTCTAATGGTTACACACATATTTTAGTTGTTGTTGTTTACGTTACTAAGTGGGTAGAAGCTATTCCAACTAGTAGTACTGATCATAACACTTCTATTAAAATGCTTAAGGAAGTTATTTTTCCGAGGTTTGGAGTCCCTAGATACTTAATGACTGATGGTGGTTCACACTTTATTCATGGTGCTTTCCGTAAGATGCTTGCTAAATATGATGTTAATCATAGAATTGCATCTCCATATCACCCGCAGTCTAGTGGTCAGGTAGAATTGAGCAATAGAGAGCTCAAATTAATTTTGCAAAAGACTGTCAATAGGTCTAGGAAGAATTGGTCCAAGAAACTGAATGATGCATTATGGGCCTATAGAACTGCATATAAGAATCCTATGGGTATGTCTCCGTATAAAATGGTTTATGGAAAAGCTTGTCATTTACCTCTCGAACTAGAACATAAGGCATATTGGGCTATTAAAGAGCTCAACTATGATTTCAAACTTGCCGGTGAGAAGAGGTTATTTGATATTAGCTCACTTGATGAATGGAGAACCCAAGCTTATGAAAATGCCAAGTTGTTTAAAGAAAAGGTTAAAAGGTGGCATGACAAAAGGAGACAAAAGCGTGAGTTTAATGTAGGTGATTATGTATTGCTATACAACTCTTGTTTAAGATTTTTTGCAGGAAAACTTCTCTCCAAATGGGAAGGTCCTTACGTTATTGAGGAGGTCTATCGTTCCGTGCCATAAAATCAACAACTTCACAGCACAAACCAAGGTGGTAAACGGTCAAAGGATCAAACACTATATCTCGTAATCCTATAAGTGTTGGAACTAATATTATTGAAACCGTAACTCAAGGAATACATAGGGACACTTTCTTAACATTCCGCACTCAAAAGGAATAGGTATGTGGTACGGTAAGTAAACCGACTCCAAAACAATTTTTAAGGCAATATTTCTCCGTTTTGGAATATTTAGAAAATAGAAAAATAAGTAGTAGATCAGGGGAGGACACGAGGCCTCCACGAGGTGGAGGGCGCGCCTACCCCCCGGCGCGCCCCTACCTCGTGAGCACCTCGTGTGCCCTCCGGACTCCGCTTCCTTGCACGATACGTATTTTGGTCGGTAAAATTCATTGTATATACTCCGAAGGTTTTGACTCTCGTATCACGCAAATCTCCCATGTTCTTGTTTCGAGCTGTTTTTCTGACAGGTCTAGATCATCATGACGACCCCAAGTGCTTCCAAGGAAAAGTTCTTCGAGAAGGTTATCAACCCTTACCTCGTGGAGGTGCTGCGACACCCCCAAACCATTGAGATGCGTGATGGGTTGTTGCACATCCGCGATGTTGAGGGACCAAAGGGAACCGGAAGCGTGGAGTTGAGGCTCAAAGCAATGGAGTAACAAGTTTTAAAGTGCCAGGGGATGGTGGAGCGTGGAATCAACGCTACCCACAAGATGCTCGCGGAGTTGAAAGTGCAACTATCCCTAGGTGGTTTTGGTAATTCATAACAACATATAGCTCATTGAGCTAATGCTATTCCAAGACTATTATTTCAGGAAAGCTCAATGAATGGCATGGCATGGATGATGAAAGTGGATCCCTCAAAATACTAAGGACAAAGGATTGGCTCAAGCTCAAAAGCTCAAGACTCATCATTTTATATTTAGTGATCCAAGATCACATTGAGTCTATAGGAAAAGCCAATACTATCAAGGAGGGATGAGGTGTTGCTTAATGAGCCTCTTGCTTCATGTGCTTAGTGATATGCTCCAAAACCCTCAGCTACTTTCTTACATCCACAAATGACCTAAACCCAAAGCTGAAATCGGTCACACCGATTCTTCCTATCCGGCGCCACCTATTCCAAAAGTCATAGCCATTGCCACAAACCCTAAGCAAATCGGTCTTACCGATAGGGATCTCAGTCTCACCGAGATGGCATTGTAATCTCTCTGTTTCCCTTCGTAACATTTCGGTCTAACCGAAGTGAGCAATCGGTCCCACCGAGATTGCAATGTAAACTCTCTGTTTCCCTTTTGTAACATTTCGGTCTCACCGAAAAGAGCAAATCGGTCCCACCGAGTTGACCTGACCAACTCTCTGGAAAGCTTATTACTAAATCGGTCTCACCGAGTTTGTGTAATCAGTCTTACCGAGATTACGTTATGCCCTAACCCTAACCGAATCGGTCTCACCGAGATGCATGTCAGTCCCACCGAAAATCACTAACAGTCACTAGGTTTACTAAATCGGTCCGACCGAGTCTGTTGAATCGGTCCCACCGAGTTTGGTAAATTGTGTGTAACGGTTAGATTTTGTGTGGAGGCTATATATACCCCTCCACCTCCTCTTCATTCGTGGAGAGAGCCATCAGAACAAACCTACACTTCCAACTTACCATTTCTGAGAGAGAACCACCTACTCATGTGTTGAGGCCAAGATATTCCATTCCTACCATATGAATCTTGATCTCTAGCCTTCCCCAAGTTGCTTTCCACTCAAATCTTCTTTCCACCAGATCCATAACCTATGAGAGAGAGTTGAGTGTTGGGGAGACTATCATTTGAAGCACAAGAGCAAGGAGTTCATCATCAATGCACCATTTGTTACTTCTTGGAGAGTGGTGTCTCCTAGATTGGCTAGGTATCACTTGGGAGCCTCCGACAAGATTGTGGAGATGAACCAAGGAGTTTGTAAGGGCAAGGGGATCGCCTACTTCGTGAAGATCTACCGCTAGTGAGGCAAGTCCTTCGTGGGCGACGGCCATGGTGGGATAGACAAGGTTGCTTCTTCGTGGACCCTTCGTGGGTGGAGCCTCCGTGGACTCAAGAACTGCTACCATTCGTGCGTTGAAGTCTCCATCAACGTGGATGTACGATAGCACCACCTATCGGAACCACGCCAAAAACATCCATGTCTCCAATTGCGTTTGAATCCTCCAAACCCTTCCCTTTACTTTCTTGCAAGTTGCATGCTTTAATTTCCGCTGCCTATGTACTCTTTGCATGCTTGCTTGAATATTGTGATGATTGCTTGACTTGTCCTAAAGTAGCTAAAATCTACCAAACTCTAAAATTGGGAAAAGGTTAAGTTTTTAATTGGTCAAGTAGTCTAATCACCCCCCCCCTCTAGACATACTTCAAGGTCCTACAAGTGGTATCAGAGCTTTGGTCTCCATTTGCTTTGATTTCCATAGCTTTTGGTGGTCATAGCCTTGGTTTCACAACCTAGGAGAGTATGGCGTCTAGCGGGGGAAATTATCACCGTAGAGGTCCTTACCTTGATGGTACCAATTTTGCTAGTTGGAAGCATAAGATGAAAATGCATATTCTCGGACATAACCCTGCCGTTTGGGCAATTATTTGTATTGGCTTGCAAGGTGAATTCTTTGATGGGAGAGAACCGAACCATGAAGCAAATGCGGAAGAATTGAAGATGCTGCAATACAACGCTCAAGCTTGTGATATCATCTTCAATGGATTGTGCCCCGAAGAATTCAACAAAATCAGCCGTCTTGAGAATGCAAAGGAAATTTGGGATACTTTGATTGATATGCATGAAGGTACCGAATCGGTCAAGGAATCCAAGTTGGATGTGCTCCAAAGTCAGCTTGACAAGTTCAAAATGAAGGATGGTGAAGGTGTCGCTGAAATGTACTCTAGGCTTGCTCTTATCACAAATGAGATTGCCGGCTTAGGGAGTGAAGAGCTGGCCGGCAAATTCATCATCA
This sequence comes from Aegilops speltoides, assembly GCA_021437245.1. Lineage (NCBI taxonomy): Eukaryota > Viridiplantae > Streptophyta > Magnoliopsida > Poales > Poaceae > Aegilops > Aegilops speltoides. The sequence continues at coordinate 306,386,928 of CM038143.1, forward strand.
AGAAGATCCTAAGAGCATTGGATGGAAAGTATGATACCGTGTGCACATTGATTCAAATGATGCCAAACTACAAAGATCTCAAGCCAACGGAAGTCATTGGAAGAATTGTTGCTCATGAGATGTCACTCAAGGATAAGGAGGAACTTCACAACAAGTCAAGTGGTGCTTACAAAGCCTCAAGTGAAGCCCCCACATCATCAAGTGAGAAAAAAAACCTTCAATGAAGAATTGAGCTTAATGGTGAAGAACTTTAACAAATTCTACAAGAGTAGAAGCAAAGAAAGAAGCTCCAAGTCAAGGTCTTAGAATGACAAAAGATCTTCTAGTCGAGAGCGCAATTGCTACAATTGTGGGAGACCCAGACACTATTCCAATGAGTGTACGGCACCCTACAAAAGAAGAGAAGATTCCCCAAAAAGAAGAAGCAAAAGAGAAGAATCACCACCAAGAGAGAGGAGGAGTAGAGATGATCGTTATGAACGAAGACCCTCACGGAGAAGCAAGGATTCAGAAAGGAAGGACAAGTCATCAAGGGGCTACACAAAACAAAGACATCAAGCTCATGTTGGTGGATGGGTATCCGGCTCCGACTCCGACAATCACTCCGAGAGAAGCTATCACTCCGACTCTGAATATACTCAAGATGAAGGTGTTGCCGGTCTAGCACTTGTGTCAACCAACTCCTACGACATATTTGATTCATCAAATGAAGGAATTGGAAGATGCTTCATGGCCAAAGGTCCAAAGGTAACACACCCTGAGTATGTTGATTTCAATAGTGATGAAGATGACTTGCTTGTGGATGATGATTTACTTGTTGACAACTCTAGTGATGAATACTATGATGAAACGTAAATCAATCATGCTAATCAAGACAAAATGAATGACAATGATAAGGAGAAGATTGAGCTTCTAACTAAAGAACACACTCTTAAGTTGGCTCATGAAACTATCTTCAAAGATCATCGAGAACTTTTAAGGGCTCATGAGAAGTTACGCTTTGAAAATCTCAATCTTGAGCGAGAGCATGAGTTCTTAAAAGCAATCAATGATGATCTCCGTAAGAAAAGTTCTTCTTACATTGCCAAGCGTTTACTCTTATCTACTTACATGCCTCAAATCAAGTCTAGTAACAAGTACAAGAAAGATACTTCCTCTAGTAGTAACAATAATAATGTCAAATCCAATATTGTTGCTTCTAGTAGTTCTCTTGATTCCACTAATGATTCTCTTAGCCAAGTTACACTTGAGCAAGAAAATAGCCTATTGAAGGGAATTATAGAGAAAGGTGTTTACAAGAGCCTTGCCGGGAGTAAGCAATTCGAGGAAATTGTACGCAAGCAAGGACGGCACCGGAAGAATCAAGGTGTTGGTTTTGAACAAAAGTTCAATGCCAATGGAGTTGAGTGGGAAGAAGATCAATACCCCAAGACGAAGTTTGTTCCTCAACAAGAGAAGTATGATCCTACTTCCTTCAAGGGAACAAAATCTCAAGATGATCTTCCACCACAAGACCACAAGAACAAAGGCAAGGACAAGCTTCAAGAAGAGATTGATGCATTCGAAGAAGAACCTAAAGCCTCGTTCAAGTGGGTTCCCAAGACTACGTCAAGTTCTACTTCATCAAGTACAACTACAACTCCAAGGATTCCCATCAAGATGATGTGGATCCCGAAGAAGAAGAACTAGAGAGTTCTTGATGGTGACTCCGCCAACATTCTTCACTCATATCATTATGGCAAGAACAAGTGCAATCAACCTCCACATCTTGCACTAGTTCAAGGAGTCACAAACCCTCATGTTGGTAAGGCAAGGGACAAGGTAACCTAATGATTTCATGGACATCATCTTGTGTGTGCATCACTCTATGTCTATGGATATTCTTGTTTGTTCCTTGTGGGACTAACACATGTAGGTAAGTTGAAAGTGCAACTCACTCCAATGGAATGCTCCAAATGATCTACATCAACATTGAGCATCCACATCTTCAACACCTACATGAAGTCATCATCGACAAAACCCAAGGTTAGTTCATCCCTCTAAGGGGGGATCTCACATCTAGGGGGAGCTTAACTCTAAGAATTGAGTCAAAGCAACTCTAATGGTGTGAACACATCAATGCATTATGTAAAAGTGGTAAGCCCACTTGAGCTTAAACGATGAGTATGACCTATGATCAAATGTTCTCATTTGACTCCTAAGTCAATATACTCATATATAGATGACCTAGTCATCGCCAATTGTTTGATAGATGCTAGAATTGGTTGTGCATGCTTTGCCACATATTTCATTTGCCATCTTATTGTGTGAGCATGTTGGTGCATATTTTACTCATTCAAGGACATCCACTTGTTGTTTTGATTGTTTGGGTTCTTTTCTTTTTTGCCAAGTGGATGGACAAGAATGCCTAAGAACTTTCTCTAGCTATCTATGCTTTTCTCATCTCAAACTCTATTCATGCTACATCACAAAATTTGATCAAGTCAGATTCGAACCACTCTGTGTGAGGAGCACTCGGAGTCCCCGATTCGTCATAGACTTAAACTTCCAAAACCTCTTTGTGACTCTCGGTCTGACCGATTCCTCCATTTCAGTCCTACCGAGATCATTAAGTTGATCTGAGTTTTCAATCTCGGTGCAACCGATTTGAACTTTTCGGTCACACCGATTTGCTGTAATTGTACACAGTTATGCATCTCGGTGCCATCGAGTTGTTCCACTCGGTCACACCGACAGGGTCGGGCTATATATAGCCACGGGCAAAATTTTGGAAATTTCTCTGAACCCTTTCGCCCGCGCAATAGCTCGCTCTGCCATCGAAGGTCTCCGGATCGTCTCCTCATCGCCAGCAGCCTCCTGTCGCTGGTCTCCGCCGCCGTCAACGGATTTCGCCCCCGCCGTTACCACCGTAGCGAGTTCACCGCCAAGCTAGGGTAAGGACTCGATCATTGTGCTATCCTCATCTGATTCCTAACACATTGTGTTCTTATTGATTCTTGACACAATTGAAACACTCCTATCCACTCAATGCAATCCGTAGATTAGATGAGATTCAAAATTTTAGGGTTAGGTTTCCGCCGAAACCATCTCGGACACACCGAGTTGAAAAACTCGGTCCCACCGATTTGGCTTATGCCATTGCACTAGTGACTCTCAGTCTGACCGAGAATTACTAATCGCTGCGACCAATTTTAGGATTCTGTGAAACCCTAGCAGTCTCGGTGCCACCGAACTGTGACTCGGTCCAACCGAGATCATCAGTTTAGGTTCCAAAACTGCTTCGGTATCACCGAGTTTGAAAATCGGTTGATCCGAAATGCTTTTCGTGGAAAACTAAAACTGAATTTTTGAATCATTCTTTTGCAAAAATCTGCATTTTGTGATGCTCATCCACTCTATCTCATCTATAACTCTTCACGAGGTCAGTGATCAGTGTTTGCAGATGTCGCACTGAGTGACAGCCGAGAATAGGTCAGAAGAGCAGATTGACATGAGCAAGGGCACTAGTCCCTCAAGTTCTACAGATGAAGGGAGCAGAAGCACTCCTAGCAACCTGCCCAAAGCTGCTACCAGGCAAAGGAGGAAGAGAACTTCAGACTCAGAGGATGAGGACTACAAAGCTGAAGGAGATGAGGCTACTTCCAAGAAAGTAGTGCTCAAGAAGGAATATGGCTCAGCACATAGCACAAAGCCTGGACTGAAAAAGAAAGTTCCTGCCAAGAGGACACCAATGCCCAAAGCCAAAAGGTCCACTCAAGTGCTAGAACAGACTAAACCCAAAGAGGCACCTGAAAAGAAAGTCACATCTTCCAAACCCAAGAAAGTTCCCACTGGAGAGACTATGAAGTTCACCATAGAATCAGAGGATGGAGGTGCTCAGGACAAGAAGAAGAAGAGAGCAAGAACCAAAACTGCCCAGGTTCTTGGAAAGCCCTCTATGAGAAGAGATTCTGAAGAAGAAGAGGTTGCTACACCAGCACCCAAGGCACCCAAGCTTATGGGTGATGCTATAAGATCAGGGGCTGCAACATCTAAGCCCAAGGAAGCACCCAAAGCTGCCTCCAAGGCCAAGCTTGTACCAAAGAGGAATACTAGGAGTATTCCAGCTGCTGAGAAGAACAAGGCCCCAGTGCCAAATGTTGCTGAAGAAGAAGATGAAGAAGGACAGGTCCTAAGGAAGCTCAAGCCCAAGATACCAGACCACAATGATGCCCATCCTGTGGCTGAGGACATGAGGATCAGGAAGGATTCAAGGTTGAGGCTGTGGAGGATGGAAGATCCATATGCCTCCAGGAGAAGAACTGCTGTTGATTACAGGTTCCATACAAAGGAACATCAGGACTTCTATGAGACAATTCTGTTGGATAAGAAGCCCATAGTTTGTGATATGAGGTGGGTTGACTGGACCTACATCAAGGAAAATGAAGAGCACTATCCTGGAGGGCAAGACAGCTTTGTTGCTTGTGGAGTTGCTGATTTTGTTGGGCAAAAGCTCACCCACTGGAATGATGAACTTATCATGCAATTCTACTCCACAGCACACTTTTATCCAGATGGAAGAATTGTTTGGATGTCTGAAGGTACAAGGTACCAGTCAACTGTTGAAGATGGGCAAGTCTGATAAATGCCCCAAAGGAAAATGAGGATGACCTGGATATCTATGTAAAGAAGAAGATAGATCACAATTCCATGGCACACATGTACAAGGAGATCCCAGACAAGGCAGTTGAGACACTTAAGTTTGGATCAGTGCACTTTCTGTTGTCAGGGCTGCCAACTATCAATTGGATTCTGAGGCACACTCTGTTGCCCAAGTCTGGTGACCACAACATGATCAGAGGGCATGCCATCAACATGTTGCATGTGTTTGATGTGCCACAGAAGTTCAAAGTCATGAGCCTTATGATTGAAACCATTAAGAGGACTACAACAGATCAGAAGAGGAGCTGTGGATATGCACCTCAGATTCAGGAGTTGATAAACTCAAAGATGGGCACAGGGAAATATCAATTGGATAAGGAACACTTTCCACTTTATCCAGACTTTGAGGATAATGAGGTTGTCATGAATGAGAATGATCCATCATCAGTTCAAGCTCAAGAGAAGAAGGAGAAGGCAAAGAAGGAGAAGGCTGCTAGGATGCCAACTCAAGAGGAGGCATCTGAGTATTTCTTGAAGAACAAGCAGGAGCAGCTTGGTTACTTGATGGCATCAACACTGAGGATTGAGAAGGGACTGGCCACCCTCACTCAGAATCAGGAGAGCTTGGAAAGAATCATGGAACTCAAATTCCATGACCTTGATGTCAAAATAACTGAGATTTAGTCAGTTGTAGAGCAGCTGCAGGATGACATGCAGGAGAGGTAGGGCAAGACTACCACAAATGTGTTTGCCAGAGTGCCTAGAGCCCAGAGGTCAGTTGCAGTGCCTATGGCAGACACTAGAGCAACATCTTCAGCACCAGCTACAGCCCCTTCAGCTCCAGTGCAACCAGCTCCAGCATCAACTCCAGCACCCTCTAGTTCAACTGAAGCCTTCGTTCTTGGAGTTATCCAGACACCACCACCTGAAGATCAAGCCTGAGAGTCGATCTAGCACTATGCATTTTCTATGAACTTTTTGGTAACTTGTTGCCAAAGGGGGAGAAAATGTATAGATCATAGGCTTCGAGAGAGAGAGAGAGTGTTGCTTTTGTTCTCTCTTGCTTTATTTGGTGGTTAAACTTGTTTGTTTTGATTGCTTGAGATACTATGCTTGTGAGACATTGATGATCATGTGTTTGATCATAAGCTACACTTATGCATGTTTGATTATATTATCTTATCTATCCTATGTGATCATTCACTTTGCTTGGTGATGAGTGCATGTATTCAATGTTTATTATTTTGAGCGCTCCACCAAGATGTATGTGACATGGAAGAGTAACCCATGAGCCTAATTCATTGTGCATTTGCAGTCCAAAGCAAATCTTAAACTATGCACAAATTTAGGGGGAGCTCTTGCTTATCACATACTTCTCAAAGCGACGATGTTGTTAAATCTTATTATCATTTGTCGAAGCTTTGATCTATATGTTGTCATCAATTACCAAAAAGGGGGAGATTGAAAGTGCAACCATCCCTAGGTGGTTTTGGTAATTCATAACAACATATAGCTCATTGAGCTAATGCTATTCCAAGACTATTATTTCAGGAAAGCTCAATGAATGGCATGGCATGGATGATGAAAGTGGATCCCTCAAAATACTAAGGACAAAGGATTGGCTCAAGCTCAAAAGCTCAAGACTCTTCATTTTATATTTTAGTGATCCAAGATCACATTGAGTCTATAGGAAAAGCAAATACTATCAAGGAGGGATGAGGTGTTGCTTAATGAGCCTCTTGCTTCATGTGCTTAGTGATATGCTCCAAAACCCTCAGCTACTTTCTCACATCCACAAATGACCTAAACCCAAAGCCAAAATTGGTCACACCGATTCTTCCTATCCGGCACCACCAATTCCAAAAGTCATAGCCATTGCCACAAACCCTAAGCAAATCCGTCTTACCAATAGGGATCTCGGTCTCACCGAGATGGAATTGTAATCTCTCTGTTTCCCTTCGTAACGTTTCGGTCTAACCGAAGTGAGCGATCGGTCCCACCGAGATTGCAATGTAAACTCTCTGTTTCCCTTTTGTAACATTTCGGTCTCACCGAAAAGAGCAAATCGGTCCCACCGAGTTTACCTAACCAACTCTCTGGAAAGCTTATTACCAAATCGGTCTCACCGAGTTTGTGTAATCGGTCTTACCGAGATTACGTTATGCCCTAACCCTAACCGAATTGGTCTCACCAAGATGCATGTCAGTCCCACCAAAAATCACTAACGGTCACTAGGTTTACTAAATTGGTCCAACCTAGTCTGTTGAATCGGTCCCACCGAGTTTGGTAAATTGTGTGTAACGGTTAGATTTTGTGTGGAGGCTATATATACCCCTTCACCTCCTCTTTATTCGTGGAGAGAGCCATCAGAACAAACCTACACTTCCAACTTACCATTTCTGAGAGAGAACCACCTACTCATGTGTTGAGGCCAAGATATTCCATTCCTACCATATGAATCTTGATCTCTAGCCTTCCCCAAGTTGCTTTCCACTCAAATCTTCTTTCCACCAGATCCATAACCTATGAGAGAGAGTTGAGTGTTGGGGATACTATCATTTGAAGCACAAGAGCAAGGAGTTCATCATCAACGCACCATTTATTACTTCTTGGAGAGTGGTATCTCCTAGATTGGCTAGGTGTCACTTGGGAGCCTCCGACAAGATTGTGGAGTTGAACCAGGAGTTTGTAAGGGCAAGGGGATCGCCTACTTCGTGAAGATCTACCGCTAGTGAGGCAAGTCCTTCGTGGGCGACGGCCATGGTGGGATAGACAAGGTTGCTTCTTCGTGGACCCTTCGTGGGTGGAGCCCTCCGTGGACTCAAGAACTGCTACCCTTCGTGGGTTGAAGTCTCCATCAACGTGGATGTACGATAGCACCACCTATCGGAACCACGCCAAAAACATCCATGTCTCCAATTGCGTTTGAATCCTCCAAACCCTTCCCTTTACTTTCTTGCAAGTTGCATGCTTTAATTTCCGCTACCTATATACTCTTTGCATGCTTGCTTGAATAGTGTGATGATTGCTTGACTTGTTCTAAAGTAGCTAAAATCTGCCAAACTCTAAAATTGGGAAAAGGTTAAGTTTTTAATTGGTCAAGTAGTCTAATCACCCCCCCCCCCTCTAGACATACTTCAAGGTCCTACAGGAGTTCACCAACAACTATGAGTCAGATGCCAAGAAGACCGAGGAAGCCATCTATAAGCTACATGAGAAGATAGAGCACCTCCAAGCCCAAATCTATGATCTGCAAAACCAAAACTGTGAGTATGAATATAGATTCAAAAGGATGAGTTTGGCTGCAGATTTGAGGATTCCGGAGACTCGATCATCCTTCTATGATGGTGAGCCTATGCCATGGAAGGTGGACGACAAGCTTGCATCATCATCAACACATCCACCGCCAACAACAAGGAAGGAGACATAATCACCTGGGTATGGGCACTCCCCTTGGCAACTGCCAAGCTTGGGGGAGGTGCCCTAGTATCGTATCACCATCACAACTCCTATCTTTACGTTTTTCTTAGTTCGATCCTATTAGTAGTATCTTCATTTAGTAGAATAAAGTCATGGCATGATCTAGTTTTGAGTTTTGCTTTATGATCTCTCTTTGTAATCGAGTCCGTGAGCTTTATAATAAAGATTAGTGTTGAGTCAAGGGCTTGAGTATTTTGCCATGATCTTGGGTGATTAGAAGAAAAAGAATAAAAAGAATCAAAGAGTTCGTATTGATCTTAGTGAAAGTAATGACTCGACGTAGAAAGAGGATGATGATTAAAAGTTGTTGGGAGTTGGCAAATATAGCTTTGGCCATCGTTGCAATTAATAGGAAGTAATAAGGAAAGAGGGTTTCACATATAGATATATTATCATTGACATCTTTTATGAATGGGAGCACTCATTAAAATATGACATGCTAAAGATTTGAGGTTGGACAAGGAAGACAACATAATGAGTTATGTTTTCTTATATCTGAGATAAAGTATGTTGTCATGGTTCCTCTATCGTGTTGAGCTTGCCTTTCCCCCTCATGCTAGCCAAATTCTCAGCACTAAGTAGAAATACTACTTGTGTTTCCAAATACCCTTAAACCAGTTTTGCCATGAGAGTCCACCATATCTACCTATGGATTGAGTAAGATCCTTCAAGTAAGTTGTCATCGGTGCAAGCAATAAAAATTGCTCTCTAAATATGCATGATTTATTAGTACGGAGAAAATAAACTTTGTACGAACTTGTTGTGGACGCAATAAAAGCAACGGACTGCATAATAAAGGTTCACATACAAGGGGCAATATAAAGTGACGTTCTTTTGCATTAAGATTTTGTGCATCAACCCTAAACACGCATGACAACCTCTGCTTCCCTTTGCGAAGGGCCTATCTTTTATTATTATCATTTACCTTATGCAAGAGTCACAGTGATCTTCACCTTTCCATTTTTATTTTATCCTTTGGCAAGCTCAGCATGTTGGAAAGAACATGATATATATATATCTAATTGGATGTGGGGGAGCATGAATTATTATTGTTGACATTACCCTTGAGGTAGAAGGTTGTGGGGAAAAACTATAAGCCCCTATCTTTCTCTGTGTCTGATTAAAACTCCGTAACCACAAGTATCATGTGAGCGTTAGAAATTATGAAGGACTAAGTGATAGTTGAGTATGTGGACTTGCTTTTAAGCTCTGACATAGACTCTTTCCGATGTTATGATAAATTGCAATTGCTTCAATGACTGAGGGTACAATTTGTTGGTGCTCAATAAGGTTTCTGATTCATACTTTGGCTTTGTGAGAAGATCATCACTTGAACATGAGTAACCATATGACAAAATTTACATATGTTGCTGTTATGAAACAATCATGATGCCTTCATGTCCGTATTTTATTTTTATCGACGCCTCTACCTCTAAACATGAGGACATATTTATTGTTATCGGCTTTTCGCTTGAGAACAAGCGAGTTCTAAGCTTGGGGGAGTTGATACATCCATTTTGCATCATGCTTTTATGTCAATATTTATTGCATTATGGGCTGTTATTTCACGTTATGTCACAATACTTATGGCTATTCTCTCTTATTTTACAAGGTTTACATGAAGAGGAGAATGCCGCACTGGAATTCGGGTTGGAAAAGGAGCAAACATCAAGGACTATTCTCAAGAACTCCAAAAGCCCTGAAACTCCACGGAATACCTTAAAATAAATAAAGAAAAATCTTCGCCAAAGATGAAGGCCAGGGTGCCCACACCCTGCTCATGAGGGTGGGCCCCCCTGGGCGCGCCCCCCTACCTCGTGGGCCCTCTGGTGGCTCTTCGACGTCCATCTTCTCCCATATGAAGTCTTTCGATGAGAAAAAAATAGAAGAGAACCTTTCGGGATGAGACTCCGCCGCCATGAGGCAGAACCTTGGCGGAACCAATATAGGGCTCCGGCAGAGCTGTTTTGCCGGGGACACTTCCCTCCGGGAGGGGGAAATCATCACCATCGTCATCACCAACGCTCCTCTCATTGGGAGAGGGCAATCTCCATCAACATCTTCACCAGCACCATCTCATCTCCAAACCCTAGTTCATCTCTTGTATCCAATTCTTGTCTCCAAGTCCGGGATTGGTGCTAGTAGGTTGCTAGTAGTGTTGATTACTCCTTGTAGTTGATGCTAGTTGCTTTAATTGGTGGAAGATCATATGTTCAGATCCTTTATGCACATTATTACCCCTTTGATTATGAACATGAATATGCTTTGTGAGTAGTTACGTTTGTTCCTAAGGACAAGGGAGAAGTCTTGCTATTAGTAGTCATGTGAATTTGGTATTCATTCGATATTTTGATAAGATGTATGTTGTCTAACCTCTAGTGGTGTTATGTGAACGTCGACTACATAACACTTCACCATTATTTGGGCTTAGAGGAAGGCATTGGGAAGTAATAAGTAGATGATGGGTTGCTAGAGTGACAGAAGCTTAAACCCTAGTTTATGCGTTGCTTCGTAAGGGGCTGATTTGGATCCATATGTTTCATGCTATGGTTAGGTTTACCTTAATACTTTTGTTGTAGTTGCGGATGCTTGTCCAAGTAAGGGCAGTAGGCAAGCACCGGTCCACCCACATATCAAATTATCAAAGTACCGAACGCGAATCATATGAGCGTGATGAAAACTAGCTTAACGATATTCCCACGTGTCCTCGGGAGCGCTTTTCCTATTATAAGAGTTTGTCCAGGTTTGTCCTTTTGTACAAAAAGGATTGGGCCACCTTGCTGCACTTTATTTACTTTTGTTACTTGTTGCTCGTTACCATTTATCCTATCACAAAACTATCTGTTACCACTTATTTTAGTACTTGCAGAGAATACCTTGCTAAAAACCGCTTATCATTTCCTTCTGCTCCTCGTTGGGTTCGACACTCTTACTTATCGAAAGGACTACGATAGATCCCCTATACTTGTGGGTCATCAGGGATCATCTTATAATGCTACCGCCGTACTAAGCAAAATAAGATGCATAAAAAATAAACATCACATGCAATCAAGATATGTGACATGATATGGCCATCATCATGTTGTGCTTTTGATCTCCATCTCCAAAGCATCATCATGATCTCCATCGTCACCGGCTCAACACCTTGATCTCCATCGTTGCGTCGTGGTCGTCTCGCCAACTATTGCTTCTACAACTATCACTAACACATAGTGATAAAGTAAAGCAATTACATGGAGTTTGCATTTCATACAATAAAGAGACAACCATAAGGCTCCTGTCGGTTGCCGATAACTTTTACAAAACATGATCATCTCATACAATAATGTATATCACATCATGTCTTGAACATATCACATCACAACATGCCCTGGAAAAACAAGTTAGACGTCCTCTACTTTGTTGTTGCAAGTTTTATGTGGCTGCTATGGGCTTCTAGCAAGAACCGTTCTTACCTACGCATCAAAACCACAATGGTGATTTATCAAGTTTGTTGTTTTTACCTTCAACAAGGACCGGCCGTAGTCAAATTCGATTCAACTAAAGTAGGAGAAACAGACACCCGCCAGCCACCTTTATGAAAAACTAGTTGCATCTCTGTCGGTGGAACCGGTCTCATGAACATGGTCATGTAAGGTTGGTCCGGTCCGCTTCATCCAACAATACCGCCGAATCAAAATAAGACATTGGTGGTAAGCAGTATGACGATCACTGCCCACAACTCTATGTGTTCTACTCATGCATATCATCTATGCATAGACCTGGCTCATGATGCCACTCTTGGGGAACATAGCATGCAATTTCAAAAAAATTCCTACGCTCATGCAAGATCTATCTAGGAGATGCATAGAAACGAGGGGGAGAGTGTGTCTATGTACCCTCGTAGACCGTAAGCGGAAGCGTTTCACAATGCGGTTGATGTAGTCGAACTTTACTCACGATCCACCGGTCGAGTACCAAACGTACGACACCTCCGAGTTCTGCACACGTTCAACTTGCTGACGTCCCTTGCCTTCTTGATCCAGCAAGATGTCGAGGTAGTAGATGAGTTCCGTCAGCACGACAGTGTGGTGATGGTGACAGTGAAGTGATCTCCGCAGGGCATCGCCTAAGCACTACGAAGTTATGACCAGAGGCATAAACTGGAGGGGCGCCGCATGCAGCTAAGATAATGTCTGGGTGTGCTAGGCGTGCCCCTCCCACATATATATAGGTGGGGGAGGAGGGAGCAGCCCGGGGGCGCCCCAAGTAGGACTCGAATCCTATTTGGGGTTTCCCCAAGTGGCGCCCCCGTGCCTTTTTCCACCGGAGAAGAATGGGAAGGGGAAGAGAGAAAGGAATGGGGGGGCTAACCCCACTTTTTCCTTCTCCCAATTGGCCTCCTGCCATAGGGGGGCACGCCACCCCTTGTGGGCTGGTGTGCTCTCCTCTCATGGCCCCTATGGCCCATATCTTTCCCCCAGGAGTTCCAGTAACCCCTCCGGTACTCCGACAAATACCCGATACACTCCAGAATACTTCCGGTGTCCGAATATGATTGTCCTATATATATCAATCTTTACCTCTCGACCATTTAGAGACTCCTCATCATGTCCGTGATCACATCCGGGACTCCGAACAACATACAATCACCAAATCACATAACTCATATAATACTATATCGTCAACGAACGTTAAGCGTGCAGACCCTACAGGTTCGAGAACTATGTAGACATGACCGAGACACCTCTCCGGTCAATAACCAGTAGCGGAACCTGGATGCTCATATTGGCTCCCACATATTCTATGAAGATCTTTATTGGTCAAACTGTTATGACATACGTGATTCCCTTTGTCAATCTGTATGTTACTTGCCCGAGATTCGATCGCCGGTATCTTCATACCTAGTTCAATCTCGTTACCGGCAAGTCTCTCAAGGAAATATGCCCTAGAGGCAATAATAAAGTTGTTATTTATATTTTCTTATATCATGTAAATGTTTATTATTCATGCTAGAATTGTATTAACTAGAAACTTAGTACATGTGTGAATACATAGACAATACATAGTGTCCCTAGTATGCCTCGACTTGACTAGCTCGTTAATCAAAGATGGTTATGTTTCCTAACCATAGACATGTGTTGTCATTTGATGAACGGGATCACATCATTAGGAGAATGATGTGATGGACAATACCCGTCCGTTAGCTTAGCATTGTGATCATTACAGTTTTATTGCTACTGCTTTCTTCATAACTTATACATGTTCCTCTGACTTTGAGATTATGCAACTCCCGAATACCGGAGGAACACCTTGTGTGCTATCAAAGGTCACAACATAACTGGGTGATTATAAAGATGCTCTATAGGTGTCTCTAAAGGTGTTTGTTGAGTTGGCATAGATTGAGATTAGTATTTGTCACTCCGTGTATCAGAGAGGTATCTCTGGGCCCTCTCGGTAATGCTCATCACTATAAGCCTTGCAAGCAATGTGACTAATGAGTTAGTTGTGGGATGAAGCATTACGGAACGAGTAAAGAGACTTTCCGGTAAAGAGATTGAACTAGGTATGATGATACTGACGATCGAATCTCGGGCAAGTAACATACCGATGACAAAGGGAACAACGTGTGTTGTTGTGCGGTTTGACCGATAAAGATCTTCGTAGAATATGTAGGAGCCAATATGAGCATCCAGGTTCCGCTATTGGTTATTGATCGGAGATGTGTCTCGATCATGTCTACATAGTTCTCGAACCCGTAGGGTCCGCACGCTTAACGTTTGATGACGATTTGTATTAAGAGTTATGTGTTTTTGATGACCGAAGTTTGTTCGGAGTCCCTGATGAGATCACGGACATGACGAGGAGTCTCGAAATGGTCGAGACATAAATACTGATATATTGGAAGGTTATGTTCGGACACCAGAAAGGTTTCGGATAGGTTCGAACATTTTCCGGAGTACCGGGAGGTTACCGGAACCCCCCAGGAGAGTATTGGGCCTTCATGGGCCTTAGTGGGAAGAGGAGGCCTGCGGCCAAGAGGTGGCGCACGCCCCCCCTAGCCAAACTGAATTGGACTAGGGGAGGGGGTGCGCCCCCCCCCCTTCCTTTTCCCTCTCTCTTTCCCTTCCCCCTTCTCCTACTCCGGAAAGGAAAGTGGACTCCTACTAGGACTGGGAGTCCTAGTAGAACTCCCCCCTTTGGCGTGCCCCTCTAGGCCGGCCGCCTCCTTCCTCCCTCCTTTATATACGGGGGTAGGGGGTCAATCTCTTAGCCGTGTACGATGTCCCCTCCATAGTTTAACACCTCGGTCATACCATCATAGTGCTTAGGCGAAGCCCTGCACCCGTAACATCATCATCACCATAACCACGTCGCCGTGCTGACGAAACTCTCCCTTGTCCTCAACTAGATCAAGAGCACGAAGGACGTCATTGTGCTGAATGTGTGCTGAACACGGAGGTGCCATACGTTCAATACTTGGATCGGTTGGATCGTGAAGACGTTCTACTACATCAACCGCGTTACTAAATGCTTCCGCTTTCGGTCTATGAGGGTACGTGGATATACTCTCCCGTCTGGTTGCTATGCATCTCCTAGATAGATCTTGCATGATCGTAGGAATTTTTTTGAATTACTACGTTCCCAACAATCTCTTTACTCGTTCTGTAATACATCATCTTGCAACTAACTCATTAGCCACTTTGCTTGCAAGGCTTCTTATGATGTGTATTACCGAGAGGGCCCAGAGATACCTCTCTGATACTCGGAGTGACAAATCCTAATCTCGATCTATGCAAACTCAACAAACACCTTTGGAGATACCTCTAGAGCATCTTTATAATCACCCAGTTATGTTGTGATGTTTGATAGCACGGAAGGCATTCCTAATCTCATGGTCGAAGGAATATGTATTTGACATGAAGAAAGCAATAGCAATAAAACTGAATGATCAATATGCTAAGCTAACAGATGGGTCTTGTCCATCACATCATTCTCCTAATGATGTGATCCCATTATAAAATAACAAATCATGTCCGTGGTTAGGAAACCTTAACCATCTTTGATCAATGAGCTAGTCAAGTAGACGCTCACTAGGGACATAGTGTTTGTCTATGTATTCACACATGTATTTAGGTTTCCGATCAATACAATTCTAGCATGAATAATAAACATTTATCATAAATAAGGAAATATAAAATAACAACTTCATTATTGCCTCTAGAGCATATTTCCTTCAGATGAAGAGACGCGAAGCCCCTGGTTCAGCCTAGGTGGTGGAGCAGGTTGATGTCTACTATGCTACTTATTCTGGTAGACTCGTGTTGAGCCTCCAAGTGTAGAGAAGATGGTCTCTCTCAAACAACCCTGCAACCAAATAACAAAGAGTCTCTTGTCTCCCCAACACACCCAACACAATGGCAAATTGTATAGGTGCACTAGTTCGGCGAAGAGATGGTGATAAAAGTGTAATATGGATGGTAGAAATATATTTTTATAATCTGAATAAATAAAAACAGCAAGGTAGCAATCGATAAGACTGAGCACAAACGGTATTGCAATGCTTGAAAAAAAGGCCTAGGGTCTGTACTTTCGCTAGTGCAATCTCTCAACAATGCTAATATAATTGGATCATATAGCCATCCCTCAAGGTGCAATGAAGAATCACTCCAAAGTTCCTATCTAGCGGAGAACATAAGAAGAAATTGTTTGTAGCTATTCTTTCCGATTGATCTATCCAAGAGTTCGTACTAAAATAACACCAAGTTATTCTTTACGATCGATCTATCAAGAGTTCATACTAAAATAACACTAAGTTATTATTTCCAATTGATCTATCAAGAGTTCATACTAAAATAACACCAAAGCAAATTCAGATTCATAATACTCAATCCAACCCAAAGAACCTCAAAGAGTGCCCCAAGATTTATACTGGAGAAACAAAGACAAGAATGTGCATCAACCCCTATGCATAGATTACCCCAAATGTCACCTCGGGAATCCGTGAGTTGAGTGCCAAAACATATATCAAGTGAATAAATATAATACCCCATTGTCATCACGGGTATTCATATGCAAGACATATATCAAGGGATCTCAAATCCATAAGAGTATTCAATCTGATAAGAACAAAATCTCAAAGGGAAAACTCAATTCACAACAAGATAGAGAGGGAAATACCATATGATCCGACTATATTAACAAAGCCCGCGATACATCAAGATCGTGACATCTCAAGAACACAAGAGAGAGAGAGAGATTAAACACATTGCTACTGGTACAAACCCTAAACCCGAGGGTGGACTACTCCCTCCTCATCATGGTGGCCGCCGGGATGATGAAGATGGCCACCGGTGATGATTTTCCCCTCCGGCGGAGTGCCGGAATGGGGTCTAGATTGGTTTTTCTTGGCTATAGAGGCTTGCGGCGGCGGAACTTCTGATCTAGGGTTATTTTTGATGATTTCTCTATTTATAGGATTTTTCAGCGTTGGAATCACGCGAAGATGAGCCTCGAGGTGGGCACAACCCACCAGGGCGCGCCTGGGCCCCCTGGCGCGCCCCGGTGTCTTGTGCTCATGTCCTTCACCTTCTGGTCGTCCCATGAAGTTTCTAGTGCCTCTTTTATTCCAACAAAATCATCAAAAAGTTTTGTTGCATTTAGAGAACTTTTATTTCTGCACAAAAAACAACACCACAGTAGTTCTGCTGAAAACAACGTCAGTCCGGATTAGTTCCATCCAAATCATTCCAAAACCATATAAAATTATTATAAACATGGCATGAATACTTCATAAATTATAGATACATTGGAGACATATTAGCATCCACAAGCTTAATTCCTACTCATCCTGGAGTAGGTAAATGATAAAAGAAATGATTTATGAAGTGTGAATGCTAGCAAAGTGCATAAGTTTGATCAATGATAATTTCAATCACTTTTGCTAGGATCATAACATCAATTCTTTCTCATAAAACTTCTCATATTAAAGTAACAATTGAAAACAGAATTTTTGATGTGGAATGCTACCTATCATATTTATCATATACTCTTTTCTTTTGTAGCATGGACATTTGTACTTGAATCATTCAAAGAAATAGTCTATAATTTGACATGAGGACTTCAATACTCAAGAATATCAACAAGAAACCATGTCTTTCAAAATATCAACACTAAAGAAAGTTATCCCTAGCCCATCATGCTCAATCATTGATCCATTCGCAAAACACACTCGCATATTTGCTACATCCAATGCTCCAGTACGATCATGGTGCCCCTTAGTTGGTGCTTTATAAGAGAAGATGGAGACTCAAATAAAAATAAAAATTGCATAAAGTAAATAGATAGGCCCTTTGTAGAGGGAAGTAGGGGTTTATAGAGGTGTCAAATCTCAAAGCTTAAATTGAGAGATAAAAGATTTTGGGAGGCATACTTTTCCCGTCAACGAAAACGACCGAGTAATTCCCAACGCTTTCCATGCTAGATATATCATAGGCGGTTCCCAAATAGAAAATAAAGTTTATTCCTTTTCCCCATTCTTTCACAATGCATGTCTATCCGTAACCACGGGTGCCCTCCATACCAACACTTTCCAAGGAATTTATTATTTGACAACATAAAGTAAATTTCTTTTTCATTTCGGGACTAGGCATCCCTAATACCTTTGTCGTACTCTCGTGCAAGGACAGGTGAATAAACACTCATCTTGAGAATAACACATCTAGCATGGAAAATATTGGGCACCCCCAGCCACTTCATGAGCGGTACGAGCACACAAAAAGGAAATTATTTTGAAAATTAGATGGCACATACAATTTTGCTTAGAACGGCATGGGAATACCGCATATAGGTAGGTATTGTTGTAGGGTGGAACCCTAGATGGAGATCTTTCACGAATTGGAGGGGAAATCCACAAGAACACAAAGAACACGAAGAACACAAGAGAGGGGAAACACTCAAATTGACTAGATCCAATCACACATATTCTAGATCCAGGAACACACAAGAGATCACAATGATTCAAGGACAGCAAAGGAAAGATACAAGGTACTAGTTCATCCCAATCCTATGAGGAAAGAGGTCTTGATGATCCTATGATGGGGATCCTTCCCTAGATGGGGTCTTGATATCCACAAGAGGATCTTCTCCCTTAGGAGGTCATGATCTCCATGGGAGGAAGATGAGCAAAGCTCTCTCTTTGTCTATCCAATACTTTGATGTCCCCTAAATGAGATAGGGAAGGGGTATGTATAGTCTAGGGACCAAATAGAGGGGGAGAGGGGGGATACAAGGGTAAAAACCCAAAGAGGCACGCAGGCCCTCGGAGTGGTGCCGCACCTGTGGTCAAACTGCCGGCACCCGGACCCACCAGGCGCCGGTTGAGGAGGACCAGCACCTGGGGTCCAAGGCCTGTGCACCCGGGCGGGCTGGTGGTGGCTGGTAGGCCGGGCACCCGGGGGGTGAGAGCCCGGGCACCCGGGGCGAGCTGGGCCGGCTCAGGCAGGAGGTCGGGCACCCGTGCTCAAGTGGCCGGGCACCCGGGGTGTGGCCCAGGCGCTGGTTGGGCGAAAGGCCGGGCACCCAGGCCAGGATGGGGCAACGCCCAGGCGGTGGCCGGGCACCCAGGGGCGACGCAGTTGGGCACTCGGGGTGTCCAGGCGACTTGGTCCCTCCAGCGGCTTCGTGTCCGGGAACTCCATCTTCTCGCACGTCTTGATGCTTCCCCTTCTACTTGGGTCTCCCGTGAACTTGGTGATTCCTCCTCCGTGCTTCCTCGTGATGATCTCCGAAGTACCTAAGAATGCATAACGTTTCCATTTGAGGTAGAATCCGACTCTCATATGAATCCGAAAGAAACTCGAAGAGGAAAGAGTTAACCTCAGTTTCGACGGTGCGTGTGCTCTTGTCATCGGTCTTCTTCGTCCTTGCGGTGATGGCCAAGGGATGCTCCGCATCATATCCCCCCCCCCCTTGGGAGAGATCCGTCCACGGATCGTGATCTTCATCACCATGGGAAGGAGACAGCGTCTCCGTGTAGAAGTGGACGAACACCAAGCACTTATCATGTTGAAGCTCGAAGTGGTCACTCTCCAATGTCGCACTGTCTTGTAATTCCTTCAAAAGGAGCAAAGATAACAAGCACTTGGAAAAACAAATGTGGTTGGCATTAAAGCAAAACCAAGCATTCAAGAGGTGATTCACCCAACAAGTGTTGCCATCAAGCATAGCATATGGTGTGACAAGGGATTGTGACATGTCATGTAAGCACATAAATTGAGCCAAATCAAGGACATCATGGAAACAAGCATGTAAATGTGAGGTAGCGATACAAATATGTGTTTCACGAGAATAAGAATCTACGTCAAGATCATAGCAAACATGCATAAAGTGCTCGACAAATGGTCGATGGTAGGCATAAGAATCATTCACAACACCAAAGAAGATGATATGTCTAAACACATGTGTCAAGTGCAAGACAATCCAAGCATAATGTGCATATGGTGTGGTGAAAATCAAGTGGCACTCAACACAATAGAAAGAGCAATTGTTCCTCATGTGTGAGGTAATCAAGGCAAGCATGTAGCAATCAATGGGACATGGCATATGTGAAGGAATGACATTGTTGCAACCAAACATGTGATAGGAGCAAGTAATCCAAGAATTGGATGCAACATGAGAAAGCATAGAAATTAAGTCGTGCAAACTAGTGGAGCTAAGATGCAACACACTAGAGGAACTCATGGCAATCATGTCATGTGAGCAAATAATAAGCATAGACAATGCACATGACATATCGCAAGCACGAACACAAAGCAAGATCAATGTGTCATCATAAGCATGGGGCACATAACAAACATGGCAATAACAAGCAATATCTCCACCAAACTTGCAAATACACAAACACGTAGTAGAATCAATCATCATGTGTAATGCAAAGCATGGGTCACAAATGCCTGGCAAAGGCATAGGAATGAGCATATCATGCAAAGTGAACATGGCACGATGGGCATATAATATGTAATGGACAATAACCCATAGCCAAGTGAGAGCCATGTAGAAGAATGCGCGAAGTCTTTGTGCGAAGAGAGCGGTGGGAAAGACAATCCATGGGATCACAAGTCATCATTGCTCTCTAGAGCTCGTTTTGTCAACTCGTGGGATTGCGAGGTTGACAAGTATTCATGGGTACCTACACAAAAGAGACACAAACCAAAGAAAGTGTGTGCATGGTAAATGTACAAATCATCCATCATGATGTGTATGTGCACGTGTGAGTTAGTACAAGATAAGCATCGCTCAAAGAAATTTGATGCATGGTATAAGAACATGTCATCCATCATGAAAGAATAGTTGTTATGTATAACATGATTAGGATGCGAATCTAGCATGCAAGTATATGGCACATAAGTAGCATTTTCATTCATGGGGAGCATAAGGTGCACACGATTATTGGGGTCATGCAATGGATGGGATGGATCAAAATCTCCTAACATGTATGAGGAAACTATGGGGGTCTCCTCATGTGCAATAGTGGAAACATCATATGGAGAATATTGACAATATTCAAAACAATGCATATCCGAAGCTAGGTGGTCATGGCATGGCATATGAGATAAATGATGCAAAGGGGGCTGTGACGCCCGGATAATTAAGCTACAGTAATCCCCCGCTAATGGTGCCATGTCATCACATTACTGTTGCTAATCCTCGCTTGATCGAAATCTTAGTTCGAACTCAAATTCAAATTAAAGCCCAAAATTCAAATTTCTCAAACATGCAAAATAAAATGTTCAAAGTGTGGCAAATATTCCCTAACTAATTGTAGTGGTGAACCAACATTTTTATAAAGTGGTTTAATGCAGTAAAGTAATTAAAACAAGGGTTTAAATAATTATTTAAATGCATTTCAAATAAGAAATTAATGCAAACTATTTTTAAAAAAGTACCAAGTTATTTGTGGCAGTGTCCTAATTGCTAATTCTAATTTAGGGCTTAGACCATATTTTATAAAACCTAAAATAAAATAAAACTAATTAGAAAACAGAAAGGTTTTAAAAGGTTAAAGAGAAAGCAAAAGCAAAAAAAACTTCCCTGACCCCCCCCCCCCCATGTGTCTCGGCCCACCAGGCAACCTAGCTCCCCCTGGGACACGGCCCACACCCACCGGCCAGCCCACCTAAACCGGCCCATCCACTGTTGGGGAACATAGTAATTTCAAAAAAAATCCTACGCACACGCAAGATCATGGTGATGGCATAGCAACGAGAGGGAAGAGTATTGTCCACGCACTCGTGAGATCCGAAGCGAAGCGTTATGACAACGCTGTTGATGTAGTCGACGCCTTCATGATCCGACCGATCCAAGTACCGAACGACGGCACCTCCGATTTCAGCACACGCTCAAGATGATGACGATCCCGGACCGATCCAAAGAAAGTGTCGGGATGAGTTCCACAAGACGACGGTGTGGTGATGATGATGATGTTCTACCGGCGCAGGGCTTCGCCTTAACTCCGCGACGATATGACCGAGTTGGAATATGGTGGAGGGGGGCATCGCACATGGCTAAGGAACGATCACGAAGATCAACTTGTGTGTCATGGGGTGCCCCCGCCCAGATATAAAGGAGCAAGGGGAGGAGGCCGGCCCTAGGAGGGCGCGCCAGTGTGGAGTCCTACTAGGACTCCCTAGTCCTAGTAGGATTCCAGCTCCCTTGTTGGAGTAGGAGAAGGGAAAGAGGGGAGAGGAAGAAGGAAGGGGCTGCCCTTGTCCAGTCGGACCAGAGGGGGCGCAGGCCTCCTTCCTTTGGCATCTCTCCTCTATTCCCGTATGGCCCAATAAGGCCCATATACTCCCGGCGAATTCCGTAACTCTCCCGGTACTCAAAAATACCCAATCACTGAACCTTCCGAACTCCGAATATAGTCGTCCAATATATCGATCTTTACGTCTCGACCATTTCGAGACTCCTCGTCATGTCCCCGATCTCATCCGGGACTCCGAACTCCTTCGGTACATCAAAACTCATAAACTCATAATATACCTGTCATCAAAATCTTAAGCGTGTGGACCCTACGGGTTCGAGAACTATGTAGACATGACCTAGAACTATTCTCGGTCAATAACCAATAGCGGAACTTGGATGCCCATATTGGCTCCTACATATTCTACGAAGATCTTTATCGGTCAAACCACATAACAACATACGTTGTTCCCTTTGTCATCGGTATGTTACTTGCCCGAGATTCGATCGTCGTTATCCAATACCCAGTTCAATCTCGTTACCGGCAAGTCTCTTTACTCGTTACGTAATGCATCATCCCGCAACTAACTCATTAGTCACATTGCTTGCAAGGCTTATAGTGATGTGCATTACCGAGAGGGCCCAGAGATACCTCTCCGACAATCGGAGTGACAAAACCTAATCTCGAAATACGCCAACCCAACATGTACCTTTGGAGACACCTGTAGTACTCCTTTATAATCACCCGCCACGTTGTGACGCTTGGTAGCACCCAAAGTGTTCCTCCGTAAACGGAGTTGCATAATCTCATAGTTACAGGAACATGTATAAGTCATGAAAAAGCAATAGCAACATACTAAACGATCAAGTGCTAAGCTAACGGAATGGGTCAAGTCAATCACATCATTCTCCTAATGATGTGATCCCGTTAATCAAATGACAACTCATGTCTATGGCTAGGAAACTTAACCATCTTTGATTCACGAGCTAGTCAAGTAGAGGCATACTAGTGACACTATGTTTGTCTATGTATTCACACATGTACTATGTTTCCGGTTAATACAATTCTAGCATGAATAATAAACATTTATCATGAAATAAGGAAATAAATAATAACTTTATTATTGCCTCTAGGGCATATTTCCTTCAGTCTCCCACTTGCACTAGAGTCAATAATCTAGTTCACATCGCCATGTGATTTAACACCAATATTCATATCTATATATGATTAACACCCATATTTCACATCGTCATGTGACCAACACCCAAAGGGTTTACTAGAGTCAATAATCTAGTTCACATCGCTTATGTGATTAACACCCAAAGAGTACTAAGGTGTGATCATGTTTTGCTCATGAGAGAAGTTTAGTCAACGGGTCTGTCACATTCAGAGCCGTATGTATTTTGCAAATATTCTATGTCCACAATGCTCTGCACGAAGCTACTCTAGCTAATTGCTTCCACTTTCAATATGTATCCAGATTGAGACTTAGAGTCATCTGGATCAGTGTAAAAGTTTGCACCAATGTAACTTTTACAACAAACTCTTTTATCACCTCCATAATCGAGAAACATCTCCTTAGTCCTTACTAAGGATATTCTTGACCGCTGTCCAGTGATCAACTATTAGATCAAAATTGTATTCCCTTGACAAACTCAGAGCAAGGTATACAATATGTCTGGTTCACAGCATAGCATACTTTATAGAACCTATGATGAGGCATAGGGAATGACTTTTCATTCTCTTTCTATTTTCTGCTATGGTCGGGTCTTGAGTCTTAGTCAACTTCACACCTTGCAACACAGGCAAGAACTCCTTCTTTGACTGTTCCATTTTGAACTACTTCAAAATCTTGTCAAGGTATGTACTCATTGAAAATCTTATCAAGCGTCTTGATCTATCTTAATAGATCTTGATGCTCAATATGTAAGTAGCTTTACCGAGGTCTTTATTTTAAAGAACTCCTTTCAAACACTCCTTTATGCTTTGCGAATAATTCTACATTATTTCCGATCAACAATATGTCATTCACATATACTTATCGAAATGTTGTAGTGCTCCCACTCACTTTCTTGTAAATACAGGGCTTCACCGTAAGTGCATATAAAACTATATGCTTTGATCAACTTATCAAAGCGTATATTCCAACTCGAGATGCTTGCACCAGTCCATAGATGGATCATCGAGCATGCACACTTTGTTAGCACCTTTAGGATTGACAAAACCTTTCGTTGCATCATATACAACTCTTCTTTAAGAAAACCATTAAGGAATGCAGTTTTGACATCCATTTGCCGATTTCATAAAATGTGGCAATTGCTAACATGATTCGGATAGACTTAAGCATCGCTACAGCTTGAGAAAATCTCATTGTAGTCAACACCTTGAACTTGTCAAAACCTTTTTGCATAAGTCGAGCTTTGTAGATAGTAACACTACTATCAACGTCCGCCTTCCTCTTGAAGATCCATTTATTTTTCTATGATTTGCCGATCATCGTGCAAGTCCACCAAAGTCCACACTTTGTTCTCATACATGGATCCTATCTCGATTTCATGGCCTCCACCATTTTGCGAATCTGGGCTCATCATCGCTTCCTCATAGTTCGTAGGTTTATCATGGTCTAGTAACATGACTTTCGTAACAGGATTACCGTACACACTGGTGCGGACCGTACTCTGGAAGACCACGAGGTTCAGTAGTAACTTGATCAAGTTTCATGATCATCATCATTAGCTTCCTCACTAATTGGTGTAGGAATCACTAGAACTGATTTCACTGATGAACTATTTTCCAATTCGGGAGAAGGTACAGTTACCTCATCAAGTTCTACTTTCCTCCCACTCACTTCTTTCGAGAGAAACTCCTTCTCTAGAAAGGATCCATTTTTAGCAACGAAAATCTTGCCTTCGGATCTGTGATAGAAGGTGTACCCAACAGTTTCCTTTGGGTATTCTATGAAGACACACTTCTCCGATTTGGGTTTGAGCTTATCAGGATGAAACTTTTTCACACAAGCATCGCAGCCTCAAACTTTAAGAAGCGACAACTTAGGTTTACTGCTAAACCATAGTTCATATGGTGTCGTCTCAACGGATTTAGATGGTGCCCTATTAAACGTGAATGTAGCTGTCTCTAATGCATAACCCCAAAACGATAGTGGTAAACCGATAAGAGACATCATAGATTGCACCATATCTAGTAAAGTACGATTACGACGTTCGGACACACCATTCCATTGTGGTGTTCTAGGTGGCGTGAGCTGTGAAACTATTCCACATTGTTTTAATTGAAGACCAAACTCGTAACTTAAATATTCGTCTTCGCGATCAGATCGCAGAAACTTTATTTTCTTGTTACGATGATTTTTCCACTTCACTCTGAAATTCTTTGAACCTTTCAACTATTTCAGACTTATGTTTCATCAAGTAGATATACCCATATCTGCTCAAATCATCTTGTGAAGGTCAGAAAATAACGATACTTGCCACGAGCATCAACACTTATTGGATCGCATACATCGGTATGTATTATTTCTAATAAGTCAGTAGCTTGTTCCATTGTTCCGGAGAACGGAGTTTTAGTCATCTTGCACAAAAGGCACGGTTCGCAAGCATCAAATGATTCATAACCAAGTGATTCTGAAAATCCATCTTTATGGAGTTTCTTCATGCGCTTTACACCGATATGACCTAAACGGCAGTGCCACAAATAAGTTGCACTATCATTATTAACTTTGCATCTTTTGGCATCAATATTATGAATATGTGTATCACTACGATCGAGATGCAACAAACTATTTTCATTGGGTGTATGACTATTGAAGGTTTTATTCATGTAAACAGAACAACAATTATTCTCTGACTTTAAATGAATAACCGTATTGCAATAAACATGATCAAATCATATTCATGCTCAACGCAAAAGCTAAATAACATTTATTTAGGTTTAACACTAATCCCGAAAGTATAGGGAGTGTGTGATGATGATCATATCAATCTTGGAACTACTTCCAACACTCATCGTCACTTCCCCTTCAACTAGTCTCTGCTTATTCTCAGAACTCCTGTTTCGAAGTTACTAAATTTTTAGCAACCGAACAAGTATCAAATACTCGGGGCTACTATAAACACTAGTAAGGTACACATCAATAACATGTACATCAAAATATACCCTTGTTCACTTTGCCATCCTTCTTATCCACCAAATATTTGGAGTAGTTCCACTTCCAAAGGACCATTTCCTTTGCAGAGAAGCACTCGGTTTCAGTGCTTAGGTCCAGCTTTGGGCTTCTTCACGGAGTAACAACTTGTTTGCCATTCTACTTGAAGCTTCCTTTCTTTCCCTTTGCCCTTTTCTTGAAACTAGTGGTCTTGTCAATCATCAACACTTGATGCTCGTTTTAATTTCTACCTTCGTCGATTTCAACATCACGAAGAGCTTGGGAATCACTTTCGCCATCCCTTGCATATTATAGTTCATCACGAAGTTCTACTAACTTGGTGATGGTGACTAGAGAATTTCGTCAATCACTATTTTATCTCGAAGATTGACTCCGCTTGATCCAAGCGATTGAAGTACCTGCATAACTGAGCACATGCTCACTAGTTGAGCGATTCTCCTCCATCTTTTAGCTATAGAACTTGTTGGAGACTTCATATCTCTCAACTCGGGTATTTGCTTGAAATATTAACTTCAGTTCCTGGATCATCTCATATGATCCATGACGTTCAAAACGTCTTTGAAGTCCCGATTCTAAGCCGTTAAGCATGGTGCACTAAACTATCAAGTAGTCATCATACTGAGCTAGCCAAACGTTCATAACGTCTGTATCTGCTCCTGCAATAGGTCTGTCACCTAGAGGTGCATTAAGGACATAATTCTTCTATGTAGCAACAAGGATAAACCTTCGATCACGGATCCAATCCGCATCATTGCTACTAACATTTCTCAACACAGTTTTCTCTAGGAACATATCAAAATAAACATATGAAAGCAATAACGCGAGCTATTGATCTACAACATAATTTGCAAAATACTACCAGGACTAAGTTCATGATAAATTTAAGTTCAATTAATCATATTACTTGAGAACTCCCACTTAGACAGACATCTCTCTAGTCATCTAAGTGATCACGTGATCCAAACCAACTAAACCATGTCCGATCATCATGTGAGATGGAGTAGTTTCAATGGTGAACATCACTATGTTGATCATATCTACTATATGATTCACGCCGACCTTTCGGTCTCTCGTGTTCCGAGGCCATATCTCAGATATGCTAGGCTCGTCAAGTTTAACCTGAATATTCCGCGTGTGCAACTGTTTTGCACCCATTGTATTTGAACGTAGAGCCTATCACACCCGATCATCACGTGGTGTCTCAGCACGAAGAACTTTCACAACGATGCATACTCAGGGAGAACACTTCTTGATAATTAGTGAGAGATCATCTTAGAATGTTACCGTCAATCAAAACAGAATAAGATGTATAACAGATAAACATCATATGCAATCAAAATATGTGACATGATATGGCCATGATCATCTTGCGCCTTTGATCTCCATCTCCAAAGTACTGTCATGATCTCTATCGTCACCGGCACGACACCATGATCTTCATCATCTTGATCTATATCAATGTTTCGTCACATGGTCGTCTCGCCAACTATTGCTATCGCATAGCGATAAAGTAAAGCAATTATTTGGCACTTGCATCTTATGCAACAAACAGACAACCATAGGGCTTCTGCCAGTTGCCGATAACTTCAACAAAACATGTCATCTCATACAACAACTTATATCTCATCACGTCTTGACCATATCACATCACAACATGCCCTGCAAAAACAAGTTAGACGTCCTCTACTTTGTTGTTGCAAGTTTTACGTGGCTGCTACGGGCTGAGCAAGAACCGTTCTTACCTACGCATCAAAACCACAACAATAGTTCATCAAGCTGGTGCTGTTTTAACCTTCGCAAGGACTGGGCGTAGCCACACTCGGTTCAACTAAAGTTGGAGAAACTAACACCCGCTAGCCACCTGTGTGCAAAGCACGTCGGTAGAACCAGTCTCGCATAAGCGTACGCGTAATGTCGGTCCGGGCCGCTTCATCCAACAATACCGCCGAACCAAAGTATGACATCTTTGGTAAGCAAGATGACTTGTATCGCCCACAACTCACTTGTGTTCTACTCGTGCATATAACATCAACGATAAAACCTAGGCTCGGATGCCTTTGTTGGGGAACGAGTAATTTCAAAAATTCCTATGCACATGCAGGATCATGGTGATGGCATAGCAACGAGAGGGAAGAGTATTGTCCACGCACCCTCGAGACCGAAGCGGAAGCGCTATGACAACGCTGTTGATGTAGTCGACGCCTTCATGATCCGACCGATCCAAGTACCGAACGCACGGA
Organism: Aegilops speltoides; assembly: GCA_021437245.1. NCBI lineage: Eukaryota > Viridiplantae > Streptophyta > Magnoliopsida > Poales > Poaceae > Aegilops > Aegilops speltoides. The sequence continues at coordinate 306,415,195 of CM038143.1, forward strand.
ACCTCCGAGTTCAGCACACGCTCAGCTCGATGACGATCCCGGACTCGATCCAGCAAAGTGTCGGGATGAGTTCCACAAGACGACGGTGTGGTGACGATGATGATGTTCTACCGGCGCAGGGCTTCACCTTAACTCCGTGACGATATGACCGAGGTGGAATATGGTGGAATGGGGCACCGCACACGGCTAAGGAATGATCACGAAGATCAACTTGTGTGTCATGGGGTGCCCCCTGCCCCCGTATATAAAGGAGCAAGGGGGAGGAGGCCGGCCCTAGGAGGGGCGCGCCAAGTGTGGAGTCCTACTAGGACTCCCTAGTCCTAGTAGGATTCCACCTCCCTTGTTGGAGTAGGAGAAGGGAAAGAGGGGAGAGGAAGAAGGAAAGGGGCTGCGCCCCTTGTCCAATTCGGATCAGAGGGGGGGCGCAGGCCTCCTTCATTTTGGCCTCTCTCCTCTATTCCCGTATGGCCCAATAAGGCCCATATACTCCCCGGCGAATTCCCGTAACTCTCTGGTACTCCGAAAAATACCCGAATCACTCGGAACCTTTCCAAACTCCGAATATAGTCGTCCAATATATCGATCTTTACGTCTCGACCATTTCGAGACTCCTCGTCATGTCCCCAATCTCATCCGGGACTCCGAACTCCTTCGGTACATCAAAACTCATAAACTCATAATATAACTGTCATCAAAACCTTAAGTGTACGGACCCTACGGGTTCGAGAACTATGTAGACATGACCTAGAACTATTCTCGGTCAATGACCGATAGCGGAACCTGGATGCCCATATTGGCTCCTACATATTCTACGAAGATCTTTATCGGTCAAACCGCATAACAACATACGTTGTTCCCTTTGTCATCGGTATGTTACTTGCCCGAGATTCGATCGTCGGTATCCAATACCTAGTTCAATCTCGTTACCGGCAAGTCTCTTTACTCGTTACGTAATGCATCATCCCGCAACTAACTCATTAGTCACATTGCTTGCAAGGCTTATAGTGATGTGCATTACCGAGAGGGCCCAAGTGATACCTCTCCGACAATCGGAGTGACAAAATCTAATCTCAAATACGCCAACCCAACATGTACCTTTGGAGACACCTGTAGTACTCCTTTATAATCACCCGATTACGCTGTGACGTTTGGTAGCACCAAAGTGTTCCTCCGGTAAACGGGAGTTGCATAATCTCATAGTTACAGGAACATGTATAAGTCATGAAGAAAGCAATAGCAACATACTAAACGATCAAGTGCTAAGCTAACAGAATGGGTCAAGTCAATCACATCATTCTCCTAATGATGTGATCCCGTTAATCAAATGACAACTCATGTCTATGGCTAGGAAACTTAACCATCTCTGATTCACGAGCTAGTCAAGTAGAGGCATACTAGTGACACTATGTTTGTCTATGTATTCACACATGTATTATGTTTCCGGTTAATACAATTCTAGCATGTATAATAAACATTTATCATGAAATAAGTAAATAAATAATAACTTTATTATTGCCTCTAGGGCACATTTCCTTCATCCACCCCACTACACCTACCCCCCCACCCCAACCGAACCCTAGCCACGAACCCCCACTCCCCCACTCGGTCCACTCCTCCCCTCCCTCGTCACTCCCCCTCCCATGACCCCGATCTGGATCGGGACCCCGCCTCCCTGACGACGCCTGCCGCCGCCAGACCTCAACCCCGTCGAACGCTGCCCCCTGCGTCCTCCCAGGCGCCCCCACTCGACTGGATCAGGGAGGGGCTAGATCCCGCGCCGCCCCAACGCGCCTCGACGCCGGCGCCCATCCCCTGCGTCTTCGTCCGTCATCACCGGACTGCCGCCGCCTCGTCCTCTCCCTCGTCGGACCTCCTCGAACCTCCCCGAGCCGTCTGCCTAGACCCCACGCTCCCGCGGTGAGCTTCTGCGCCGAACGCGTTGTCCCTTGTCCTCCTTTCGACCTCGTTGACCTAGTCACCGCCGTCCCCGCCTGCGGTCGGCGCGCTCCGGCCGCGCCTGTTGCGTGCTCACCGCGCCTCTCTACCTGCTGCCTCAGTGCCGCCGCCTCGCCATGATGCCCTCGACCACTTCCTCGACGCCTCTCCCGCACCCGTCTTGCTGGCGCGCGCTGCGGTGGCCTCGCGCCTCGCCTCTCCGCTTGCCGCCTGCCACCATGCTGCCCCGCACGCACTCGCCCTCGCCTCTCCCTGCTGCTCCAGCCCACTGCCGGCCCGTCCGCCGCTCGATCGCCTCGCTGGCGCGCGCTGCAGCCCGGCCGACCTCGCTGTGTCTGCGGCCCCTCCGCCGCCGCCTGCCTCACCTCGCTGGCACCTCTGTCGCCCCGGCAAGTGCCCACGCCCGCAGCTAGCGCCTGTGCCGCGATCGCCTCACAGGGCAATGACACGTGGGGCCAAGCCCCCAAAAACAATTTAAAATAAAAAGAAATGTATTTAAAAAAATAAGAATAAGTAATTAGTTAATTAGGTAATTAATTAACCTAATTAACTCTATTTAGTACCTAATTAACTTGTTTAGTTAACTAAAACTGTTAATTAGTTGTTAGACTATGACAGAACGACCCCACACGTCAGGGTTGACCTTGGTCAGCTCTGTTGACTGCTGACATCATGATGACGTCAAGCTGACGTCATAATTCCAATTTTGAATTAATAATAATTTCTGAATATTAATATAACTTTGAGAATTAATAGAAATTAAACCGTAGCTCGGATGAAAATGTTTTCCACATGAAAGTTGCTCAGAACGACGAAATGAATCCAAATACGCGATCTGTTCATCTGCCACATGCCCCTAACTACCTGAACATGCAACTTTTCCCCTCCGTTTCATCTGTCCAAAAATGCCTAACTCGTGAAAACTTTCTGGATGTTATCCCCTTCACGGTAACGTAGCACGCGCTAGAACACGTCTAGCTCTTCCTGTTGTCCTGTTATGCTCTTGCTTGCCACGTATTTACTTTTTCGTCCCCCTCTTCTCTCCGGTAGACCCCGAGACTGCCGCTGATGCCCCTGTGATCGACTACGTCACTGACGACCCTCCTTCTTGTCTGAGCAACCAGGCAAGCCCCCCTTTGATCATCCCGATATCGCCCATTCTATACTCTCATGCTTGCATTAGATTTTGCTACTGTTATTGATTGCTCCTATTCTGATGCATAGCCTGCTTTTGTACCTGCTTTTGTTACCTACTTGCTTATCCTAAACTACTTAGTATAGGTTGGTTAGTGATCCATCAGTGACCCCCACTTGTCCTTGTTGCCCCTGCTTCATCATCGACGACCTGATCAACGTGATCGACGACCAGAGCCCGATACCTCACATCACGTCACGCCCCTTTAGTTGCTCGACTCTGCAGAGCTACTCCCTCCGTTTCTTTTTAGTCCGCATATAAGATTTGGTCAAAGTCAAACTACACAAAGTTTGACCAAATTTATATAAAAAATTATGAACATCTGCAGTACTAAAACTATACAGAATGAAAATATGTTTCATGGTGCATCTGAATATACTGATTTCATATTGTGAATGTTTATATTTTGTAATATAAAGTTAGTCAAGTTCTATAAAGCTTGACTTTGACCAAACCTTATATGCGGACTAAAAAGAAACGGAGGGAGTACTATCGAGTGCCGAGGGTGATCCCTCATAACGCACTCCTGATGATAATTCTGTAGTGTAGCTATTCGGCCGTGGTCATCGAGGGTCATTTCCTCTTTCACCATTCCCGATACAGCTCTGTCGTTCAACACCTCAAGTGTGAACCTCGAGGGTGGTCCCTCTTATGTTCACCTTGATGATTACATTGAGTGGAATCCACCGGGGTGATTCTCGGTTTTCCCTTGATGTCCGGACACACGCTACCTTGACTTTACCGAGACCATTGTGAAAACTGGCGGGCCCGAGAGCACCGTCTTGATGTGACGGTGGCGTCTGGTTGTTTAGCGGTATCACCCGGGAGGGGGTGATAGCTCCGGACTTGTCCCGACAGCCGTCACTCCTTTTAATAATGCACTAACAGGTTTGGGTATTTGTTCCGAGTTGGCCTTTGGCCTTTACGCACTAACCACCACGCGAGAATAGTTATGGGCCTCGACGTCGCAGTATCAGCCGAAGCTTTGACAGACGTCCAGTTCAGCATTGCGGCACGGCCTGGTCGGCGCCCCAGTGGAGGTGGCCTGGATCGCCCTGCGTGCAACGATCCGGAGTGCAACGGGTGATGGGCCCAGACCCCGGAGTGCTTAGGATGTAGACCGGCGGGGACCTCTCTGCTGAGCCTAGGTCGGGCTGCAATGTGTTGATCTTCCGAGGGTGGGCATTGACCCCAGAAAGGTGTGTCCGGCCAGAGTGATCGAGCATGTTGGGTAACGTGGTGCACCCCTGCAGGGAAGATTATCTATTAATAGCCGTGTCCACGGTAACAGACGTTCAGACTTATATCCTGATCTTATACAACTACAAATGGATACTTGAATATGTGGCTCCGGGATTGCTTTCTCGCATGGAGTCGAGGAAGGATCTCTGGGCATTAATCTTACAACATGTTTGTTAATTAAAATGCTATTCTTTACTCTTCTACATGCTGCAAGATGCTTGGAGCTGCTTGAAGATGCTAGTCTTCGATAGGCTAGGCCTTCCCCCTCTATTCTGGCATTCTGCAGATCAGACCACAGATACAACCCTTCCATTTGATACCAATGCATACTTAGTATAGATCTGATGCTTGCGAGTACTTTGGATGAGTACTCACGGTTGCTTTGCTCCCCCTTTCCCCCTTCTTTCTTCTTTCTGGTTGTTGCAACCAGATGGTGGATCCCAGGAGCCAGATGATGCCACCCCCGCCGACTACTACTACTACCCAGAGGCCTTCTACTACGTGGAGCCCGCCAACGACCAGGAGTAGTTAGGAGGTCCCAGGCAGGAGGCCTTGCCTCTTCGATCATGTTGCTTTTGTGCTAGCCTTCTTAAGGCAAAACTTGTTTAACTTATGTCTGTACTCAGATATTGTTGCTTCCGCTGACTCTTGTGTATCGAGCTATGTATTCGAGCCCTCGAGGCCCCTGGCTTGTAATATAAAGCTTGTATTATTTTAATTTGTGTCTAGAGTTGTGTTGTGATATCTTCCCATGAGTCCTTGATCTTGATCGTACACATTTGCGTGTATGATTAGTGTACGATTGAATCGAGGGCGTCACAGGGGCCTATCAATATCATGACAAGAAAAACAAATGCCAATAACCATGGGCTTGTCATCTATGCCATATGTGCAAATTGGGTTTATGTTGATGGCATATGCATAGTCACTACGATGAGATTGCCAATATGACATATTGTTGATCTCATGCATAGCATATGACAAGTCAAGCGGATTGTCAAACATGATGTGACCAAGAGAATTATCACAAGAAATCCTGTGTAACATGGCATCACAACTAATAGACTCCACATGGCAATCATCAAACTCATCATAAATGGGTAAATCATCGCATGGGGAAGTAGAACTAGAATGAAGCATGCCAATAGGTGGATCAACATCATGCAAGCAATCAATACCAAGGATTTCCACTAGTGGGACTAGAACATCACCTTCACCTATGTTACCTTGTTCATTCCACTCAAGTGGTGTAGGCGAGGTGGCAAAGACCAAACGGTGGTCATCATCATCAACTCGATGGACCATGTGGGGGTGCATCATATTCCACCATGGCCATCATCTTGTCCATAGGAAGGACAAAGTCGTCGCGGATCGGCGCGTCATCATATATGGGACCTAGCACCAAAGGAGAAGACACAATAGAGGTAGAGGTTAAGTCGTTAGAAATCATAGTGGCTTCACATGCCCGATCAACTACCTCACTCTCTCTATGTGGTGGTGGCTCACTCGCTCCCTCAAGGTAGGTGCACTCAATGTCACATATGGTGGAGTCACTCAAATCACTCAAGTGCTGGTGGTGGTGGCTCTCCTCACATGGGAATTGTGGCAACTCATCATATATGGGGCTAGTGGTGAAGTCACTCTCACTCTCAATATGGTGGCACAAGTCACTCAAGTCATCATACGTCCCGTGGTCGAAGGGAAAATCCCATGCTCAACCATCTCGTCGTCGTCGTCGTGGATGAAGGCCGAAGATGGCACCTCATCGCTCTCCTCCATGACTGAAGGGAAAATCCCATGCTCGATCATCTCGTCACCGTTGTCGTGGATGGCCTTGAGAACACTTGGCGAAGATGCCGAAGTGGTTGTAGTAGTCGTAGCTCCGTCTTGTTGGTACTCGTCTCGCGGTCTTCTCTTGTGCTCACAAAGTTTTGCCGTAGCTTGATGTAGAGCCTTTTGGGCCTTGTAGGTGTATGCATCGCGAGCATATTCATCTTGATGGTGTTGTAGTTCTTGAACTCGATGATGTTTTGAAGATTGGCCACTTGAGCGCCGCTGCCTTGAAGATGATGAAGGCGAAGAAGACTTGTAGTTGGCCACCATGTCTCGTACTTGATCCATTTGTTCAGCCAACTTGGTGTCGATGTAATCCCTTTTCCTTGCTTCATTTTGGGTCAACAGTGAGTCGCTCAATGCCTTGCATTGCTCGTTATAGTCCGAAGGTGGATGTTTTGTTGATGTAGTTATTCGCGCCCTTGTTGTCGTGGAAGACCGGAGATGAAATGCCTTGCCTATCCATCACAAGACTCGAGCAAGTGTGAGTGGAAGAAAGGAAAGAACTAGACCAATGTACCTTATCCAATGTTGAAGATGGATCAATGATCACTCAATAACGTAACAAGGAAATAGCACAATTGGTACCGGATCTTGTCAATTCTCACACCTACACAAGTAAGGCTTATGGTGAAGCTCGGTGAGGATAGTGGCACAAAAACTTGATGCAAAATGTTAGCAATAGTCAATAATGTTGGAAAAGATTCACAAATTCGCAAGTGAAACAAGTAGACCAATATCAATGGTTGGCACACGAAAACACACACATGGATAGATAAATGGGATCATGTAACCAAGGAATGAGCACAAAATGTGGAATCCACGAAAAACGCTCGTGTTTCACAACTCAAGAGAGACGCTAGCACGATTGCTCAATAGGCGGATACGACACTTGTGCACAACCTATAAGATGCAAAATGTATGAGCCTTTGATCCCAAGTATGCTACATGTATGATTCTCCCGATGTTCTTCTCAAGATGATCCAAGATGATCGGATATGACAATCTTATGTGCAATGTGGTATGATGCTATGGCTCTTGCTCACAAGCTTATTTGCTCTCTTTTTGCTTAAAAGCTTATTCTTTTTTTTAATATGGCCACTTATGTGAAATGCACAAACCAAGATAGCAATTGTGTATATGCGGGAACAATCTTGTGACACAAGGGATGATATGATGATACCAATATGATATGGTATGTATGCAATGGAAGGTACGGATCACTAACGTGCACAAGTAACGTTGACGGCAATACTCAATGGCTAGTCTCGATAGGCAAGTGATGCAAAATGGGCTAAGGGGTTAACAATGTAATGGCAAGAATGAATGTACAATGATGGTATACCACGATACCAAGATGATATAGAGGTTACCGTTCTTGCTTACGGTTAGGGTGTCAAATTGGCGAAGTGGTCGATGTCGAATCCTTGTCAACGGTGAGCGGCGGTGTTGACGATGTCGAACCGTTCCTAGATAGCCGAAACACCCTAGGAAACGGAAAAAACGCAAACTCAAAATCTAAAAGGAAAATGTCAAATGGTGGTAGAGGAATGCGTTGGTGGTTCCGGAGTTAGCAATGCGAAAGTGGTGGTGGTGGGTGATGATTAAGAAACCATCCCTAAGTAGCCGAAACACCTTAGGAGACTCAAGTCACCACTCAAGCAACCACAAATGCTAAATGGAGCAAAATAGGTTAAGTTGCGGAAAGTGATGGTGGTATGGCGGATGATATGGTGGATAGCCTACACAAAGATGCCAAAATTCCAAATTATTGATGGAGTCAAATGGTGTTGGAACCTATCTAGATGGATGGGGGTGTCAATAGCTACTCAACGAGCTAAAGAACGTCAAAATCCGACTCCGGGAGTGAAAGTTATGGCCAAAACGGTGAATGTTGGTGGGCTGATTCGGGGGGGTGCGGGTGCCCGGGGGTGGAAGGTGCGGGCACCCGGGGTGATCAGGGGGTTTGGGCGGAGAATATGGCCCGGGGGTCCAGGTGCCCGGGGGTAAGGGGTGCGGGCACCCGGGGTGGTCAGCGGGGTTGGGTGGGGGGGTCCGGGTGCCCGGGGGTAAGGGGTGCGGGCACCCGGGGTGGTCAGCGAGGTTGGGTGGGAGGGGGGGTCCGGGTGCCCGGGGTGTGAGGTCCGGGTGCCCGGGGGTCACGGGATTGGGCGAAAATTCATGGGAAGATGGAAGAAATTGGTGGATTTCGTGGAGGGAAAGGTGGAGATGGATAGAGGGAAGGCTAGATCCACTTGAAACCAAGCAAATCCATGGATCAAATCCAACAAAATCTCATCAAACCAACAAATCACAAAAAAAATTGGGGCTATTTTTGGTGGGGAATTTTCGAATTTGGAGAAGAACACAACAAAATTAGGCTAGAGAACAAGAAGGGGGCTCCAATTTTGTGAGAAACCATGACTCATGATACCAAGATGTTGTAAGGTGGAACCCTAGATGGAGATCTTTCACGAATTGGAGGGGCAATCCCCAAGAACACGAAGAACACAAGAGAGGGCAAACACTCAAGTTGACTAGATCCAATCACACATATGCTAGATCCAATAACACACAAGAGATCACAATGATTCAAGGACAACAAAGGAAAGATACAAGGTACTAGTTCATCCCAATCCTATGAGGAAAGAGGTCTTGATGATCCTATGATGGGGTCTTGATATCCACAAGAGGATCTTCTCCCTTAGAAGGTCATGATCTCCATGGGAGGAAAATGAGCAAAGCTCCCTCTTTGTCTATCCAATACTTTGTTCTCCCCTAAATGAGCTAGGGAAGGGGTATATATAGTCTAGGGACCAAATAGAGGGAGAGGGGGGGATACAAGGGTAAAAACCCAAACAGGCACGCAGGCCCTCGGAGTGGTGCGGGCACCCGGGGTCAAACCGGCCGGGCACCCGGACCGGCCAAGGGCGCCGGTTGGAGGAGGACCGGCACCTGGGGTTCAAGGCCTGCACCCAAGGGGCTGGTGGTGGGCTGGGTAGGCTGGGCACCGGGCGTAGCCGGGCCGGCTCAGTAGAGGCCGGGCACCCGTGCTCAAGTGGTCGGGCACCCGGGGTGCGGCCCAGGCACTGGTTGGGTGAAAGGCCGGGCACCCGGGCCAGGATGGAGCGACGCCCAGGCGGTGGCCGGGCACCCGGGGGCGACGCGGTCAGGCATCCGGGGTGTCCAGGGGACTTGGTCCCTCTCGCAGCTTCGTGTCCGGGAACTCCATCTCCTCGCACGTCTTGATGCTTCCCCTTCTACTTGGGTCTCCCGTGAACTTGGTGATTCCTCCTCCGTGCTTCCTTGTGATGATCTCCGAAGTACCTAAGAATGCATAACTTTCCATTTGAGGTAGAACCCGACTCTCGTGTGAATCCGAAAGAAACTCGAAGAGGAAAGAGTTAACCTCGGTTTTGACGGAGTGTGAGCTCTTGTCATTGGTCTTCTTCGTCCTTGCGGTGGTGGTGTGACGTCCATGGTGATGGTCGAGGGAAGCTCCGCATCAGGTATGGTGGACTCATGTGGCAAAACTGGGTTTAGTGATTTTTGATGCACAAGTAGTATTCCCACTTGGTACAAATGGAGGCTAGCAAATAGATTGAGAAGCAACCAACCAAGAAACAAAATTCACATAAATGAGCATTGAGCATAACTAACACCGGATAATGCACCACAAGTAGGATGTAATCTCATTGCATAACTATTGACTTTTGTGCTTCCATAGGGAATCACAAACCTTAACATCAATATTCTTACTAAAGCATAATTATTCAACAACATGACTCACATATTATTATCTCCATATCGCAAAACTATTGCAAGGAATCAAACTTATCGTATCCAATGATCAACATGAAAGTTTTTATTATATCCCTCTTGAATATCTACCACTTTGGGACTAAATTTATATATTACCATTGCTACTAACAAGCTCTCCAAATAATATAAGTGAAGCATGAGTGTATTCGACAAACTACCAAAAAGATATAAGTGAAGATCAAGCGAGTAGTTAAGTAAATGTGTAGCTATTTGAGGGATCTCTCTTATTTAAAAGTTTCAGATCTAAGTAATTCATTAAAACAGCAAGCAAAACAAACTGAAATGAAATTCTAAGAATAGCACACATCATGTGAAGAAGCAAAAACTTAGGCTCAACCGAGGCTAACCGATAATTGCTGATGAAGAAAGGTGGAATGCCTATCGGGGCATCCCCAACCTTAGATGCTTGAGACTTCTTGAAATATTATCTTGGGGTGTCAGGACCTCGACTCAATGCCACATCGATCTAGCATGTAACACCTCATATCACTTTGCGGCCTCACGCACGGTATTCCCACGGGTGTCGCCTTACCTTTGCCCGGGACCGTTTTGCCTTTTGGCACACGATATGATAGTGTCGCTAGCATCCATATGATAAGGAGCCCGGCTGACATGGCTAGTCGAAACCCAAAGTGGCACAAACTTACAGGACAGCATCCATGACCCAAAGATCGAACGTGTCGGTCATCGCAAGTGAATCCGGGCTGTAGCACTGGCTAGCAGGACTCCGTAAACCGGGCTGCAGCGGGCTAACAGACTCCGGTATTCATCGCGTGACATTTCCCAAGGGATGTATACAGAACGAAGAAGGACACATGCCGCCAGCCTAAGTGTTCCGGAGCAAGATAAGCTACCATGGCTCGTGGAAAACACTAGGAGACATTTCCGTAAGAGAGGCTACTAAAGATAAACAACTAGATAGTCAGGTCCCACACATACCAAGCATTTCAATAACATACACACAATATGCTCGATATGTGCAAATACAACATGGCATCACAACATGACTCTACGACTCAAGTATTTATTCATTAGGCTTCGAGGAGCGAGATATTACAAACAGGGGTCTCATGACCCAACATTTAGAGCATACAAATCAAGGCACAAGCGGAAGCTAACATGTCTGAGTACAGACATCTGCAAATGAAAAAGGCTTAGAAGCCTGACTATCTACCAGATCCTGCCGAGGGAACAAGATCGTAGCTGAGGTAACAAGCAAAACGTCGAAGTCCACGTGGAACTACTAGCGAGACTGAAGTCTCTCTGCAAAAACATAAAATAGGCAAACGTGAGTACAAATGTACCCAGCAAGACTTACATCAGAACTATCTACATATGCATCATTATCAACAAAGGGATGATGGGGTATAACTGCAGCAAGCCAGCTTTGACTCGGTGGCTATCCTAAACTATGACTGCAAGTAACTCTTTTGAGGTGGCCCACACGAGTCCACATATTCACCATATCAATACACCACTATGGATCCGCTCCCGTCTCCCTACGAGAACACCATCCATAGCACTCACGCTTATCTTGCGCATTTTAGAGTATCCACTTTGACTTGTCTATGAACTGTTATAGGCAACCCAGAAGTCCTTTATCGTGGACACGGCTATTCGAATAGATGATGTTAACCCTGCAGGGGTGTACTTCTTCATACATGTTTCCACCACTTAGCGTCTGCACACGACATGTGCTCGAAAGACTTCAAGCGAAAGCCGACGTGGGTGTAGACCACGACCTACCTAAACACTCAAATCCCTAGTCCAGGTTTGAAAGTGCAACTAATCCCCGGGTGGTTTTGGTAATTAATAACAACATATATATCATTGAACTAATAGTTACTTGAGAATCATTTCAGAGAGTTCAAGGATATGGGTATGGCAAGGATCAAGAAGTGGACCCCAAAATGCTAAGGCAAGCATTGGCAAAAGCTCAAGACTCCATTTTTGGTTTAGTGATCCAAGATCACATTGAGTCCATAGGAAAAGCCAATACTATTAAAAGGGATGAGGTTATGATGATGATCCGTTGCTCAAGTGCTTAGTGATACATCTCCTAAACTATCAAGAACTTTCACCGCCATAGACACTCATAAGTAGTCTCGGTCCCACCGATATTCCAAACTCACCACACCGAGATGAACCACCTCAGCCATAAGCCAAACCCTAGTAAACTCGGATTTTCCGATTTCAACTCGGTCTCACCGAAACATGAGTTGCCAAGCTTCAGAATCTTCGTCATCAAATCGGTGTCACCGAGATGATGAAGTCGGTCCCACCAAAACTGGCATGCTCTTGTCATTGCACTAATCGGACTAACCGAGATTGTATATTCGGTCCCACCGAAAATCCCAACGCTCACATTATTTGAACTATCGGTCTCACCGAAGTTGTCCACTTCGGTCCCACCGAGATTGATCAAATGTGTGTAACGGTTGGATTTTGTGTGGAGGCTATTTATACCCTCCACCCCTCTTCATTCGTGGAGAGAGCCATCAAAAGAACTACCACTCCTACCTTACATTTCGAGAAGAGAACTACCTACCCTTGTGTTGAGATCAAGTTGCTCCACTCCCACCATATGAAGCTTGATCTCTAGCCTTCCCAAGTTGCTTTCCACTCAATCCTTTCTTCCACCACAGCCAAATTAGTGAGGAGAGTTGAGTGTTGGGGAGATTATCATTTGAAGCACAAGAGCAAGGAGTTCATCATCATCTACAACATCTATTACCTTTTGGAGGGTGGTGCCTCCTAGATTGGTTAGGTGTCGCTTGGGAGCCTCCGTCGTCGAGATGTGGAGTTGAACCAAGAAGTTTGTAAGGGCAAGGAGATCGCCTACTTCGTGAAGATCTACCCCGAGTAAGGCTAGCCTCCGTGGGCGAGGGCCATGATGGAATAGACAAGGTTGCTTCTTCGTGGACCCTTCGTGGGTGGAGCCTCCGTGGACTCAAGGCAGCCGTTACCCTCCGTGGGTTGAAGTCTCCATCAACGTGGAAGTACGATAGCACCACCTATCGGAACCACGAGAAAAATCACCGCGTCTCCAAAATTGCGCTTGCTCTTCTCCACCTCTCTTTACTACATGTGCAATTTACTTTCCGCTGCCTATACTCTAGAATTGCATGTGTAGGGTGATGCTTGACTTGATCATAATTGTGAATCTGCCAAAACTGTTCTTTGTCAAAAGGCAGAATTTTTATATTGACAAGTAGTCTAATCACCCCCTCTAGACATACTTTCGATCCTACAAGTGGTATCGAGCTTTGGTCTCCATTGTATTGGTTTCCTTTGCATTGACTCCATAAGCTTGGTTTCACAACCTAGGAGAGTATGTTGTCTAGTGAGGGTAATTTTCAGAGAGGTCCTTACTTTGATGGTACAAATTTTGCTAGTTGGAAGCATAAAATGAAAATGCATATTCTTGGTCATAACCCAGCCGCATGGGGCATTATTTGTGTTGGTATGCAAGGTGAATTCTTCGAGGAAGGAAAAGTTCGGATCGCTGGCTACACCGAAGAATTGCGGATGTTGCAAAACAATGCTCAAGCTTGTGACATTCTCTTCAATGCCTTGTGTCCCGAGGAGTTTAACAAAATCAGCCGCCTTGAGAATGCAAAAGAGATTTGGGATACTTTGGTTGAAATGCACGAAGGTACCGAGTCCGTGAAGGAATCAAAGCTAGATATTCTTCAAGGTCAACTTGACAAGTTCAAGATGAAGGATGGTGAAGGAGTCGCTGAAATGTACTCTAGGCTTGCTCTCATCACAAATGAGATTGCCGGCTTAGGAAGCGAAGAAATGACCGATCGATTCATCATCAAGAAGATTCTCGAGCTTTGGATGGAAAGTATGACACCGTGTGCACTTTGATCCAAATGATGCCAAACTACAAGACTCTCAAGCCAACCAAGTCATTGGAAGAATTGTTGCTCACGAGATGACACTTAAGGATAAGGAAGAGCTTCACAACAAGTCAAGTGGTGCTTACAAAGCTACAAGTGATGCTCCCACAACCTCAAGTGACAAGTTAGTTTCAATGAAGAGATAAGCCTAATGGTCAAGAACTTCAACAAATTCTACAAGAATAGAGGCAAAGAGAGAAGCTCAAAGTCTAGATCATATGATGAAAAGAGATCTTCTAGTCGTGATCGAATCTGCTACAATTGTGGAAGACCGGACACTACTCAAATGAGTGTACGGCTCCCCACAAGAGAAGAGAAGAATCTCCAAGAAGAAGAAGCTCAAGAGATGAGTCACCTCGAAAGATAGAAGGAGCAGAGATGATCGTTATGAACGAAGACCTCTCGGAGAAGCAAGGATTCGGAGAGGAAAGACAAGTCATAAAGGAGCTACACAAGAAGAAAACATCAAGCTCATGTAGGTGAATGGGTCTCCGGCCCGACTCGACAATCAATCCAAGGAAGCTATCACTCGACCGACTACATACCAAGATGAAGGTGTTGCCGGTCTTGCTCTCGATCCTCCAACTCCAACTCCTACGACTTATTTGATTCACCAAATGAGGGAATTGGAAGATGCTTCATGGCTAAAGGCCCCAAGGTATCACACCCTGAATTCTTTGACTTCGATAGTGATGAGGATGACTTGCTTGGTGAAGATGAGCTCTTGCATGATAAATCCAAAGGAGCCTAGTAACCATGAACATGCTAGTAGTCTTTATAGTCGAGAAGAGTCGAATGACAATGCTATGAAGGAGATTGAGCGCCTAACTAAAGAACTAAACACTCTTAAGTTAGCTCATGAAACAACTCAAGAAGATCATAGAGAGCTCCTAAGATCTCATGAGAAGCTACGCTCGAGAAGCTCACTCTAGAGCAAGAACATGAGTTTCTAAAAGCAATCAATGACGATCTTCAAAGAAGAGTTCTTCATATCTTGCCAAACGACTTCTCTTGTCTAATTTCTTGCCACCCATTAAGACTAAGCATGACAAGCATAAGAAAACTTCTTCCTCTAGCAAGAATAATAACCATGCTAAATCCAATGTTGTTGCTTCTAGTAGTTCTCTTGATTCCACTAACAATGTTTCAAGCCAAGTTACACTTGAGCAAGAGAATAGTTTATTGAAAGGGATCATAGAGAAAGGTGTCTACAAGAGCCTTGCCGGAAGCAAGAACTTTGAGGAAATTGTTCGCAAGCAAGGAAGGCACCGGAAGAATCAAGGAATTGGTTTTGAGCGAAAGTTCAACGCAAGGCGTTGAGTGGGAAGAAGGTCAATATCCTACTCCACAGTTTGTTCCTCAAAAGGAGAAGTATGATACTACTTCTTCCAATGTGGAACAAGCTCAAGATGACCTTCCACCACAAGACCACAAGCTAAAAGGCAAGGACAAGCTTCAAGAGGAGATTGATGCATTTGTTGAAGCACCTCAAGCCATGGTCAAGTGGGTTCCCAAGGAAACGCCAAGTTCTACTTCACAAACTCAACTACAACCCCAAGGATTCCCATCAAGATGATGTGGATCCCAAGAAGAAGAACTAGAAAGTTCTTGAGGGTGACTCCGCCAACATACTTCACTCACATTCATTTTGGCAAAAACTTGTGCAATCAACTTCCACATTGTGCACTAGTTCATGGAGTCACAAACCCTCTTGTTGGTAAGTCAAGGGACAAGGTAATCATTGCTTTCATGGACATCATCTATTGTGAACTTCAATCTATGTCCGTGGATATCCTTGTTTGTTCCTTGTGGGACTAACCCATGTAGGTATTGAAAGTGCCCGAATCCAAAGGATAGCTCCCAACTCTTGATGATCTCCATCAACATTGAGCATCCACATCTTCAACATCTACATGAAGTCTTCTACGACATCCCAAGGTTAGTTTGACCCTTTAAAAGGGGTTCTCACATCTAGGGGGAGCTTTGCTCTAAAAAAATGAGCTAAAGCATCTTCAAATGATATGAACACATCAATGCTTTATGTAAAAGTGGTAACCCCACTTGTGCTTAAACGATGAGTATGACCTATGATCAAATGTTCTCATTTGGCTCCTAAGTCAATATACTCATATAAAGATGACCTAGTCATCGACAAATTGTGTGTTAGTTGCTAGAGTTTTGGTTGTGCATGTTTGACACATATTTCATTTGCTATCTTATTGTGTGAGCATGTTGGATGCATGATTTTATCCATTCGAGGACATCCATTTGTTGTTTTGGTCGTTTTGATTTTTCTGACCAAATGGATGGACAAGAATGCCTAAGTACCTCCCCTAGCTATCTATGCTTTCTTGTCTCAAATTCTATTCATGCTTACATCACAAACTTTGAACAAGTCATTTTCGGACCCTCCGGTGAGGAGCACTTGAGCCACCGATCCGTCAAGGGCTAATTTCCAAAACCTTCTAATTGATTTCGGTCGACCAACTCACTCAAACTCGGTCAAACCGAAAGCATTTAGACTGATCTAGGTTTTCATCTCGGTGAAACCGAAGTTGTGATTTTCGGCGTGATCAAGTGCATAATCGCTTAGCAGTTATCCATCTCGGTGCCACCGAAGTTTTACAACTCGTCCCACCGACAGCAAGGGGTATATATTCCGAGGGCGCTGCTGATTCCTCCTTCAAACGCTTTCGCCCCACACCCCTTGCCGCCGCCGCTTGGTCTCCGGATCGTCGCCGTGCCGCCGCTCAGCGCGCTCGCCGCAGTCTCCGCCGCCGTCAACGGCCATCTCCTCCGCGCCGTTGCGCAGAGAAAAACTCCACCAAGTTAGGGTGAGTTTTGATCCCACTCGTGCTCCCATCTCCGATTCAATGCACGCTTGGATTGCCTAGTATCTTGCCACGATTGAAATTCTCCTGTACACCGATTGGTTTGTTTGAACTAGATTCGAGTAAAAGTTTTAGGGTTAGGTTTCATGAACACATCTCGGTGAGACCGATTTTATATTTTCGGTATGACCGATTTGGCCTATGGCCATTACAGATGCACCTTCGTCCAACCGAAGTTGTGCAAAATCGGTGTGACCGAAATGAAGATTCTGTGAAACCCTAGTGTTTTCGGCAGACCAAAACCCACTTCATCAAACCGAAAGTGGTGTGCCAAGCTCTGCTTAACACTTCGGATTCACGAACCTTAAACTCGGTCGACCGAAATGTCTTCGTGAAAACTTAATACTAGAATTTGAACTCATTTTTTGCAAAACTTCGCATTTTGTGATGACTCTTCTTCTCTGCCTACACCTTATCTATTCACAAGTTGTCGGCCATGTCGATGCCGTGACAAAGTGAGAACAGGTCGAGACACCCATTGCGAGACATTCCAGAGGCACTAGTCCCGATCCTAGTAGCTCATCCGATGATGGTGAGAGGAGTACACCAAGTGGCATGCCTCCGCAGCCACCGAGCTAGAAAGAAGAGGAATTCAGATGATGAGGATTCAGATTTTGTTGTTGAGGAAGAGGTGACCTCAAAGCCTAAAGGAAGGTTGTTGCCAAAGAGCAACAAGATCAACAATCTAAGAAGGGCACCAAAGCAAAGTCAAGCAATCAACTGTTGCTAAGAAGCTGAATTTGGGAGAGGCACTGCAAGCAAAGTGAAGAAAACCACCAAGAGAAAGAGGATAGTGCATGATGCAGCAGAGAGAGGATGAGGATGAGGAAGCACCCCAGCCTCCTCCTCGAAGTCAAGCTCATGGGTGATGCCATTAAGGCCGGAGCCACATCAAAGCCCAAGAAATCTACTCCAGCTAAGGCAGCTCCAAAGAAAGCTCGCCGCCAAGCCCAAGAAGACCGTCGAAACTCCAATATCGAAAAGAACAAGGATGATGTGCCACCAATGAGTCGACGATGAAGGACCATTTCTTTGAAACTTCGCCCAAAACTCGCCACTCCATAATGATGCTCATCCTCAAGCCGAGGATATGAAGGCAAGGAAAGATAAAGGTCTCGTGCTATGGAGACAAACTGACCCATATGCCGTGAGGAGAAGAACTGCCAGAGATCCTGTGTTTCACACCCGAGAGCAGCAGGACTTCTATGAGACCGTCTTGATGGACAAGAAGCCCATAGTCGCAGCAGACACGGATATGTTGATCGGAAGTACATTGACAATGAAGAGCACAGAGATTTCTTTCCACATGTGCATGAAAGTTTCACCGCATGTGGAGTTGCAGATTTTGTAGGTCGAAATTGACCAGCTTGGAACGATGAGATGATAATGCAATTTTATGCCACACTCACTTCTACCCCGATGGAAAGATTATGTGGATGATCAAGGTCAAAGGTTTTCTTCTTCTGTTGAAGAATGGGCAGAAATTCAATGCTCCAAAGGCAACGAGAAGATGATATTGATGTATATGGGATTCCAAAGAAGAATCATGAATCCATGAAAACATGTACAAAGAGATTCCAGCAGAGGATTTGGGAATCTGAAGCTCGCTCGATCTACCATCTCCGTGCAAGGCTTACCTACCACTAATACCATTTTGAGGCATACCTTGATGCCCAAATCGAGATGATCGCATGATCGAGGATACTCTATCAACATGCTGCACATACTTGATGAGAGAGCACCTTTCAAGGTGATGGACTTGATGGTAGAGACCATTAAGAGGACTGCAATGACCGAAAAGGTCATGTGGATTTGCCCGCAGATTCAGATGCTTATCAATGCCAAGTTTGGCACGGGCACATTCTTGTTGGATAGAGAACATTTACCGCTGCAGCAGAGCATGAAGACAATGTTGTTGTGATGGATGAGGAGGATCCGACATCTGTTGAAGGTCAAGCCAAGATCACAACTGCTAAGAAAGCCAAAGTCGACAAGGAAGCAAAGAAGCAGCAGCAGCCTAAACCAAAGAGTTTCGAGAGCAAATTCTTGAAGCTACTCAAAGGATTGAACAACGCCGCCAGCATTGAACAGCCTCGGGAGAGCTTAGAGAGGATTGTTGACGAGAAGATCTACGCCCGGACGTGAAGTCGATCAAGTACAAGTGACCGCCAACAAGCTCGAGGCGACATTGAGGAAGCAAAGCAGACAAGGCAGAGCTTATGCGTGAGTTGCAGGATGACTTAGTCCAGATTCTCATCGACAGATCGCTCCGGTTCCCAAAGGATCCCAATCAGCCGCTATTCCAAAGAATCGATACCAGACTACAGCTTCAAAGACTCCCACAGCCCAAAGAAGATTGCTCCTACTCCAGCTCCAGCTCCAGTGTCCACTCCTCTAGCACAGACATCAGCTGAAGTCTTCGCCGATCTTGTCATATCCACTCCGACATCAACCTGCACGGAGCCGCCAGCAGAGTCCACAAGTGGCGCTTAGCTCTATGCTTTTTGAACTTTTGGTAACTTGTTGCCAAAGGGGAGAAATTGTATAGATCATAGGGCTTCGAGAGAGAGTGCTGTTGTCTTTGCGCTTTTGCTCTTTCATTCTTTTGCGGTTTCTTTGAGATACTTTTGGTTTTCGAGACATTCAAAGGTGTTTGATACTCCGCTTGATTCTACCTTAATGAGTGCTTGGTCGCACTATGCTTTAATGTGTGCTTAATGCTTATCATATGCCATTCCTATCTCGTATGACCATTTACTCATGTCTTGGTGATTGGGTGCATGCTGTTCATTCTTATCATTTTGTGCGCCCACCAAGATGTATGTGACATGGAAGAGTGACCCATGATCCTAATCGATTGTGCATTTGCATTCAAACGCAAATCTTAAATAATGCACAAATTTAGGGGAGCTCTTGCTTATCACATACTTCTCAAAGCGACGATATTATTCATTGATTATATCCTTTGTCGAAGCTTTGATCTATATGTTGTCATCAATTACCAAAAGGGGAGATTGAAAGTGCAACTAATCCCGGGTGGTTTTGGTAATTAATAACAACATATATATCATTGAACTAATAGTTACTTGAGAATCATTTCGAGAGTTCATTGATATGGGTATGGCAAGGATCAAGAAGTGGACACCCCAAAATGCTAAGGCAAGCATTGGCAAAAGCTCAAGACTCCATTTTTGGTTTAGTGATCCAAGATCACATTGAGTCCATAAAAAAGCCAATACTATTAAAAGGGATGAGGTTACGATGATGATCCGTTGCTCAAGTGCTTAGTGATACATCTCCTAAACTATCAAGAACTTTCACCGCCATAGACACTCATAAGTAGTCTCGGTCCCACCGATATTCCAAACTCACCACATCGAGATGAACCACCTCAGCCATAAGCCAAACCCTAGTAAACTCGGATTTTCCGATTCGAACTCGGTCTCACCGAAACATGAGTTGCCAAGCTTCAGAATCTTCGTCATCAAATCGGTGTCACCGAGATGATGAAGTCGGTCCCACCGAAACTGGCATGCTCTTGTCATTGCACGAATCGGACTAACCGAGATTGTATATTCGGTCCCACCGAAAATCCCAACGTTCACATTATTTGAACTATCGGTCTCACCGAGTTGTCCACTTTGGTCCCACCGAGATTGATCAAATGTGTGTAACGGTTCGATTTTGTGTGGAGGCTATTTATACCCCTCCACCCCCTCTTCATTCATGGAGAGAGCCATCAGAAAGAACTACCACTCCTACCTTACATTTCTGAGAAGAGACCTACCTACCCTTGTGTTGAGATCAAGTTGCTCCACTCCCACCATATGAAGCTTGATCTCTAGCCTTCCCAAGTTGCTTTCCACTCAATCCTTTCTTCCACCACAGCCAAATCAGTGAGGAGAGTTGAGTGTTGGGGAGATTATCATTTGAAGCACAAGAGCAAGGAGTTCATCATCATCTACAACACCTATTACCTTTTGGAGGGTGGTGCCTCCTAGATTGGTTAGGTGTCGCTGGGAGCCTCCGTCGCCGAGATGTGGAGTTGAACCAAGAAGTTTGTAAGGGCAAGGAGATCGCCTACTGTGAAGATCTACCCCGAGTAAGGCTAGCCTCCGTGGGCGAGGCCATGATGGAATAGACAAGGTTGCTTCTTCGTGGACCCTTCGTGGGTGGAGCCTCCGTGGACTTCGCAGCCGCTACCCTCCGTGGGTTGAAGTCTCCATCAACGTGGAAGTACGATAGCACCACCTATCGGAACCATGAGAAAAATCACCGCGTCTCCAAAATTGCGTTTGCTCTTCTCCACCTCTCTTTACTACATGTGCAATTTACTTTCCGCTGCCTATACTCTAGAATTGCATGTGTAGGGTGATGCTTGACTTGATCATAATTGTGAATCTGCCAAAAACTGTTCTTTGTCAAAAGGCAGAATTTTTATATTGACAAGTAGTCTAATCACCCCCCCTCTAGACATACTTTCGATCCTACAAGGTTTATCGCCTATTTGGGTTCCATCCATGAGGAGATCCGGCCGAAGTTTCGCTCACAGCCCCAAACGATGTGTACAGGGTTCCGTGACACCAAATGGGCGCCGGTTTATCCGCCACGTGCCTACCGTGATCACAGCCCACCCCTACGGTCAAGATCACTGCGCACGGCCTCCAAAGATACTACAAACACGTAAACTACTTGCAACTCCCGGACAGAGGACAAGGGTGAATAAGAAGTCGAAGGGTCATATTTCAGGCCCAATGCATGGTAGTAGCTGAATCATGGATCACAAACACGTAACTCAGTTCCTAAGGACGGCTTCAATGAGACAACCCACCATGTACTCCTACATGGCCTCTCACCGACACCTTTACCAAATCGTGTTCACACACTTAGCTCACACACAAGGACATGTTGACACACCTCTGATTCATCCTCGATGAATCGACCGACACAACTCTAAGCAATAGCAGGCATGACAAACAAGCATGAATGAGTAGGCACATCGTGGCTCAAACAATTCCTACTCATGCTAGTGGGTTTCATCTATTTACTGTGGCAATGACAGGTCATGCAGAGGATAAAGGGGTTCAACTACCGCAGCAAGTAACAGATGAATCGTTGTTGTCCTAATGCAGTAAAAGAGAGCAGGGCGAGAGAGTGGGATTGTATCGGAATGAACAAGGAGGTTATGCTTGCCTGGCACTTCTGAAGATAATATAGTTCTTCATTGGTGTCATCGATCTCATCGTCGAAACCACGTCTATCGAGAGGGGACAAATACCGGCAACAGAGAAGAAACATAATCAATGCAATGCACAATATGATGCATGATCATGACATGGTAAAATGAGTGTGTTGGGCTAATGCAACTACAACCAGATGGGTTTGAGCTATTTTGAACCAAAGATTCAAAGTTCAAACACATTTGTGATCTTAATTAGTGCTTTATCATGTTTTGCACTAAACAGCAAGTTAACTTGTTTAAACATGCATGAAACTGGTACAGATGGATAGATTGGATTTTTCTGATCATTTTTCATATATAAATCTTTGCATTTGGAGTTACAGATTAATTTCTATGAATTTTTGATGTTTGCAACAATTTCTGGAATTTCTTGTAAAAGAATAAATCCAGAAAAGGGCATTACTGCGTCAGCCTGACATCATCATGACGTCAGCAGGTCAACGAGGCACGGTCCAGGTCAAACCTGACCAGTGGGGTCCAGTCGTCACGACACAAAGGTTGTTCGATTGTCAATGACAGGTGGGGCCTGGTCAACGGCCACGTCAGCCGGGTCAGCACTGACTTGTGGGGTCGGTCAACGCTGAGGTGGCAAGGTCAAACAGACCGGTGGGGCCACGGTCATTAGCTTAAATTAAACAGGGAATAACCCTGTGGTTAATTAACGGGTGGGGCCCGTCTGTCAGCTTCTGTTAGGGAGGGTTAGTGGTGATTAGCCTTAATTAAGCGACCATGTGAGCGGTCGACGCCGGCGACCAAAAGCACGGCGGTGGCTCGTCGGAGTTTGTCGGGGCGGTGCTACAGGCTACGGCTGGTCGCGCTGAGGGCACCAGGAGGGAGCCCGCGCTCTTGCGCATCCAGAGAGCCAAGGAAGAGGGGCTGGGGTGGAACGAGCTCGCCGGGGTCGAGCTCGTGGCGGCGCCGGAGTTCGGGTGACAACGGCGTGGGCGGTGCGGGGCGCGGGAAGAGCCGTGGACGGACGTGTTCGACTCGCGGGAGTGCGGCAAGTGCAGTGGTGAGCTCGGGCGCGTGCTTACACGGCCATAGTCGCGGTGGCGACATGACCGGCGGCGAGGAGCTGTCGGCTCCGACAGCCACGGTAGTTAGAAGGCGTGGACGGGCACGGGGAGAGAGGGGAAATGGACAGGGGCTCACGGTGAGTTCGAAGAGCAGGTCGGCGTGCTCGGGGAGACGGCGGAGAGGGCGAATCGGACGGCGGCATCCGGCGGCCGTGGTCGGGGAAGAAGCGCCCATGCACCGCCTTTGGGGCATCCGGTTTCATGGGTCGACGAGGGGCTTGGGGTCCGGCGGAGCTCGGGTCACGCCACGGTGCAAGGGAACGGCGGTGGGCGCAGCGGCGGTGAAGGCGGCGGCGGCGATAGCGCTTCGGCGCTGCAAGAGAGAGAGAGAAGAGGAGAGGAGAGCGTTCGGGAGAGTGAGGAGCACGGAGGGGTGCGTGGCGTCTCTGTGAGGGGTCGAGGCGCAGCAGCAGCCTGGAGGTGGCGCGACGAAGCGCCGGGCACGCAATGCTTCTCCCATGGGGCAGGAGGAAGAAGACACACGCCTCGTGGGCTAGGCTCATATCGGGCTGGCTGTAAGTGGCCTAGGTGGGCTTCCTCTCTCTCTCTCTTCTGTTTCAGTTTTTCTATTATTCTGTAGTCTTTAGGGGTTTATTTAAAATAATTAAACCGATCCAAAAATCATGAAACTAATCATGGCTACTGTTTAGAATATATAAAATAGTAAACATTTTGGTTTATGATTATTTGAGCATTTAAAATATTTAATAGCATTTAAATGCCCAAATGCAAATACTATATGATTTAATTCAGTGACCAAATATGTCCTGCAAAAATATAAACCATTTTTGGTAGATGCTTCCACCTCAAACCGAAATGTTGAACATTTTAGAGGGCATTTTGAGTTCAATGAAAAAGATTTTATTTTGACCCTAGTTGAATTCATTTGGTGCTAGGGTTTAAGCATCCCCATTTCAAGTTTCATAAAATTTAAACATGATCCATGGATACTACTGCAAAGACAAGCAAGGCCTGGACTGGGGCTGTGACAACTCACCCCCACTAAACAAGAATCTCGTCCCGAGATTCAAAACGTGAGGTAAGAAGACAAAGGGGACACTAAGTATCACAAACTTCATGATCCAACTGTCTTTCTCGAGGATGCTGATTCAGTGCTCCAATTGATCTTGACGTCTTTGCTTTTGAGATCTTCATCCAACACGAGGACAGAAACACTCTACAAGGATGGATCATTTTAATGATCACAAGATCAACTCACGGAATGAGATGTAGGACATCTCTTGAGCTGAGAGGATAAACACACATCATGAAGGACGGAAGAAACAATTGATGAGGTTTCAGAGTAGCGAGGAAAATAGTTGCCATGATACCACAACGAGACACCTTAGGGAAGGTAACTCTAGAAATATCCCCTTAAGTGGCAAAAAGAATTACCTTTGATTTAGAGATCACTGAAAATCTTTATACCAGCCTAAGGCAATCACAATCGATCATTTGGCGGGGTTCAAAAGAATGACATATCCGGAATCGAATGGATGATGTGGATTACCTTGTTGAAAACAGCACAAGGGTTGATTTTAGTAACTGGGGAGAAGCTCAACAGTAGAGAGTGAGTCCACTGTTGAAAGGGTTATAGCATAACCGAGGAAACTGAGAGCACTATGCAATTAATGCCGACAATAAAACCTAGAGCTTGCGCGTGCTCTCAAGAACTTGAGCATTTCCATATTCATCAAGGTTTTACCAATATCCGTGTCGGGGATCCTGGCAACACACCATACTACCATGATGAATAGTGATGGACAATGCAGACGCAAAGGAGGACAACACTTGCTCAGATTTTACCTTGGCGAGGCCAAGGGAACGAAATCTGGATGATCGACCGAGAGACATTTAGCACTCCGCTTCTAATGTCCTCCTTGATGTTCTACATACCATAGTCATACTTAAGCATTAACGTGGACATCAAGTATAGGTCGGACTTTGGGAAGACAAAGGATCCATAAGGAACAACTTCTAGAATAAGTTGCACAACATCCTCATGGAGAAGATGGTAAATTTAATCAGTCAAGATGCTACAATAATAGATCTTCCGGCTAGGTGTGTCGGCCAAAACATCAACCTTGCTAGAGCCTACTTCATAGATCTTGGAAAAGTTCCAACCATCATATCTGCCTAAGATTCAGATCTGGTTGGTAACAGAATATTTTAGACAGCATGTCTGGAAAGAAAATGAAAGTTTGCAACACAAATCGACGAGATGGCGTTGCGAGATTCTTGGGAAATGAACTACGATAGCAAGCTCCAAAACATGAGCCGGTTCCGCTACAAACATGTGAACACGCTGTCCCAGACAAGCATGACCACACGGTAGTCTTACAATGAAACACTACCAAGTTATTGTAGGAAACCATCATTAATGATATCGAAGTCTCCACGCGTGGAAGTCCAAACAATTTATCTTAGAACAGACTCCTTTATCTTGAACAAATCAACCAGTGGCTTGGTGTGCTACGGAATACATATGGAGTGGAGGTAATTAATCTACCAAACCATAGTATACTTTGCACGAATGCATGCCTGACTTGGGATGATTCCAAGGGAGGTAAAACAAGCTCTCTCGAATTCACGGCGGCAACTTGCATCAAATGCACATGAACTAGAGGAAGTCACTTCTTCCATCCAAGCATAAGCTTCATGAACGGATCACGAAAGCACTGCTTACAAAATTTCCAACACTAGCTTAATGTCCAACAAAGTCATGGAGAAGATAGGGATGTTGTCGATGGGCCCAACAACAATTCATCCTGGTTTCCATGAAGATGGAATTCCATAATTATGAGATCAAGTGATAGCATTGGTCAGAACCAAAAGATATAACGGTGTATGCTCGAGGAAAATCCACGAGTAAGACAACATTACGAACATCGTTGGTTCTGATTTGATTTGAGGATAGCCCATACTCAAATCAAAGGTTTGGGGTCAGGCAATAGATCCAACAATTGACCACGAGGATCAATCAATGAAGATATCATCTTTCTTCAACATACATACAAGATATCCCCAAAAATGAATTAAGTCGAACAAGCTTTCATCTTCCAACTCTCCAAGTTGTTGTTTAGCTTGACCAACTAGCTCAGGGGTATCCCACACAGATTCTTGGAGAAGGGGTGGTTTACAAGAAACCATCTTGATCACGAAATCAACATAGCGGTCAGGTGACAACCTGGTAATACTTCTGAGAGGATAATCGGAAAATTACGAACCATTGATATGCTACTAAGCTCGAGAACAATCTTGCTTCCGAGGCAAGATGATGTGATCAATTAAGCAAGGGATTGAAATCCTAACTCATTGATCGAAGAGTGCACCAGAAATAAGGACTAGGTAGCACGATCGGCCGCGTGCAGGGAGAGAGCAGAGGAGAGGAGAGCGTTCGGGAGAGTGAGGGAGCCTGGAGGGGGTGCGTGGCGTCTCCAGGAGGGGTCGAGGCGCAGGCAGGCAGCCTGGAGGTGGCGCGGCGAGCGTCGGGCACGCAGCTGCTTCTCCTACTGGCAGGAGGAAGAAGACAGCGCGCCTCGTGGGCTGGGCTCATATTGGGCTGGCTGTAAGTGGCCTAGGTGGGCTTCCTCTCTCTCTCTCTTCTGTTTCAGTTTTTCTATTATTTTGTAGTCTTTAGGGCTTTATTTAAAATACTTAAACCGATCCAAAAATCATGAAACTAATCATGGCTACTGTTTAGAATATATAAAATAGTAAACATTTTAGTTTATGATTATTTGAGCATTTAAAATATTTAATAGCATTTAAATGCCCAAATGCAAATACTATATGATTTAATTCAGTGACCAAATATGTCCTGCAAAAATATAAACCATTTTTGGTAGATGCTTCCACCTCAAACCAGAAATGTTGAACATTTTTAGAGGGCATTTTGAGTTCAATGAAAAAGATTTTATTTTGACCCTAGTTGAATTCATTTGGTGCTAGGGTTTAAGCATCCCCATTTCAAGTTTCATAAAATTTAAACATGATGCATGGATACTACTGCAAAGACAAGCAAGGCCTGGACTGGGGCTGTGACATGGGGTTCCTTGGGCATCCCCAAGCTTGAGTTTTTGTGTCTCCTTTATTCCTTTTATGTCACGGTTTTCCTAAATCTCAAAAATTTCATCCACACAAAACTCAACAAGAACTTGTGAGATGACTTAGTATAAATCAATGCAATAACCTTATCATTCTCTACTTTAGCAAATCGCTAAAATTATAATTTAACATTGCATAATAAATGCCTCTGCATATTTAGTACTCCTATCCTCAAGTAGAATCATTAAACTAGCAAACATATGCAAACAATGCAATCATAACAGCAATCTGTCTAAACAGAACATTTTGTGAAGGATAAAGAAGGATCCATACTTATTCAACTTAAAAAATTATGAAAAATTACCACACTGTAGAAATTTTATCATAGCTTATTATGCAAAAAGTTTCAACATTTTATCACATTCTGACTTTTCTAGAGAATTTTTGCAACAGCGATAAACTTTCTATTTTGAAACAACAACTCATATCTTGCAAAATAAGCTCGGTGAAGGCTATACTTGACCTTTTTATGGACACAAAAGATGCAAAACATTATTCTAAATAACAGCAAGCAAATCCTAACAAAATAAAATGACGCTCCAAGCAAAACACATATCATGTGACGAATGAAAACATAGCTCCAAGTGAGGTTACCGATAATGTTGGAGACGAAAGAGGGGATGCCTTCCGGGGCATCCCCAAGCTTAGTTGCTTGGATCTTCCTTAAATATTAACTTGGGGTGCCTTGGGCATCCCCAATCTTATGGTCTTGTCACTCCTTATTCTCCTCATATCGATATCTCACCCAAAACTTGAAAACTTCAATCACACAAAAATTAATGGAACTTCGTGAGATAGGTTAGTATGATAAACCAAATCATTCACGTTGGTACTGTCAAAGACAAGATTCATAATTTTTCTCACACAATGCCTACTGTACCTTATGATTTCCACAATTTATATTGAGTAATATAAGCCATAGAAACTAGGAAACAAGCAAACTATGCATTGAAAACAGAATCTGTCAAAAACAGAACAGTCTGTAATGATCTGGAAAACAACCATACTTCTGCTAGTCCAAAAGTTCTTAAAAGTTACAAAAATGTAGGGAATTTGTATATATATCACCTGTAAAAAAATTCAAATCAAAATCACGTTCCAGCGAATTTTGAAAATTCCTGGACTGAGCGCAAGAGTTTCTGTTTTTGCAGAGATTCAAGTCAACTATCATCCACACTATCCCAAAGGATTTACTTGGCACTTTATTGAAACAAAAGCAATAAAACATGATTACTACAGTAGCATAATCATGTGAACACACGAAAACAGTAGGTAAAAGTGTTGGGCTGTCTCCCAACCAGCGCTTTTCTTTAATGCCTTTTAGCGAGGCATGATGAGTTCAATGATGCTCTCATAAAAGATAAGGATTGAAATATAACAAGAGCATCATGAATCATAAGTTCCTCTCTCATAATAATTTTCAGTAGCATCATGAATAGATTCATCAATATAACCATCACATAAAGCATTCTTTTCATGATCCAAAAGCTTAGAAAATTTGTTACTCTCCATATAAGCAATTTTATTCTCATTCACAATAGTGGGAGTATCGTATGAAACTCGAATACTAAAAATTGTTTCCACATTAAAAGAGTAATGTTCAGTAAAAGGATATTCAAAATTATTACAATAATTATCACTAACTTTTATAACATAAGTATCATCACAATAATCATCATAAGTAGCAACTTTGTTCTCATCATAGACAGGAGGCATGCAATCATCATAGCAAATTTGATCATTCGAAGTAGGGGGACTAAAATGATCATCTTCATTAAGCATATCATACCCAAGCTTGTGACAAAAATTAATTGCAGCAAATAAATTCTCAAACATGTCATTATCATCAAACATAGCATCCCCAAGCTTGTGGCTTGGCATATCATAAGCATAATCACTCTCATCATTAATAGTATGAATAGCACCATCGGTATAATAACTGCTATCATCATAATTTCCCAAGTTGGTGCCAAAAATATTTTCAATATTATAAGAAGTATCATATCTTCCCATTCATTATCATTACAACAAGCAATAGGCATAACAAAATCATCATCAATAGTGCTCTCGGACATTGTGCCATAAGACATAGAAGCAATATCATCATCAAGTGCATCATCTCCCACAATTATTTTTTATTCATTTTCATGAGGCACAACATAATAGGAGCAACATTATTTGGTAGAGATACCTTTTTACCTCTATTCTTTCTTCTTTTCTTCTTCCTCATCACATCATGTGTGGGTTTAATTAATTTTTCCAAGCTTCTTATTGATGAGATTGGTTGAATAGGGAGCTCCCCCTCGTCATCTATTTCATCATGAGAGACAATAGGAGGGAAAGTGGAAATCTATAGCCTTTCATTAGTATTCCTTTTATATTCTATTGGTTTTCCCATCTTTCTATAATTGGCAATATAAGCATTCTCATTGCAATTTACCATGCAAAACACATAGATATTTTTTAGATTAGTTTCAATGTCGTCCGTGAGAATGAATACTTCAAACAAACTATTTTTATGTGTCAATTCTTCACTCCCCAAAAATAGACAAAGCTCATTATAAAGTTCAAGGGTGGTCATGTTAGCAATATTTGGACACGATTCGATCATGAAAAAGCATGCATTGGAAATTAAGGTGACCAACTTTATTGCAAAGCTCACAAGTAATAGGACAAAGAGAACATAATTTTGTAGCAAATTCATCTATCACCTTGAGCAAAAAATTGGTTCTATCATGCTTATGCTTCTTACAAAATCTATCTTCCTTATAAGGCACGTCTTCACAAACTTTATGCACTCCACAAAAATTGACATGCTTATAAGAAACATTTTTAACACGACTAGTGCAATCATCATTAGTATTTTGGATATTCATAGAATTCATACTAACATCATAGCAATCATGCTCATCATTCAAGGATTTTATGCCAAACATTTTATTGAATTCTTCTTCTATCAATTGAGCACAGTTTTCCTTTCCATCATTTTCATGAAAGACATTATAAAGATGAATAATATGATGCAACCTCAATTCCATTTTATTTTCTTTTTGTAAACCAAACTAGTGATAAACAAGAAACTAAAAGATTCGATTGCAAGATCTAAACATATACTTTCAGGCACTCACCTCCCCGGCAACGGCGCCAGAAAAGAGCTTCGTTGATGGGATGTGAGTGTCGCTTACCTAACCTCCCTAGCAACGGCGCCAGAAAAGACCTTGATGTCTACTATGCAACTTATTCTTGTAAACTTGTGTTGGGCCTCCAAGTGCAGAGTTTTGTAGGACAGTAGCAATTTTACCTCAAGTGGATGGCCTAAGGTTTATCAATCCGTGGGAGGCGTACGATGAAGATGGTCTCTCTCAGACAACCCTGCAACCAAATAACAAAGAGTCTCTTGTGTCCCCAACACACCCAACACAATGGCAAATTGTATAGGTGCACTAGTTCGGCAAATATATCGTGATAGAAGTGTAATCTG
Source organism: Aegilops speltoides (assembly GCA_021437245.1). NCBI lineage: Eukaryota > Viridiplantae > Streptophyta > Magnoliopsida > Poales > Poaceae > Aegilops > Aegilops speltoides. The sequence goes on from CM038143.1 coordinate 306,445,945, forward strand.
GATGGTAGAAATATATTTTTATAATCTGAATAAATAAAAACAGCAAGGTAGCAATTGATAAAAGTGAGCAAAAACGGTATTGCAATGCTTGAAAACAAGGCCTAGGGTCCGTACTTTCGCTAGTGCAATCTCTAAACAATGCCAATATAATTGGATCATATAGCCATCCCTCAACGTGCGATGAAGAATCACTCCAAAGTACCTATCTAGCGGAGAACATAAGAAGAAAATGTTTGTAGCTATTCTTTCCGACCGATCTATCCAAGAGTTCATACTAAAATAACACCAAGTTATTCTTTCCAATCGATCTATCAAGAGTTCGTACTAAAATAACACTAAGTTATTTATTTCGACCGATCCATCAAGAGTTCATACTAAAATAACACCAAGCAAATTCAGATTCATAATACTCAATCTAACACAAAGAACCTCAAAGAGTGCCCCAATATTTTTACCGGAGAAACAAAGACAAGAACGTGCATCAACCCCTATGCATAGATTACCCCAATGTCACCTTGGGAATCCGCGAGTTGAGTGCGAAAACATATATCAAGTGAATCAATATAATACCCCATTGTCACCAAGGGTATTCATATGCAAGACATATATCAAGTGATCTCAAATCCATAAAAGTATTCAATCCGATAAGAAAGAAGTCTCAAAGGGAAAACTCAATTCATAACAAGATAGAGAGGGGGAAACACCATATGATCCGACTATATTAACAAAGTCCACGATACATCAAGATCGTCACAACTCAAGAACACAACAAAGAGAGAGAGAGAGAGATTAAACACATAGCTACTGGTACAAACCCTCAGCCCCAAGGGTGGACTACTCCCTCCTCATCATGGTGGCCGCCGGGATGATGAAGATGGCACCGGTGATGATTTCCCCCTACGGCGGAGTGCCGGAACGGGGTCTAGATTGGTTTTTTATGGCTACAGAGGCTTGCGGCGGCGGAACTTCTGATCTAGGGTTATTTCTGATGGTTTCTCTATTTATAGGATTTTTTAGCGTTGGAATCATGCGAAGATGGGCTTCGAGATGGGCACAACCCACCCGGGCGCGCTTGGGCCCCCTGGCATGCCCTGGTGTCTTATGCTCACCTCCTTCACCTTCTGGTCCTCCCACGAAGCTTCTAGTGCCTCTTTTGTTCCAAAAAAAATTGTCAAAAAGTTTCGTTGCATTTGGAGAACTTTTATTTCTACACAAAAAACAACACCATGATAGTTCTGCTGAAGAAAACGTTAGTCCGGGTTAGTTCCATCCGAATCATTCCAAAAACCATATAAAATTATTGTAAACATGGCATGAATACTTGATAAATTATAGATACATTGGGGACGTATCACAGGTCAGTAAGGCGATGTTGCAGTCCCCATGCTAGCCGAGGTGTCGAAGCAGGTCAGTGTGGACATTGGCTTGAAGAAGCAAAGATGCAGCCATGCCGACGCAGGTCATAACTTGTGACACGATCAATGTCGGCTTGATGAAGTGACCGCGCGGCGATGCCGACGCGCCTGACCCGTGCAATCCATGGGGTGGCGATGTTGGTGATGATTTAGCCTTCACGATGCCAAACTCTTGGCCGGCTCACTGAGATGAAGATCTGATGAGGTTGACCTTGGCTCAACGAAGCGACGACTTGTCTAGTGCAGGTCAGCAGCCGTGGAGCAACGTTGTCAGGCTGGTTTGACACCGGCGTGATGGTGAAGACCGTCTCGAAGAAGGCTCAAAAATTTGTAGGCACGTGTTGGAGAACAACACACAATACCCTAGAAAGAAATTCCTCCAAAAAGGTTGCCCAATATCTCGTTCATGAAAAAAGATGAACTCGGGTCGGATTCGTATTAGCGTAGAAAACATATCCGAAAATTGATCCACTCATCGGAAGTTTCCTGGAGTTTGAGTGGTTGGATCGAGCTGAAATTTTGAGGGGTGGTAGATATAAGAATTGTGCAGCCGATAAATGATTGGATCTTCCAAAGGATGTGAGCTAGATGCTAGACTCCTCGCACCAAACTCGTCCAGAGTCGATAGAGCTCTAGTATATTGGAGATTACCGGAGATTCCTCCATTGGAACGCGATAAAATTTTATAGAGTTGTTGTGGACTCAATCCGCACAATTCCACCGAAGCAATCATCAAGGCGACGCTCAAGGAGATGGGGACGGTGAACACGAATCCGCTGTCCAGAAAAAACTATTATCAATCTGCAGATGAGCCATCAATCCTTTGTGATCTCACATCGGAACTCTCAATGAAAGCACCAATATCGGTGTCAAAACCGGCGGATCTCGGGTAGGGGGTCCCGAGTTGTGTATCTTGGGTCAATGGGGAACATGAGACGAAGGAGACGATGAGGTTTGGGCCCTCTCGAAGAGGTAAAACCCTACGTCATGCTTGATTATATTGAAGTGTATAGGATGAGTACAGAGTTGATCTACCTCGAGATCGTAAGTTTTGTATGATTCTAATGATATAGCATATATCTCTATCGACTAGCCTGGCCTCAACTTATATAATGTACCAGAGGCCTAGGATAACAAGAGTCCTAGTCGAATACGTTGGCGGAGAGGAGTCATTGTCTTGATCGCCAAGTCTTGTGGAATCTTCCTTCCAAAGCACGGGGTCGCCTGTAGTCCGACCTTCCTTTGATGAATCAAGAGCGGACCACCAGTCCGGCCCATGAGAGATAGGCCAACAGCCCGAGGACCCTTAATCCGGGACACCCTCACCGCCCCACCTCTAGAGCTCCCAACTGACACTATCAAAGCCATTGCAACAAAGCAACGCCAGATCCCTCCTAGTAAGGTGTCTTATGTTGCTCTAAATGTCTCTATTTCAAATGAATAGATCTCCCACTAGATGGATGAGGCCCTTATTTCCTATGGTCTGCAATAAGTTAAGACAAAACCTCTCTTTTGGATATGATCCAAGTAGCACACTTTATTTACAGTATTACCTATTTTGTGCCTGCATGCACCACCTCCAATTTAATTACTGTTGTCGGTGTCTGAACTATTAAAATTATATCTATTATGTTGCTATCTACAACACAGTCTGTGATAATTTTGTGATGATATATGCTGAATGCATGTGGTATTATCTTGTGGAGGCCATGGATAGCTAGATAAATACTACAACAACACAGGTTATATGATGATATGGGTCAGTGGTAACTATTATTACATTTTGGTTTATGAATATGGTGTTCTCAACATAGTGTTTATACACATTGTGATGCAAATCTGATACATGTGGTTAATCATGAATAGAAGTTGGGATATATTAAACTGGAATGTGAGAGGTATTGATTCCCAGAAAAGATGGGATGACTTGAGACAAAAGATTGAAGAAAGTAACTGCAATATCATCTGTATTCAAGAAATAAAGAGAGAAGATTTTGATATGACATACATGAGAAAATTCTCTCCCAGAAGATTTAACCAGTTTTTTTATGTACCATCGGTTGGAAATTCTGGTGGAATTATCATTATATGGAATGGAAGCTTATTCAATGGTCAAATCATCAGCCAAGATTCCTAACTTACAGTCAAATTGGTTTGTATACTATCTGGTAATATTCTTTATATTGCTAATGTATATGCTCCCTGCCAAAATGATGACAGAGTTGATTTCATATGTTGGTTTAATAATATGGACACCACCAGTATGGATCATTGGATGATTCTAGGGGATTTCAACCTGATAAGAAGTCCAAATGATAGAAGCTGGCCAAGTGGGGATGTAAATAACATGTTATTATTCAACAGCATCATCCAAGCACATAATCTTGTGGAAATCCACTCAAGGGCAGAAGCTACACATGGAGCAATATGCAAGATAATCCTCTTATGGAGAAGTTGGACTGGATATTTACAACTTCAGATTGAATAATTTCATTCCCAAACACAATTGTATGTCCTTTAGCCAGCGCGACGTCTGACCACACTCCCATACATATTAAGATTGGCAGTGATATACCCAAAGCATCTATTTTCAGATTTGAGAATTATTGGATGGATTTTGTTGGTTTCTATGATACTGTGTATAGATCATGGAATTCTAGAGATTCTCTCAGTAATTCAGCCAATGATATATCTACCAGATTTAAATCTGTCAAACAAGGAATCAAATAGTGGAGCAAGAATTTATCTGGACTTAACTCCATAATGAAAACTACAATTATGTGATGACCCTCATGGATGGAATTGATGAACAAATGCCATTGACTTTAATAGAGAGGAATTTAAGAAAGATCCTGAAAAGACACATTCTAAAGCTTCTAGGAGCTAAAAGAATGTACTAGAAAAGCATGTACAAAGGAAGAGATAACCTATTTGGTGATGAAAATTCCAAAAAAATCATGCTATGGCCGCTATGAACTATAGAAAAAGTTACATATCATCCATCACCACAAATGATGGTACAGTTCATAGCTCACATGACCAGAAAGTTGTTGTTATATGGCAATCATATAAAGAGAGGCTTGGGACATCAATCAAACCCACAATGCTATTCAACCTTCCAGAAATGATCAAACAACACAATTTAAATCATTTGGATGAGCCATTCGGCATTGATGAAATTGAGGAGGTGGTCAAAGAATTTTCTGATGATAAAGCACCTAGACCAGATGGATTCAATGGTAAATTCCTTAAAAAATGCTGGCCCATTATTAAATAGGATTTTTGTAAGATGATATCGGATTTTTTGAAGGAAATGCTAACATTCAAAGCATCAACACTACATATATTACCCTTATACCCAAGAAACAATCTCCTAAGAATATGAATGACTATAGGCACATTTCTCTGGTTACACTTCCATTGAAATTCTTCACCAAACTCATGGCTAACAATTACAAAAATAGATTACAATGATTATTCATCAAAACCAATATGGTTTCATTAAAGGGAAAAATGTTCAAGACTGCTTGGATATACATTTGAATACCTTCATAAATCCCATACATCAAAAAGACCTATTATCATTCTCAAGCTTGACTCTGAAAAGGCATTTGACAAGATAGAATATAGTGCTATTATTGAGATGCTGAGGGCCAAAGGATTTGTACCCAGGTGGATTAATTGGGTTACCAGAATCCTAAATTCTGCCTCCACCTCTATGCTACTTAATGGTGTAGCTGGGGAAAAGATTATGTGCAAAAGAGGAGTAAGACCAGGTGACCCTATATCCCCACTTCTTTATGTCCTTACTGCTGATCTTTTACAAACCATTGTCAATCTGGCATGGATGAATGGTGAACTAACTCTACCTGTGGAAGATAGCTATGGGTAGCAATACCCTATTATCCAATATGCTGATGATACTCTGCTCATAATGCCTACTGACAAGGATCAACTTATGCATCTTAAATCCCTACTACATATATTCAGCATGTCCACGGGTTTATTTGTGAACTACAAAAAATCATCCATTGTGCCCATCAATACTGACAATGCTACTGTTCTAGGCCTTGTTGAAAGTTTTGGATGCAGGGTTGAAAGTCTTCCTTTCACCTACCTGGGGTTACCTCTTGGCACCACCAAACCATCAGTGCATGTCTCATTCCCATCATATCCAGAATTTACAAGAGGCTACCAGGGGTTGCAAATTTTATGACTTATGTTGGCAGATTGACATATGTCAACTCAGTCATTGCATCAATGCCTATTTTTGCCATGTGCTCATTTAAAGTTCATTACACTATTTTGGACCATGTCAACAAATCCAGAAGAAACTTCCCTTGGTATGGGAATGACATTGAAAAGAAAGGAAACTTCCTGGCAAGCTAGAAGATGGTTTGCAAACCAAAGAAGCAAGGTGGACTGGGTGTCCTTAATCTTAGAGTTCAGAATATTGCTTTGTTGATCAAACACTTGCACAAATTTTACAATCATGAGAATATTCCATTGTCAAACTAATATGGGAAGCATATTATTCAAATAATATTATACCACATGCTAGCAATAACAAAGGATCCTTTCGATGGAGCGCCTGCGTAAGTCTTACTGATCTATACGAAGGTATGGCCACATGTAAGGTCAACAAAGGTGACAGTGTTTTATATGGGATGATGTATGGAAAGGAACATTTTGAAAAACAAATGGGTTGAACTCCATTCTTTTGCTGAGAATGATAATATCTCAATACAACAAGACAAATTAGTGATGAATTACTACAATCCATTCCAGCTACCACTATCTATGATTGTCCGCGAGCAATTCAATATTGTCTGATAAACTAGAGGCAATCAGAGATAATGAGGAACTAGACACATGGTCTTTCATGTGGGGAAACTCCAAGTACTCGGCCAAGAAAATATACAATGCTTTACTGGGTAATCTGCAAGCACCACTGCCCATGCAATGGGCACGGAAATCATGCTTTCTTCCTAGGCACAAATTCTTTTGATGGTTGTTACTCAATGACAAAATAAATACTTGTGAACTCCCTACTAGAAAGAATTTCACCCTTGAGAGTACTAGATGTGTCTTATGCAATGACCACAATACGGAGGACAGAATGTATCTACTTTTTAGTTGCCCATTTAGTCAAGGATTCTGGTGGAGCATAAATATGGGATGGAACACTGATCTAAATATACATATGATGATCATGGAAGCAAGACAAAGATATCAGTGGGATTTCTTTGTGGAAGTAGTTACTACTGATACGTCTCCAGCGTATCTATAATTTTTTATTGTTTCATGCTATTATAGTATCAATCTTGGATGTTTTATATGCATTATATGTTATTTTATATCATTTTCTAGGAGTAACCTATTAACCTAGTGCATAGTGCCAATTGTCGTTTTTGCTTGTTTTTGGCTTTTTAGAAAATCAATATCAAACGAAGTCCAAACATGATGATTTTTTATGGACCAAAAGGAACCCATGAAGATACGGGAGAAGACCAGAAGAGTCAAGAGGGAGCGACAAGCTCACTACGCGAGCCCCACGAGGGCGCCCCCTGAGCTTGTGGGCCCCTCGTGGCACCTCTTGACCTATCCTCTATAAATTCCAATATACCATAGAGACCCGAAACACTTTTTCTGCCGCCGCAAGCTTCTGTTCTTTCCTGATCCCATCTGGAGGCCTTTTCCAGTACTCTGCCGGAGGCGGAATCGATCATGGAGGGCTTCTACATCATCCTTGCTACCCTACCGCGATGATGCGTGAGTAGTTCACCACGAACCTACGGGTCCATAGCTAGTAGCCAGATGACTTCTTCTCTCGCTTTGATCTTCAATACAATGTTCTCCTCGATTTTCTTAGAAGTTCTATCTGATGTAATCTTCTTTTGCAGTGTTTGTTGGGATCCAATGAATTATGGGTTTATGATCAAATTATTCATGAATATTAATTGAGCCTTTTCTGAACTTTATTATGCATGATTGTTGCAATTTTGTATTTCTCTCTGATCTATTTGTTTAGTTTGGCCAATTAGATTGATTTATCTTCAGTGCGTGAGGTGGCTTGTGATGGGTTCAATCTTGCGGTGCTCTATCCCGGGTTTATTCATATTGATTGGGTTTACTTTGTCTACATCATGTCATATTGCTTAAGGCGTTACTCTGCTTTATACTTAATACCCTAGATGTATGCTGGATAGCGGTCGATGGGTGGAGTAATAATAGTAGATGCACGCAGAAGTTGGTCTACTTGTCTCGCATGTGATGCCTATACACATGATCATTGACTTGAATATCGTCATAACTATGCGCTTTTCTATCAATTGCCCAACAATAATTTATTCACCCACCGTATGCTATGTGTTCGAGAAAGCTTCTAGTGAAAACTATGGCCCCCGGGTCTACTTTTATCATATATAAAAACACAAAAGTACATTGCTACAATCTTATTTCTTTTGTTTTGTTTTGCAATTTACTTTATTATCTACCACTACGAGATTTAATCCTTACAAATAAGGAAAAACTTTGTTTTTGTCACTTTAGCTTTTACCAATTTTGCTTATGCCACTCTAGAATTTAACACTTTTACCACGCTTAGCTTTTGAAAATACATCACAAATGCCATTCCATGCAAAAATGATAATTTTTTATTTCATTTTTACCACTCTCAGGTTTTGATAATGTATCACAATTGCCACTCTAAAAAATTTGTTTTAGCCACGAAATGGCAAAAGTGTATATTGTCAAAAGCTAAGAGTGGCAAAGTGAGATGTCAAATTCTAGAGTGGCATAAGCAAAGTCGGCAAAAACTAGAGTGGCAAAATAAACCGAGGGGATTGACAACCCCCTTGTTTGTGTTGGGTGCAAGTATTTGCTTTTTTGTGTGCAGGTGTTGTTCATAGTCTTTGTGTGATTCATAACCTTTATTATTAACTGACTGAAATACTTATTCTAATGTACTGTATCATCCTCTCTTTTTCGAGGAAATCCCAACACAGCTCACAAGTAGCAATTATTGGATGTTGGTCCATATGGAATCAGATAAATGACAAGATTTTTGAAAACATCCAGTTCTCCATGCAAGCATGCAAGGACAGCTTTAGAAGACATTTCAAGGACACAACAATCAGGGCTAAATCTAGTATCAAAGAAGGCATGCTGTCATGGATTAATGTGTAATAAATCTCATAGCAACCTTTAGCCTCTACCGTGGTTGGTCAAAAAAGTTTGAAGGTTTTTCAAACCAAAGGAACGAGGATTACAGAGGAAAGTTCCATATAGGTAAGGAGCACAACAATTTATTAGGAATGTTATTCATCCTATTCAGTGGCGAGCCCAGGAATTAGTCTGTCTAGACGAACAACTAAGATTTGAATTTATTGTAATAGAAATGCAAGTCTACTCAACCAAAAACTTATAAATTCAAATACCAAACTTGTGATACCCTCTCTTCATCTTTATTTACACATGTCGTCTTTGTCAAAAGTTAGTACGTGGAAAACTACAATGCAATACAAATTGAATGATACTCCCTCTAGTCCTTTTTAATTATCATAAAAGCTGACGATGTTTATAGAAAAATATATCTATGAATATCAACAGATGTTTCATGAATTTAATTTTATTGTATAATTTTAGTATTGTAGATGTTGATACTTTTTCATATAAATATGGTCAAACTTCAAAAAGTTTGGCTTCAGACAAATCTTACATGCGGAGGAAAAAGAACCAAAGGGAGAAATGGAACTTACATTTTGTTGGGTCAAATCATGTAGACAAATCTTATAAGCGGAGGAAAACGAACTGGAGGGAGATATGAAACTTATGTTTTGCTGGGTCAAATCATGTAAAAAAGGGAGCGGTGGGAGTAATAGAAGCAGACTCAGCCTAAATCATGCAACAAAGACAACACCATGCAAAGCAACGGTTTCAGTTGTCAGCGGGTTGAGATTATAAAATTATTCCCAGTTTTAGATGTGATTAATTAGTGAAACATACATTGTTTCACTTAACAAACACATATATTGATTATATTCAAAACAGTATCAATGCCTAAGGCATGTTAACAAGTATAACAATAATCACAATAAGTCTAATATGTGAGACTAAACCAGAATATGTTTTAACTAAGATGACATTTTTGTTACAATACGATGGGGGCGGAATTGCAGGATTACAATTGCTCGGTGGAATTCTTTTGGAGTCTATCGTGCAGAAACCAAGCAAAATCAAACTTCCATCTCCCGACCATGCTTCAACAACTAATGGGGGCAGGTTCTTCTCATATTCAACACCGGCAAGCTCAGGGCGCAAGTCCCCACATATATTTTTTCATGCTTAAACTACTTTACCAACGCCTAGCTGATTATTTGACTTCTGTTGGGACCACCTAGAGAAACGGAATGCATAGGCGAGGTGGGTAGGTCAGTAGACTAAACCCTTCTTCAAAAGTGTCTCACCTGAAAACAGAAAACATTTCTGCCAACTAACCAAAACTTGTGCAATAGACATTATTGACTACCATTTCTTTTAAACTTCACATTGCCGTACAATGCAGCACAAACTGTGCTACAATCAAAACATCTCCAATCACAAATAAAACAATCATTCCATGGTCGGTTGAGGGTAAAATCATTGAAATCCCCAAATCACCACAGAGTAATTCTTGCAACAAATCACACCCTCAACAAAAATACTTGCCACAAACAAAGCATACACAACACAAATCCTGGTGTGACAGAACAACAGACGTAATGTATGGAAACTGCACAAAGAGATAATACCGATGAAAGAGACAATAGACACTCCAAACTTACCCAAGACATTGTCAAAAGTAAAAGAGGTTCTTTAGAACCTGCAAAAATATTACACAAACCCTACCAAGCAGACATGTCGATATCACTCATACATATAAACAATCCACAAATTACCAAGCAAACTTTCACCATACATGACATAAGTAACTTGGTATCACAAGACAGTACACAAGAATGTAACAATGATAATTCAGGTATTTAAATAGACAGACTGCAAAGCAGTCATAAGAAGTACATGTCTAGTGAAAGAGTTCACATAAAACACTAATCTAGCTTGATTTATCTCTTAACAAAGAAAACTCAGAGCAAAACTGATTTCCAGATCAGAGGTAGCCAGAATATGCAAGACATCCATGCAGACAACACTTCTGAATTCAGCACAACCATTCAAAGCATATGCTCCCAAGAGTTGTCAACAACCTGAGTCACACATTCACTAGAATTCAATCAATAGTTCAGCTGAGCAAAAATATACAGACAAAATACAGGTAATATGACACTAAATACAAGGGTTAGAAATACAACGCTTATAGTTCATCAAGTTCCAAATACCCACCTAATCCTTACTTATATAGATGATACAATGCAGGCATAAAAAAGTATAATCAGTTAAGAAAGCTTTGAAGATTAAGAAACTACATTTGGCAAACTTTAGAGTAAATACTGCAAAATTAATCAAAACAGAGCAAAATGATGCAAAAACAAAATCAACAAGAGCAAAAAAAGAATATTGACGAACAGCAAACCTAGTGTTCAAGTGACAAAAAAACTAAATATGGTATGACCAAGATAAAATAGTAATCTTGAAGAGTAATATTTCTGCTAACTATAGGACAACACTTTATGTTATATTACGCTTTCAACGATACATAACCAGTTCAATTTATCGCAGGATGTGTATAGTTATGTTTTGAATTCACCAATGACCTAAAAGAGTGGCCAATAAAAATGAAAATAAAGCTATTCAAATACAAGATGAGATTCATTCTATGCATAAGCACATGATGTGCAACCGCAAACTAATGACAGAATCATTAGAAGCAGAGATTTCCCATGGGTGTATTATGTAGTCCAGATGTATATACAATAATACAACATATTAGGACAGAAGCATTAGACAAACATGGCATAACCAAAACTTTAACATTGGAGAAATCTAACTAATCAAACATAAGGATGCATTATATAACCGCAATCCATGAATCAAAATCTGGAACAGGAAACTACATATTGTATGTTTTTGTGATGTGGAACGTGGAAATGTCTAGTTTCATATCAGCATGGGCCCATTACAATACTCTGTAAATGACAGAAATTGCTCAGATTGTTTGCCAACTGCTGTCACTCCACAACAGAAACACTATAATCAACTACTCCCTCCGTTCCTAAATATTTGTCTTTCTAGAGATTTCAAATGGACTACGACATATGGATGTATATAGACATATTTTAGAGTGTAGATTCACTCGTTTTGCTCCGTATGTAGTCACTTGTTGAAATCTCTAGAAAGACAAATATTTAGGAACGGAGGGAGTACAAACCAGCATAGTTACATCAGGGCAACAACACACAGACACATATGATCTGTTAGCATAACAAAAATCAACAAAGGCAAAGCTCGATCGTCCAAAAACAACAGCTTGGTCACAAATCATGTACCAACTTCACACAATGGCATGTCATGTAGGAAGACAGAAAGAAAAAACATGCAACACATAAACAAAATACCATTTAGAGCGAGGGATGCATCAGATTATCGTGCCAAAATAAACATGGCTATGCCACAAAAAATGAAGTATCGACACACAAAAAACCACAGAATAAAAAGCAAATAGCACGCTAATCAGGAAAAGTATGGAACATGTTACGCAATACATCATTAACCTAGCAACCACATACCGACCAATCAATTTTTGCAGCACCACATCGCTCAAGTCAACTTGCAGACTTTGCTAGTTCAAACCAGGCAGCAATCATACATTCCAATTACATCACATATTCACATAAAACGCAAACGCAGCATGACAACAATGCAACACTCGCAATTTGCAAACAGGCATAACACGACATAGTATTTCAGGCATAACACATAGTATTTCATCATTAAGAAAATAGCAAGACATCTACAATGCACGACATATTTTGCAACAATATGCCACTTCAAACAAGCACACTCAGCTAGTAAAAGCAAGTAACACCAGCAGAAGGGTGTGAAATTACCTTAGAAATAAGGTGGCACATTGGGGTACATTGGAGGACCCCTGCCACCTGGTCCTGGTGACATCCCTTGAGGGTCCTGACCCCGGAAACCAGACCCTGGAAGAGGGTAGTTTCCACCCTCGCCATAGCCTGAGGGCAGCCCACCTGAGCCCTGTTGCATACGGTATAGTGAGGAAGGCCCACCCATGCCTAGACCACCATAAGGCCCCATACCAGCAGCACCAAACTGAGATGAGCCCCCAAATGAACCACCACCCAGCCCGCCGGTGCCAAATGCACCAGCCCCAGCAGAACCCATCCCGGAATGCATCTGATTTCCCATTGAGCCCAAACCAGCTCCGCCGCCGCCACCCATGGACGATGGCATGTTAGCATATGGGTTGGGACCACCAAATGCGCCAAACGATGGCATACCATTCCCAGGGCCACCATATTGCCCACCCATCTGTGGTCCACCTAGCCCAAGCCCAGAACCCGTCATGTCCGGCGGGCCACCCTGGAGCATCTGTGGTTGCTGTTGCCCGGCAGGCCCAGATTGTTGTGGTTGCTGCTTCCCCTTCTTCCCCTCGATGGCTAGCTTGCACAAGAGCTGTTGCCCATCGATTACCTTAGTTGAGTCCACTAGCGAGGCCTGCGCCCCCTCAGGTGTCTTGTACACAAAGAGCGCAAAGCCCCTGAACTTGCCCGTCAGCTTGTCGAACCCAAGCGGCCCCTCTTCAATCTCTCCATAGGAAGCGAAGTGCGCGAGGAGGCGCTCTGATGGCATGTCAGCGGGAACGTTCCCAACAAAGATCTTGCGGAGTGAGACGTCTGTTGAAGGGACACCACCTGCGCCGGTAGTTCCACCGGACGGCCCACCGGCCGCGCCAGCGGCCGCGAGTTGAGTGACGGTCACGCGGGCGTCGATCTTCTTGGATGGTTCCTTAAGAGCGAGGAGGGCGGAGTCTGCGTGGCGGAAGGTGACGAATCCGTAGCCCTTGGAGCGGCCGGTGGTCTTGTCGCTGATGACCACGGCCTCCTCGAGGTCGCCGTAGGCGGAGAAGATGGCGCGGAGCGAGTCGGAGTTGGTCTCCCAGCCGAGGCCCCGGACGAAGAGCTTGCGCAGGGCCGGGTCGCGGTCGGCGGCGGCGCGCACGGCATCGAGCGCGACCCCGGAGGCGAGCGCCGCGGCGGCGGCGATGTCGGCGAGCTGGTCGCGGGACAGCGGGTCGAGGAGACGCAGGACGTCATCGCGCGTGAGCCCGAGCGCGGCAGCACCGGCGGCGGGGGAGGCGGCGACCGCGCCGTTCTCGTCCGGCTTGCGCTTCTTCGAGAAGGGATCCATGGGCGGGGACGGGGGCGGGGGCGGGGGCGGCGGGGGAGGAAAAGGGCAAAACCCTAACTAGGGCTTGGCGGCGTAGCGGCGCGGGGGGATGGGTGGGTAGGAAGGGTTCGACGCGACTTGTTGGGTAGGATCAATCGGGGGCTTTTATCGAGCTGGCGGCCGCAGAATTTCTGGATCAATCGAGGGAGTATGTGCTTGTGACAAAAAAAAGGTGCTAACGTGCGTAAGCTGGACACGTTCGCGAGTTGTCTAAAAATTGACGTGCGTTTCAATAAAAACTAGTACTCATTCTGTCTCATAATGTAAGAAATTTTTCTACACAAGTGTACTGTCAAAAAAAAGTTTTACATTATGAGACGAAGGAAGTAGTACATATGTCCTTGCAATGGACTCCTTAGAGCAAGTATAATAAGGTGACGTAAACATGCTGTAAGGATTTAAATACTCTCTCGGTTTACAGGGCGTGCGCGTACCCCTAGGTCGTCAATTTGACCAACCTAATACAAGTCATATATTATAAAAAAATATACCAATATAAACTTCAGATGTTCTATTTTCAAAAGGTATAATTATTTTGTTATATAGTTTATATTAGGGTGATAAAATTGACAACCTTAGGTATACGCGTAGGACCTGTAAACTGAGACGGAGGGAGTATTATATTGTTGCTGAGTTGAAGAAAAAAGAAGAGAAGATAGGTGGGTTGTAGACTTAGAGCATCTCCAATAGATGGTCCAAATGTAAAGTACCTAATTTTTGGACCGTCTGGTCAAAAAACGCTGCTCCAACAGACGGTCCATATGCAAGAAAAAACTGGATCGCGGCCTCCTCGTGATGTAAAATACAACACCTCGCGGTGCAAATTTACATCACGAGGTGCATCTGGTCCAAAACCACCGCCCCCATAACGCCCAACCGCCACTTCCTTTCCTTTCATTTCATACCATCCGCTTGCCAAGACCCGGTAGGCGAAATCCGCCGCGATCGCTTAAAACCTCATTGTCGGCGCCGCCACCACCCCACATCCCCAGAACCTCCTCGCTAGTAGTCGCTCTCACCGCCCGACGACGCCGAATCGGGAGGCGGTGGCCTTGGATTCAAGGCTCCGGCGATCCATTGCCATGTAGGCCTCCACCGGGTCTTAGGCTGCCGCCGACCTCCTCCCCGTCGGCCGTGAACTTGTCCACGGCCGTTGCGCCGTCCGCACAACCGCCGCACCAAGCCCTCCGCCCGGCTACCGAACTATTCTTCGCCGCCCGCCGAGCTCCTCTTGGCCAGCCTCCAAGCTCATTTCTTATCACAGCCGCCGTCCGGAGCTGACCGCAGCCGTCCGTAGCAGCCAATCCAACCGGCGGCCATCTTCTTCCACCGCGCGCACAAGGTCCTCGACGGAACTCCACAAGGTGTTTTGGACCATCTATTGGAGTTGCTCTTTTGGACCATGAATTTGGACCATCTGTTGGAGTTGGCCTTTGTCGGAGCTCCAAAACGCACTTTTTGGCGGTCCAAATTTTACATCTCCGGTTTTGGACCGTCAAAATTTGGACCATCTATTGGAGATGCTCTTAGCTGTAGCACAAGCTTCAAGAAGTTTTGTGAGTGTGAAAGGTTGGTCATATGTTGACAAAGTAGTACTTTTTTGTAGCCAACTATTATACGTCTTGGCTATTATATTAGCTATAGATGACATGACAACTTGTTATAGTCATCAACTAGCTATATTATTAAACATGCTCTTATCTCTGTTGTAACGTCCCTACAGGGCGCGACAGCCTCAATGAGCGCGCGACCCAGGCCTTCTACTGCTCCACCCAACAATTCATCCTAGGGTAATGTAGCATCCAAATGATGCCACTCGGTGATGAGGACACCAAAAACCACAATATGCAAATTTGATATATAAGGAAAGCAGAAGGTCAATTCTAGCAAGACAGGAAACATAACGGCAACAATTAGCACAACTGAGCAAACAGTTTTATCATTTCTTCTATCTACAGGCACAGAACACAAAATATCTTGTGAATTACATAACACATGCATTGTAAAGAAGCCTCATTTAAGTTGAATAGGTAAGTCCCACGACTGCTAAGCCCCCTCCAGATCTGAAATGTATCTTCTAAGCCTAATGTTTTTCACTGGTTAGGAACAATGTTCGGTATCTTTTTCAATGTGTCCCTGAATCAAAATGCCATTAGGCAGCCAACATAGGATGAAGAAACATATGAAAGAGAGCTTGAATGCCTACTGTTGGGAAATAGTGCTTAATGTAAGAGATATACTAACCCGGTAAAACGCACTTACCTCAGTTTACAAAATCCGGATTCCTGCATGTATATGGTGAATCGGTAAAAAGGTTACACGAACCAATAGATGCATGATAAGAGAGGGACTCATACAAAAGTAGTTTTCCCATGAATATCATGGAAATCTTGTGATGATGCAACAATAGCGTTCTGATAATAGTATGCTGATAGTTGCTACATTTAAGTTAGGCACATCATGAAAGTGTAGAAATTATGTATATACAAGCACATGAGACATTAGTCTTTGTAAGTAACAGTAACAGCAAAAATCTGCTAGTTCTAAATTTGAAGGTTGCAAATCTACACATTCAGATACATCGATTGATGTGTTATTGTTGCAGAGACGACATCTATGCTGCTTTAGAAGGCGCTTTGAGTGTCTGCACCATCCTTTAGGAATTGCAGCTGAGCTGCAGAAGAGCTAAATAACAAACCATGAACTCCACATATCCATTGTGAAGATAAGTATAATAAACATAGACAATTTTTGACATTTTACCTTCATACATCAACACAAAGTGATGTATACTATCGTTGTTATTAGCCATGGCCATCATACAAAATTACGAGGAAAAATTTGAGGTTCGTCATTTATATTACAAGATATGAGAATTAAAAGGTTTACACAAAGTTCATTGGGATGAATTTATAAAATTAGCTTGGAATTACTATAGTTTGTCTGCTGGTTCACTTTTCATAAATCTCCACTGACGAATGATTTAAAACAGAAAACTAACTTTACAGATTTCATGCATGTAAAAAATAATACTCCCTCTGTAAACAAATATAAGAGCGTTTAGATCACTAACATAGCAGTCTAAATGCTCTTATATTTCCTTACGGAGGGAGTACACCATAAGGTTTTTTTGTTCATTAGTGTCACATCGCAAGAAAATAGAACTAGACATATACTAAAACTAAAGAAAGGTTCCTGGAACTCATAATATGACTAATTTGTATGGACTGGAACTGAATCACTTTGAATAAAAAAACATTCACAGGCAAGACCAGAAGATCGAAATCTAGCAGCAGCAGAACTTGAGACACATTGTTACTCCTGTTCTTGAGGCATATGGTGCATCAATACATCTCATGTGGCTAGTGCACCGTATGTGGCCCCAATTTACTTTTGTGTAAGCGCTGCAATTATGTTCCATGGTAAGTAACAAGAAATAAGTTTTGCTATCTAACTCGGGCATTTTTCTGGTTCAAAGAATGTATACTGCCTCCGTTGCAAAGATATGCGGATGTGATCAACTCATTCCAACTCCTTAAGTCCATTGTTTCCTTCTGGGTCTTTGATTCAGAAGTTGTCATATCAGACTATGTTTCCTGTAAACAACACAAACAAAAATTTAAGTTATGCTACGTGCGTTGCAACGGGAGTTTAAAAAATCAACTACCACCCCCCCCCAACCCACCCTCGAAGTTCAATATCTCATAAATCTGAACATTTGATCCATTTGTATGCCCGTGCATGTCAATCGGAACTTAATATTATTAAAGCAGCTTTAAATTCTAAGATTTGCAAGCTTGAATATTTTTACATGTCTAGTTTTCAAAAACAAAAGATTGATGTTTGCCTGCAATTATATCGAGTTTTCATCTTTAAACTTCATTGTGAGTCTACTTGTACATTTCCAGTAAGCCCATGTGCCAGCAAAACTTCAGCCACTTCAACTGAATGGGGCACTGTATACGTTGGCACAATGCCCAGTATTTTTAATGGCCAGCCTCAAAAGATAGAAGTACTTTAGCATATATATGTATATTCAGACCAAGAACCCTTTCCAATTCCAACAATAAATACATGAAAAGTACATGTGATTGAAGTAAACTATAGAAGAACCTCGACAAAGTAACTATTGTCAGCCAATTAGAGCAGAATACAAAATAAACATTGACAAGAACAACATATATAACATTTTGGATCATGAATAAGTCAATACATCCATTCCCTAACTTCATTTAAGAATCATATAAGATGTTGTATGGCTCGTATGTCAATAGTAGTTTGTGTTCTTTACTTGGTATACATATCAATGTGTATTTGAAATTTGAATGCTATTAAGCAAACAACGTTGCAGAAAGGAAAGTCTTACCAAGCCACCAGGGAAGATGGAGACTGAAAAGTCCGAGAAAATAAAATGGTTTTTGGATATCAACCTTTTCTTATCTTTCTCTCCAGCAATTTTTTTAGAAGCACTGGAATGATGTAGATAGCGATTTTGATTCCAAAGCATTGCAGTAAATATATATGGTATATCCTAAGGTTGCACCAGAGGTATTCAAATTGATGTTCCAATATTACACTCTGTTTTTTATTAAAAATGTGTCATTTGGTCTCTCCACACCCAAAAAAATCTGTTTGGATTCAGGATGAACTGCATTTCTGCTTGCATGAACAGTAATTTTCAATCACATCTGAAGGAAAGTCTAGAGCAAAAACAGAGACAACTAGGAGACGGTTTCAAATAAATATACAGTTGATTCATTCAGAGTATCTGAATGAAACACCAAAAGAAGGGAAAAACATCGACACGACCAATCCCATTGAGCAACAGGCGCCCTGTTTAAATATCCTCTGTTCTCTAGTCAAACAGTGAGCACACCAAGCAACGATGAAGACTCCATGAAGCTGGAGTAGAAGCCACTGCTAGTTAGTATTCACCGGCTAATTGTTTTACCTAAGTAATCAAAGCTTACTACTTAGAAGCAAGCCAACAAATGCTGCCGTGTTGGCTTTCTAGCTCCACGGCACCGCTCATGACATGGCGGCTACCAGAAGCAGACGGAGACAGCGTTTGCGGCCGGTGGCGCTTTTCGGGCGATGCGGCAATAGCGGAACAGGTGGACGCCTGGCGTGTGGAGGAGCAGCGGCGGAGAGCGGGAGCGGCCCAGGTGAAGCATAGGCGGGTGCACTCCCGGAGGCATCAAGGCCCTTGGTGGTGCGCGCGCGCATGGCCAGAGTTCACCGTCACGCAAGACGTGGTAGCTGCGAAGGAACAGCTGCCGCCACTCCACCTGCCGCTCCCATTGCGCATGCACTCCACGTACGGCCACGCCGTTGTCAGAGTACGACGATCAATGGGACCGGTCCCTTTGCAGTTTGGCTGGGGCTATCGACTAGCATAGAGAGCAAATCCAACAGTTCACGCATGGGGATTTGTCAGGTTCGGGCCGCCGTGGAGGCGTAAAACCCTACTCATGTGTTTGTGTTTGGGTGGTTTGATTTGGGTCTCAAGTTACAAGTGCAGCTTGCCGGAAAATACGTGAGCAAGGTGCATTTAGTATGTAAGCATGAGTAGGGTGTCAACCGTGCCAAGGTAGCCATGGGCCTCCTCTTATAGCCAAAAAGGGGTCACCACAGTGGCAACATGGCAATTACAAGTATATGAATAGTGGTCTTGATGCTATCCAACCTAATCCTGCCGGAGTAGGACAAGGGCATTTAATGCACCGTGAGTTGGTGCCCATCCTTTGGCAAAAGGCATCTCTCATTCCGTGCCGTCGATGTGGATGACCCTATCTTCTTGACATGTCCACTAGACGAGTGTCAATAAAGTTGACCAGCATGTGACGTGCCGATACGCATCCTGTTGACTCCCCTCGGGCCGCTTGCCTGCTCGACACCTAATCTTAACAAGCCATCAAGCCATCAGTTGGTCGATGAGGTGGAGTTGTCGAAGAGCGAGGAGGAGGTGCTTCCCGGCAAGGAGCTTGCTGGGTCCTGGCTTGCCGGTGCGAGGCTTGCCGGTAACTGAAGTCTTGATCTTTAGTACTAACTTAGTACTTCTCGATGACCTACCTCGAGGTCTTCTTCATTGTGTTGGTGTCCAAGAGGTGAGGCTTGGGTTGAGCTATCCTCCAGCAAACCCTTGTCGCCGGAGGGCTGCAACTACCTGTGCACAAGTCTGGGTTACTAAAGGACCCCTATTCTAGTACACCGACATGAGCCCCCGGGCATGGGTCATACACGTACGCGAGGCGTCCTTGGGCTAGGCCCAAACAGTGCACAAGCATGTGTGGCAGAGAATAAATGTGGCAATCTTGTCTCTTATCACGCCCCCACGATGTGCATTAAATGCGGAACGTGGGAGAGGTGGAACGAAACGGCTGTCAGGGGTAGTACGCCTGAAAAGAGCAACCACGTAGGATGGAAAAGAGTCATCCTCCGCACCATCCCCATATAAAGGAAACTGCGAGAGGCACTACTCATTTACCCTTTCCGCTCCCAATCTAGCACCTGCCTCATTCGTCTTCTTCCTTGCGGAAGAACAGAGCACTCTGGCCCTTTTTGTCGCCGCCTCACTGCGCCATTCCTCAATCCCCCATCTATGCATTCTCCATGGCCTCGAAAAGAGCGAAGAAGGCAATGGACCCAGAGGCGAAGAAGAAGAAGCTCGAGAGGGAGAAACAACAGCAGGAGAACGCCGGCTTCCCGCTGGTGCTGACGACCGACGATCTTACCACAAGATATTCGTATGTCTGGTGGAGCAAGACCAACAGTCATCCGGCTAGAGAAGTCCTCTCAGGGTCGCCTGATCTAGCGGATAACCAATTTCACTTCTTTGTCGGGTATTTCTATGGTGGGTTCTGCACATCCTTCTCTGATTTCTTCATAGAGGTTATGCAGTCCTGCGGATTTCAGTTGCTGGAATGTGCTCCCAATGCTATCACCTACATGTCCATGTATGCACACATGTGCGAAAACTTCCTGGGGATGGCACCCAATCTTGACCTGTTCCGGCACTTCTTCATGCCGCGGATTGAGAACGACGCTCTCTCCAACAGCGTTACTTGGATTCCAAGAACGCGGATGAAGGAGCACTATGTTGACGTCAAGCAGCACACCAAGTGGACGAGTGGAGGGCAGATTAGTCCTAGATTAAGCAAGGCCAGCAAGAGGAAATTCCTCCCTTCTGCTGCCTCCGGACATAGAGGATCGGGAAGGGAAAAACTTGGAGCAATGTCGGGCCCAGCGACACCAAACTAGGATGGCATTGTACATGATCCATACCCCTCAAGACTGTTGGGCTGATCATAAAAATGGTCGGGGCAGATTTCACCCGTCGCCGGATCGCCCCGCTGCAGCACAGAGGAGGCCGAAGGGCATGGGAGTACCAGAACCCCGATGATCCAATGTGCCTGCATCCTGGGGCCAATAACAACTTGTCAGTGATGGAGCACTACTTGCTCATCTGACAGTTTTTAATAGAGGTTGTGAATTTCACCTGTCAGAAAAGGTGGTTTCGCTCTGCAACAACTCCACCAAGGGCGTGTGTTGGTGTTCTGGGAACCAGGGTACCCAGACTTGCCTGCCTGCGGCCCACATCGTGGCTCCATAGACGGCCTGGTACATCCCATCTTCAACCACGACAAGACAAGACCCTCGCTAGATGGGTGACATCGAGACCTCCCGAGGGAGCGGCGTCCTCAGGTGGCATCCTGAGCGGAGCGGAGATTTCTATGCAAGACCCAGCCTCACAAGGTTGGAATGACATCAGCCATGATGACCAAGGTCAGGCGCGCGCCAGCGGGTGCAGGGTGGCAGGTTTCCTTTTTGGTGCAAAGGAGGCAAGCGTGGGTGTGGAGTCCCAAGGAATCTGCCAAAGGTTGCCATCTGCATGCAACAAGACCAAGACCGCCAGAACGGCGGGATGGATGTCATCTCCGAGCCCACCACGATGTCACGAACAGAGGCTTTGCAGGCGAAGACCACCTTTCGTCAGGATCATATGTACTTCTTGTCCCCTTTCAAATCTGGTCGTTGTGGGATCCCTTCCCGCCCAAGTTTTGGAGGAAGAGGACCAAGGCCACTATAAATATAGCCTAGCCACCATCATAGAAGGGATCGGTCCCTCGAGAGACCGAATCCAAAGAGCTCATCACAAGAACACGCCTCCAGAGGCCGTTCTTCCACTTGTACTAGTTCATCCTCATCCCCCGCGGGGCTAATCCACCACAAAGCAAGAGTAGGGTTTTACACCGTAAGGTGGCCCGAACCTGGGTAAACTGCCATGTCTTTCTCCTTCTTGTTCATCGAGCTAGGTCGTGAGAGCAGCGGATCGATCGGCTTGTGAGGTTGAGTTCTTCACACACGCCCCTGAGTTCGAACCTTTCTTGGGTCTGTGAAGCCCAGAATCCGACATTTGGTGCGGCAGGTAGGGGGCGTGTCGAAGCCTTTATTCCATCAGTCGCTTCGCCCCCGCTTCACAGTTCTTATGGCAGAAGTTCGATGAGCTGGCGGCGGGCAATGGGCCACCCGCGCCACCCGGGCGACCCTGCCCGGCCATGAATCCGTCGTCACCTCCCGCTTGCCGGAGCGGGGATGGGTGTCGACGACAGCAGCCGTCGGTGCCGTGGGTCGCTTCCATCCCCTCCCGCTCAGCGACGCAACCGAGCGGCGGCAAGGTCCTCCAGGTACGCCATGACGACATCCCTGCGCACTCGCTGGGAGCAGGCGAACATGTGGGCCACCCTCGTCATGGCCCACGAGTTGCTGCACTGCAGGCTGGCTGAGGGCGGCCATGACGCCCTGCTCTCTCACGTCGCCGAACTACTCGATGCCGCATGCAAAGGCACGACACCTTTCCGCATCACACCAGCTGCGCGGATGCCTCAAGACGCTCATGCTCACACCAGCCGTGTCCACTCGCCCCTCCGGGAGGAGCCCGAGGGGCCCCGTGGAGGCAACTCGTCATACAAGATCGTCCACCTGACCCGGGGGGCACGCGGCTTCTACCTCAACAGCAGCAAGGAGTCGCTCTCAAGCCGGCGAGCCATGGCCCCAGGCATGGTGGGCGACACGACACGGGGCTCAGGGGCTGGTCTCAGGTCAATAGCCCCTAAGGTCCCGGTACCACCCATGGCAGGCATGCTGCGCGAGCAAGGGAGAAGCCCGTTCATGCTTCCTGCGCCGACTCCAGCATCAGGATCGCCAAGGTCGCGAGAGATGGGGGCTCCTCACGAGTCAGCTCAGCACTCCGCCAACATCTTTAACACCAACAACCACCGGTCACAATCAACCTATTTCAGATGCAATTACACTAACCTTGGGTCGCAGGTGAACCCCGCCACAACGGCGTATCTCGAGACACTAGACCTGCTTAGGGCAGGAGGAGCGCCATGGGAGCCGCGTGGAGGGAGCCCGGCGCCAGAGCTTCCTCCACGCCTCACGGCGTAGGGCGCCACCCCGGCAATGGCGCATGCTGTCCGGAGGTAGGTCGTCTGTCGGGAAAGGCGCCGGCGAGCCCTTCCCACGGTGGAGGGCCTGCGATCGCCCGACCACCGCCAGCGCACCCCCTTGCCCCTTGGTCTCGTCCTGGTTTCCGGACTCCCCAACAGTGGCAATATGATGCATTTGGCGGGGTCGCCGCAAGGAGCGAGGAGCGAGGAGCGCACGCGAAGATCCCCGCCCGTGACACTCTTACGTAATAATGAGTGGGGCTATAAACACCCCGGAGTCTCCTGAGTGCTTCCCCTAGGCCTCTCGGGGGCTCCCGCCCACGTCCTAGTGGAAGCACCATGCTCCGCGCTGGCCGTCGACACTGTCCCCCAATGACTATCACTACAAAAAAATACACTTTCGTGATGATACGTGTTTGTCACAGTAGGTCGCGTTTTTTGTCATGCATGTACATCCATGACAAATTTATGACGTAATCAAGATAGTCATACTGTCGGTTGTCAGAGAAGTGTTCCATGACATTACCAAAATTATCATCACGGAAGTGTCCACTTCCATGACGATAAATCGCGCGTCACAGAAGTGCTTTCGTCAAGGGTGACCGACATGTGGCATCCACCGTAACGGAACGCCGTTAAGCTATCGGGTCGGTTTTTGGACCCGATAACCCATTAACAGCCCCGACCAATGGGAAATTTCCATGTGTAAAATTCTTATTGGCCGGACGAAACACGTGTCAGCTCGTCAGTGGGTCATATAGGCGCCTATGATATGTCGACACGTGCCACGGCCCACCACTGGCCCATTTAGCTTACAAAGCCGGCCCATTTGACTTGGTCAAAAGTTAACGGGCTGGCCCATGAAAAGCCTGCTAACACGGTCTCTTCGCAAATAGCCCACTTTACGGCCCATTAGGCACTAAAGGAAATCGGCCCAACAACGTCATGTGGCCCGTCGAATATAACACCAGCCCATTTCACTTTCGGCCCATGTATGGCCCACGACGCCTTCGCCCATATGAGGCCTTCAGATCTTCGCCCTTTACAGCCCACGGTGACTCTAGTCCATAATGAGCAGTAATTTTCTTTGTACCCGTTAACGGCCGTGATTTACATGGGCCGTTTCACCGTGTTAGCTTTCGCCTATTGACGGCCCATACGTTCTTGGGCTCCTTTTCGCCCTCGATTACCTAGGCACATCGCTGTTCCCCTAATGGGCCAAATTCGCCCATTGCAAGAGTCGACCCATTATCGGCATGTTCCCCAAATGGGCCAAATTCGCCCATGGCAAGAGTCGCCCACATCTTGGCTTGTTACCCTAATGGGCCAAATTCGCCCATGGCAAGAGTCGGCCCGTTTCGCCGCCCGCCCTATATTACGCCCATTAACGACCGTTATGCCCGTGATGTAATTAAGCTTTTGCAGTCCCACGGCTGTTAAGGGTCATTACCGTCTTTGGCCGATACCAATTACGCCCGACACGACCCTTGTAGACCTATTTATCCGACGGCCCTAGGCCCATTTATCGACTACCGAGGCCCACCGATTCTGAGCCCATTTATCGACGGTCCGTAGGAGACCCATGGATCCTACGGCCCGTATATGGCCCATGGGTAGTCGCGGCCACTAGCAAACCAGGGAAAAAGAAGACTAGGAAATAAATAAGGCCCAAATTAACACTAGGCTATTAAGGCGATTGCACAGATTACATCCACTCGGCATCAAAGATCGCCGCCAGTGCAAATATAGGGAACACCCTACACTATACAAAAATGGCTTGCTGTTTTCTTCAGACGGTGGCTGCACGTTAAGAATAAATTTTGTATCGCACCAAAACAAATTACAACTATATAACAAAAGGAAGGTTGGCATAAAACTTAACAGATCTAGCGAGATAAATGCACCACCGAAGTTGAAGCTCGGTTCATTTGACCGATTATTACGTTTTCATGTTTGTATTGTCCGATGGAACACCATAACCCTCGCCTTCATTTCCCTAGGCTCTCGAACAACATAGCAAATGTCCGATAGTCCGGATTCAAAACCATGCATATCTTGACGACATTGAGCAATGTTTCTCCTTGTTTCACAAAGGGCCTCTGTTAGGGAATGGACTTGTGTCCGAGCGCAGATACAACATTGCTTTGAGCTTGCATATCTTGATCATGAGGCGGTTTGGACGATATTGCCTTAACAACCAACCCAAGATACGCAGAACGTGCTTTTGGCATCGTTAGTGGATGTCTTGACCCACCGCAGAAGAGCCGACATTGCGGTTATAGTTGCCTCGCCACCTTCGTAAGGTGGCGGTTCCACCATTTTTCCATAGCTCATTTGAAAAGTTGAGGTTTTACATTAGTAGTACCGTAATGTAAGATATTAAGGAGGCAGACAAAACCAAACAAAATAGCTTTGGTCTATATACAAAACTTATTCGTGAACCCATGTAAAATATTAGTTGTATTTTATTGCAAAGTACATAATAAAACCAGGTTCCAAACATATGACCATGTACCATCACTAATGTATTGTCTATTTCTTCACATTGTATTGAGGGCTAAGGATAACGAGACAAAGTTCATAGTATGGTAAGCATAGTATGACATCATTCATATCACAAAACAACTGAGAACAGACAAACAAGCAATTGTAACGTTGTGTGGGCAAGTCCAGCATGGAACTAGATTATGGGTCAAGATCAAAGGAACATCACTCCTCCCTTTTAAACCTTGTAAGGTGCAATGATACGCTAAGACAATTGTGTATAAAATTGAAAAGAGTAATAGACATTGGCTGCAAACCATACAGTTCAAGGCACAAGTCAGAGTAAGTAGTAGTTAAAAGGCATGAGGATTAAGGACTTACAACAGCGGCTTTGACTATGTAGTCATGCCCTTCTTCTTGCTGGTGTGACAGTCCTTGAAGATTTCCACAACATTTGGTTCAGGTGCTTTTCGGTCCTTGCGGGCTTTCCTCTGCATTTTGAACAAGTCAATATAGATCGATAATATGGTACAATGAAAAGAGTGAAACAATGACTAATTACAAGAGCCTCATTGCAGTGCAATATAGCTACGATATCACGTCGTCTGTTGGAATTTCACTTTCGTATGGTTGGCCTTGTTCTTTGAGCAGTTCACCTACAAGAAGATAGATTTGTGTGGCACATGCGTCAATAGGACTTCAACATGTGATCGATCACATATATATAATGTACCGATACTTGGATCGGACCGGTGTTTAACAAGGCCCTCCGGTCTTCATCCGATATATTTTCCTTTGGAGATGTTTGGGAAAGTTCACGTTAGCCTTGCCTTCAAAGTGAGTTTTCCTCAAGTTATACCGATCTTGTCAAGAGCAGACTTGAAAACATGGGTGCAAGCTTGCAGTTGCATCATCTTGGCTATCCAACTTGAACTTCATCTGTTGAAAATTATGGGAGTCTCATTATCAACAACCTAGAAAGTATGGGATGAGCAAGACGATATTACTAGTTTCCATACATAACCATACTTATAGATAAATGGTCGAGGAAGGTGTTGAACGGGTTTCGTCTTTGTCATTCTGTCATCAATCCATGTTGGGAGGATACGTACATGACACCTAACGGCAACCGCTGCATCTAATACTAACTTGGCCGACTCAGTAGCATCACGTGGCCTTTTAAACCTACCTCAAAACGGATCTCCATTCTTCCTCCTCTAGATTTAGTTAACCTATCGAGCATTATCCCGATGTTTGTTTCCTCTTGCGCCTAGGTGCTAGTCCAACAACAAACATAGGAAGTGTTAGTGTACATCAAAGCGTGAGACTACATATAAAGAAGCATGCAATCAGTAACTTGACTCAAAGAACTACCTTCTTGCTGTTGAAGCTCACAAGGTTCATCTGATATTGCCAACTCGTCTTGTGTCAAGAGTGCTTGGGAAGTAGTGTCAGGTGGCAAGGGAGCTTGGGAACATGCTGCTAGCTCAGTTGACGCACGAGTATGTCGTGCAGCTGGTAGTACTGTGGTAGGTGTTGCAAGAACTAGGGCTGTCTCTGCTTGTTTGGTGGCAGCTATTTGTTTCTGTTTGGCTTTTTTTGCAGTTCGTGTAGCATGGGATGCCGTGTTTGTAGAATTTTCCGATGGACTTTCACCTTCTATTGCACCATCAGTACCAGCAGAATCTGCAGGATTCATCCGCTTCTCATTCCCTGCCATTCTCTGTTTCTTCCTCTTTCTCTGTGCCATGTTAAGTCAAGCCGACAAGAAAAACGAATAAAATTTAGTTCTTCAGAACAAATTGATGCGTGATGCAGACTAATAAAACTTTGATGTTAGACAACCACATGATAGGAGGATGTAATATGTATGAAAAACAGGATGAAAGAGATAACCAGAACTATGATGTGTAAACTAAGAAGAAGACATTTCACCAAATTAGAAGCAATGCAATGGAAGGTAGACACCATATGAAAGATGCTACAAATATCGCTCCGCCAAGTTAACGGTGTCTCAAGATAAATGGCGTTTAAACAAATGTGAAGCAGTACAAGAAATAAATCATATGCAAGATGCAAACAACATGACACTACCATGTTAGAGGTCTCTCGTCATTAGTGCCATTGCATATTCACAGCATTGCATATTCACAACTTATGATGTGTAAACTAAGGAGAAGGCATTTCAACAAATTAGAAGCAATGAAAGCTAGACACCATATGAAAGATGCAAATAATATCACTCTACCAAGTTAAAACTATCTCGTCATAAGTGCCATTTCAACAAATTAGTAGTACAAGCTAGAAAAGAATGTGAGATGTAACCTATATCACACTCCGAAGTCAAACGTGTCTTATGATAAGTGATTGTTACAGGTTACACAACAATAGTAATTTGATGTAAGAACATGGTGTGATAGATGATATTGTATGTTCTAGAAACAGAACACTGTCTTATTCAAGTATAATGTGTAAAGTAAGCAGATGGAATTCAACAAAATTAGAAGCAATACAAGCTAGACATCACACATAACATGCAACCACATATAACAAATTGCCAAGTTAGAGGGAGCACCGGTGATCTTTGCACTAGGGGAGACGTGCTCATCATAAACACAGCTTTGTTGAGTGTCTATGCATGTGTTGTCTTGGAAATCATCTTGGGGTGTGGAGGGTAGAAGCTGAGAGGCCCTCCGTTTGGAAGGAGCACCTTTATCCGCTACCTTGCTAACTTCCTTCCGCTTTATTGATTTTGAATTTTCAAGTAAAACCGACAAGAAAAAGCAATAAAATTCTCTCTTCAGAACTCATTCATGCATGATACTGACAATCACTACTTTGATGTAAGGCAAACACATGATACCAGGATGAAATATGTACGGAAAACAGGACGGCATGGCATGTTCACAAATGTTTGTGTAAACCAAGCTGAAACCATTCCAGCAAATAAGAAGCAATGCAAGCTAGACACCACATGAAAGATGCAACCAATATGACTGCCAAGTTAAAAGCGTCCCATCATAAATGGAATTTCAACAAATTAGAAGCAGCGCATGCTATAAATCATATGAAAGATGCAACTAATATCGCACTACATATACTAAAGGTGTCTTGTCATATTGATTGATGCGGGATACAAAAAAACAATAGTTTTATGTAAGGACATGCTTAATAGACAGATGTACTATGTACTAAATACAGGAAGGCATGTCACATTTACCGGAGTATAAGCTAAGCAGACTAGCACATGCAGTTTAACCAGATTGGAAGAATTACAATCTAGACACCATATGCAACATGCAACCACATATCATGCTGCCAAGTTAGAGCAAGCACCTGCAATGCTAGTGTAGGGGAAATGCTGTAATCAACTATAGAGCTACGTTCACTATCTTCATCTAGCATTTCTGTTTCTTGAGAATCATGTCGGGAGGCTGACGCTGCATTCTTTAAATGAGGAGTAGTCCCCTTGCATGCATGCCTCGTCATAAGTGATTGACGAGGGATACACAAGAACATTAGTTTGATGTAAGAACATGGTTAATACACAGATGTACTAGTATGTACCAAAAACAGAAAGGCATGTCATATTCAAAGGTATAATGTGTAAGCTAAGCAGATGCAATTTAACCAAATAGGAAGCAATACAAGCTAGACATCCTTTGGAGTGGTGAACATGATCATCTAGGACACGAGACACGGTGGGAGGCGGGCTGCTTCACCACCATCACGGCTTTTAGTTGGCTTCTAGGTGATGCCTGTCTTTCTTTGGGCTTGTCTTTGGCTCGGCCGGTGCCTCGACTAGCTATTTGTCTTCCGGTGCTCACGGGATGGTGGTTCATGTAAAATGTCTTTCCTTATCTTAATAAAGACCGACTTCGCCTTTCAATACAAGCTAGACACCAACATGCAACCACATATGACACCACGAAGTTAAAGCAAGCACAGGATGGTGGTTCATTGCAGCGAGGTCATCAACTCTGAGCTCGTTTATCGTCTCCATCTCGCTAACATCGCACCCTTTATAGCGTTAGTAACGTGTCTTGCCTACCCGTATACCAAGTGGAGCGACTTCTCTCTTTCTTTTCTTTGCTTCTCTTTCGGTAGGAGAGTCTGAAATACCCTTGCATAAAAACACAATAGAGAGTATGGGTGAAGTGTGTGCGAGAACTAGTGCAATCGTAAAAGTAGCAGAGATAGCGGTGGCTTAAAAATAAATGACAGGAGACATATGGTAGCTCTACAACATTGCATGGCAAACAAAATTAGATTCTACTCCGTATGATTTTGTAATATATGAGCACATGAAATGCAGGTACTCCTCCAGCACACCACCACATGTGGTCATATCTAAGATAACAGTCGACTGAAAATAAATAGGTCAGTCGATTTTTTTAATGAACCGTCCGATCTATAAGGAACGGCAGATGGCCTTCGTCTACCTCCCGCCAGTCACTATTGATGATCTTTCACGAACCGCCAGCGACCACCGGCCTAGACCCGTGCCTCCGCCGCCCGCCCTCCCATCAACCTCACACCACCGCCGTGCTTGGCAGCGCCCCCAAGCCATCCCTTTAATCCCGGCCGACCTCCAGATCGGGCGCCAGTATCTCTAGGCCGCAGACGCCCCTATGATAAACACCAAGGCGCTGCTTCCCCGGCGTAATAGTCGTACTAGCGCCTGTTACGCGGGGGAATGCTTCCGTTAATTGAGAATCAACTGGCCAGAAAATGAAATTCAGGGGGGCGACGGACCTCTAGCTAAGGTGAAATAGTATATGAGGAGAAACCTTGTGCATCGCGAGTTACTAGGAACATCTAGTATCAAGAAGAAGCGATCAACTAGTGTCTTCTGTGGGATGAATACCGTGCAAGCGGAGACGTAAGATTTGCACGAATAAGGGAAGAGGAGTACCTTCTTCGGTTGCTAGTGTGGTCACCTCCAAATGTCGCACCAATCTTCTTGTTTTTACCAGGGAAACCGATGTTCTGGAGGGTGCAGGCTTGGACGAACCCATGGCCAAATTGTTGACTGTGTTGCCGTGGCTCTATGTCGGCAGAGGGGAAGCAGATCCGAGGCGGCGAAGGACGGCGTAGCATGAATAGCTCTGGTGCGGTGGAGGGTGGCGAAGTTGGTGCGGCAGCGGTGAGGCGCAGGACGACGTGTTTGAACTGGCTCGGGTATGGACGGCTCGGCCTCGGCTTCAACTACTAGCCGTGGAGGGCGTTGCGGTTGAGGTTGCGGTGGACGACGACGTCGGGGTATCAGCTCCGACATGATGGAGGAGGGCGGCGGTTGATGGGTGGGATGGGGTGCCGGACGGAGGATGCCGGGGTTTCGCGGCTGGTGGAGAGGTAGTTTTGGCGCCCACGGAGTATGAATGGGGAATCGGACGGGTGGGGGGAACCATGTTTCGGTCTGGGACGTGCTTGTTTTTGGCTTTTTTGAACAGAAGATGGGACGCGCTTGTTTGAAATTTGGGGAAAGTACAAACTTTTCCCCCCTCTTAAATTTTGGACCCTCTCTGCGGGTCGGGGTAGGATGGTAATCCTGTGTGTCCCAAATAGTGGGCGGAGCGATTTCACCACAAGATATGTGTGCTTAGGCGGCCATTGTGTATGAATGTTTTTCGGAGGCGGTTGCGTGGCGTCTATATGAAGCTACAAACCTACCCCGGTTTAGACCTTTGGACGTCGGGCCGGTAGGTTTCACAGGTCGGAGTTATTAGAAAAGTAATTTCCTTGTACTACCAAACATTGGTCTCACGCGGTTTCAGGCGAGTAGAGGCTCTTTTGGCGCTTCGTTCGAAATTTTGAAACACAAGCATTCACGTTTAGAGTACTCTTGAACTATGAGGATTGACCTAAATAGACAACGTTATATTTGACCTTGTATGTTTGAAAACCTCATTAAATTATCCGCTTCCTTTTGAATTTTGACACTTGAAAATCCTATAACTACGATTATTTTGGAATGGAGGAGCTAAATTTGAATCTATTTTGTACACGACTACATATGCTATTATGTACAAAATCAGAGCAAAGATTGGTACCCCCATAGTTTAGGTATGGTTTACAAATGCCATGATATCAAATTCAAATAATTGAATGGACTTCATGTTGAATTCCATTTTTTTAAACCACCTTAGGTTGAATTCAAATGTATACTAGTTCATAGGTAGCTATTTATAAATGTCAATTGTGTAACTTTTGTATGTATAATGTGCTTTACACACACAACATGAACTATACTCACGTTTATATTCGATTGCTAAAGCGATGCATTGTCTGGAGTTCAAAATACTAACTATGTGGATCAATTGTGTCGAATAATAACATAGACATGCTCAAATTCGATAGACTAGATGTCTGATGGCTCAATGACCACTCCTTACGCGAATTGCAAATATCATGATCCATCCTAATATTTGGATACAATTTATATCTTTAATCAATGTGTAGAGCAGTCTTTTACGTGTAGTTTCACTCTCCATCGGTGGTCTCTCACACATGCTCACACACTCTCTCCCGAGGTGTCTTTCTCGCACACATTCTCTAGATATAACCCTCCCTCCCTCTCGTAACCATTTACAACCGTTTTCACTAACCTTTATCACAAGCACTCTTCCTCTCGCAAACATACACACGCACAATCCTCATCGACCCTTTCTATATATATGGACCTGCCTACGTGTCTCATGTACGCACATTATCTTTACGCCTGTCTCTCACGCATTATCTCACACCTCTCTTACTATCGACGATATGATTCTAGCAGAGCATTCTGTAGGATGCCCCTTAAAGCTAGGTAGGATGAATAGTAATATCAGAGATAAAGGGGTTACCTTAGTCCGAGAACCTAGGGTTACAAATCCTAGCCGGCTTTGTCAGTGGAAACACAGTCCTTCACAATTCTGCTATCTTTGTCTTGTACGACTAGTCATCCAAGGGTCTTCCTAAATGTGTCATGGGCCGACCAATGTGGCGCAGGACGGAACCGAACAAAGGGCCTCACCTCGACCCACCGGACCTCACGCGGTGACACACCCTCTGCCCCCACGTCTCATTATCTTCTCACACCCACACATACCAACACAAACACCACACACACAGAAAAATTCTCCTGATGCCTCTATTCCCTCCCCCCTTGCATATACACACTCAAGGGAATTAATGGAATCTCTTGTCGTGACGTCATATTCGTCTCTCTCTCTAGACCACCCTCATTTCTCGTGCTATCTCTCCCACCCACCACCCCCCGTCGGCCCCTCTATCCATGCCTCTCTCGAATACGTAATACACACACATACCTCTCTAGGCCCCGCCAAATGCATCAACTACACATTCACACATGTTACATCACGTACCCCATTGATCTAAAAAGCCCTCTCTTCACGTTTATTTCGCATACAAAATTCCTTTTGAATAAAGTGTGGCCAAAAAATTATTTTAGAGTTTCTACATATATACAACATTACAAAGTTATATGGAGGAGTACGAACGCTAATTTGCATTGCATTGTGCCCACAATGATATTTATTCCGCACCGTGAATTTGTATATTTTTATACTATATACAAAGTTAGTCATAATAAAGAGAAACAAAGAGCATCTCTCTCTCCATCGCATACCCCCCTATACGCCCCTTTCACGTATGCACACAAAACTATCTCCATGTCCTCTAAAAGTAAGCCCCCACAAAATTCACGCGTGTTTCATCTTTCTCTCGCGATATATGCAATGACGATCATTGTATTTGAAGTGAAAGCACGATACATACATTGGACTTCATAATCCACTCATTACGGTCACCGTTTACGTTTAGTGGTTATTATACAGTCACGGGCTCACCCTACAACTTTGTATTTGCTCATGAATGACTAGTTGACCAGTTGAACGCTCCACGTGGCACCTGATCTAGTGTTGCATCACATTATCTCACTAACATTGTGCCCACCTGTCGAATTGTATCTACTCTACATCTACACTATTATAAAATACATAAAATACACTTATAAAAACAGAGTTGGTGATGATGGTGTGCCTGCCATCCTGCAATATAGGCCGTCCAATTTATATCTGACGGATAGGAAAGAAACTATGGCAGTTTTGCAAAAAGGTACCCACACACCTCTCCACATTTGCAAATAAGGCCTTCCCTCGTTCATCCTTTTCTCTCACAAGATAAACAAGTCATACAAATGCATCTTGATGTTACGTGCAACGCACGAGCATCTTGCTAGTAAGAATGAAAACAAACGACAAAAGAATATTTTGACAGTGGTGCGAAGTCATGACCGCGGGCACAGCGGACAAGGTGGCCTTGTATTGGTATGCTGAGCCGTCTGTTTTAACACACAGGAGCTGGTGTGGTGATTATACACACACGCACGCATGCACACGAACTCCATCCACGCAACACTCACACAAACACATGCACCCACGCATGCACGCAACACTCACATGTACACACGCAGCCACGCATGCACGCAACACTCACACGCACACACGCATGCATGCATGCACACACCAGTACACCACATGACCAACACACACTCTCACGCTCAAGTGCTCAACCTACACGTGCATGCGCACACATCAGGCCCTGACAAACACATACACAGCTAGGTGATTCCCGTGCACAGGTTGGAGCCTTGTCGCGCCTGCGTAAATTTGTGTTTATCTGACCTTTTCCCTATGCGAACTGACAGGTGGGACCCACAAGGAACGTGGTCAATTTAACTAGTCAACATGGCGCCACGCAGACTATTTGGCGGTCAGCGAGTGCAATCCGATGTGAATCGTGAGCAAGTGACCGGATAATCACCGCAAAACGCATATAGTGACCGTAATCAGCTTATTCTGAAGTTCGGTGACCGTACTATGCTTTTCTCTCTGTAGGCCCTCCAAAACTACATCTCTACACGTTCTCGCATGTTACATCTAACAACTATGCAATACAGCACTACTACTACACTCTAACACAATAAATCATATGTGTTTTTAGTTTTACTAGATATCATATTGTTACTTATAATTATTCAGTTTGCATACATTAAAATTGCCTTTGAAATGTATTGCCTTTGAAATGTATTACCGCGCGGGAAAAATCCCGTCCTTTCCTATTTAATTGGGTTTGTATCGATGGATCGTGCGAAACAGCAAAACTATAGTACTATACTGAGACAAGTGACGATTCATCGGGCCATCGTGTAAATCTACTCCTCTGTCGTAAGAGTGGAGCGCTCGCTTTCATAAATCTTCTAGCCCCTTCCGCCGACATGTGGGACATCAAGCTACCGGGTCCACGTGCTATACCGGAATACAGTGCAGAGCAGCCGGGGTGAAGCACCCCAGTCATGGCGCCGGCGTAGTAATGAGCAATGAGGCGTCAAATCACAAAACTGCACCTTTCCCGCAGTTAAGTTGGAGGGACGAAGTAATAATGCTAAAAAAAGAAGTTGGAGGGACGAAGCAACCATCATTTCACTCGTTCTTTGAATCCGCTTCTCCTCATCTTCTTCAACTTAACCACGTGTTGCTTCTGCCGTTGTTCTGCCTCATGTGGGACGTGGATCAGCTTGGTCGCTTCTCCCTCATCTTCTTCAACTTAACCACGTGTTGCTTCTGCCGTTGTTCTGCCTCATGTGGGATGCGGATCAGCTTGGTAAAGCACTGACACGTGGGACCGCATGTTAGCAAACCGCCAGGCCAACATCCTCCAAAAATAAGAAACCTCCCCCACCATCCGCGCGGCAAAATCACCTCCTTTTTACTAATCTTTGATTCTATAATTTTTTAGATCAATATAATTGAGATTTGTATAGATAGCACACAGGAGCAAAACCAAGTGGTACGGTTAAGGGCATCCACAATGTGTAGTCAAATGTGAAAATAGCTTTCGGCATCGTGGGAACCATTGTGGACGGCGTTGCCAAAGCCAAAAGATGGAACCAAGCTCACGATTGATTGATTGAAGGAATAGAAAATGCAACGTCTCTCCTCTTTCTCCCATGCTTGGGCGCATGTAGGAGTAGTCTGATATAGAGCATGAGTCTACTCCCTGTCCCTTCTATCACAAATCACAAAGCGGTGAGGCGTCAAATCACAAAGCAGACGAAGCAACTATCATTTCACTCTTCGCTGACTCCGCTTCTCCATCGTCTTCTTCGAGAAACCATCTCACTGCACTAGTACTCCTAGTAGTAGTAGTACTAGTAAAGGACTTCCTGGATGCAAATAAGGCGGTTGTCTCGGCTTGCAGGTGGCACTTGCGAACGACTTACCGTGGTCTCCCTCAATGGTGTTCTCCGTCGAACGCACTTCGCCAAACCACAAAAAAAAGTTGTCGACGTCACCGCAACGGGGAAGGAATTCAAATATAGTTACTACCTCCATTTTTTGTACACAAGGCTAGTATATCAAAATTACAATTTGCAAAGGGCCACTAACACTAATCGAGGCAAAATTGATGGGGTTAGCAACCAAGGACATTAATATCCCCTGCATGCATGCAGAAGTGAGAAGGTTCGTTTGCATGGCGCTGCATTACTCAAGCAATGAGGAGTGAGATGGTTAGCTCTTTGGTCTTTTGAGAAAAAATACGCATTAATTCACACGTGAAACGAGGATTTGTATCGAAGGAAAACCCCGGCTTTCTTTTTTAACACTAGTACTCCTAGTACGTACTACCTCCGTCCTGGTTTATAGGTCCCTTTTATAGTTTGTGCCAAATTTTGACTAAAGATTTAACTAACAAAATGTTAATGCATGTCAAGAAAAATTATCTCATTGGATTTGTATTTGAACATAGTTTTAAAAAATATAATGTTTGGTGACATGCATGAACATTTTCTTAGTTTAATCTATGGTCAAAATTTGGCACGAAATACAATGGAGACCAATAAACCCGGGCAGAGGAAGTACGTACTTATCCTGTTTGGGTCTAGGCCTTGCATTGCCAAACTTAGCCACACATTTTTGCCAAGCTTGCCTAAAGTTTTCAAAATGAGAAGGAGGTACACTTGCGACGGCTGGTGTCGTCGCACCGCACCCTCACACGGTCGCTCCTGCACGCCGCGGTCGCACCGCACCCTCACACTTCACTCCTGCACGCCGCAAACCCAACCAAGGGAACACACCCTCACTGACACGTGCTGTCGCATGTGAACAAACCAAACTCAGCCATCCTATCGCTGACACATAATTTTCGTTCATATAGTATATTTATCCAACCGGAGTATCCGTACAGCCCGTGCGGTGGTCTGTTGGGGAAGAAGAAGAGGTGAGGAAGAAGGAAAGAGGGTTAGGAGACGTAGGATATTCATCCAACCGCCTGAAATGGTAGACTCAGGCGACTTGCATAATAAATAGTATGTTTTTACACAGCAAAAGATCCATAATAATAAAAACAACAACATAAAAAAAACTATCACCGCTCGTGGAATGAGACGGCCTCGTCATCTTTGGCTGCCAGCGCGAACCAGCCGTCGCTGCCGATGTGTGTCTCTGCACCATGGTTGTCCTCGGCCTCCAGCTACTCGTTCAAGTAGAGCGTGCGGGCGCTCTGCACGGACGAGAGCACAGCCCGGTTAGAGTCGAGGATGTCCGGTTCCGCCTGCAGGAGGGCCTCGATGGCAGCGGCATCCGCGCGCTCCGCGTCGAGTCGAGCCTCCACCGCCCAGTTCAAGTCCAGGACTTCCGGTTCCGCCTGCAGGAGGGCGTCGATGAGAGCGGCATCCGTGCGCTCCGCGTCGAGTCGAGCCTCTGCCGCCCGGCTCAAGTCCAGGACTTCCGGTTCTGCCCGCAGGAGGGCGTCGATGAGAGCGGCATCCGTGCGCTCCGTGTCGAGTCGAGCCTCTACCGCCCGGCTCAAGTCCAGGACTTCCGGTTCCGCACGCAGGAGGGCATCGATGAGAGCGGCATCCGCGCTCTCTGCGTCGAGTCGAGCCTCTGCCGCCCGGTTCATGTCCAAAACGTCTGGTTCCGCCTGCAGGAGGGCCTCGATGGCAGCGGCATCCGCGTGCTCCGCCTCAAGTTGAGCCTCCGCCGCCCGGTTCACATCCACGACATCCGGTTCCGCCTGCAGGAGAGCCTCGATGGCAGCGGCATGCGCGCGCTCCGCGTCGAGTTGAGCCTCTACCTCTCGGTCCTCCTTTAGTATCACCATGTTGAACCGCTGGTCCTCCTGCACCATGGGGGACTCGGACGCCGGCACGAAGTCACATCAATCATCTCATACCCATCGGGGGCCTTCTGCGCCGCGACCTCCGCAGTGAACATTGGATCGGCTTCCTCCTCCTCGTAGCTTGGCTCCAGAGAACTCGGGGATTGGCCCGCCGCAAAGCGAGCTTGGGAACGGAGGTCTATGGCGCCGACCGCTGCCACGATTTCTACGCGGCGCTCCGGCGTCAGCATCTTGTAGTAAGTGATCTTGCGGCGCACCATGGCTTTACGGCGAACTAGGGGACGCTTGATGCGGGCTAGGGGATCGAAAGGTCGGGGAATGGGCTGGAGATTTGGTGTGGTTTTAGGGCAGTGGCTGGCGAAAAGCGGCGAAGGTTACGTGTGAATAGTGGTTCCGGTGACGATCGGTCAATCGGTTTTGACTGTACATTGCTCTTGTCGCGTTCGTGTTGCAGCCCGACACGCTGGACCCTCCACGTCGCTCACCGAATGGAACGCGCTTTATCTTGCATTTTCGCTCGCTTGTGGGACCGCAGTTGAGAGCAAACCGACGTCCCTCCCCCTCCCCCGCCCGCGTCATTTATTATACCACTACTCCCTCCATTTTATGCGGAGTAAATAAAAACAGAGGGAGTATACTATGGATGAGGATCCCCAGACGTGGCCGAACCCATTAAGTAACTGACATGCGGGGCCTAGCAAGCATGGGATCTGCCAGTAAGTGACCAAAAGGGAGGGTAAGGCAGGGATACCTACGTCAGAGGATCCACTTACACTATACTACTTTGACCAAATTTTAGAGTAATAATATATGACATGTAACTTACACAAATGTTAGAGTAATAATATATGACATGCAACTTACACAAAGCATACAAGGTCTAATGCATTTTTCGAGGCTAACTTTGACCAAATGTTAGAGTAATAATATATGACATGTAACTTACACAAAGCATATGGTCAATTTCGTATGTGAAAGGAGTTTCCAATGATATAATTTTCACATTATACATCTCATGTACTCTCTCCGTCTAGGTGTATAAGTCATCTTACGAAAACCAAATAATCCCAAAACACGTAGGCGCGGTGCATTAACTTCTACCTCGTTTCTTGTTTCTTGACATATGAACCAATAAGAGATGAGGGTGTGCATGCTTTTAATGACCTGAGACTATTAAACATGACATACAGTGGTTAGTTCATTGCATGCAATACTATTAATTAGCAAATAAACATTAATGTCTCTCGTTTCCCTTCCTCCTTGGTCACGGTGCACAGCCTAAGATGACTTACTCACCTATGTGAAAGGAGTACTATTAATCTTGTCAATAGTCAAATTGGAAACCATCTCGAGTACAAATCTAGGAGTACGTACAAATCTAACAATATTGATTGGGCGTTGTTGAATGTTGATACCTTTTTTTTATCATAGTAGAGATACTTTGACTACACATAAAACTTATATGTAAGGTAGAAAGGATAGGAGGGAGTATATTGTATGTTCAAAAACGAAACGAACATTGAATACCCTTTATATATGATTTGCGGATGCTATGATCACCGGTTCAAAATTTTGAATCCGCCTTAGGTATCACGTTCCCCCACTCGTTCCCTCTCGATTTCATCTCGGGGTCCGGAGATCTATTGAAAGAGGACTAGGGTGGGTACATGCGAATGATACTCGGCGAAATTTTCAAATGGGGCATGCGGGAGGATGGACTCGACTGGAGGGCGACGTGATCGATGGAGAAGAGGGTTGGAGAGGAATGAGAAATAAGCAA
Source organism: Aegilops speltoides (assembly GCA_021437245.1). Classification (NCBI taxonomy): domain Eukaryota; kingdom Viridiplantae; phylum Streptophyta; class Magnoliopsida; order Poales; family Poaceae; genus Aegilops; species Aegilops speltoides. The sequence goes on from CM038143.1 coordinate 306,485,670, forward strand.
ACGCCACATGATTACACTTGAACGACTCAAATAAACAATAAGTTGTCTCGCTTGGCCTACATAATGAAAGGCCTAATGCGCAACGCGGAGCACTGACGCTCGAATATGGCCGGGAAAACAGGGAAACCGACATGTGGGGCACACCCGTCGGACGACGAAGCGAGACTAGTCCAATGGAGGAGCTGGCCCCGACCTCCTCGCCACCGACAACCGTTCATGTGGGTCTTTGGGGCCAACAACGGGCGCAGCTCCAGCACCGCCTCGACACGGCGATCAGCGGTGGCGACACGCTCATATCATCGATAGACACGGTCGGTTTCAGGTGCCGAGGGTGGCGTTTGTCTTTGCACGACCAACGGTATGTTTGGTTTGTGCCCAAGGTTGCCCCATCAAAGCATTGGGTAGCCAAAATTTTGGCTGAGGTATTGGTTGCCCATGATTTGGCCGACATTGGCAAGAAAAATGAACTAGAGTTGGCTAGAGTTCATTGGCATGCCAAAGAAATGGCAACCATCCAAACAAAGACCAATCTTTGGGTCATGACCAAAATTTTGGTAAGGTGCACTTTGGCCACAATCCAAACACACCCCAACACCCGGCTCGTCCAGGATGCACGGGGCGCTGCGACGCGTCCATGGAGTGGTGTAGCGCGGCCAGCTGCATCCTCTGGACCTGAGACCATGCCGGGTCGTCTTGCCTTTTCAATGACACGCGGGATCGCATTTGAGCAAAGGGCATCTCCAACGTTGCCACGACCGCGGTGACTACCCCGCACACCAAAGCCCTCATCCCTCGCGCCATTGCGCGGATGCGTTCCACCGGCGCCACTGCCGCATTCATGACATCCGTTCAGTATGTCGTTGTTAAGAGGCTCGGTGCCGAGGAACCAACTCCGCGACTTAATAGCGCACCCGGACGCTTGGCCTCACCGAATGCGCTACTTAAAGTGGCAACGCCAGCTAACCTCCACACCATAGCGCATCGTCCTCCTACCTGACACCACATCCGCCATGACCGCAAGTGCGAACACTCTGCGGGAGAGCTTGTCTTCGGGGATGAAGCTCGAGGTCGCCGCCCTCGCTCAAGTCGCCTCTTGCGACGCAATAGCGGCGTAGCCGGACGCGGACGCGACCACACAAGCAGTGGCCACGCTGGCGGCCAACGACGGGAGCACCGTCAGCCACGCGTCCTACTTGCCGCCGCGTCAACGTCCAAAGATCGCTGAGGTCGGGGACTCCTCCGAGGATGAGTAGGGCATGGGAGGCAGCAGGGCATGGTGTGCCAACTGGCCGGTCCATATCCCGTGTTCTACTCTTCCTCGCCGGAGACCGCACCTTCACTTCACGGGTCTTGAACCCGCCCGTACATAGAGATCGCGAGATGGAGGGCGTCGATCGCGCCAGTAGAATAGGTTTAGGGTCGGGTTTCTTTTATTTTTCTGTCTTATAAAAGTTCGAAATGTAATGAAAATCTGCCGTGTTTGCATTAATCTCGGCCGGTGTATATGAGCTTTCACAATAAGATACATATTGTAGGAGTACTAGTGCACGGAAGATCAAGATCTTGTGGGAGAAAAGGATGAACGAGGGAAAGCCTTATCTGCAAATGTGGAGAGGAGTGCAGGTAAATTGTCATAGTTTCCATCCTATCTGTTAGATATAGATCGGACGACCTATATTGCAGGATGACAGGCACACCATCATCACCAACTCTGCTTTTTATTGAACCAAGACAAATCTAAAAAACCCAACTAAGCCAACCTCCCAGCATATCGCGCGGGAAAAGACTGGGTCGCGCCGTTTTAGTCGGGATTACCGTATTACTAGTAGTAGTATCGATGGATCGCATGAAGCAACATTTTTTTTGAGGGGGCGAAGCACCTAGTTTAAAAGGAAAAAAGGCGGTACACTCACAGCACTCCTGTCGCGGTCGCATTGCACCCCACACACGTTCGGTCCTGCACACGGCTCACGCAAACGGAACGCGCTTCGGCTTTCCTCTTCACCGCGTGAAAATCCTCCCCCCCCCACAAAAATTCCCCCCAAATTCGATTCAACCACCCTTCGGCCAAATATTCCCCAAACCCCTCCCCGTCCCCCTCCACTCCATTCGCTCCGCCTAAAGCCGCCCCCCGCCGTGCCGATACGTCGGCGCCATGATTCGTCGAGGGACGACGGCGATCCTCTCGCCCCACAAGACTCTCGTAGATCGCCGTCCTCTAGCCGCGCCGCCACCTCGCTACGTTCTTGTGGGCGCGACGGCGGTCGGCGCCGCCATCATTGGCGACGTTCATGTGGAGACGACGACGGTCGACTTCTCCCACGGCACGCGCGATTCGGGTCGAGGCCCCGTTCATGTCGGTGTAGCGCTGAATGTTAGCCGATAGACGCCATTGTTAATCTCACTTTGTTTGCAAGTAGTTTCTCGTCAATATGCTCGCTTAAGAAGCTTCCTTGCCTGCTCGCACTCAATCGCTTAGCTGAGATGGCATGCCAAGGCCGATTAGTTGCTAAAATATCCTGCCATATATTTATTGTGACGTAGATTGCCATGGTCTAGTAGCCAATTTGTTAGGTGAAATAGCTCTACACCGTTTTATACTCGATCTTTGTTGCTACGATGGCCTTCGATAGTTCGATGGCTGTGTGCTCGGGCTCATTAACTGCTGAAACAGCCTGCCATAATTTAGCACTCAAATCTGTTTGCTGAATTAGCTTTACATATATTTCGTTACTTAGATCTGCTCGTTCAAATATCTTGCCATAGCTTTAGACATCGACCTAGGTATTTTTTTTTTGGACTTCATAAAAAGCATATATGTTTTTCTGTAATATCTAGTAGAAGAACTAATTTGTATGTCTAATGATGGACAGACTTGATAACTTCGCTCAAAATTCTCCGCTGCATATGTCGAGGGGGTTGAAAACTTCATGAACTTTATCAGAGCTGAGTACGGTGGTCCGAAATCAGATGTGCTCTGCCCTTGTAGTAGTTGTATGGATTCAGTTACAAGACCACAGTCACAACAACAACAACAAAGCCTTTAGTCCTGTAACGCCCTCGATGCGGCTATATCTCCCACGTGTCAAAGCACGACTTAGAGGCATAACCGCATTGAAAGCAATGTCGCAAGTGAGGTAATCTTCACACAACCCATGTAATACATAAGGGAAAGAGATACATAGTTGGCTTACAATCACCACTTCACACAATTACATGAAATAAAGCATTACATCATCCAGATACAATCAAGGTCCGACTACGGAACCAAAATAAAAGAAGAACCCCAAATGCGACAAAGGTCCCCGATCGACCCCAACCTGGGCTCCACTCTCGATCAACTAGAATGAAACAAAACAAAAGGCAAGATCTTCATCGAGCTCCTCCTTGAGCTTGGTTGCGCCACCGCTTTCGGTAACATAGGCACTGCAAACTGGTTTTGAAGTAACCGTGAGCCACGAGGACTCAGCAATCCCATTACCATGGGTATCAAGACTAGCAAAGCTTAATGGGAAAGGAAGGGGAAAAGTGATGAGGTTGCAGCAGCGGCTAAGCATGATGTGGTGGCTAACATACGCAAATGAGAGCGAGAAGAGAAACAAAGGAACGGTCGTCAACTAGCAATGATCAAGAGGTGATCCTGAACACCTACTTACGTCAAACATAACCCAAAGACCGTGTTCACTTCCGGACTCCGCCGAGAAGAGACCATCACGGCTACACACACGGTTGATGCGTTTTAATTCGGATCTGGTGTCAAGTTGTCTACAACCGACATTAACAAATTCCCATCTGCCACATAACCGCGGGCACGGCTCTCGAAAGTTTATACCTGCAGGGTGTCCCAACTTAGCCCATGACAAGCTCTCGTGATCATCGAAGGAATAGACCTTCACCCGAGACACTCCGATCAGACTCGGTATCCTGGTACATCAAGACATTTCGACAATGGTAAAACAAGACCAGCAAAGCCTCCCGCTGTGCCGACAAATCCCGATAGGAGCTGCACATATCTCGTTCTCAGGGCACACCGGATGAGCAAGACGTCGGGTTGGCATAGACCCTGGTTGCCCAGGGGGCGCCGGACATCGCTCGGTTTGGACCAGCACTTAGACAAACACTGGCCCGGGGGGGGGGCTAAAATAAAGATGACCCTCGAGAGAGCGACCCCCAAGGGAAAAGGTAGGTGGTGGTGAGGCAAATGGTAAAAGTCAATGTTGGGCCTTCTTTGAACAAGTTTTATTCAAAGCGAACCGTCGGGGGTCCCATAAATCACCCGACCGCGTTAGGAGCGCAAAATCCGGGAACATAACACGGTATGATGGAAACTAGGGCGGCAAGAGTGGAACAAAACACGGGCATAAGGCCGAGCCTTCCACCCTTTACCAAATATATAGATGCATTAATAATATAAGAGATATTGTGATATCCCAACATAGCCCTGTCCACCATGGAGAAATCTTCAACTTCACTCGCAACTAGCAACGCTATAAGAGGGGCTGAGCAAAGCGGTAACATAGCCAAACAACGGTTTGCATAGGAAAGGTGTCAAAGGTTAGAGGTTCATGGCAATATGGGATGGCTTGATAAGCAGGTAATAGGTAGCAAAGCATAGCGATAGAACGAAGCAACCAGCATAGCAATGATAGTAGTGAGATCCGGGAAGCGGTCATCTTGCTCGAAATCCCGCAAGGAAGAAGAACGAGTCCATGAAGGAGATGAAGCCACGAAGGCGAACCACACGTGAGCGAGCGAATCCTCACGATCGCATAGCAAACGGTAACTATCGAGAAGAAGCACACAACATAGTAAACACACCACACATGAACAAGACATGATGCACAACAAGCATGATGCATGACAAAGCTACATGAAGCTACTCATGGCAAAAGATGATGCATACAAGACCAACACATCAAGGCAAGTTTAAATGAGGCCGGAAACAACATATAACAATTCCGGTAAGTCCTCATATGCAAATTTCGAAATGGGTCCAGTACTGAATAAACCTTATGTTCAAGTTGTTAAACAGCAAGTTAAGATGCACCACAATGATCTACTCGAAATTCTAGTCAAGTTCCATATAAAGTTCATTAGAATCGGAGCTACGGCCTAGAAGATATGAGCAAAACAAGTTAAAGATGGCATTGATGCAAAATGCACCCAAACATCAAGTAAACACCTCAAAACAAGAATGCAACATGATAATATGAAACTACATGCAAAAACAAGCAAGTTTCATATAGAACACACTCAAAACGGAGCAACGGTGCAACACATACACTCTATACAAGTCATAGCAACAATCTGTCCATAACAGCGACTAGGCATATTGCAAGCATCAAAACAATATGCTACAGCACCCCAACATAATAACAAAAGGCATGGGCATGAAGTACACGTAAAGAATAACAAAACATGAACACTGAGCTGTCTCCAGAAATCACTAGAACATGCTCCAAAACACATGGAGATATTGCAAATAATAACAGTTTCGGACTTATCAGGAAATAACATCAGGTTGCAATGTTTAGAGCTATCAAACAATATGTTACAGGAACTTATCATGGCAAACAAAGGCATGGCATGAATCTACTAAATGCATAGATAAAAAGACCCTTACTGACCATAAGCCAAAGGGCATAGAAAATATGATGGCACCCATGTAAACATGGCAAGTTATATTACAGATTCATACATGGCAGGAACAACAATAAGTAGGCATGTTCGTGAGCTTGAACCACTCACCACAGAGCAATACTTGGCATGGCAAGGCAACCAATAGCAAGAAGACATGTTTATGAAGCTAAGCATGGCAAGAATAAGTTCATAGGGTTCATGGATCGCTAGGAAAACACATGGGAACAAGTGAACTTAATGTTAACAGGCTGACAGCAACATTTTCAAGCAACTTTGGAGCAAGATTACAACATGTTTCAGCAGGCTATAATTGCAACCAAGGGCATGAATGGATAGAGCATGACATGTAGATCAAAATATGTTTATAGAGCATCTCCAGATTATGCATAGAATGATTAGTGGAAGCATGTTAACATAGCAACAAAATATAACAGAATCTGTCCGGAAAACAGCAACAACAACTACCCTACTTAGCAAGATTGATACACTCAGCACACAACTCACAAAAATACATGGTTGACACCTCTGGAAAGATGGAATGGCATAGATCAACATTCATGTAGAGCTCATACTCATAGGATGCACACATCAATCATGACAAAAATGATAAAACGACAAGTTATAACAGCCAAAGCAGATTAACATCAACATGCACTCTTCCAACACATTTGGGCATCAAGATGAGCTCAAATGAAAATGATGCAATGGAATGAAATGACCTACTCGTCGAGACAAACAATTTGACATATTATACGCACGAAACGGAGCTACGGATGCAGAGATGTGATGTGATGAACATGGCATGTTTATGCAAAATTTACAGGACTTAGGCGAAATTCCAGATCTGAAAACTGAGTGTAGAATAGCTAAAAGACGCTCGGGCGGGGAATAGGGCATCTCACCTAGCAGGCCGAAGCCCAGGACGGGGAAGCAGGGGGGCCGGCTGGGCCTGGAGGCCAGCTGGGCCGGACGCGAGGCGGGGCCCACGCGGGGGAGGAGCTCGGCCCCGACCTGTTGCCGAGGCCGAGGTGAGGCGCGACGGCGCCGATTTAACGCCGACGACGGGCGGCGGATGGGGACGGCCGATCCGGCAATGGGGCGCCGGATCGCCGCGGCAACACGGGGCGGCGGATCTGGGGGCCGATGGGGTCGGCGAGGGAGACGGGTGGCGCTGGCGGGAGGCCTGGCGCCGACGGCGGTGGGGTCGGCGCAAGGCGCAGCCGGATGGCGAGGCGGCGGCGAGGAGGCGCGGGCGCCCGCCGCGGGCGCGGCGACGGAGAAGCGGGCAGGGAGGCGCGCGGCAGCTCGCGGCGAGGCGCGCCGGCGAAGCGAGGTGACGGCCGCGCGAGGCCGAGGCGGTCGACGGCGAGGAGAGCGACCGGCGGCAGCAGCTGCCAAGTGGGCGGGCGCGGCGGCGGGCGCGGGCGGCGGCGAAGGGCGGCGGGCCCGATCCGGGCTCGCCGGCATGCGCGGCGAGGATGCCACGTGGCAAGCTCGGATTGACGCCTTGGCGGCGGGCGGACATGTCCGTCGGTGGAGGAGGAAGTGTCTGGCGGCGCGAGGGGAATTTCTAGGGTTTCGGGGGAAAATTCGGGGGAGGCCACATATATATAGGTAGAGGGAGCTAGGAGAGTCCAAAAGAGGAGCGGTTTTCGGTCACGCGATCGTGATCCAACGACCGAGAGCATGGAGGGGAGTTTGGTGGGTTTTGGGCCACTTTGGAAAGGGTGTTGGGCTGCAACTCAAAGAGGGCTTTGCGGTTACCCGGTAGACCGTTGGAGTACCAAACGAACTCCAAATGGCACGAAACTTGACAGGCGGTCTACCGGTGCTATACCAAGGCCGCATGGCAAACCTCGGGCCATTCCGAGAAAGTTTAACACCCGCTCACAACAGGAGAGAAGAAGGGAACGCCGGAGGACATAGGAGTGCCGGATTGCAAAACGGACAACGGGGAAAATGCTCGGATGCATGAGATGAACATGTATGCAAAATGAAATGCACATGATGACATGATGAAATGCATATGATGACATGGCAAAGTGCAACACGCAAAAAAATGACATGGCAACGACGGCGAATAATTGGCGGACAGCTGGCGCATCGAATCCGGGGCATTACAACACTCCACCACTACGAGAGGATCTCGTCCCGAGATCTAGGATGGCACCGGAGGGAAATGGAGGAGGAAGAGAAGAGGTAAAACGAAGTTGCTTCTTCGACAAACGAGTGAAAACCATGAACCTTGAGAGGTTGAGCAAAATGAAAGGAAGAAAATAACGAAGATGAGCAAAGTTGAAAACACTCTGTTAGAAAAGAGGAACAAGGGATACAACGAGAACCAAGAGGTTGAGTGATAAGATAGATATTGAAACCACTCCGGTTAAGACTAGATAAAGAAGGAATAAGATTGATATAATTTGGGCAGCACTCCGACTGGAAGAAGAAGGAAAACTTGATAAGATGAAAAGCATTTGAAGAGATGACACAACACTCCGGTTAAATGGATAAGAATGAAAAGAACACGATGCTCACAATTCGAGATTGTCGTGGTTCTAAGTCTGACAGTAGAATAGGGGGTAGGTAAGGAGAGGCGAGGTCCTAGCTATGGAGTAGTTGTGAAGACAAGCGATGTACGAGTTCAGGCCCTTCTCGGAAGAAGTAACAGCCCTACGTCTCGGAGCCCTAAGGCGGTCGAGTGGATTATGAATATGGGTATTACAAGAGTGTGAACCCCTCTATACGTGGAGGGGTGGCTTATATAGAGTCTTGGGACCCCAGCCAGCCCACATAATGGAGAGGTTAAAGTACATTAATTCGGGCGTTCATCGTAACGCCCTCATAAAGCGCCTTAACTATCATTAAGTCTATTCAATAGCAAGCCGTTGCGTTGCGAGTGCCTTCGACCTTCCGGTGGTCGAGTGAGTCTTCATGGTCGAGTGAGTCTTCCATGGTCGAGTCCTTCGATCGGTCAGTGGATTCCTCTTTGGTCATTGGAAGATGATCTCTTCTAAGAGTGTCCTTGGGTAGGGCGTTTAGGTCAGGCCTATGACCCTACCCTAGGTACATGAATCCATCATTAGCCCCCGAATGGATTGAGGCTTGAGTGAAGGAGGAGTTGACATTGTTCCCGATTGTCTTTTGCATACTGGCTAAGTGTTGTCTTGGATCAAGATCTTCTCTGTTGATGACAACCGACTTTTCTTCAGTCGACTCGATCCATTCTTGTTCTTTAGTCGAGTGACCTTCTTTTACTTTGCGAAATTTGGGGAAGCGCGCGAAGCGGAACGGACGGCGGCGCTCGGATGGGACGTAACAGGGACGCCTCGATCTCCGCGCCGCTTTTTCCGCCACGTATCGCGCAGTGCAACTGTTTCGGGATATGATTAGATTGTTCGGGTCCACCTGTCATCCACTCGGAAGGGATGCTATAAATGCGACTCGCGGGGGCTTCTGCACAGTACCCCGTTCTTCCTCCTCTGCTCTCTTCATCTTCGCCCTCTGCAACCGCTGCCGCTCCTGCTACTTCCTCTCTGCGCATTCCGCGGCAACCATGGGCAAAGAGAAGACGGCGGTCTTTGGAGCGTCTGAAGAAGGCGTCGGCGGAGAGAAGGCTTCGTGGCGAGAAGGCGAAGGGAGATCTACCACCATGGCGGTTCCTCGTCGAGATCTCGCTTGCGAAGGGCTGGGTCGAGGAGATTGGATCGATCAACCATCAAGGAGAAGGATCTCCTTGATATGGCCGACGACGGCTGATCCCCACGGCGCCATGAGGCTTCACGCCAAGAGTGGCAGCCTCGGTAGGAAGAGGGTGAGTGTGTGCTCTGGCCACCCATGTCGACCGAGGATTTTCGCTGCCGCCGAGTGTTTTCTTCGGGGTTTTCTGAATTTCTTGAGCCCAGCTCCACCATTTTACTCCAAACTCCATCAGCGTATCTTGCTGCGTTTGTGTCTATGTCGAAAACTTCACAGGCTGTCGACCGACTTGGGGCTTGTTCAAGTATATCTTCACATGTCGCTCTCGACCGTGAAGAAGGCAAGCCCCCAGTGACGAGAAGACCCAAGTAGTTCAGATGTGTGGTGGCTTAGGGGTCAGTTGAGGAACAAAAGCACCTTCCAGCTATGTCTTTTCCCGAGTCGGTTAGAAATTTGGCGATCGACCTGGTTCTCTGCGGAGCGAGACGACGCTTGGGACGATCGACCGGTCTTCTGCATTCACCATGAGTCGAGTGAGCAGACCCTCCTCTCGAAGGTGGTTCGGAGAGAGAGCTGAGGTGAAGATGTTGATGGATCGCGTGGTGCAGCTGGTTCGGGATGGCGTGGTAGCATGGACCTCTTGGAGGTTTTTCTTCGAGGCAAATCCAGCCTCTTGATTCGAACCCTTGCATGTGGCTGTCTTCTGGCATCGAAGGCGAGACTCGCGGCCCACTCGGAGGCGGTCGGCGATGCCATAGTGGAAAGATGGATGGCTGCGATCATGGGAACAAGGACAACCCTCGCGGATCCCGGAGGATTTCCCACTTGATCACAACAGCGTTCGGAAAAGGTACATTTGCTCTGTTTTCCATTGTATATCCGTCGAGTGTGTTTACGTGACTTGGTCGATTGAACTCGCTTTGATATTTCCAGGCCCTTACCGAGCTATACTCAATGCCCAATGGCGCTCAGACTCCGGCGAGGAGGGAAGCAGTGAGGCGAGCCAGGAAGAGTGGGATTGAGACTGCAGAAGATGGCGGCGGCGGCGATGATGATGACGAGGATGATGATGACGAGGATGAAGAGGAGGAGGTTGCACCACCGCTCGGAAAGGCGGTCAAAACTTGTGCACGACCCTTCGATGAGCAGCGGTAAGGGAGTTACGACCGTCTCATGATCGACCAAGCGCCCTCGGACCGCTTCTCCGGTGCCGATCGAGAAAGCGCCAAGAAGCGGTTGAAGGTAGCTCGTCGAGGACAACCAAGCCTCTGCCAAAAATGAAGGTGTCCATCCCCACCATCTCGGGGTAAACATATTGCTTAAGTCTTCTGTTCTATATAAGTTTTATCTCTGGTTGATACTTGAATCGGTCGTGATTCTTTGGAACTTCAACTGCGACTTCGAAACCTCGAGGCAAGGCCGAGGACCATGAGATGGAGGGCGCTTGCGACCTCAAATCTGATCTTGTATCCTTAACTCTGTTCTTAGTCGGTGACTCATAGTTTCGACTTTGACTCTTTTTGAAGCTCCAATCAATGACATTATCACTCTTCCCGGCAGCGATGATGAGGATGAGGAGCCATTGAAGACTAGGAGGAGCAGGAAGGCATCTCCGCAAAGTAGCCCAAGATGTGACGGCGCCTCGAGACCGTTGTGGCGGAAGGAGAGGTCGGCACTCGACATACAAGTGTCCAGCGGTGTCACGACGAGTGCTCGACCCACTTCGTCGAAAGTGCCGGGCAGCCTTCGATCTTCGCCACGCACCACGTCCGGAGGACCGGGCCAATGTCTGCTAAGGAGGCGATCCGTCAGCGAGGATCATGATGGAGCGGTGAAGATCGTTCGGATGCGAGTCAAGCGACTTACGACGCCAGCTACGCCCTTGAGCAATGTTGGTCGATCGACCACCGCTTATTCTGTTAGGATATGCTATCAAAACTTTTCTTTCCGAATTCATAGCGATCACCCGGTGGGTGTGTTGGTAAAAACTCCGATTAGCGGGGCGCGCTGAGTGCACCTACCGGTGTAATCCCCAAGGCTAAGGTCGATTGCTGGCGATCGGTCTTAAACTTCATAAATAAATATTGATCATCACTCGAATGAAGCGAATGGGTTTACGAGACCCGGTGGGGCACGCTGAGTGCACCCAGGTGTAATCCCGAGGCGTGGTCAATGCTGGCGATTGATTACGATCTGAAGAAGTTTTGGTCGATCGTCGACTTTTTTTTTTGATGGTCGATCGTCGACTGTCTTGAATAAGACCAGTGGGGGCACGCTGAGTGCACCCACTGGGTGTAGTCCCCGAGACTACGGTCTAATGCTTGCATTCGACTGTAGTCTTAGAAACGCATCATTTTTCTTTATTCACTCGGAAGTGGATCATCTTTGACATTTTGTCGATTGACACTTCGTAGAAATCCTGCGATCTTGCGACGCGCTATACTGAACTGGAGCAGAAGCATATTCAGCTCGAATTAGACTTGAAGCTAGTGCAGGAGAACCTGACGAAGGCAAAGGAGGAGACCAAAGGTATGTTTGGTGAGACTTCGACGACTCTTTTCTCCTCTCATTTGCTTCAAACCTGACTTTGCTGTAATTCTGAGCAAGGTGAAGGAGGCCCAGAGGAAGAAGGAGCTTGAGCTGCTGAGAAGATCAAGCTCGTTGATGAAAAGCTAGCTTCCGCCACCAAGCTCGAGCAGGACAACACCAATCGAAGGCTGCTCGGCCATTGCCACCAAGGATGTTGATCGGTGAAAGTCGACAAGACTACTCGATCGAGAGGATCAACCAGTTGACCGGGAAAAGAATGACTGGAAGGCTTCTTGGGTGGTCTTGCTAAAAATTGTTCCTTATGCTCGAAGGTAATCTTCTTCACTCGACCAATTCTTCCAACTGTTATGTTCCCATTCGACTATTTTCTGATTCGGGGTTTTGTCTTTGCGAGTTACGCGCAACTTTGAAGAAGAAACCAGCCACCGAGACGAACCTTGACCTGTCAATTCTCCGGTGAATGATGAAATTGCCATGAACATCTTTCATTTGGAGTCCCGTGTTCTTTGCCGTCGTGGATTAACTCGCAAGGCGAAGGTTGCTACGCCCCGCATCGACTCGGACGCCCGGCCGTGGAGACACTCCAAAATGACCTCGAGTCGTTGATGGCTCGACTAAACGCCGCCCCGACCAAGTGCAAGAGTGGAAGAAGTCTTGACTCGGTGTGGTATGAGACGTGCATACATGTCCGGGCGCGAGTCCATTGCAAGGATGCCGAGAAGATAAGTGGCGGCTCTCCGAGTGGCCAACACCAAGAAACACGACTTGAGGTCCTTCATGGAGACTTTCATCGCTGCTGCTACTACGGATTTTAGATGGGATTGACCTTGACGAGTTCGTTGCTCCATCCAGCCCTCCACGGGAGGGTAAAAACTTTCCTTGACTTTAAATTTGCCTCGGTATGCGAGTGGAGTTATAACCGATAAAACCATAACGGGCTTAGTGCTGAGCACTCTCGGTTCTTTTAGGTATCGACCTAAATTTGGATTGGATGTTTGGATATGATTGCTCTTGGCTTGAATTGCTCTTTGCAGGTTAACAGCGAGATGCCGACTGCCGTCGACTTATTCCTTAGGCGAGCACTGGGCTGCAGCTAAGCCCCCGTGTGAGAGGTTTGCTCTTCACTCGGTAGGATTTCTTATACCTTAAGCGAGCACTGGGCTGCAGCTAAGCCTCCGAGTGAGAGGTTTGCTCTTCACTCGGTAGGATTTCTTATACCTTAGGCGAGCAGGGCTGCAGCTAAGCCCCAGTGAGAGGTTTGCTCTTCACTCGGTAGGATTTCTTATACCTTAGGCGCAGCACTGGCTGCAGCTAAGCCCCGAGTGGGAGGTTTGCTCTTCACTCGGTAGGATTTTTTATACCTTAGGCGAGCACAGGGCTGCAGCTAAGCCCCCGAGTGAGAGGTTTGCTCTCCACTCGGTAGGATTTCTTATACCTTAGGCGAGCACTGGGCTGCAGCTAAGCCCCCGAGTGAGAGGTTTGCTCTTCACTCGGTAGGATTTCTGTTGTATTTGTGTCGAAGCTCGGAGGAGAAGGTAGCGATCGACTGCACCTCGTCTTCCTTAAGTGACGCACATCATACTTATGGTGTAGCTCGGAGGAGAGGGTCGCATGATCGACCTGCACCTCGTCCTCCTTGGGTACATATTGCACTTATGGTGTAGCTCGGAGGAGAGGGTCGTGATCGACCTGCACCTCGTCCTCCTTCTTGGTACACATTATACTTAGGCGAGTCCTTGGACTGCAGCTAAGCCTCAAGTGGAAGTCCGGCTTACCACTCGGTGGGATTTTTAATAACTTAGGCGAGCACGGGCTGCAGCTAAGCCCCGAGTGGAAGTCGGCTTGCCACTCGGTAGGATTTCTTATATCTTAGGCTAGTCTTGGATGCAAGCTAAGCCCCAGTGGAAGTCGGCTTGCCACTCGGTAGGATTTCTTGGTTACTTAGGCTAAACGGATTCGCGGCTAAGCCTCCGAGTGGAAGTCGGCTTACCACTCGGTAGGATTTGTACAAACTTAGGCGAAAGCGGATTCGCGACTAAACCACTACTGGGGAAATTTTCTTGGACAAAAATAAAAAGTGACAAAAATTATGAAGGAACTATGACACTATTATTTCGAAGCCCATGAACTACAGAAGTATTTTATTACAACTCTTCCGAGTGAAAAACTTTAAGTATAAAACGGGCGGAGCAGGTCCGCGTTCCAAGCTCGGGGCTCTTCGATATTGTGTTCGACGTTATAGAGACGATATGCCCCATTGTGGAGAACCTTTGTGACGATGAAGGGCCCTTCCCAGGAGGGGGCCAGCTTATGTTGTTTCTGCTGATCCACTCGAAGGACGGATCCCTTCTGGAAGCTCGACCTCTCACATTTACGGCGCGAAGGCGGCGCAAGTCTTCTTTGGTAGATGGTCGGCGGATCGAGCCATCTCCTTTCCTCTTCTAGGAGGTCGATTGCATCTTGACGCGCTTGCTCAGCTACGCTTCATTGTATAGTTCAATTCGAGGAGCATTGTGAAGGAGATCACTCGGAAGGACTGCTACGCTCCATAGACCGGGAAGAAGGGGTTCTTCGGTCGACCGATTAGGCGTGGTTCGCAAACCCCAAAGCATGAAGGGAGTTCGTCAACCCAAGCTCCACCGCATGCTTGAGATCTCGCATCGATCGGGGCTTCGGACCTTTGAGGATTAATCCGTTGGCTCGTTACTGCTGTCCATTCATTGTGGATGGGCGATGAAGCGTAGTCGACTCGGGTGCCTTGGGCGTTGCGAAATCCTTGAATTCTTCCGAGTCAAAATTCGACCCATTGTCCATAATAATCTTGTGCGGGACCCCATATCCGAGCGTCAGCCCTTTGATGAAGGAAACAGAAGATCAAGCGTCAAGTTTTTGATTGGTTTAGCTTCAATCCACTTGGTGAACTTGTCGATTGCTACCAGTACATGCGTGAAACCGCTCCGACCTGTTCGCAAGGGGCCGATCATGTCCAACCCCCATACTGCGAAAGGCTAGACGAGTGGAATGGTCTTCAGGGCTGACGCCGGTTTGTGTGACATATTGGAGTAGAACTGGCATCCTTCGCACTTGTCTACTATTTCTTTCGCCATCTCATTTGCCCTTGGCCAGTAAAATCCGGCTCGGTATGCTTTGGCTACAATGGTCCGAGAGGACGCATGGTGACCACAGGTCCCTCGAGTGGATGTCATTGAGTATGACTCGACCTTCTTCTGGCGTTATGCATTTTTGTCCGACTCGTCCGGCTTTCTCTACAACTGCCCATTGATAGCGTAAAGGCTTTGGATCGACGGACGATCTGCCGAGCCTCTTCCTCATCCTCTGGGAGTTCCTTTCTCGAGAATATCTGCGATGTATGGAATTGTCCAATCGGGAGTGACCACTAAAACTTCCATGACCAAGTCGACCATCGGGGACCTCAACCTCGGTCGAGTCCGTGGCACTCTTGGGTTGTGGAGCTTCCTCTGTGAAGGATCTTCTTTGATCGACGGAGTGTGTATATGCTCCAAAAATACACCACTCGGAATGGCTTCTCTTTGGAGCCTATCTTTGCAGATCATCTGCTGCTTGATTTTTCAGTCGGGGATGTGATGGAGTTCAACCCTCAAACTTCTTTTCCAGCTTCCTCCTTTGCATTGCGATATCCGATCATATTTGGGCTTCTCACGCCCCACTCCTTCATCACTTGATTGACCACTAGATCTGAGTCGCCATAGACCATCAAAGCGACGGACGCCGAGTGAGATGGCCATGCGCAATCCATATAGGAGGGCCTCGTACTCTGCCTCATTGTTGGAGGAATCAAAGTGAATCTGGAGCACATACCTAAGCTTATCTCCTCGGGGAAACCAGAACAACTGACACGAACCATTCAGCATCTTGGAGCCGTCAAAGAACATGGTCCAATGCTCCGAGTGAACTTCATCGGCTGTTGTTGTTCAATCCACTCGGCGAGAAAATCCGCTATAGCACGGGACTTAATGGCTTTCTTTGCCTCGAATTTGATATCAAGGGAAGAAGTTCAATCGCCCATTTAAGCCACTCGACCGGTTCGTCTCTGTTATGCAAGATCTCGATAAAGGAGCGTGGCGACGATCGTGATAGAATGATCGGAGAAATAATGAGCAACCTTCTTTGTGGTCATGTATATACCATACACAAGCTTCGATAATGAGGATATCTCGCTTGGATGGAGTCAAGACTTGGACAAATAATACACCGGGCGCTGAACTTTGAAGGCCTTTCCTTCCTCTTCCGCTCGACCGTAAGCCTGTAGCCCGACAACTTGTCCGATGGCTGCAATGTAAAGCAACAGAGGCTCTTTGCTGATTGGAGCAGCAAGCACCGGTGGGTGGAGAGCGAGCTTTTAGCTCGGCAAACGCTGCATCGACCACGGAGTCCACTCGAACTTGTCGACCTTCTTCATCATCGGTAAAGAGGTAATGCCTTTTCACCGAGTCGTGAGATGAATCGACTTAAAGCGCCAAGCATCCAAGAAGCTTCGGACGTCGTGCACTCGCGATAGGGCGTTTCATTAGGAGAATAGTGCCGATTTTTAAGGGTTAGCGTCGATCCTCGTTGGAAGCGAAAACCGAGTAATTTTCCACGGGAACTCGAGCGTGCATTTTGATGGATTGAGCTTGATATCGTACCTTACGAGGTTGGCAAACGTTTGGCGAGGTCGCAAGCAGGTCGGAACCTTCGCGACTTAACGGCGATATCATCCATATCGCTTCCACATTCCGTGATTTGGAGAAGACACTTCGAATCATTCGCATAAATGTGGCTCCGGCATTCTTGAGGCGAATGGCATGGTGATATAGCGAAGCACCGAATGGAGTGATGAAAGCTGTTTTATTTCATCGGGTCCATCTGAGACGGATCGATGATACCCGAATATGCATCTAGAAAAGACAATCTCTCACATCCCGCGGTCGAGTCAACAATCTGATCTATGCGGGGGAGAGGAAAATGATCCTTCGGGCAGGCCCGATTGATGTGCTTAAAATCAATGCACATGCGGAGTGAGTTGTCCTTCTTGGGAACCATGACGACATTAGCAAGCCACTCGGAGTGATATATCTCTCGGATGAATCCCGCTGCCAACAGTCGAGCCACTTCTTCACCAATAGCTTTTCTCTTTTGGACGGCGGACCGCCAAGATGCTCTTTGATCGGTTTTGCGGACTTGTCGACTCGAGGCGATGCTCGGCCAGTTCCACAGGAACACGGCATGTCGGTGGCTTCCATGCGAAATGTCGATTCTCACGGAGGAACCGGATGGCGCTTCTTCTATTTCGGTCGAGTGTCGTGGAGATGTGGGTCGGGCTGCATTGGGATCGGTCGGGTGAATATGGGTGGCCGTCTCACCAGACGGTCAAATCTGGAACTCGTGGCTGGCTTCTTGGATCGTAACAAATCACTCGGATCTGCGTTTTGCATGTACTCCTCGAATTCGACCCATTTGTCACTTGGGAGTCGGCAATCTTGAGCCCTTCGAAAGCACTCTTACGCCTTCTTCCGATCGCGGTGATGGTGATAACTCCTTTGGGGCTGGCATTTTCAGTTTGAGGTACCGTAGCATGGTCGAGCCATGAATCGTGCGTAGGTGGCCTCCCCAAAATGGCGTGGTATGCGCTCGAAAATCCACAACCTCAAAGGTCAACTTTTCCTTGCGAAAGTGCTTGGAATCACCAAAACCACGTCCAGGTGATTTGGCGAGTGAATTGGCCTTCTTCCTGGTATGACTCGTGGAAACTCATGTTCTTTGGCGCTCAATCGGGACATCGAATGCCCATCCCTTTCAATGTATCCGCATATAACAGATTCAGCCCATCGCCACCATCCATCAAGCACCTTTGTCGATCGAGTGCCTTCGACAACTGGATCGACCACCAACGCTTGCCGCCCGGGAGTGGCAATGTGAGTCGGGTTATCAGTTGGTCGAATGTGATGGGTGTGTCAGGACCATTTCACATAACTTGGCTTTCTTGGGGCAACCATGTTCACTTCGGTTGATAACTTTGATCGACTCTTGCTTTCCACATCTGCGAAGATCATCGAGTGGAGTTGACATGCGGATATTCTTCCTCACCGTCCTCTTTGTCTCGGCCTTGTCGGCTCCTTCTCCTTGTCCTTAGACTGTTTTCCCAAACCGCTGGATCGAGAGTCGACCTTTGGCAGTGGTGTGCTTTGGGTAAATGATGTTGCCCTCTTCGTCCTTCTTTGTGTGAATATGGCATGGCATATCCATCACGTCATTGCCTTCTTTATCCTTTACTTTCTTTGGATTCCAGGATCCTTTCGGCTTCCCCTTGAACTTCCCCGAGTCACGGCGGGGCCTCTCCAGAGCTGCTTGGCTCGGCTTTCCGTTCGCTTGATGGAATTTCCCTTCTCGTCGACTTGGCTTGTATTTGCCGCTTGAGTCGGTCTTCTTCCTCGCCGTTAGGCGTGTTGCTAACAATTTCCATCATTCGACTCAGGGTCATGTCCCGGTTCGACCAAACTTGAGACTCAATTCTCTTTTTGGCGCCATCTTTGAAGGCATAAAGCGCTGATGGTCGGACACATTTTCCACAATATGGTGCAAAGTAATCCACCTCTGAATGTACTCTCGGAGAGTTTCATTGGTCTTCTACACACAAACTTGCAGCTCTGTCAAACCAGCGGTCACTTGCAAGTCCCTTCAAAAGTCTGATTTAACACTGGGACAAATCTTCCCAAGTGTATATCTTGCTAGGAGGTAATCGATTGGTCATGCTCGCGTAACCTTCCAACATGAGGGGCAAATGCTTCATGGCCACCTCATCATTCCCACCCCGATCTGAACAACCACTCGGTAATCTTCAAGCCAAGTTTGAGGCTTGGATTCCCCGATGAACTTGCGACTCTGTTGCCAACCTGAAATTGGGGAATTCTGCGGCTTTGATAGCCTGCTAAAACATTCGGACGAGAGATGTGCACTCATTGCTGGTGGGTGCATCTCTCTCGGTCCACCTTGATGGGCTCTGTTCGGTCGACCAAGCCTTGCACGATAATGGATCGCGTCAAAGCTGGTTCCACAGGGTCATTGGAACTCTTCGCCCATCTTGAATCGACGTCTGTCATCTTGCCGCCGAGGCGTATGACCCTTCCCTCGGGGGAAAGGGCACTTGACGCTGTCATCTCGGTCGAATCGGTCTCTGTGATTGCTCTTGCGGTTGTCGGGCCCTTCTCGCCTTGCTGGAGGCGATCTGGGGCTCAGGAGTCGATCGGGCGAGATTCGCAGCGATGGATCGGTGTGAATTTTCTGCGCGATCGCGACACGGCTGAGTTCTGGTCTCCCGCTGCTCGAGTAAATCTACGTCGCTGCAAGCCTCTCCCGCTTCATTTGGGGCGGCTGGATAGACTACGCTATACGAGTTGTAGTTGCTAAATTCTGAATTGGCGGCGGTATACGAGTCGGTGGGAAGAGTCGGTCGGCTTCGGGATTCGTTGCAGCTGCTCGTCGAAAGTGCTCGCTGAAGATTCTCCAGCGAGCGTTCAGCCACATTGGCCAAACGTGCTTCCTCCAAAGCGCGAGCCTCGGGGTTTCTCGGCGATGGGAGTATGCGGGGCATCCATGTTCTGCGGGCGGCTCTTCTCTCTGCAGAGTCGAGTGTCTCGGGCTGGTACTCTTCGTGCTCTTGCAGGGTCTCCTCCTCGGCGGCTCCACCGCCGGGGCGGCAGGGAGGATCTGCGATGGCCGTCGACCATGAGAATCTCCGCCATTGGATCACCGCTATCACACTCGGATGCAGTCTACGAGCCGGTCGACAGATCGAACATGCCGAGGGAATCGTCGGGCTCAATGGCGCGACACGGGCGATGGCTGTCTGGCGAGCCACCGCGTGCTTCACCCACCACTGGAGTCTCGACCGACCAGAGCGCTTGCGCTGGTGGGAAACTGGGTGGGCGACCGATAAAGGAGTCGACCGATACGGGGTCGACGGTTGTTGCAGCAGAACGCCGTGAACACACGCGCGAAAGTGCGTCGCCCCGCGGACGGGGAGCGCCTCGATGTCAAGTGGAGCCTCCTGGAGCCACGCGGAGTCATCGGCGACAAAGGTGAGAGCACCGAGACGGATCTCGCGCCTCTCAACCAAAACTCCAGCAGTCATCATAATGAAGGTACTCGAAAGTACTGCAACTCCTCCACAAATCGCTAAAACACCTGCCCCAAGGTGGGCGCCAACTGTCGTGGTTCTAAGTCTGACAGTAGAATAGGGGGTAGGTAAGGAGAGGCGAGGTCCTAGCTATGGAGTAGTTGTGAAGACAAGCGATGTACGAGTTCAGGCCCTTCTCGGAAGAAGTAACAACCCTACGTCTCGGAGCCCTGAGGCGGTCGAGTGGATTATGAATATGGGTATTACAAGAGTGCGAACCCCTCTATCTCGTGGAGGGGGTGGCTTATATAGAGTCTTGGGACCCCACCAGCCCACATAATGGAGAGGTTAAAGTACATTAAGCACAGGCGTTCTTCGTAACGCCCTCAAAGCGCCTTAACTATCATTAAGTCTATTCAATAGCAAGCCGTTGCGTTGCAGAGTGCCTTCTGACCTTCTGGTGGTCGAGTGAGTCTTCATGGTCGAGTGAGTCTTCCATGGTCGAGTCCTTCCAGTCCAGTCGAGTGGATTCCTCTTTGGTCGACTGGAAGATGATCTCTTCTAAGAGTGTCCTTGGGTAGGACGTTTAGGTCAGGCCTATGACCCTACCCTAGGTACATGAATCCATCAGAGATGATGAGTGAAAAGAGCAACATCACAATGCCTCCGGAAGAAAGAATAGAAGATAGATCATAGGAACAACAGAATGTAGGAGAAAATGCAAACTTCTGCCACAAGTGAACTTGGAAAGCATCCTTCCAAGAATGTTAGAACGGAATTGTTGGTAAACCAACAACGAAACGAATAAGCTTGTAGTGGGCTTATGGGAAACATCTCGAGACTATGAGGTGACAACCGACCACTAAAGGAAACCATTGGTTTGATTGAGAGCACCAAAGAGATGAAAACTTCTTCCACCAAGAGGATAAAGAGCAAGCTTGGGTCACGCATAATCACCACAAATAGCAACATTCCTTAAGGAAAGGCTTTAGGTGAAATCTGACACAAGATAACTCCAACGAAGAAGTTGATTGGTCGAAAAGATCTCTTGAACGAAGAGAAAAAGATGGATTTAGAATACCTCATTCTTGACA
The DNA here is from genome assembly GCA_021437245.1 of Aegilops speltoides. Classification (NCBI taxonomy): domain Eukaryota; kingdom Viridiplantae; phylum Streptophyta; class Magnoliopsida; order Poales; family Poaceae; genus Aegilops; species Aegilops speltoides. The sequence goes on from CM038143.1 coordinate 306,506,787, forward strand.
ACATATGAATCATGAAACATGAATGGAAATTGTCAAGAGTGACATAACACCACCTCAAAAGATAAGGTAGAAAGAATTGCACTTCGGAATGCAAGACATAGAATACTTGAACTCCTCAAAACAAAACATGTGTTGAGCACCATGTTTAATTTAGAGTATAGCTTGGCTGATCTTAACTTCGAGAGAAATCTTGATGAACAATTGAAGAATGAAAAGAATCCTTGATGAATCACCATGTTGAGCCTCCATGAAGAACTCCGGTAATGAAAGGATGATAAAGAGAAAAATAAGTTGAAAACACAAGGTGAAGACTTGCGAAAAACTTGGAACTACGGAAAAGAATAGATGAAACACTAGAACCGAGAATTACTTCATCATGAACAATCTCCGGAAGAAAAGAATTGAATTTACTCGATGAAACAAGAATAAGAATTACATTATGCTTATCCCTCATCAATTAAATTGATGACAAAACGGATTTGGCATACTACTTATTCTCGTAGAAAGGATTAAGATAGATACGGCGCAAGCTTGGGAAGGTCTTCAACGAACCACCGGTAGGATTGGAAAGAACGAATGAATTAAATGATAATGAAAGAGATGAAATCTTGAAGGAACCACCGTAAGAATTGAAAATGATCGAAGTAGGGGTGCATCACCAGTAAGAATTAGCAAATGAACGAAGGTGCTTGAGACAAACTAGATACATGAGAACAAAGAGATCAAGAACTGATTAGAGGATATTGATTGATGCACCGCAAGATAGGAGAATGATAAGCGACACCTGAGAATGAATAAACCTGAATTGATGAACTCGGATGACAAACCGAGAAGACTCTTAAATATCTCCGATGGGTGAAAAAGATTCTCACAATCTAAAACAATTATGAGAGGATGGCAACAAGCTAGCACCATGAATCTTGAAGAGAATAGAGCAAGATTAAAGAGAAACTCTTCTTGGTCTTCAAATGATGAGAATGACAACGAGAAACACCACCAAGAATTATTGAGGCACAGGAAGAATCAAAAGCGAAGAGGTTGAGCCAACTATGAAAAGAATTTGAAAGATCTTGGAGAAAAGCATTTGACTGATGATAACTCATTCTTACATCAAACTTGGAGAAGAATTTAGGATAGCTCTGGGAAAATAGAAGAGTCAGGTAAGATCCTGGGAAAAGACATGTGGGTTAGGGCCCACTCAAAAGAACACCGTTGAAAAGATTTAAAAGAGATGTTGCACCGGTTGAATAAAATGGCTTGAATGAGATAACAATCTCCAATTAGCTTGAACGGATTAAGAATGGAAACACAAGTCTTCGGAGATATCTTGAGCACTTCAGGAAAAATGAATAGCAAGAAGTGAGCGATTAAGGGGTGCATCGGCACGATAAAGCATTAGAAACGAGGAATAGAATATGATGAATATCGAAAGCTTGAATTGGATCCACCGGAGAAGAGAAAGGAATGAGGAATGACGAACTAGTAGAACATCTTCTTGAGAACCACCAGGTAAGAACATTGATGGAAAAGAATGGAGAAACTTCACAAAAAATAAAAGGATACTTGGTAAAGAAATCTTAGTCCTTGAGGAAAAAGGGTGGGTGGGCGGGAAAAACAAAGGCAACTTGGAGACGGATGAAACAAACACCGTTGAGAAGAAATTATAATTGGTCTTGCTGATGTTGAAGTGATCGGATCCACTTGAAGAGAAACACGTCGGTTGAAAAGGATTGACATGACAATCTCGATTGTCGAGAAGGATTGGTATTCACATCGGAGTATGAGAACACCATTTCGGAAAGGTATGGAATCAACACTTGACATTGAAGCAACTCGAATACTGCCACTCAAAACAAAAACAAAGGACGGGCTTGCAGAATAAGCCGGAACAAATACATATGATAGAGATTTACCCAATCCCATATCATGCATTTGTCGGAAAGATATTCTAGGAGCTACTTGAATTCCCACCTATAAAACTCCGAAACTTTACGGTTATGCAATCGGTGTTGGGGATACAGGAAGCAATATATGTCACCCAAACTAACAATCCCTACATCCAAATTGTATCCATCCGTCAACACATAACCAAGAAACCTTCGAAATCGTGCACCTCAACCTTCAAAAGCATCCGTTATACGAGTCATGGCAATACTCCGTACTCACCTCAAGATTGGGTTATCGGGTTATCTCACCAACAAGCGCATAAAAGAGATTTTCGATGTCGGTACTAAACTCGGTATTCGAACTGCAACGATAAAATTATGACGACAACACCTCGAGCTCAACTCCCGGGACACTTCCACTAAACCCCGACGGGAGGCACCAAGACAATGTTCTCATCATAAAACCATCGAGCGATTCCAAGATACCCGCGTGATCCTAATTTTTTTAGTGAAATTAGAGAAGAGAAGAGTCAAAACTCTACGTCGGGATGCCTTACCAGAGCGATGAAGAGGCGGGGAGTAAAAAGAATTCCTAACTCTCCGATATATATAATCCTAAATGACTCAAAACATTTTTCTAGACACAACTCGCCGCTAAAAACGATCAAGCAATGGGGCTCCTAAGGTCGGGAAGGCTCGATTACCAACTTGTAGCGCCCTCGATGCGGCTATATCTCCCGTGTCGAAGCACGACTTAGAGGCATAACCGCATTGAAAGCAATGTCGCAAGTGAGGTAATCTTCACACAACCCATGTAATACATAAGGGAAAGAGATACATAGTTGGCTTACAATCGCCACTTCACACAATTACATGAAATAAAGCATTACATCATCCAGATACAATCAAGATCCGACTACGGAACCAAAATAAAAGAAGAACCCCAAATCGATAAAGGTCCCCGATCGACCCTAACTGGGCTCCACTCTTGATCAACTAGAACGAAACAAAACAAAAGGCAATATCTTCATCGAGCTCCTCCTTGAGCTTGGTTGTGTCACCGCTTTCGTAACATAGGCACCGCAAACTGGTTTTGAAGTGGCTGGTGAGCCACGAGGACTCAAACAATCCCATTACCATGGGTATCAAGACTAGCAAAGCTTAATGGGAAAGGAAGGGGAAAAGTGGTGAGGTTGCAGCAGCGGCTAAGCATGATGTGGTGGCTAACATACGCAAATGAGAGCGAGAAGAGAAACAAAGGAACGGTCGTCAACTAGCAATGATCAAGAGGTGATCCTGAACACCTACTTACGTCAAACATAACCCAAAGACCGTGTTCACTTCCCGGACTCCGCCGAGAAGAGACCATCACGGCTACACACACGGTTGATGCGTTTTAATTCGGATCTGGTGTCAAGTTGTCTACAACCGGACATTAACAAATTCCCATCTGCCACATAACCGCGGGCACGGCTCTCGAAAGTTTATACCCTGCAGGGGTGTCCCAACTTAGCCCATGACAAGCTCTCGCGATCATCGAAGGATTAGACCTTCACCCGAGACACTCCGATCAGACTCGGTATCCCGGTACATCAAGACATTTCGACAATGGTAAAACAAGACCAGCAAAGCCTCCCGTCAGGCCGACAAATCCCGATAGGAGCTGCACATATCTCGTTCTCGTGGCACACCGGATGAGCAAGACGTCGGGTTGGGATAGACCACAGTTGCCCGTGGGCGCCGGACATCGCCGGTTTGGACCAACACTTAGACAAACACTGGCCCGGGGGGGTTAAAATAAAGATGACCCTCGAGAGAGCGACTCCCAAGGAAAAAGGTAGGTGGTGGTGAGGTAAATGGTAAAAGTCAATGTTGGGCCTTCTTTGGACAAGTTTTATTCAAAGCGACTATCGGGGGTCCTATAAATCACCCGATGCGTTAGGAACGCAAAATCCGGGAACATAACACCGGTATGACGGAAACTAGGGCGGCAAGAGTGGAACAAAACACGGGCATAAGGCCGAGCCTTCCACCCTTTACCAAATATATAGATGCATTAATAATATAAGAGATATTGTGATATCCCAACATAGCCCTGCCCACCATGGAGAAATCTTCAACTTCCGCAACTAGCAACGCTATAAGAGGGCTGAGCAAAGCGGTAACATAGCCAAACAACGGTTTGCATAGGAAAGGTGTCAAAGGTTAGAGGTTCATGGCAATATGGGATGGCTTGATAAACAGGTAATAGGTAGCGCAGGATAGCGATAGAACGAAGCAACTAGCATAGCAATGATAGTAGTGAGATCCAGGGTAGCGGTCATCTTGCCTGAAATCCCGCAAGGAAGAAGAACGAGTCCATGAAGGAGATGAAGCCACGAAGGCGAACCACACGTAGACGAACGAATCCTCACGATCGCAACGAAACGGCAACTATCGAGAAGAAGCACACAACATAGTAAACACACCACACATGAACAAGACATGATGCACAACACGCATGATGCATGACAAAGCTACATGAAGCTACTCATGGCAAAAGATGATGCATACAAGACCAACACATCAAGGCAAGTTTAAATGAGGCCGGAAACAACATATAACAATTCCGGTAAGTCCTCATATGCAAATTTCGAAATGGGTCCAGAACTGAATAAACCTTATGTTCAAGTTGTTAAACAGCAAGTTAAGATGCACCACAATGATCTACTCGAAATTCTAGTCAAGTTACATATAAAGTTCATTAGAATCGGAGCTACGGCCTAGAAGATATGAGCAAAACAAGTTAAACATGGCATTGATGCAAAATGCACCCAAACATCAAGTAAACACCTCAAAACAAGAATGCAACATGATAATATGAAACTACATGCAAAAACAAGCAAGTTTCATATAGAACACACTCAAAACGGAGCAACGGTGCAACACATACACTCTATACAAGTCATAGCAACAATCATCCATAATAAATGACTAGGCATATTGCAAGCATCAAAACAATATGCTACAGCACCCCAACATAATAACAAAAGGCATGGGCATGAAGTACACGTAAAGCATAACAAAACATGAACACTAAGCTATCTCCAGAAATCACTAGAACATGCTCCAAAACACATGGAGATATTGCAAATAATAACAATTTCAGACTTATCAGGAAATAACATCAGGTTGCAATGTTTATAGCTATCAAACAACATGTTACAGGAACTTATCATGGCAAACAAAGGCATGGCATGAATCTACTAAATGCATAGATCAAGAGACCCTTACTGACCATAAGCCAAAAGGGCATAGAAAATATGATGGCACCCATGTAAACATGGCAAGTTATATTACAGATTCATACATGGCAAGAACAACAATAAGTAGGCATGTTCGTGAGCTTGAACCACTCACCACAGAGCAATACTTGGCATGGCAAGGCAACCAACAGCAAGAAGACATGTTTATGAAGCTAAGCATGGCAAGAATAAGTTCATAGGGTTCATGGATCGCTAGGAAAACACATGGGAACAAGTGAACTTAATGTTAACAGGCTGACAACAACATTTTCAAGCAACTTTGGAGCAAGATTACAACATGTTCCAGCAGGCTATAATTGCAACCAAGGGCATGAATGGATAGAGCATGACATGTAGATCAAAACATGTTTATAGAGCATCTCCAGATTATGCATAGAATGATTAGTGGAAGCATGTTAACATAGCAACAAAATATAACAGAATCTGTCCGGAAAACAAAGAACAAAGAACTACCCTACTTAGCAAGCTTGATACACTCAGCACACAACTCACAAAAATACATGGTTGACACCTCTGGAAAGATGGCATGGCATAGATCAACATTCATGTAGAGCTCATACTCATAGGATGCACACATCAATCATGGTAAAAATGATAAAACAACAAGTTATAACAGTTTCAGCAGATTAACATCAACATGCACTCTTCCAACAGCATTTCGGGCATCAAGATGAGCTCAAATGAAAATGATGCAATGGAATGAAATGACCTACTCGTCGAAGCGAACAATTTGACATATTATACGCACGAAACGGAGCTACGGATGCAGAGATGTGATGCGATGAACATGGCATGTTTATGCAAAATTTACAGGACTTGGGCGAAATTCCAGATCTGAAAACTGAGCGTAGAATAGCTAAAAGACGCTCGGGCGGGGAATAGGGCATCTCACCTAGCAGGCCGAAGCCCAGGACGGGGAAGCAGGGGGGGCCGGCTGGGCCTGGAGGCCAGTGGGCGGACGCGAGGCGGGCCCAGGGAGGAGCTCGGCCCGACACATGCTGCCGAGGCCGAGGTGGAGGCGCGACGGCGCGATTAACGCCGACGACGGGCGGCGGATGGGGACGGCCGATCCGGCAATGGAGGCGCGGATCTGGCTGCGGCAAGACTGGGCGGCGGATCTGGGGCCGCGGGGTCGGGCGAGGGAGACGGGTGGCGCGGCGGAGGCGCGGCGCCAGACGGCGGTGGTCGGCGAGCGGTGCTTGACGGGCGAGGCGGCGGCGAGGAGGCGCTGGGCGCCCGGCCGCGGGCGCGGTGACGGAGAAGCGGGCGGCGGGGAGGTACGCGGGCGTTTCGGCGAGGCGCGCGGCGAAGCGAGGCGACGGCCGCGCGGAGGCCGAGGCGGCGACGGGCGGGGAGCGGCGGGCGGCGGCGGCGGCGCGGCGGCGCTGGCGGGCGGGCGCGGCGCGCGGCGGCGGCGGAAGGGCGGGCGGGCCGATCCGGGCTCGCCGGGCCGCGGCGGCGGGGATGCCACGTGGCAAGCTCAGATTGGACACGGGCGGCGGGGCGGACATGTCCGTCGGTGGAGGAGGAAGTGTCCGGCGGCGCGAGGGGAATTTCTAGGGTTTCGGGGGAAAATTCGGGGGAGGCCACATATATATAGGTAGAGGGAGCTAGGAGAGTCCAAAAGAGGAGCGGTTTTCGGTCACGCGATCGTGATCCAACGACCGAGAGCATGGAGGGGAGTTTGGTGGGTTTTGGGCCACTTTGGAAAGGGTGTTGGGCTGCAACTCAAAGAGGGCTTTGCGGTTACCCGGTAGACCGTTGGAGTACCAAACGAACTCCAAATGGCACGAAACTTGACAGGCGGTCTACCGGTGCTATACCAAGGCCGCATGGCAAACCTCGGGCCATTCCGAGAAAGTTTAACACCCGCTCACAACAGGAGAGAAGAAGGGAACGCCGGAGGACATAGGAGTGCTGGATTGCAAAACGGACAACGGGGAAAATGCTCGGATGCATGAGATGAACATGTATGCAAAATGAAATGCACATGATGATGTGATGAAATGCATATGATGACATGGCAAAGTGCAACACGCAAGCAAATGACATGGTAACGACGGCGAATAACTGGCGGACACCTGGCGCATCGAATCCGGGGCATTACAAGTCCCAAACAAGTTGGGGTAGGATAGAGGTGAAACCCATAAGATCTCGCAACCAACTCATGGCTCTGGCACATGGATAGCAAGCTTCCACGCACCCCTGTCCATAGCTCGCTCTTTGTCAATACTCCAATCCTTCAGGTCTCTCTTAACGGACTCCTCCCATGTCAAATTCGGTCGACCCCGCCCTCTCTTGACATTCTCCGCATGCTTTAGCCGTCCGCTATGCACTAGAGCTTACGAGGCTCATGCTGAATATGCCCAAACCATCTCGCAGACGATGTTGGACAAGCTTCTCCTCAATTGGTGCTACCCCAACTCTATCTCGTATATCATCATTCGGACTCGATCCTTCCTCGTGTGGCCACACATCCATCTCAACATACGCATCTCCGCCACACCTAATCTGTTGAACATGTCGCCTTTTAGTCGGCCAACACTCCGCCATACAACATTGCGGGTCGAACCGCCGTCTGTAGAACTTGCCTTTTAGCTTTTGTGGCACTCTCTTGTCACAGAGAATGCCGAAGCTTGGCGCCACTTCATCCATCCGGCTTTGATTCGGTGGTTCACATCTTCATCAATACCCCCATCCTCCTGCAACATTGACCCCAAATACGAAAGGTGTCCTTCCGAGGTACCACACGCCATCAAGGCTAACCTCCTCCTCCTCACACCTAGTAGTCTTGAAACCGCACATCATGTACTCGGTTTTAGTTCTACTAAGCCTAAACCCTTTCGCTTCCAAGGTTTGTCTCCATAACTCTAACTTCCTATTTACCCCCGTCTGACTATCGTCAACTAGCACCACATCATCCGCAAAGAGCATACACCATGGGATATCTCCTTGTATATCCCTTGTGACCTCATCCATCACCAATGCAAAAGATAAGGGCTCAAGGCTGACCCCGATGCAGTCCTATCTTAATCGGGAAGTCACCGTGTCGACATCACTTGTTGAACACTTTTCACAACATTATCGTACATGTCCTTGATGAGGGTAATGTACTTTCTTTGGAACTTTGTGTTTCTCGGGGCCCACCACATGACATTCCAGCGGTATCTTATCATAGGCCTTCTCCAAGTCAATGAACACCATATGCAAGTCCTTCTTTTGCTCCCTATATCTCTCCATAAGTTGTCGTACCAAGAAAATGGCTTCCATGGTCGACCTCCCGTGCATGAAACCAAACTGATTTTTGGTCACGCTTGTCATTCTTCTTAAGCGGTGCTCAATGACTCTCTCCCATAGCTTCATTGTATGGCTCATCGACTTAATTCCACGATAATTAGTACAACTCTGAACATCCCCTTGTTCTTGAAGATTGGTACTAATATACTAAAATCTCCATTCTTACGGCATCTTGTTTGCCGGAAAATGAAGTTGAAAAGCTTGGTTAGCCATACTATCGCTATGTCCCGAGACCTTTCCACACCTCAATGGGGATACAATCGGGGCCCATCGCCTTGCCTCCTTTCATCCTTTTAAAGCCTCCTTCACCTCAGACTCTGGATCGCCGCACAAAACGCATCTTGGTCTCATCAAAGGAGTCGCCCAGTTCAATGGTAGAACTCTCATTCTCCCGATGAACAGCTTGTCAAGTACTCCGCCATCTATGCTTAATCTCCTCGTCCTTCACCAAGAGTTGGCCTGCTCCGTCCTTGATGCATTTGACTTGGCCAATATCCTCGTCTTCCTCTCCGCATCTTAGCCATCTTATAGATGTCCCTTTCACCTTCGTTCGTGCCTAACCGTTGGTAGAGGTCCTCATATGCCCGACCCTTGCTTCACCAACAGCTCGCTAAACTGCGGCCTTCTTCGCCATCTTGTACTTCTCGTTATGCGCACTCCTATCCGGTATAGGCGTCAAGCAATCTTTCTTCTCTTTAATCGCCTCGGACATCATCATTCCACCACCGGTATCCTTATCTTCGCTTCTCCTTCCCTGGACACTCCAAACTCCTCCGAGGCCACCTTACGAATGCAAGTCGCCATCTTCATCCACACATTGTCCGCATCCCCTCCTTCCTCCCAAGGGCCCTCCTTAATTACCCTCTCCTTGAACACCTAAGCTACCTCCCCCTTGAGCTTCCACCACTTCGTTCTAGCGACTTTGGCACGCTTATCCCGCTGGACACGAATCCTAAAGCGAAGTCGGCAACCACCACTTATCTTTGGGGTACAACACTCTCTCCGGTATCACCTTACGGTCTAGGCACATACGCCTATCTTCTCTTCTCGAGAGGATGAAATCAATCTGGCTAGAGTGTTGGCCACTACTAAAAGTCACCAGATGTGATTCTCTCTTTCTAAAGAGGGTGTTAGCTACAATCATGTTGTAGGCTAGAGCAAAGCTTAAGACATCTTCTCCTTCTTGATTCCTGATGCCATAGCCAAAGCCCCCATGCGCCCCTTCAAAACCTGTGTTAGATGTACCCACGTGGCCATTGAGGTCTCCTCCTATGAAGAGCTTCTCACCAATCGGTACACTCCTAACCATGTCTTCCAAGCCTTCCCAGAACTCCCTCTTGGTGTTCTCATTGTGGCCTACTTGCGGGGCATACGCGCTGATAACATTGAGAACCAAGTCCTCAACTACCAGCTTGACCAGGATAATCCGGTCCCCACGTCTCTTGACGTCTACCACTCCATACTTGAGGCTCTTGTTGATCAAGATGCCTCGCCATTCTGTTTGCAGCCGTCCCGTGTACCATGCCTTGAAGCGGTATCCTCCACCTCCTTCGCCTTACATCCTCTCCATTTGGTTTCTTGGGCGCAAAGGATATCAACACCTCTCCTCACCGCTGCATCAACTAGCTCCCGAAGCTTCCCTATCGAGACCCTACGTTCCAGCTACCTAGCGAATCCTCCTAGGCTCGGCTAGCTTCCTTACCCTTCGCACTCGTCGAGTCAAATGCGAAGACCCTTGCTCATTTTCCACTACATCCGGGCGCTGATGTAGCGCGCCACTAAGGATGCGACGACCCGATCCTCGCTCACTTGCCACCGTATCCGGATCAAGATATGGCGCGCCACTTGAGGGGTGACTGCCCGGCCCTTGCCCATTTTCCACCACACCCGGGTTCCGATGTGGCGCGTCGCTGAGAGGGTTACGCCCCAACGAAAATCTTTTGGGTTTCATCTCCATAAGAGTGGCTGAGTTTTCACGTTGGCTCGCCAAGCCTATCACAACCCTCCTCCTTTACCCGGGCTTGGGACCGGCTATGTTGAGACAACATAGGCGGAGTTAGTTACAAGACCCCAGTCAACTGTGCAAAATCGTCTACACTTGTATGGGATGTCGGTCACATATACTAGGTGGGTTCATCATGGTGAAGCTGTGAACGTCAATGTTATTGACTACGTGGAAGCAGCAGATCACCATCTTGATCTCCCTGATGCTCAGGTGGAAGAGGAGGAGGAGGTGGTGGTGGCGGAGCCAGTGAGTTTGACCAACATTGAAACAATGCTACGAAATGCTCGTGCATTCCGTGAACTTTCACTGCGAGAAGAAAAGCGGTGGGCCCGCATGTTGGAACAATGCAACGTTCTTTGTCACCCGGAAATAAGCTGTCGGTATTCTCAGCTATGGTCACCTTTCTTGGTGAAGACATCGAGCGGATGACCAACAAATCATTCGATGCGATGTTGGCTGCTTTCCTCAAATCTTTCCCGGATCGTCTCGAGCTGCCACACACCTACAATAAAATGAAGAATTTCCTTCGTGCGGTTGGAATTGGATATGATATGATCCATGTTTGTAAGAATAATTGTGTTATGTTAGGAAGGATTATGCCAACTTAAGTGAATTCCGAAATGCAAATCATCAAGATGGAAAGATGGCGATCTGTGAAGAGGGTTCCTCATAATGTTACGAGACATTTTCCAATTACACCAAGATTGCAGAGGTTGTTTCATGATCTTTGAAACTAGAGAGGATGTCTTGTGGCATTCTAGGAACCAGAGTACAGAGATCGAGAATGTAATGAGCCATCCATCTCATGGTAGTGAGTGGAAAAGCTTCAATGATAAACACAAAGAGTTTCTTCTTGACCGAGAAACATTAGAGTTGGCTTAGCTTGGATGGATTTAACCCATTTGGCCACTAGAGCGCTACATATAGCATGTGACCGATTGCTTGTTATCCTTACAACATGCCTCCAAATGTACGCACGAAAGAATCAAACTACATGATGGCCTTGCTCATCCGGGTCCAAAAAGTCCTGGAAAGGATTTTGATTTGTTCATGGAGCCTCTTGTGGAGGAACTTCAACAGCTATGGAAGGGTGTTCTCACTCGAGACCTATATAGTAGCCCATCAGCTGATTTCTTTCTGCGTGCTGTTGTAATTTGGTGCATCCATGATTATCGGCTTTGGGCACTATGTCGTATGAGCGACACATGGTTACAATGCATGCGTTCGCTGTGACAGGAATCCGCTATCATACGCAATACTTAGCAAGGTCTGTTACATTGGACACCGCCGTTTCCTTGCCAAGGACAAGCCGCATCCTAGAAAATACCGAAGACATGTGTTCAATGCAAAACATGAAAACCGTGATGCGCTAAAGAGGCTCATCGCCGATGAGTTGCAAGTGGAATTAGAGAAGGTCAGGCATATTACACCAGGAAACCATCCTGGTAATGGTAGCGGGAAAAGGAAGCATGGCACGGTAGAAGAGACATTATTATTTACCCGCAGGTCCACTTTGTGGGACTTGGAGTATTGGAAAGATTTGGATCTGCGGCATAATCTTGATGTGATGCACATCGAGAAAAATATATGTGACAACATTATCAGCACACTTCTTAACATTGAAGGCAAGACGAAAGATACCTTAAAATCTAGGATTGATTTGACACACAGGTATCGAGAAAGGATTTGCGGTGCAAGATGAAGGTAAACCACGGGATATGGCACCGGTGTATGCGTCTTGGACAAGGTAAAAAGAAAAGAATTCTGCGAGGTCCTGTCACGTGTGAGATTCCCACATGGATTTGCTTCCAACCCCGAAAGGATAGTCGGTCTGAGATGGAAACAAGGTACAAAGGTTGAAAACTCATGACCCATACATCCTACTTCAAAGGGTTTTACTGTTATCCTTAGAGGATTGGGCATACGACTTATCTGAGAGCGATTGCAAGAGTTGGGACAATTCTTGAAATCTGCGGTAGAAATATCGGGATAGATGCTTTGGAGCGTCTTAGAGACAAGATACCAACTATCCTATCGACCTTGAAGATATATCCTCCGGCCTTCTTTGATGTGATGGTGCATTTGGCTGTTCATCTACCTGATGAGGCACTACTTAGAGGTCCAGTACAGTATGGCTGGATGTGCCCTATTGAAAGGTGGCTAGGCACTTTCAAGGGCTATGTTAGGAATAGAGCTAGACCCAAGGGTTCCATTGCAGAGGCCTACATTTCTACAGAAGCGTTGACATTACGCTCAAAATACATTGAAACGGTGATCAACTTAACAAAGAGGTGGGTGAAGACAATCCGGGCTCAATGTTTTCGATTATTCATTCGGAGTTACGAGGAAGAGTCGACAAGAGGACAAACCTAAAGGTTTGGACAAAATGGTTTGGTATGTGTTGAATAAGCGTCACGAGATACTACCTTATATCAAGTAAGTGCGATCGCAGCTTATACATCGTAATCTACTAAACTTGCAGCACATTCTTATATATTTAGATGTTTGACGCGATCACTATGTTGTGCAGCATGTACAAAGAGGAGTTACTGCCGCAAAATCCAAGAAACATTGACAAACTGGTTATGGCAGGATTTGCGAAATGGTTCAAGAACCATGTAAGCTTTTGAAGTGCACTGTCAGTTTTTTTAATATATTGAGTACATAAGATGATCAGCTCTTCTATTTTCTAACCATAGGTTAAGAAGATGCGGGAGGATGGGCAGGCAGTTGATGATGCCCTTTACTCACTAGCAATGGGTCCTGATACTCGGGCAAGACATTATGAATCTTACGTTGTTGGAGATGTGAGCTACAACACCCTTGCACGAGACGAAGGTGTTGGGGAACGTAGTAATTTCAAAAAAATTCCTACGCACATGCAAGATCATGGTGATGCATAGCAACGAGACGGGAGAGTGTTGTCCACGTACCCTCGTAGACCGAAAGAGGAAGCGTTAGAACAACACGGTTGATGTAGTCGTACGTCTTCACGGCCCGACCGATCAAGCACCGAAACTATGACATCTCCGAGTTCTAGCACATGTTCAGCTCGATGACGATCCCCGGACTCCGATCCAGCAGGGTGTCAGGGAAGAGTTCCGTCAACACGACGGCGTGGTGACGATCTTGATGTTCTACTGTCGTAGGGCTTCGCCTAAACACCGCTACAATATTATCGAGGACTATGGTGGAGGGGGGCACCACACACGGCTAAGAGATCAAGAGATCAATTGTTGTGTCTATGGGGTGCCCCTGCCCCCATATATAAAGGAGCAAGGGAGGAGGAGGCCGACCCTAGGAGGGGCGCGCCAAGGGACTAGGATTCCTACTCCTAGTAGGAGTAGGTTTCCTTCTTTCCTAGTCCAACTAGGAGAAGGGAGGAAAGGAGGGGAGTGGAGAAGGAAGGGAGAGGGGGGCCGTGCGCCAAACCCCTTGTCCAATTCGGACTGGGCTTGGGAGGGGCGCGCGCAACTCCTGGCTCCTCCCACTAAGGCCCATTAAGGCCCAATACTCTTCCCCGTATTCCCGTAACTCCCCGGTACTCCAAAAAATACCCGAATCACTCAGAACCTTTCCGATGTCCGAATATAGTCGTCCAATATATCGATCTTTATGTCTCGACCATTTCGAGACTCCTCGTCATGTCCCCAATCTCATCTGGGACTACGAACTCCCTCGGTACATCAAAACTCATAAACTCATAATAAAACTATCATCGAAACCTTAAGCATGCGAACCCTACGGGTTCGAGAACTATGTAGACATGACCTAGAACTGTTTCTGGTCAATAACCAATAACGGAACCTGGATGCTCATATCGGCTCCTACATATTTTACGAAGATCTTTATCGGTCAAACCGCATAACAACATACGTTGTTCCCTTTGTCATCGGTATGTTACTTGCGAGATTCGATCGTCGGTATCTCAATACCTAGTTCAATCTCGTTATCGCAAGTCTCTTTACTCGTTATGTAATGCATCATTCGTAACTAACTCATTAGCTACATTGCTTGCAAGGCTTATAGTGATGTGCATTCTTGAGAGGGCCAGAGATACCTCTCCGAGCAATCGGAGTGACAAAACCTAATCTCGAAATACGCGAACTCAACATGTACCTTTGGAGACACCTGTAGAGCTCCTTTATAATCACCCAGTTACGTAGTGACGTTTGGTAGCACACAAAGTGTTCCTCCGGTAAACGGGAGTTGCATAATCTCATAGTTGTAGGAACTTGTATAAGTCATGAATAAAGCAATAGCAACATACTAAACGATCAAGTGTTAAGCTAACGAAATGGGTCAAGTCAATCACATCATTCTCCTAGTGATGTGATCTCGTTAATCAAATGACAACACATGTCTATGGTTAGGAAACATAACCATTTTTGATTAATGAGCTAGTCAAGTAGAGGCATACTAGTGACATTAAGTTTGTATATGTATTCACACATGTATCATGTTTTCGGTTAATACAATTCTAGCATGAATAATAAACATTTATCATGATATGAGGAAATAAAAAATAACTTTATTATTGCCTCTAGGGCATATTTCCTTCAGAAGGTAGGAAGACACAAAATAGTGCCATCATGAGCACGGATACGTATGACAAAGAGACAACTGAAATGTATGCTAACATAATGTACATTGTTCGATTTGCAGATATCTCCGCCGAGGATCATCGGTGTGTGGTTCTGTTGTGCTGTCATTGGTATAACCTCTTTTCTAGGATTGCAAAACCCAGAGCTGATGATTATTTCAAATCCATCAATTTCAAGGCGGCGTACCAGACCAACAAGCCTTTTATTTTGGCAAATCAAGCAACACAGATATTTTTCTTGGAAGACACATTTGCACGTAGCGATGACTGGAGAGTATTGCAAAAGTTTGAGCAGAGGAATTCGTTTAATGAAGTTGCACAACAAGATGATGCTTACACTGCTCCTGATGTACAAGATAACACAGATGTTCCTAATATCTTTGAGAACCATCACATCAATGATGCCAGCGAAAAGATTGCCTGTCGTGCTGTGGACATGCAAGAGTTGATCAAGAAGAAGCCAACGTTTGAGGACGTTGAGGACGAACAAGAAGATGACACCGTGGGGAATTACGATTCAGACTGATACACATGGCGAAGATGTTGACGCTGCTGCTGTGGATGATGATTACATTGTGAAAGTGCAACTAATCCCCGGGTGGTTTTGGTAATTAATAACAACATATATATCATTGAACTAATAGTTTCTTGAGAATCATTTCAGAAAAGTTCAGTGATATGGGTATGGCAATGACTGAAGACTGGACCCCTCAAAATGCTAAGGCAAGCATTGGCAAAAGCTCAAGACTCCATTTTTGGTTTAGTGATCCAAGATCACATTGAGTCTATAGGAAAGCCAATACTATTAAAAGGGGATGAGGTTATGATAATGATCTGGTTGCTCAAAGTGCTTAGTGATACATCTCCTAAACTATCAAAGAACTCTCACTTCAATATACACTCATAAGTAATCTCGGTCCCACCGATTTCCTAAACTCACCACACCGAGATGAACCACCTCAGCCATATAGCCAAACCCTAGAAATCTCGGATTTTCCGATTCGAACTCGGTCTCACGAAACTTGTGTTGCCAAGCTTACAGAACATACATCATCAAATCGGTGTCACCGAGATGATGAAGTTGGTCCCACCGAGATTGGCAAACCCTAGTCTTTAGACGAATCGGACTCACCGAGATTGTATTTTCGGTCCCACCGAAAATCCAAACGTTCACATGTTTTGAACTTTCGGTCTCACCGAGTTGTCAACTTCGGTCCGACCGAGATTGGTCAAATGTATGTAGCAGTTGGATTTTGTGTGGAGGCTATAAATACCCTCCACCCCTCTTCATTCGTGGAGAGAGCCATCGAAAAGAACTACCACTCCTACCTTACATTTACGAGAAGAAAACTACCTACCCTTGTGTTGAGATCAAGATGCTCCACTCCCACCATATGAAGCTTGATCTCTAGCCTTCCCAAGTTGCTTTCCACTCAATCCTTTCTTCCACCACAGCCAAATCAGTGAGGAGAGTTGAGTGTTGGGGAGATTATCATTTGAAGCACAAGAGCAAGGAGTTCATCATCACCGACACCATCTATTACCTTTTGGAGGGTGGTGCCTCCTAGATTGGTTAGGTGTCGCTTGGGAGCCTCCGTCGAGATGTGGAGTTGAACCAAGAAGTTTGTAAGGGCAAGGAGATCACCTACTTCGTGAAGATCTACCCTGAGTAAGGCTAGTCCTCCGTGGGCGTATGCCATGATGGCATAGACAAGGTTGCTTCTTCGTGGACCCTTCGTGGGTGGAGCCCTCCGTGGACTCTCGCAGCCGTTACCCTCCGTGGGTTGAAGTCTCCATCAACGTGGATTGACGATAGCACCACCTATCGGAACCACGAGAAAAATCTCCGTGTCTCCAAATTGCGTTTGCTCTTCTCCACCTCTCTTTACTACATGTGCAATTTACTTTCCGCTGCCTATACTCTAGAATTGCATGTGTAGGGTGATACTTGACTTGATCATCATTGTGAACTTGCCAAAAACTTGTCTTTATCAAAAGGCTGAATTTTTATATTGTCAAGTAGTCTAATCACCCCCCTCTAGACATACTTTCGATCCTACACATTGCTTTTGTCGTATTTGCCTGCCAGAAGACGTTTTTTTATCTACTATGTGAAATTGTGTTTGCTATGACAACTGAAACCTGATGAACATGTTGTTTAGTATTTTGCTGTGAGAACATCACTTGTTATATATGCTGATTTGTGTTTGGTGATTGTATGACAACGAAAACATGATGACATTGTTGTTTAGTTGTACTCATATTTGGCTGTGAAACTTGAATTTGAGGAAATAGTTTGCTGTTGGACTGCAATTTGCTCGACGTCTTCGAATGAAAACAAAGCTGACCCGACAGGGCCTCTGTTATCTATTTTTTTATATGAGAAAAAGGGGATACCCCCTGATTTCCGTTAATAGAAATCATTAGATGTTCACAACACTACGCCCAGCCTACTACACCGGTTTCATTCATTACTAGTTTCAGCAAAGTGCTCATGTCGTAGCCACTGAATACATCACGAGTGCTACATACACTGCAAATAAAGAGACAATCATCCTATAGAGCACATCGATTTCGCCCATTATCTTCACAAGCTCTTTCATCTCCTCATTGCTGTCAAGGCCGTTCAGTAGCTGTTGCTTGGCCATGATCAGAGGAATTGCATCTTTAACCTTCTGCTCTGCATCTTCCTCTTCTACCGTTCCTTCAGTTACTTGTCCAACACCCCAACCTGCTAGTATTGGGATTCCTCGGCCAACCAAATAATCAGCATAGTTGCATTCCCCCACATCAGCAACTTCACAGAAATACAAATCACACGAATCTTACCTTTTCTGCACGAATCAAATTGGAAGATCACCAACCAAACTATTAAAAAAACCAGCAACTGAAAGCAGCAGAACAACACTTAAACATATTATTACCCCATGATTCAGGCATTTGTAGAAGACTCGGCCAGGGTTGCGGATTGTGGTTGAGACGCGACAGATGACTCTGCGTGATTTGCAGCGGTGGCACCACACCAACGACGGTGCTGGTTGCGATGAGCAATCGGCTGCGTGCTGCGTGCGGCGAGGGTGTGATGAGACCCACAGCGATGGTGCGGGTGGCGACTTGGCGCATATCTGGTTGTTACTGCTTTGAAGAGCGGTGGACGAGCAGCCAACAGACATGGTTGCCGCAGCGAGCTTCGATGCTAAGCGAGTAAGTAGAGAAGAGGAGAAGCGAACGTTGGATATGTCAGTTTCATTACTTGCAGAGTAGCATAGCACCATATATAGTCATAGTCTAGGTTTGGATTCGAACTAGCTACAGGAGCACGTCTTTCTTTTTTCTAAAACACGACAACGTCTCTTTACTAGTACACTAGCTTGTTCTGTACGCCTTCCCAAGTCTTTGATTTTCTTTCCCTTTTTTTTGCGAGGAAGGAAGGAGGACAAAATTGATAGTTCCTCGGACTCGAACCCAAGACCTCTCGGTTGAAAACCAAGGGTGCTAGTCACTTATGTGGCGAACGTTCCCTATGAGGAGGACGGCAGACAAACGCATTTTCCTCGCAGTTTTCTTCCTATATATAAAAAAGTATGCTACTTGGTGTCCGCTTAGTCAAAAAACGATTGTGCCAACCTTGACCGTTCGATTGACATTCAACGTCTGTCGCGTTTCTTCACTCTCTTCTTCCTCGAGCCGCCAAAGCCAAACCAGCGCCGGCGGGACCCCCTGCTCCCGCCTCCCACGGCTGGCTGTGATCTTCCCCGGCTCCTGTTCGTTCCCGTCCGAGGCCTCACCATCGTCCTCCGCTGCGCTGTGGCAAGCGCGCCCTCGGTGTTGTCAACATGGTCAACAACCGAGAGGAATAAGGAGATATTTGTACATGGTGAGGATGACGGAGGGACCAATGATCTGCAGATAATTTTGTTTTTTGGGACGGAGAAGGGTATCAATTGGGTTGTAAAGGGACCCGTGGCCCGCCTAGCCTGTGCTTTTATTTCATATGTTTAGCACATGACAAGCCCAGGTTTGTTTTTCCTTTATGAAAAATGGCTAGCCATCTATTTTGTTTTTTGAGAATAACCAACATAGGCCTACTTGCTTTTCTATGCCTCTTGGCCGTAAATCTTTCAAGGCGAGGAGGATGCATTTTGCCCGAAAATGGGCTATAAGTAATAAGAAATGGGCTATAAGTAATAATAAATGGGCTATAAGTCATAATAAATGGGCTGTAAAATGAAAAAATACAACAAGCGGCAATTAGTTCCCGAATCTTGTTTTCTTTCGGATTTTGATATTTTAAATTTCATTGTTTTTGTCGGGTAAAATTTCATTGAATTTAAATTAAGGTATATTTATATTTAAAATTAATTTGAATCCGGCTAGAAATTTGGGCTGTATCTTTGTTTGGGACAGATTTGGAGGTGACTTGTGGGTCTACTAGGTTGGCGTGTACTTTGGCTTTGTCAACTTAGTCCACAAGCGATTCTAGTAGCGATGACCGTTGGATGTTAATCCAACGACCGTCTTCGTCTTCAATATCGATCTTCTTGCTCGGCCGCCCAAACCAGCTTTGGTGGGACTGCTGCTCCGCCTCCGTGGCTTGGCTGTCTTTGCCGCCAGCCGCACCGCCCACCCTACTTTATTCTTTGGCCATGCCATTCCTCTACTCACCCACACCTCCTGTTATTTTCCGCGACGGCGGCGGACGAGAAACTCTCGTACTCCCGGTCGTGGGCAACCATTGCCGAAGTCTTCCCGGCTCCGTGTCGTTCCTTCCTAGGCCTCGCCATCGTCCACGCCATGGTGCTCTCGGTGCGGCTGGTCAACATGGTCAACGAACGACATCCATCGGCCGTGGATCAGACGCATAAAATAATGATTCCTCCACGACAGCTGGGACCCACGGAAGGGCCTCAGTATTCGCGAAAAAACGTTCCCACGACATGTCGGACCCACTAGCTATATCTTCGCACGCAAGGAAGTGCCTCCTTATTACGCACAAAAAATGAATACCCACCCTGCTAGATGGGACCCACCATAGTGGGAGGATGACTTGTGGGCCATTTAAGTTGATGAGGACGGAGGGCTTTGTCAACTTAGTCAATATGAACGATTCTAGCTCCAGTGACCGTATGATGTCCATCCAACGGCCATAGTGCTTCTTCAACCTCTGGTCTTCTTGCTCCAGCCGCCCAAAGCAGCGCCAGTCGTGCCGCGTGCTCCTGCCTCTCGTGGCCGGCTGTGATGCCACGGAGGCCTCACCGCCCCTACTACTCCCACCGCTGGCCCAGGGTATCCCTCTACTCACCCACACTCCCTGTTATTCTGCGCCGACGGCAGCCTCACGCCGCAGCCAAACCAGTGAACCCTCGTACTCCTCTCCGCGTGGGCTACCACCGCTGCGTCTTCCCCGGCTCCGCGTCGTCCCCTTCCTAGGCCTCACCGTCGTCCAGACCACCGCCCTGGTGATCTCGGCACGGCGTGGTCAACGTGGTCAACGACCGACTTCCATCGGAAGAGTACTGTACGTGGAGAGGCTGACAGCTGGGTCCAGGCGACCGCAAGGAAGTGCCTCCTTATTACGCACAAAATAACCATTCCTCCACCTGATAGCAGGGACCCACCGGACGTGCCACCTTATTTCGCGAAAAAACGTTTCCCCCCTGACTGCTGGGACCCACCGGACGGGCCAGCGTATTTCGCGAAAAAATGTTCCCCGCGCTGTTAGCTCGGAACCACCGGAAGTGCCTCCTTATTAAGCACAAAAAAATGAATATTCCCCTTGCTAGCTGGGACCCACCATGGTGGGAGGCTGACTTGTGGGCCTACTAAGTTGACTGGGATGGGGGCTTTGTCAATTTTAGTCAATATGAACGATTCTAGCTCCAGTGACCGTAAGATGTCCATCCAACGGCCGTAGTGCTTCTTCAACCTCTGGTCTTCTTGCTCCAGCCGCCCAAAGCAGCACCGGTCGTGCCGCATGCTCCTACCTCCCGTGGCCGGCTGTGCTACCGCAGAGGCCTCACCGCCCCTACTATTCCCACCGCTGGCTAGGCCCTGCGGCGACGGTAGCCTCACACCGCAGCCGAACCAGTGAACCCTCGTACTCCTCTCCGCGCGGGCTTCCACTACCGCGTCTTCCCTGGCTCCCCGTCGTCCCCTTCCTAGGCCTTGCCGTCGTCCACCGCCCTGGTGCTCTCGGCGCAGCGTGGTCCACGTGGTCAAGGAACGACTTCCATCGGACGTGGACTGTACGTGGAGAGGCTGACAGCTGGGTTCACGGCCGCAGCAAGGAAGTGCCTCCTTATTACACGGAAAATAATGATTCCTCCACCTGACAGCTGGGACCCATCGGACGGACCATTGTATTTCGTGAAAAAAACGTTTCCCCCTGACTGTTGGGACCCACTAGCTACATCTTCGCACACAAGGAAGTGCGTCCGGGCAAAAAACAAAACGATTCACCCACCCTGACCGCTGGGACCCACCAGCGACACCTTCGCACGCAAGGAAGTGCGTCCGGGAAAAAAGATTCACCCCCCTGACTGCTGGGACCCACCAGCTACATCTTCGCATGCAAGGAAGTGCGTCCGGGCAAAAAAACAAAACGATTCGCCCCCCTGACTGCTGGGACCCACCAGCTACATCTTCGCACGCAAGGAAGTGCCTGACAGTCGAGACCCACCAGGTCGAAGCGTACATAGCGTTGTCATTCTGGTCGCGAACGTGTACGTACATATTGGTCGATGTAGAGGCACACACGTGTCGTAGATGTAGAGGCGCGCATGTGTCGTAGTAGAGGCGCGCACGTAGCATGTACACGTACGTACAGCGGCGAGGGTGCAAGAAATAAAATACGGCCACGTATGTACATACGGGCAGGGTCTCAAACGCCTACTCGCGCATACGCACATGGTTGGGTCGGAACGGAGAAACAGCGTCGTCGTCGTGTTCATGGGGAGGGAACGAAATGTGTTGTGTTCATCGGGACGCAACAGAACGCGTGGGAGCCAACCGGCTGGGTCGGAACGGAATGCGTGGTCGTGTTCATTGTGAGGGCTTGGATGGAACAGGCGATGGAAATGAGGCCTGGCGTACAGCACAATGGAGGAAACGGCCTTGTGTTCGACCGCCACGCTCAAACGGGTCTGTTGATCGGGAGGGGCTGGTGTACCGCAAAGCGGATTTAAACGGACCTCCTACGGTCAAAACAGGGTCTGTTCGCCGGGAGGGTGTGGCGTGCCGCAAAGCGGAGGAAACGGACCTCCCTACGGTCGAAGCGGGGTCCTATTCTTCAGAGGGTGTGGCGCATCGCAAAGCGGATTTAAACGGACTTGTGTTGGGCGCCACGGTCGAAAAGGGGGAGGGTGTGGCGTACCGCAAAACGGGACTCCACGGGATACCGTTCATCTCCACCGTCAACCTCCTCCAGCCTCCACGGGCTCCTGTTCATCCAGCCTCCACCGCTTACTCCGCAGCTCTTGTTCAACCACCCTCCACGGGCACCCCTCCACCATCTCATTCATCCAGCCCTCCACACCACGGGTCTGTTCAACCACCCCTCCACGGGCACCCCTCCACCGTCTCTGTTCATCCAGCCCTCCACACCACGGGGTCTGTTCAACCACCCTCCACGGCCACCCTCCACCGTCTCATTGTTCATCCAGCCCTCCACACCACGAGTTCTGTTCATCCGGAGGCAACGCCACCGCTCCGCTCATCCAAACCCCCATAACGCCTTTGTTCATCAATCGATCGGCTTGATTAGCGGCAGTAGCAAAGAATCGCTCCATTGGGTTGATTAACAACCATCGATCGATTGCTCGGGTTCGATGAACGCGTAACTGCGGTCTGTCGCTTCGGGTTCGATTAGAGCCCAACGCCTCGCTCGGCTTGATTAGAGCTAGCGCCCGCACACACATGCGTACGTACGAGAGAAACGTGCATCACTCTGCCCCCGACCTCCCACCGTAACCGGCAACTCCCCGAAATTTTCCTCCCCCTCGGTTCTACACGGTTTTTTCCATCATGGACGGCCCAAAGAATGTCATGCAGCTGTGTCTCCGGCCCGCCTAGGACGAAAAGCCCATTTTCTGTCATGATTTTTTGTCATGGAAGTAGGAGCCCACCACATCTATGATGATACCGGGTTTTGTCACAATTATCGTCATAGAAGTGTCATATGTATGACAGAACTTTTTTTCGTTCGGCCCAAAATGTCACGGATGTGTCTTTTTTTTGTAGTGTATGCCCATGCTCAGTGGAAGCACTTAGCTCTGCGCTGGTGAGACGACTAGCATAGGCGCCGGACACGGCTATTCTCTTTGGCCTTTTTCTGTAACCCGATTTATTGCCTTCGACTGAATTTGGATTTTTTTTACTTGCGGTGTTTTTACTCTTCGATTTTCACTTGGAAAGCATAGTGCCTGCTTGCTACACCTCGCCAAGAGCTTTGGCGTTGGCTCCTCGCGCGACGCCCGCAATTGGGCCAACAACCATGTCAGGAAGCCCCTCTCGCGAGAGCCCCCAGAAGGCTCGCCAGGGCAGAGGGCGTCCCCGCAGCGCAAGTAGCAACCCAAGGCCATGAACATGAAAGGTAAATCGTACCAGCTGCTCTAGTTGAGAGCCCTTGGCCCGCAACAACACATTCTGAAATTAACTCAGGAAATATATCATCATCCCACGCACCATAAGGAGATCATCCTCCACCTAAGGAAAAATGTTTTCACTCCCCACGGGGGCACATCCAAAAATCTTTTACAGGAAGAATAAAGAAGTACAGGCTAGCGGGGCGCGCTGTCGCCCATGTCATCATCGTTGCCACCATCATCAGCTCTGCCCTCCTCGGCCGCCAGCGCGGCCACCTTGTCAGCAAGGGCAAACTCCTTGACCAGGCCATCCACGTGATCGTCCACCCAGCTCACAAGGTCACCCTGCACGACTCCAGGCAGGGGGGCTATCGCGTCGTTGAAGTCAAAATCCGGGTCTCGGTTGAGAAGGTAACTGAAGACGTGCGAGAACACGCGCCCAAGGAGATCCCGGCTCTTCTCCTCAACGAGCTAGCGAGCCTTCACGGCCTTGCTTTCGAGGCAGGTCACGACTTGGGTAAAGAAGAGCAAGTAGCCAGCATCATCGGACTTGTGCGGGTGCGTGACGTTCTCTTTGCAGATGGTGTCCAAGGCGCGGTTGGCCTCGCCCTGAGGTCGTCAAGCATCTTGGAGCGCTATCGATGTAGCGTTCAATGGTGGTTCGCGTCGGCCGACGCTCTCTTCACAAGGGACGAGATGCCCGCGACCTGATGCCGAAGAGAAGATAGTTCGGCCTCGGCAACGGCTCGGGCTTCTGCGATGACCTTCCCGTGCCGCTCTGCCATGGTGAGCTGGGCTTGGTGAGCATCGGCTTTGCCTTGCGCCTCGGCCTGCCGTTGCTTGAAGCAGGCCTCCTGAAGCCCCATCTTCCGGCGATACTTCGCGACAAGGGACTCGTGAAGCTCTGCCACCTTCTGGTCAACCTCCAGCTGGATCTTCGCCTCCCGGGAAGCAAGGGCCTCCTCATCCGAAGACACTTGACGCTCCACCACCTCCAGCCGGTCGCGCTCCAAGCTTTGCGCCATCGCCTCGAATGCCAGTGCCTCCTCGCGATCCTGAGCTTCGGTCGTGTCGGCAAGGGCCCCGTCTGGCCGCGCTGCAAGGGCGGCCTGGCGTGTCTGGACCTGCCGTTCAAGATCAACATTCAAGGCTCAAAGCTCCTTCTCGCGTTCCTCGACTGCCGCGTGGCGCTGTTGAAAGGATCGAGAAGAGGTGTCTAGAGGGGGGGGGGGTGATTAGACACTAAGTACCAAAAGTTGCAGTTTTTAACTTCCTTAAGTTTAAGTGGAGTTTAGGCACAAGTTTAACACTCACAATACATAACAAGCAAGCATGCAAAGATTATATGAGCAGCGGAAAGTAAAGCATGCAACTTGCAAGAATGTAAAGGGAAGGGATTGGAGGATTCAAACACAATTGGAGACACGGATGTTTTTGTCGTGGTTCCGATAGGTGGTGCTATCGTACATCCATATTGATGGAGACTTCAACCCACGAAGGGTAACATTTGCGCGAGTCCATGGAGGGCTCCACCCACGAAGGGTCCACGAAGAAGCAACCTTGTCTATCCCACCATGGCCATCGCCCACGAAGGACTTGCCTCACTAGCGGTAGATCTTCACGAAGTAGGCGATCTCCTTGCCCTTACAAAATCCTAGGTTCAACTCCACAATCTTGTCGGAGGCTCCCAAGTGACACCTAGCCAATCTAGGAGACACCACTCTCCAAGAAGTAACAAATGGTGTGTTGATGATGAACTCCTTGCTCTTGTGCTTCAAATGATAGTCTCCCCAACACTCAGCTCTCTCTCACAGGATTTGGATTTGGTGGAAAGAAGATTTGAGTGGAAAGCAAGTTGGGGAAGGCTAGAGATCAAGATTCATATGGTAGGAACGGAATATCTTGGCCTCAACGCATGAGTAGGTGGTTCTCTCTCAGAAAATGTATGCTGGAAGTGTAGGTTCATTCTGATGGCTCTCTCCATGAATGAAGAGTGGGTGGAGGGGTATATATAGCCTCCACACAAAATATAACCATTACACACAACTTGCCAAACTCGATGGGATCGAATTGGGAAACCCGGTCGGACCGATTTAGCAAATCTAGTGACCGTTAGGATTTTCGGTGGGACCGACATGCAACTCGGTAGGACCGATATGGTTAGGGTTAGGGCATAACATAATCTCGGTGAGACCGATTACACAAACTCGGTGGGACCGATTTTTGTAATAAGCTAACCAGAGAGTTGGTCAGGCAAACTCGATAGGACCGATTACACAAACTCGGTGGGACCGATTTTGGTAATAAGCTAACCAGAGAGTTTGCATTGTAATCTCGGTAGTACCGATTACTCAAACTCGGTGAGACCGATTTTGGGTAATGGACATACACAGAGAGATTACAATCCCATCTCGGTGACACCGAGATCCCTATCGGTGAAACCGATTTGCCTAGGGTTTGTGGTAGTGGCTATGACATCTGAACTCGGTGGCGCCGGATAGAAAGAATCGGTAGGGCCGAGTTAGACTTTTGGTTTAGGACATATGAGGCGGCTCGAGCCAAAACCGCATCCAGCGAGCCTGGACTTCATGAGCAGCCTCCCCGACGACATGTTGCTCATCATCATCGGCCTCCTCCCCACCAAATCTGCCGTGCGGACCGCCCTGCTCTCTCGGCGGTGGCACCCCCTCTGGCGCCACATCCCCCTCAACCTAACCGTCGAGAGCTACCTTTGCGACGGGGATTGCAAACGCATGGCCGCAGTCTCCAAGATCCTTTCATCGCACCCTGGGCCAGCCAGATGCCTTGACATCCGCATGTTCTGTACCAACTGCAAGGTCCAACCCAATTTCGACGAGTGGTTCTTATCCCCCGCCCTAGATCAGCTCGAGGAGCTCAGCTTTGAAGCTGGACGATGTCGCTCTCTGCCGCCGTCCGCGCTCCGCCTCACGCCAACGCTACGCCGCGCTAGCTTCAGCTCCTGCTATCTTCCCCAAATCAGTGTCGCGCCCGCCCTTCTTCTCCCTCAACTCAAGTAGCTTGACCTTTTCGACATTGTCATGTCGAAGAAGGCTATGGAGCACCTGCTCCGCAGCTGTACTGCGCTCGAGTACCTTCGTCTTGAGCAGATCCACGGGTTCATTAGCCTCCACATCGCCTCGACGAATCTCCGATGGATTTATGTGTCTTGCTGGCCCCATAACAAGACATCAATTGGGAAGAGATCACTCCAGCTGTTCCACATTATGGTCATTGAGAATGCACCTTGCCTTGAGAGATTGCTTGTATCGGATCTAGAAGGTCCAACAAAAATCAGGGTCATTGACGCGCCGAAATTGACAGCGTTGGTGTACTCGTCTACCAAATTCTCCGAACTCTTTATTGGATCCGTAATCGTTCAGGTGCAACACTCATCTTCTTCTCTGTCTTCTTGAAATTAACATTTTTAAATTTCTTCTTGATGTATTCTGACCGTCTTCGAGAAAATGATTCCCACAAGCTTGACCGGTCCATGCGCATAGTGAAGATCTTGGCACTAAAATCTATCATTTAATCTGGATCAAGTTGTTGGATTCCTTACATGCTTTCCGCACGGAGAAGCTACTCGTCAAGGTGAAACTTCTTTCCTATTAGTAAACGGTAATCACAACGTAGCTCAATTTTTCGTAATTTTCCCAAATTACGATGACAAGTGTGTTCAAAACTGCATCTACGCACTGCACCAAAAGAATTGTTTTTAGTATTTTTTTCTCACGTGATCACCTGCATCATTTTTATGTTGTACTACTATAGTAGCCTAGGCTAGTCATAGTGGAAAGTAACTTAGACTACTCCAGTAACTCTATGGTTACCCTAAGAGCAAGTACTACCTCCGTCCTGGTTTACTCTTCCTATTTTGTAGTATCCAAATTTGACCATAGACTTAACTGACAAAATGTTAATGCATGTCACTAAGAACTATATCGTTGGATTTGTATTTGAACATAATTTCAAATGGTGTAATTTTTAGTGACATGCATTGGCATTTTCTTAGGTAAATCTATGGTCAAAATTTTATACTAAATACGAGGTAGTATTCCCTCCGTCCCAAAATTCTTGTCTTACATTTGTTTAGATACGGATGTATCTAACACTAAAATGTAACTAGATACATCCGTATTTAGAAAAATTTAAGACAAGAATTTTGGGACGGAGGGAGTACAAAAGTGGGCTATGTAGGCCAAAACACGTGCCAAATTCACTTGTGATGCATTTGGCACGATGCCCCTCCATTGCTCACCTGGTGCCCCAATCTGGATCACCTACTTTGCTCCGGTGCCAAATTAACTCAAACAATGAAAAAACACTTGCGTGGGAGAGAGAGAGAGAGGACCGAGGCAATAAAAAAACACTTGTTTGGGAGAGTGAGAGGCTGGTGTAGTTGGTTTGATTGATTTGTTTATACATGTGGGTCTGTGTGCACAGCTGTGCCAACTCTCTCACATCGCGAGAGCGGTGCCAAAATCTTTTGATTTGACATCGATGCGTATTATGTGGCATACTTTCATGAAATATGGCATCGGCCACATAGTGGAAGGCAACAAATGCCTAAGCTCTTTACGTGCTCCTAGTTAAATGAGAGGAAACAGAAAGAGAGAGAGAGTGAAAAAATATCACTAGCCAGCCAACCCTATCGTATGAGCGAATGATATTGGTACCTCTTGATGACACGGCAATCTTATACAGCTAGCTGCTCTAATATGTTCTCTTCTTTTGTAGATAATAAAAGACCCGAAAGTGAAGAATGTGCTACACTATAACAATCACATCGAATGCCTTGATCTCCAACTTACAGAAATTGATTTGATCGACTACCGAGGCAACACATCTGAGATTAAATTGGCCAGGTTCTTTGTTCTGGAGGCAAGTGTGGTCAAGGTATGAGGTTTGGCGTTCTCTGGCGCAAAAATGAATGGCGTGCTGATCACCGCAAGCGTCTAAGCCTAAATGATAAAGTCTCCGCAGAAGCTGAATTTGTTTTTGAAACATCAAGTGGCAGAGACTCGAAAAATTATTTGCCCATTCGTGACTTGTCAGGGCAGTGGATTTTAGTTTGTATGATAATGCTCCATCCACCTAAAGTAACGAAAGTTCCTACGTAAACTTCCTAGTAATTCCCTCTTCGTAGGTGCAACATTACTCCTAACATTTGTAATATCAGTTTGAAACTTGTAATATTGCCGTGTCCTATTCCTGCGTTTTCAAAATCCTGCGAATCAAACAGGTCCTGAGTTGGTGATGACGTTGTGCCTCCCATCTTTCACCAATAGCCGTCGGATCTAGATCTGACGCATACAAACCAAACTTCTCCATTTTTGCAAAAAGATGCCCGCACTTGTTCCCTTTTTACAAACAACTCCTTGTCTCTCACAATCAGCCTTATCTCCTCCCCAACACATCTAGAAGGCCATGGAAAAATCTGGCGCGATGGCCGCTGCCGGCGCCGTCCACCCCCAATCTTGGTGTTTCGTGCAATGCACGGGCATCTACGCACGGGAAATTATGTCAAACAGGGCTAGTTGTAAGCGGGCTAGCTCTACAGCCATGATGATAGTGACTGCAGATGGTGAAGCTGACTATGGTATGCCGAACACGGCGCCTATACTCAGGTGTCATCTCCAGCGCAGGGTCTTGTCACTTTCTACGGGAATAAGTAGTATGCCAAATCCATTGCTTGTCATCAATTTAATTTGATGAAGGATAAGCATACAATAAATCTTATTCTTATTTCCTCAAGGTGATTCAATTCTTTTCTTCCGTAGATTGTTCATGATGAAGTAATTCTCATTTCTAGTGTTTCATCTTTTCTTTTCCGGAGTTCTATTTCCTCGGCCATTTCGTTGGAACCTCCATCTAAATCATCGCAAGGCTCATCTTATTCTTTCTTCCTTCATTTCTATCTCATCATCCTTTTGTCACCGGAGTTCTTCATGGCGATTCTTCATTATTTAATTCATTCTTCAAGATTTCATCAAGTATCATTCCATCCTCTCTAGTTCATGTTCTTTTCCTTCCATTTTCAGCCGGAGTCCTGCCTAAATCCTTTCAGTCTTATCCGTTTCTTTTCTCATTCTAACCACTCCGGTTAGAACGAGTGGTTTCATAGTCTATCTGATTCCGTGAGTTTGCGATTCTCGTCATTCTCGTTGTTCCTCTCTTCTTCTCGAGTGCTCTCGATTCTTTGCTTCTTCTCTTGTGTTCTTGCTTCACCTCTTCCCTTTTCCCTTCCGTCTCGGTCCTAAGATCTCGGGACGAGATCTCTTGTTAGTGGAGGAGTGTTGTAACGCCCCGGATTTGTTGCGCCAGGTGTCCGCCAGTTATTCGCCGTTGTTGCTATGTCATTTGCTTGCGTGTTGCATTTTTCCATGTCATCATCTGCATTTCATATCGTGTCATCATGTGCATCTCATTTCGCATACGTGTTCATCTCATGCATCCGAGCATTTTCCCCGTTGTCCGTTTTGCAATCCGGCACTCCTATGTCCTCGGGCGTCTCCCTTTTTGTCTCCTGTTGTGAGTGGGTGTTAAACTTTCTCGGAATGGCCCGAGGTTTGCCTAGCGGCCTTGGTATACCACCGATAGACCGCCTGTCAAGTTTCGTGCTATTTGGAGGTCGTTTGATACTCCAACGGTTAACCGGGTAACCGTAAAAGCCTCTTTTGTTTGCAGCCCAACACCCCTTCCAAAGTGGCCCAAAACCCAGCAAACTCCCCTCCATGCTCTCGGTCGTTCGATCACGATCGCGTGGCCGAAAACCGCACCTCATTTGGACTCTCCTAGCTCCCTCTATCTATAAATAAGTCTCCCCCTCCAAAATCCCGGATCATTTCCACCCTAACCCTAGCCCCGCTCCTCTCCGCGCCGCCGGACACGTTCGGACAGAGCCGGACGCGTCCGCCGCCGCGCCCCCGGCGAATCGGGTCTTGCCACGTGGCCACCCCGGCCACCAGCGCGCCGCCGCCCACTCGCGAGCCCAGCGCCCGCCCCATGCCCATCTCCCCGCCGCCCGCCCCACGGCGCCGCCGCGCTTCGTCGCCGGGCGCGTCGCGCCCGTTGCCGCGCCGCCTCCGCCGTGCCCGAACTCCCCTCACGACTTCGCCCGCAGCCGGCCGCCCCGCTGCTCCTCCGGCCCCGCCGCCGCTGCTCCTCCCGGCGGCGCCGCTAAGCCTCGCCACGCCGCGCGCCCTCGCGCCGAAGGCCGCCGGCCGGCCGTGCTGCGGCCGCCGCTGCTCCCCGGCGCGCCCCGTCCGTCGCTCCGGCCAGATCCGGCCACGGGAGGGCCGGATCTAGCCTCCTTTGGCCTCTCCCTCGACTCCGGCCGCCTTCTCTGGCGAAATCCGGCCTGCCTCGGAATCCGTGCCGAAGGTTGACTTCCCCCCAAAATTCGTCCAAGTCCCCATATTATTGCATAATCATGCCATGTTCGTTGCATCGTATCTCTGCATCCCTAGCTCCGTTTCGTGCGTGTAATATGTCAATTTGTTCGTCTCAACGAGTTCTTCATTTCATTCCATTGCGTCATTTTCATTTGATTCCATCTTGATACCCGAAATGCTGTTGGAAGAGTGCATGTTGATGTTAATCTGCTGAAACTGTTATAACTTGCTCATTTGTCATTTTTGCCATGATTGATGTGTGCATCCTATGAGGTTGAGCTCTACATGTGTTTTGATCAATGCTATGTCATCTTTCCAGAGGTGCAAACCATGTATTTTTGTGACTTGTGTAGTGAGTGCATTGAGCTTGTTAAGTAGGGCACTTGCTGTTGCTGTTTTCCTGACAGATTCTGTTATATTTTGTTGCTATGTTAACATGCTTCTACAAGTCATTTCGTGCATAATCTGGAGATGTTCTATAAACATGTTTTGATCTACATGTTATGCTCTATCCATTCATGCCCTTGGTTGCATTTATAGCTTGCTGTAGATTGTTCATATCTTGCTCCAAAGTTGCTAAATGATGTTGCTGTCAGCCTGTTAACATTAAGTTCAATGTTTCCCTGATTGTTTCCCAGTGATCCATGTATCCTATGACCTTGCTCTTGCCATGCTTAACTTCAAAAACATGTCTTCTTACTGTTGGTTGCCTTTCCATGCCATGTATTGCTCTGTGGTGAGTGATTCAAGCTCACGAACATGCCTACTTATTGTTGTTTCTGCCATGTATGAATCTGTAATATAACTTGCCATGTTTACATGGGTGCCATCATATTTTCTGATCCTTTTTTGGCTCAAGGTCAGTAAGGGTATTTTGATCTATGATTTTATTAGATTTATGCCATGCTTTTGTTTTACCATGATAAGTTCCTGTAACATGTTGTTTGATAGCTCTAGACATTGCAACCTGATGTTATTTCTGCTATGCCTGAAACTGTTATTATTTGCAATCTTCCCATGTCTTTTTGAGCATGTTCTAATTGTTTCTGGAGATAGCTCAGTGTTCATGTTTTGTTATGCTTTACCAGTACTTCATGCCCATGCCTTTTGTTATCATGTTGAGCTGCTGTAGCTTGTTGTTTTGATGCTTACAATATGCCTAGTTGCTATTATGGGCAGATTGTTGTTATGACTTGTATAGTGTGTGTGTGTTGCATCTTTGCTCCGTTTTGAGCGTGCTCTATATGAAACTTGCTTGATTTTGCATGTAGTTTCATATTATCATGTTGCATCCTTGTTTTGAGGTGTTTGCTTGATGTTTGTATGCATTTTGCATCAATGCCATGTTTAACTTGTTTTGCTCATATCTTCTAGGCCGTAGCTTCGAATCTAATGAACTTTATATGTAACTTGACTAGAATTTCGTGTAGATCATCTTGGTGCATCTTAACTTGCTGTTTAACAACTTGAACATAATGTTTATTCAGTTCTGGACCAATTTTGAAATTTGCATATGAGGACTTACCAGAATTGTTATATGTTGTTCCCGGCCTCATTTAAACTTGCCTTGATGTGTTGTTCTTGTTTGCATCATCTCTTGCCATGACTAGCTTCATGTAGCCTTGTCATGCATCATGCTTGTTTGTGCATCATGCCTTGTTCATGTGTGGCGTGTTTACTATGTTGTGTGCTTCTTCTCGATAGTTCCCGTTTCGTTGCGATTGTGAGGATTCGTTCGTCTACGTGTGGTTCGTCTTCGTGGCTTCATCTTCTTCATGGACTCGTTCTTCTTCCTAGCGGGATTTCAGGCAAGATGACCGCTACCCTCGATCTCACTACTATCATTGCTATGCTAGTTGCTTCGTTCTATCGCTATGCTGCATTACCTATCATTTGCCCTTCAAGCCTCCCAAATTGCCATGAACCTCTAACCTTTGACACCATTCCTAGCAAACCATTGTTTGGCTATGTTACCGCTTTGCTCAGCCCCTCTTATAGTGTTGCTAGCTGCAGGTGAAGTTGAAGATTTCTCCATGGTGGACAGGATTATGTTGGGATATCACAATATCTCTTATATTATTAATGCATCTATATATTTGGTAAAGGGTGGAAGGCTCGGCCTTATGCCTGGTGTTTTGTTCCACTCTTGCCGCCCTAGTTTCCGTCATACCGGTGTTATGTTCCCGGATTTTGCGTTCCTAACGCGGTTGGGTGATTTATGGGACCCCCCTGATAGTTCGCTTTGAATAAAACTCCTCCAGCAAGGCCCGACATTGGTTTTACCATTTGCCTCACCACCACCTATATTTCCCTTGGGAGTAATTAACCCAAGGGTCATCTTTATTTTAGCCCCCCCCGGGCCAATGCTTGTCTAAGTGTTGGTCCAAACTAGAGCCACTTGCGGCGCCACCTCGAGAAACTTGAGGGCTGGTTCTAGTTATACGTCTCGCTCATCCGGTCGTGGCACGAGGCGAGATCTGCGCAGCTACTATCGGGATGTCGGCACGCCGGAGGCTTTGCTGGTCTTGTTTTACCATTGTCGAAATGTCTTGTAAACCGGGATTACGAGATCGATCGGGTCTTCCGGGAGAAGGTCTATTCCTTCGTTGATCGCGAGAGCTTGTCATGGGCTTGTTGGGACACCCTGCAGGGTTTAAACTTTCAAGAGCCGTGCCCACGGTTATGTGGCAGATGGGAATTTGTTAATGTCCGGTTGTAGATAACTTGACACCAGATCCGAATTAAAACGCATCAACCATGTGTGCAGCCGTGATGGTCTCTTCTCGGCGGAGTCCGGGAAGTGAACACGGTTTCTGGGTTATGTTTGATGTAAGTAGGAGTTCAGGATCACTTCTTGATCATTGCTAGTTGACGACCGTTCTGCTTGCTCTCTTCTCGCTCTTCTTTGCGTATGTTAGCCACCATATATGCTTAGTCGCTGCGGCAACCTCACCACTTTACCCCTTCCTTTCCCATTAAGCTTTGCTAGTCTTGATACCCATGGTAATGGGATTGCTGAGTCCTCGTGGCTCACAGTTTACTACAACAACATTTGCAGGTACATGTTTTGCGATGATCCTGACGTGAGAGCAATGCTTGCTTGCTTTGAGTTCTTCTTCTGCTTCTTCTTCGATCAGGGGATAGGTTCCAGGTCGGCAGCCTGGGCTAGCAGGGTGGATGTCGTTTGAGTTTCTGTTTGTGTTCCATCCGTAGTCGGATGTTGATCTTATGGATGATGTATTGTTGTATTCATGTGACATTGTATGTATTGGATATACCCCACTATTATGTAATGTTGATGTAATGATATCCACCTTGCAAAAGCGTTCCAATATGCGGGTCTATCCTTGGTGGGACCTTCGAGTTCCATTTGGATAGGGTCGCATATTGGGCGTGATAACTGTGAGGAGCATCACATAATAATTTGACCAACGGGTAGTACAATGCTATACTCCTACTACATTAGCAGTACTACTACTAGTACTAGTAGCACCACCGTCTGGATTTAGGAGTACTACCACGTCCATCTGGATTTTAGTATTTGACTAGCAATATCTAGTCATGCATGTCACAAAAAATGTACTACTCCCTCTGTAAATAAATACATGGTGTATTGTTTTATTCCTATCGGCGAGAGAACTTGATGTCTTTTTGCTAATTAATAGGATTACATGCAATGAACTAAACACTGCATGTCATGTTTGGTAGCCTCAAGTCATTGAAAGCATGCATGGCCCACATCTCTCATTGGTTGATATGTCACAAAATAAGAAACGAGGAGGGAGTTAATGTACCGTGCCTAAGTGTTTTGGGATTATTTGGTTTTCGTAAGGTGACTTACACAACATTGTTGTTTACATGTATTAACATTTTATTAGTTAAATCAAAGGTCAAAACTTGGCGCAAAACGCAAAGGGGGCCAATAAACCAGTAAACATCAAACTTCTCTCGTTTGGCCCCAACTAGAGGTCCGGTGAGATGACTATACTGCACCGACACGGAGGGGGGCGTAGCTTCATTGACTTACTGCAACTGCCTTTGGGGTACAACCAAAGGCAGGTGCAGTAGAGGGCCGAGGAGTAGTACGAAATCCTACGCACCTACACACGCTAACCAAGGGCAAGAGTGATCACTCGAATCACAAGATCAGTTGACTAGAAGCTAAGCTAGACCCATGGAGGCGATGAGCACGAGCATCAGCCGACTGTGCCAGATGGTCCATGACGCGGGCCTGCAGCCCGGCACCGAGGAACGTCTCCAGCTATTGCTTGAGGGCGCCAGGGCGAGGGGCCGCTTGGAAGATAGCTTCGTCTCCTTGTTCGATGAGGTCCTCGTTGGTTTCCTCGACAAGTTCACCGTCGTCAAGAAGCTCGCAGACGACTTTGACGTACGCCTCCAGCCGACGCGCCCAGGCTCTGTAATGTCCGCCACCCTCAACGGCCACTATGGTGACAACCTCTTCGATGCACTGGTAGCCATGCGACTACCCGCCGTCGCGTCGGAGAATGTCCGCCTCGAGGTCGCGTTTGCCGCAGCACCTGGTGCAGCAAGACACCATCGACATAATCACCCACGTCTACGCGCAAATCATCCACAAGGACTACTACATGCAAGAGGAGGACGATAGGATGCTAGACTTTTTGGACCGCAGAGCAACCTTGGACAACATTGTTCAGAAGCACGTTGAGCTCGCCGCCAATGCCGCTGCTCCTCACACGTCGATTGGTGACCCGGTGCACTAGGGCGTGAGGATGTCGTTGATGGATCCGTATGTATTTTTATCTTTTCATCAAATCCATGTAGTAGTAAATGGTACTACTAGTAATTATCTTACCTTTCGCATCAACTTCATAATTTTCGTACGTACTCCATGCATGAACGGCGCCAGAACCAAACTTCTCATTACTCTAGGGAAAATCGTTATTTTCTATCTATCTCAGGAGCCAGGAGTGTTTGAGGAGTAGCTCTTCAAGCCATCTACCACCCCCACGCCACGGCTCCAGCACCACCTCCGGAGGACTTGCCACGGGCATCCGAGACGGGCGCCCCATCCTGTGGTCACCCCTCGGAAGCCCGCCTGCTGCTCGCACTCGAGCCTCGGGAAGGATGCTAGACCAAAGAGTTCAAGGCGTACTTGTTTCAAGGGACCTTGCTAGAGAAGGAGGAGGATGCAGAGTGCGTGGCCCGTCAGGCCACCGCGTACTGCATCAAGGATGGTGAGTTATATCACAAGAGGCCCAATGACGTTTCGTTGCGGTGCATCTCCGGGGAACAGGGTTTCAAGCTGCTAGCGGACATACACGATGGGGACTGCGGGCATCATTCCTCGTCCCGCACTCTGGTGGGCAAGGCGTTCCGCAACGGCTTCTACTAGCTCACCGTGCTCAACGATGCTACAGAGCTGGTGTGCTCCTGTGAAGCATGCCAGTTTCACGCCAAGCAGATCCACCAGCCCGTGCAGGGCCTCCAAACAATCCCGCTCACGTGGCCGTTCGTGGTCTTGGGCCTGGACATCTTGGGATCGTTCCCTCGGGCGCCAGGGGGATACCGGTACCTCTACGTCTCCATCGACAAGTTCACCAAGTGGGCGGAGGTAGAGGCCATGCGCACCATCCCAGCTGGATCGGCCGTCAAGTTCATCAAGGGAATCGTAAGCCGATTTGGGGTCCCCGACCGCATCATCACCGACAACGGCTCGCACTTCACCAGCAACCTTTTCAAAACATACTGTGCTAACCTTGGAATGCAGATCTGCTACGCCTCAGTAGCACATCCATGGAGCAATGGCCAGGCCGAGAGGGCCAATGCGGAAGTCCTAAGGGGCCTCAAGACCCGGACCTTCAAAAAGAAGCTTGAGGCCTGCGGCTGGGGCTGGCTCGACGAGCTACAGTCCGTGCTGTGGTGGTCAATCCGCACCACCGCGACCAAGCCAACAGGAGAGACGACATTCTTCCTCGTCTACGGAGCGGAGGCTGTCCTCCCTCATGAGGTTAAGCATCGCTCCACGCGGGTCCTAGTGTTTGATGAAACATGGCAGGATGCCACGCGGGGGATGGTTCTCGTGCTGGGGGAGGAACGCCGCCGTCAAGCCTCGCTCCAGGCGGCGAGGTACCAGCAGGAGCTGCGGCGGTACCACTGCTGTAGTGTCCGCTCCCGGACGTTAGAGGTGGGTGACCTCGTCCTGAGGCGGGTGCTCTCCAGGGAGGGGCTGCACAAGCTCTCTCCCATGTGGGAGGGCCCGTTTAGGATTGCCCGTGTCTCCAGGCCTGATGCCGTGCACCTGGAGATGCGGGATGGGGTCCCCATCCAGAATGCCTGGAACATCCAGCACCTCCGGAAATTCTACCCCTGAAGAAAGGCTCCGGCCTGTGAAGCAAGGCTCCGGCCTGTGAAGGTCTCCGCTCATGACACTCTCACGTAATAATGGGTGGGGCTGTACACGCCCCAGAGTCTCCTGAGAGTCCCCCCTGGGGCCTCATGGGGCTCCCTCCCACGTCTTAGTGGTAGCACTTAGCTCCGTGCTGGTGAGAAGACTAGATTAGGTGCCAGACGCGACTGTTCATTTGCTTTCCGAAGTTGCTTGCTTTTTTAGTAATCTTTCAATGGATTTGGTATTCTCGAACACTGGTTCCTCGAGTTGTTTCCTTCTCCTGAGATGTTTTTGGCCTAAGGGCATGAGAGAGGTGGCAGTCGCCCCCCACTTCCTCTCGCACATCTCGTGCGTGGGGCTAGGTAGGTGTGTGCGCCCTAGGCTTGCCTCTGCGCACACGCACTGCGCCGAACCCTGGTATTTTGGATTTATCCTCGCGAGGGGCTCTCGATCGAGTCCACAGGAACCAGCACCGCTCATGTCCGTGCCCCCCGGGCAGCGCGACGCGGTGCATCAGTTTCGGGCTAATCTATGGCAGGGGGCTCACGTAAGGAGGAGTGAGCCGCTTGACAGTTTTGCTCTCTTCCCTCAAAGACAGCTCTACCCTGCCGCGCCTCCGGAGACCCCAAAGCGTGTCTCACAGGGGCTGCGCCCAAGGCTCCCCGAAGAAGGGGGCCCCGTCAAGTACTCAAGGCCAGGTCCTCATGAGGCGAAAAGTGACTGCACATACCAAGCTAATGTTTCCTACCTTAACTCACCCAGACCGCAAACATTACAGCACAACATCAAGACAGCAAGCATAGCATAAAAGGCATAACTGCCACAATTCATTACACGCTCCCGCGGGGTACATCTTTCTTTTTTCGAATTACAGGAGAAAGGAAAGGCTAAACAAAGAGCGCCCGAAGGCGTACAAGCTCAGCACCGGCGCCGCATCCTCAAGCAGCGCCTCAAGGCGACCCGGCACTTCACCAGTCCTCCCATAGGAGACCTGGGGCTGCCGGCCTTGAGTCCAAGTTTGTCGGCTCCCAGCTTCACGCCGGGCTCCTCTCCATCTTCACTGGAGCGCCACGGTGGGACGAACCCCCGACATCCTCGACCCGAGCATGACGACGCGTGGGCCGGTCGTAGCCGCCACTGCTCGGCCCAAGCACGACGACGACCGGGAGAAGAAGCGCAGGATGCGGAGCGAAGTGCCGGCCGGGCTCTCCGATAACACCACGAACTCAGGAAGCACGTCCAGCAAGGAGAAGCACGACCGAGGCGGGCGCATGATCACGACGCACCTTCTTCGTCATGGGGGCTGCTCCGAAGCCGGTGGCCCCCGCCACGGGAAGAGGTGCCACCGCGGGCGCCAAGAGCAACGCCGCCTTTGGGGTGCGCGCCCGTGCCCCCTAGAAACCGCTGGAGGAGCCGCGGGGTACTTGCGGGGGTGGCCGCGGTCCCTCATAGGAGGTAGAGAGGCTGGCCCCTCCTTAGAGGCTTTCCCCTTCTCAGCCGTCGAAAACCTCCTCGGCGACGCCATGATAGCAAGATGGAGAAGAGAAAAGCGGGCGGGAGCGAGACAAAGGAGAGATGGGGGGGGGCTCTGCCCCTTCCTCACATTTATAGCCAAGGGAGGCCAACCGCCGGCCTCCACGACCTTTCGCCATCATGACCTTCTGCATGTCGCGTTGACCAGTCCAAGTCGAGCAGTTGCCGAGGTAGCATGGGGAAGCGGAGTCACCCACGTCCCATCAATCGCCACGCGTCATCAAGGCCGCAGGCGGTTAGGGCATGCGGCGCTCCACACTTGCCTTTTGGCTTCGCTTGGAAGCCAAGCCCGAGCGCGCCTTGGGCCCGGGGGCTACTGTCGGCGTCCTGGATTCGGGGGCATCCATCCCTGCCTGCACGCGGCCCACCACGTGGCTCCATTGATGGCCTGGTACGGCCCATCTTCAGCATCACCAACTCAAGACCCTCGCGAGGCAGACGACGCCAAGACCCCCAAGGGGATCGGCCTCCTCAGGCTGGGTCCCCAGGGCAGAGAGTTCTATGCAAGGTTACCTCACGACGCTCAGCTGACGTGAGCCATGACGACCAAGGCCAGGTGGGCACAGAGCCCAGGTTTCCTCTTCGGTGCAGAGGAGGCAAGCCATAGGCACAGAGTCCCAAGGAATCAGCTAAAGGTTTCCATCCCAGTGCAACGAGACCGAGATCGCCAGGACAGCAAGACGAAGGTCATCGGTGAGCCTACCACAGCGTCATGACCAGAGGCTTTTCATAGGAGAA
This sequence comes from Aegilops speltoides, assembly GCA_021437245.1. Lineage (NCBI taxonomy): Eukaryota > Viridiplantae > Streptophyta > Magnoliopsida > Poales > Poaceae > Aegilops > Aegilops speltoides. The sequence goes on from CM038143.1 coordinate 306,546,521, forward strand.
GACTACTTTTGTCAGGATAGACTGTACTACTTGTGCCCTTTCAAATCCGGCCGCTGTGGGATCCCTTCCCGCTCATATTTGGGAAGAGGACCAAGGCCACTATAAATAGGACTAGCCACCACCATAGAAGGGGGGAACAAGTAGAACTAGCATACACCACACCAGCTCAAGAACACCTCACCTCCTGAGGCTAGTTCATCCATTGTACTAGCTCATCCACAGCCCTTCGAGGCAATCCACCAAAATGCTGGAGTAGGGTATTACACCACAAGGGTGGCCCGAACCAGGATAAACTGTTGTGCCCCTTTATCCCCTTGAGCTTGACATGCTAGGCTTAGGAGGATTGCGAGTAGGCAGGCTGGGTAGGTTGAGATCACCGCACGTACCCCAAAGTTTGAACCCCTCAAGGGTTTGCGGATCCCTTAATCCGAGACGGAAGATGCTGCATGAGCAGAGTAGTGCCTCGGGGTTGATGCTAACAGCGGTCATCAGGGAACTGATGGGTGACTTGAGGAAGCTCCGGATCGAGCGCGAGCAGGAGATGGAGGAATCTGTGGCTGCTTTCAAGCAAAGTCGTGAGGAATTAAAGAAGGAGCTGGAGGATATCGTCGCCCAGCGATCCGTCGAAGAGTAGATAAAGTAGCGACCCAGATCATTGTCTGTGATTTCCTTCTTCTCTTGCCCCCATGTCTTCCGGGCTTTGCCGCATGTGGCATTTTAAATTATCCGTAATATGTAAGACAATTATTATCTGCGCCATTGTAAATTTGTCATCGTACTATGTGTTGCCATTTTATTTGTCATCTTATTATCCGTTGCCTTATGTGGAAATTTAAATTGGGCCGGAATACGAGTTGAAAACACAAACAAAGCAAATGCTGCCATGGGATGATAAGCAAACACCCTCCGTCCAGGTGCTTTAATTAACCCATTAATGGAGAAGTTGTGAGCGAGGCGGGCGGTGGCTGGTGCATGGAGGTCAACTTTAATTAACCCAAGCCATCCACGAGGGTGGAGGGCGCGCCCTACCCCCTAGGCGTGCCGCCTATCTCGTGGATGACTCGGAGAACCCCCTGACGTGAGACCGACGCCAAAAATTCCTATAAATACAGAAACCCCCGAAAAGAAACCTAGATCGGGATTTCCACCGCCGTAAGCCTTTATAACAACCAAAAACCAATCGGGACCCTGTTCCGGCACCCAGCCGGAGGGGGGAATCATCACCGATGGCCATCTTCATCATCCTGGCGCTCCCCATGACGAGGAGGGAGTAGTTCACCCTCGGGGCTGAGGGCATGTACATAGCTATATGTTTGATCTCTCTCTCTCTCCCTCTCTCCCTCTCTCTGTCTCTCTCTCTCTCTCTCTCTCTCTCTCTCTCTCTCGTGTTCTTGATTTGGCATGATCTTGATGTACCGTGAGCTTTGCTACTATAGTTGGATCTTATGATGTTTCTCCCCCTCTACTCTCTTATAATGGATTGAGTTTTCCCTCTGAAGTTATCTTATCGGATATAGACTTTAAGGATTTGAGAACACTTGATGTACGTCTTGCGTGGGATACCCGTGGTGAAAATGGGGTATTCTATTGATTCACTTGATGTATGTTTTGGTGACCAACTTGCGGGTTCGGTGACCTTGGGAATATATGCATAGGGTTTGGCACACGTTTTCGTCTTGACTCCCCGGTAGAAACTTTGGGGCACTCTTTGAGGTTCTTTGTGTTGGTTGAATAGATGAATCTGAGATTGTGTGATGCATATCGTATAATCATACCCACGGATACTTGTGGTGACATTGGAGTATCTAGGTGACATTATGGTTTTGGTTGATGTGTGTCTTAAGGTGTTATTTTACTATGAACTCTAGGGCTGTTTGTGACACATAGGAATAGCCCAATGGATTGATCGGAAAGAATAACTTTGAGGTGGTTTCGTACCCTACCATAATCTCTTCGTTTGTTCTCCGCTATTAGTGACTTTGGAGTGACTCTTTGTTGCATGTTGAGGGATTGTTATATGATCTAATTATGTTATTATTGTTGAGAGAACTTGCACTAGTGAAAGTATAAACCCTAGGTCTTGTTTCGAAGCATTGCAATACCGTTTGTGCTCAGTTTTATCATTAGTTACCTTGCTGTTTTTATAATTTCAGATTACAAAAACCTATATCTACCATCCATATTGCACTTGTATGACCATCTCTTCACCGAACTAGTGCACCTATACAATTACTCTTTAAAGGGTTGAGAGACCATCTTCATCCTACGCCTCCCACGGATTGATAAACCTTAGGTCACCCACTTGAGGGAAATTTGCTACTGTCCTACAAACCTCTGCACTTGGAGGCCCAACAATGTATACAAGAAGAAGGTTGCGTAGTAGACACCAAGCTCTTTTCTGGCGCCATTGCCAGGGAGGTTAGTGCTTGAAGGTATATCTTTAGATCTTGCAATCAAATCTTTTAGTTTCTTGTTTTATCACTAGTTTAGTATATAAAAGAAAACTACAAAACAATGGAATTTAGGTTGCCACAGATGCATCATACTTATAATGTCTTTCTTGAAAATGATGGAAAGGGAAATTGTGCCCAAGTGCTAGAAGAAGAATGTAATAAAAAATTTGGCACTACATATTTGAATGATGAGCATGATTGCAATGTTGTTAGTATGAACTCTTTGAATATCCATGACGCTAATGATATGCAAAGCCACAAGCTTGGGGATGCTATGTTTAATGAAGATGATATTTGTAGTCCCCCAAGTTTTGATGAGGAAATTTATTATGATGAGAGCATGCCTCCTATTTATGACGATTATATTGATAAAAGTGGATTTGGAGAGGTCATGACTGTATTTAGTGATGAATCCACTATTTCGGAAGAGGTTCCAGTTGATTATGAGAACAAAGTTGCTATCTATGATGATTATTGTGATGACATGTATGCTATAAACAATAATGATAACCATGAAACTTGTCATCTTGATTTTAATTTTGAATTGTATTATGCCTCACATGATAGTTATTTTGTTGAGTTTGCTCCCACTACTATTCATGAGAATAAATTTGTTTATGTGGAGAGTAGTAAAATCTCTATGCTTGTAGATCATGAAAAGAATGCTTTATGTGATAGTTATATTGTTTAATTCATCCATGATGCTACTGAAAATTATTATGAGGGAGGAGTATATGCTTGTAGGAATTGCAATATTATCAATTTTCCTCTCTGTGTGTTGAAAATCTTGAAGATATGCTTGTTTTGCTTTCATACGCTAGTTGATTCTTGTTCCCATAAGTTGTTTTCTCACAAAATCCCTATGCATAGGAAGTGTGTTAGACTTAAATGTGCTAGTCATATGCTTCATGATGCTCCCGTTATGTTTCAATTCTTATCTTTTATGTGAACATCATTGTCATCATCATGCCTAGCTAAAAAGGCATTAAAGAAAAGTGCTTGTTGGGAGACAACCCAATATTTACCCTTACTGTTTTTGTGTGTTCACATGATTAAGCTACTGTAATAATCATGTTTTATAGCTTTTGTTTAAATAAAGTGCCAAGTAGAACCTTTGGGAAGACTTGGGTGAAAGTTAATGCGATCTTGCTGTAAAAAAACATAAACTTTGTGCTCACGAGAATAATTGTCATTTTTAACAAAAGAGTGATTTTAAGTTGATTGTTTTTGCAGAAGATTAATAGACAAATTCCTCACGTCCACCAATTTATTTCAGAATTTTTAGATTTACAGAAGTGTTCGAGAGTTATAGATTACTACAGACTGTTCTGTTTTTGACAGATTCTGTTTTCTATGTGTTGTCTGCTTATTTTGATGAATCTACGAGTAGTATCGGAGGGTATGAACCATAGATAAGTTTGAATACAGTAGATATTACACCAATATAAATAAAGAATGAGTTAATAACAGTACCTAAGTGGTGGTTTTATTTTCTTATACTAACGGAGCTTACGAGTTTTCTATTAAGTTTTGTGTTGTGGAGTTTTCAAGTTTTGGGTAAAGATTCGATGGACTATGGAATAAGGAGTGGCAAGAACCTAAACTTGGGGATGCCCAAGGCACCCCAAGGTAATATTCAAGGACAACCAAGAGCCTAAGCTTGGGGATGCCCCGGAAGGCATCCCCTCTTTCGTCTTCGTCTATCGGTAACCCTACTTGAGGCTATATTTTATTGACCACATGATATGTGTTTTGCTTGGAGCGTGATTTTGTTTTATTTTGTTTTGCTTGATGTTTGAATAATATCCCAAGATCTGAAATTCTTAAATGTTAGAGAGTCTTCACATAGTTACATAATTAATTTACTACTCACTAATCTTCATTTATATCTTTCGGGGTAGTTTGTCGTTTGCTCTAGTGCTTCACTTATATCTTTTAGGCATGGAGGTGATTTTATTTTGAAGAAATAGATGAACTCTCATGCTTCACTTATATTATTTTGAGAGTCTTAAACAGCATGGTAATTTTCTTAGGTTATGAATTTAGTCCAAATATGATGGGCATCCAAGAGGGATATAATAAAAACTTTCATTTGAAGTGCATTGAATACTATGAGAAGTTTGGTTCTTTATGATTGTTTTGAGATATGAAGATGCTGATATTAGAGTCATGCTAGTGAGTAGTTGTGGATTGTAGAAATACTTGTGTTAAAGTTTGTGATTCTCGTAGCATGCACGTATGGTGAACCGTTATGTGATGAAGTCGGAGCATGATTTATTTATTGATTGTCTTCCTTATGAGTGGCGGTCGGGGACGAGCGATGGTATTTTCCTACCTATCTATCCCCCTGGAGCATGCACGTAGTACTTTGTTTCGATTACTAATAGATTTTTGCAATAATTATGTGAGTTATTTATGACTAATGTTGAGTCCATGGATTATACGCACTCTCACCCTTCCACCATTGCTAGCCTCTCTAGTGCCGCACAACTTTCGCCGGTACCATACACCCACCATATACCTTCCTCAAAACAACCACCATACCTACCTATTATGGCATTTCCACAGCCATTCCGAGATATATTACCATGCAACTTTCCACCGTTCCGACATGCCCCATCATTGTCATATTGCTTTGCATGATCATGTAATTGATATCGTATTTGTGGCAAAGCCACCGTTCATAATTGTTTCATACATGTCACTCTTGATTAATTGCACATCCCGGTACACTGCTGGAGGCATTCATATAGAGTCATATTTTGTTCTAAGTATCGAGTTGTAATTCTTGAGTTGTAAGTAAAGAAAAGTGTTATGATCTTCATTATTAGAGCATTGTCCCGGTGAGGAGAGGATGATGGAGACTATGATTCCCCCACAAGTCGGGATGAGACTCCGGACGAAAAAAAAGAGGCCAAAAAAAAGAGAAGGCCCAAAAAAATAAGAGAAAAAGATAGAAGGGGCAATGCTACTATCCTTTTACCACACTTGTGCTTCAAAGTAGCACCATGATCTTCATGATAGAGAGTCTCATATGTTGTCACTTTCATATACTAGTGGGAATTTTCATTATAAGAACTTGGCTTGTATATTCCAATGATGGGCTTCCTCAAAATGACCTGTGACGAGAGCGAGGGCGAGGGCGAGGGCGAGGAGAATTTCGGGGAGTTCCTGGTTACGGTGGGAGGTCGGGGGCTGAGAGATGCGCGTTTCTCTCATACACGTACGCGCGTGTGTGCGAGGCATTGGCTCTAACTGAACCCGAGCGAGGCGTTGGGCTCTAACTGAACCCGAGCGATTGCACTACAGGCTACGCGTTACTGAACCCCAGCGATCGATCAATGATTGTTAACTGAACCCAATCGATCGATTCCTTTGCTATAGCTGCTAACTGAAGCCGATCGATTGGATGAACAGTGAGCATTGCGGGGGGGGGGGGGTGGATGAACAGTGAGTGGTGGCGTTGCCTCTGGATGAACAGGACCCCGTGGTGTGGAGGGCTAGATGAACAGTAGACGGTGGAGGGGTGCTCATGGAGGGGTGGTTGAACAGTAGCCGGTGGAGTAGCGCGCGGTGGAGGCTGGATGAACAGGAGCCCGTGGAGGCTGGGGGAGGTTGACGGTAGCCTGTGGAGGCTAGAGGAGGTCGACGGTGGAGATGAACAGTATCCCGTGGAGTCCCGTTTTGCGGTATGCCACACCCCTCCCGATGAACAGGACCCCCGTTTTGACCGTAGCGCTCCAACACAAGTCCGTTTCATCCGTTTTGCGGTACGCCACACCCCTCCCGATCAACAGGACCCCCGTTTCGACCGTAGGAGGTCCGTTTCCTCCGTTTTGCGGTACGCCACACCCCTCCTGATCAACAGGACCCCCGTTTCGACCGTAGGAGGTCTGTTTCCTCCGTTTTGCGGTACGCCACACCCCTCCCGATAAACAGGACCCCTGTTTCGACCGTAGGAGGTCTGTTTCGTCCGTTTTGCAGTACGCCAGACCCCTCCTGATGAACAGGATCCCGTTTCGAACGTGGCCGGTCGAACACAAGGCCGTTTCCTTCGTTCTGTGGTACGCCAGGCCTCGTTTCCATTGCTTGTTCCGTCCAAGCCCTCCCAATGAACAAGACGACGCATTCCGTTCCGGCCCAGCCGATTGGCTTCCCATGAACACGACGACGACGTTGTTTCTCTGTTCTACCCAACCATGTACACGAGCCCCGGCCGTACGTATGTGCGAGTAGGCGTTCGAGACCCTGCCCGTATGTACGTACATGGCCGTATTTTCTTTCTTGCACCCTGGCCGTTGTACGTACGTGTACATGCTACGTGCGCGCCTCTACTACGACACGTGCACGCCTCTACGTCGACCAGTATATATGTACGTACACGTTCGCGACCAGAATGACAACACTACATACGCTTCGACCAGGTGGGTCCCGATTGTCAGGCACATCCTTGCGTGCGAAGATGTAGCTGGTGGGTCCCAGCAGTTAGGGGGCGAATCGTTTTGTTTTTTTCGTGAAATACGGTGGCCCGTCTGGTGGGTCCCTGCTGTCAGGTGGAGGAATCATTATTTTCCGCGTAATAAGGAGGCACTTCCTTGCTGCGGCCGTGGACCCAGCTGTCAGCCTCTCCACGAACAGTCCACGTCCAATGGAAGTCGTTCCTTGAGCACATTGACCACGCCGCGCTGAGAGCACCAGGGTGGTGGATGATGGCGAGGCCTAGGAAGGGGACGACGCGGAGCCGAGGAAGACACGGCACTGGATGCCCACGCGGAGAGGAGTATGAGGGTTGATACGTCTCCAACGTATCTACTTTTCCAAACACTTTTGCCCTTGTTTTGGACTCTAACTTGCATGATTTGAATGAAACTAACTGACTGACGCTGTTTTCAACAAAACTACATTGATGTTGTTTTATGTGTAGAAAAGAAAAGGTCCGGAATGTCCTGGAAATCCACGGAGGCACTTTTGGAATTAATAAGAATTTTTGGCGAAAGAATTAATGCCGGGGGCCCACAGGCTGTCCACGAGACAGGGGGGCACCCCCCCTAGGGCGCGGCCTCCTATCTCGTGGGCCCCCTGGACCTCCACCGACGTCAACTCCAACTCCATATATTCACGTTCGGGGAGAAAAAATCAGAAAGAAAGTTTCATCGCGTTTCACGACACGGAGCCACCGCCAAGCCCTAATCTCTCTCGGGAGGGCTGATCTGGAGTCCGTTCGGGGCTCCGGAGAGGGGGATTCATCACCGTCGTCATCATCAACCATCCTCCATCACCAATTTCATGATGCTCACCGCCGTGCGTGAGTAATTCCATCATAGGCTTGCTGGACGGTGATGGGTTAGATGAGATTTACCATGTAATCAAGTTAGTTTTGTTGGGGTTTGATCCCTACTATCCACTATGTTCTGAGATTGATGTTGCTATGACTTTGCTATGCTTAATGCTTGTCACTAGGGCCCGACTGCCATGATTTTAGATCTGAACCTATTATGTTTTCATGAATATATGTGTGTTCTTGATCCTATCTTACAAGTCTATAGTCACCTATTATGTGTTATGATCCGACAACCCCGAAGTGACAATAATCGGGATACTTCTCGGTGATGACCGTAGTTTGAGGAGTTCATGTATTCACTTTGTGCTAATGCTTTGTTCCGGTTCTCTATTAAAAAGAAGCCTTAATATCCCTTAGTTTCCGTAAGGACCCCGCTGCAACGGGAGGGTAGGACAAAAGATGTCATGCAAGTTCTTTTCCATAAGCACGTATGACTATTTACGGAATACATGCCTACATTACATTGATGAATTGGAGCTAGTTCTATGTCACCCTATGTTATAGCTATTACATGAGGAATCACATCCGGCATAATTATCCATCACTGATCCATTGCCTACGAGCTTTTCACATATTGTTCTTCGCTTATTTACTTTTTCGTTGCTACTATTACAACTAATACAAAAAACCCAAAAACATTTATCTTTACTTTTACCTCTGCTACCATTATTATCATACCACTTTTGCTACTAAATACTTTACTGCAGATACTAAGTTATGCAGGTGTGGTTGAATTGACAACTCAACTGCTAATACTCAAGAATATTCTTTGGCCCCCCTTGTGTCGAATCAATAAATTTGGGTTGAATACTTTACCCTCGAAATTTGTTGCAATCCCCTACACTTGTGGGTTATCAAGACTAATTTCTGGCGCCCTTGCCGGGGAGCATAGCTCTATTCTCTGAGTCACTTGGGATTTATATCTGTTGATCACTATGAAGAACTTGAAAGATGCTAAAACAAGATTTTGCCCTCAACTACGAGGGGAGGTAAGGAACTGCCATCTAGCTCTGCACTAGATTCTCCTTCCATTATTAGTAGGCTTGTGACAACTAAACCTACTACTGCTATGAATTCTGATATGTCGCATGTTATTGATGATGCCACTTCTGCTATGCATGATGAAACTACATCTGTGCGTGATACTACTTTGCCATTAAGTGAATTACTTGATGAACAACTTGCTAGAGTTAGGGGGAATGAAAATATTGAAGAACCTATTATTGATGATAGTGATGATGAAGGTTCCCCCAATGATTATGTATTACCTGTTGTTCCTAAGGGTTATGTTATGAATGAAGAAGTTGTTAGGGAAATTTTTGCTTGCAATGATAGAAATGATCTTAAGAAATTATTAGCTAAATGGAAGCATCAGTCTCTTAATGCTAGAATGAAACCCGATCCCGCTTTTGCTACATCACCTATTTGTGTGACTGATAAGGATTATGAATTCTCTGTTGATCCTGAGATTATTACTTTAGTTGAATCTGATCCTTTTTATGGCCTTGAATCTGAAACTGTTATGGCACATCTTACCAAGTTGAATGATATATCCACCCTGTTTACTAACGATGAGAAGTCTCGCTATTTACATATCCTTAAGATATTTCCGTTCTCATTAAAGGGTGATGCTAAGACTTGGTATAATTCTCTTGCTCCTGGTTGTGTGCGTAGTCCCCAGGATATGATTTATTACTTCTCTGCTAAATATTTCCCTGCTCATAAGAAACAAGCTGCTTTGCGGGAAATATATAATTTTGTGCAAATCAAAGGAGGGAGTCTCCCACAAGCTTGGGGGTGGCTTCTCCGGTTACTTAATGCTTTGCCCGATCATCCTCTTAAGAAAAATGAAATACTTGATATCTTTTATAATGGACTAACTGATGCTTCCAAGGACTACTTGGATAGTTGTGCTGGTTGTGTTTTCAGGGAAAGAACAGTCGACAAAGCTGGAATACTATTGAATAATATGTTGACCAATGAAAATAATTGGACTCTTCCCGAGCCCGCCTCAAGTAATTCTGAACCAATTGAGCCAACTCTGAGCCTATTCCTAAACCCACTTCAAGAAGAGAGGTGTTTTATTTCTCAGTCCTGAAGATATGCAAGAGGCAAAGAAACAATGAAAGAGAAAGGTATTAAAGCTGAAGATGTTAAGAATTTACCACCTATTAAAGAAATACATGGTCTTAATATGCCGCCTGAAGAACCATATTGTCTTGATAACCCGACACAGGTAGTAAAGGTGAAGTCTCTCTATAGATATGATAAAGTTGAAATCCCCTCTACTAAATTTCATAGCCCGTGCTTAGATGAATTTGATGACTTTATGGCTAGACAAGAAAGTTTTAATGCTTATGTTGGTAGAGAGTTAAAGAATAATGCTTTCGAGATAGGACGTGTTTATAATCGGCTAGAGTTAAAGATGAACTTCACCGCGTTAGCAAATATGCTTCTATGGTTGCTACTCAAGCTGAGCAAGTACTTAAAGCTCAAAATGATTTGCTTGATGAATTAAATAATAAAAATGACTTTGCTGTTAGAGTGGCTACTAGAATTGGTAGAATGACTCAGGAACCTTTGTATCCTGAAGGCCACCCTAAGAGAATCAAGCAAGATTCTCAGAGAAATAATTTAGAGGCACCTAGTTCTTCTGAAAAGAAGAAAAAGAAAGACGATAGAACTTTGCATGCTTTTAGTGAACCTACTACAGACACATCTGAGAATCCCAATGATATTTCTATTTCTGATGCTGAAACTCAATCTAGTGATGAACATGAACCTAGTGATAATGTTAATGATAAGGTTCATGTTGATGCTCAACCTAGCAAAAACAATGATGTAGAGATTGAACCTACTGTTGATCTTGATAACCCACAATCAAAGAATCAACGATATGATAAGAGAGATTTTATTGCTAGGAAGCATGGTAAAGAAAGAGAACCATGGGTTCAGAAACCCATGCCCTTTCCTCCTAAACCATCCAAGACAAAGGATGATGAGGATTTTGAGCGCTTTGCTGAAATGATTAGACCTATTTCCTTACGTATGCGCTTAACTGATTTGCTGAAAGTAATTCCTTACGCTAAGTATATGAAGGATATCATTACAAACAAAAGAAAGATACCAGAAGCTGAAATTTCCACCATGCTTGCTAATTACACTTTTAAGGGCGGAATACCAAAGAAACTTGGAGATCCGGGTGTTCCAACTATACCATGCTCCATTAAAAGAAATTATGTTAGAACTGCTTTATGTGATCTTGGAGACAGTGTTAGTGTTATGCCTCTCTCTTTATATCGTAGACTTGAATTGAATAAGTTGATACCTACTGAAATATCTTTGCAAATGGCTAATAAATCAACTGCTATACCTGTCGGTATTTGTGAGGATGTGCCTGTTGTAGTTGCAAATGACACTATCTTAACGGACTTTGTTATTCTTGATATTCCCGAGGACGATAGTATGTCTATTATCCTTGATAGACCTTTTCTTAATACTGCAGGGGCTGTTATTGATTGCAACAAAGGCAATGTCACTTTTCATGTTAATGGTAATGAGCATACGGTACACTTTCCGAGGAAACAATCTCAAGTTCATAGTATCAATTCTATTGAAAAAGTTCCAACTATCATTTTTGGAGGTTTTGAATTTCCTCTCCCTACTGTCAAGAAAAAGTATGCTATTCTTATTGTTGGGGATTTTCATATCCCCGTTGAGGTAACTTAGTGTTATTCGAAATTTCTCCGGTTCCGTGTTATTTGGAATGAGTTTGTTAACAAGGCTTGATCAAACTTGTTAGTGGATTCATTTTGATGATCACGAGATGGATGAAACTAGAAGGCACAACCTTCTGTACCCTCTTTTTACTTTCTATTATTTAGAATAAATAAAGAAAAAAATATTATTATCTGTCTATTTTCTGATTTATCCGTGCAATAAAAAATAGTCCAAAAATAAAAGTGCTCCAAATGCCCTGCAAATTTAGTATGATTTTTTCTGGAATATTTGTGGATTTTAGGCACTGAAAACACTGCAGGAGGGGCAAGCACCAGGCCACGATAGAGGAGGGCGCCCACCTATAGGGCACGCCCCTGTCTCGTGGGCCCCTGGTGGCTCCCCTCGACTTATGCCAGCACCCACACACTTCATCTTCTACCCAAAAAAATCCCCATCTAGCTCAAGCACGAGTTCTAGCTCGTTTTGCTGCGATTTTCTATCTCTTAGCTCAAAGCTCCATTCACAAACCCGCTTTGGGAGATTGTTGCTTGGTATGTGACTCCTCCATTGGTCCAATTAGTTTTTGTTCTAGTGCTTTATTCATTGCAATTTTTTGCTGCATAGGTGACCATGTTCTTGAGCTTGCATGTTAAATTTATGAGGTCCCAAGCAATTCCAATGCATGATATAGGCTCTAGGCACTTGTAGGAGTAGTTGCTATCAATCTTGTTTAGTTTTATTCACTTTTATTTCGAAGTTACTAAAATTTCAGAAATTTTCAGAAAAAGAAATATGCTTAGAAGAATGTACCAAGGAGGTTCCTCGGCAAAGAAAGGGCCAAGGATTGCTATACACGAGCAAGATGTTAAGTTGCCGAGGGACACAAATGTACGGGCTTGTGAGTGGCCATCCGATGATTTTATGGTCGAAGCAGGCTTCAAGGAGGAATTTGATGCGTATGTGCGTAATGCCGAGCTGAAGGACTTCTTACAAGATAAGTGTCCTCAATATTATCAATTGAGTGATTCCTTTGTGCGGAGGTTCGAGTATATCTCTGCGCGTAATTCTCCTAGTGTCATGTTTGATATTTATGATACATCTTATACCATGGATTTAGAGGATTACACAACTGCTTGCAAACTCCCGCAGTGGGGTAATATTAATGATCCTCACAAATCTGAATTTAGAGATTTTTCTTGCTAGTACTATTGTGGGAGAATCTAGGGACATAGCACAGGCTACCATAGGGAGTATTCATTTTCCTGCTATACATTATTTTGCTCTCTTTATTGGTAGATGCATTAACGGCAAGGACGAAGCATGTCACATGTGTGTCCCTGATCTTTGTGTCCGCAAGAGTGCTGTGTCAGGTTATAAAGGTTATAACTTGGGGGCAATAGTTGCACGTAGGTTGCAGAATAATAGTAGAAGGGGTGATTTCTTTGGAGGAATTTATGCAACCCATGTGGCTAATTTTCTTAATATAGCTCCACGAGAGGGGTATATGATTGTACCTCCTGTTTATTTCGATAAATAAGCTATGTTCGATCATCATTTCCTTGAGAGGAATGAACAATTCCTCCATTATCGACTAATCTATGACAGACGCAATGTCGTCCCTGTTACTCTTCCTGCTCCCTACCTTTTTGTTTATCAGGCAAAAGGAAGATTTGTTGTCACTAGGGAAGAAGCAACTGAATATGAGAGGGGAAGGGAGGCAGCTCGCCAACACGCCTCTGCATCTCAGTACAACCCCAGTTTCACTTATGGATATCAGCCAGGCGGTCATTGGTATTAAACCAACTTAGGTCAAAAGCCTAAGCTTGGGGGAGTACGTATTTCTCACCGACTTTACATTCATGTTCACACACTAGTCGTCGGTGCTCATACTCTTTCACTGTATTATCCATGCTAGTTTAAATTTCTTTTTCTAGTTTTCTTCTTGTGTGTTTGATAAACCTTAAGAAAAACCAAAAAAATTAGTTAGTTTAATTTCCAGGCATGTAGTAGAAATTAAAATGAAACCCCAAAAAGATTTCTAGCTCTTCTTCTTACTTGTTGGGAGCTTTCCCGTTTAAATAGTTTTATTTTCTTTTCTTTCTTTTGGGGGTCGAGAAGACTATATTGAAAATGCTTAGTGGCTCTCATATGCATGATTCTTTATTTAACTTAGAGCCCATATTACCCTGTCTTCTCTCTTGAGTTGAATGCTTGCAGATTCCATCTTAGTCCAATGCACGCGCACTCTTATTATTATACGCATCGTTCGGTCGTGCAAGTGAAAGGCAATAATGACGATATATGATGGACTTATTGGGATGAGAAAAGCTGGTATGAACTCGACCTCTCTTGTTTTTGTAAATATGATGAGTTCATCGTTTCTGAGTCAGCTATTATGAAGTAAACATATTTGCAATGAGATTTACAGATTATAGTTGCTTGTGCCATGGTTGATTAGCTATGAGTTATAATGGTTTACCTTGCGTGCCAACATGCTATTAGAATGATTATGATGTGATATGATGGGATGGTATCCTCCTTTGAATGAATTGAGTGACTCGACTTGGCACATGTTCACGCATAGAGTTGAATCAAATCAACATAGCCTTCATGATATTTATGTTCATGGTGGATTATATCCTACTCATGCTTGTATTTGGTGTGAATTAATTTTAATGCAAGTTTATGACTGTTGTCGCTCTCTCAGTTGGTCGCGTCCCAATCTTTTGCTAGCCTTCACCAGTACTAAGCGGGAATACTGCTTGTGCATCCAAACTCCTTAAACCCCAAAGTTGTTCCATATGAGTCCACCTGTAAGTGCATCTAGTGCCACCCCTAGTTGGTTTTGGAGTATTGACGACAAAGTTGGTTGAGGGACTAATGCATTTGTGAGAATTGCAGGATAACACAGGTAGTGTCCCTCATTGATTCGGTTTACCTACCGGAGATGACCCCTAAAAATGTATGATGACATTGAAGACAATGGTGGTATGAGAAGATATTCATATTGAAGACTATGACATGAGAAGACATTGCGTGAAGACTATGAAGCGCGAAGACTGTGTGGTTTCGTTGCTTCCTTTTCTTCTTTGTTGAGTCATAGGAACCACTTTAGTGTTAAGTGGGGTCCAAGTGAACTAAGTCAGAGTGACTGAAGTGATGCTCAACCCAAATCCTATGCCTTCGAGCGAAGACAATGAGAGCAAATCTTATCCAGAGCTGGATGAGTCAGCTTTGCTTGTAGCCCAAGTAAAGTTGCCGCGTGTGTTTGAAATCTGACCGTTGGAACACGTGTCAGTTCCTTAGTGACCCAGGGTCATTTTGGACAAATCTGGTCGGGTTGCCTAGTGGCTATAAATAGCCCACCCCCTACACCATAAATTGGTGGCTGCTCAGAGATTGTGCACGGCTTTTGTCGTTTGAGAGCAACCCACCTCGAAGCATTTGAGAGAGAAAGATCCTTGCGAGGACAAAGCCCAAACACCCAGAGCCAAAGAGTGTTAGGCATCACTGAAGTCTTTCTGTCTGTGTGACCTGAAGACTTATTACACTTGAGGACTGTGAATCCTCCAGCCGGTTAGGCGTCGCGCTCTGAGCATCCAAGAGTCATTGTGGATTGCCGGTGAACGAAGTATGTGAAGGTTTGGAAGTCTCCCTTGAAGACTTACCAGAGTGATTGGGCGAGGACTGGGTGTCCTTAGCTCAAGGGGAATAAGGTGAAGACACGGTCTTTTGAGTTAAATCTCGGCCTCCCTAACCAGACGTACAGTTGTCACAGCAACTGGAACTGGTCCAACAAATCCTGTGTCTTCAACAAGCAACTGGTTCTATCCCTCCCCAACTTTACTTTAGTTTGTCTTCGTGAAGTCATTGCCTATCTGTTTATCTGTTTGACTTCATTGCTTGACTACTACTGTTGATTGGCTTCATACTATCTTCCATCTTGATCCTTACTAGCTAGCTGCTATTAGTCCTGTACTTTCACATCGTTACATACTTGACTATGGCTTGCTCAGGGTAGTTTATCTTTGGCTGCATAACTATTAGGTCATTTCTGTTGTTTGCCTTCGAAACTTCCAAGTTTTGAAGACTCTCATAAAAATCGCCTATTCACCCCCCCTCTAGTCGATAGTAGCACTTTCAATTGGTATCGAGCAAGGTACTCCTTGTTACGTGTGATTCGTTTAACCACCGGAGTTTCAGCTATGTCGATCGCAGGATAATCAAAGTCTCCGCTGCTTGCCCGTGTTCGATTGAACTAAATATCCCTATGGAAGAATAAGATGCGATGCATCTTGAAGCCATTGATGTCGATCTCGTATGTCGTCAAGAATGGCGTTCCCAAAAGCGTGAAGGTGTCACCCCATCGATGTCAAGAAGTTCATTCAACTGGACTCTACTACAAAGAACATCATCTGTGGTCATCTGACCAAAGGACAGTATGGCCGTGTGAGTGCTCTGGAAACGTCAAAGCTAGTCTGGGACTGGCTATCCAAGGTCAACGAAGGCGTTTCAACCTAGAGAGATCAAAGAATCAGTGTTCTTCGCAACCTCTTCAACCGCTTCAAGAGAAACGACAACGAAAATGTCCAGCTCATGTTTGACCGCCTCACTGATATCACAAATGAACTACAAGCTCTTGGAGCGACTGAGATCACCAAGCATGAAATCGTCAAGACACTGCTGAGATCACTTGACAGCTCCTTTGACACCCTTGCCCTCATGATACAAGAACGTCCTGACTTCAAGACACTCGATCCGTCTGATATACTTGAGAGGCTCAACACACATGAGTTCCAGCTATCTGAGAAAAGAGATATCTATGGCCCAAACTATGGCCGAACTCGTGCTTTGAAGGCGAAAGTTGTTTCCTCATCTGAAGAAGAATCTGACTGCAGTTCTGAAGATCCTGAAGACATTGGAAGGGAACTTGCTATGCTTGTGAAGAAGTTCCAGAAATTCACAAAGAAGAAAGGCTTCAGAAAGTCTTCACGATCCAGCTCAAGGAATGATGAAGCTTCAACCCATGATCACAAGAAGAGAACCTGCCACAAGTGCAAGAAACCTGGTCACTACATATCTGAGTGTCCACAGTGGGACAATGAGAAGAAGAAGAAGAAAAGCAAGGAATATGATTCCGATGACAAGAAGAAGAAGAAATCCTCAAAGTCTTCTAAGTCTTCTTCCAAGTCTTCATCATACAAGAAGAGCTCATCCGGCAAGGCTCGTGCTTTTGTTGGCAAGGAAATGGATTCAGAGGAGGAGTCTGCTTCGGAGGAGGCGGAGGTGGAGTCTGGAGAGGAGTCGACCTGGCGTTGTAAGTCCGGGTTCTAGCCACAGCCTATGTCGCCAAGTCCATCTTCAACACCGAGGACAATGACTTCCACACCAACGCTGAAGCTAATGACGAAGACGATCCTACTCCCACCTATCGCTTCATGGCACGTGGTGCCAAGGTAAAATCACGCGATGCTTACTTTCAAACTTCAAGTGAAGATGACTCGATTGTGAATCCAAACCCAGCTACAAAACACTTGCTAAAATTGCAACCGAACAACAAAAGGCTATGGAACATACTCAAAAACTGTTAGACAAAAGCGATGACCGTTGACGCTGAAATGACACGCTCACGATCCTTAGTTGATGACATAAAAATCTTCATGCTAAGTACCAAGAACTTGAAGGTCGCCATGAATCACTCTCAACTACTTATGAAAGGCTCTCCTATGACTATCTTCAAAGGAAACAAGAGCTTGAGAAATTGAGAGCGGCTCATGAAGATCTTCAAAAGGTGAATGAGTCACTTCAAGACTCAACAGATCAGTTCCGCCAGATGGATTTGAACCACCATGTCTAAAATGCATTGAGCGTGATAACGCTACATCTATTGCTGAATGTTCCACTACTGCTATTGTTTCATTGTCTTCACCTACTGATGTGGTTAATAACCCCTCTGCGGAGGATACCACTGCTATTGCTGATGAAAATTCTATGTTGAAGACATTTCTTGAAACAGGATGTACAAAGTTTGAAGGACATCGACTCTCTGCGATGTCCTCAAAAGCAGATTTTGAACGAAACCCTAGGAAAGAGGGTGTTGGGTCTGAAGGAAAATGAATGTTGATGGCTCGATCGAAGCCCGAGCAAGACCCCAAAACCACATGGGTTGCTACAAAGGAACCTTCAGTAGATCCATCCACCTTATCTGGCTTTACCTGTGCTAATCCTATTGTCATTGATGAACCCTTTGATGCAAACTATGAGCTGTTCAAAAATCAGAATGGTGAAGTGTTTGCCAGGTACATTGGTACTAACTGCAGGAATGGACCACCTATGAAGAAGATCTGGGTACCTAAGCGATACATTGAGGATCTTCCTATGAATGTCGTCATGACACCACCAAGGAAGAAGACAAACCCCAGACCTATAGCTTCATTTGGCCCAAAGGCTTCATACAGATACCGGACTCACATGAGTCACCCTAAAGCCAATGTTTTGCAGGAAAATCGTGCTTAGACTTATGAATATGAGCGTGTATCTTCAAATCGCTATGTTCATAGGACTAAGAACTTTTCTGCTTATTCATATGAGTATCATTCATCTCCTGCAAGGCTATTAGCTAGGGCTTCAAAGCCAAAATTCTCTGATGCTGCACTAAGACTCATTGCTTCTAAGCCACCACTGAAGATGTGGGTGGCAAAGAAGAACTAACTCTCTTTGCGTAAAACGGTCTCCACCAAAGAATCAATGGCGTCCGACACTATTGTCGGGACCTAAAACTCATTTAGGACGACATTAAAATGTCATTCTATATTCTTCACATCTCAATCTCTTATCACCATACTATGTCCTAACTTTGATATAAGCTGTGATCTGTCCCTATATGTGTCAAATGCATATGCTTCACAACACTCTTGTGAAGCCAATCCTCCTAATCGCATTGTAGGGTACATCACCAAAAGCTTGAGAATGGATTATGGACGGTGGATGCACAAATCATATATTTGGTGATCAAGTCTTCTCATGGACTCAACCTTACGCCCATCCGACAAGAGTCACATTACATTTGTTGACTTTGGTAAAAGCAAGGTATTGGGTCTAGGTAGAGTTGCAATCTCAAAGGATCAACACATGGATAAAGTGATGCTTGTTGAATCCCTTGGTTTCAACTTAATGTCTGTCTCAATGCTTTGTGACTTGAACATGATTGTTATATTTGGCAAATATCGTTGCCTTGTGCTAATGGAATCTGACAAATCTCTAGTATTTGAAGGGTATCGAAAAGATGATTTATACATGGTAGATTTCTCAGCAGGTCCACAGCTTGCCGTATGTCTTCTCACAAAAGCTTCAAAATGCTGGCTCTAGCATCGAAGGCTAGGGCATGCTGGCATGAGGAACGTACACTCACTCGTCAAAAAGAAGCATGTCATAGGCATCGAGGATGTCAAGTTCAAGAAGGATCATTTGTGTGGTGCCTGTGAAGCTGGAAAGATGACAAGGGCAAAGCACCCCTCGAAGACAATCATGACAACATCTCAACCCTTCGAGCTGTTACACATGGACTTATTTGGACCTACTCACTACTCCACCCTCACAACAACTGCCTGTCTCTATGGCTTTGTTATTGTTGATGACTACTCAAGATACACATGGGTACATATAATTCTTTACAAGACTGAAGTGCAAGATGTCTTCAGGCGCTTCGCAAATCGAGCAATGAACAATTATGGCGTGAAGATCAAGCACATCAGAAGTGACAATGGCACTGAAAATTCAAGAACACTGGACTTGATCTGTATCTGGATATAATGGGAATCACTCATGAGTTCTCTGCTCCATAGATACCTCAGCAAAATGGCATCGTTGAGCACAAAAACAAAACCCTCATTGAGATGGCTCGAACAATGCTAGATGAGTACAAGACACCAAGAAAGTTCTGGCCTAAAGCTATTGATATAGCATGTCACATCATCAACCGTGTGTACATCCATAAGCTTCTGAACAAAACATCTTATGAGCTACTTACTGGCAAGAAGCCAAACGCCGCCATTTTGAGTATTTGAGCTAGATGTTGGATCAAGGATCCCCATCACAAGTCAAAATTTGCACCTAAGGCTCACGAAGGCTTCATGCTTGGCTATGGAAAGGATTCACACTCCTACAGAGTCTTCAACCTTTATCTCTACAAAATCGTTGAACTGTGGATGTGAAATTTGATGAAACCAATGGTTCACAGAGAGAGATTCTGCCAAGTACACTAGATGAAGCTCCTTCAAACGAGTCTATCAAGCTGATGGGAACCGTGAAATCATGCCCTCAAGCACAGCACTCAAGAGGAACTTATCATCTCTCGCACTAAATCAACTCAAGACAATGCTCGCAGATCAAGACAATCCTCCCAATGATGACAATGATCAGCCAGAGCAAAATCTTTGTCATGTTCATCCTCGTGTTGCAAATGAAGTTCAAATAGAGAAGATAATTGACAAGATCAATGCACTGGTCCGCTCACTCGATCAAGAGCAACACAGCTAGCAAACTTCGTGGGCACTTTTCATTTTGTCAATATCGTAACCCAAGAAAGTTCTTTGAAGCTTTTATGGAACCTGAATGGATTCAAGCCATGCAAGAAGAACTTCAACAGTTCAAACTGAATAATGTTTGGGAACTTGTCAAGCGACCTGACCCTCGCAAGCATAACATTATTGGAACAAAATGGATATATCGAAACAAGCAGGATGAGCATGGTCAAGTCGTCAGAAACAAAGCACGTCTTGTGGCTCAAGGATACACTCAAGTTGAAGGAATTGACTTCGATGAAACATTTGCTCCTGTTGCTAGGCTGGAAGCTATTCGCATACTGCTAGCCTATGCTAATCATCACAACATATTGCTATATCAAATGGATGTAAAGAGTGCATTTCTCAATGGCAAGATTGAAGAAGAAGTATATGTCACACAACCACCTGGCTTTGAAGATCCAAAACATCCTGATATGGTGTACAAGCTAAACAAAGCATTGTATGGCCTCAAACAAGCTCCTCGTGCCTGGTATGATACAATCAAAGACTTCCTAAAGAGCAAAGGCTTCAAACCTGGATCCCTCGATCCCACACTCTTCATGAAGACATATGATGGTGAACTATTTGTGTGCCAAATATATGTGGATGACATAATCTTCGGCTGCACCAACCAGAAATATAGTGATGAGTTTGGGTACATGATGCAAGAGCAATATCAAATGTCCATGATGGGTGAGCTAAAGTTCTTCCTTGGTCTTCAAATTCATCAGCAAAGAAATGGCATCTTCATATCTCAAGAAAAATACCTCAAAGATTGTCTGAAGAAGTTTGGAATGGAAGACTGCAAAGGCTGCACGACGCCAATGCCAGCCAAACACCATCTTGGTCCCGACGACAATGGTAAAGAGTTCGATCAAAAGGTATACCGCTCCATGATTAGTTCTTTGCTTTATTTATGTGCATCTAGGCCAGATATTATGCTTAGTGTTTGCATGTGTGCTCGATTCAAAGCAGCACCAAAGGAATCACATCACTTAGCTGTGAAGCGAATTCTTCGATATTTGGCTTACACCCCAATACTCGGATTACGGTATCCCAAGGGCTCAAAATTTGATATGGTTGGATTCTCGGATGCTGATTATGCTGGTGACAAGGTGGATCGCAAGTCTACATCAGGCACATGTCATTTTCTTGGTCGATCACTTGTTTGTTGGTCTTCAAAGAAGCGTAACTGTATCACTCTCAACCGCTGAATCTGAATATATTCTCTTTGGATCCTGTTGTGCTCAGCTTCTATGGATGAAACAAACTCTCAAGGATTATGGCATCAACCTGAAACAAGTACCTCTCTTCGGCGACAACGAAAGTGCCATTAAAATAGCCAACAATCCAGTCCAACACTTGAAGACAAAGCACATTGAAATTCGTCATCACTTTCTCAGAGATCATGTTATGAAGAAAGATATCGATATCATTCACGTCAACACTGAAGAGCAACTGGGAGATATCTTCACAAAGCCCTTGGATGAGAAAAGGTTTTGCAAGTTACGGTGTGAGCTAAATATCTTGGAATCCTCTAATGTCTAGTGATCAGGCACACATCCTAACACTTATGCATGTTGATGACTTAGATGTGCAACACACAAAGTAATGTATATCTTCAATCAATGAAGATTTACACTCTGAGTGTGAATACATTAGCATGGAATTTGACTTCGGAGCGCCACGATAATTGTGCGCCTTGTTTGGGTCTAATACTTCCTATACGGTGGGTAACGCCACCACCAACTTTCTCTGTTTGAAGTGTTTCACTCAAGGCGTTATATTGCAATGACTTCACATTTGGTTTGTCTTCAGTTTCAATTTGTCTTCATGACTTTCTACACTATGATGATTTGATTGGTTTCTCATATATATATATATATATATATATATATATATATACTAGTGTTCTGTCCTCTACAGGATTCACTTATAGCTATGTCTTCAAGATTGGATCTTTTGAACTAAGTGAATGTGATCGGACCCTAACCTGTCTATGCTTCCTACCTCAAACTCTATCTGTCCAAATCATATGCATTCTATTGAAACCGTCGAATGTCTTCTCTGCGTCCTAGTCAGCAGAAGGCAAAGAGACAAACATTAAATCTGTTTTAAATGACTTATCTTTATTGTTGAAATCCGGAGAAGCCGGAACAACTCTCCGACATGCCTGGCGGGCGTGGGAACGTGGGACAACTCTGAGTATGTTGCATGCTTGCCATGTGCCCCTCAGATGTGAACCGCCAGGGGCACCAGCGTAATTG
Source organism: Aegilops speltoides (assembly GCA_021437245.1). NCBI lineage: Eukaryota > Viridiplantae > Streptophyta > Magnoliopsida > Poales > Poaceae > Aegilops > Aegilops speltoides. The sequence continues at coordinate 306,568,866 of CM038143.1, forward strand.
CGCTGTGTCTCTCACCTACTTATAAATACTTGTCCCCTGCGGTAAAGAAATCCTTCTTCCACCTCTCCACCTCGGTCAAAACCCTAGCGCCACCGCTAGCTCGCGACGACGTCAGCGACGAAGCGCTTAGCTGCCGCGACTTCTCTGACGTCGTCCTCACGCCGGCCGTGGACATCGTCCTCTCCGCCATCACCGTAGGTGTCCTCCGTCGCCAAGTTAGGGCAGGGTGGGCTGAACTGCTCGGTCTCCTATTCTTCCCATCTAGCAGTTCTTCGTGCGGTAATTATAACTCTATTTTTACCACCTTTTTGATCTTCAAGATTCATCCTGTTTACCAAAAGTGGTTTCTGTCTATTCAAGTTAGATCTATTCTGTCTGCATCTCATACTGCCTAGTCGATTCACTTAGATTCCTGTCTAGTTTGATTCCTCACTTGTACTTATTCACGGATTGGTACAAATCTGGAACCAACTCACCTATATAAGTGAATGTCTTCGCATCATGAGGTCAATGTCTTCAAACTGATTTATCTTCAAAATCTTACGAGAATGCATATGACCTCTTCCCTTCCTCGCATCTCTAATGTTGTCACAGTACATGTCCGTGGGAGAATCCTTGGTTCTCATAGTCCGCATTCGTTTGCGAATACTTACTGACATCATATCAATTCTCCTGAAGCAGTTCGCTTGACCAGCAAGCGTAAATCTCAAGCCTTTGAACGATTGAAGCCATTCAGCTTGAAGTTCATGGCTGTAGAAAAATCAGCAAGGAAGGGTGGCGGGCAGAGAAGGAACATCCAAAGATCGCTCGATGACTTAGCAGAACTCTACAAGACAGATCCCGAAGAGAATTATCATCAGAGGAAGACGCGAATCCAATGGATTCGACGCTATTGGGCTGAGGAATGGTTCAAGTACAAGTTTGTGATGAAGGAATATGCAGAGAAGAATGCCATCAAGAGACCTTGGGGTGATATCCTCTATCGAGGCCTTCAATCCAAGAGCCGAGCTGAAGCCATTGATCAAGGCTTCTATCCTTGCATGGTCCGTGGACCACAGCCTAAGAACGCAGATCCCACCTCACTACTCTGGTGTCGTGACGATTCTCTCTTTAAGCGCAACTACCAGTTTGCTGTGGCTTCGGCCAAGAAGAACAAGAAGTCCTTGGGTTTGGACTTCAACCCAGGTCCCTCTGCTCCCCGTGCTGACGGCTCCCGTGATGCTAATCCCAATGTCATCGGCCCCTTCTCCAATCTTGACGGCCTCATCACCTACATCGTGGTCCAAGGTGCCAGAGTAGATCATTCTGACAATGGTGCTGACTCCGATGAAGCCCCTGCTCCTCCTCCAAAGCCGCAGAAGCAAAAGAAGTCAAAGGCTTCAACCTCAGCTGCACCTCCGAAGACTTCTCATGCGAAGCCACTGGCCACCACACCTCCTGAAGCCAGTGTGCAGTCTGAAGATCAATCCCATGTCTCCAAGAGAATGGAGAAGAAGAAGCAACTTGTCAGACCATCTAATCAAAGAGCCTTGACTCCTGCCGCCATTCTGCGCGAAGAACCCATTGATCTGTCAAGTGATGAAGATCTTGCTGATGATGCCCTTGAGCAGCTGATAAAGAGCAAGGAAGACGCAGAAATCTTCAACAACTTGCCTCTCTTTGATGTGGCCATCATTCACAATTTCATTGATGAGTGGTTTGACACCCCCAATGTCAGCTTTTAAGATTTACAGCTTCCCATCGGCCTCAGTGTCTCCTTCAATGGCGCCATTGCTTCTGAGCTAGCTCTCGCTCAGCGCATCATTGAGCTCAAGAACAAGATTGATTATGAGAAGGCTCAATTCAAGAAGCATGTGGCCAAGATAAGTGTTCAAGACGTCCAAAACTTCAAAGTCATGCTCCATGAGCTTAAAGAAGCTTTTTTGAAGAAGCGTGAAGAAGCTCAGGGCTCTCGAGAGCGAATGAAGATTTTGGCTGATAAGTGTGTGCTTGCCTACAATGAGGCTGAGAAGCACAAGTCACTTGGCCATCCTGGCATTGACCCCAGGATGGCTGCTAAGAAGAAGAAGAAGCTTTCTGTTGAACTGCCTGAACCTTCAAGCCAAGAAGCCCCTCGCATTATCTTCCCAAGCAGCATGACTGGTTCGAAGCCAAAGGTCACCAAAACCGCTTCAGAACAGAAGAAGAAGAGGGCTGCCGAGGCTGAAGCCAGAAAGAGAAAGAACACTGAAGCCTCTGATGCCGCTCCCTCCAAGAAGAAGCACAAGACCAAGAAGACTAGGGCTGCTTCCACTGAGCCCTTAGTTGTTGAACCCATTTCCGTGGTTCGCCCAGCGTCAGAACATCAAGAACGAAGGATGATAGTCCATGAGCCTGCTACCACAGAGGCTCATGAGGCTGAAGATATTCCAGCAGCTGAACCCACCACTGCTGAAGACATTGGTCATGATGACAATGTAGCTGATGATGAAGTCCTTCCTCAGATCGAACATGCCATGGTATCATCGCCTGTTCATACGAACAGCGAACTCATCAGCACTGGTCGTCCTTTGACGCCAATTGCTCAGGATGCATCGTGGGCTGATCACCCACAACAAAAAGACTCCCCCAGTACTCCCCAACAACAACAACAAGCTACACCCCCCGTGCAAGAAGAGGATGAAGACTTTCAGGCCCAGCCAACTCCATCTCCTAAAGCGCGGCCAAGACTTCGCAGAGCTTCGCAGAGGACAAAGGCCTCAAGTCCTCTCGTCGAGCGTTCGAGAAGGAGAAGTGCAACGCTCACTGCTTGACGCCAAGTATTTTCTGAACCTGCTCCAAACTGTGAATGTCTCCGAGTCTAAAGCACATGCTGGTGAAGACATTCCGGCTGCATCAGCCGAGGAAAATGAAGAAGTACGTGTACCTACTCCCCCAACAATTGAAGAAGAAGAAGTTCCTGATGTGAACGTGCCTGTGCCCGACCCTCCTGTTCGTCAAGAGGAGGTTGACAATGTTGAGGCTTCCACCGCCAACGCCAATGAAGCCAATGACGTAGTCATGGCTGACGCTAATGTGGAGCCTGCACCAACTAGTGTGCCTGAAGCAAATGTGGCCACTGAACCTGAAACCAATGAGGATGCTGCACCTGAAGCTAATATGACAATCGCCTCCCGGCACTTTGTTGTGCGACTGACGCCTCAGATGTTGCCCCTGCTCCTGTTCCGCCACCATGGCCTCACACCATTGAGCAAGCATACAATCACGGTCAGCTTACCACTGTCCGATGGCCCATTCTGGTGCCTCCGCCTACTGCCTCAGGACCTCAATTTGACTATCATGTTGAGCATAGGCCTCAGGTCCAGAAGCCAAAGCCAAGATTGCCAAGGTTTCCAGGTGCTGCAAACTCACCAGGGTCCTTCAATGCAAATGGCTTCAAAAGCCACAATACCTTCTTTGACAGCGCCAAGAACCCCTACTCCAAGCCAAGGATATCATCAGATCGGTTCTGGAGCTATCAACAAAGAAGCTATTACTCATGCGATTATATGATCAAGGGCGATTTTCCTCATATGCGCCTTTGACACTGAAGTTATTGTGGACTGCCGTGCTTAGAAGAAGCACTTGATTGCTTCGGGATGCCGGGTCCGCTCCACTTTGTGATGCATAAAGAACATTGGAACGAAGAGCTATTGCTTCAATTCTATGCTACTCTGCACATTCGTGGCTACAACAGAGACATGAAGACATGGGTTCTTGAGTGGATGACTGGAAATGTTCATCATGAAGCCAAAGCTATGGATATCATTGAGCTTACAGGGCTCGCCACTCCTGGAGAACTATATGAACCTGACTGTTAGCTACACCGAAATGCTGTGGAGAGCATCTTTCATAAGCCAGAACCCAATATGAGCCAGATGTTGAGCATGATGAAGCCTTTGCCATCTGACGCTGAATATCCAACAGATTTCTTTGTTGAAGACCTTGAGTATCTGCCTCGCACCATATATCATATCATCAGGCGAACTCTATGGCCTGTCAAAGGACATTCATCAGCGGCCAAGCTTGAAGGAGCTATGAATACTTTGGTCTTCTATATTCTCGATGGCATCAGCTTCAACACTCAAGAATTCTTCATCAGGCAACTTGCTGCTTCCGGCTCTGACCTATTTGGTCTGAAGTTTTATGCTTCATGGGTCATGCGCCTCATCAAGAGACACTCATTTGTCAATTATCAGCCCTCCACTCGCAATCATATGATCTTTCTGCCAGAGGTTGATATGTCAGTTGAAGCTATATACTCTGACCCTGCGAAGAGGCCTCTTTGTCTTTAGAATGCTGAGCACCAAAGCTTCACTCAGCCTATTGAAGGTGTTCAAGCAGCGACACACATTTATCCACTGGCTGGAAACACTTGTCTGCCTCATCGAGCACCCACTGAAGCCACTGAAAGCACCATTGCACAAAGGCCTCGGAAGCGTTCTCGTGTTCTCAATGACCGAGAACTTCTTGTGGCTCTTCATCAAAAACAGGATAAGCATCATTTCTGGCTTAAGAGACAGATGCAAAGCCTCTTGGTGGATGTCAATCGCATTCGCAACCTTGCCACCAAGAATGCCTTTGTTGCTCATGAAACTTGCCGACGATCATGGAAGAGTTTGACCTGCTTTCGAGGTCAAGCCGATCTTCAAGACGATGGCTTCAATGAACGATTCGGTTTGACTCCACTCCTCCACGGACTGCTGTCCCACGTCGACTCCATCTCTTGAAGACTCTGAATATTCTTCCTCCGCTGACAACGGTAAATGCCGAGTGATCGATGATGAAGATGATGCTACTTCCCCACCTCCTACAATCGGCGCATCGACGACATCGCACCAAGTTCATCTCGCACCGCCAACCAACAACGACAACCCTGCTGCTTCACCTACTCATGATGGCGAGTAGATGCTCTATGTCTTCAAACCTTTTTGGTCCTTAATGACAAAAGGGGGAGAAGCGTATGAGTTGATAGTCTTCAAGCGGGTTCATATGGGCGGTTGCATTATATTTTGCTTCGTGCTTACAACTCTTGCTTTTGAAACATTTGGTTCTTTGAGTTGTAACACCTAAACTTGATGGTAAATCGCTACTTATTTGCTTTATTGTGATGCGATGATAAATTCCGCATGTGCGATGATAACTTCCGCACTTAGATCATTCTGCAGACGTCCATTTTTCATTATGCATGTCATTACGCTTGCTATATCATTTCATGCATGATGAATTATCTTCATAAGTTGAAGTGGATCTCCACAAGTACAACCTGCCATGTGCATTTGCATTCCAAAAGCAAATTACTTATATGCACATCTTCAGGGGGAGCCCTTGCAACTTATGAAGACAATTCCCTATCCTTACAATTTCACATACTTTATCCCCGTTGAAAACTTCAACCAGTTTGTCATCAATCACCAAAAAGGGGGAGATTGTAAGTGCATCTAGTGCCACCCCTAGTTGGTTTTGGAGTATTGACGACAAAGTTGGTTGAGGGACTAATGCATTTGTGAGAATTGCAGGATAACGCAGGTAGTGTCCCTCATTGATTCGGTTTACCTACCGGAGATGACCCCTAAAAATGTATGAAGACATTGAAGACAATGGTGGTATGAGAAGATATTCATATTGAAGACTATGACATGAGAAGACATTGCGTGAAGACTATGAAGCGCGAAGACTGTGTGGTTTTGTTGCTTCGTTTTCTTCTTTGTTGAGTCATAGGAACCACCGTACTGTTAAGTGGGGTCCAAGTGAACTAAGTCAGAGTGACTGAAGTGATGCTCAACCCAAATCCTATGTCTTCGAGCAAAGGCAATGAGAGCAAATCTTATCTAGAGCTGGATGAGTCAGCTTTGCTTGTAGCCCAAGTAAAGTTGCCGCGTGTGTTTGAAATCTGACCGTTGGAACACGTGTCAGTTCCTTAGTGACCCAGGGTCATTTTGGACAAATCAGGTCGGGTTGCCTAGTGGCTATAAATAGCCCACCCCCTACACCATAAATTGGTGGCTGCTCAGAGTTTGTGCACGGCTTTTGTCGTTTGAGAGTAACCCACCTCGAAGCATTTGAGAGAGAAAGATCCTTGCGAGGACAAAGCCCAAACACCCAGAGCCAAAGAGTGTTAGGCATCATCAAGTCTTTCATCTGTGTAACTCAAGACTTATTACACTTGAGGATGTGGAATCCTCCCGCCGGTTAGGCGTCGCGCTCGAGCATCCAAGAGTCATTGTGGATTGCCGATGAACGAAGTCTGTGAAGGTTTGGAAGTCTCCCTTGAAGACTTACCAGAGTGATTGGGCGAGGATTGGGTGTCCTTAGCTCAAGGGGAATAAGGTGAAGACACGGTCTTCGAAAGTTAAATCTCAGCCTCCCTAACCAGACGTCAGCTTGTCACAAAGAATCGAACTGGTCCAACAAACTCGTGTCTTCAACAAGCAACTGGTTCTATCCCTTCTCAACTTTAGTTTAGTTTGTCTTCGTGAAGTCATTTCCTATCTGTTTATCTGTTTGACTTCATTGCTTGACTACTACTGTTGATTGGCTTACTATCTTCCATCTTGATCCTTACTACCTAGCTGCTATTAGTCATGTACTTTCACATCGTTACATACTTGACTATGGCTTGCTCAGGGTAGTTTATCTTCCGCTGCATAACTATTAGGTCATTTCTATTGTTTGTCTTCGAAACTTCCAAGTTTTGAAGACTTTCATAAAAATCGCCTATTCACCCCCTCTAGTCGATAGTAGCACTTTCACCACCATACCTATCTATATGCGGTATTTACCTGCCGTTCCAAGTAAATTTGTATGTGCCAAACACCAAACCTTCAAATAAATTAAACAAAACTCCCCCAGGGATGTTGTATGTTGGAGGCACTCGTTGTTTCGAGCAAGCCATGGATTGATGCTTGTTGGTGGTTGGGGGAGTATAAACCTTTACCATTCTGTTTGGGAACTGCCTATAATGCATGTAGTATGGAATATACATCCATCTCATAGTTGTTGCGTTGACAGCAAAAGTATGCCACTCAAAATGTTATTCAATCTCTATTTTAAAAATTGAGCTCTGGCACCTCTACAAATCCCTGCTTCCCTCTGCGAAGGGCCTATCTATTTACTTTTATGTCGAGTCATCACCCTTCTTATTAAAAGCACCCGCTGGAGAGCATGCTGTCATTTGCATTCATTATTATTGGTTTATATTGGGTATGGCTTGACTGGATGTCTTTTACCATGAATTACAATGTTTAGTCAGTCCTTGATCTTTAAAGGTGCTCTGCATTTATGTTTTGCGGTCTCAGAAAGGGCTAGCGAGATACCATTTTGTTATATCATGTTATAATCATTTTGAGAAAGTGTTGTCATCCGAGTTTTATTATTAGGGCTCGCTAGCTGATTATGTTATTGATATGAGTAATTGTGAGAGCTAAGTGTTATTGTGAGTATGGTTGGTTCATAATATTTGCTGAAACTTGAATGCTGGCTTTTCATGTTTACAACAACAAGAGCAAACAGAGTTTGTAAAAGTTTTTCTTTATCACTTTCAGTTTATCAACTGAATTGCTTGAGGACAAGCAAAGGTTTAAGCTTGGGGGAGTTGATACGTCTCCAACGTATCTACTTTTCCAAACACTTTTTCCCTTGTTTTGGACTCTAACTTGCATGATTTGAATGAAACTAACCTGCATCGACGCTGTTTTCAGCAGAACTACCATGATGTTGTTTTATGTGTAGAAAAGAAAAGTTCTCGGAATGTCCTCGAAATCCACGGAGGCACTTTTTGGAATTAATAAGAATTTTTGGCGAAAGAATTAATGCCAGGGGGCCCACAGGCTGTCCACGAGACAGGGGACGCCCCCCTAGGGCGTGGCCTTCTATCTCGTGGGCCCCCTGGACCTCCACCGACGTCAACTCCAACTCCATATATTCACGTTCGGGGAGAAAAAAAATTAGAGAGAAAGTTCTATGTCACCCTATGTTATAGCTATTATATGAGGAATCACATTTGGCATAATTATCCATCACTGATCCATTGCCTACGAGCTTTTCACATATTGTTCTTCGCTTATTTACTTTTCCGTTGCTATTGTTACAACTAATACAAAAAACCCAAAAACATTTATCTTTACTTTTACCGTTGCAACATTATTATCATACCACTTTTGCTACTAAATACTTTACTGCAGATACTAAGTTATCCAGGTGTGGTTGAATTGACAACTCAACTACTAATACTCAAGAACATTCTTTGGCTCCCCTTGTGTCGAATCAATAAATTTGGGTTGAATACTTTACCCTCGAAAGCTGTTGTGATCCCCTACACTTGTGGGTTATCAAGGGTTCACTAGTTCGGCTGCGGTGTGAGGCTGCCTTCATCGCAGGGCTTGGCCAGCGGTGGGAATAGTAGGGGGCGGTGAGGCCTCCGCAACAGCACATCCGACCACGGGAGGAAGGAGCAGGCGACACGACCGGCGCTGCTTTGGGCGGCCGGAGCAAGAAAACCAGAGGTTGAAGAAGCACTACGGCCGTTGGATGGAGATCGTATGGTCACTGGAGCTAGAATCGTTCATATTGAGTGAGTTGACAAAGCCCTCCGTCCCTGTCAACTTAGTAGGCCCATAAGTCAGCCTCCCACCAAGGTGGGTCCCAGCTAGCAGGGGGAGTATTCATTTTTTGTGCGTAATAAGGAGGCACTTCCGGTGGGTCCGAGCTGACAGCGGGGGGAACTTTTTTTCGCGAAATACGGTGGCCCGTCCGGTGGGTCCTAGCAGTCAGGGGGAAATGTTTTTTCGCAAAATAAGGTGGCCCGTCCGGTGGGTCCCTGCTGTTAGGTGGAGAAATAATTATTTTTTGTGTAATAAGGAGGCACTTCCTTGCGGCCGCCATGGACCCAGCTGTCAGCCTCTCCACATACAGTACTCTTCCGATGGAAGTCGGTCATTGACCACGTTGACCCCGCCGCGCTGAGAGCACCAGGGTGATGGATGACGGCGAGGCCTAGGAAGGGGACGACGCGGAGCCGGGGAAGACGCAGCAGTGGAAGCCCGCGCGGATACGAGGGTTCATTAGTTCGGCTGCGGTGTGAGGCTGCCGTCGCCACAGAATAACAGGGGGTGTGGGCGAGTGGAGGGATGGCCTGGCCAGCGATGGGAGTAGTATGGGGGTGGTGAGGCCTCCGCGACAGCCTGGCCCAGGCCACGGAGGCGGAGAGGCGGCACGACCCACCTTTTTGGGCGGTGGAGCAAGAAGACCAGAGGTTGAAGAAGCACACGACCGTTGGATGGACATCGTCACGGTCCTTTGAAGCTAGAATTGTTTATATTGACTAAGTTGACAAAGCCCTTGGTACGCTCCAACTTAGTAGGCCCACAGGCCAGCCTCCTAAACGGTGCGCCCCAGATGTCAGGGGGAGGAATCGTTTTTTGGGCGGCCGAAGCTAAGAATATCCGAGATTGAAGAAGAAGCACGGCATCCGTTGGATAGACATCCAACGTCCACTACTGCTAGAACCGTGTGTTGACTATAATAAGTTGACAAAGCCTTGCATACGCGTCAACTTATTTTTTAGGGGACACGTCACTTAGTAGGCCCACAAGTGTGTGGCAGAAAACTTATAGCCCATTTGCGTTTTGTAAGAATCTACAACCCATTTTTGAATTCTAATGGAATTTAAAATAGCCCATTTATAGTTTGTTAAAAGTACAACCCATTTTATAGCTAGGACAACGATTAATAATTTCAACCAACCGTTGGAGACAGAACTCAATAAAATTTCCCACATTTTGATGGGATCTGAAATATTTTTATCACGAAATTTCTGGTTAGATTAAATATAAATTTGTATTATGTAAAAATCCAACGAAACATTGCGCGCGCAACAATGAAAATTTAAGATTTTCAAAATCCATAATAATATTTTATAAACTAATTTCGTGTTTGGTGCATTTTTTATAGTTACTGCCCAGTTTTTATAATTACATCCCATTTATTATTTTTTAAAGCCCATTTTCCTGTTAAGCCTAACGCATCCCTCCTAGGAAATATTTGCAGCCCAGCGAGGCGGAGAATAACAAGTTGACTTTGCCTGGGTATTCCTCAAAAAAATGTATAGCTGGGCTAGCCATTTTCATCTTGAAAAAATTAGTATCTGGGCTGGATATCTGGCCTGGGCTAGACGGGCCACAACCCGCCCAGTTAATACCCTGCTCTCCTCTGAACAACAATGAAATCATCGCCAAGAAAAACTCTGCAGTGCTCACGCCTCAAAAACACAAATATTGCTCGAGCTGCTTGGTCCCAGCTGTCGGCTGCACCTTGTGCAATTCTCTCGTTTATATTGACTACATAGGTTAACAATGGTGTGGAACCGTGATGTCAGGAAACCAGGAGAAAGAAAAAAAAATAGTTGTACATAATAAGGAGGCACTTGCGTACGTACAGCTATGGCCCTAGTGGGTCCCTAGTGTCATCCAATCAAAATAAAGTCATCTCCTGAATCCTCATGTTCGTTGACAATGTTAACAATGCTCGGTGCCACGGCGAGCGCAACAACTCGAAGGACAACGGAGAGGGCCTCGCGGGCCCTACGGATGGTCTGATACAGCACCCGCTGCTCATTCAGGAAGCCAGAATCATCGGACACCTATGAGCACCTTCGAGAAACTGAGACGGCCTGAAACGGTAAGGCCGCACTTGGGAGCTCTGGTTTATTTCAAACCTGTATTAACATACAAGTGTAATTTACTCATTATCGGAAACAACGTGTAAAATACAGGCGTAATGAAACCGAGGGCCCAAGGTCTGTAAGTAAAACCGGCAGGTTACGCGTGTAATTTCAGAGACCAGTGTATATTTTACGATCACTACTATATGGACGACATTACCAGACGATACATGCACGACGTGCGTATCATGCCAGCCATGGGCAAGGCTAAAACATCAGCTAACGGCTGGATTAGCAATCATCCGAGTGTCGTTCAGCATTTTTATCGTGTGTGAAGTACTTCCGATATTTTACTAGTCGAAATCGACCAACCAAGCGCTTCGCCCGAGACCATCTGCTCTTATTTACAAGCGTCAGTTTTACAAGCGGTTTTGGTTGGAAAACGATGATCCAATCACGGCCTAGTATCATGAGTTGGTCGGAAGATCATATGGTTTCACGTCTAACCTACCCGACTTGTCGTATAGGCTATGAATGAAACATTAGACGATGAACTTCTTAAGCACGGAAACAACAGAAGAGGATGATCTTCTTAACAAGCAAATCACTGGCATTAGATCGACATGCAAAACAATACGAATCATTATTCTCAGGAGGCACGATGAACAACTCGTGATGCCTCATGCCACAACATTCGAAGCTCAACTTTGCAATCAAACACAAGGCCTGACATTACATAGACAATATTCAGAACAAACTCTTAACACATGAATATCTTAGCAGAGTAACTATTTACTTCTAAACTTAACACAGGAATAGGAAAAAACACTCGACACTGCTCACAGCAAGGACGTCCCACTCAAAAATATCAAATGCATGTCTTCTGGCTAACATCAATGAGCAAATTTTGACAAGGTTTCCAATTCCAATATATTAAACTAACGTCTTCTTGCTAACATCAATGATTAAACTTTGACAAGCTTTTCCCATTCAAAATATGTAATGCCTATGATCGTGAAGTCCTGTCGTAGCTTCTTGTACTTGTTTGGGCACTTTTTGCCCAGGGCACTCCACGTGTTGTTAAATTGCCAATGCTCTCTGCAGACTAGTCATGTCACCAGCGTCTAATAATACTCTGTAAAGCTTCTCGGTCATTCCTTCTGTAATGTAGCGCAAAACAAGGATCGCTTCTTTACGCAAAGTGGAACGACCAACTGGACCCAGTAATGCAGCAGTTTGCCTTGGACACATTGGCTCCTTTTGTGCAGTTCAACTAAAATCGAAGTCGGAATAAAACCGAGCTTTAATTTTGATATCCCTGTAAGCAACAATAGGTATAAGGGAAACAATTATCGAGAAATAACGGTTGATGACTTGTAATCCCGTAAGAAAAGCATCTCTTGATCTACTTTATCTTATTGGGAAACAAAGCAGAGAGTAGCAATTCTCCATCGGTGTGATTCATTCATATTGGTCGAGACATTATCTTAACAATGCCTTGTTTCAACATGTATAAAGAACGACAAAGCAGAAAAGTACCATTCCTAAAACAATGCAACTGATTCATTTTAACAGAGACATTATCTTAACAATACCTTGGCTAAACATGTAGAAAGAACTACAAAGCAGGATAGTACCATTCCTAACAAGTGTTGTAGTTCTGAACTAAGATTCAGTTGTTAATTAATTCTGAGAGTGGCATTGCTTAATTTTACCAGCGATATTAGATTAACGAAAAGCATAAACAGTTCTAGGGGAGAGTGGGCGCAACAACAATATGTGCTTCCATCTACTTATAAAGGGGTGATGCAGAGTTTGTTGTAACAAAGCAACAAGCATCATGTCTGGGTTGGTCCCATTTTTGTTCACTACCTAATGGGAAAAGACAGCAATACAATAGCTTCAATTCAACATTTATTTAAAACAGTACCAATACAAGTAGCACAACATCTCAAAGCACACTGCACAATCATGTGGATGAAGGCCTGTACTGACCTTTCGTGAGACCACCATGATAAAATCCGAATCTTCCAACACGAATAGGAAATCCAATCTCGTTTTGTGCAGTTGCACTGAAATAAAGCAAAGTGTTTCGCGTAGCGAAGCAAAATGTCGCAATAGCAACAAGTTGAATAGATATCCCTGTTTAAACAGAGGCAAAAAAGGAATCAATTACTGGCTAATAAAGGAGGATGAAACATGCGGCCACAAAAATGGTAATCCCGCCAATACCTAACAAGTGTTGCAGTTTTGAAATAAAATTCAGTAGTTAATTCTGAGAGTGGCATCAATTACTAGCTTATAAAGGGGGTGATGTTGAATTTGTTGTAACAAAGCAACAAGCATCATGTCTGGGTTGGTCCCATTTTTGTTCACTACTTAATGGGAAAAGACAGCAATACAATAGCTTCAATTCAACATTTATTTAAAATAGTACCAAAACAAGTAGCACAATATCTCAAAGCACACTACACATCATGTGGATGAGACCAAGATTTGAAACAACTCGCCATGAAGACTGGAAACAAATCTCGTTCTCCTTTTGTGTAGTTCCACCAAAATTAAGCAAAGTCACCGGTGTGACATTCAAGTTGAACTGCACAAAACACTCTTAAAACATAAGTGTTTCGAGTAGCGAAGCAAAATGTCGCAATATGTCGTGGAATTGTCACGACAGATATCCTTAGTGTCAGGACTTAGTCGCGAGGCCAACGCATCTATGTGGTAGCTTGAGAGGGGTTGATCGGGACGAGACTCGCAACACGCAAGACAAGGATTTAGACAGCTTCGGGCCCCGGGAAACATCATCCGGTAACAACCCTACATGCTGTTTGTGGCTAGGTCTCATTATGATCATGAGAGAGTCGCCGGTAAACCGGCTCTTTGTGTCTAGCCCTAGAGATTGTTCTTTCCTACTTGTCCCTCTTTGGGGAGCCCTGCCCCTCCTTATATAAGTTAGAGGGGCGGGTTACACGTGGAGTCCAAATAGGATTAGGACTAGCCTATCTTCTACTACAAGCCGGATACAAGTCCGGGTCTTGATTCCTTGTAAGGAAGATATTCCTCACGCCTTTCCTCTTAAGCCGGCCTACCATAACGTAAGCCGGCCTTCTGGGCCTTGAGCCTCCTGGGCCCCCGGGTCTTGTCGCTCCTCTGATCCGCTTGTCAGGTCACCCATAAGTCGCCAGGATCGGGCGGGTCACTTAGTGTGTCGTCCAGCCAGGGTGGGTCATTAGTGAGTCGCCAAGTCCGGCCGGGTTATACTTCCGGCCGGGTTACACCGCGGGGTATATCCCCGACATTATCCCCCAAGTTTAGCTTGGATTTATCCATGGTAAACTTATGCTGCAAAATAAACACAAGAACAAATTTGACAGGTTGTGCTCCGGGTTAAGAATTCTTGTAAACCGGCACCTAAACATCCTTAAGTCCTTGTCGTTTCCTTCTTCTAGAAAATCTGGGTCAATAGACCAGCTTCACAATCAACTTGCTTGTAGAAGAAATATTTTAAACAAATAATCCATTTGAGTCGGCTTCCAAAGCGCTGGCTTAAAAAATATAGGTCTTGAAATACTCATATGATTTTCAACCGGCTTAAAGATGTAGATCTTGCCGAGTTATAATTTCCAAAATCTCCGGGTTATAAAAGACTGATGATGTCGAGTCATAATTGTTGTTGACACCAGGTCATGTAATTGATCTTCCTGATTTACTCAAAGCTGAGAATTTTGAAGATGTTCCCTATGCATAATAGTTGTAGCCCCCAAGTCTTAAGAGGAGAACATAGTGATAACTTAATACTTGCTTCAATATAAGTGTTGCAACCTTGAAGAAATCTGGGTTATTCATCTCAATCATTAGTCATAAAACTGAATATTCCACATATGTAGCCCCAAGTGCCGGGTTGTCATGCTTCAGCAACCTGGGACTTGTAATTTCCTGATGCTCATAAAAACTTCAACCAGTGTAGCCTCCAAGGGCCGGGTCATTATGCAATAATGAGCAGGGACTTTGTAAATATAATCATGTAAACTTTGAACAGCAACGGTGTAGCCCCCAAGGGCCGGCTCAATAAGATAATATTGAGCTTGGACTTTGATATATACTTCAATGAAAATAACATCATATGATATGACCCCCATCATGGGGCTTGAATCCACGTCCACAAGGTTAAGAGCCTTGTGCTTTACCAACTGAGCAATGTACCCTTCAATATAATGGATAAAAAGCTTTGTACCATGAATTGTTGACAGGAGCAATTGGTAGCCCCCAAGGGTCGGCTCATTATAATGTGATGAGTCGTGTCTTCAATAAGATGAGCAAAAAATGACTTTGCATTAGCCCCCAAGTGTCATGGTGCATGCTTGCAGCGACATGAGACTTGTATATTTGATGTAACCTCAAGTTGAATAATGTAGCCCCCAAGTGCCGGGTTGTAAGCCTGCAGCGACTCGGGACTATTTCCTCCATTGTAAAATAAATCATGCCCATTGATAAATATAATAGCCGTTATGCTAAAGCGACTTTGAAAACCTCAATCATAACACTGGTTATTGATAATCACAATAGAAATCTAGCCATGTTGGCTATGCGAGATTTGAATAATATAATCCGGTATGAAAACCTCAATCATTCAATATCATCATGAAAATCCAGCCAGTTTTGGCTATTAAAGATTTGAATACCTCATTGGTTGACAAGTAAATTCGGAGTTTAAATACTCAGCGGCTCTTGGCCGATGGCGATTTAATACGCCTCCATTGTAAGCCGGAATTTTTATAACCCGGCGGCTTATAGCCTTTGAGAAAAAATCCAGAACGGATCATCATTTTGAAGCATCAACTTTGGTAATGAGCTTGAACTTAATCATTTATATGTCATATTTCTGCAAACCGTGCAAAGAGTTTAAACAACATGTGCCCTGGCGACTTAACGTCAAAAGCCAGGGCG
Organism: Aegilops speltoides; assembly: GCA_021437245.1. Taxonomy (NCBI): domain Eukaryota; kingdom Viridiplantae; phylum Streptophyta; class Magnoliopsida; order Poales; family Poaceae; genus Aegilops; species Aegilops speltoides. The sequence continues at coordinate 306,584,494 of CM038143.1, forward strand.
GGTAATCACCCAAATGTAGTATTATCCTACACACAAGTAGATCACAAGATCCATATGATCCTTTGAATGATACCGCCGGCTTATGTGACCCGGACAGTGAGGTTGATAACTCAACTCTGTAAGAGCCGGCACATATGATATTTGTGACAACCCAAATACTTGCGAATGTATAAAAACAGATAAATTTTTTGAGGCTTCTGATTCGAATACGATCAGTAAACCGTTCCAAAGGGGTTAAGCTAAGATTCGAATACGATCATATAGCCCCCAGTGGCATTGGCGTTGCCGATCAAAGTGGGTATCGACAGCTATGTTCTCTTTGGTTCGAATACGACGTATGTTTGAACAAGAAGCCCCCAAATGACCTTAAAAGTTGTTTAACGACGCTGATTCGAATACGATCCACGTCGATTCCCAAAGGGGTTGAGCTATGATTCGGATATGATCAAGAAGCCCCCAAGTAGGTTCAGCAGTTTGCTAATCAAAAGGGTATCGACAACTATGTTCTCTTTGGTTCGAATACGACCTATGTTTGAATCGGAAGCCCCCAAGTGACCATATAAATTTCTGGCATTGCGCCGATCAAGAGGGTACTGATAGCTATGCCCGATGAGCAGGAAGCCCCCAAGTGACCATAATAAGATAAGCCGTAAGGCAGGATACCTATGTTTGAACCGCGCATCATGGCAGCAAGTTCTTTTTAACACCCTTTAATCTTTCTGAGAACTCGAACTTGCGAGAAATTACTTCTTTTTGAACCGGAAGTTTAAACCGGATTTGAAAGCTTCAAAACTTTGTGAGAGATAAATTTACCTTGAGCCGGATTTGAACTGGATTTGAGAGCTTCAAAGCCTTGCGTAAATAGATTTCCCTTGAACCAGTTTTTAAACCAGATATTAAGAGTGTCAGTGCCTTGTGGGAGAGAGATGTCTCTTGAGCCGGATTTTAAACCGGAGTCCTTCTTTCTAAACCGGAAATTTTGTGACGGCCTTTAAATTTTTCACCAATATAGCGGTAGCCTCTTGAATCGGGTTACCTTCCCTCCAATATCCCGGAGTTCTTGAATCCATTGAAACCGGCTAATTTCGCCGAGCCATACCATTGTAGCCCCCGAGTCTCAAGATGACTCGAAGAGTTGGCTTGAGATTCTCCATATTTGTCCATAGCAGAAGGTATATATCATTGGCGTTGATAATGCGATGTGAATCCACAGAAGGTTGAGGTGACTGCGGCGGGTTATAAATGATCCCGTATGAGCTGTGTCAGCAACTCGGCCAATGGTTCCTTCCAACTGGCTGTTTGAAGTTTAACCAAACTTGTAGTGGCGGCGACTTGTGCGCCTGCCCATTGAACCATCCAGTGCAGACAGCGGCTGATAATATATGATAATTTGCTTCCAATTTGTTGGAAGAAAACCGGGCTTCCCAAGTAGTGACTTGCTCATACTCAATAAACAGCTCATCCAGACAAGTGCGGCCCGGTGTGTTGATGTAGACCAGGCCGCAAGAGACGGACGGTAAAGACGACCGTAACATCAGAGGCAATATAGATGAGTCGGCCACGGCGTTGTATGCCGGTGCGGACAAGCAAATTGTCCTCCTCGTTGTAAACCGGCGCGGACGTGTAAACCGGTCACGAGGGCGGACGGGCGAGTCGTCCGTGGTGCTGTAAGGCCGTACGGACGGGCGAGTTGATCGCAGTCGTGGTAAACCGCGTAAACCGGCGAGTCAATCGCAGGCGCAGTAAGCCGCGCGGACAGGCCAGTCAGCCGCGTCGTGTTGATGTAGCGGGGGCGGCGACCTGCGTATGTGGTTGTGGTCATTGAACAGCACGGCATGGATAAGCGCTAGTGCAAAATGATGTTGGTACACGCCCCTTGTGCGACGCCTTTGTAATAAACAATAGTCCTGCGAAAAAATATCACAGACTGGAGTAATTGTTCTTTGATAAAAACAATATGCACTAAAATAAATAGACAAGATATCACCTGTTATTTTTTGTCGGATGATCACGGATGCTGGATGGGCTTAGATCAGAAATAACCGGACAGATGCACGTCTAATGTATCACTGAGCACCCATGTCGCTGGATAATATCAAGTTGCTGACTGAACCGTGTGTGAGGCACTAGAAGTGCATGGAAAGTGAATATTATATGCATGTCATTAGCACTCTGGCCGCATAATCCATGCACGTAACAGGTTTTCTCTCTTATCTGCTTCTGCCTTCCCTTTTTGGTTCCAAACAAGGCCGCGGAAGCGACACATCTTTAACAAGGTTGGAGATGATGATTTGACAACAGCAACTCTCCACGGTAGTGAGACCAGGTAAGCCGGCGACGGCGGTTTTGACGCGGAGCTGCGGTTCATAGCAGCGGAGGTGAAGACGGAGGCGAGTGGTTTAGCTGCGCCTGTTCAGTATGGCTGCGGGTGAGGAGGCCCTCGGCGACTCAGGACGTACGTGAAGGGTGCAGGCGGCTTGAGGTACGGTGGTTCAAAACACCAGAGTCACCACAAGCGGAAGACTGCTCAGAGCGCGCGGACGCAGAGCCGGTTCGGGCGGGCGAAGGCGCTGAGCCGGCGGAGACGGCAGTTCGAGGCCGCGACGGCGGCTCATAACGTAGCTTGGGAGGCGCAAGGCCGCAGCTGCAGTCGAGCTCCGGCAGAGGCAGCCGGGCAGCCCGGCGACTTGGCAAGGTTGTGGGGTCGCAGGGCAGGGCCGAAGGCGGTGAAGACCAGCGGGAGGTAGTAGCGAGCTGGTACCGGCCGGCGCTCGGCAGGTCGCGGCTGCGGCGGCCTTGACGCGCAGGCGAAGAGGCAGGGCGGCTCAGGGCCGACCATAACAGAAGCAGTAGAAGCCATTGGAGGCAAACGGCAGTGAAGCAACTTCTTTGGCAAGAAAGTAGACGAGGCAGAGCTAAGTCAGCCACGGGTTGTGATTGGTTTGGATGGATCCACATCGGCGTCCTTTTTTTATCGGGCTGAGCAACTTTTTACTAGTATCTTCACACGTCACCGTGGTCAATGGAGTAGTAGTTGATGGCTTGATTTTGGTCTTCTCGTGCAAAGCAGTAGTGGCAGATTGATGTTTGCCTCGGGACTTGATCCCCTTGTGAGCGGCAGCCACTATAGACGAGCGCGGCTGCGGCAACTTGCGGAAAACTGAGAATCTGTGGATAATGCGGTGGAACAGCAAGGACGAGTGCGGCTGCGGCAACTTGCGGAATCTGTGGTCGGACGGAGCACTTGAACTCCAGTCAGCCTCGGAGTGGTAACGTGGCAGATAAATCATCTCATCCAGAAGATCTCATCTCGGACTCGGCGGATTGAGACGACGCGACGACGACGCATCCAACCCTAAAATTTTAACCTTTAAACCTCACAGATCATAAATTTGGTCCGACGAACTTGAAGCTGACGCAGGCCTTTTCAAACCGGCTCTTCTTCATCAGAAAAAATTATGAGTCCCTTAAACCCTAAAAAAGATCCCTTCAAGAACTCAACACCACCGTGCGTGAGCCCCACTGTGGGCGCCAACTATCGTGGAATTGTCACGGCAGATGTCCTTAGTGTCAGGACTTAGTCGCGAGGCCAACGCATCTATGTGGTAGCTTGAGAGGGGTTGATCGGGACAAGAGTCGCAACACGCAAGACAAGGATTTAGACAGCTTCGGGCCCCGGGAAACATCATCCGGTAACAACCCTACATGCTGTTGTTGGCTAGGTCTCATTATGATCATGAGAGAGTCGCCGGTAAACCGGCTCTTTGTCTCTAGCCCTAGAGATTGTTCTTTCCTACTTGTCCCTCTTTCGGGAGCCCTGCCCCTCCTTATATAAGTTAGAGGGGCGGGTTACATGTGGAGTCCAAATAGGATTAGGACTAGTCTATCTTCTTGTAATGCCCTCGATGCGGCTATATCTCCCACGTGTCGAAGCACGACTTAGAGGCATAACCGCATTGAAAGCAATGTCGCAAGTGAGGTAATCTTCACACAACCCATTTAATACATAAGGGAAAGAGATACATAGTTGGCTTACAATCGCCACTTCACACAATTACATGAATAAAGCATTACATCATCCAGATACAATCAAGGTCCGACTACGGAACCAAAATAAAGAAGAACCCCAAATGCGACAAAAGGACCCTGATCGACCCCAACTGGGCTCCACTACTGATCAACTAGGACGAAACAACACAAATGGCAAGATCTTCAAAGAGCTCCTCCTTGAGCTTGGATGTGTCACCTGCTCGGTAACATAGGCACCTGCAAACTGGTTTTGGAAGTATCTGGTGAGTCACGAGGACTCAGCAATCTCACACCCGCGAGATCAAGACTATTTAAGCTTATGGGTAAGGTAAAGGCATGAGGTGGAGCTGCAGCAAGCGACTAGCATAAACGGAGGCTAACATACGCAAATGAGAGCGAGAAGAGAAGGCAAAGCACGGTCGTCAAAAGTATGATCAAGAAGTGATCCTATAACAACCTGCGTCAAGCATAACTCCAACACCGTGTTCACTTCCCGGACTCCGCCGGAAAGAGACCATCACGGTAACACACACGGTTGATGTATTTTAATTAAGGTCAACTTCAGGTTTTCTACAACCGGACATTAACAAATTCCCATCTGCCACATAACCGCGGGCACGGCTCTCGAAAGTTTATACCTGCGGGGTGTCCCAACAGCCCATGACAAGCTCTCGCGATCATCGAAGGAATAGACCTTCACCGAGACACTCCGATCGGGCTCGGAATCCGGTACATCAAGACATTTCACAATGGTAAAACAAGACCAGCAAAGCCGCCCGATCGCCGACAATCCCGATAGGAGCTGCACATATCTCGTTCTCGAGGCAACACGGATAGGTCAGCCTACGAGTAAAACCAGCCCTCGAGTTGCCCGAGGTGGCCCATGATCTGCCAGTTCGGACCAACACTTAGACAAGCAACGGCCGGGGGCTAAAATAAAGATGACCCTCGAGAGAGCGACTCCCAAGGGAAAAAGTAGGTGGTGGTGAGGCAAATGGTAAAAGGCAATGTTGGGCCTTGCTGGACAAGTTTTATTCAAAGCGAACTGTCGGGGGTCCCATAAATCACCCGACCAGCGTAAGGGACGCAAAATCCGGGAACATAACACGGTATGACGGAAACTAGGGCGGCAAGAGTGGAACAAAACACCAGGCATAAGGCCGAGCCTTCCACCCTTTACCAAGTATATAGATGCATTAATAATATAAGAGATATTGTGATATCCCAACAAGTAACCATGTTCCAACAAGGAACAACATCTCCATGTTCAACAAGGAACAAACTTCAATCTTCACTGCAACTAACAACGCTATAAGAGGGCTGAGCAAAGCGGTAACATAGCCAAACAACGGTTTGCATAGGAAAAGGTGTCAAAGGTTAGGGGTTTGACATGGCAATTTGGGAGGCTGACAAGCAAAAGGTAGGCATCGTAGCATTGGCATAGCAAAAGAGCGAGCAAACTAGCATAGCAAAGATAGTAGTGATTTCGAGGGTATGGTCATCTTGCGCAAGGTTCTCGAGTTGTCGAAGACTTGATCCTCGTAGGCGTTCTCAACAGGCTCCTCGACACGTACTCGTCTCCGGCTCTACCCAAAGCAAGAACACAAGCAACGGAACCACAATCAAACAAGGAACAATGCACAAGCAATATGATCTGATACATGACATGCGATCACGAGATGTGATATGCAATGCATATGTATGCTCCGGAAGGAAAATGATGAACCGGGCATCAACTTGGCAAACCAAGTATGCCGCTGGAAAGATGAGACGATTTCGGTTGAAATCGATATAAAGATCACCGGAATCGGATGCACGGTTTGCAAATGACAAGCAAAACAAGAATGACGCCAATCTGCGTTTAACAGCCCGATACTACTTAGCACTCAACACGAAACTATGCTACAGCACCCCAACATAAAAACAAAGCATATGACAACGAACTACAGGAGATGCTTAACAAAAGAGGAACACTGAGCTACGGCTAAATCACGTCATAACATGTTCAAACAAGCATGGAGAAAGTGCTCAAAATATCAGGTTCACAGACTTAGTGAAAAAACTAGCATACCAGGAATTAACATCAGGAAGGCATGTTTAGAGCAAGCAAACAACATGCTACAGGAACTTATAATAGCAAAGCAAGGCATGACATGATTCTACTCAAAGCATATTTCAATAGTCCCTTACTGACCATAAGCCAAAAAGGACTCTAAGAAATGATGGCACCCATGTAAACATGGCAAGTTTTATTACAGATTTCAGACTTAGTGAAAATATCAGGACATGGCCAAAACAGATTCAACATGGCATGTTCGTGAGCTCGATGCACTCACTACAGAGCAATACATGGCATGGTAAGGCAACCAACAGTAAGAAGGCATGTTTATGAAGCTAAGCATGGCAAGAGCAAGGTCATAGCATACACGGATCAACTACAACGACCTCGTGAAAATTGAATCTCATGCAAACAATCTGTAAGGAAACATTTTCAAGCAAATTTAGAGCAAGATATGAACATGTTCCAGCAGGCTATAAATGCAAACAAGGGCATGAATGGATAGAGCAAGACATGTATATCAAAACATGTTTATAGAGCACCTCCAGATTATGCATAGAATGATTAGTGGAAGCATGTTAACATGGCATCAAATTATAACAGAATCTGTCTAGCAAAACAACAACAGCAACTACCCTACTTTACAAGCTCAAAGCACTCACTACAAGCATCACAAAAATACAAGGTCAACACCCCTGGAAAGATGGCATGGCCTAGTCCAACATTCATGTAGAGCTCATACTCATAGGATGCACACATAAATCATGGCAAAAATGACAAAATAGCTCGAGCTGATAAGATTCTGAAACTAACGATCTGAAGCTATCTTCCAACAGCATTTCGGGCATCAAGATGAGCTCAAATGCAAATGATGCAATGGAATGGAATGATGTACTCGTCGAGACGAACAATTTGACATATTATACGCGCAAAACGGAGCTACGGTTGCTGAGATGTGATGCGATGAAAATGCATGAAAACGATAGAATCCTGGGGACTTAGAGAAAATATCACCTCGGGGGAAAGTGGACGGGGTGGAACGGGATGGAGAGATCCGGGGTCGGGGACGGCGTTTGGATCCGGGGCTTGGTGGATCTGGTCGAGCCGCGGATCTCGCCGGAGACGGGAAGATGGCGGCGGTGGGGCGGGGTCGCCGGAGAGGCGGCTCGTGGCAGTGGCCGGCGGCCATGGGCGCAGGAGCACCATGAGGCCGAGGCGGGAGGCGGCGGCGCCGGAGCGCCGTGGCTGAGACGGCGGGCAGCTTGCATGGCAGAGGCGGAGGCTGCTGGCTGGAGCGGAGGGCTTGCGCGACGGGCGGGCAGAGGCGGCGACAGCCGAGAGGCAAGGGCTTGGCGGGCGGCGATGCGGTCTGGCGGCCGGCGAGGAGCAGGCGGCGGCGGTGGGCGGCGGCCGGCGGCGGCATGGCCGGGCAGGCGGCGCATGGCTGGTGTGAGCCAATCCAGATCCATGGCATGTGCGGAGGGAGGACGCGGTGCCCACGTGGCAGGCGCCGGTTGGACCCGAGGGGCGGCGGGGTGACGTGGCGCAACGAGATTGGTCCGGGCGACGTGGCGGCTGGACGTGTCCGGCCGGTGCGGACACGTCCGGCGCGGAGAGGGAGAGATTTAGGGTTTCGGGGGGAAAATATCCGCGAAAAATGGAGGGGAGGGCTTATATATAGGTAGAGGGAGCTAGGAGTGTCCAAATGAGGTGCGATTTTCGGCCACGCGATCGTGATCGAACGACCGAGAGCATGGAGAGGAGTTAGATGGGTTTTGGGCCACTTTGGAAGGGGTGTTGGGCTGGAAACAAAAGAGGGGTTTGCGGTTACCCGGTTAACCGTTGGAGTATCAAACGACCTCCAAATGGCACGAAACTTGACAGGCGGTCTACCGGTGCTATACCAAGGCCGCTTGGCAAACCTCGGGCCATTCCGAGAAAGTTTAATACCCGCACAAGAGAAGAGGCAAAGGGAAGCCGGAGGACATAGGAGTGCGGATTGCAAAAGCGGACAACGGGAAAAGGTTGGAAGCATGAGACGAACATGTATGCAAAATGAAATGCACATGATGACATGATAAAATGCAAATGATGACATGGCAAAGTGCAACACGCAAGCAAATGACATGGCAACAACGCGAATAACTGGCGGACACCTGGCGCATCGGAACCGGGGTGTCACAACACTCCACCACTACGAGAGGATCTCGTCCCGAGATCTAGAATGGCACCGGAGGGAAAACGGAAGAGAAAGAGAAGAGGTAAAACTAAGTTGCTTCTTTGACGAACGAGTGAAACCACGAACCTTGAGAGGTTGAACAAATTGAAAGAAACAAAACAACGGAGATGACCAAGATTGCAAACAATCCGTTAGAAAAGAGGAACATCACGATAACTTGAAGGTTGCAAAGGCATGAATCAAGAGTTTAATGGACAAGATAGAATTCGAAACCATTCCGGTTAAAACAAGATGATGGGGAAAGAATTCGGGCAGCACTTCGGTTGAAAAGAGAAGAAAACATGATAAGATGAAAATATATTGAAGAGATGATACAACACTCCGGTTAAATGGATAAGCACGAAAAGAACACGACCTCACAATTCCAAGATGATGATTGAAGAGCACAACATCACAATGCCTCCGAAACAAAAGAATAGAAGATAGATCATTGGAATAGAAGAATGGAGAAGAAATGCCAACATCTGTCACCAACGGAAACAAATGATTGGATTGCTATCAACAAGGAGACGAGAAACTTATTTCACCGGAAGGACAAATGAAGAACTTGGGTCATTTATAAACACCATAAATAGCAACAATCCTCAGGGAAAGTTTTAGGTGAAATATAACCCAAGATAACTCCAATGAAGAGACTGATGGATTTAAAATACCTCATTCTTGACAACAATATGAATCAAGAAACATGAAGGAAATTGTCAAGAGTGACATAACACCATCTGAAAAGATAAGGTAGAAAGAATTGCACTTTGGAATGCAAGATGAAGAATGCTTGAACTCCTCAAAACAAAACATGTGTTGAGCACCATGTTTATTTTTGAGTATAGCTTGGCGGATCTGACTCCGAGAGAGAAATCTTGAAGAACAATTGAAGAATGAAAAGAATCCTTGAGGAACCACCATGTAGAGCCTCAATGAAGAACTCCGGTAATAAAAGGATGATGAAAAGAAAGAGAAGTTGAAAACACAAGGTGAAGCCTTGCGATGATTTAGATGGGTCTCCGCGACGAGATAAAGCGGAAAAGTTGGAACTCCGGAAAAAAAAGAAGATGAAACAAATGAAACCGAGAATTTTTTCATCATGAACAAACTCCGAAAGAAGGAATTGAATTTACTCGATGAAACAAAAATAAGAATTACATTATGCTCATCCTTCACCAATTAAATTGATGACAAGCAATGGATTTGGCATACTACTTATTCCCGTAGAAAGGATTAAAAGAGATATAGCGCAAACTTGAGAAGGTCTTCAACGAACCACCGGTAGGATTGGAAAGAACGAATGAATTGATATGATGAACAAGGAAGAGAGATCTTGAAAGAACCACCGTAAGAATTGAAAATGAAAGTAGCAAAGGCACAATTCACCGGGAATAATTGGAAAACGAATGAAGATACTTGAGGGGATTTAGATACATGAGAATGAAGAGAACATGAACTGATTAGAGGATATTTGAACGATTCACCGGTAAGATTTGGAGAATGATGGCTGCACGCTAAGAATAAAGAATTATGACATGATGGACTTCGGAGGGAAGAAAATTGGAAACAACTCATGAAATACTCCGGATGGTAAGAAAAGAATTCTCACATTCGAAAACAATAATGAGAGGATGGCATCAAGCTAGCCCCATGAATCTTGAAGAGAATAGAGCAAGATTAAAGAGAAACTCTGGGAGAATGAAAAAGAGGAAAGGTTGGACCAAAGATGAAAAGAATTTGAAAGATCTTGGAGAAAAGCAATATGACTGATGAAAATTCATTCTTACGTCAAACTTGGAGAATAATTTAGGATAGCTCTGGGAAAATAGAAGAGTCAGGTAAGATCCTGGTAAAAGACCTGTGGGTTAGGGCCCACTCCAAAGAACACCGTTGAAAAGATTTAAGAGATATTGCACCGGTTGAATTAAATGACTTGAATGAGATAGCAATCTCGAAAGAGCTTGAACGAATGCAGAGTGGAAACACGAATCTTCGAGATATCTTGAGCACTCCGGAATAACAAATAGCGAGAAGTAGAATGATAATGAGGTGCACCGGCATGAGAAGCATTGAAATGAGGAGAAAGGTATGATCAACAAAACTTTACTTGAATCCACCGGAGAAGAGAAAGGAATGAGGAATGACGAACTAGTAGAACATCTTCTTGAGAACCACCGGGTAAGAACATTGATTGAAAAGAATGAAGAGACTTCACATGAATAAATGGATACTTGATTAAGAAATCTGTGTCCTTGAAGAAAAAGGGTGGGTGGGCGGGAAAAACAAAGACAACTTGGGACGGATGAAACAAACACTGTTGAGAAAACTTAGAAATGATCTTGCGGATGGGGAGAATGATCGGATCCATTTGAAGAGAAGCACGCCAGTAGGAAAAGAATTAACATGACAATCTCAGTGATCAAAAGGATTAGTATTCACATAGCAACATGAGAACACCGTTTAGGAAAGGTATGGATTCAACATTTGACTTCGAAGCAACTCGAATACCACAAATAAAACAAAACAAAGGATTTGGCTTGCAGAATAAGCCGGAACAAACATATGATAGAGATTTAGTCCGAAGTTTTAAGTGGTGGGGCCTACGGGCTCAATAAATGACAACACCATCATGTACAAGGCGAGTGCACATGACATCTGAAGCGTCCCAGTCGGCATAGCCAAGGACTCTTTAAGACACAACGAGACCATTTGTAAAATCAACCGTGAATAGGCGGACCACTAGACGTCGAACCCCAATTTCATATCATACATCCGTCGAAAAGATATCCTAAGAGCTACTTGAATTCCCACCTATGAAACTCCCGAAACTTTCTGGTTATGCAATCTGGTGTTGGGGATACAGGGGAGCAATATATATCACCCAAACTAACAATCCCTACATCCAGTTGTATCCATCCGTCAACACATAACCAAGAAACCTTCGGAAATCGTCTACCTCAACCTTCGAAAAGCATCCGTTATACGAGTCATGGCAATACTCCCGTACTCACCACAGTACTGGGTTAACGGGGTTATCTCACCAACTGACTACATAAAAGAGATTTTCGATGTCGGCGTACTAAACTCAGGTATTCCAGAACTGCAACGATAAAATTATGACGACAACACCTCGGAGCTCAACTCCCCGGGACACTGCCACAACCCCTAAATGACAGGAGGCAACCAAGACAATGTTGTCATCATAAGAATATCGGAACGATCCCAAGATACCCGCGTGATCCTAAAAAAAATTTTTTAGTGAAATTTGAGAAGAGAAGAGTCAAAACTCTACGTCAGGATACCTCACCAGAAGGTCGAAGGGACTGGGGAGTAAAAAGAATTCCTAACTCTCCGATATATATAATCCTAAGTGACTCAAAACTTTTTTTTCTAGACACAACTCGGCCACTAAAAACGATCAAGCAGTGGGGGCTCCTAAGGTCGGGGATGGCTCTGATTACCAACTTGTAACGCCCTCGATGCGGCTATATCTCCCACGTGTCGAAGCACGACTTAGAGGCATAACCGCATTGAAAGCAATGTCGCAAGTGAGGTAATCTTCACACAACCCATTTAATACATAAGGGAAAGAGATACATAGTTGGCTTACAATCGCCACTTCACACAATTACATGAATAAAGCATTACATCATCCAGATACAATCAAGGTCCGACTACGGAACCAAAATAAAGAAGAACCCCAAATCGACAAAGGACCTGATCGACCCCAACTGGGCTCCCTCTTGATCAACTAGGACGAAACAACACAAATGGCAAGATCTTCAAAGAGCTCCTCCTTGAGCTTGGATGTGTCACTGCTTTCGGTAACATAGGCACCGCAAACTGGTTTTGGAAGTATCCGGTGAGTCACGAGGACTCAGCAATCTCACACCGCGAGATCAAGACTATTTAAGCTTATGGGTAAGGTAAAGGCATGAGGTGGAGCTGCAGCAGCGACTAGCATAAGCGGAGGCTAACATACGCAAATGAGAGCGAGAAGAGAAGGCAAAGCACGGTCGTCAAAAGTATGATCAAGAAGTGATCCTATAACAACCTCGTCAAGCATAACTCCAACACCGTGTTCACTTCCGGACTCACGGAAAGAGACCATCACGGTAACACACACGGTTGATGTATTTTAATTAAGGTCAACTTCAGGTTTTCTACAACGGACATTAACAAATTCCCATCGCCACATAACCGCAGGCACGGCTCTCGAAAGTTTATACCTGCGGGGTGTCCCAACAGCCCATGACAAGCTCTCGCGATCATCGAAGGAATAGACCTTCACCGAGACACTCCGATCAGGCTCGGAATCCGGTACATCAAGACATTTCACAATGGTAAAACAAGACCAGCAAAAGCCGCCCGATCGCCGACAATCCCGATAGGAGCTGCACATATCTCGTTCTCGAGGCAACACCGGATAGGTCAGCCTCTGAGTAAAACCAGCCCTCGAGTTGCCCGAGGTGGCCCATGATCTGCCGGTTCGGACCAACACTTAGACAAGCACCGGCCGGGGGCTAAAATAAAGATGACCCTCGAGAGAAGCGACTCCCAAGGGAAAAAGTAGGTGGTGGTGAGGCAAATGGTAAAAGGCAATGTTGGGCCTTTTTGGACAAGTTTTATTCAAAGCGAACTGTCGGGGGTCCCATAAATCACCCGACAGCGTAAGGGGCGCAAAATCCGGGAACATAACACGGTATGGCGGAAACTAGGGCGGCAAGAGTGGAACAAAACACCGGGCATAAGGCCGAGCCTTCCACCCTTTACCAAGTATATAGATGCATTAATAATATAAGAGATATTGTGATATCCCAACAAGTAACCATGTTCCAACAAGGAACAACATCTCCATGTTCAACAAGGAACAAACTTCAATCTTCACTGCAACTAACAACGCTATAAGAGGGCTGAGCAAAGCGGTAACATAGCCAAACAACGGTTTGCATAGGAAAAGGTGTCAAAGGTTAGGGGTTTGACATGGCAATTTGGGAGGCTGACAAGCAAAAGGTAGGCATCGTAGCATTGGCATAGCAAAGAAGCGAGCAAACTAGCATAGCAAAGATAGTAGTGATTTCGAGGGTATGGTCATCTTGCGCAAGGTTCTCGAGTTGTCGAAGACTTGATCCTCGTGAGGCGTTCTCAACAGGCTCCTCGTACACGTACTCGTCTCCGGCTCTACCCAAAGCAAGAACACAAACAACGGAACCACAATCAAACAAGGAACAATGCACAAGCAATATGATCTGATACATGACATGCGATGCGAGATGTGATATGCAATGCATATGTATGCTCGGAAGGAAAATGATGAACGGGCATCAACTTGGCAAACCAAGTATGCCGCTGGAAAGATGAGGCGATTTCGGTTGAAATCGATATAAAGATCACGGAATCGGATGCACGGTTTGCAAATGACAAGCAAAACAAGAATGCGCCAATCTGCGTTTAACAGCCCGATACTACTTAGCACTCAACACGAAACTATGCTACAGCACCCCAACATAAAAACAAAGCATATGACAACGAACTACAGGAGATGCTTAACAAAGAGGAACACTGAGCTACGGCTAAATCACGTCATAACATGTTCAAACAAGCATGGAGAAAGTGCTCAAAATATCAGGTTCACAGACTTAGTGAAAAAACTAGCATACCAGGAATTAACATCAGGAAGGCATGTTTAGAGCAAGCAAACAACATGCTACAGGAACTTATAATAGCAAAGCAAGGCATGACATGATTCTACTCAAAGCATATTTCAATAGTCCCTTACTGACCATAAGCCAAAAAGGACTCTAAGAAATGATGGCACCCATGTAAACATGGCAAGTTTTATTACAGATTTCAGACTTAGTGAAAATATCAGGACATGGCCAAAACAGATTCAACATGGCATGTTCGTGAGCTCGATGCACTCACTACAGAGCAATACATGGCATGGCAAGGCAACCAACAGTAAGAAGGCATGTTTATGAAGCTAAGCATGGCAAGAGCAAGGTCATAGCATACACGGATCAACTACAACGACCTCGTGAAAATTGAATCTCATGCAAACAATCTGTCAGGAAACATTTTCAAGCAACTTTAGAGCAAGATATGAACATGTTCCAGCAGGCTATAAATGCAAACAAGGGCATGAATGGATAGAGCAAGACATGTATATCAAAACATGTTTATAGAGCACCTCCAGATTATGCATAGAATGATTAGTGGAAGCATGTTAACATGGCATCAAATTATAACAGAATCTGTCTAGCAAAACAACAACAGCAACTACCCTACTTTACAAGCTCAAAGCACTCACTACAAGCATCACAAAAATACAAGGTCAACACCCCTGGAAAGATGGCATGGCCTAGTCCAACATTCATGTAGAGCTCATACTCATAGGATGCACACATAAATCATGGCAAAAATGACAAAATAGCTCGAGCTGATAAGATTCTGAAACTAACGATCTGAAGCTATCTTCCAACAGCATTTCGGGCATCAAGATGAGCTCAAATGCAAATGATGCAATGGAATGAAATGATGTACTCGTCGAGGCGAACAATTTGACATATTATACGCGCAAAACGGAGCTACGGTTGCTGAGATGTGATGCGATGAAAATGCATGAAAACGATAGAATCCTGGGGACTTAGAGAAAATATCACCTCGGGGAAAGTGGGCCGGGGTGGAGCAGGATGGAGAGATCCGGGGTCGGGGGCGGCGTTTGGATCCGGGCTTAGTGGATCTGGTCCAGGCCGCGGATCTCGCCGGAGGCAGGGAAGATGGCCGGCGGTGGAGGCGGGTCGCCGGGAGGCGGCTCGGTGCAGTGAAGGCGTGGCGCGGGGCGCAGGAGCACGCTGAGAGGGAGAGGCGGCGGCCGAAGAGCGCCTTGAGCAGAGCGGCGAAGCGCGCCCATGGCAGGAGGCGGAGGCTTCTGGCGCAGAGGCCTTGTGCAACAGAGGAGGAAGCAGCGGCAGCCCGGCAGGAAGCAGCCGCGGCGCATGGCCAGCGATCTGGTCGGCAGTGGCAGCGAGAAGCGGATGGCAATGGCTTGGCGGCGGCAGTGTGGGCATGGCCAGCGTGTGTGAACTCATGTGAGCCAATCCAGGTCCCATGCCGCCATGGAGGAGAGGGACTTGATGCCACGTGGCGGCGCGGTTGGACCCGAGGCGGGTGGGGTGACGTGGCGCGAGATTGGTCCGGCGGCGTGGCGGCTGGGCGTGTCCGGCAGTGCGGACACGTCCGCGGAGAGGAGAGATTTAGGGTTTCGGGGAAAATATCCGCGAAAAATGGAGGGAGGGCTTATATATAGGTAGAGGGAGCTAGGAGTGTCCAAATGAGGTGCGGTTTTGGCCTTGATCGTGATCGAACGACCGAGAGCATGGAGAGGAGTTAGATGGGTTTTGGGCCACTTTGGAAGGGTGTTGGGCTGGAAACAAAGAGGGGTTTGCGGTTACCGGTTAACCGTTGGAGTATCAAACGACCTCCAAATGGCACGAAACTTGACAGCGGTCTACGGTGCTATACCAAGGCCGCTTGGCAAACCTCGGCCATTCGAGAAAGTTTAATACCCGCACAAGAGAAGAGGCAAAAGGGGAAGCAGGAGGACATAGGAGTGCCGGATTGCAAAAGCGGACAACGGGGAAAAGGTTGGAAGCATGAGGCGAACATGTATGCAAAATGAAATGCACATGATGACATGATAAAATGCAAATGATGACATGGCAAAGTGCAACACGCAAGCAAATGACATGGCAACAACGCGAATAACTGGCGGACACCTGGCGCATCGGAACCGGGGTGTCACACTTCTACTACAAGCCGGATACAAGTCCGGGTCTTGATTCCTTGTAAGGAAGATATTCCTTACGCCTTTCCTCTTAAGCTGGCCTACCATAACGTAAGTCGGCCTTCTGGGCCTTGAGCCTCCTGGGCCCCCGGGTCTTGTCGCTCCTCTGATCCGCTTGCCAGGTCACCCATAAGTCGCCAGGATCGGGCGGGTCACTTAGTGTGTCGTCCAGCCAGGGCGGGTCATTAGTGAGTCGCCAAGTCCGGACGGGTTATACTTCCGGCCGGGTTACACCGCGGGGTATATCCCCGACACAATAGTAATAAGTTGAATCGATACCCTTGTTTTAACAGAGGCAAAAAGGAAACAATTAATTGCCGATAAAGGAGGATGAAACAAACGGTGACAGAAAGAAGCATCTAACTTATCTTGGATGGAAAACAAAGTAGGATAGTAGCATTTCTAAAATGGTTGCATTCATTCATATTAACAGAGACATTCTCTTGAAACATCATTTGTTAAAAAAATGTAATTTACTTTTAACAGCAACATTGCTTCAATTTTCCGGCAGCATTCTTAGATTAACAACAACAAAATAGTTGTATGAGACATGCCAGCACCATGTGCGTATAAATGGGTGATGCAGAGTATGTAGCCAAGCAGCATATACGCGTTGGTCCCATATTTGTTCTATTTGAACCTTTTTCCTCTGTGAGGGCAGCAAATCTAGTCCTGCACAAACTACCCGACCCCCCAATTTCTTTCCCTTCTCAACAAAAAGATCGGTTCCTTATAGATGTGTGTATCGGGTTACCCCACTTTTTCCTTTTCGACCAACAAAGCGGCTGGATAGCCAGCCTATACTACTTTCCGCCCCTCCTTTCCTCATTGAACCACGTCCTAGATTCTTGCTCCAGCCCACCGCACCTTTCTTTCCTCTTTGAACCAAGACCTAGATTCGGCTACAGATCGAAAAAGATCCACATGCAGCTAGAAAGCAGCGGTTTTAAAAAACTTATACCTTAGGGTCGTCGAGATGTGGCAAGGCGTGCGGCGGGAGGCGGATCTGCCCACACTACGTCTGGCAGCGAGGAACAAGGGGCGGTGGCCCTCCAAGACAAAGCGCTGGGTGAAAGAGAACAACGCAGCCGGCAGTGGGTTGCCTCCCTCGCCGAAAGCGATAGAGTGAACGCTGCACCTCCTCCCCTTCCCGGTGCGACGGGATACGGACGCCTCCTTCACTAGCTGTGAGGGGGAGACAGAGACAAGAGGCCAACCCAGTCTTGTTTAGATCTGGTGAAGAGAGGGTCAGAGACCGTGAATATAGCAAACCCTAGCAAATGAACGCTGAGCCTCCAACGTGTATACATATATGTAGTGCGGCGAGAGTGTGGAGAGTGCAAACCCTAGCGAACAAGCGTTGAGGCTCCAGCTTATATATATATACTACTGTAGTACGGACTGAGATCCGGTGCCTTCACTGCACGTGCTTTTGGCTATATGACAGGTGAGCCAACCACATTTTGGGCCCACCTGTCATAAACCCAAAGGCAGGTGCACTAAGTCAATGAAGCTGCGTCCATATAGTACTCTCGTTTATACGACTAATATATAGTGGAGTGGTTTTGTTATTCTCTCCATAACAATCGTTTTAAATTGTGTAAATCAAGCGAAACTCTTTATTTAATGTACAGTGAAGAAAACTACTACTACTTCCGATGAACTAACGATCCATGCCCACAGCGTCACAGTAGCACTTCCTATCCTTCACGTGTGGTACACTACCCTCCGTTAAGTGAACAACCACAGATCGCCAAATTATCAAAAGCGTGTGAGTGTACAAATAAAAATTTTAATTTCAATTATCGAGAAAGGTTTGAGAGTATTACAAAGTTTGACTTGATCAAATCTAATATCTTGAGTAAATAAAATGGAGGCTACTCGTCCATCCGGTTTTTAGTCCACACCATTTTTAAATCAAAGTTACTAGCTGGACAAATAAAATTACAGGGAGCTGGAGACAAAATTGTGAGAAGGCTTAGAAATCAATACAAAACTTATGCTCTTAGTACCAAGCGTCGATCCTTCTTGAGGAGACATTTGGTTCATAGCCAATTGTGTGATAAAATTGCACCAACGTGAAAGGCATTGCGTCTCCAACACAACCAAGGTGAGCGACGAGCGATATCATCTTTGTGCGTAACAAGCAAAAGCAGCGATGGAAGACATCTTGTTTTTCATTGAAAATCAATCAGCTTCACCACCGGCGCAACCATGAGGCGCAACCATGAGCATCGATAGGTCATCGTGGTGATGCATCATCCATTTGGCATCAAGTTTGGGTGAGGCACCTATGAAGTTCGACAAATCCTCACCGTGGTCTGTTTCTTCTCGGTAATCAAGCTCAAGGAAGGAAGAACCACGTGGTAGAGGACGATGGCGGAACAACAATGGCCATCAATTTTGTGCAGTTCCACTAAAATTGAGGAAGACATGCGGGTATGGAATCGCATCGCTGTTTCCAAAAATATAAAAAAGGGATATGGTGTTGTTACTTTGTTTTACAAGATTAGCAACGACATCTCAATTGTCAATAAGAGTTAATGAAAAGTACACCAACAAACAGAAGCATCATAATTATCTTGATGGGAACTAGACCAGGATACCCGAGAAAAAAAAGCATTTCTTCATTTAACCAGTGATAGTACTACAACCATATGGACAATGGCTGCACAACCACCATGTATTTTTTGTCGAAACAACATGTATACCTCCACCGAGGCGTAAATCAGGACAACTTTTCGAGTGGCATTTCCTCTATAATACTACTAATAGGTGATGTTGGACCAGCCGACGAACCCTAGCTACTATGCATGGGGAGCTGGGGAGTAGTCGCATAGAAGAAAACCCGCACTTGGCGACACAGGGGAGCTAGACCAGTCAAGAAGTTATACCTCGGTGGGCGAGATGTTGTTTAGGCGGGCGGGCGGATTTGTCCACACAGCGGCAGCGAACAAGGCGCGGAGGTTCTTCGTCCGTGCAGCGCCCGACTCAGAGGACGGTCTTGCTCGGCTTCCTCCGTCGGCCGGCAGTGTAGCGTCGCTAACGCTGCACCTCCTCACCTCCATAGCAGACGGGATTCGGCGGATCTGTGATCACCGTGAGGAGAGAGATAGAGTGGACACTGTCATCTTGTTTTGATATGGAGAGGGTGAGAGAGCGAGACGCGAGAAACTCTATCAAACAAGAGGCTATATGTCGGGGCGTGGCTCTCTCTCTCTGTGGCCCCGAGCACCTATGGGGCACGGGGGCCCCTTCTCGTTCGGCAAGGGAGCGGAGGGCATGCGCAGAGCAGATCGAGGTCGAGCAGCTGGGGAGGCAGGCAATTTTACCCAGCTTCGGGGCTCTCCGGGGAGATAACACCCCTACTGCTGCTTTGTGTTTGTTATTTGATCTTGCTCGAGCGTGTGAGCATATGGTGGTGTCCTGGGTATCGAATGGACCGAACCTCTTCTACGTGCGCATGGGCCTCCCTTTTATAGTCTGACGGGGGGGGGGCATCCACAGGTGGCAGCATAGGAAGAGGGGGTAGAAAGGTAAAATCGCAGGTTGGTACAGCAGATTACTGTGATGCCCTACCTAACTCGACGGCGGGGACAAGGGCATTAAATGCCCGTCTGGTGCATAACAGTGTAAAGAAACGACCGTTAGGTGAACCTCCGGTTGCCACGATGGCGCCTCCGTCAGCTCCGTTTGCCACCTCGCTCCGCATGGCTGCGTCGTGCCCCTCCACGTGCCCTTGGGATGGCCTTGTGACGACACGTCACTGGGTGCGCTGGAGTTTGGGTGGCAGCCTTGCTGCGGCCCTTCTCTTGTTGTGCCGGCAAGCTTGCCGGCCGTCGGACCTTGTCGGGACGCGCGGGGCGCCGCGGCAAGTCTTCTGGTGATGCCTTGGTTGGCCTACCCGGCAAGCTCTTCTTGCCGGGGCCTTCGTTTTCTTGGTTCGTACTTTGTTCTTGAATGGCAGTAATAGGGAATGGTGGAGGGCCTCGGCGGGCGCCCGACAAGCCTTGCCGCGAGGTCTTCTGTTGCCCGTGCACAAGTTCGGGTACTAAGGTACCCTACTTTAGTACAAGCAGAGCCCCGGGCTGGGCCATACAGTGCGGCGTTGTTGGGCGGGCCCAAAACAGATCTGCGAACACGCGTGGCCTAAGTCCGCCTGACATCGGGCCCCGTGTCCACCGCGCCCTCCATAGCGGCACGCGTCGATTCTGGCGTCGTGGGAGGCGTGGGTGGGCGTGCGATCTTTAAGGCATCCACCCCGTGATCACGGTGCAGGCGAGTCACTTCACCGTCGCTCCGGCTCCGCTTTTTCGCCCGCGGCTCTCATGCGTGGGGGTCGTGGCGGCGAAGGTGGGAGACCGAGCCGTCCGCAGGCGAGATTGGCGGGTCGGCCCGCTCCTCTGCCCTCCTTGCTCACGATTGGCTGGCGAGGCGGCCGAGCCCCCCCGCGCCCTTTAAAAAGGCGGAAGGGGGCACAATAGTCTCGCACTTCTTCTTCTTCCCGTCTCCAACTCCGCTACCCTTCCCCCATCGCCATGGAGGAGGGAATCCTGTCCTTCAGCGGTGGCAGCGAGGTTGTCTCCAGGCAGCGCGCCTCTCCTATCCAGCGCTGCTGGCGTGCGGGCCGGCCGCGAGGAAGAGGGAGGCGAGGCCGTGACGAGGTCGTGGGCGTGGTGAGTGCTCGGGGGAGGCGGCGGGCGATCGCCACCCCGCCTCTGCTGGCAGCTCCTCTCCTTGAGGCGGTCCATCTTGGGGCGACCCACAGGAGTTCTTCATCAAGCTGCGCCGAGCACCTCGTCGCCGCCTCCATTGCCGGCCCGTTCGCGGCGCGATGGAACGGATCCGCCCGAGATGTTGGAGTTGCGCATGAGGGCTGCGGGATCAGCGGCACTCGAGTGGCGTCGTATCCCAGCCCGGCGTGATGTACTTTGATCGAGGTGGAAAATGTTTGCGCATCCACAGCAGGCGGGGGTTTACCCTCCATTTTAAGTTAATGGAGGCGACCTTCTCGCCGTCAAGGTCTTGAGGACTCCGGCACCGGGCGAGATCTTGTGTGGACAGCTCCTCCGATGCGAAGGCCCCTCCTCGGCGAGAGTAGCGAGGAGGGAGCGGCAGCGACAGCGAGGATGGCGGGTCCGACTAGGCGTCGGATGCTGCCTCGCGCGCCACCGGCGACCCCATCATCCGGGTCGCCGGCCTTCTGAACTCCCCGGGGCCGTCTCCTTGGGCGGCTGGCATAGGGAGGCTGCGGAAGAGGAAGAGGGGTGGCGGCAAGGCCGTCAAGTCGAATCTGAGGCGAGAGCCCTCGGCAGCGTCTTGGCGTCCGTCGCCCGTCTTCAAGCTCGCCTCCGGCGCCTCCGTCTCCGCCAAGCTCTGGCGGCCCAGGAAGTTCTCTTGGTGTCTTCTGGCCCGTAGCTCTCCTAGGCGTCCCTTTTGCCCTCCCTGGCAAGCTTCTCTTGCCGGGGCCTCCTTGACCTACCTCCTGAACAGAGAAACAGGAGAGGGATTACGGGCATCTTATCTTTTAATTTGTAAGCCTTCGGGCCTTAGCTGTATTTAAAGTCTGTAATCCTCTCTATCATGTTTTCATCCTCTATGGACTTGTACTAAAGCTGGGATGTTTTTAATGAAAGAGGGGGCGCTTGCGGACTAAGTCCTTTACTTGATTTTGTGCCTTGTCGTTCCCACCCTCGCTTCTAGGGGACTTGCGAGCGAACACACTTCTTGAGTGCGGGACATCAGCAGCCAGCTGGCGGCGTTGCTTCCGCAAGAAACCTTGCCGGGCGATTCTGGCGCTTGTGTTGTTAGCGGACTCGGAAACAAGTCAAGAGGCAACTTGGCCGCGACTTCGCTCCTCCAGCGCCTGAGCTTCTTTTACAAGGCACACTCGTTCAGGGCAGCTCCGCCCCCCTCAGTCCATAAGAGGATGCATGACGAGGGATGAAAAAAACTCATCTGGCGCCGCAGCCCCCGGCGGCTCTAGCTTGCCGGGGAGAAATCTTGGCATTTGCAGCCCCCGACAACTTTGGCTCCGCCAAGACCCAGGTGCCGGTGCGCCTTCTTTTGTCCTTGTCGCCGACGCCGCGGCCTCCGGGGGCCCTATCCTGTCGCGAAGGAACTTTGGCATTTGCAGCCCCCAGCGAAGCTGGCTTGCCGGGGCCCCTGTGCCAGCGCGCCCTTCGGGCCTCTCCTTGTCACTGTTATTACAGCCACGAAAATAGCTGAGGCCGTGCTGTAATAAGTTTATTATTATATATATATATATTTTGTGTGACTTTGCAAAGCGATGCCATGCTTTGCCCTTCGTATGTTTGTACTCTACGCTCTTTTAGGGAACTTGCCGGCGCTAACACACTTGCTGAGTGCGGAATATCAGCAGCCCGATGGCGGTGTTGTATCCGGCAAGAAACCAACTCGGGCGATTCGGCGCACTTGTATTGTTAGCGGACTCGGAAACAAAGCAAGGGCGCAACAACGAATTGGTTCCTCCGCGCCTGAGTTTTTCATTACAAAGGATGGGCCTTTCGAGGACATAACACAAGGTCATAGGACTAAAAAGTGCTCTGTATAAGATCTTGGGTGACTTAGCTTTTCCGTCTTGATGATCCGCCGAGGCTGTGCTTCTTCCCTGATCTTCCCCCTTTGTATGTTTTCATCCTTACGCTTTCGAGGAACCATCGGCGCAAACACACTTGCTGGCGCGCAGGCATCGGACCAGCTGGCGGTGTTGCTTCCGGCGGGAAGAACTCGTCGGGCTGGTTGCGGTGTGCTTTTATCGTCGAGCGGACTCGAAACGGATCGACGGTGCAACCCAACCACGATCCGACCCCTCTGTGCTCGGGTTCTTCATACAAAGTATGGGTTTTCGAGGAGCACAACTCAAAGTTGAGCTTAGCAGCTTTCTTTGTCTCATCGGTGGCGAGCTCGATGGCGCGTCCTCGGCGATGGCGCGGCACTCGGAGGCGTGCTTGCGGGCGGGCACGAGCCGTTCTTGCGGGCTTAGTCTTTGGTTGGTCTGCCTTTGCCTTCTCACACTTGCGGTGGAGCTCGATGGTGCGTCCTCGGCGGCAGCGCGCACACGGGGAGGTGTGCTTGCGAAGTGGGCATCGAGCTATCCTTGTCGGACTTGGCTTTCTTCTTCCCGGGGAGCTTCGGCGGCAAGTGGCTCGCGCTCACGCTCTGCTCTTGCTTCCCGGTAGATCTTGTCGGCGCAGATGAGTGCATCCCTCTTGTCGCCTTGGACTGAAATGACACTCATCGGGCCAGGAATCTTGAGCACATTGTACGCGTAGTGAGAGGCCGCCATGAACTTGGCAAGCGCGGGTCGGCCGAGTATCCCATTGTAGGGCAATGGGATATCAATACGTCGAATGTGACCCTCTCGATCTGAAGTTCAGTTTGCTGCCCGAGCGTCGCGGCAATGTGATCTTCCCTTGGGCTTGCTCCTTCGGATTTATCCCTTGAAAGGTGCGGTCTCTTGAGCTCATTGTCGGGGATCTGGAGCTTCTTGAGTCTGCGGAGAAATCAGGTTCAGGCCGGCCCGCCGTCAACCAACATCTTCGTGACCTTGAGGTTGCGGATTGTTAGTGAGACCAACATCGGCAAGCACCCGACCGCGGCAGCGGTCAGGGTGGTCCTCAACGTCAAAAGCGATGGGCGTGCGGACCACTTCGAGGCTTGCGGCGCCTCGACGGACGGCTCCGGGCGTTTACCTCTCGCACCCACTGCTTGAGTTGGCGGTGCGAGGTGTGCAAAGAGGCGCCGCTGTCGATGCACAACACTTCTGTCGCTTTCTAAAACTCTTGATCATCAGTCTCATCTTCCTCCATCTCATCATCTTCGTCTTCATCTTCGTCCTTGTCACGGCCGCGGGGAGGCCTGTCTCCTTGCCGTGGCTTGGCCTTGCCGCGGTGCCCTCCCCGGGCGGGAAGCTTCTTGCCGGATCCTCCGCCACCTCCCTGGGCTCTCTCCTTATCGCGGCGCTCGTATTCGGCTTTCTGTAGCTCCGTCATCTGCTCGACTTTCTTGCAGGTTTGGAGATCATGGCCCTTGGTGCGGTGGATCTTGCAATATCGCTTGCCGGAGCCGTCCTGCTTGTCGGCGGCTACCACAGCCTCGCCGGAGTCGTCGGTCTTGGCCTTGTCGGAGCCGCCCCCGTTGCCAGAATGCTCAATAGCTAGTACATCCTTAGCTTTTCTCTTCCTATTGTTCCGCCTCCGACTCTTCCTTGCCGGGGCGGCATCCTCCTTGTCGAGATCATACGCTCCGGCAACCTCTCCGGATTTTCCTCCCTCCTCAGCCCGTGCACACTTGTCGGCCGAGCATAGAGCTCGTGACATCTACGATCTTGCACATCGCCATCTCCTCCCTCATCCTGCGGTTATACGCGTTTCGATGAAGCAGCGATAACCGCGGCGGTGGGCGTCACAGGATGTTCGCTGCACTTGGCTGAATCTTTGTATATACTTGCTTGAGGGCTCCCCTCTTTACGGGCGAGCAAGTGGAGGTCACTCTCCTGGCCATGAGGCTTGTGGCCACCGTGAAAGCGCCGACAAAGCGATGGCTGCAGGTCCGCCCATGAAGAGATGGAGCCGTCCGGCAAGTGCATGAGCCAAGATCGGCGTTAGGCTTGAATACCAGCGGGAAGTAGTTGGCGAGATCTTCTCGTCGCGCCCCGACAGCTTTGCATCGCGATGGTGTAGATCTTGATGAACTCCGACGGGTGAATCCTGCCGTCATACTTCTCGAACGCGTCGGCTTGAAGTTCTTGGTTTTGGGCCTTTGGACTTGCCGCAGCTCGCGGGTGAGCGCAGGGCAGCTGCCGCGTCTGACAAGTCGCTGGTTCTCGGCGCGTCCATGTCGACGGCGGCCCAGGTAGCTGGTCAGATTGACGTCGCGCTTCTCTCGGCGCTTCGATCACGAAAAGCGGCGTCTTCGTGTTGCCGCTCAGGAGAGCGTGGCGCTGATCACGGTGAGTCCATGGGTCCGGCAACCTTGATGGAGTCGGCGTCGGGGTTGGTCCGCGGTGGCGATCTTAGCCTTCGGGGTTGGGAGTGCCTGAGGTGGCACCCCAGCGGTCTTGTCGGTGTCGGCTTGCGCTGGCGCCTGCGAACCTCGACACGCTTCGATCGCGGGGTTTATCGCCGTTAAGCGAAGCCGATGAGGCTGTAAATGGTCATCCTCGATCGTCGATCTTGTGCGGCGGTTGGAGGTAATCTAAAGCAGCCGGGCTCGGGCGGCGCTTCTCTCTGTCTTAGGTGGCGGTGGCGCCCGGCGGCGCGAGGCGAGGATGTGCTCGGACTCCCAAGCTGGATTGGGAGGAGCAACACCTCGTCCGGCGGCCGTACCTCACTCGCGCCCGACATCTTTGGCGTGCACGCAACCTTGAGCGTCCGCGACCCACCAGCAGCCTTGCTCCAACGCAAGCCGCAGTGCTAGGAGCACCGGGCGCTGATGACCTTGCACCTCTGGGAAGGTGCGGCGTCTGCACCATCGCCGGCGCTTGCGGGGCTTTGTTCTTGGATCTGGTGACGACGCCGCGTCCCCGTCGGTGCCGCTCCTCCTTGGCGTCCACTCCACCGCCTGCTTGCTCCGGCGGCGGTGGTGGGGTGATGTAAACGGGCGGCCACCTCAAAGCTTCTTCTTGGTGGCATGTTGGCGATAGCGTTGATGTACAGCGTGGAGACCGGATCGGATGCTCACGACCTCGGCCCCCTACAGCGCGCCAAAGATGTCGGGGCGTGGCTCTCTCTCTCTGTGACCCCGAGCACCTATGGGGCAAGGGGCCCCTCTGATTGACAGGGAGGCGGAGGCGTCTTGTGAGCAGATCGAGGTCGAACGCGCGGGGGAGACGGGCAATTTTTACCCAGCTTCGGGGCTCTCCGGGGAGATAACACCCCTACTACTGCTTTGTGTTTGTTATTTGATCTTGCTTGAGCATGTGAGCGTAAGGTGGTGTCCTGGGTATCGAATGGACCGAACCTCTTCTACGTGCGCATGGGCCTCCCTTTTATAGTCTGAAGGGGGGGGGGCATCCACAGGTGGCAGCGTAGGAAGAGGGGGTAGAAAGGTAAAATCGCAGGTTGGTACAACAGTGCACAACAGTGCCCTACCTAACTCTAATGGCAGGGGACAAGGGCATTAAATGCCCGTCTGGTGCATGTGATGTAAAAAAGCGACCAGTTAGGTGAACCTCCGGTTGCCACGATGGCACCTCCGTCAGCTCCGTTTGCCACCTTGCTCCGCATGGCTGCGTCGTGCCCCTCCACGTGCCCTTGGGATGGCCTTGTGACGACACGTCGCTGGGTGCGCTGGAGTTTGGGTGGCAACCTTGCATGACAAGTGCCTTGCCATGACCCTTCTCTTGTTGTCTTGGCAAGCTTGCGTGTCGGTTCTTGCCGAGCCTTGGAGCGCGCATGGCAAGTCTTCTGGTGATGCCTTGGTTGGCCTACCGGCAAGCTCTTCTTGCGGGGCCTTCGTTTCTTGGTTAGTACTTTGTTCTTGAATGTCGATAATAGGGAGCGGTGGAGGGCCTCGCGGGCGCCCAGCAAGCCTTGCTTGTGAGGTGCTCTGTTGCCCGTGCACAAGTTCGAGGTACTAAGTACCCCTACTTTAATACACCGACACTATAATGGAGTAAAAAATCTCTCCATAGCAGTGGTTTTAAATAGAATATCGCGTTCCCGAAAAAAAAAGCGAAAAGCTGGCGGACAATTTTTAAGAGTGCATCTAGGACACATCTAGATGTGACATTGTTATGTCACATCTAAGTTGATGTCCACTCTGTTTGTGGTCTATTTTTTTGTCCTAGTTTTTTTTTGTTTCTTGTTCTACATTATAAACTTGTGGGAGCTTAGATGTGATATCCTTAAATAACATCTAGATGTGAATTAGACAAACTGATTTTCTAATGTACCAAGAAAGAAAACTCGATCAAAAACACGCCCACACTTCAGTCGCGAGAGTAAATCGTGCACACACACATAGACATAGGCATGCATATCCGTGTTTACGTAAAATTCCATCTCCATCTCCATCTCCAATCATATTTGTCCAACTGGCACATTATTTACGTTGTTAACACAACAATATTAATGTACAACATCTCTTGTTTGCGGACGTCCGGACCGCTGCCACGGCCGGTCCTGACCAACCCGAACCCTCTTCATCACCCGCGCGTGCTTCCCGCCCGAAACGGTTAGTGCCGCATTCATTCCCGGCCAGAGCGGACACGACCTCTCACTGGCGCCTGCATTGAAGCGGCGTGCCGGCCATGAGAGCGTCGCCTGCGCCGCTTCCGAGTGCACGCGGCTGCTCCGCGTTCAAAGGTCGCAATAGCCGACTACAACATGCATGTAAAAAGTTCTTGTTAGTTTGTGCTAAAGCTAGCTGTCCTCCCCCAACTCGTCAATCTCTTCCAATAGTGCTAGTACTCCATGGCGCGATCCATCGACAAGCAGGCGGGAAAGTTATCGTATACTCGGTCTGCAGTGAGTGGCATGCCGAGCGACCGTGTGGGGTCGAGCTGTGGAGGAGGGCGAGACACGAACACAACAAACGTGATTTAAACGTTGGTTTTTCTCGATGGCGCGATCCAACGAAACGAAACGTTGGTTTCTCTTCGTTTCCATTTTTCTCCAGAAAAACGGAAACCTTTCACTCCATTTTCATTCCTATTACAAGTTGCCCCGTTACAACATTCCATCAAATACAAAGGAAAACTAACACGCATGCTGATGCATCTCAATGATTCACAGATCATAGCCAATATTTACTTCACAACTAAAGAAAAAGGTTGTGAGAGCGTGTACGAAAGAAAAACTACTGATGGGGTCACTACAACTTAAACCCTAAACCCTAAATATGATTTAATTTCTTGGCCAGGTAGAACCTGTCGAAGGAAAGATGGCTAGCATCCTCGGATCATACGATGCTTTTGTGCAGTTCCACTAAAATCGACCTGAGCATCCCTGATGGCAAAGATATTGAAGAAGTGTGATTAGAATAATAGTACTGGCACTACTTCATGAGACATAAACTCATCAGAAGTAGAAGCTGGTAGAAGTAGAGAAAGATCGACATGGAGATGGAGCTACGGCAGTGGAGCAAGCCGGCTCCAAAGGAAGATGGACTACAGGACGTCGGGCTGTAGCTAGAAGAGGCGGTTGGGACGCGACATCGGCCCATACCTCGGTGACCCCGATTGGGGCGCACCATTGTGGGTTTTCTCCTCGTCGATGTCGACCGCATCTCTGTGAGAACATTGTTCCCTTCCCCGGTGAGGATCGGGCCCGTTGTTCTATGCTTGTGAAGAGAGCAACCTAAGCAAGCGAGGCTTGTAGCAGGCTCCTGCTAGTGTATATATAGTGGTTTTCTTTTCTCTCCATATCAACCATTTTATATTGCGTCACGTGTCATTCAAGAGTGAAATGATGGTTGCTTCTTCCGACTAACTTCTTGTGTGATTTGGTTGCTCCTTAGTGGCCCCTACCGTACTCCCGTGCGTGTATGCAGCGATCCTGCGTACACATGGACACAAAAATGGCGTGGCGCCCTAATGCATGCATGTCCGAGCACACGACGGAACACACGGTCATGCTCAAGTGCTCAACCTACGTGCATGCACACACGTACTCGGTCGGGGTGAGCTAGTGACCGTATAAACACGGAAAATATAGATATTGAGTGCAATGGCGTATTATGAAGTCCTTGACCGTATTTTTACAAATATCTGATGACAGGCGGTGTATTTATCTCGTTTGAAATTAAGCCATATTAACCGGAGAGGAGGCGGTATGGACTAGCATTACTTTGATGTGTCCGTCAACTTGCGAGCGAGGAGAAGGTTGCGAGATGGGAGAAGCTTGCCGCGGTGGCTCGCAGGACAAGGAGAAACTTTTGACTAATGCAAGCTCTCCCTCGCTCGAGCGGTGGTGCGTCTGCAACGATTAATTCGGTGTCAGTTGCCAGAAGCATACACTATACTACTAGTGCTATTATTTTTCCACTTCCCGAATAGGCGAACAACCAAGCGCAAAGTTTACTAGTAGTACTAGTACTACTACTATAGTCTATAAAGGTATGTACTATACTACTACTAGGAACCGGATGGAGGAGCGTCTACACTCTTATTATAATTTTAAAATGTGATAAAGCAATCTTCAACACATTTGGTTCTCTTCGAGGGTTCTCGCATGTGATAATGGAAGTTGATTGCATGGAACACTTGCCACAATTCTCGCTTAATTCTGGCTCATATCCTATTACAAATAGTAGCGCTCGGTAATATTTCCTCTTTTTTTGTTATTCAGCATGTAAACAGGTCAGCAAACCTTGCGGCGCATCTTCATGCGAACCGTGCTTGCTGCACTTTGAATGTGGCCGAGAGCTGGCTTGATGAAACACCTCGCTTCCTACTTCTTTTTTTTGCGGGGTACCTTGCTTCCTAGTGACCAGTGTCTTGGCTAATCGTCCTAAGAATGCTTATATATGAATAAAGCTCTTTCATTTACCTGCAAAAAAGATTAAGCCATATTAACCGGAAAGGAGGAAGTATGGACTAGCACTACTTTTTGGTGTGTCCTGTCAACTCGCAGAACAAGGAGAAGCTTGCAGGACAAGGTGAAGCTCACTTACGCCTTTTGACTAATGCAACCTCCCTCGGTGGACATGCATCAGTCCATTCGGTGTCAGATTGTTAGAGGCATACACTATAGTACACAACATGCGTAGTACCATCATTGTTCGACCTCACGAAGAGGCGAAAAAAGCCTTGATAATGCGAGTAGTACTACTACTAGAACCGCATGGTGGGCGTCTGTACTCTTATTTTTATGTCGATAAAGTAGCGTTTATTCCAAACAAAAGGCGGAAAATGGCAACCCAACATGTAATGAATGATATCGATCAACCAACCATGCTCGAATATATCTTGGCCTCCGTGCGAGCCCGTCTGTGTGTTCTCGCTCCTCGTCTCTCTCAAGGGCAGCGGGTTGGCTCTTTGCGTCAATTGAGATCGGTTTGCTCACACTCCTATCCCACATGTCAGTGATATGCCAAGAGGAGGTGCGTTGACCGACTGGCCATACACGTACTTGGTTTTGTACCTTCATACTACTCCTCCCTCTGTCACAGTTTACAAGGCGCGCTTCATTATGATGCATTTCTCTCAAAGCATTTCCACCACCAGAGAGACTTTAGACGTGTTTGGTTTAATGCTCAATTAATTAGGGCATGGTAACCGCAATCAAGTCCACAATTTTCTCTCCATGTACTACTACTACGGAGTGGAGTAAGTGCATGCATGTGTGTACCCGGGGTGGAAGCACTGCATGAATGTGTGTACGCATTATTCCCTCTAGTAATAGACGCCGTGCTATAACTACCAATGCTATTTTTCAGGCCGATCGCTAGTCGCCTTGGTCCCACTGATTTTTTCCTTTTTTCTGAAGCGCGCTCTATAAACAGTGATGGATGGAGTAGTATGAGCGGATTCAAAGAAGAGTCTATTGATGGTTGCTTCTTCGGAGCAACTTACAGTGGGAAAGGTGGGGCTTATGATTTGACTGCTCATTACTCACTATTAATGCAGCGCAACGACCGGGCTGAGTCTCCCATGCGGTTGTGCACTACCCCTCGGTTCTTAAATATACTCGGAGTATTTGTCTTTCTAGAGATTTCAATGAGTGACTACTCAAATATTTGTCTTTTTAGAGATTTCAAATGGACTGGCACATACGGATGTATATAGACATATTTTAGAGTGTAGATTCACTCATTTTGCTCCGTATGTAGTCACTTGATGAAATCTCTAGAAAGACGAATAGAATATTTAGGAACGGAGGGAGTACACATACGAAGCAAAATGAGTGAATCTACACTCTAAAATATGCCTGTTTGAAATTTGTAAAAAGACAAATATTTAGGAACTAAGGAGTATAATTTTGTGCATGGCACATGGACCCGGATGATGAAGAGGCTTCTGGCAATGCTATCAAGCTTCCATCATTTGTTTACATAATTGACGTACTATACAAATAATTTTCCAGCGACATAAAATTGTACAATGGTGTGAGCTTTCAGCTTTTATTTTGCGTGTCTTGCCATCGATGCTCTTTCGGAAACAATAAAAAACTAACTTCCTTGCTAATGCATGTCAATTATTAGCAGATCAGAGCTAATAATTACATCACAACTGAAGACAAAGTTGTGATAAGGTGTTAAATTTAAATTGATCCATGCTTTCATTGGCGAACGTCCCCACTCTGTCTAAATCAACAAGGCATGTTGGGAAAAAAAGTAGCTGTCTGGAGCATGCAACATTCCGATCATTTTGTGCAGTTCCACTAAAATAGAGCTGAGCGTCCCTATTCCAAAGATATTAAGTGTGATTACGATAATAGAGGACTGTTGATGAAACAATAAACACATAAATAGAAGCCGGTCACCTTTGCAGTCTCTCTTAAGACTAACTAGTTGGAGAAGATTAGGCTCAGAGTTGGATGAGGAGGATAGAGCAAAACCAATCTTCCTTTGTGCAGTCGCACTGAAATGTAGAGACGTTGTCCGTGTGACATTTTAGTACAACTGCACAAAACACTCTTAAGAAAAAAGTGATTTGTGCAGTTCACCAAATGGTCGCAATAGCAACGAGGTGAAATGGATAGCCCTATTTGCAAAAAAGAGGTAGAAAGGAAACAATTACTGGCCAATAACAGTTGATGACACATGCGACAAAAAAAGAAGCATATTCCTTGTCCTAAGGGAAGATAACAACACGGTTGTGTTTGTCTAAAACGGTGTGAGGATGAGAATGCAATATGGAAAGTACACCGGACGAGCTACGTTTTGGGCAAAGAACTATGGAAGATCCACATGCAGCGACGTGGGAAGACAAGCAGTGGAGCAAGGCCGGAGGGGATACGGAGGTCGTCGGGATGTAACTAGGTGGCGGCGGGGCGGAATCATGGCAGGTGGCGTAGGCCCTACCGCGCCGGAGCTTGGTCAGAGAGAATGGTGTGTACCGCAGATCGGGACGTGCTGCCTCAGCGCCGTCGAATGGAGAAACGATGCACTTCCTCCCTTTCCCCCGGTGGGCGGTATGCGGCCGGATCAGTGACCAACGGTGAGAGAGAGAGGCCACCGTACTCCCTTTCCCCCGTCGGATGGGGTGCGGCCGAATCAGTGACCAACGGTGAGAGAGAGAGGCCACCGCGGCCTTGTGTGAGATACTCTGAAGAGCGACAAACTAGGCAAGCAGGCTCCATTGTATATAGTGGACGGACTACCTTTTTCTCCATAAAAATCATTTTATATTCTATGTACGTGCCATTGAGCGCTATAACTTTATTTAAAAATAACACGGCAACACATCAAGTTGAACATTGTTTCATGCACGCGTGGTACACGACCTCCCTAGGTAAACAACCGCTATAGGCATTCAAATTAGCACGTGGGCTGCCATTTCGTAAAGAAATGAGCTCCACCGTGTACCCGCGCGGGTGTGGCTGGGCACGAAGCGTGAGTACGTGCACAGTGCACCTATTCTCTTCTTGTATATGTACACCACCTATGTGGGGTTGTGTGAGAGAGATACAAACCTAGAAAGATATAGTGTGTGGGTTCTTGAGAGTTTTTTTGGGGGGTCAATCAAAAAATGTAACATATGCAATGTGTGTGAAATAGAGTCCTGGATATAACATATATATAGAGGGGGCGATCCACGAGAAGAGAGTGGAGGTATCATTGGCTTGAGGTGTCCATAGAATCGAAGAGAGGGATGATGTGTGTGTGTGTGCGCGCGATCGATAAAGAGTGCCATCGAATTTGTGTGTGCCCACGTCAAAGATATAGAGTGGCTGTCCTGCTACAACGTGAGAGGGGACATGTGCAGTTTGTCTATGTGTCATGGATACCTACCTGCAGCACTCGACTATCAGTGTGTGGTGGGGGAAGAGGGAGGCCCAATTAACTATAGAGGCACAATGGCTGGTATATGTGTGGAGGAGGAGAGATGCCTACGTCATGTATTAAGGAGATCGATCTGCCTCATGTATTAAGGGAGATCGATCGGCATCCATGGATATGTGCAGGAGAGGAATAAGGTTGGGAGAGAAACAGACTAGAGTGTTGGAGGGGGTGGTAGTGGAGTTGCTTCTAACAAATGGTGGGATAGGCTTGCTAGACAAACGGAGGGCACGCCCGCAATATCAATAAGAGAGGAGATGGTTGCTTGTTGTGCGTGCGTGCGTGTGAGAGATGGGTCAGGAGGCATGCACGAATGATGACGGGACGATGTGGCTGTGGTAAGCAGACATAACTACATAGGAAGATCAATCGCCCTTTGTTAGAGAAAGGAGAGACATAACTTGTGAGGTACTTCGATCGATGGGGGGGTAGTAATATATGTTGGGAGATTGATCGGTATACATGGATGTGTGTGTTAGAAGCAAATGAGGCATGAGGAGAAGGATAGAGAGAGAGGGATGCATCTAGGAGGTGGTACGAGAGGCATACTATATCGAGGGGGAAGGAGTGTGCGAGTATGAGAACGATGAAAAGAGTGGTGGGAGTGAGGCATGGACGGTGACAAGAGAAGAGGGGAAGGTTGTGTTTGTGCTAGGCACACCTGGCTAGAGAGGCATATCGATTGATGTGTGCCGTAAAGAAGGAGCTGGGGGGCCTACACACACCATGGGTGAACGACCTAAAGTGAAAAGACGATTTTGCACGATGGAGCTAGAGAATGCTGAGGGGGTGAGAGGGATGTGGCGTGTGCATGCACAAGAGAAAGTTAGCGCTAGCTACAAAGATAAGAGGGTTGTGTGGGTGTAAAAGACGAATAGAGATCATATATACTTCATTATAAAAAGCGAATTCGGATATTTGAAGAATTTATCATAGTGTTTTAAACCAACGCATGTGTGAATATATATAATGGTGATACACATGGTGTGGTTATGAACATGTTATACTACATTCAATATATTTTATCTCTACTCTTATACAAAAATGGAGTTATTGATGATGGTGTGCCTGCCATCCTGCATTATAGGTCGTCCGATTTATATCTGGCGGATAGCAAGGAAACTATGATGGTTGAAGTTGGCAACAATCATGATTGTAGATTTTTATTGAAATAGAGAAACAAATTCAAATTTAGTTTGAATTGCAGCGGTAGTATAGACAGTTGGAATGCACTAAAATGTTGGTATGAGTAGGTTATATGCATTATACAGCATGCAAAAAAAATCGGACATAACATGGATTCATACTCCCTCCTTCCATCTATATAGGGCGTAATGAGATTTTTAAGACCGCCTTTGACTATTGAAAAGATTAATAGTACATGACATGCACAATGTGAAAAATATATCAATGAAAGAACCTTTCACAGACGAATTTAACGGTGTGCTTTGTGTAAGTTGCATGTCATATATCATTGCTCTAATATTTGGTCAAAGTTAGCATCGAAAAACGCATTAGGCCCTATATAGATGGAAGGAGGGAGTAGCTTTGAATAGCATTTGTATAGTAAAACGGGGCAAGACTCTCTCTTTGTGTGGTGTGAATAGTTTTATTTTTTTTGTTTTCTTTTTGGTTGAGGGAAGTGTGAATTGATTTGGTACGTACAAGTACAATATTACAACACGTTAGGCTTGTCCCTAAAATTCAACCCGTGTCTTGTTATATACCGAAAATTCAG
The DNA here is from genome assembly GCA_021437245.1 of Aegilops speltoides. Classification (NCBI taxonomy): domain Eukaryota; kingdom Viridiplantae; phylum Streptophyta; class Magnoliopsida; order Poales; family Poaceae; genus Aegilops; species Aegilops speltoides. The sequence goes on from CM038143.1 coordinate 306,619,355, forward strand.
ATATCGTGCTCCCAAAACTGGCGCCTTCAGAACCCGCGCCTTGCTATCCCGAAATTACAACGCGCGCGAAAAGTCCCTCCAGCTGCCAAATCCCAACACGTGAAATCCCCCTTCTAACCCTGAGCCGAAAGGGCCACTAGTTCAAATCGGTGGGGGGTACTTTTGTAACACACCCTCCATTTTGGACAAGCGAGTCCCTAAGTCATGCTTCACCCCCTCCCATCGCCCCCTTTTCACCATTCGAATCCCAGGCCCCCATAACCTCTCCGCTCCAGCCGCAAAACCCCACCCTCCTCTGTCCGCCACGTCACCGCTGCCCAGCCGGAGCCTCTTCCCCGACAACATCGTCCACCGCAACAGCTCGACGTCCCTCGTCCACCTCCCCGGATGAGGATCCATCGTCCATCTCACCGTCCCGCCGGTGTCGGCGTTCTGGGAACGGGGGTCCCCAGACTTGCCTACCTGCGGCCTGCGGTGTGGCTCAAGTGGGGGCCCAGTACAGCCCAGCTTCATCAAGTCAAGCTCAAGACCCTCGCGAGGGGCCAAGCCTCGCGGGGCGGACGACAGGAAGCTTCCTCAGGAGCAGCCTCATCAGGCAGGCTCGCGAGGAGGCAGAGAGATCAAGGCAGGGTACCTCGTGAGGTGCCCATGATGCAAGCCATGACGATCGAGACCAGGCGGGAGCCAGGCGGGCGCCGGCCTGCGCAGCGTCCTTGTTTCCCCTTCGGTGCAAAGGGGGCAAGCATAGGCCAAGGCATCAGGCAAAGGTTACCATTTTGGTGCAACAAGACCAAGACCAGCAGAGCGGCAGGATGGAGGTCATCGTGGAGCCCAGGACGGCGTCATCGTCAGAGCCTTTGGCAGCCGAAGACCAACTTTAGTCAGGATAAGTGTACTAGATGTTCCCCTTCAAAATGGCCAATTGTTGGCGCCCTTCCCGCTCATTATTTGGGAAGAGGCCCAGGGCCTCCCTCTATAAATAGGGCTAGCCACCACAGAGTAGAGGCATCTAGAGAACAGATCGACCAAGGAAATAGACTAGAGAGAGAAGCGACTGAACTCACCCAAGCAGTTCATCGCACCAGCTCAAGAACAGCCGCTCGCGAGGCTGTTCCCCCTTTGTATTGTTCATCATCAGCCCCAGAGGCAATCCACCACACCACACAATGGAGTAGGGTATTACACCACAATGGTGGCCTGAACCAGTATAAATCTCGTGTCCCTTGTGTGTTCTTCTTTCTAGCTTAGATCCTTGCGAGACTTCGAGACGTGAGCTGGTAGGGGAAAGATCTTCGTGCGCACCCCAGATTTCGAACCTCAAGGGTCTGCCGGAACCCGAAATCCGATATTTGGCACGCCAGGTAGGGGTGTGCCGGAATCTTTCTTCCGCTAGTCGTGTGTGATCTTCCGTCGTGTCCATGGCAGACGCTCGCCGAGCTCGCGCCGAGCGTCGGGCTGCTCTTGCCACCCGCGTCGCCAAGACGGTGCCCGTCGGCGGTCGCCCCCGTCGTTCCCCGTCACCTGCCGCCAACGCCGCCACCGGCCCGGCGGGGAATGAGTAGCAGGCCTCGTCCCTGCATCCTTCGGTGCGGCGGGAAGGACGCACCCCAACCCGTCGCTGACTCCAGCAGGTTCATCGTCGCATGCCCGTCACGCTCCCACGGACGCGCACGCTGTGCTGCTCTTGGCGCATGAGCTCCTGCACGACCGTCCCGTCGACGACCTCTACGAGGACTGGCTCACCCGCATCACCGAGCTCGTCAGCGCCGCAGGGGGCTCTCCTATGCCGTCTCTCTCGCTGCCTCGCCCCCCATCCGGTGCAGGAGGCGAGGATCAGGAGGTGCCTCCGCCACCTCCTCCCCAAGAAGGCGCCCTGGCTCCAAGGCGCATGGCCCCAGGACGAGACCCTCCGCGGCCGGCGCCTGCGCGACAAGAAAGGAGCTGCCAGGAGATCCCTTGTCCCCAAGAAGGTGCCCGTGTGCTCCCAGCACCGGTGCGCCATGACCGCATCCCTACGCCACCACATCAAGACCTCGCGCTACTCCAAGCAGCGGTGCATGGGAATCCCTAGGAGCAAGCCCCACATCCGAAAAGAGCTCCGGTGGCCACCGTAGGCTGCCGCGCCTTCACCGTCGAGCTGCGTAGCGTCGCATGGCCCGGCAAATTCAAGCCAGACCTGCCTCCTCGCTACGACGGCACTGCAGACCCCCGCAGAGTTCCTCCAGCTCTAGGAGCTGGGCATCGATGTGCACCCGCTTCATCGCCAACTTCCAAGGCACTCGCGACCGGCCCCCGGCCATGAGTGACCTGCGCCGCATCAAGCAACAGCCAGGAGAGACCCTGCAGAAGTACATCCAGCGCTTCAACAACGCCCGCCTCAAGATCCCCAGGGTGACTGAGGAATCCATCATCTCAGCCTTCTCCGATGGCATGCGTGACATCAAGATGAAAGAGGAGCTAGCAATCCATGAAGACCTGTGCACCTCCCTGGAGCTGTTCAACTTGGCGACCAAGTGCGCCAGGGCTGAGGAAGGGCGCCTCTCCCTCCTCGAGCTTCCGGCTGTGCATAAGGGAGCTGCTGTGCTCGCAGTAGAGCCAGACACCAAGCGAGGCAGCGATCAGCCTGAGTCATCCAAGGGCAGCCGGTACTGTGTGTACCACGACCTCCACACCCACAACACCAACGAATGCCAAGAGCTCAGGGCTGTGCGAGATGGGCGTATCGGCTGACGTCCCGACCGGGGCTATGGCCGAGGAGGAGGAAGAGGTGGAGGACGATGGGAAAACCGTGGCCCTCCCCAAGGATGGCGTGACCGACCTCGTGAGGACCGTTGGCAGGACCAGCCTCGCGAGGGAGGTTGGAGAGATCAGCCTCATGAGGACCGCCCTCAAGGCAACGCAGGCCTCACTCCTCTGCCACCACCGCCAAGGAGGAATGAAGACCATCATCGGGACGAGGGGCTGGGGCTTCAGAGGCAGGCCAAGAACCGCTTGCATCCTCGGCGACGCTCAGGCCCCAGCCTCTCAGCGCATCTTCAAGCAGTTTGCTCGCGAGGTGAATGCAGTCCTCCCCAAGCTTGAGGCCACATGCCCTCTCAGGTGGTCAGCGTGCGCTATCACGTTCAGCTTAGCGGATCAGCTCAAGTGCGCAGGAACGGCCGGTGTTCTCCCAATGCTTTGCTCCCCAGTCATCAGCAATGTGCAAGTCACCAGTACCCTCATCGATGGCGGAGCAAGACTCAACGTCCTGTCTGTCGAGACATTCAACAATCTCCAAGTGCCCTATGATCAGCTTCAGCCGACCAAGCCTTTCTCAAGAGTCACCGATGGTTCCACCATTCCGATTGGGCAAGTTCCCCTTCCTGTCACCTTTGGGCAGCACAACAACTACCGCACCGAGCTCATTGACTTCGACGTCGCCCATATTCGCCTGCCATACAATGCCATCCTCGGGTACCCAGCCCTGGCCAAATTCATGGCAGTGACTCACCACGGCTACAATGTCCTCAAGATGCCAGGAAGCGGTGGAGTCATCACAGTGCCTTGTGAGGAAAGGGATGCAGTGTGTTCTCTTGAGCGTGCCTTCCAAGCCGCAGCAATCGAAGACCCAGATCACAGGAGCGGGAGGCTTCCTGAGGCGGTCCCCAAGAAGAAGAAGGCTTCCTGGCCCAAACCCTCATGAGGCAGGCACCTCCGGAGGTGTTGCGTCAGGATCTGTGCCCGTTCAAGGGGCGCCACCCTCTGTCGCATAGGAAGGTGCGCCCGGCGCCCTCGTCGGGCAGGGCTTGGGGGCTCTTTCTTGGAGAGCCACCGACTTTGCCAAGGTCACGAGGGAGGCGCTCGGGCTACACTTGGAGGCGTGCTTCAAGGCACGTTTCCCTTAGGAAGGTATGAGGCAAGGAGGGCCAAACCCTCGGGAGTTCATCGCGAGGAACATTCAGGAGCTACACGAGTCAAGAGTCATGCGCGGTAACCGCCGCCTACCCGCCGTAGCCCCACATCCAGGCTAGGATGGAGGGTTGCGTGTCTGCATCGACGTACCAGGGCTCAACCGAGCCGCATCTCAGGAGCGCCTCTGGCCTTCACGCGTGGGGCGCTGCGAGGGCCCACCTCACAGCTACGTTCGCATGTCCTTCGGCCTGCCTAACGCGGTCGCCGCTCATCAGCGCCTGCTGAGGAGCATTATGGAGGCTCAGGAGGTCAGGAATCACGCGGTCCTGGCGGAGATGGAGATGGCCCTCGGAGATCCACCTATGCCCCCGGAGCCTCCCGAGGCTCCAGGCCCCAAGGGCTCGTGAGGTTCGACTTCCGCACCGCGCGTCATCTGCTACTTCAGCATCACTTCATCTTCAATGGTATCAGGTGACATCTTTCAAAGTTCCATTTTCAGCTGGGAGCGCCCGCAGGGCTGGACCATTCCCAGGTTGCGTGGGTCCGTCCTTGCGGCATGTATCCGTTTTGCTTATGCTCTTTACCGACCTTGTTGGGGGCGCCCCTCGGCTGCATTATCCCCAAGATGCTCGGGCCCGACGCAGTGGCGTTTGCTTTTTCCGCATCTATCTAAATGGATCTGCTTCTTCATGCTTAACCTGCTTGACTTAATCTCCTGCTCGATTGACACCTACCTTTGGAGCCGCTCGCTCTGGCACGACACTTGCACATGGGTCCGTCCCTGCAACACCGACAAATCTGAGTGGTCGAGCTCTGGCCGCGGCAGCCCCGCAAGGCGCCACCTCACCAGGCCCTCAGTGCCCCAATCACTCCCTCGGAGCGACCAATGGTTGGCTGGCAACCGTAACAATAGACCTTGTTTCCCCTCATGATTGGTATGCAGGACCCACTCCAGAAGTAACGTTGGGGACGTCGCGAGTGTCGTGGTACTAAGACTAACAGTAGAATAGGGGGTAGGTATAGAGAGGCAAGATCCTAGCTATGGAGTAGTTGTATACGCAAGGGATTTACGAGTTCAGGCCCTTCTCGGAGGAAGTAATAGCCCTACGTCTCGGAGCCCGGAGGCAAATCATTGGATTATATGTTATGAATTACTGAGGTGCGAACCCTTACGCTCGTGGGGGGGGTGGCTTATATAGAGTGCTTGGGACCCCAGCCATTACGTGTGAGAGGGTTTAAAATGCGTTAAGGCCAGGCGTTACTAGTAACGCCTTACATAAAGTGTCATCATGACCATAAAGACTACTTAATTACAGACCATTTGGATACAGAGTGGCTCTTGAACTCTTGGTGGTCGAGTGAGTCTTCATGGTCGAGTGTCTTCGAGTCCGTCGAGTGGAATCCTTCCAGGTCGACTGGAAGGGAGTTTCTTCTAAAGATGTCCTTGGGAAGGGTATCTTGGACAGGTCCATGACCCTACCCTAGGTACATGACTTCATCATTAGCCCTCGAATGGATCGAGGTTTGAGTGAGGAAGGAGTTGATAATATTTCCGACCTGCTTTTTGTGTTGCGAGTGTGTCTCACTATGGATCAATGACTTCTTAGTGATGGTGTCAACTTCTCTTTCAGTCGCCTTGATCCATTCTTTACGTCTGTCGAGTGAACTTTATGAACATGGAGATTTCCGGGTGACGGATCGTAGGAAATCTCCCATCTGACAAGTTGCCCTGCTGTTAGCGGATTTAGTGGGATCCGAATTTCGGGAAGCGCGCGAAGCGGAGAAGGCTGAGGTACTCGGGCGGGATAAGGCAGAGACACCTTGATCTCCGTGCTGCCTTTTTCACCACGTATCGCTCACACGACTGTTGCGGGATTTGACAGGATTGTTTGGGCCTACCCGTCAGCCACTCGGAAGCGACTCCATATAAGGCGCCAGACGGGTTTTTTTTGAACAGTGCTCCCTCATTTTCCCCTCCCCCGTCTTCAGATTCATCTACTGTGCTTGCTATCTGTTCAGCGTCACTGCTCCGTACCTGCCTCGTCGGCAACAATGGTGAAGGAGAAGACGGCGGCTTTGGAGGGGCGCGAAGACGGCGGCGGCGAAGGGGAGAGCGACTACCGGTGGATCCTCGTCGCGGTCCAGCCTCCGCAAGGTTGGATCCAGGGGGATTGGATCCGCTCGACCATCACCCAGAAGGATCTCGACGACCTGGCCAACGAAGGGCTGATCGAGCACGGGGCAGCTAGGCTTCCGGGGACGGAGTGGCAGCTGCAGCCTTAGGAGGGTGAGTGTGTCCTCTTAGCCACCCATATCGATCGTGGGTTTCCTCTGCCGCCGAATCTTTTCTTTCGGGGGTTTCTGAATTTCTTTGGGGCTCAACTTCATCACTTCACCCCCAACTCCATTGCCTATCTCGCCGCTTTCGTGTCTTTGTGCGAAAACTTCTTGGGTTGTCGGCGCGACCGGGCCTCTTCAAACACATATTCACTTGTCGCTCTCGGATGGTGAAAAGGCTAGTCCGAATGAAGAAAACCCAAGTAATCCAGATGTGCGGGGTCTTGGGGTCCAGATGAGGAGTAAGAGTGCTTTTTCCAGCCATGACCCTTCCGAGTCGGTTAGAGGTGGCGATCGGCCTGGTTCTACTGCCAAGACCAGTCGACGCCAGGGCAGTCGACTGGGCTCCGTCCTTTCTCCATGAGTCGAGTGAACAAGCCGTCCTCTCTGAAGGTGCTTCCGGAGGAGAAGGCTCAGGCTAAAATGTTGATGGAGCGTGTAGTCCAGCTCATTCGTGACGGGGTCACTGGCATGGATCTTCTGGAGGTTTTCCTTCGACGGTGCATTCAGCCACTCCAATACCAAGGCCACCTGATGTGGTTGTACTCTGGTACCGAAGACACCACTCGGGTCCACCCAGAGGAGGTCGACGACGCCACACTAGAGAGGTGGATGACTGCCATCACAGGGAACAAAGATAACCCTCGTGGGGCCAGGAGGATCCCGCCACTCGACCAATCTTATGAACCAGACAAGGTATGACCACTTATCTCTGACTGTAATCATGTTTCGTTCATTCTGTTTTGCTGTAGATCAGTCGATTGACTTTTATCTTGTTTGTTGTCTTTCAGGCTACCACTGAGTTGTATTCGATGCCCAACGGGGCGCAAGCACAAACCGAGGAGGAGGAAGGAAGTGGAGGTGAAAGTCAAGAGGAGTGGGAATCGGATGACGATGAGGGTGATGAAGATGCTGGCTCCGATAAGGAAGAGGAGGAGGAAGAGGAGGAGGAAGTCGCGCCTCCCCGTTCTGAAAGAAGATCCAAGCTTGCCCATGACCCAGAGTCGTCGGCCGCTGCAAGGGGTCGTGCTGTTGTTGATCGACTAAGCGTCCTCGAACGACCTCTCCGGCGCCGACTGAGAAAGCGCCGAAGCAATCTCGAGTGGCGCCGTCAAAGCCGACGAAGGCCTTGCCAAAGATGAAGATGGTGATTCCCACTATTTCTGGGTAATGACGTAACTTGTGTCTTCTTGTTTCTCATGAATTTATTCTTGGTCGATTCGTTAGCTGACCGACTAATTTCTAAAACTGCAGTGCTGCTACTTCTGAGACCTCAACCAGACCTGAAGATCAAGAAATGGAGGATGCTGTCACTTCCAACCCTGGTATGACCTTTGTAGTTTCGTTTTCAGTCGGCAGGATCTTCATTTTTAACTTTGACTCTTTTCTACAGCTCCATCTAATATCATCATTGATCTTCCTGACGATGATGACGAGGAACCACTGAGGCAGAGGAGGAATAGGAGGGCGTCTGCTGGCAAGACAGCTCAGGTCGTATCGGCACCTGAGACGTTGGTTGTGGAGGGGGACAACGCCACTCGGCCTACCGTATCCTTTGCGGTGCCGCTAATGAGTGCTCGCCCTTCGTCGTCGAGTGCTGATCAGCCTTCACTTTTCTCCAACACCAAGGCTATGGTGGACTGCTGGCAGTCGACCATAGTCTTTATGGACTGAACTTTTTTTTATTACTTTCTTTACTCGATCTGGTCGAATGGAATCATAGAACCGGTGGGGGCACGCTGAGTGCACCCACTGGGTGTAGTCCCCGAGACCGTGGTCGACTGCTGGCAGTCGACTACGATCTTAAGGACACCTCTCTCTCTTTTTTTTGAAACTGTGGCTAACTGCTGATGGTTAGCCTTTCTGTCTTTTTTGGTCGACTGATCGACTTCGAGCTGATAGAACCAGTGGGGGCACGCTGAGTGCACCCACTGGGTGTAGTCCCCGAGACTACAGTTGAATTTTTGATTCGGCTGTAGTCTTAGAGATGCTACAATTTTTCTCTTAGTCACTCGGAAGTGGCCTATTTTTGACGTTTGTCGATTGATCCTTCACAGAAATCTTGCGAGCTTGCAGCCCGTTATACTGAATTGGAGAACAAGCATATCCAGCTTGAACTTGATCTAAAGCTTGTCCAGGAGAACTTCACGAAGGCGAAGGAGGAGGCAAAAGGTATGTTTGGTGAGAACCTTGACGACTGCCTTTGTTTCTTGTCCACTCCCGGCGTGATCTCCTTTGTGATTTTGCGAGACAAACCGAGGGATTCTCACGAAGAAAAGGATCTTGATCTTCTTTGAGGCCGTAAAGCAACCGAGAAGACCAAACTTGCAGAAGAAAAGCTGGCTTCAATCAGCAAACTTGAAGAGGAGAATACCAATCTGAAAGCTACTCTTGATGCGGCCAACAAGGAGGTCAGTCGACTGAAGAATGACAAGATTGCCTTGAGTGACAAGGCCAGTGAGTTGCTGGGAAAGAAGAATGATCTGGAGGCTTATCTAGGAGGACTCGCCAAGAAGCTATTCCTCATGCTTGAAGGTAATCCTTTGTATCCGACAGGCTTTTTAATTATGGTCTTACCACCAAACTGCTGCCTTATCTTTGGGGTTGTGTCTACAGAGTTCTGCCAGAACTTTGAGGAGGAGACTGGTCGACTGGAGACGAGCCTAGATCCCATCAACTCTCCTGTGAAGGATGAAGCCACCATGAACATGCTCCGACTCGAGTCTCGCGTTGCTGCTGTTGTCGACTATCTTGCAAGGCTGAAGGTTGCGACGTCACGCATCGACACAACACTCTGGCCAGGAGAAACACTTCAGAATGACCTTGAGTCTCTGATGACTCAACTGAACGAAGTCCCAAGTCGAGTGCAAGAATGGAAGAAGTCTTCTGCCAGGTGTGGTGCCGACGTTGCTCTATCTTTGGTCCGTGTTCACTGCAAGGACGCGCGAGAGGACAAGCTGGTGGCTCTCAAGGTGGCCATTACCAAGAAGCATGACTTCCGATCCTTCATGGACACCTTCATCGCTGCTGCCACTCGGATCGCAGATGGAATCGACCTGGACGAGTTTGTTGCGCTTTCCAGCCCTCCATAGGAGGGGTAAAAAACTTCTATGCTTGATGCTTTAAATTTGCCTCGGTATGTCGAGTGGTTTTTGTAATCGATAAACTTTAACAGGCTTAGTGCCTGAGCACTTCTGGTTCCGTAGGACGCTATCTGAACTTGGATTTGACGTTGAATATGTTTGCATCTGCCTCCGAACAATCATTGTCTTTCGCTCGGTCTATATGCTAGTGTTTGAGATGCTTTTTTGCAGGTAGGGATGAAGCACAGATTGCAATCGACTTGTACCTCGTCATACTTAGGCTGGCACTGGGCCGCAATTAAGCCCCCGAGTGGAAAGCTCGATCTCCACTCGGTAGGATTTTCAAAACTTAGGCAAGCACTGGGCTGCAGCTAAGCCCCTGAGTGGGAGGTCTGCTCTCCACTCAGCAGGATTCTCAAAACTTAGGCAAGCACTGGGCTGCAGCTAAGCCCCTGAGTGGGAGGTCTGCTCTCCATTCGGCAGGATTTTCAAAACCTAGGCGAGCACTGGGCTGCAGCTAAGCCCCCGAGTGAGAGGTCCGCTCTCCACCCTGTAGGATTTCAAAAACTTAGGCGAGCACTGGGCTGCAGCTAAGCCCCCGAGTTGGAGGTCTGCTCTTCACTCGGTAGGATTTTCAAAAACTTAGGCGAGCACTGGGCTGAAGCTAGGCCCCCGAGTGGGAGGTCTGCTCTCCACTCGGTAGGATTTTTGTGGCATACGTCTGAAGGAGAAGGTAATAGTCGACCTGCACCTCGTCCTCCTTGCGGGTTGCATGTTGTACTTGTGGCGTAGCTCGGAAGGAGAGGGTAGCAGTTGACCTGCGCCTCGTCCTCCTTGCAAAGCGTATGTTGTATTTGTGGTGTAGCTCGGAAGGAGAGGGTAGCAGTCGACCTGCGCCTCGTCCTCCTTGCGGAGCGCATGTTGTATTTGTGGCGTAGCTCGGAAGGAGAGGGTAGCAATCGACCTGCGCCTCGTCCTCCTTGTGGAGCGCATGTTGTATTTGTGCCGTCACTCGGAAGGAGAGGGTAGCAGTCGACCTGCGCCTTGTCCGCCTTGCGGAGTGCATGTTGTATTTGTACTTAGGCGAGCGCTATGCTACAGCTAAGCCTCCGAGTGGGAGGCTGGCTCACCACTCGGTAGGATTTTGTTGATCTTAGGCGAGTACTTGGACTGCAGCTAAGCCCCCGAGTGGGAGGCTGGCTCACCACTCGGTAGAATTTTGTTAAACTTAGGCGAGTACTTGGACTGCAGCTAAGCCCCCGAGTGGGAGGCTGGATCACCACTCAGTAGGATTTTGTTAAACTTAGGCGAAGCAGATTCGCAGCTAAGCCCCTGAGTGGGAGGCTGGCTCACCACTCGGCAAGGATTTTTTTACAAACTTAGGCGAAATGGATTCGCAGCTAAGCCACCCACTGGGGGACCTTTATGTGAACAATAGTAACAACAATCGTTGAGAAAATTATAACACTATTGTCTTTGAAAAATGAACTACAGAAGTACTTTTATTACATCTCATCCGAGTGCATACTTAAGTATAAAAGGGGCGGAGCAGGTCCGCGTTCCAAGCTTGGGGCTCGTCAATCTGGTGCTCGACATTGTAAAGGCGGTATGCTCCATTGTGAAGAACCTTGGTGACAATGAAGGGACCTTCCCAAGTAGGAGCAAGCTTGTGTGGCTTCTGCTGATCCACTCGGAGAACCAAATCTCCTTCTTGGAAGGCTCGACTCTTCACGTTTTTGGCATGGAAGCGACGCAAGTCCTGCTGATAAATGGTCGATCAGATCAAGGCCATCTCTCTTTCTTCTCCTACAAGGTCGACTGCGTCCTGCCGGGCTTGCTCTACTTCAGCTTCGGTGTAGAGTTCGACTCGGGGTGCATTGTGAAGCATGTCACTCGGCAAGACTGCTTCAGCTCCGTAGACTAAGAAGAACGAAGTTCTCCCAGTCGACCGGTTAGGTGTGGTTCATAGTCCCCAAAGTACTGACGGAAGTTTGTCAACCCATGCACCAGCTGCGTGCTTGAGATCGCGCATCAATTGGGGTTTCAACCCTTTGAGAACTAAGCCATTTGCTCGTTCTGCCTGTCCATTCGACTGAGGGTGAGCGACTGAAGCATAGTCGACTCGTGTGCCCTGAGATGTGCAAAAGGCTCTGAATTCCTCGGAATTGAAGTTTGACCCATTGTCGGTGATGATGCCGTGTGGAACTCCATATCTGATTATCAACTCCCTGATGAAGCTGACAGCAGTGCCAGCATCAAGATTCTTGATGGGTTTAGCCTCAATCCACTTGGTGAACTTGTCGACTGCTACCAGCACATGGGTGAAGCCGTACACTGTTCTCGATGGTCCAACCATATCCAATCCCCATACAGTGAAAGGCCGACGAGTGGAATGGTCTTCAAGGTCGAGGCGGCTTGTGTGACATATTGGAGTAAAATTGACATCCTTCACACTTGTCGACTATCTCCTTTGCCATTTCATTTGCTCTTGGCCGATAAAATCCGCTCGGTATGCTTTAGCCACAATGGTCCGAGAGGATGCATGATGACCACAGTCCCGAGTGGATATCATCAAGGATTATCCGACCTTCTTACGGCGTTATACACTTCGACCAACTCGATCGCGCTTTCTGTATTAACCGTCCCTTTATCACGGTAAAGGCCTTAGATCGGCGGAAGATCTGTCGACCCTCCTCTTCATCCTCTGGGAGCTCTTTCCTTAAGATATACGTGATGTACAGCACTGTCCAATCGGGAGTGATCACCAATGTTTCCATGATCAGGTCGACCACTGCTGGAACTTCAGCTTCAGTCGGATCTGTGACACTTTTAGGCTGCGGAGATTCTTCGGTAAATCATAAGACGACGGATGACGAGTGAAATGGCCATGCGTGCCGGATTTCGAGTTCCGGCAGACCCTTGAGGTTCGAACACTGGGGTGCGCGCGGAGATTCCGCCCTCTACCTACCTGCTCCTCGCCACCTCGCTAGGATCTAAACTACGAAAGGAACAACACAAGAGACACAAGGTTTATACTGGTTCAGGCCACCATTGCGGTGTAATACCCTACTCTAGTGTGTGGTGTGATGGATTGCCTCTTGGGCTGATGATGAACAATACAAGGAAGAACAGCCTCGCGAGGGTCTGTTCTTGGCAGGGACGATGAACTGCTAGGGGGAGTTTAGTCGCTCTCTCTCTACTGGTTTCTTGGCGAGGATCCTCTCTTGTCTCTACCTTGAGGTGGCTAGTCCTATTTATAGGCAAAGGCCCTGGGCCTCTTCCCAAATATTGAGCGGGAAGGGCGCCAACAATTGGCCATTTTGAAGGGGAACATCGGGTACACTTATCGACTAAAGTTGGTCCTCGCTTTGTCAAAGGCTCGTGGTGGTGGCCTTTGCTTGGGCTCCACAATGACTTCCTTCTGCCGCCACATGGTCTTGGTCTTGTTGCACCGAAATGGATGCCTTTGCTTGATGCTCTCATGCCGCTTTGCTCCCTTTGCACCAAAGAGGAAAGGAGGACTTTGCGTGGGCTGGCACCCGCTGGCGCCCTTTGGCGCCCTTGGTCGTCATGGCTTGCATCATGGGCACCTCGTGAGGTACCCGCCTTGATCTCTCCGCCTCCTCGTGAGCCAGCTGATGAGGCCGTGCACGAGAAGCTCCTTGTCGTCCTCCCGTGAGGCTTGGCCTCGCGAGGGTCTTGAGCTTGTGTTGATGAAGATGGGTCGTCTTTGGGCCCCCTTGAGCCACGCCGCAGTCGCAGCGAGCAAGTCTGGGACCCCGTTCCCTGAACACCGACAAGTAGCCCCGGGCCCAAGGTGCACCCGGACTTGGCCGGCGAGAGGCGAAGGGCAAGAAGCGCCATGAGGGCCCTAACAGCCTGTGGCCTTGGGCGCCGCGTGGCGGTTGATTGGACGTGGGCGGCACTGTTCCCCCACACGTCCTTATTTTGTGCCATGCTAGGCGGACTCGTAGTCGCACACAGCCGCTCCCCTTTTCCGATTTCTTCAACGCCGTGCTCTCCCACTATCAGATCCACATGATGCATCTGGGTCCTGAATCCATCACTCTTCTTGCGATCTTCGCCTTCATTTGTGAGGCAATGATGGGCATCCTTCCTTCGGTTGCCTTGCTACGCCACTTCTTCTCTCTGCGCCTTGTTGACCCCACCCAATGCTCGGGGTGCGTGAGCTTCATTGCTGCATCTAAGACAACGGCCTCAGGGATCGACTTCAGTCTTCCTCCGCCCGCACCTGGGTTTCGCGAGCGGTGGCTATATGTGGACGTAGGGGTGCCCTGCCCCCTGCTGTCGGAGCCAACTTCGCCTGCTGTTCCCAACTCAGGCTATGGCCAGGAGACGCTCATGAGTTCCCGGCTCGTCTTCGTCTGGCATCGCTTTGCGTTCTTGAGGGCGCTCGGCGTGACGGCGCCCAAGGTGGTGAAGGAGTTCCTGCTACACCGTGTTGCCCCTCTCCAACGCCATTCTCAATAGATGTGGGCCTTCAGCGGGCGTGAGGATCGTATGAGGCTCCAGGAAGAGGACCTGATGCCTGAAGCGCTGAGGAAGGTGCTCTTGGTCTTGACTGGGGACCCCACCCCCGGCAGCATCCGGCAAGGGGGGGCCTTGCTGTACCTCTGCCCGAATAGAAGCGACTTTGTGAATCAGATGCCCATCTTCGATGAATGGGGGCTGCGCCCCGCTGGCCTCTAGGGGCCTCGCGAGAATCCAGTGGTGGTGGCCGCCCTTGCAGTCGGCCAAGGTGACTATTCCTCAAGTGGCAGAGCAGGGAGGCATGAGCCGCCGGAGGCCGAGGGGGCCCCCGCTGAGGAAACAGTGCTGCGCGGCGCTCATGAGAGAGCCGCCCCTGAGGCCCGTGCTGCTGTGGCGGAGGGTGGTGAGCGCTGCCATGCAGCTTCTTGGCCGAGGCCCCGAGGCCCAGCTGCTCTTCTTGGTGAGGCGACTGCAGCACAAGATCGCAGACGCCCAGACGCTGGTCGCCTTTAACGCTTTTCCTCGTCCGCAGCTGACCTGCACTCGACTCTTGGGGCACTTCACAGGACTTCGAGGCCCTCCTAAGAGAAGGGAGGCCCCTGACGACGATTACCCTTGTCGCCTGCTGAAGCGTAGGAAGTACTTCGCCACCGATGAGTAAGCCTTCTCCCTTCCCAGCTCCTGATCCTTCCGTTGCTTTTCCTGATCCTTGCTCCACAGGGCCCTTCCCGCCGAGCTCACGGAGATGACTGAGGAGCCATCCCCCTTGTCTCCTCCCTCTCCATCGTCTTCGAGCACTCCGAGCAGCAGAGCCCTTGCGGTGAGGCCGGTTGGAGAGACGAACCATCCTGAGGCGCATCGCGACCCTGCGCACCACGCGACCTTCTTTCGCGAGCCTTCTCGTGGCATAGCCAGCCTGCCGTGGACTTCTCGTCTGGTCGTGGACCGCGATTGGCTGGGGTACTCCCTGCGCTCTTCATTTGGGGATGGACTGGCTCCAGGCCGGGCTTTAGGCGAGGCGTGCCCGGTCGCCTCGAGGGCGCTAGCCCCCAGCCCCCTGCCCAGAGGGGGAGTGCTGATTCGTGTCCCCCGGCGCTCGCCTGGGGCGGATGATGGTGTGGAAGATGTACTCGAGCGCGCCCGGGAGCGTCGCGCTCTTCGCCAAGGGTTTCTTCGGAGGGTGGCTGACGCGGTGAGCCTGCTTGGTGAAGAGCTCGCTGATGAGGACGCGCGCCTTGAGGCCGAGGGCCTGCGCCTGGTTGTAGAGAGGCGTGAGCTAGAGGCGGCTGTTGCCCTCGCGTGCTATCAGCGATCTTGACGATGAGGAGGCCAAGGCGTCGCTGGCGGCCTCTCAGGAGGTCCGTTCCCGGGCCGTCGAGGAGGCCCGGGAAGCTGACCGGCGGCGAGAGGCGACGAGGAGCAGCACGGAACTCTGCCCGGGCCGCCACCGGAGGAGCAGGAGTGGCGCGAGGCGGCCTCGCGCTGATGAAGGTGGCTTCAAAGCACGAAGCGGAGCTCCAGAAGCGTGAGGAGGCGTTGGCGCTGGAAGCCGCTGAACGCGCACGTGAGTATGAACGCCTGGAGACAAGGGAGCGCTTTGTGACGCAGGCGGAGGATGATGTCGCTGCGTGGGAAGCCCGTGTCCTTGAGGAGGTCGAACGTCGGGTGGCGACGACGCGCTTGAACCTCAAGCGCGAGTTCGAGGAGAGGCTGGGGTTGATCCGGACCGAGGCTGAAGGTAGGACCGCTGTCTTGAGGGTCAAGCTGGAGGAAGCTACGCGGCGGGTCGATGCTTTGCGGGCCGCACTTGAGGTGGCGCAGGGAGAGTCAACTACCTCCCATGCCGAGGTGCTTCTCCTTCGCCAACGGGTGGACGGGGCTGAGGCTATCGCGCGCCAGAATGCGGACGAGATACGCCAGCGGTAGATCCTGGAGCATGAGCACGGCCCCATGCTCACCACGCTTCGGGAGAGAGCCAACACAGCCTTGGGTAACATCTGGGAGGCGGCTGTTGGCGAGCCGCACGTAGTTAACTACGCCGGCAACCTTCAGTTCTTCACCGACGTGGTGACGCAGCTGGAGGTGCGGTCGGTCAGAGCCGACAGGTTGGTGGAGGAGAGGAGCCGCGCCCTGCTTGGGTGCGCCTTTTCTCGCGTCTTCAGCCATCTCCGGAACACGGATCCCCACTTCGACTTTGACGCTGCCATCGCCCCAGTCCCCCAGGCCGTCCGGGACGACCTGGCAAACTGGGTGGAAGACAACGTGGACGCTCTCATCAGGGCCTTCGCTTCAGATAACGACGACGCGATCGTGGCCGCTGATGAGGGCGGCGTGGTGAACGGTCCTGATGCCGCTGATGGCAACGCAGAGGGTGATGGCGAGGCCAGCGACACCAACAACAGTTCGGGCTGTGCTCTTGAGGATGCATTGGGGGATTTATCTGACTGACCGCGTATCGTTCCTGTCTCCTTACCCTGCATGAATCGAACTCAGGTTTTGACCTGATGGTTGTAAGAGCATTTTGGGAGGGGTGCCCCTCATGTAAAACTCATGTTCAGCATACTAGTGGATGCTACATCACCCGTACGCCCACGCCAAGTGGTTGGCTAGGCGATGAGCCGGCTGGCTAGTTTACCTTTGTCCCGTGCGGGCCCTGAGATAGCTTGTGGGAGGCTGTGGTGTCTCGAGTGTCTCCTGATCGAATCCGTAGGATCTGCAGTAGAAGCCTCCTAAAAGGATATGACGGCGGCAGTCTGGGCTGCAGGCAAGCTAGGCCAGACCCGGCTCGCGAGGGGCTCACGAGGGGAGGCAGTTGAGGCGAAGTGGTAACCGAAACGCGAGAGATTGCTCGAACGAGACTAAGCACCCCTTCCCCAAACACACGCAAATCTCAAATTCGAGTCCAACTTAAATCCAGCGGGGGAAAGCGATAACCAAGGGAAAAGCAACGAAAGCAGAAAAAAGGCCGCGTCCGGCACCTAGTCTAGTCTTGGACGTCTTCTCACCAAGCCAGGAGTTAAGTGCGTCACATCGCGGGAGGGAGCCCCAGGGCCTGAGGCCGGCACCCCTGAGACTCCGGGGCGTGTACAGCCCCACTCATTATTACGTGAGAGTGTCACAGGGCGGCGAGCTGCACAGGCACTAGGCCTTCTTCACAGGTACCGGCCTTGCTTCATATCGCCAGACGAGGGCCCCGCCTTGCGCCACACTCTAGTGCCATCAACGACGATCGAAACCGTGACACCGCCGATGGGGTAGAGCGGCCGCCACAGTTCCCTGACGACCACGGGTCCTCCGCCAGGCGCAGGCCCTAAGGCACCTCCCCAGCAGAGGGCCTACCTCCTGAGAACGCCTTGCTCTGAACGCCGCGGTGGTGATGCCGGATCTCGGCCCCTCCGCAGCTCCCCGACGCCTCCTCCCGAGAGGTAGGAGATTGCGAGCGGGCAGCTGCTCGCCGTGGGCGACCTACACCTCCCGCGACCCATGATTAGCGTATGCCTACTCCTGAGGAATTAGTGTACCGATAATCGCCGCTTCGCGCGCGGTGGGGCCGCCCCGGTTCCCCGGAAGAGCTCAGCTTTTCGCGCCTCGTCCCCAGCCTTGGGCCGAGGAGCGAGCCTTGTTCGCTTTCATGCGGTGCCCTTGGTCCATCATGTGGGGCACGATTCTTCGGGGCCGCCATCTCAAGGTTGCGCCATACGCGCCAAGGCCATGCAGCTCATGATGCGCCCACCGGGTGGCGGGCGCCCATCAGGGCCGTGGTCGCGACGAGTCCTTCGCTGGCCGGGGGCGGAGTCAGCGCTGCCGCTGGCCCGGTGCCGACAGCTTCGCTGGTGTTGGAGTAGCCTTGGAGCCCGCGGGAACGCGTGGAGCCCCCGCGCGGGCCGTCCTGGACATGAGATGGGAGCTGGGTGCAGAAAGGGTGAGCCCTCGAGGCGGCAAAGCCCAGGAGCTCTGCCACCCACTCCAGCAAAGACGTCATGCCGCTTTCTATTAGCCAAGACAGCAGCAGCTCGCCATCGTGAGCACGACCCTTGAGTTCGCTTCGCTTCCCGCGGGTGTACGGCATCGTGGTCGCGCGTGGTTGGAGGCCCTGCTGCCGACCGCGCTCGCCGCGGTGTTAGAGCTGTCGGAGCTCGTCCGCTGCCGCCCATGGCTCCGCAGCGCCTGGCAGACCGCCAGCCGCCTGGGTATGGGGTCGCCAGGCGAGCTGACTCTGGGCGGGCAAGCCGCCTCGATCAGGTTGCTCGCCGGTCGCCGGACATGGTGATGACGATGCGACGGACGCGGGCGGCGAAGGCGGATCCCGGGCGCTCTACTCGGGCGCGCCAAATGTCGGATTTCGGGTTCCGAGACCCTTGAGGTTCGAACACTGGGTGCGCGCGAGATTTCGCCTCTACCTACCTGCTCCTCGCCGCCTCGCTAGGATCTAAACTACGAAAGGAACAACACAAGAGACACAAGGTTTATACTAGTTCAGGCCACCATTGCGGTGTAATACCCTACTCCAGTGTGTGGTGTGATGGATTGCCTCTTGGGCTGATGATGAACAATACAAGGAAGAATAGCCTCGCGAGGGTCTGTTCTTGGCAGGGACGATGAACTGCTAGGGGAGTTCAGTCGCTCTCTCTCTACTGGTTTCTTGGCGAGGATCCTCTCTTGTCTCTACCTTGTGGTGGCTAGTCCTATTTATAGGCAAAGGCCCTGGGCCTCTTCCCAAATATTGAGCGGGAAGGGCGCCAACAATTGGCCATTTTGAAGGGGAACATCGGGTACACTTATCCTGACTAAAGTTGGTCCTCGCCTGTCAAAGGCTCTGGTGGTGACGCCTGCTTGGGCTCCACAATGACTTCCTTCCTGCCGTTGGGCAGGTCTTGGTCTTGTTGCACCGAAATGGATGCCTTTGCTTGATGCTCTCGCCTGCGCCTGCTCCCTTTGCACCAAAGATGAAAGGAGGACACTACGCAGGGTGGCACCCGCCTGGCGCCCTTGTTCATCATGGCTGGCGTCATGGGCACCTCGTGAGGTACCCCGCCTTGATCTCTCTGCCTCCTCGTGAGCCAGCCTGATGAGGCCGTGCCTGAGGAAGCTCCTTGTCGTCCGCCCCGCGAGGCTTGGCCCCTCGCGGGGGTCTTGAGCTTGTGTTGATGAAGATGGGCCGTGCTGGGCCGCCCTTTGAGCCACGCCGCAGGCCGCAGGCAGGCAAGTCTGGGGACCCCCATTCCTAAAACGCCGACAATGCGCAACCCATACAAAAGTGCCTCGTATTCTGCTTCATTGTTGGAGGAATCAAAGTGGATCTGGAGCACATATCTGAGCTTATCTCCTCGGGGGGAAACCAATACTACCCCAGCACCGGAACCATTTAACATCTTTGTGAGTGTACTAAAGTAGGGGTACCTTAGTATCCCAAACTTGTGCACGGGCAGTCGCAGCGTCCCGCGGCAAGGCTTGCCGGACGTCCGCCAAGATCCTTCGCTATTCCTATTACTGCCATTCAAGAACAAAGTGTTTAACTGAGAAGATAGAGTCCCGGCAAGAGGAGTTTGCCGGGAAGGACAAGACCCCGGCAAGAGCAGCTTGCCGGGAAGGCCAACCTAGGCATTTTAAGAGACTTGCCGTGACGAACCGCACGTCCCGGCAAGGCCCGGCGGGCGACAAGCTTGCGGGTGCGACAAGACAGCGACCGCTGCAAAGGCGCTTGCCGCTGCGAGGCCACCACTCTGCGCCCACGCTCTAGCGCATCCGACGGCGTGTCGCCGCAGGATCGCTCTCTGGTGCACGGGCGGTAGTCAGGCAGCAGCCTAGCGGTGCGAGGTGGCAAGAGAAGATGACTAGAAGGCCATCGTGGCGTCGGTGGCGCCCTAACGGTGCCGCTTGCACTGTTTAGGCGACGGACGGGCATTAAATGCCCTTGTTCCTGCCGCCGAGTTAGGTAGGGGGCATCATGATAGCGTTGTACCAACCCCATTTTACTTTTTTTTACCCTCTTCTACGCTGCCACTGTCCGACCCTTTAGACTATAAAAAGGAGGCCCATGCGACGAGAAATGGGTTCGACTCATTCAAACTACAACACACCCACGCCTCAAGCAAGAACAGAATAGAAACACAAAGCAAAGAGGAGTTTTATCTCTCCGGAGAGCTCCGGCCGGGTAAAATCCGCGGCTTCGGGCCGACCGCTCTTCAGGCGCCCCCGCTCCCTTGCGGACCGAAAGGGCCTTGCCCCATAGGTGTTCGCTTCCCATGACATCTATGGCGCGCTGTAGGGGACGCCGAGGTTGTGCGAACCTGATCCGGCGTCTGTAGCAAGACATCAACATCTTCATCGACATGCCACCAAGAAGAAGGCTTCGAGGTGGCCGCTCCGCTCACGACTATCCTACCGCCACCGGAGCAAACGGGCGGTGGGTTGACGCCGGAGGAGCCGGCGCTAACGGGGACTCCACGCCGTCACCAGGTCCAAGGACAAGGCCCCGCAAGCTTCAAGCGTCAGACATCCGCCGCACCCCTCCCAGAGGTGCAGATCCACAACGCCACGATGCTCCTAGCACCGTACAAGCGTTGGAACAAGGCTGTTGGTGGGTCGCGGGACGCCAAGGCCAACATACACGCCAACACGCCGGCACGAAGCGCAGTACGGTCGCCGACGATATATTGCTCCTTCTAACACTGCAGAAGTTTGAGCATATCCCGCACTCGCGCCGCCGCCACCGCCACCCAAGACTCCAGAGGAAGCGCTTGCCCGAGCCCAGCTGCTTTAGATTACCCTCCGCCGAATAAGATCGACGACCGAGGGCCACCATTCAGAGCCTCATCGGCTTCGCCAAACGGAGACAAGCCCCGCAACCGAGCACATCGAAGCCCCGACAAGACGCCCAGGCGCAAGCCGACGCCGACAAGACCGCTGGGGGTGCCACCACCGTGCACTCCCCGCCCCGAAGGCCAAGATCGCCGACTCGCCGGGCCAACCTCGACACCGACTCCACCGCGTCGTCGGACTCGCGAGCTCGCCGCGATCAACGCCAAGTTCTCCAAGAACGATGACACGAAGACGCTCGTACTCGCATCGAGCGTCGAAGAGAAGCGCGGCGTCAGTCAGACCAGCATGCTGGGCCCACTGTTGATATGTATGCGTCAGGGGAACCAGGCGACTTGCCGTACGCGGTAGGTTGCCCTGCGTTCACCCGTGAGCTGCGGAGGTCCAAGGCCCAAAGACGAAGAACTTCAAGCCGACGCGTTCGAGAAGTACGATGGCAGGATACATCCGTCGAGTTCTCAAGATCTACACCATCGCGTGCAGGCTGCCGGGGCGCGACGAGAAGATCCTCGCCAACTACTTCGGCTGGTGCTCAAGCCCAACGCCGATCTTGGCTCATGCACTTGCCGACAACCCATCTCTTCGTATGACCTGTGCTATCAGTTTGTCGGCGCCTTCACAAAGCGCCACAAACCCCATGGCCAGGAGAGCGACCTTCATCTCGCCGCCCTGTATGAAGGAGAACCCCCGCAAGTACATACAGAGATTCAGCCAGTGCAGCGCAACATCCGTGACGCCCACCCCGCGCGGTTATCAGCGCTGCTCCATCGTAACGGCGAATCCGCAGGATGAGGGAGGAGATGGCGATGTGCAAAATCAGAGATGTCAGCAAGCTATATGCTCTAGCCGACAAGTGTGCACGAGCTGAAGAGGGGAGGAAACTCCCCGGAGAGAACGCAGGAGCAGAAGGATCTGACAGTGAGGATGCCGCCCCGGCAAAGAGGAACCGGAGGCGGAATAACAGAAAGAGAAAAGCTAAGGATGTGCTAGTTGTCGAGCAGTCCGGCAATGGAGGTGGCGCCGAGAAGGACAAAGCTGGTGACTCCGGCGAGGCTGTGGTGGCCGCCGACAAGGAGGATGGTTCCGGCAAGCAGTACTGCAAGATCCACCGCACCAAGGGCCATGACCTCCAGGCCTGCAAGAAGGTTGAGCAGCTTGTTGAGCTACAGAAAGCTGAATACGAGCGCCACGACAAGGAGAAGGCCCAGGAAGGTGGCGGAGGATCCGGCAAGAAGCGTCCCGCCCGGGGAGGACGCCGCGGCAAGGCCAAGCAGTGGCAAGGAGACAGGCCTCCCCGCGGCCGTGACAAGGACGAAGATGAGGACGAAGATGAAGAGATGGACAAAGATGAGGCCGACGAGCAGGAGTTTCAGAAGGCAATAGAGGTTTTGTGCGTTGACGGCGGTGCTTCTCTGCACACTTCGCACCGCCAACTGAAACAGTGGGTGCGGGAAGTGAACGCAGCAGAACCGTCCGTTGAGTCGCGCAAGCCCCTCGGCGGGTCTGAAGACGCCCATCATCTTCGACGCTGAGGATCACCCGATCGCATAACTGCGGTCGGGTGCTTGCTGATGTTGGTTTCGCCAACAATCCGCAACCTCAAGGTCACGAAGATGCTGGTTGACGGTGGGGCCGGCCTGAATCTGATCTCTTCCGCGGTGATCAAGAAGCTCCAGATCCCCGATAGCAAGCTCGAAGAAACCGGCACCTTTCAATGAATCAACCCGGGAAGGAGCAAGCCAAAAGGGAAGATCACACTGCCAGTAACGTTTGGCAGCGAGCTGAATTTCAGGATAGAGAGAGTCACATTTGACGTTGCTGATTTCCCATTGCCCTACAATGGGATACTTGGCCGTCCAGCGCTTGCCAAGTTCATGGCAGCCTCTCATTACGCCTACAACATGCTCAAGATGCCCGGTCCGATAAGTGTCATTTCTGTCCATGGCGACAAGAAAGATGCACTTATCTGTACCGACAAGATCTACCGGGAAGCAGCAGCCGCAGCAGAACGCAAACCACTTGCCGCTGAAGCTCCCGGGGGGAAGAAGAAGACCAAGTCCGGCAAGAGTAGCTCTGATGCCCACTCCGGCAAGCGCGCCTCTTCGGAGTGCTGCGCTACCATCGAGGACGCACCATCGAGCTCCACCGGCAAGTGCAAGAAGGCAAAGACAGCTTCACCAGAGACCAAGAAAGTGGCCGCCAAGGAGGACGGCAGCGGTGGTACCTTCACCATCGGTGCCACGCTTGACCCAAAATAGGAAAGCGCCGCTCTTTTCTTTCATGGCGAATGTCGATGTGTTTGCATGGCAACCATCCGACATCCCGGTGTTCCTGAAAGTAATTGAGCATCACCTTGCCGTCTGCGCCTCACGCCGCCCGTCAGCGAGAGTCGAAAACAAGCAGAGAACGCCAATAGTTCATTGCAGAGGAGATCAAGAAGTTGGAAGCAGCGAGGCTTGGTCCGAGTTGTACTCCATCCAACGTGGTTAGCCAATCCAAGAGTCGATGGCGCAGTTTAATGGAAAGTGGAGGCTTTGTATTGACTTCACTGATGTTAATAAAGCTTGTCCAAAGGATCCATTCCCCTTGCCGCGCATTTAACAGATTGTCGACTCCACGGCAGGATGTGATCTGCTTTCATTCCTTGATGCATACTCAGGATATCATCGGATCTTCATGGCGTAAGAGGATGAAGAGAAACCACATTCATTACTCCATGTAGCGCGTCTTGCTTTGTACGGATGCCTTTCGGACTAAAGAATGCTGGTTAAACATTAGCAAGGGTAGTCAGTCATGCTTTTGAGCCACAGCTGCACAGAAATGTAGAAGCTTACATGGATGACATAGTGGTCAAGAGCAAGGACAAAGAAACTTTGATCCAAGATCTGGACGAGACTTTTGCAAATCTGCGCAAGATCAATCTCAAGTTGAACCCCGAGAAGTGCGTGTTTGGAGTTCCCTCCGGCAAGCTTCTCGGGTTCTTTGTGTCATAGAGGGGGATTGAAGCCAATCCCGACAAGATCAAGGCCATCGAGCAAATCGAAGCACCGAAGCGAGTCAAGGACGTACGAAGGCTTGCCGGCTGCGTTGCTGCTCTCAGTAGGTTCATCTCTAAGTCTGCTGAACGCGCCCTGCCGTTTTTCAAAATTTTGAAAAAGGCAGGTCCAATGAAATGGACTCCGGAAGCGGAGGCTGCGCTGCAGGACTTGAAGAGATACCTGTCCTCCACTCCAATACTTGTCGCACCTAGGCCACAAGAGAAGTTGCTGCTATACCTAGTGGCAACCAATCAAGTGGTTAGTGCTGCGTTAGTAGCGGAGAGGGAGGCGGATGATGAGCCAGCGACCACGGCAAGCGAGTCCAGCGACAAGCAGGGGGCTTCCCCGACAAGCTCTGGTCCCGACAAGGATGGATCTGTGCAGCCACAGGAAGAAAAACGAAAGAAGATGGTGCAGCGCCCAGTGTATTTTGTCAGTTCCTTCTTCGCAGGGGCTAGATCAAGGTACTCACAGGGTGCGAAGCAATGAGCAGGATTGTCGAGTGGGCACTGGAATTGTCAAGCTTTGGCCTCAAGTTTGAGAGCACTTCAACTATCCAGAGCCGAGCATTGGCAGAATTCATAGCACAATGGATGCCAACACCTAATGAAGAAACTCCGGAGAGGAGCATCCCCGTCAAGGAAGCAAGCAAAGAATGGATCATGTACTTTGATGGTGCCTTCTCGCTACAAGGCGCCGGTGCGGGCGTACTACTGAAAGTGCAACTAATCCCCGGGTGGTTTTGGTAATTAATAACAACATATATATCATTGAACTAATAGTTACTTGAGAATCATTTGAGAAAGTTCAGTGATATGGGTATGGCAAGGACCAAGAAGTGGACCCTCAAAATGCTAAGGCAAGCTTTGGCAAAAGCTCAAGACTCCATTTTGGTTTAGTGATCCAAGATCACATTGAGTCCATAGGAAAAGCCAATACTATTAAAAGGGATGAGGTTATGATGATGATCTGGTTGCTCAAGTGCTTAGTGATACATCTCCTAAACTATCAAGAACTTTCACCGCCATATACACTCATAAGTAGTCTCGGTCCCACCGATATTCCAAACTCACCACACCGAGATGAACCACCTCAGCCATAAGCCAAACCCTAGAAAACTCGGATTTTCCGATTACGAACTCGGTCTCACCGAAAAATGAGTTGCCAAGCTTCAGAATCTTCATCATCAAATCGGTGTCACCGAGATGATGAAGTCGGTCCCATCAAATTGGCTTGCTCTTATCATTGCATCTAATCGGACTAACCGAGATTGTATTTTCGGTCCCATCGAAAATCCTAACGCTCACATTATTTGAACTTTCGGTCTCACCGAGTTGTCAACTTCGTCCCACCGAGATTGCTCAAATGTGTGTAACGGTTGGATTTTTGTGGAGGCTATAAATACCCCTCCACCCCTCTTCATTCGTGGAGAGAGCCATCGAAAAGAACTACCACTCCTACCTTACATTTTCGAGAAGAGAACTACCTACCCTTGTGTTGAGATCAAGTTGCTCCACTCCCACCATATGAAGCTTGATCTCTAGCCTTCCCAAGTTGCTTTCCACTCAATCCTTTCTTCCACCACAGCCAAATCAGTGAGGAGAGTTGAGTGTTGGGGAGATTATCATTTGAAGCACAAGAGCAAGGAGTTCATCATCGCTCACAACATCTATTACCTTTTGGAGGGTGGTGCCTCCTAGATTGGTTAGGTGTCGCTTGGGAGCCTCCACGAGATGTGGAGTTGAACCAAGAAGTTTGTAAGGGCAAGGAGATCGCCTACTTCGTGAAGATCTACCTGAGTAAGGCTAGCCCTCCGTGGGCGAGGCCATGATGGAATAGACAAGGTTGCTTCTTCGTGGACCCTTCGTGGGTGGAGCCCTCCGTGGACTCTCGCAGCTGTTACCCTCCGTGGGTTGAAGTCTCCATCAACGTGGAAGTATGATAGCACCACCTATCGGAACCACGAGAAAAATCACCGCGTCTCCAAAATTGCGTTTGCTCTTCTCCACCTCTCTTTACTACATGTGCAATTTACTTTCCGCTGCCTATACTCTAGAATTGCATGTGTAGGGTGATGCTTAAATTGATCATAATTGTGAATCTGCCAAAAACTGTTCTTTGTCAAAAGGCAGAATTTTTATATTGTCAAGTAGTCTAATCATCCCCCCCTCTAGACATACTTTCGATCCTACAACTACTCGTCGCACCCACTGGAGAGCACCTCAAGTACGTGGTCCAGATGCATTTTCCCAAGGAACAAGCAACAAACAATACTGCAGAGTATGAGGGCTTGCTTGCCGGACTCAGGATCGCCGCGGACCTTGGGATCAAGAAGCTCATTGTCAGGGGTGACTCGCAGCTTGTCGTCCGTCAAGTCAACAAGGATTATCAGAGTCCGTTGATGGAAGCATACATTGATGAAGTGAGGAAGCTAGAGGAACATTTTGATGGCCTGCAGATGGAACACGTTCCAAGAGCTCAGAACGACATTGCAGATGGCTTTCACAAAATGCGCCGCTCTCAAGTTACCTGTGGAACCAGGAATTTTTGTGCTCAAGCTGACTCAACCATCTGTAACACCATCAACTGGACAGAGCAAGAAGAGGAAGTTAATTACCGGCGACTACTTTCCGGCAGAACTCCCCGGAGCCGCCGTCAAGAAGGTACCCAAGATCAACACGAAGAGTGCTGAGGAGCAGTCTGCTCCGACAAGCCCTAGGGTTTGTTTCGTTGAAGCAGACGCTCCCGACAAGTTGTGTCCCGACACGCTTGCCGGGGAGCATCACGCTCCGGCTGAAACAGATTCTTGCCGTGGAAGCAGATGTTCCCGCAGCAGCATTTGCGCCTTTAGTCCTTGTCGTTGAGCCACAAGCTCCGGCATGGGCACAACAGATCGTCCATTTCCTTCAAACAGGAGAACTTCCCGAAGAGAAAGAAGAAGCGGAGAGAGTAGCCCGGCAATCAAGTATGTACCAGTTTGTCGATGACATACTGTACAGAAGAAGATTCAACGGAGTGAAATTGAAGTGCATTTCCCGGGAAGATGGACAGGAGCTGTTGGCGGAGATACATGGAGGCATATGTGGTCACCACATTGGCGCAAGAGCACTTGCCGGCAAGGCCTTCCGGCAAGGTTTCTTCCGCCGATAGCCCTCCGGGATGCAACTGCACAAGTAACCAAGTGTGAAGCATGCCGCCCACTCCAAGCAGATACATCAACCAGCTCAAGCTCTCCAAACAATCCCTTTATCCCGCCATTTTCGTCAGGGGTTCGACATCCTCGGCCCTTTCCCGAAGTTGTCCGGGCTTTGAGTACTTGTACGCTGTAATCGACAAGTTCACAAAGTGGCCTGAAGTGGAAGCAAGGAGGAAGGTGACAAGACAACAAGCAATCAAGTTCTTCAGTCAATTGTTTGCTGCTTCGAGTCCCTAACAGGATCATCGCGACAATGGCACACACCACGAGCCGCACCTTCATGCAAGACGCCCAAGATCTTGGCGCCAAGATCTGCTTTCGCTTCTATTGCTCACCCGAGAAGCAACGGTCAAGCGGAGAGGGCAGCGCCGAAGTGCTGCGCGGGCTCAAGACCGTAACTTTCGGCGAGGCTGTGCAAGTGCGGAAGAAATTGGATCGAGGAGCTGCCGGTGATTCTTTGGTCGATCAGGATGACGCCAAATCGAGCCACCGCCGCATACCTTTTGCTCTAGTCTACGGAGCATAAGCAGCTTCTCCCCACGAACTCAGATACGGATCACCTCGAGTGCTCGCTATGATGAGCTTGAGCAAGAGCAGCTGCGGCAAGATGACGCTGCTGCCTCGAGGAAGATCGTCTTCAGCTCCAGACGAGCTGCTCGCTAAAGAAGCTTTTGCGCCGCTACCATAGCCGCAGTTAACGCCAAGCTTCGAGGAAGGCGACCTTGTTCTTGGTAGCGCTCAATCCGCCAAGAATTCCAACAAGTTGACCTTGAAGTGGGAAGGCCCTTATCGGGTGAAACGAGTCACTAGGCCACGAGTTGTCGCCTTTAGACCGAAGATGGATTTCCAGTGAGCAACTCGAACATAGAGCATCTTCGTAAGTTTTACCTATAAAGAAGCGCGGTTGCGGAACCTGTTCCGGCAACCACCTTTTGTACAAGCCTTGCGCTGTTGCATGTAACCCTTTGTACAAAGCCGGGCGCAGATCCCGTGCATAAATAAAGTTTATGTGCTCCGCGCATATTGTCAAATTTCATGCATTCTTTCTTTTTTGCATGTTTTATCTGACACTTTTTGTAGCACTTACCCCCGGTAAGTAATAACGAGCCTTAAAGCTCCATATCATTATTTTCTCTTCTTTCTTCTCAAAAAGAAGGTTCCTTCGCCCACAAGCTCACGGGGGAGGAGGATAAAGGTGTGGACGGGCATCGCTCAAAGGAGTCTAGCCTTGCGGGACATAGACGACGAAAAGCTAAGTTGCCAAAGTTTGAGCATGATCAGTTTTAAATTTTAAGTTATTCTCCTTGAACGATCAGACTTTGTATGGAAAACACATGCAGGCGCCGAGGAACCTCCTCGTAGCTAGTTGCGCCCTTACTTTGTTTCGAGTCCGCTCAACAACTTAAGTGTGCTGCAACTAGTTGCGGCAAGGTTTCTTGCCAGAGCCGGCACCGCCAGCAGGCTGCTGATGTTCCGCACTCAGCACTTGCGGCAAGCGTGCCTGCACCGGCAAGTTCCCTAAAAGCGTAGGGTAAAGACATACAAAGAAAGGAATCGATTAAAGGAGATAGCATAGCAAGCATTGCCCAGAATAAAGTTATATTACAAAAGTAACTTGTTGCGGCACTGACTAAATTGTTCTCGTGACTTAAATAATAGCGACAAGGAAGGGAGAAGAAGGGTGGCCTAATCCACGCGCTCGCCGTCAACCCTCCTGACCTCATTCACCTTGTCCACAATGGGTGCGACAATGGCTTTGAGCTCTTTGAGATCAGCACCCGCCGGCAGCTTCTTGAGGACGGCGGTGAGGTCAAGGCCCGGATTGCGGAAGAGTATCTTCACCAACACCTTCTCCAAGACCTTGGCGCAGATTGCGCGCGACTCATCCGCCAAATTTCTTGGGATCCTTTCCGGAGTTCTTTGGAGGGCCGCGTCCACGCCCTTGAAGAAAAGAGTAAGCTTGGCGCTGGGCTGGAGATTTTCGTCGATGGAGTACCCGGCCCGCCAAGTCCATTCCGCCCGACTCCTCGTCGATGGCTGCAGCGATGTTGACGAGGCCCTCCGTCGAGCTCCATCAGAGCCTTGAAGGTGTTACGAGTCTCGGCAGCCCTCGCAAGCAGCTCCTCGTTGCTCTTGACCTCTTTCTTCAAGTCATCCTCTCGCCTCTTGGCGGCGCCCAAAGATCTCCGTCAATGTGGCCAGCTTCAGCTCCAGATCAGCGCTCGAGTCCTTGGCGGCGTTCAGTTCCTTGATCTTGTCGGCAAGCTGAACTTGCAAATCACCATGGGCAAGGGCATCCTTCTCACGTTCGCGCTGGAGTGCGGCAGGCTCCTCATCCTTCCCTTTCATATCAGCCTCCAGCTGCGTCACCTTCGCTTCCAATTCCCTCTTGGCGGCCTCGGCAGCTGCGGCAGCATCCTTCACTTCCTTGAGCGCCCCGCAATTGACTGTTCCCGGGCAGCGAGATCCTCCTCGTGGCTGTCTAGATTTACCTTTTTCTGTGTCAGCTCACCTTCCCGCCTGGACATCTCCTCGGCGGCGAGCCTCTGCTGCTCTTCGGCTTCGTGCCTTTTCAAGGATGAACGCCTTCTTCGCCTCGACGAAGGCGCCCTCTTCCGCTGATGGATTGAGGGCCTCCTGGTTGCGCTCTTGAGCTCCTCCGCATGCTTCTATGTCAACTCCGCCACGAAAAGCGCTTCCGGGACTCAAGCTTCGCTTGTCGAGGCGCGTAGAGTGACACCAACTTTGAGCAATCGCTTCCTCTTCGGACTGCCGCTGCTGCCGCTGGCGCCACAACCACTTGTCGGCCAGCAGAGGCGAGTACTTCCCATCAAACTCCTATCCTTCAATCGGCACTCGAGCTTGACGCCTGGGAAGCTTGATGTATACGCCCGCCGGCCTTCAAGTAGGCGCTGGTGGGGCTCCTCGGAGCCAGCGCTGCATCAGCGGAGGGGTCGGCAATCGGTGTAGCGCCTTGTGCTCCTGCACCCGTGGTCGCCAATACGGCTGGGACCCCTCGCCATGACCTGCGCCAAAGAGTCTTGGCGGCTTCTTCGTCGGGCGGGTTCATCAGACCGCCTCTTCCTCGTCGGGCGGCATCTTCAGATTAGCAGCGGCGCCTTCCTCGCCGATGGCCTCGGCCCATCGGGTCTGTGAGAGGGGATCAAGACAGAAGAGGAAGAAAAGTCAAGCAAAGATCCAAAAAGAAGATCGAAGAAGAAAACCCAAGGGAAGATTCCCGACAAGAAAGGTTACTCAGGCTTGGGCTCAGGACCATGGGCTCCGCCACCAAGGCTCACTGGTCCCATCCCTTGTCGGGACCTCTCCTTGCCGGGAGCGCCCTTGTCGGAGAATCGCCTTGGCGGCGAGGTTGAAGGAGACAACACCTCCGGGGCGGCTTCTGGTTGCTCCTGATGGGCCTGTTCTGCTCCTACACAAATAGATCAACAATCAAGATGTCAGCAAAAGAAAAGCACCCATGCGCGCCCCACAACAGAAAGTGAACCAAACACTTACGCTGGGGCCAGCTGGGAGTTGCTGCGGAGAAGGAACCGGGTCCGCTAAGGTGGTCTCGGACGTGTCTTCGCCATCACAAAGCATGATCGCCCCTCGATGACAACCACAGGACCTTGGCCCTCTTCGCCGCTCTCGGCCGAGTCCTGAAATGGAATAGGGATTCAGAGCGGGCGATCGATGCAAGACAGAAATAACAAAGATTGAAGAAATACAAGTACAACAAGGAAAAGTCTTACCTCCTCCTCTTCTTCATCCTCGCCGGAGCTCAGCGCAGAGAGGTCGGTCTGCACGCCGCGCTTGGGTGGCGGAGGAGTAGGCTCTTCGACGCTTTGCCGGAGCTGCGGCAGGTCGTGTGGCGCCCAGAAGATCCCGCCCATTGCCGGCGCTGCTCGAGATGCTCCCGCTGCAACGGTACCGCGCGGTGGAGCGTGGTCCGACGGCGCCGCGGTTGTTAGCCTGCTCGCCGCCCTGCTATATCTCCGCTTTGACGGAGGCGCCTTCTTGGTTGAAATCGGGCTGCGCTGGGGGCTCCGCCGCGCAAGCGCTCAAGATGGCTGGCCACTCGCGCCCTCGGCTGGCTCGCCGCTTCGCCGGGCTGCCTCGCCAACAACCCCTCCGCAAGGTCCTCCTGGTTGGCAAGGCTTGCCGCCCGCCTCCTCCAACGTGAAGCCAAACTTGCGCGGTGGCGCTGCCGCCGCCGCCCCCCGTGGCGGCGTACCGCATCTCGCCGCCGGTGGTGTCGCGGTGAGGAGCCTCGCTCGCCGGCATTGATTGCTACCTCCGCTGCCATCGAAGAATTGCCGCACGACGCCGCCGGGCGGCTCCATCCAAGTTGGGCTTATCCCGCGGCGAAGTCGACCGCATCATCGCGAGATGCGATCACGCTGGGAGTTGTTGCACAATGGGATGACGCCGCGCAGGCTGAACCACTCGATGGTTGGCGCCATGCTTGAACAGCTCCTTCAAAGATCCCGCCAAGCTCCGTAATCGGAAGTTGAAGTTGAGGCTCGGACGCAGCCTCATGATATCCGCCGGCCGCCAAACAGCCAGCGGGCCTCTTCGCAGAGGGGCGGCGCGACGGCGGCGAAATCCGCGCCAACCGCCTTCGCCAGAGCCCGACAAGCCCGAGCCGGAGGATTCGGGTGGTGGCATCTTCCGCTTGGCGCCGTCCGTGACAGCGCGCCTGTCGCCAAGACTACCCGGTCTGGGCGCAGTTGGTGAATGGCTGCGGATTGGCGCTTCACGATCCAGCACCACTCCGCCTCCACTCATCCCACTTGTTGCGAGCTCGCTTCCAGATACACCTCCTTCATGCCGATTCAGGAGGTCCAGCGATTCCGCCAGCCAATGGCTCTCCTTTTCGGCTCGGGAGGAAATAGTGGCGAAAAAGAGCAACATTTGGGTGGATGCCAACGAAGTTCTCACAGAGGTGTGCGAAAACCGCCATTGTCAGAACGGCGTTGGGGGTGAAATCCAGAAGATGAAACCCGTAGGTATTCATGATGTCGCGGAGGAAATCAAAAAAAGGTGGGCAGAGCCCACAATAGAAGAACACAGGAAAGAAATAGTACCCTTTTGGGCACCGCTTCGATTTGGAAGCTTCGGCGGAGAGCACCGGCGTGCACGGATGCGCCCGCATCTCCGTCGACCAGAAGAGGTAAAACTCCTCCCGCAACGCTTCGGGTAAGCTCGGGAAGACTCGCCCTGCGCGCGCCTCAAGCCGCAACGCCGCCGACTTGGTGCTCGACTTTGTGCTCTTGCCGGTCTTCGGAGCCATGGCGGAAGCGGCGGGGGAGCGCGGAAGCGTTGAGGGCGGCGGCGGCAACGGTAAGCGAGCGCTGTTTCTTCGCTTGGGAAGCGGAAGAGAGCGGCGAGCTTTCAAGGAAGATACCGCAAGTGGCGAAGGTGGGGAACGGTCCGCTTCCTCTCGCTTATAAACAGGGAGGCGAACGCTACGCTTTTCCTGATTAAAGAATTGCCCATGATCTTCCCACGACGCCCGCTTGACGCGTGCTGCTACGGAGGGCGCTGTGGATATGGAGTCGATTTAGTGTGGACCAGCCGCGTGTGCCCGTGTCTGTTTTGGGCTCGCCCAACAGCGCCGCACCGCAGTATGGCCCAGTGCCCGGGACTCTGTTGGTGTACTAAAGTAGGGGTACCTTAGTATCCCGAACTTGTGCACGGCAAGCGAGAAGGCCTCGGCAAGGCTTGTCTGACGTCCGCCAAGATCCTTCGCTATTCCTATTACTGCCATTCAAGAACAAAGTGTTTAACTGAGAAGATAGAGTCCCGGCAAGAGGAGTTTGCCGGGAAGGACAAGACCCTGGTAAGAGGAGCTTGCCGGGAAGGCCAACCTAGGCATTTTAAGAGACTTGCCGTGACACACCGCACGTCCCGGCAAGGCCCGGCGGGCGACAAGCTTGCGGGTGCGCGATAAGACAGCGATCATGCAAGGTGCTTGCATGCGCAAAGCCACCACTCGCTACCACGCCCAATAAGATCCGACGATGTGTCTCCGCAGATCGCCTCCTGGTGCACGTGGGCGGTAGCATGCAGCCTAGCGGTGCGAGGTGGCAAGAGAAGATGACTAGAAGGCCATCGTGGCGATCGGTGGCGCCCTAACGGTCGTTTCTTGCATTGTTTAGGCGATCAGACGGCATTAAATGCCCTTGTCCCCGCCACGAGTTAGGTAGGGGGCATCGTTGATAGCGGTTGTACCAACCCCCATTTTTACTTTTTACCCTCTCTCTACGCTGCCACTGTCGGTGACCCTTTAGACTATAAAAAGGAGGCCCATGCAAGACGAGAAGGGGTTCACTCATTCAAACTACAACACACCCACGCCTCAAGCAAGAAATGAATAGAAACACAAAGCAGCAGAGGAGTTTTATCTCTTCGAGAGCTCGAAGCCGGGCAAAATCCCTCGCTTCGCTCGACTGCTCTTCAGGCCCTCCGCTCCTTGCCGGACCGAAGGGCCTTCCCCATAGGTGTTCGCTTCCCACGACAATCTTAGAGCCATCAAAGAACATGGTCCAAAGGTTCGAGTGAACTTTAGTCGGTCGCTGTTGTTCAATCCACTCGCAAGGAAATCTGCATCGCTTGGGACTTAATCGCTTTTGCCTCAAACTTGATATCAAGGGAAGGAGTTCAATCGCCCATTTCGCCACTCGACCGGCCAGCATCTCGTTATGCGAGAATCTTCGACATCTGGGCGTCGCCGACGACCGTAATGGAATGATCGAGAAATAATGAGCAACCTTCTTCTTGGTCATGTAGATCCCATACACGAGCTTCTGATAATGAGGGTATCTTTGCTTCGATGGGGTCAACACGTCAGAAAGATAATATACTGGGCGCTGAACTTTGAAGGCTTTCCCTTCTTCTTACTACTCGACCGTAAGTACTGTACCGAGGACTTGTCCTGTGGCTGCAATGTAAAGCACAGAGGCTCTTTGCTGATTGGAGCAGCAAGCACCGGCTTGGTGGAGAGCAGAGATTTTAGCTCGGCAAATGCTGCATCAGCTTCTGGAGTCCACTCGAACTTGTCTGACTTCTTCATCAGTCGGTAAAGAGGCAATGCCTTTTCACCGAGGCGAGAGATGAATCGACTTAACGTGGCCAAGCATCCAGTATGCTTCTGGACATCGTGCACACGCGCAGGGCGTTTCATTCGGAGTATTGTACCAACTTTTTTTGGGTTGGCGTCGATTCCACGTTCGGAAATGATAAAACCGAGTAACTTTCCGCCAGGAACTCCGAATGTGCAATTTGATGGATTGAGCTTGATATCATACCTCCTGAGATTGGCAAATGTTTCAACGAGGCCAGTCAACAGGTCGGAAGCCTTCTGTGATTTGACCACAATATCATCCATGTACGCTTCCATGTTCCGACTGATTTGAGTGAGTAAACACTTCTGAATCATCCTCATAAACGTGGCTCTGGCATTCTTGAGGCCGAATGGCATGGTGACATAGCAGAAGCACCCGAATGGAGTGATGAAAGCTGTTTTGATCTCATCGGGTCCATACAGACGGATCTGATGATACCCAGAATAGGCGTCTAAAAAAGACAGTCTCTCACATCCCGCAGTCGAGTCGACAATTTGATCGATGCAAGGGAGAGGAAAATGATCTTTCGGGCAGGCCCGATTGATATGTTTTAAATCAATGCACATGCGAAGTGACTTGTACTTCTTGGGGACCATGACAACATTGGCGAGCCACTCAGAGTGGTAAATCTCTCGGATAAACTCTGTTGCTAGGAGCCGAGCCACCTCCTCACCAATGGCCTTTCTCTTCTGGACGGCGGACCATCGAAGATGTTCTTTGACAGGTTTTGCTTTTGGGTCGACTCGTAAACGATGCTTAGCCAGCCCCCTGGGAACACCCGGCATGTCAGCAGGCTTCCATGCGAAGATGTCCCAGTTCTCACAGAGGAACTGGATGAGCGCTTCTTCCTATTTAGAGTCGAGTGTTGTGGAAATGTGAGTCGGAGCAGCACTGGGGTCGGTCGGGTGAATGTGAACGGGTTTCGTCTCACCAGATGACTGGAACGCTGACTCTGTGGCGGGCTTCTTGGTCCGCAATAAATCACTCGGATCTGCATTTTTCTGATACTCTTGCAGCTCCACCATCAAGTATCTCGAGCATCGACAATCTTTGAGCCCTTCAAAGCACTCTTCTGCTTTTTCCGATTGCGGTGATGGTGATCACACCCTTGGGACCAGGCATCTTCAATTTGAGGTATACGTAACATGGTCAAGCCATGAACCGTGCATAAGCTGGTCTGCCCAGAATAGTGTGATAAGCACTCTGGAAATCCACGACTTCAAATGTTAGCTTTTCTTTACGGAAATGCTTCGAATCGCCGAAACCACATCAAGAGCTATTTGGCCGAGTGACTCAACCTTCTTTCCGTGAATGACTCCATGGAAACTCATGTTGCCGAACCGAGTCCGACATCGGAATGCCCATCCCCTTCAGCCTCCAAGATACAATATATTCAGTCCATCGCCACCATCCATCGTAACCTTAGTCACGAGTGCCTTCGACGACCGGGTCGACCACCAAAGCTTTCTCCTGTGGGTGGCTATGTGTGTCGGATGATTAGACTGGTCGAATGTAATGGCAGTCTGAGACCATTTCAGATAGCTGGGTGTCACCGGAGCAACCATATTCACCTCACGGTTGATAACTTTCAATCGACTTTTGCTCTCCACATCAGGAAAAATCATCAGGGTGGAATTGACATGGGGGTATCCTTCATCACTGTCCTCTTTGTCCTCAGCCTTGTCCGACTCCTTTTCCTTATCCTTGGGCTGTTTCCCTTGAAACTGCTGGATTAAGAGCCGGCACTGGCGAGTGGTATGTTTCGGGTAAATGAAGTTACCCTCTTCGTCTTTCTTCGTGTGGATGTGGCATGGCAAATCCATCACGTCGTTTCCTTCCTTGTCCATCACCTTCTTAGGGTTCCAAGATCCTTTGGGCTTCCCTTTAAACTTTCCCTGAGTCACGGCTAAGGCTTCTCCAGGAGCAGCTGGCTCGGCTTTCCGCTTCTGCTTCCGACTAGAGTTTCCTTTTTCCGACTGGCTCGGCTTGTACTTGCCACTCTGGAGTCGATCCTCTTCTTCACCATTGGCGTATTTTCTGGCAATCTCCATCATTCGACTCAGGGTCATGTCTCCGGTCCGACCAAACTTCAAACTTAACTCTCTGTTCTTAACGCCTTCCTTGAAGGCACAGACTGCTTGATGATCGACACGTTCTCCACCAGATGATGCAATGTGATCCATCTCTGGATGTAATCTCGTGGTCTCATTCGACTTTTGCACGCACACCGCAGCTCTGTCTACCCCTCTTGGTCGCTGCAAGTTCCTCAAATGTCTTGACAAACACTCGGGCAAGATCTTCCCAAGTGTAAATGCTGCTAGGAGCCAACTGATTCAACCAGGCTCTGGCCGAACCCTCCAACATAAGCGGTAGGTGTTTCATGGCCACCTCATCATTGCCACCGCCAATCTGCACAGCCACTCGGTAGTCCTCAAGCCAAGTATCGGGCTTGGACTCACCAGTGAACTTACTCACCCCAGTCGCCAACCCGAAGTTGGGAGGATCACCATGCTCGATGGCTCGCTAAAACACTCGGTCTCAAACATGAACTCGACTGCTGGTGGGCACATCTCTGTCGTGGCCTTCTCGGTGAGCTCTGTTCCGGTCAACCAAACCTTGCACGATAATGGGTCTCACGTCAAAGCCTGGTTCCCTGGGGTCAATCGGAGCTCTCCGCCCAACAATGTGATGACGTCTGTCATCTTGCTGCCAAGGGGCGTAAGACTCACCCCTTGGGGGAGGAGTGGGCACTCGACGCTGATCATCGCGATCGAATCGGTCATCATACTGATCACGACGACCCCCACGTCCCTCACGCCATGGAGGCGATCTTGGGCTATGAGCCGACTGGACTGTATTCGCAGCGACGGATCGACTGTGAATCCTATTGCATGACTGTGACACAGTTGAATTCTAATCTCCTGCTGCCGGAGCAAATCTCTGATCTGCATCAAGCCTCTGCCAGCCTCTGACTGAGAGGGCTGAATTGACTCTGCTATACGGGCTGCAGCTGCTAGATTCTGAATTGGGGATCGATATACCTGAGTCGGTGGTGGAAAGAGTTGACGTCGACTGGAGTCTAGTACTTGTTGCCGCACGCGCTCGTCGAGTGCTCGCTCGAGGTTTTCCAGTCGAGTGCGCTCAGCCAAGTTGGCCAAACGTGCATCCTCCAAGGTGCGAGCCTCGGGGGTTTCTCCTACGATGGGAGTATGCAGAGCATCCATATTCCGGCAGCAAAGATCTTCCCTTTGCAGAGAAGTGAGTGGCTCGGGTTGATACTCCTCGTGGACCTGAGCGGGGTCGCCTCTGCCGTCCGCTCCGTCGGTGCGAAGGAAGCCGGGAGGACTATGAGGCCCATTGACCATCAGGACCTCCGCCGCTAGATCACTGCTCTCGCACTCGGATGCAGTCTCTACGGAGCGGTCCGAGATCAAACAGGCCAGAGAGATTAAATCTGCTCGATCGCCGCGACTTGGGTGGTGGCCGATTGGCGAACCACTGTGTGTCTCACCCATCGCTGAAGCCTCGACCGACCAGAGTGCTTGTGCTGGCGGGAGACAGGGAGGGAGGACGACATAGGAGTTGAGCGATACGGAGCCGATGGTTGCTGCAGCAGGACACCGCGGACACATGCGCGAAAGTGCGTCGCCCCGCGGACGGGAAGCTTGTCGATGTCGAGTGGAGCCTCCTGGAGCCAAGCGGAGTCGTCGGCGATGAACGTGAGCACGCCGAGACGGATCTCGTGGCCCTCGACCAGAACTCCGCCAGAAACCATGATGACGGCGATTGGAACAATTGCAACTTCTCCAATAAGTCGCTAAGACACCTGCACCACGGTGGGCGCCAACTGTCGTGGTACTAAGAATGACAGTAGAATAGGGGGTAGGTATAGAGAGGCAAGATCCTAGCTATGGAGTAGTTGTATACGCAAGGGATTTACGAGTTTAGGCCCTTCTCGGATGAAGTAATAGCCCTACGTCTCAGAGCCCGGAGGTGGTCGACTGGATTATATGCGTATGAATTACAGGGGTGCAAACCCTTCTGCCTGTGGAGGGGGGTGGCTTATATAGAGTGCGCCAGGACCCCAGCCAGCCCACGTAGCGGAGGGTTTAAAGTACGTTAAGGCCAGGTGTTACTGGTAATGCCTTACATAAAGTGTCATCATGACCATAAAGACTACTTAATTACAGACCATTTGGATACAGAGTGGATCTTGAACTCTTGGTGGTCGAGTGAGTCTTAATGGTCGAGTGTCTTCGAGTCCGTCGAGTGGAATCCTTCCAGGTCGACTGGAAGGGAGTTTCTTCTAAAGATGTCCTTGGCAAGGGTACCTTGGACAGGTCCATGACCCTGCCCTAGGTACATGACTTCATCAGCGAGCTTTCTCTCCTTATCTCCGGGACGATCCACTTGCACGTTAAAAGGGGGCACCTGAGCATCGCGACTCATGGGCTCTTACTGGCTCTCCAACCCTCACCCCCTGTCCTTGACCCACGGCATCGCGACCTGTCATACTAGCGGCGGCTGAGCTCGCTCGAGGGCCGGGACCTAAGGACGTAGAGCATTAAGGAAAGTGTGGGGGAGAGGGAAGAAGCTCACGAGGACCTAACCCAGCCACACCTCATCTGCCGCCATGCACGCCCAACACTTTGCTGAAAGCCACTCCAAACCTACAAGATAAGTCGCGCAAAACTTATTCGACTCATCGCTAAACCCTCGCCTATTGCAGCTCTGTCATGGCAACGTTGCCTGCCTTTCTTGCCCAGTGGAGGCTGCTTGAGCGCTAAAGGGGACCTCTTGAGCATCGCGACTCAGGGGATCTTACTGGACCTTGGGCTGCTCACCTCCTGGCCTTGACCACGGCATCGTGACCTGGCATACCAGCGACGGCTGAAGCCTGCCTGGGGATCGGGACCTGTCAGCGTAGAGCACCAAGCCCTCGTGAGGAAAGAAAGGGGGAGCCGAGCGGGACAGGACAAGCATCTCGCATCGATTCGTAATAAGGACATAATATTCACGAAAGACATGGCCAGCGCCTTACATACCCCCGCTGGGTGGTACATCGATTCTTCACAGGGAACAAAAGGTGCTAATCCTAAGGAACGCTAACTTCGCGCGCCTCCGCAGGAGACGCCCTCATCAACAGTGGGACATCAGGCACCGGCACCAACCCCATCCAGATCAGTGGCGTCGACGGCCTGATGCGGCTGCCCTACTCCGGGAGCGACACGAGCTCGGGGGCTCATAGCTGTCGTCGCTCGTCTCCGGAGTTGCGAGAAGCTCAACGGAGTCGCTAGACCCTCCAGCTCCTCCGCTGCTACCTGAGGAGCTGCCGGGGAAGCGGTGGGCAGGCCTGGCCCTTGCCACGACGATGCTCCGGCCGCCTTCCTTGGGGCAGCACTCCAGCCGGCGTCCTTCCGCGTCAAAGACCTTGAAGAACATCAAGGAGGCGCCATCGTATTCGAAATGAATCACGAGGCCACCTCTAGTTTGGCAAACCCGGGCGATATCGCCCCAGCCCCGGGTCATGTAAACCTTGCCCGGAGCGACGACCTCGACCTCCACTCCGGTCGCAGGGGTACTGCAGTCGGCGTGCTGCAGCCAAAGCTCAAGAGGCCCCCTCGGCGGGATCTCGAAGGCGAAGGAGGGAGGAAGGCGAATCCAAGATCGAGGAGGCATGGCGGCGTGGAGCACAAGCTCGCGAGAGGAGCCCTCGGCATGGACTCCAGGAGGAACGACGCGCACCGCCGTAACCCGCCGGCGCCGGCGGCGGCACCGCCGGTGTCGCTCGGCGCCTTCTTCTCCAGGGCCCTCGATTCGGGCGTACAAGGGCAGCGGGAACCCCAGCTGCGGCCACTCGTACCAGGGCCTCGATGCCTCCTGCTGAGCACCCTCATCTTGGCGGTAGAGGACTAGCCGCTTCTTCAGCGGAAGTGGGTCGGGACCCTCTCGGGGGGCCTTCCCCTTCTCTTCTGCAGAAAACCGGCGGATTGGCGCAATTGGCGTAATGTGGAGCAAGGGCGAGGAAGAAGAATAAAAGGAGTAGCGGGAGGGAATGGACTGGATGGGCTCGTGCCGTTCCGTACATATAGCTGGAGAAGGCCAACCGCCGGCCTCCACGATCGCAGGTAATCATGAGCCATTTTTGCATGCATGGACTTGTCAAGTCGTGCAGTTGTCGAGGCGTCATGGGGAAGCAGAGACGCCCACATCCAATCAATCGCCACGCAGCGCCCAAGACCGTAGACTATTAGGGCCCGCGGCACTTCGCACTTGCCCCTTCGCTTCTCTGCTAAGCCAAGTCCGGGCGCGCCTTGGGCCCGGGGGCTACTGTTGGTGTTCTGGGAACGGGGGTCCCCAAACTTGCCTGCTTGCGGCCTGCGGCGTGGCTCAAGTGGGGGCCCAGTACAGCCCAGCTTCATCAGCTCAAGCTCAAGACCCTCGCGAGGGTCCAAGCCTCACGGGGCGGACGACAGGAAGATTCCTCAGGAGCAGCCTCATCAGGCAGGCTTGCGAGGAGGCGGAGAGATCAAGGAAGGGTACCTTGCGAGGTGCCCATGACGCAAGCCATGACGATCGAGACCAGGCGGGCGCCGGCCTGCGCAGCGTCCTTGTTTCCCCTTCGATGCAAAGGGGGCAAGCACAGGCCAAGGCATCAGGCAAAGGTTATTGTTTGGGTGCAATGAGACCAAGACCAGCAGAACGGCAGGATGGAGGTCATTGTGGAGCCCAGGACGGCGTCATCGTCAGAGCCTTTGGCAGCCGAAGACCAACTTTAGCCAGGATAAGTGTACTAGATGTTCCCCTTCAAAATGGCCAATTGTTGGCGCCCTTCACGCTCATTATTTGGGAAGAGGCCCAGGGCCTCCCTCTATAAATAGGTCTAGCCACCACAGAGTAGAGGCATCTAGAGAACAGATCGACCAAGGAGATAGACTAGAGAGAGAAGCGACTGAACTCACCCAAGCAGTTCATCGCACCAGCTCAAGAACAGCCCCTCGCGAGGTTGTTCCCCCTTTGTATTGTTCATCATCAGCCCCTGAGGCAATCCACTACACCACACACTGGAGTAGGGTATTACACCACAATGGTGGCCTGAACTAGTATAGATCTCGTGTCCCTTGTGTGTTCTTCTTTCTAGCTTAGATCCTTGTGAGACTTCGAGACGTGAGCTGGTAGGGGAAAGATATTCGTGCGCACCCCAGAGTCGAACCTCAAGGGTCTGCCGGAACCCAAAATCCGACAGCCGGTTCAGCCGCCCCGTCCTCCACATCCAAGGAGCTGCTCCGATGATCGCCTCGTCTATCGCGGCTGCTCCATCCCCACAGCACCGCCTTAACCTGCTCCACCGAAACCACAACATCCTCACCGACTCCTTGGACGAAGCCGAGGCCTACTCGACGCAACCAAATAGGTTGTACACTCATCGCATCACACCTTCTCCTTAACTCGACCTCCCGGCGCCGACGGTGCTCCATCCCGCACGCCCATGGAGCGGCTACCTTGAAGCCGGCGCCGCGGGCGACATCTCCACGACGGCTCTCCCACAAGGCGAGGCCCCTTCGGTGGCGGCGTCCATACCATCCGGATCTGCTGCTGCTGCTACTCTCCCCCTCGCTCGTGCTACTTCTCTGCTCTGATTAAGCCACACTTCAGTCGACTGAATCAACTTTTGGGTCAGTCGATTTTCAGGGCTTGGGGGGGCTCACCGGAGTTAAGGAAGAACCACCCGCAGTGGGGATGGGGGCTCACCGGAGAGGTACCCCACTATCTATCTTAGCGTTCAGGGTGGGGGCGGGGGCGCTAGAGGGCTGGCCGGGGCGGTGGTGGCAAGTTGTTTTGGGGCGGCGAGGCGGCGCTGGGGCCGGCGGTTCGGCCGGTGGTGGCTGGTGGCTCAGGGGGGTGTAGGTTGAAGATGAACTGCAGACCCTCCCTAAACTACATGTCAAGTGCCTCTCTGCTACCATTGCGTTTAGTTTCGACAGTAGCATTCATATTCCACAGTAAATTTCAGTTTCAACAGTTAAGTTCAGAGTCAACAGTTTTTACCTCATCTGTTGTAGTAAGGTGGTTTTTGGTGATGTTAATTTTACATTCATTTTACATCATCTATTGGAGATGCTATTAGAATCCCACTTGAGATTGATGATGTCTGTCTTGTGCTGCTTCAGCCTTGACGTCTTACGGCTCACCGGAGCTGCTCCAATGACATAACGATCCATCACAACAGAGCGATGCCTCGACGCCGTTCTGATTCCTCGGATCTTCCTCCACACTTCGATAGCCACCTCTGCCTCAACCTGCTTCAAATGACCAACCCAATGATCTTTGAGGTCGATTACGGCTCTGA
Source organism: Aegilops speltoides (assembly GCA_021437245.1). Lineage (NCBI taxonomy): Eukaryota > Viridiplantae > Streptophyta > Magnoliopsida > Poales > Poaceae > Aegilops > Aegilops speltoides. Next base: position 306,661,687 of record CM038143.1, read on the forward strand.
CAAAGAGGTTGTACACTTGTTGCATCACTTGTTAATATACATTCACGTCGATCCATTAGGGCTATTTTGGTTCAACGGAAAAACGCCGATCCACTGGTTGTTACCATCACTCTAAATTTCTGCTTGCTCTCCTTACATAATCTCACCATAATTTTTTCGTATGCATGTCAGATATTGTACATAGTCATGCTTAACATGTAGAGAAAAAGAGAAGAGTTTTATGCTGACAATACAATGTCATGCAGAGACATTGCTCCATGGTGGGTTCAATGGCAAACCCTTCCCACCCTCTCCAGATTGTAATCGAGAGGAAGATATCATTCGAGGCGGATTCAGGCGCCTTGACCACTCCTATTTACCCCCAAGGTGTTTGCTCTACCTTGGCATGATGATGTTAGTTATATCATGCATATGTTGCCTTGCTGATGCCTACTTTTGACATCATATATGTCATCTGCTTAGTTTAGACATGTTCTGTAATGCCACATGTTTAGTTTCTATATCATATATGGGAATTATGCAGTCTCATGTCTTTTAGCCAGCCATAATATATGTGAAATGTGCAATGCCATCCTGTTTAACCAGGCATCATATATTTGAATGATATCTTGCCCATCCTTTTCTTCATTACATTTCCATTTGTCGACAATGTTTGTACATTAAACTACTCTTCCTGTGAATCATCCATTTGGGTGGAAGATGGAAAAATCTGGAGTGAAAACAAGGCCTTCAGAGCAGACAGTGCTACCTGTCGAAGCAGATCTCTTGTTGGGTCCCGATAGCTCCTCAGAGATGGATTCAGAGATAGATGACCAGTCCTATTCCACCACTGAGGTGTATTCTCTAACTTGGCACAGTTATACTGCTCATATCATGCATACGGTGTCTTGCATTGCATAGTTTAGACATCATATACACAATATTCAACACCATGTTCTTAGTTCAGACATCATATCGAATGCCCTCTGTTTAGCATATAAATCACATATGTGAATTAAATGACGCGATCCTGATTACTTAGATAACATGTCGGTGAATTATGTCATGCAATCATGTTTAGTTATTCATCATATCTTTGAATTCTGTTATGCTATGCTATCCAGTTTAGATAGACATCATATATGTGAAATTATGTCATGTTATCCGTTTTAGTTAAACAATATACATGTCAACTATTTCATGCTCTCTTTTTTCCACACTATCTATTGCATCTGTCTCTCATAGAATGTCTGTACATTCAACTATGTTTCCTGTTTATCAGCCATTTGAATTGGAGCGGTGATGCAAGATTCAGCGGACTAAAAACACGGTCTTCAAATAAAAGCAGTGCTACCTCTTGGTGGAGATAGCACCTCGGTTCTACATGCACAAGAACCAGCCCTACCACACATAACCCAAACTCTCTTAGATTGTACCCCTACTGCGATGGATAGAGAACAGCTTCACCCAATCTAACCCCAACCCCAGCCGATAGTAACCCAGTTCCTGTTGACACAACACCATCTCCACCACAGAGCTCCCAAACAAGAGCAGTTAGTAAGGCAGCTCCAGTGCCCAAAGGGCCAGTACTATCACGGCGAACCCCACCTCCACCAGTTAGTACGCCTATTCATGTGGAGGAAGCACAACCATCTAGTCGTAGTTTAGCATCTATCGCATTTGATGTTGTTAAATCGTATGTGCGTATCTTCCAATCTTGGAAATATTATACTGAAGATGAAGGAAAATGCCATGAGTGTGTGTTTGTCCAGAGTTATGTGTAAGTAATGTTATTCATGGCAATTACTTTGCTTTGTCCCATACATCCTACCTCCATGATGGTTATAATACAGCATATTTTCCCATTTTTCTCTATAGAGAAGGACCGATTTGGAAACTCAGGATGAGGTAACCCGTGCTAATACCTCTGCTATCTTCAAGAATGCTTGGTGGCAGTATCAGAATTACCTGAAGAAAACGCACTTCATCAGCAAAGCAACTCATCAAATTCCCTTACGTTCTCCTGAGACACATTTACTAGACGATGACTGGGAACGCCTTGTTCTGTACTGGTCCCGAACCAAGAATGTGGTAAGGTCTATGAGCTCATTTTCTATTTTTAAGTATTATATTCTTGCGTCTTACTGTACTCTGTTCATGTAGAACAAGTGCCTAAACCTGAAGAACAACTGTTCTAATTTAAGATTCCATTGCTATCATAGTTCAAAAAGCGCTAGGCGTTAATCGTGCGTTTTGCCACCGCTTTGCGCTTTTATCGACCAAAGCGCATGCTTATCTTGTGATCATGCTGATTAAGCGTAGTTATGCGCAATGCGTTTTGCCAACGCCTAGAGCCCAGGCGCACTTAAGCGCTTGCTTAGGCGTGCCTTTTTTTAACTATGATTGCTTTGCTCTTGTATCACTGTATTTACTCATACCAACTTATTTTTAAATTGAAGGATCCAATCGAAACTCCAATGGCACAGCAGGTATGTTCACGCATGTTTCTTTAATAGGTTTGCTCTTATCAATAGCTCTATTGATTTCAATTTCAATTGTGTATACAGTTGACTTTCATATTATGCACATTACTAGCATCACAATAGAGCCAATAGTGTTGTTATACATGTAGACCCGTGGTACCCATCTGAAATCTTGTTGTGCCGTGTAGTTTCCCACGCTTTGTATTCTTTCACTGCTGCTTTGTCTTGAACTGATATGATTTGAACCGTGTCTCTATTTTGATTTGGCAAGACAATGCAGTGACCATAGGACATACATATATGTTTGTTTGATGCTTTTATTATGTACTAGTACTTCACAATAGAAGACTTGGTAGTTTAATCTTGTCCACCTTACTAATGAACTGGTTCACCGAAATGAGTTTCATATACTAGTACATGCTAAACTTGTTATGTGTCTGCTTGTTTCTTCTTTTAGAATGCTGACAGAATATTGGGGAAGAGTGCCTTATTAAGCAATGGTAAAGGAAGTAATGCAGATAAGGTTCAAGATAGTGACACATCCTTGTTGGTCTCCAACAAAGCTGATAAAACAGCTAAGGAAGACTATCTTGAAGATAGTGAGACAACCCCAAAGTCCTGTCTTGGTTTAGTGTTCGAGTTACTGGCCACTACCACTTGCACAAGCTATTCAAACTCACTGTATGAATCAGTTTGGTTTCTTGAGTCTCAACTACAAGCTGAAAAATATCGATCAGCTGTGCTGCGACAAGAAGCAGAAGGACAGTGGAAGTCCCTAGAGCATTCAGATGCATACTTTCTGGTGCAACAGCAAGCGTTGGAGGATTTTAGCGCCAAACAGGACAAAACTAATAAGCTTGCTAAGCTTATTGCCAGCATGGTGGATACCCAGGATAATGTTTCTTGAGCTCTTGTGAAGTTGTTTCAGTTATGCTCTTGTTTTGCTGCCGCGTTTATTTGCACTGGTGGCCAATTTTGACGGCCAGTGTATGTAATGTGCTGCTTTGTTCCCTATATTTGCACTGGTGGCGAACTTTGATGCCCAGTGGATGTAATATGTGTAATAGCGGTAATAGGCTAGCGTTAATGGCTTGCTTATTTATTTCCTTATTGTCTTATTTAGTTGTTTGCTTGTAGTCACTCCAGTTCTTTTTCTGTGTTTTTCTAGTGGCCACAATAGCTAATTTTTGGTAACTAGGCCAAAATAATCATGGCAACACACGGGCTGTTGTAACCATGGGCCTCCTATAGGCCGTATGATCCATGGGCCTTTTTCCAGTCGTAGGATCCATTGGCCTTCTATACGGGCCGTAGGATCCATTGGCCTTCTATATGGGCCTTAGGATTCATGGGCCTTCTACGGGCCGTAGGGTCCATGGGCCTTCTACGGGCCGTATGATCCATGGGCCTTCTACGGGCCGTACTATCCATGGGCCTACGGGTCGTAGGATCCATGGGCCTTCTACGGGGCGTATCATCATTTCGCCAATCATGGGCCGTACTATTCGTGGACCATAACGGGCCGTTAATAGGCCGTATTTGATAACTCTATGAAAACAGCCCAATGGGTTTTTTTGACATGAAAACAGCCCAATGTATTAACGGTCCGCAAACGGGCCGACTGTAACGACGGGCTGAATTTGGCCCACAAGCAGAAAATGACAATAATGGGCCGTATGTAACCGAATGCTGCAAATGAGCCTGAAAGGATCGATATGGTTGACTAGAGGGGGGGGGGGGTGAATAGGCAACTAACAATTTTTTAAGCATTTCTTTTCCAAATCAAACTTTGCAACAAAATAGGTTGTCTAGATGTGCAACTAAGTGAGCAACCTATATGATGCAGTAACAACTAGCACATAAGCAAGCAAGGGATGCAACACAAGTAGGCTTGCAAAAGTAAAGACACGAAATAACCAAGAGTGGAGCCGGTGGAGACGAGGATGTGTTACCGAAGTTCTATCCTTTTAAGGGGAAGTACGTCTCCGTTAGAGCGGTGTGGAGGCACAATGCTCCCCAAGAAGCCACTAGGGCCACCGTATTCTCCTCACGCCCTCACACAATGCGAGATGTCGTGATTCCACTATTGGTGCCCTTGAAGGCGGCGACCGAACCTTTACAAACAAGGTTGGGGCAATCTCCACAACTATTGGAGGCTCCCAACAACACCACGAAGCTTCACCACAATGGAGTATGGCTTCAAGGTGAACTCAACCATCTAGGGTGCTCAAACACCCAAGAGTAACAAGATCCGCTAGGGATAAGTGGGGGGAATCAAATATCTTGTGGTGGAAGTGTAGATCGGGCCCTTGTCACCCAATCCCGATCAAATCAACAAGTTTGATTGGCTAGGGAGAGAGATCGGGCCAAAATGGAGCTTGGAGCAACAATGGAGCTTAGAGGTGGAAGAGGTAGTCAACTAGAGGTAGAAGACACCCCTTATATAGTCAAGGGAAAAATCCAACCGTTATCCACATGTTCAGCCCGCGACACGCGGTACTACCGCTCCAGGGGTGCGGTACTACCGCGAGGCCGCGCGGTACTACCGTGGCAGACCACGGTACTTTCACGATAGCAGCAGAGGCCGGGACTTGCCTGACTAGGGTGCTGTTGTAACGCCCTCGATGCGGCTATATCTCCCACGTGTCGAAGCACGACTTAGAGGCATAACCGCATTGAAAGCAATGTCGCAAGTGAGGTAATCTTCACACAACCCAAATAATACATAAGGGAAAGAGATACATAGTTGGCTTACAATCGCCACTTCACACAATTACATGAATAAAGCATTACATCATCCAGATGCAATCAAGGTCCGACTACGGAACCAAAATAAAAGAAGAACCCCAAATGCGATAAAGGTCCCCGATCGACCCCAACCGGGCTCCACTCTTGATCAACTAGAACGAAACAACACAAAGGGCAAGATCTTCATCGAGCTCCTCCTTGAGCTTGGTTGTGTCACCTGCTTTCGGTAACATAGGCACCGCAAACTGGTTTTGAAGTATCCGTGAGCCACGAGGACTCAGCAATCCCATTACCATGGGTATTAAGACTAGCAAAGCTTAATGGGAAAGGAAGGGGTAAAGTGGTGAGGTTGCAGCAGCGACTAAGCAATGTATGGTGGCTAACCAACACAAATAAGAGCGAGAAGAGAATCTAGCGGAACGGTCGTGAAGCTAGCAATGATCAAGAGGTGATCCTGAACACCTACTTACGTCAAACATAACCCAGAAACCGTGTTCACTTCCCGGACTCCGCCGAGAAGAGACCATCACGGCTACACACGTGGTTGATGCGTTTTAATTCGGATCTGGTGTCAAGTTATCTACAATCGGACATTAACAAATTCCCATCTGCCACATAACCGTGGGCACGGCTCTCGAAAGTTTAAACCCTGTAGGGGTGTCCCAACTTAGCCCATGACAAGCTCTCGCGATGAACGAAGGAATAGACCTTCTCCCAGGAAGACCCGATCAGTCTCGGAATCCCGGTTTACAAGACATTTTGACAATGGTAAAACAAGACCAGCAAAGCCGCTCGATGCGCCGACAATCCCGATAGGAGCTGCACATATCTCGTTCTCAGGGCAACACCGGATAAGCGAAGCGTACAGGTACCGACGAATCCAAGTTGCCAAGGAATGGTCCCGCACGGTGCTCTAGTTTGGACCAACGCTTAGACAAGCACTGGCCCGGGGGGGCTATAATAAAGATGACCCTCGAGAGAGCGACTCCCAAGGGAAAAGTAGGTGGTGGTGAGGCAAATGGTAAAAGTCAATGTTGGGCCTTGCTGGACAAGTTTTATTCAAAGCGAACTGTCAGGGGGGTCCCATAAATCACCCGACCGCGTTAGGAGCATAAAATCCGGGAACATAACACCGGTATGACGGAAACTAGGGCGGCAAGAGTGGAACAAAACACCAGGCATAAGGCCGAGCCTTCCACCCTTTACCAAGTATATAGATGCATTAATAATATAAGAGATATTGTGATATCCCAACATGAACCCTATCCACCATGGAGAAATCTTCAACTTCACCTGCAGCTAGCAACGCTATAAGAGGGGCTGAGCAAAGCGGGAGCATAGCCAAACAACGGTTTGCTAGGAATGGTGTCAAAGGTTAGAGGTTCATGGCAATTTGGGATGGCTTGATAAACAGGTAATAGGTAGCGCAGCATAGCGATAGAACGAAGCAACTAGCATAGCAATGATAGTAGTGAGATCTAGGGTAGCGGTCATCTTGCCTGAAATCCCGCAAGGAAGAAGAACGAGTCCATGAAGAAGACAAACGGATGAAGCCGAACCAACCGTAGACGAACGAATCCTCACGATCGCAACGAAACAGGAACTAACAAGAAGAAGCACACAACATAGGTAAACACACCACATGACACAAGGCATGATGCACAGCAAGCATGATGCATGACCAAGCTACATGAAGCTACTCATGGCAAGAGACGGTGCAAACAAGAACAACACATCAAGGCAAGTTTAAATGAGGCCGGAAACAACATATAACAATTCCGGTAAGTCCTCATATGCAAATTTCGAAATTGGTCCAGAACTGAATAAACATTATGTTGAAGTTGTTAAACAGCAAGTTAAAGAGCACCAAGAGGATCTACATGAAATTCTAGTCAAGTTACATATAAAGTTCATTAGATTTGGAGCTACGGCCTAGAAGATATGAGCAAAACAAGTTAAGCATGGCATTGATGCAAAATGCATACAAACATCAAGCAAACACCTCAAAACATGGATGCAACATGATAATATGAAGCTACATGCAAAATCAAGAAAGTTTCATATAGAGCACACTCAAAACGGAGCAACGGTGCAACACCCACACACTATACAAGTCATAACAACAATCTGTCCATAACAGCAACTAGGCATCTTACAAGCATAAAAACAATATGCTACAGCACCCCAACATAAGAACAAAAGGCATGGGCATGAAGTACAGGTAAAGCATAACAAAACATGAACACTGAGCTATCTCCAGAAACAACTAGAAGATGCTCAAAAAGACATGGAGATATTGCAAATAATAATAGTTTAAGACTTTAGCAGAAATAACATCAGGTTGCAATGTTAAGAGCAAGCAAACAACATGTTACAGGAACATATCATGGCAAACAAAGGCATGGAATGAATCTACTAATTGCATAGATCAAAAGACCCTTACTGACCATGAGCCAAAAAGGCACAGAAAATATGATGGCACCCATGTAAACATGGCAAGTTATATTACAGATTTAAACATGGCAGGAACAACAATAAGTAGGCATGTTGGTGAGCTTGAATCACTCACCACAGAGCAATACATGGCATGGAAAGGCAACCAACAGTAAGAAGACATGTTTATGAAGCTAAGCATGGCAAGAGCAAGGTCATACGATGTATGGATCACTAGGAAACAATCATGGAAACATTGAACTTCATGTTAACAGGTTGACAGCAACATTTTCAAGCAACTTTGGAGCAAGATAACAACATGTTCCAGTAGGCTATAATTACAACCAAGGGCTTGAATTGATATAGCATGACATGTACATCAAAACATGTTTATAGAGCATCTCCAGATTATGCATAGAATGATTAGTAGAAGCATGTTTACATAGCAACAAAATATAACAGAATCTGTCAGGAAAACAGCAACAACAACTACCCTACTTAACAAGCTTGATACACTCAGCACACAACTCACAAAAATACATGGTTGGCACCCCTGAAAAGATGGCATGGCATAGATCAACATACATGTAGACATCAACCTCATAGGATGCACACATCAATCATGGCAAAAATGATAAATGAGCAAGTTATAACAGCCAAGCAGATTAACATCAACATGCACTCTTCCAACAGCATTTCGGGCATCAAGATGAGCTCAAATGAAAATGATGCAATGGAATGAAATGAAGTACTCGTCGAGGCGAACAATTTGACATATTACACGCACGAAACGGAGCTACGGATGCAGAGATACGGCAGGTCAAACATGGCATGATAATGTCAAAATACTTCCGGGACTTGGCCGTTTTCACCTCGCAAAAAAAAACTGTCAGGTCGGGGAAGATCCATTCCTCGCACAAAGCAGCCATGGCGGAAGTCAACGCCGACGGGGAGGGGGCGTGGGACTCCGGCGAGCACCGGGAAGGCCCTGAATGGGTAGATCGGGCACGGGGCAACCCATTCCCGGCGTTGAGGCGGCTTGGGGCGGCACGAGCGTGGAGATCGGGGCGGCCATGGTAGCTCCTGCGAGGTATACAGAGAGAGGGAGAGATCGTGAGCGGGAGAGAGAGAAGCATGGGGAAGGAGAGAGAGAGGGAGAAGGAGGAGCAGGGCGCAAGGGGCCGGCCTGGTCGGAGGTGGTCGCCGGCGGCGACTCCGGCAAGGCGGCGGCTCTGGATCGGGAGATCCTCTCCCGATCTGGAGCGAGCGGGCATAGAGGAGCGCGGGGCATGGGATCCCGGCCCAGATCGGCCCAAGGGAGGGCCTGGCATGGGCCGAAAGGGCCACGGCGGCGGGGAGCTGCGGGGAGAGGCGCAGGCAACGTGGAGACTCCACATGGCGGCGCGGGAGTGGCTGGCGGGCGCGAGGAGGCGACGTGGCACACTGTGATTCGGCGGGGGCGGCGGCGCGGACATGTCCGGCGGGGTCCGGACGTGTCCGGCTGTGGGAGGAGGCCGAAGGCTAGGGTTAGGGGTGGTTTCATCCGCGAATTTCGGAGGGGGAGGTGTTTATATAGGTAGAGGGAGCTAGGAGAGTCCAAATGAGGAGCGGTTTTCGGCCACGCGATCGTGATCGAACGACCGAGAGCATGGAGGGGGGTTAGATGGGTTTTCGGGCCACTTTGGAAGGGGTGTTGGGCTGCAGCAAAAGAGGGCTTTGCGGTTACCCGGTTAACCGTTGGAGTATCAAACGACCTCCAAATGGCACGAAACTTGACAGACGGTCTACCGGTGCTATACCAAGGCCGCTTGGCAAACCTCGGTCCATTCCGAGAAAGTTTAACACCCGCACAAGAGAAGAGGTCAAAAGGGACTGCCGGATGCCATAGGAGTGCCGGATTGCAAAACGGACAACGGGGAAAATGCTCGGATGCATGAGATGAACATGTATGCAAAATGAAATGCACATGATGACATGATATGAAAAGCAGATGATGACATGGCAAAGTGCAACACGCAAGCAAAAGACATGGCAACAATGGCGAATGACTGGCAGACACCTGGCGCATCGAAATCGGGGCGTTACAACACTCCTCCACTAACAAGAGATCTCGTCCCGAGATCTTAGGACCGAGACGGAAGGGAAAAGGGATGAGGTGAAACAAGAACTCAAGAGTGGTAACAAAGAATCGATAGCACTCGAGAAGAAGAGAGGAACGCGAGAATGACGAGAATTGAAGGCTCACAGAAATAGATAGACTGTGAAACTACTCTGTTTAGAACGAGATAAGAAACGAATAAGACTGAAAGGATTTAGGCAACACTTCGGCTGAAGATGGAAGGAATAGAACACGCGCTTGAGAGGATGGAATGGTACTTGATGAACTCTTGAAGAATGAATTAAATCATGAAGAACCACCATGAAGAACTCCGGTGACAAAAGATGATGAGATAGAATGAAGGATGAAAGAATAAGATGAGCCTTGCGATGATTTAGATGGAGGTTCCAACAAGATGGTCGAGGGAATTTGAACTCCGGAAAAGAAAAGATGAAAGCACTTGGAACTAGAATTTATTCATCAAGAACAAACTCCGAAAGAAGGGATTAATCACTTGGAGGAAATAAGAATAATATTTATTGTATGCTTATCCTTCATCAAATTAAATTGATGCAAAGCAATGGATTTACATATTACTTATTCTTCTTGAAAAGGATTGAGAACTGACATATCGCAAACTTGAGAAGGTCTTCATGAACCACCAGTAGGATTGAAAAGAACGAATGGATTAAAAGATAACCAAAGAAAAAGGATCTTGAACGAACCACCGTAAGAATTCGGAAATGACTGACGAAAGAGAATGAATCACCGGGAAGAATTAGAAGGCAAATATGCTAGAGGGGATTTAGATGCAAAAGAATAAAGATTTCATGAGCTGATTAAAGAACACTTGCATGAAGCACCGGGATAATATTGAGACGACCGAAGTTGAAAACTTGGAATGAAGAAATCTTCTGAAAAGATGACCTCCGGAAGATCGAGAGGGAAAGCAACTCCTGAATGCTCCGGATGGATGAAAAGAATATCTGACAAATGGAATAATATGAGAGGATAACATGAAGCTAGAACCAGGAATCTTTGGGGGAACGGGCAAGATTTAGAGGAAAACCTCTTCTTCGGTCTTCAAAGTTGAGAATGACGACGAGAAACACCACCGAAATTACTGAGATACTCCGGAAGAATGAAAAGCAAAGATGTTGAGCCAACAATGAAAATGATTCCAAATCGATCTTGGAAAAGGCATGTGACTGATGAAATCCATTCTTACGTCACACTTTAAAAGGATTGAGAATAACTCCGGGGAAAAGAAAAGAGTCAGGTAAGATCCTGGGAAAAGACCTGTGGGTTAGGGCCCACTAAAGAGAAAACACCGTTGAAAAAGGATTGTTGAACAGATAGATGATGCACCGGGATGATTGAAATATTTGAATTGTTCCGGTGCATCATACTCCGGAAGGATAAAATGGCGAGAGGCGAACGAGCAAAGGGAAATACTTGAGCCGAGAGAAAGAATATGATCAACCCGAAAAACTTGAATTGAGTCCACCGGAAAGAAAAAGAGTTGAAGAATGTCAAACGAGACGAGAATTCACCGGTTGAGATAAATGAGGGAAGACTGAAGAGGCTCCACATGAATGAAATAGATGGTCGAGAGAGAGTCAGACTCCGCGAAGAAAAAGGGTGGGAGGGCGGGAAAACAAAGGCAACTGGAAGAGGAAACCGATGAATAACTTGAAGAGAAAACACCGGTTGAAATCATTGAGGAAAGAAAGCAAAGACTTCGCACGAGTAGAAAGCATACTCGAGAACGGACTCCCGTTTGAAGAAGAAAAAGGGTGGGCGGGAGGGAAAAGAAAACAACTGAGGATTGAACTTGACAAAGATGAAGAGGCTCGAGAAGAAAAAGGGTGGGCGGGTGGGAAAAACAAAGACAACTGAGGATTGATCTCCCAAAGAGAGAGAGGTTCGAATCAGCTTGACGAGAAATGCACCGGATAAAAAGAGCTGAGGAACAACGATCGGAAAACCAAACTGCGTGATCCTAGAGGAAAATTTGAAGGGGAAGAGGAGTAATTCAAAACACCTATGTCAAGATTCCTCACCAGAGCGACGAAGGGGCTGAGGAGTAAAAAGAATTCCTACTCTCCGATATAACTAGACTCCGAAAGCAGATTTCTTCTAGACTCAACAACGGCCAAACTACACAATCAATCAAGGGGGCTCCTAAGGTCGGTCGAGGCTCTGATACCAACTTGTAACGCCCTCGATGCGGCTATATCTCCCACATGTAGAAGCACGACTTAGAGGCATAACCGCATTGAAAGCAATGTCGCAAGTGAGGTAATCTTCACACAACCCAAATAATACATAAGGGAAAGAGATACATAGTTGGCTTACAATCGCCACTTCACACAATTACATGAATAAAGCATTACATCATCCAGATACAATCAAGGTCCGACTACGGAACCAATATAAAAGAAGAACCCCAAATGTGACAAAGGTCCCCGATCGACCCCAACTGGGCTCCACTACTGATCAACTAGAACGAAACAACACAAAGGGCAAGATCTTCATCGAGCTCCTCCTTGAGCTTGGTTGCGCCACCTTTCGGTAACATAGGCACCGCAAACTGGTTTTGAAGTATCCGTGAGCCACGAGGACTCAGCAATCCCATTACCATGGGTATCAAGACTAGCAAAGCTTAATGGGAAAGGAAGGGGTAAAGTGGTGAGGTTGCAGCAGCGACTAAGCAATGTATGGTGGCTAACCAACGCAAATAAGAGCGAGAAGAGAATCAAGCGGAACGGTCGTGAAGCTAGCAATGATCAAGAGGTGATCCTGAACACCTACTTACGTCAAACATAACCCAGAAACCGTGTTCACTTCCCGGACTCCGCCGAGAAGAGACCATCACGGCTACACACGCGGTTGATGCGTTTTAATTCGGATCTGGTGTCAAGTTATCTACAATCGGACATTAACAACTTCCCATCTGCCACATAACCGCGGGCACGGCTCTCGAAAGTTTAAACCCTGCAGGGGTGTCCCAACTTAGCCCATGACAAGCTCTCGCGATCAACGAAGGAATAGACCTTCTCCCAGGAAGACCCGATCAGTCTCGGAATCCCGGTTTACAAGACATTTCGACAATGGTAAAACAAGACCAGCAAAGCCGCCCGATGCGCCGACAATCCCGATAGGAGCTGCACATATCTCGTTCTCAGGGCAACACCGGATAAGCGAAGCGTACAGGTACCGACGAATCCAAGTTGCCAAGGAATGGTCCCAAGACGGTGTTTAGTTTGGACCAATGCTTAGACAAGCACCGCCCGGGGCTATAATAAAGATGACCTCGAGAGAGCGACTCCCAAGGAAAAGTAGGTGGTGGTGAGGCAAATGGTAAAAGTCAATGTTGGGCCTTGCTCGACAAGTTTTATTCAAAGCGAACTGTCAGGGGGGTCCCATAAATCACCCGACCGCGTTAGGAACGCAAAATCCGGGAACATAACACCGGTATGACGGAAACTAGGGCGGCAAGAGTGGAACAAAACACCAGGCATAAGGCCGAGCCTTCCACCATTTACCATGTATATAGATGCATTAATAATATAAGAGATATTGTGATATCCCAACATGAACCCTGTCCACCATGGAGAAATCTTCAACTTCACCTGCAGCTAGCAACGCTATAAGAGGGGCTGAGCAAAGCGGGAACATAGCCAAACAACGGTTTGCTAGGAATGGTGTCAAAGGTTAGAGGTTCATGGAAATTTGGGATGGCTTGATAAACAGGTAATAGGTAGCGCAGCATAGCGATAGAACGAAGCAACTAGAATAGCAATGATAGTAGTGAGATCTAGGGTAGCGGTCATCTTGCCTGAAATCCCGCAAGGAAGAAGAACGAGTCCATGAAGAAGACGAACGGATGAAGCCGAACCAACCGTAGACGAACGAATCCTCACGATCGCAACGAAACAGGAACTAACAAGAAGAAGCACACAACATAGGTAAACACACCACACATGAACAAAGCATGATGCACAACAAGCATGATGCATGACCAAGCTACATGAAGCTACTCATGGCAAGAGACGGTGCAAACAAGAACAACACATCAAGGCAAGTTTAAATGAGGCCGGAAACAACATATAACAATTCCGGTAAGTCCTCATATGCAAATTTCGAAATTGGTCCAGAACTGAATAAAAATTATGTTGAAGTTTTTAAACAGCAAGTTAAAGAGCACCAAGAGGATCTACACGAAATTCTAGTCAAGTTACATATAAAGTTCATTAGATTTGGAGCTACGGCCTAGAAGATATGAGCAAAACAAGTTAAGCATGGCATTGATGCAAAATGCATACAAACATCAAGCAAAGACCTCAAAACATGGATGCAACATGATAATATGAAGCTACATGCAAAATCAAGCAAGTTTCATATAGAGCACACTCAAAACGGAGCAACGGTGCAACACCCACACACTATACAAGTCATAACAACAATCTGTCCATAACAGCAACTAGGCATCTTACAAGCATAAAAACAATATGCTACAGCACCCCAACATAAGAACAAAAGGCATGGGCATGAAGTACAGGTAAAGCATAACAAAACATGAACACTGAGCTATCTCCAGAAACAACTAGAACATGCTCAAAAAGACATGGAGATATTGCAAATAATAACAGTTTCAGACTTTGGCAGAAATAACATCAGGATGCAATGTTAAGAGCAAGCAAACAACATGTTACAGGAACATATCATGGCAAACAAAGGCATGGAATGAATCTACTAATTGCATAGATCAAAAGACCCTTACTGACCATGAGCCAAAAAGGCACAGAAAATATGATGCCACCCATGTAAACATGGCAAGTTATATTACAGATTTAAACATGGCAGGAACAACAATAAGTAGGCATGTTGGTGAGCTTGAATCACTCACCACAGAGCAATACATGGCATGGAAAGGCAACCAACAGTAAGAAGACATGTTTATGAAGCTAAGCATGGCAAGAGCAAGGTCATAGGATGTATGGATCACTAGGAAACAATCATGGAAACATTGAACTTCATGTTAACAGGTTGACAGCAACATTTTCAAGCAACTTTGGAGCAAGATAACAACATGTTCCAGCAGGCTATAATTGCAACCAAGGGCATGAATTGATAGAGCATGACACGTACATCAAAACATGTTTATAGAGCATCTCCAGATTATGCATAGAATGATTAGTAGAAGCGTGTTTACATAGCAACAAAATATAACAGAATCTGTCAGGAAAATAGCAACAGCAACTACCCTACTTAACAAGCTTGATACACTCAGCACACAACTCACAAAAATACATGGTTGGCACCCCTGAAAAGATGTCATGGTATAGATCAACATACATGTAGACATCAACCTCATAGGATGCACACATCAATCATGGCAAAAATGATAAATGAGCAAGTTATAACAGTTTCAGCAGATTAACATCAACATGCACTCTTCCAACAGTATTTCGGGCATCAAGATGAGCTCAAATGAAAATGATGCAATGGAATGAAATGAAGTACTCGTCGAGGCGAACAATTTGACATATTACACGCACGAAACGGAGATACGGATGCAGAGATACGGCAGGTCAAACATGGCATGATAATGTCAAAATACTTCGGGGACTTAGCCGTTTTCACCTCGCGAAAAAAAACTGTCAGGTCGGGGAATATCCATTCCTCGCACAAAGCAGCCATGGCAGAAGTCAACGCCGACGGGGAGGGGGCGTGGGACTCCGGCGAGCGCCGGGAAGGCCCTGAATGGGTAGATCGGGCACGGGGCAACCCATTCCCGGAGTTGAGGCAGCTTGGGGCGGCACGAGCGTGGAGATCGGGGCGGCCATGGTAGCTCCTGCGAGGTATACAGAGAGAGGGAGAGATCGTGAGCGGGAGAGAGAGAAGCACGGGGAAGGAGAGAGAGAGGGAGAAGGAGGAGCAGGGCGCAAGGGGCCGGCCTGGTCGGAGGTGGTCGCCGGCGGCGACTCCGGCAAGGCGGCGGCTCTGGATCGGGAGCTCCTCTCCCGATCTGGAGCGAGCGGGCACAGAGGAGCGCGGGGCATGGGATCTCGGCCCAGATCAGCCCAAGGGCGGGCCTGGCATGGGCCGAAAGGGCCACGGCGGCGGGGAGCTGCGGGGAGAGGCGTAGGCGACGTGGAGACTCCACATGGCGGCGCGGGAGTGGCTGGCGGGCGCGAGGAGGTGACGTGGCGCACTGTGATTCGGCGGGGGCGGCGGCGCGGACATGTCCGGCGGGGTCCGGACGTGTCCGGCTGCGGGAGGAGGACGAAGGCTAGGGTTAGGGGTGGTTTCATCCGCGAATTTTGGAGGGGGAGGTGTTTATATAGGTAGAGGGAGCTAGGAGAGTCCAAATGAGGAGCGGTTTTCGGCCACGCGATCGTGATCGAACGACCGAGAGCATGGAGGGGGGTTAGATGGGTTTTCGGGCCACTTTGGAAGGGGTGTTGGGCTGCAGCAAAAGAGGGCTTTGCGGTTACCCGGTTAACCGTTGGAGTATCAAACGACCTCCAAATGGCACGAAACTTGACAGACGGTCTACCGGTGCTATACCAAGGCCGCTTGGCAAACCTCGGTCCATTCCGAGAAAGTTTAACACCCGCACAAGAGAAGAGGTCAAAAGGGACTGCCGGATGCCATAGGAGTGCCGGATTGCAAAACAGACAACGGGGAAAATGCTCGGATGCATGAGATGAACATGTATGCAAAATGAAATGCACATGATGACATGATATGAAAAGCAGATGATGACATGGCAAAGTGCAACACGCAAGCAAAAGACATGGCAACAACGGCGAATGACTGGCAAACACCTGGCGCATCGAAACCGGGGCGTTACAGCTGTACTACCGCTTGCGCGGTACTACCACTCCCCCTTGCGGTACTACCGCAAGGCAGGAAAGTCATTGCCTGGGAAGGGCGCAGATGAAATAAATTACATCCGTGCCTACTTCCGCTGAAAATGAGGTGGTGCAAAAATCCGACGCGGTACTACCGTCTCGAGGTATGATACTTATCGTTATGGGCGCGGATGTAAAAATTACATCCACTCTTACTACCGTGGACGCTGCGGTACTAGGTAGGAGGGCCACGGTACTACGACTCGGGAGCGGTATTACCGTGGGCCCCAGCAGTACTACCGCTGCTGGGACGCGGTACTACCGTGGGTGGCGTGGATGTAAAAATTACATCCGCCCTACTACGATCGAGCGGCACTAGTCTCGGGAGCAGCGGTACTACGGCTCAGAGGAGCGGTACTACCGTGACCCACAGCGGTACTACCGCTGGTACTTGCGGTACTACCGCAAGTACAACAAAAGTCGTCAGATTTCAGCACAACCAAGATAACGAAGAGATGCTCCAAAGTGCAGGGAAAGGTAGGACAAGTGTACGTGTTGATTCCACCCAAACCTTTCCGACGCGGACCCCCTCTTAATAGTACGGCTCTCCTAAGAATCAAATCCACCAAAGAGAAACGTAGAACAACGCCGACTTCAATAGTCTCCGAGGGGCACCGAATCATCTCGTGCCTAGTGATGAAGTATCTGAGAAACTCAAGGCACACGATTAGTCCGCAAAAGCATTGTCATCAATCACCAAAACACCTAAGGGATAAATATTCCCTTACAGAGCCCAAGAATCAATGGGCCCTGAGAAGGCCGAAAGATAACTTGGGATGGAAACGGCCCAATGGAATAACAGGACGTTAATGGGTATAAAGTGATACAATGTTCATTACGGGCCAGTTTCAGCACGGGCCGTTAATGGGCCAAGAGTAACAAAGGGCCTCATAGGGGCCAAAAGAAGTCATGGGCCACACATGGGCCAGAAGTTAAAACGGGCTGGAATCATATTGGACGGCCCAGATGATGCTACTAGGCCTAATTCAGAGAGGTCGTAACGGGCCCTGGGTTAGTGGGCTGTAAATGGGCTATATGCGAACAGGCCGTTAACAGGCTTTCCATGGGCCGGCCTGCCACCTTTTGACCAAGTCAAACAGGCGGGCCTTTTCATAGGAATGGGCCTCTGTTGGGCCATGCCACGTGTCACCGTATCATAGGCGCTTTCGGTCAAATGAGTGGATGACATCTGTCCCAACGGTGAGCCGACACTTGTTTCCTCCAGCCAATGATGATTTTACACGTGGAAAATCCCCATTGGTCGGGGCTGTTAACAGGTTATCGGATCCAAAACCGGACCCGATAGCTTAACGGCGTTCAGTTACGGTGGATGCCACGTGTCAGTCACCCTTGACGAAAGCACTTCTGTGACGCGTGATTTATCGTCATGGAAGTGGACACTTCCACGATGATAATTTTGGTAATGTCATGGAACACTTCTACGACAGCATAGGTATGAATATCTTGATTCTATCATAAAATCTTCATGGATGTACATGCATGACAAAAAACGCGACCTACTGTGACAAAAACGTATCATCACGGAAGTGTATTTTTTTTGTAGTGATTGTTGTTTTTATGTCAATATTAAACTTTTGTTTTGAATTTATGGACCTGAATATTCCTCCCACAATAGAGAAGATTACATTGATAAATATTAAGGTAGCATTCCACATCAAAAATTCTGTTTTTATCATTTACCTACTCTAGGACGAGCAGGAATTAAGCTTCGGGATGCTTGATACGTCTCCAATGTATCTATAATTTTTGATTGTCCCATGCTATTATATTATCCATCTTGGATGTTTTATATGCATTTATATGCTATTTTATATGATTTTTGTGACTAACCTATTAACCTAGAGCCCAGTGCCAGTTTCTACTTTTCCATGTTTTTGAGTTTTACAGAAAAGAAATACCAAATGGAGTCCAATTGATGTGCCAATTTTTGATGATTCTTTATGGACCAAAAGAAGCATCCGAAGTAAAAGAGTTGGGCCAGAAGAGTCGCGAGCCATCCACGAGGGTGGAGGGCGCGCCCTACCCCCTGAGCGCACCCCCCTATCTCGTGGATGACTTGGAGACCCCCTTGACGTGGGACCGACGCTAAAAATCCTATAAATACAGAAACCCCCGAAGAGAAACCTAGATCGGGAGTTCCGCTGCCGCAAGCCTCTATAGCCACCAAAGACCAATCGGGACCCTGTTCCAGCACCCTACCGGGGGGATCATCATCGGTGGCCATCTTCATCATCCCGGCGCTCTCGATGACAAGGAGGGAGTAGTTCACCCTCGGGGCTGAGGGTATGTACCAGTAGCTATGTGTTTGATCTCTCTCTCTCTCTCTCTCTCTCTCTCTCTCTCTCGTGTTCTTGATTTGGCACGATCTTGATGTACCATGAGCTTTGCGACTATAGTTGGATCTTATGATGTTTCTCCCCCTCTACTCTCTTGTAATGGATTGAGTTTCCCTTTGAACTTATCTTATCGGATTGAGTCTTTAAGGATTTGAGAACACTTGATGTATATCTTGCGTGGGATACCTGTGGTGACAATGGGGTATTCTATTGATTCACTTGATGTATGTTTTGGTGATCACCTTGTGGGTTCCGTGACCTTGGGAATCTATGCATAGGGGTTGGCACACGTTTTTGTCTTGACTCCTCGGTAGAAACTTTGGGCCACTCTTTGAGGTTCTTTGTTTTGGTTGAATAGATGAGTCTGAGATTGCGCGATGCATATCGTATAATCATATGCACAGATACTTGCGGTGACATTGGAGTATCTAGGTGACATTAGGGTTTTGGTTGATGTGTGTCTTAAGGTGTTATTTTACTACGAACTCTAGGGCTGCTTGTGATACTTATAGGAATAGCCCAATGGATTGATCGGAAAGAATAACTTTGAGGTGGTTTCGTAACCTACCATAATCTGTTCGTTTGTTCTCCGCTATTAGTGACTTTGGAGTGACTCTTTGTTGCATGTTGAGGGATTGTTATATGATCTAATTATGTTATTATTGCTGAGAGAACTTGAACTAGTGAAAGTATGAACCCTAGGCCTTGTTTCGAAGCATTGTAATACCATTTGTGCTCACTTTTATCATTAGTTACCTTGCTATTTTTATAATTTCATATTACAAAAACCTATATCTACCACCCATATGCACTTGTATCACCATCTCTTCACCGAATTAGTGCACCTATACATTTTACAATTGTATTGGGTGTGTTGGGGACACAAGAAACTCTTTGTTATTTGATTGCAGTGTTGTTTGAGAGAGACCATCTTCATCCTACGCCTCCCACGGATTGATAAACCTTAGGTCACCCACTTGAGGGACATTTGCTACTGTCCTACAAACCTCTGCACTTGGAGGCCCAACAACATCTACAAGAAGAAGGTTGCGTAGTAGACATCACTAATGTGTGCGCCTCTTCTCAAATTGGACGATTTTTTTTACCGTGACATATATGTGCCATGTCATGAAACCATGCCAAGTTTCAAGTATTTTGGGTGAGTTTTTGATTTATTGGGATTTAAAAATCGAGATTCTCAATGTTTGACGACGAAAAGTTTTTATTTGGTTGTAGGATCGTTTGAGAGAGACCATCTACATCCAACACCTCTCACAGATTGATAAACCTTAGGTAATCCACCTGAAGGAAAATTGCTACTGTCCTACAAAACTCTGCGCTTGGAGGCCCAACACATGTCTACAAGAATAAAGTTGCGTAGTAGACATCATAGGCACAACTGGATCAACATTGTAAATGGTGGTTTCATCTTTAGCTATTACCAGTTCTTTAATTTCTTCTTTGATAGGGGGTGATATTTAAACCACTTCTCCTTAGGGAGATCAACATGAGTAGCAAATGATTCACAAAAAGAGGCTACTATCTCAGAGTCAAGTCCATATTAGTGCTAAACTTGTGAAAAGCACTGGTATTCATAAAAGATTTAACACAATCAAACTCAAGTTAACACTTGACTCTTTACCTCTGTTGAATTCCCAATCTTCAGAGTTGTGTTTAATTCTTTCTAAAAAAATCCCACCTGAATTCAATAGTCTTCTTCATAAAAGAACCAATACAAGAAGTATCAATCATGGATTGATCATCACAAGAAAGCCGAGCATAAAAATTCTGAATGATAATTTCTCTATAGAGCTCATGATTGGGGCATGAATATAACATTGGCTTAAGCCTCCCCCAAGCTAGAGCGATACTTTCTCCTTCACGAGGCCAAATATTATATATGTAATTCTGATCATGATGAACTAGATGCATAGGATTTTTTTGGGGTGAAATTCCAATTTCAATCAATTCCAGTTCCAAGACCCAATATCATCGCACAGCCTATACCATGGCAATGCTTTTCTCTTCAAAGACAAAGGGAAAACCTTCTTCTTAGCTTCATCTCCGGATAAACCTGCAAGCTTAAATAATCCACAAATTTCATCCAGATAGATCAAGTGCATACCAGGATGTTTGGTTCCATCTCCTGCATAAGGATTAGCTAGCAGTTGTTCTATCATACCCGAAGGAATTTCATAACCAATATTTTCAGTAGGTGCAGTAGGTTGAGGGGCAACTAATTGTGCTTCTGGTTGAGGTGAAGATACCACGAACAAATCCCTCAAAGGATGGTTTTCCATAGTAGCAAGTGACAATAAATTTCAGCAATTTCCACTTACCAAGAGCGCTTCACTCCCCGACAACGACGCCATAAAAGAGTCTTGATGACCCACAAGTATAGGGGATCAATCATAGTCCTTTGGAAAAGTAAGAGTGTCAACCCAACGAGGAGCAGAAGGAAATGACAAGTTGTTTTCAGCAAGGTATTTTCTGCAAGCACTGAAATAGTCAGTAACAGGTAGTTTGATAGGAAGATAATTTGTAACGAACAAGTAACGGTAATAGTAAATAAAGTGCAGCAAGGTAGCCCAATCCTTTTGTGGCAAAGGACAGGCCAAAACGGTCTCTTATAATAAGCAAAGCGTTCTTGCGGGTACACGGGAGTTTCACCATGTCACTTTTATCATGTGGGTTTGATTCGTGTTCGCTACTTTGATAATTTGATATGTGGGTGGACCGGTGTTTGGGTGCTGTTCTTACTTGACAAACCTACCACTTATGATTAACCCCCTCGCAAGCATCCACAACTACGAGAAAAGTATTAAGATAAAATCTAACCATAGCATTAAACATTTGGATCCAAATCGGTCCCTTATGAAGTAGCGCATAAACTATGGTTTAAGCTTCAGTCACTCTAGCAACCCATCATCTAATAACTACTCCACAATGCATTCCATTAGGCCCAAATATGGTGAAGTGTCGTGTAGTCGACGTTCACATGACACCACTAAGGGAGTCACAACATACATATCATCGAAATATCAAACACATATCAAGTTCACATGATTACTTGCGACATGACTTATCCAGTGACCTCAAGAACAAAAGTAACTACTCACAATGATAATCATGCTCAAGATCAGAGGGGTATTAAATAGCATAATCGATCTGAACATATAATCTTCCACCAAATAAACCATATAGTAATCAACTACAAGATGTAATCAACACTACTAGTCGCCCACAGGTACCAATCTGAGGTTCCTGTACAAAGATTAAACACAAGAGATGAACTAGAGTTTGAGAGGAGATGGTGTTGTTGAAGATGTTGATGGAGATTGGCCTCCCAAGGATGAGAGGGTTGTTGGTGATGACGATGGCTTCAATTTCCCCCTCTGCGAGGGAAGTTCCCCCGGCGGAATCGCCCCGCCGGAGGGCAAAAGTGCTCCTGCGCCTCGAGACGGCGGTGCTCCGTCCCAAAAGTCCTTCCCTTATTTTTTTTCTAGGTCAAAATGACCTATCAGTACTGTAGGATGCTGCTAACACGATAGTACGATCAGAGACCCTTTGACGAATCTGTGTGCGATGCATTAATCGCATACGGGGATGTAAAAAACCGTCAAAAAATATGCAAAACGTTTGCGATGGCGGAGACATCAAACACGGTTTAGATTTCAGTTATGTGTGTGATGATGGACATACGGTTGATCCAGCAGATCTGTTTGCAATGAGGCAGAACAACAGAAACAGGCAGCCATATCAATGTGTGTGTGATATACGGCATACAGTTTGCTCTGATGAACTGTGTGCTATTAGGGAATGCAACAGAAATGGTCAGCCGGATCAAGGTGTGTGTGATATACGGCATACGGTTCACTCGGACAAACTATTTTCGATTAGGCAAGAGAACGGAAACCGATCAGCTTAACAAGATGTGTGTGATATGTGGCATTTGCGATGAACCAAAAGAACACAAACAATTCATGTAAACCAGATGTGTGTGATACATAGCAAACAACCCACTCGGATGAACTATTTACGAAGATAAATTATAACACAGATGGTTACTATAGTAAGTTTGTGTGCGATTCTGTTCGTACAAAAAACTTTGAAAAATGCAAACTAGTTGCTTCCGATGGCTAGGAGTATCGCACACGATGCATCTGCGAGTACTCGTGTGCGATGATTAGTAAGTTACACATAATGAACGGCTGCAAGGGTGATATGCTGATCATGGAGTACCAGAAGACCATCGTCGGAAGGTCGCCGGCTCAGCCTTTTAGCTTATATTTTATTATAATTGTATACATAAGTAGGTCGTGAGTGTTTTGTGACTTGCCGCATGTGGCATTTTAAATTATCCTGAATATGTAAGACAATTATTAATTGTTGCCATTGTAAATTTGCCTCAACGGCGAGCGGAGTGCACGCAGGGATGCCAGAGCGGAGCGCGCCGCGGCCGCCTCAAATGCGAGCAAAACACGCAGACGGACACGAGCAGAGCATGCCGCGGCCGCCTCAACGGCGAGCAACCACGTGGTCAACCTTCTAGCATCCCGTGGGAGACGCCACGGTGCATCCATAGGACACGATGGTGATATCATGACCATGTGTGATAGCGGGCAGACAATGTTTCGAGCTTCCGATGCGTGGCATACGGTTGATCCAGAAGAACTGTTTGTGATGAGATAGAACAATAGAAACGGGGCTTTGTAGGCCCGGAACCATCAATAAATTTTCACTTTCTTTCTGGTCATATTGCAGATTACAACGCAATAAGTAATTGCAAATCTGTTCACACATATCAAACTAATATGTGTTCACACTGATTAAACTAATATGTGTTCACACTTAGCACCAGGCTATAAAAACTACCCACTAGAAAATTACTTCACAGTTCCACTCCTCATCACCCACAAAACAGGTCTTTCCTGTCAAGTCGTTTTGCCATGACCGGTAGGAGGAGTTTCGGGTGGACATATAACCACGCAGCAAAGACCAAGTCCGCGGAAGCACTAGAGAGGTCCCATCATGAAGTGGCAGCCACAGCAGAGATGTCCCGGCGCACAGCACAGCCCTCGAACGAGCTCTCATGGGCATGCGAGGGCTCTCACAAGCGCACTCGCCACGTCGGCGATCATGACGAGCTGGCTTTGCTGAAGTCCTAGGTCGGCAATGACGACATTCTTGCTGGCCTCATTAAGCGGCAGGAGCTGGTCGACGGCTTGATGAAGCTGCTCGAGATCAACAATGCTCAGTTGACAAGGTGACCGGCCTCGTTGAGCAACTCATAGGTGACAATGTGAAGCTCCTCAAGGTGCTCGCCGAGAAGGAGGAGGAGGCTGCCGACTGGAAGATGCTGCATCAGCAGAGTAGTGCCTCGAGGATGATGCTGACAGTGGTCATCGAGGAACTGATGGGTGACTTGAGGAAGTTCCGGATCAAGCGCGAGCAGGAGGTGGAGGAATCCATGGCTGCTTTCAAGCAAAGTCATGAGGAATTGAAGAAGGAGCTAGAGGATGTCGTTGCCCAGCGATCCATCGAAGAGTAGATACAGTAGCGACCCAGATCGTTGTCTGTGATTTCCTTCTTCTCTTGCCCCCATGTCTTCTGGGCTTTGCCGCATGTGGCATTTTAAATTATCCGGAATATGTAAGACAATTATTATCCGCGCCATTGTAAATTTGTCATTGTACTATGTGTTGCCATTTTATTTGTCATCTTATTATCCGTTGCCCTATGTGGCAATTTAAATTGGGCCGGAATACGAGTTGAAAACACAAATAAAGCAAATGCTGCCATGGGATCACAAGCAAACACCCTCCATCCAGGTGCTTTATTTAACCCATTAATGGAGAAGTTGTGAGCGAGGCGGCGGTGGTTGGTGCATGGAGGTCAAAGAGCTCACTTCCCGGTGAGCATGGGCGGCCTTGATGCTCGCACGTGTCCCGTCGAGCCTATGAGGTGGACGGGATGCACGTGTCCCGTCGAGCCTGCGCGGCGGACTGCTCGCACGCGTCCCGTCGAGCCTGGACAGCGGACTTCTCGCGCTCATCCCATCTAATCAAATAGTTGCACGCACGCCACCGAGTATGGTTAAATTTTGACACAATACGATATTAATGTGTCAGCTTTTTATTTCAAAAAAGACTTTGTTGGCTACAAATTTATACGTCTCCAACGTATCTATAATTTTTTATTGTTCCATGCTATTATATTATCCATCTTGGATGTTTTATATGCATTTATATGCTATTTTATATGATTTTTGGGACTAACCTATTAACCTAGAGCCTAAAAGGCAGTTTCTGTTTTTTCCTTGTTTTTTAGTTTTACAGACAAGAAATACCAAACGGAGTCCAATTGGCATGCCAATTTTTGATGATTTTTATGGACCAAAAGAAGCCCCCGAAGTAAAAGAGTTGGGCTAGAAGAGTCCCGAGCCATCCACGAGGGTGGAGGGCGCGCCCTACCCACCTGGGCGTGCCCCTATCTCATGGATGACTCGGAGACCCACCTGACGTGAGACCGTCGCCAAAAATTCCTATAAATATAGAAACCCCCGAAAAGAAACCTAGATCAGGATTTCTGCTGCCGCAAGCCTTTGTAACAACCAAAGACCAATCGGGACCCTTTTCCGGCACCCAGCCGGAAGGGGAATCATCACCGGTGGCCATCTTCTTCATCCCGGCGCTCTCCATGATGAGGAGGGAGTAGTTCACCCTCAGGGTTGAGGGTATGTACCAGTAGCTATATGTTTGATCTCTCTCTCTCTTCTCTCTCTCTCTCTCTCTCTTGTGTTCTTGATTTGGCACGATCTTGATGTACCGCGAGCTTTGCTAGTATAGTTGGATCTTATGATGTTTCTCCCCCTCTACTCTCTTATAATGGATTGAGTTTTCCGTTTGAAGTTATCTTATCGGATAGAGTCTTTAAGGATTTGAGAACACTAGTTGTACGTCTTGCATGGGATACCCGTGGTGACAATGGGGTATTCTATTGATTCACTTGATGTATGTTTTGGTGATCAACTTGTGGGTTCGGTGACCTTGGGATCTATGCATAGGGGTTGGCACATGTTTTCGTCTTGACTCCCTGGTAGAAACTTTGGGGCACTCTTTGAGATTCTTTGTTTTGGTTGAATAGATGAATCTGAGATTGTGTGATGCATGTCGTATAATCATACCCACGAATACTTGTGGTGACATTGGAGTATCTAGGTGACATTAGGGTTTTGGCTGATGTGTGTCTTAAGCTGTTATTTTACTATGAACTCTCGGTCTGTTTGTGACACTAATAGGAATAGCCCAATGGATTGATCGGAAAGAATAACTTTGAGGTGGTTTCGTACCCTACCATAATCTCTTCGTTTGTTCTCCGCTATTAGTGACTTTGGAGTGACTCTTTGTTGCACATTGAGGGATTGTTATATGATCTAATTATCTTATTATTGTTGAGAGAACTTGCACTAGTGAAAGTATGAACCCTAGGTCTTGTTTTGAAGCATTGCAATACCGTTTGTGCTCAGTTTTATCATTAGTTACCTTGCTGTTTTTATAATTTCAGATTAAAAAAACCTACATCTACCATCCATATTGCACTTGTATCACCATCTCTTCGCCGTACTAATGCACCTATACAATTTACCATTGTATTGGGTGTGTTGGGGACACAAGAGACTCTTAGTTATTTGGTTGCAGGGTTGAGAGACCATCTTCATCCTACTCCTCCCACAGATTGATAAACCTTAGGTCACCGACTTGAGGGAAATTTGCTACTGTCCTACAAACCTCTGCACTTGGAGGCCCAACAACGTCTGCAAGAAGAAGGTTGTTTAGTAGACACCAAGCTCTTTTCTAGCGATGTAGCCGGGGAGGTTAGTGCTTGAAGGTATATCTTTAGGTCTTGCAATCAAATCTTTTAGTTTCTTGTTTTATCACTAGTTTAGTATATAAAAGAAAACTACAAAACAATGGAATTGAGGTTGCCACATATGCTTCATCTTTGTAATGTCTTTCTTGAAAATGATGGAAAGGGAAATTGTGCCCAAGTGCTAGAAGAAGAATGCAATAAAAATTTTAGCACTACATATTTGAACGATGAGCATGATTGAAATGTTGTTAGTATGAACTCTTTGAATATCCATGACGCTAATGATATGCAAAGCCACAAGCTTGGGAATGCTACGTCTAATGAAGATGATATTTTTAGTCCCCCAAGTTTTGATGAGCAAATTTATTATGATGAGAGCATGCCTCCTATTTATGACGATTATATTGATAAAAGTGGATTTGGAGAGGTCATGACTTTATTTAGTGATGAATCCACTATTTCGGAAGAGGTTCCAATTGATTATGAGAACAAAGTTGATATCTACAATGATTATTGTGATCACATGTATGCTATAAAGAATAATGATAACCATGAAACTTGTCATCTTGATTTTAATATTCAGTTGGATTATGCCTCACATGATATTTATTTTGTTGAGTTTGCTCCCACTACTATTCATGAGAATAAATTTGTTTATGTGGGGAGTAGTAAAATCTCTATGCTTGTAGATCATGAAAAGAATGCTTTATGTCATAGTTATATTGTTGAATTCATTCATGATGCTACTGAAAATTATTATGAGGGAGGAGTATATGCTTGTAGGAATTGCAATAATATCAAGTTTCCTCTCTATGTGTTGAAAATCTTGAAGCTATGCTTGTTTTGCTTTCATATGCTAGTTGATTCTTGTTCCCATAAGTAATTTGCTCACAAAATCCCTATGCATAGGAAGTAGGTTAGACATAAATGTGCTAGTCATATGCTTCATGATGCCCCCGTTATGTTTCAATTCTTATCTTTTATGTGAGCATCATTGTCATCATCATGCCTAGCTGAAAAGGCATTAAAGAAAAGTGCTTGTTGGGAGACAACCCAATATTTACCCTTAATAATTTTGTGTGTTCACATGATTAAGCTAATGTAATAATCAAGTTTTATAGCTTTTGTTTAAATAAAGTGCCAAGTAGAACCTTTGGGAAGACTTGGGTGAAAGTTAAAGCGATCTTGCTGTAAAAGCCAGAAACTTTGTGCTCAGGAGAATAATTGTAATTTTTAACAGAAGAGTGCTTTTTAGTTGATGTGCCTCGACTTCTAACCACGTTAGAAGGAGCTGCGTCACGGCCCCGCAGCCATTCTCCATCTCCGTCTGCACCTCGGCGCGCATGCTGGCCCTCCTATCATATGATGGGCGCATGGGACTCTTCCCAGGGCGGCGCACAGGGTGACCGACAAGGTGACGCTGCTCATCATGCACAACTTGAGAAGAGCGCGCCGTGGGCGCCGGTGTTGGCATCTTGGAGGTCGCCGTGCCGCCGCCTGGCGGGATGGTGGCCCCCTGGAGGGTCCCGCGCCGCCTGCGGGGGCCCCGACTCCGCCTCTGGAACCTGCGACTCGTGGCTCGTCGCCGAGCGCGCAAACGACGCCACTCGCTAGGCCCGGACCATGAGGGTGGTGTGGATGTTCGCGGGCCGCTCCACGGGTTCTCTCTGCGACTTGCCCGCTACTGGTCCGCACCGGTACTGGCAATCCGGTCCCGGACGAACCGATCACCGTGGTCGTCTTCTTCTTGGGAGCCATGGCGATGAAGAACAGCTAGGTCAACTGCTAGACCAGATTCTCAGATTTGCACCCCCTACCTGGCGCGCCAAAGATGTTGGTGGGAAACGACACCTATGGGATCACGGGAATCCCTACTACGGTTGCGGGGCGCAGGGATCGTGAGAAGAGCGGGACTAGGAGACAGCACAAAGGGGATTTACCCAGGTTCGGGCAGCAAAGATGCGTAAAACCCTACAATCCTGCTTTGGTGGATGTATTTAGTGTTCTTGAGCTCTTGAACTAGCTCTGGGTGGTGCTAGGTTCGAAAGAGCCGAATCCTTCTCCAGTGTGCCATGGGCCTCCTTTTATAGGCGAAAGGGGCTGCCACAGTGGCACACATGGGGTGGAAAGTGCTACAGCGATATGAGCTTATCGCTGGTATTACAGGACAAAGCGCATTTAATGCGAGGCTTAGGTGTCCCTTCACTTTATCAGAGACGGGAGCGAGGCCTGTCCCGTCCATCGTCGCTCCTCCTTGCTTTGACACGCGCCCTGGCCAGCGATACATGCGGTGCCATGTAGGCAGGCAGGCAGCTAAGGTGGCGAGATGGTGGAGCCTCCACGAAGGGCTGCATGTTGCCACGCAGGTGCCTGCCCAGCTGGTTGGGTCGGCAGCTGCATGCAAACGGCGGCGGAGACTTGGCTGGTGTGGACCTGGAAGTGGCCCTCCTGGCGTGGTTGGTGAGGGCCTTGCCAGGTGGCCCGGCAAGGGTCTTGCCGTGGCGCGCTGGCGTCCCCGTCAAGGATCTTGCCGGGGGTCTTGTGGGTTTCTTCGGTGAGGATTGTTGCCTTCCTATCCTCATTTGATCTTGAGTATTCTTTGTCTTCACAAAGATCTGCATGCCACCACGGAGGTGCCTCCCAAGCCCTGTCCCAACGCGTTTGTTTTGGTTGGTGGGCTCAAAGGTGGCTCGCTCAGCTGGTGTGGGCGAGCCGCCCAGGCAAGGGTCTTGCCGGGGCCGCTGAGGCTGCCCCGGCAAGGGTCCTTGCCGGGGAAACCTGCTTCATCCATTCGATCCTTGGAGCCTTGGTCCTTGGCGTTGCTTTGTCTGTCTTGCGCCTTCGGCTTCTCGCCGGCTTCCCTTTCCTGCCCTGTTATGCGTGGCCGTGGCGGGTGGCTCTGACTGGCTGTGCACAAGTAAAGGGGTCAAAAGGAGAGCCCCTACTTTTGTACACCGATAGAAGCCCCCGAGCCTGGGCCATACATAAGCGCAGCACGTTGTTGGGCCAGGCCCAGAACGGTGCTCGGGCAGTTGGGGCGGATTTTACCGCGGCCAACGCTCCGTCCGCTGTGCTTCCCCACGACCCGCGTTGAATGCATGATGTGGGGGTCGTGCGCGCGTATGACGGAAGCATGCTGGCAACACCTTGTGGTGGACTGTAAAGAGGCGGCTTGCGTGTCTCTTTGAGACCGCAGGGCCGCTGCTCAATTACTGCCTTTGCTTGGGAACCGTCGCTCCACGGGTCCCACTGCGCCTATCCCTTGCGCCACGTTTGTTGCATGCGCGATGCAGGGCGAATGACAGGCGCGTGGGATGTGGGAAGTCGCGCGCGTGCTTGGGTCGATTCCCACGCACCTTCAATGGAGCGGGGAGGGCGGTCATCGGCCCCGCTTGCTGTCACTTTAATGGGCCGGATTGGCCGAGAGGGGGCGGGAAGAACGGTGCCTCTCAACCTTTCGCCATTTGCCTCTCCCCATTCCTGGTTCCTCCTTTCTTCTGCCATGGTGAGGGGTCGCGGCGACGCTCCATCGGTAGCGGCGAGGGTTTCGGCCAGACAGCGCATCGCTCCTCCCCAAGAGCTCGTAGTGGCGGAGCCGGCCACTAGAGGGAGAGGGAGGGGCGAGGTCGAGGCCGTCTTGGTGCTCGAGGGAGAGGAGGACGGGGCGGCAGATCGGCCTTGCCTCCGCCAGTAGCCCCTCCTCCGATGGAGGGCCATGCCGAGGACAACCCTTGCGAATTATTCGTCAGGCTGTGCCAGCCACCGCGCCGTCGCCTTCGCCTCCTGACTCCATTTGCGCGGGGGATGGAGCTGGATCCGCCGCAGGCGCTGCGGCTGCACATGAGGGGTTGCGGGAACAGCGGCACATGGGCCGATGTTGAGTTCCCCGCCCCTCACGTCATGTATCTCTGCCAAGGGTGGAAGACCTTCACCCGCGTCCACAACTTGACGGTGGGGCTTGTTCTCTTCTTCAAACTAATGGAGAACGGCCTGCTCTCCGTCAAGGTCTTTGGAGATCTTGGAACCCGCCTGAAGTGTTGTGTGGAGAGCTCCTCCGACAACAGGAACACTTCCTCGAGCAGGTGTGACGAGGAGGACAGCGGGGCAGATGACGGGGACGAGTCCGACTAGGCGCCGGACGCCCCGTGCCTGGGCGGATGCGACAGCAGCAGCATCTGCACCTTGTCGTTCCTCCTGCGGGACCCGCCAAGGGAGAGGCCAGCTCCTTGGACTTCTCGGGGCCGCCTCCTTGGGCGGCTGGCGTAGGGATGCCCGGGAAGGCGAAGAAGGCGGGTGGCAGGCCGTCAAGTTGGAGTACGCAAGCACCGACGCCTTCATTGACGGACCGCTGCCTCATCTTCCAGCTCTTTTCCCGGTGCCGCCACCGCCAACCCTCTCCTAGGCGACCGCCTGCATGTTCTCCTGGTGTCTTCTGCCACACGTAGCTTGCCTAGGCGCCCCTTTTGCCCTTCTGCTTTCTCGCTCCATTTCCTTAGGAGAGGGACAAGAAAGGGATTACGGGCACCTTATCTCTTTTTAGCCTTGTAAGCCTTTTGTCCTTTGTTAACTTTATAACTTGTAATCCCCTTGCTCATGTTTTTCATTTCGTATGAACTGTACCTGTACGGGATGTTTTTTAATGAAAAAGGGATGTTTGCCGGGTTTTTCGTTCGCAGGTGGAACCCATGACAAGGAGTGCATCCCCGTTATCTCTAAGATAAACGTTTTTCTCCCGGCAACAGGCCTTGCCGTCTCTCCACTTTGCTTGACCTTTCTCATGCCCTCGGCGGAGGCAGGGATGAGGTGGGCTTAGGCCCCTCGTTCCTCTTCTTCACTGCTGCGGTTACGACCAAATTCAGATCCAAGGGATAATCCTTGGGTACCGAAAAAGGGGAGCACGATATCTCATATATAGAACAGGGTTTCACGAATCCCAGTCCATAGCAAAATGCATGATAGAGGACAGCGAACTTATCTGGATCTGCAGCCCCCGGCACCTTGTCTTGCCGCGGATGGATCCTTGTCCTCGCAGCCCCCGGCAACTTTGGCTTGTCGGGCTTGACGTCGGTCCGTCCCCTTTCTTCCAAAATAGCTCGGCACGGATGTTTATGTATCCTGCAAACCAAAGAAGACAGAGAAGAACAGAGAGACGCGCACTCGACCTCTAAGCTAGGGGTTAGCCGCCGCTAAGCACTATCAACCATAACCAAGGAAGGGACTCAACCTAGCATGCATGCTATAACTTAGGGCGCCAGCGCTTCGTTTATTTATGCTCAGGGTCTGCGCCTGGCTTTGTACAAAGGGTTACATGCCTTGCCGGCAAGGCTTGTACAAGAGGGTGGCTTGCCGGGAGGCCTGGCAACCATGCCTTATGGGTAAAACTTGCGGAGATGATCGATGTTCCAGGAGTTGCTCACTGGAATGGCATCTTCGGTCTCCAGCCGGACTGCGCCGGGCTTGGTGACTCGTGTTACCCGATAAGGGCCTTCCCACTTCGGCGTCAACTTGTTGGAATTCTTGGCCGACTGAACGTGCCGAAGAACAAGGTCGCCTGCCTCAAAGCTCCGGGCATGAACCTTGCGGCTATGGTAGCGGCACAAGGCTTGCTGGTAGCGTGCTGCTCTCACAGTCGCCAGGAGACGATCTTCCTCAAGGAGCGTCGCGCCATTTTGCCGTAATCGCTCTTGCTCAAGCTCATCATAAGCAAGCACTCGAGGTGACCCGTATATGAGTTCTATGGGGAGAACTGCTTCTGCCCCGTAAACAGGGCAACGGGTATCTGGCCGGTGGCCCGATTTGGCGTCGTTTTGATCGACCAAAGAACCGCCAGCAACTCATCAATCCGGCGCCTTCCACTCTTGCGCAGCCTGTCAAAAGTCTTCGTTCTTAAGCCTCGCAGGACTTCAGCATTTGCTCTCTCCTCTTGGCTGTTGCTCCCTGGATGTGCCACGGAAGCAAAATAGACCTTGCTGCCGAGATCCTCAATGTACTGCATGAAGGCATGGCTTGTGAACTATGTGCCGTTGTCGGTGATGATCCTGTTGGGCACCCCAAAATGGCACACTAGTCCCTTGAAGAACTTGATGGCTGACTGCGTTGTCACCTTCCTCACTGCTTCCACCTCTGGACACTTTGTGAACTTGTCGATTGCGACGTACAAGTACTCAAATCCCCCGACAGCACGGGGGAAAGGGCCCAATATGTCGACCCCCAGACCGAGAAGGGCCAGGAGAGAGGGATAGTTTGAAGGGCTTGAGCTGGTTGATGGAGCTTCTTCGAATGGAAGTGGCACACTTCACACTTGGTTACTAGTGCCGTCGCATCACGGAGGCGGTGGGCCAGAAGAAACCTTGCCGGAAAGCCTTGCCGGCAAGGGCCCTCGACCCTATGTGGGAGCCACATATGCCTCCATGTATCTCTGCCAACAGCTTTAGTCCTTCCTCCCGGGAGATGCACTTCAATTTCACCCCATTCAGTCTTTTTCTGTACAATACGTTATCAACGAATTGGTACAGAGCGGACCGGCGGGCTACTCTTTTTGCCTCTTCCTGCTCCTCAGGAAGCTCTCCTTTTTGAAGGAATCGGATGGTGGGCTGCGCCCATGCCGGAGCCTGTGGCTCGACGACAAGGACCAAAGACGTTTCTTCTGCCACGGGAGCGGCCGCCTCCATGGCCATGACCTGAGGTCCTGCCGGAGTCGGTTGCCCCGCGGCAAGATCGGCATCCACGACAACATCTTCGCCGGCGGCCCTGGGGGCTCGGTGGGGAAGTACTTGCCGGGGCCTAGCTTCCTCCGCTTGCTCTGCCCGGTCGACGGCTCAACGGATGGTTGAGTTAACTGAAGCACAAAAGTACCTGGTTCCATGGGTAGATTGAGGGCAGCACGCTTTGACAGGTAGTCGGCGATGTCGTTCTCCGCCCGAGGGACATGCTCCCCTTGTATTACCATCAAAGCGCTCCTCCAGTTTCCTCACCTCATCTAAGTAAGCTTCCATCAACGGGCTTTGATAATCTTTGTTGATCTGCCTGACGATGAGCTGACGATGAGCTTTTTAACTCCAAAGTCTGCCGCGATCCTGAGACTAGCAAGCAAACCCTCGTACTCAGTGGTGTTGTTGTTTGACATCTCCCGAGGAAAGTGCATTTGGATGACGTACTTGAGGTGCTCTCCAGTGGGTGTGACAAGCAGCACTCCGACACCGGCGCCTTGCAGCAAAAAAGCCCCATCGAAGTACATGATCCAGTTGCCGTTTGTTTCCTTGCCGGGGAGAGTAGTCTCCTGTACCTCTTCGTCAGGCGTCGAGGTTCATTCTGCAACAAACTCCGCCAAGACTCTGCTTTGAATCGTCAAGGTACTTTCGAACTTCAGACCAAAACTTGACAGCTCCAGGGCCCATTCCACGATCCTCCCAGTTGCATCTGGGTTATGCAGTATCCGTTGCAATGGGAGGCGGGTGACCACCGTGATCTCGTGCGCTTGGAAGTAATGGCGCATCTTCCTCGAAGCCATAAGGAGGCCGAAGAGCAGCTTTTGCACACCTGAGTACCTCGACCTAGCCCCCTGCAAGAGGGAGCTGACGAAGTAAACTGGGTGTTGTACCATTTTTTTCTTCCGCGCCTCTTCTCTGGCGTGTGGGTCTGTCGTCTTGGCGCCCGATCTTGCCGGACCGAGCCTTGCCGGGACTCGATCTTGCGGGACCAAACCCTCTTTGGGAGGTTACGGCACGCCAACCGTTAACTCTGCCGCTGCTGCTGCCTCGTCGACCTCTCTCTGTGCCACTAGTGCGGCGCTAACCACCTGATTTGTTGCCGCTAGATAAAGCAGCAACGGTTCTTGTTGTTTGGGCACAACCAGCACTGGGGTAGAAGAGAGGTATTTCTTCAAATCTTGCAGCGCTGCCTCGGCCTCTGGGTTCCACTCCACTGGCCCTGCCTTCTTCAAGATCTTGAAAAAAGGAAGGGCACACTCCACGGACTTGGAGATGAACCGGATCATGGCGGCAACGCAGCCAGTGAGCCGACGCACGTCCTTGATCCATTTGGGTGCCTCAATCTGCTCGATGGCCTTGATCTTATCTGGGTTTGCTTCAATCCCACGCTGGGACATAAAGAACCCGAGAAGCTTGCCAGACGGGACGCCGAAGACACACTTCTCAGGGTTCAATTTGAGGTTGATCTTCTGCAGGTTTGCAAATGTTTCCTCTAGATCTTGCACAAGGGTTGCTTTCTCCTTGGTTTTGACCACTATGTCATCCATATAAGCTTCCATATTTCTATGTAGCTGGGGCTCAAAACCAATTTGGACCGCTCTTGCCAAGGTTGAGCCAGCACTCTTCAACCCGAAAGGCATCCGTAAAAAGCAATACGTACCACATGGGGTGATGAATTCTGTCTTCTCCTCATCCTCTTTCGTCATGAAGATCTGGTGGTATCCTGAGTAGGCGTCGAGGAATGATAGAAGGTCACACCCGGTCGTGGAGTCAACAATCTGGTCAATGCGCGGTAACGGGAAGGGATCCTTTGGACAAGCCTTATTAATGTCTGTGTAATCAATACACAGCCTCCACTTCCCATTTGCCTTGCACACTACTACCGGATTGGCCAACCACGTCGGATGGAGTACTCCTCTCACCAAGCCTGCTGCCTCTAGCTTTCTGATTTCCTCTGTGATGAACTCCTGCCTCTCCAAAGCTTGCTTCCTGACCTTCTGCTTGATGGGTCACGCATGAGGACAGATAGCAAGGTGGTGCTCAATCACCTCCCTGGGAACGCTGGGGATGTCGGAGGCTTGCCATGCAAACACATCGACATTCGCCTGCAGGAAGGTGACAAGCTCACTTTCCTATTTGCCATCGAGGGTGGAGCTTATGGTAAAAGCTCCCCCCGTGCCGTCCTCCTTAACGGGCACCTTCTTGGTCTCTGGTGGTGTAGCTTTGGATTTCTTGCTCTTGCCAGCGGAGCTCTTTGGCATGTTCTCAACGGGAGCGCAACACCCTGAAGAGGTGCGCTTGCCGGAGTGGGTGCAAGAGGTCTTGCCGGTCTTCTTCCTCCCCGGGGCACCGTCGGCAGGAGCAGGTGCCTTAGCGGTAGGTACTGCAACTGCTTCCCGGTAGAGTTGATCGGCGCAGATCAGCGCATCTTTCTTTTCGGAGGGGACGGTGATGATGTTCATCGGCCCGGGCATCTTCAGCATGTTGTAGGCGTAATGTGAAGCCGCCATGAACTTGGCTAGTGCCGGGCGGCTGAGGATCCCGTTGTAAGGCAAGGGGATCTCGGCTATATCGAAAACAATCCTTTCCGTTGTGTGGTTCAGCTCGCCTCCGAATGTCACAGGCCGCGTGACCTTTCCCTTTGGCTGGCTCCTCCCCGGGTTAACCCCTTGGAACGTGCATGTCTCCTCGAGGTCTCCATCGGGGATCTGTAGCCTTTTTACCACAACAGGAGAGATCAAGTTCAGGCCGGCCCCGCCGTCAACCAACATATTTGTCAACTTGTGGATTGTTGATACGTCCATTTTGCATCATGCTTTTATATCAATATTTATTGCATTATGGGCTGTTATTACACATTATATCTCAATACTTGTGGCTATTCTCTCTTATTTTACAAGGTTTACCATGAAGAGGGAATCGGTAAATGGAATTCAGCTAGAAAAGGAGCAAACGTTGAAACCTATTACGCACAGCTCCAAAAGTCCTGAAACTCCACGAAACAACTTTTTGGAATTAATAAAATTTCTAGCGAAAGAAATATGCCGGGGCCCACACCTATCAGAGAGGCAGGCGCCCCCTATAGGGCGCGCCCCTATCTCCTGGGCCCCTTGGTGGGCCTCCGGCGTCCATCTTCTGCTATATCATCACTTTTACCCTGGAAAAAATCGTGTGCAAGCTTACGGTATGAAACTCCGCCGCCACGAGGCGGAACCTTGGTGGAATCAATCTAGGGCTCTGGCGGAGCTGTTCTGCCGGGGACACTTCCCTTCGGGAGGGGGAAATCATCACCAACGTCATCACCGACGATCCTCTCATCGGGAGGGGGTCAATCTCCGTCAACATCTTCACCAGCACCATCTCCTCCCAAAATCCTAGTTCAGCTCTTGTATCCAATCTTGTATCAAAACCACAAACTGGTACCTGTGGGTTGCTAGTAGTGTTGATTACTCCTTGTAGTTGATGCTAATTGGTTTAGTTGGTGGAAGATCATATGTTCAGATCCTTTATGCATATTATTACTCCTCTGATTATGAACATGAATATGCTTTATGAGTAGTTATATTTGTTCCTGAGGCCATGCGTGAAGTCTTGCTATTAGTAGTCATGTGAATTTGGTATTCGTTCAATATTTTGATGAGATGTATGTTGTCTTTTCCTCTAGTGGTGTTATGTGAACGTCGACTACATGACACTTCACCATTATTTGGGCCTAGAGGAAGGCATGGGGAAGTAATAAGTAGATGATGGGTTGCTAGAGTGACAGAAGCTTAAACCCTAGTTTATGCGTTGCTTCGTTAGGGGCTAATATGGACCCATATGCTTAATGATGTGGTTAGGTTTACCTTAATACTTCTTTTTGTAGTTGAGGATGCTTGCAATAGGGGTTAATCATAAGTGGGATATTTGTCCAAGTTAGGGCAGTGCCCAAGTACCGGTCCACCCACATATCAAATTATCAAAGTACCGAACGCGAATCATATGAACGTGATGAAAACTAGCTTGACGATAATTCCCAATGTGTCCTAGGGAGCTCCTTCATTATTATTAGAAATTGAAAAGGCTTATCCTTTGCTAATTAAAGGATTGGGCCATCTTGCTGCACTTTGTTTACTTTATTTACTTGTTACTCGTTACTATTTATCTTATCACAAAACTATCTATCACCTACAATTTCAGTGCTTGCAGAGAAAACCTTACTGAAAACCGCTTATCATTTCCTTCTGCTCCTCGTTGGGTTTGACACTCTTACTTATTGAAAGGATTACGATAGATCCCCTACACTTGTGGGTCATCAAGACTCTTTTCTAGCGCCGTTGCCGGGGAGTGTAGCGCTTTTGGTGAGTGGAACTTGGTAAGGAAACATACATATAGTGTGTTGAAATTTTATGTTACTTGTCACTATGGAAACTAATCCTTTTACGGGCTTGTTTGGGGTATCTTCACCCCAACAAGAAGAGCAAAGAGTTTCTCCTCAACCTACTGAAATTTGTGAAAATATTTACTTTGAGATTCCTTCGGGTATGATAGAGAAACTGCTAGCTAATCCATTTGCAGGAGATGGAACATTGCATCCCGATGTACACCTTATATTTGTGGATGAAGTTTGTGGATTATTTAATCTTGCAGGTATTCCCGATAATGTTGTCAAAAGGAAGGTCTTCCCTTTATCTTTGAAGGGAGATGCATTGACATGGTATAGGCTATGTGATGATATGGAATCTTGGAATTATAAGCGATTGAAGCTGGAATTTCACCAGAAGTTCTATCCTATGCATCTTGTTCATCGTGATCGTAATTACATATATAATTTATGGCCTCATGAAGGAGAAATCATCGCTCAAGCTTGGGGGAGGCTTAAGTCAATGTTATATTCATGCCCCAATCATGAGCTCTCTCGAGAAATGATTATTCAGAATTTTTATGCTCGGCTTTCTCTTGATAATTGCAACCTGCTCGATACTTCCTGTGCTGGTTCTTATATGCTGAAGACTATTGATTTCAAATGGGACTTATTGGAAAGAATTAAAGGCAACCTGAAGATTGGGGTTCCGACGATGGTAAGGAGTCAGGTATGACACCTAAGTTTGATTGTGTTAAATCTTTTATGGATACCGATGCTTTTCGTGGATTTAGCGCTAAGTATGGACTTGACTCTGAGATAGTAGCTACTTTCTATGAATCTTTTGCTACTCACGTTGATCTCCCTAAGGAGAAGTGGTTTAAATATAATCCTCCTGTTGGAGTGAAAGTAGTTGCACCTATTATAGTCGAAGAAAAGACTATTACCTATAGTGATCCTATTGTTCCTACTGCTTATGTTGAAAAACCTCCCTTTCCTGTTAGGATAAAAGATCATGCTAAAGCTTTGACTGTTGTTCGTAAGAGTAATACTAGGACTTATACACCTCCTGAGCAAATTAATGTTGAACCTAGTATTGCTATGGTTAAAGATCTCTTGGATGATGATTTAGATGGGCATGTTATTTCTTTCTTGAGTGAGACTGCTAATATTGCTAGACCTGATACTAAGACACGTAGACCCGTCATAGGCATGCCTGTTATTTCGGTTAAAATAGGAGATCATTGCAATCATGGCTTATGTGATATGGGTGCTAGTGCTAGTGCAATACCTTATACCTTATATAAAGAAATTATGCATAACATTGCACTCGTGGAATTAGAAGACATTGATGTTACTATTAAGCTTGCTAATAGGGATACCATTAAACATATTGGGATTGTTAGAGATGTCAAAGTTTTGTGTGGGAAGGTTAAATACCCTGCCGATTTTCTTGTTCTTGGTTCCCCACAAGATGATTTTTGTCCCATTATTTCTGGTAGACCCTTCTTGAATACTGCTAGTGCTAAGATTAATTGTGAAAAGAATATTGTCACTGTTGGCATAGATGGTATGTCTCATGAGTTTAATTTCGCTATGTTTAGTAGACAACCTCGTGAAAGGGAACCTCCTAGTAAGGATGAGATTATTGGACTTGCTTCCATTGCTGTTCCTCCAACTGATCCGTTAGAAAAATATTTGCTAGACCATGAAAACGATATGTTTATGAAGGAAAGGGAGGAAATAGATGAAGTGTTCCTTAAACAGGAACCTATGCTGAAACATAACCTTCCCATTGAAATTCTTGGGGATCCCCCTCCACCCAAGGGTGATCCCGTGTTTGAACTCAAACCATTACCTGATAATCTTAAGTATGCTTATCTTGATGAAAAAGAAATATATCCTGTTATTATTAGTGCTAACCCTTCAGAGAAAGAAGAAGAAAGATTATTGAAAACTCTGAAGAAGCACCGAGCTGCTATTGGATATACTCCGGATGATCTTAGGGGAGTTAGTTCCACGTTATGCCAACACAAAATTACATTGGAGGACGATGCCAAACCAATTAGAGATCCTCAAAGACGACTAAATCCCAAGCTGAAGGAAGTGGTAAGAAAGGAGATACTAAAGCTCCTTGAGGCAGGTATTATTTATCCCGTTGCTGATAGTGAATGGGTAAGCCCTGTTCATTGTGTTCCTTAAAAGGGAGGTATTACCGTTGTTCCTAATGATAAAGATGAATTGATGCCGCAAAGAATTATTACAGGTTATAGGATGGTAATTGATTTCCGTAAGTTAAATAAAGCCACTAAGAAAGATCATTACCCTTTACCTTTTATTGATCAAATGCTAGAAAAACTATCCAAACACACACATTTTTGCTTCTTAGATGGTTATTCTGGTTTCTCTCAGATACATGTATCAGCGAAGGATCAATCTAAAACTACTTTTACTAGCCCTTTTGGTACTTTTGCTTATAGACGTATGCCTTTTTGTTTATGTAATGCACCTGCAACCTTTCAAAGATGCACGATGGCTATATTCTTTGATTTTTGTGAAAAGATTTTTGAGGTATTCATGGATGACTTTTCCGTCTATGGATCCTCTTTTGATGATTGTTTGAGCAACCTTGATCGAGTTTTGCAGAGATGCGAAGACACTAATCTTGTCTTGAATTGGGAAAAGTGTCACTTTATGGCTAATGAAGGCATTGTCTTGGGGCACAAGATCTCCGAGAGAGGTATTGAAGTTGATAAAGCCAAAGTTGATGCTATTGAAAATATGCCATGTCCCAAGGACATAAAAGGTATAAGAAGTTTCATTGGTCATGCCGGTTTTTATAGGAGGTTCATTAAGGACTTCTCTAAAATCTCTAGGGCTCTGACTAATTTATTGCAAAAAGATAATCCTTTTGTCTTTGATCATGATTGTGTAGAAGCATTTGAAACACTTAAGAAAGCTTTCATCACTACACCTATTGTTCAGCCGCCTGATTGGAATTTACCTTTTGAAATTATGTGCGATTCTAGTGATTATGCTGTAGGTGCTGTTTTAGGGCAAAGAGTCGATAAGAAATTGAATGTTATCCAGTATGCTAGTAAGACTCTTGATACTGCCAGAGAAATTATGCTACTACTGAAAAAGAGTTCTTAGCAGTTGTGTTTGCATGTGATAAGTTTAGACCTTATATTGTTGATTCCAAAGTTACTATTCACACTGATCATGCTGCTATTAAATATCTTATGGAAAAGAAAGATGCTAAGCCTAGACTCATTAGATGGGTTCTCTTGCTCCAAGAATTTGACTTGCATATTATTGATAGAAAGGGAGCTTAGAACCCCGTTGCAAATAACTTGTCTAGGTTAGAGAATGTTCTTGATGACCACTGCCTATTAATGATAGCTTTCCTGATGAACAATTAGCGGTCGTCAATGCTTCTCGTACTGCTCCTTGGTATGCTGATTATGCTAATTACATTGTTGCTAAATATATACCGCCTAGTTTCACATACCAGCAAAAGAAAAAGTTCTTTTATGATTTAAGACATTACTTATGGGATGATCCTCACCTTTACAAAGAAGGAGTAGATGGTGTTATTAGACGTTGTGCCTGAGCATGAACAGGAACAGATTCTACGCAAGTGTCACTCTGAATCTTATGGAGGACACCGCGCTGGAGATAGAACTGCACACAAGGTACTACAATCTGGTTTTTATTGGCCTACTCTCTTCAAAGATGCTTGTAAGTTTGTCTTATCTTGTGATGAATGCCAAAGAATAGGTAACATTAGTAGACGTCAAGAAATGCCTATGAATTATTCTCTTGTTATTGAACTATTTGATGTTTGGGGCTTTGATTATATGGGACCTTTTCCTGCCTCTAATGGTTATACACATATTTTAGTTGCTGTTGATTACGTTACTAAGTGGGTGGAAGCTATTCCAACTAGTAGTGCTGATCATAACACTTCTATTAAAATGCTTAAAGAAGTTATTTTTCCAAGGTTTGGAGTCCCTAGATATCTTATGACCGATGGTGGTTCACATTTTATTCATGGTGCTTTCCGTAAGATGCTTGCTAAGTATGATGTCAATCATAGAATTGCATTTCCTTATCATCCGCAGTCTAGTGGTCAAGTAGAGTTGAGCAATAGAGAGCTCAAATTAATTTTGCAAAAGACTGTGAATAGATCTAGAAAGAATTGGTCCAAAAAACTTGATGATGCATTATGGGCCTATAGAACTGCATAAAAAAATCCTATGGGTATGTCTCCATATAAGATGGTTTATGGAAAAGCGTGTCATTTACCTCTTGAACTTGAACATAAGGCATATTGGGCTATCAAAGAGCTCAATTATGACTTCAAACTTGCCGGTGAGAAGAGGTTGTTTGATATTAGCTCACTGGATGAATGGAGAACCCAAGCCTACGAGAATGCCAAGCTTCTCAAAGAAAAAGTCAAACGCTGGCATGATAAGAGGATACAAAAGCGTGAGTTTAACGTAGGAGATTATGTGTTATTATTCAACTCTCGTTTAAGATTTTTTGCAGGAAAACTTCTCTCAAAGTGGGAAGGCCCTTACGTTATCGAGGAGGTCTATCGTTCTGGTGCCATAAAAATCAACAACTTCGAAGGCACAAGTCCAAGGGTGGTAAACGGTCAAAGAATTAAACACTATATTTCAAGTAATCCTATCAATGTTGAAACTAATATTATTGAAACCGTAACCCCTGAGGAATACATAAGGGATACTTTCCAGAACGTTCCAGACTCCGAAAAGGTATAGGTATGGGTACAGTAAGTAAATCGACTCCAAAACAACTCCAATGGCAATTTTTATCAGTTTTGGAATATTTGAGAATTTTAGGAAGAAATAAGTAGTCCAAAAGGGACACAAGGCTCACACGAGAGTGGAGGGCGCGCCTCCCCTGTAGGGCGCGCCCCCTGTCTCGTGGGCACCTCGTGTGCCTCCCGGACTCCGTTTTCTTGCACGTTACGTATTTTGGTTGGTAAAAATTCATTATATATACTCCCGAGGGTTTTGACCACCGTATAACGCAAATATCCTCTGTTTTCGTTTCGAGCTATTTCTGTTTCAGGTCTAAGAGCATCATGTCGTCTCCAAGTGCTCCCAAGGACAAGTTTTTTGAGAGGGTTATTGTCGGTGTCAAAACCGGCGGATCTCGGGTAGGGGGTCCCGAACTGTGCGTCTAGGAGGATGGTAACAGGAGACAAGGGACACGATGTTTTTATCCAGGTTCGGGCCCTCTCGATGGAGGTAAAACCCTACTCCTGCTTGATTGATATTGATGATATGGGTAGTACAAGAGTGGATCTACCACGAGATCAAGGAGGCTAAACCCTAGAAGCTAGCCTATGGTATGATTGTTGTAATGGTTGTTGTGTCCTACGGACTAAAACCCTCCGGTTTATATAGACACCGGAGAGGGCTAGGGCTACACAGAGTCGGTTACAATGGTAGGAGATCTACATATCCGTATCGCCAAGCTTGCCTTCATTCCAAGGAAAGTCCCATCCGGACACGGGACGAAGTCTTCAATCTTGTATCTTCATAGTCTTGGAGTCCGGCGGACGATGATAGTCCCATTGTCCGGACACCCCTAGTCCAGACTCCTCGGTAGCCCCGAACCAGGCTTCAATGACGATAAGTCCAGTAGCGTTTATAGTCTTCGACGTTGCAAGGCGGGTTCTCCCTTAAGTTCCATGTACCTGCCGAACAGTGTCCGGCTTCCTTATCAATGTTGCGCTTCTTGGCTTCCACGCCCAATAATGGCCATCTTCCACGCGCCGCACGAATGCGAAAAGCCATGGTATCTTTTGTATTTTACCCCCTAGCTGTGCAAATAATCTGCCTATAAGAGAGGCAAGAATCTAGATCCAAATCACACCATCTTCCTTCCGCGAGCACTCATCGGAGAGCTTCTGACCAAGAATCCATTCCATCATGGACCGTCGACGCGGCTCCTCTTCTCGCGCTCCCAGCCCTCCGCCAGGAGATTGGAGGAGATGTTTTGTCCCGCACAACGAGCTGGTGACGCTCCAGGCGAAGGCATATCTCCCTCCGGCCTTCATGGTTCCGGTTCGAGCCGGGTTGGCCACCTACCAAGGCGGGAAGCAAGCGGAGGCTACCCCAAATCCCAACAAAGGGGAGCGGGTATGCTTCGTCCCCTATCTGATAAGGGGGCTCAGATTTCCTATACATCGGTTCCTCCGCGGGCTCCTGGAGTTCTACGGACTCCAGCTCCATCACCTTACGCCCACCTCTATCCTGCATATCGCGGGTTACGTAGCTCTTTGCGAGCTATTCCTGGGCGTTGAGCCCCATTTTGCACTGTGGAAGAGGTTGTTCTGCCTTG
This sequence comes from Aegilops speltoides, assembly GCA_021437245.1. Lineage (NCBI taxonomy): Eukaryota > Viridiplantae > Streptophyta > Magnoliopsida > Poales > Poaceae > Aegilops > Aegilops speltoides. Next base: position 306,706,010 of record CM038143.1, read on the forward strand.
TGCCCCGCTCTCACGAGGGGTCCATATATCAAGTGGGCGGCGCCGAAATATGGCGCATTGCCGGGACCGGATATCCATCCGGAACCCCTAAGAAGGTGTCCGAAGACTGGCCTTCGAAATGGTTTTACATAGAAGACGCTCGCTGCGGACCCTATTCGGATCGGCCTCCGGAGTTGATCTGCTCCTCTGAAGAACGCCTCGGTTGGCGTCCATGAGCCCCTAACTGGAGGAAGACAAGAGCGCCCATTATTTGATGGGCGGATAAGATTCTTGGCCCATTCGGGTTGACCAGATTGGAGTCATGGCAACATGCATTATCGCGGGGTGCAGCCACTACAATCTGAGGCCACCCATGTGGAATTTCAACGGGAGGGCGATGCCACCCGTCATGGCCGCAAGGGCGGGTTCGCCGAGGACCTAGCGAAGATCTGTTCGCCGGTACAAGGGGAGAAGGAGGACTTCCTTCCGACGAACCCGTTGAATGGGTTCTCCATGAATAACCCTCAGCGCTGGGTAAGCGAACACTTTACGTGCCCGACCCATGCTTTCAAAGTTTAAGTTTCTTATATTATGTTTTTCGACGCAGGAGCTGTGCCGGGTTGTGGAGGGCATGCTTAGCCCGGCTCCGCAACCCGAGGATCCAGAGAGATCCCAGGATCCGGCCTCCAAAGAGGATCCGGACATAAATGTGGAGCTAATCGACGGGGTGTTCCACCAGCTCAGCATGGATAAAGCTTTAGTCGCCATTACGGCTGACTACCCCGGACTATATCCGGCTTCCCAGGTGATTGTGGCCGAAGTCCCGACACCATTATTTCCTCCTTGCTCATTTCTGACCTTCGCATACGATGGTGTTTTGCAGGAAGTGCCTTCAAGGCGGGAAGCCGAGCCTGCGGCGGCTGACCAACAAAGGCCAGTCCGGACCAGTAGGTGGAAAAGGAGCGCGGCGTTGATTGAAACGTCGCCGCAAAGGTATAGCTCACAGTTCATTATTTGGAGCAACGTTCCTAGGAAGCGTTTGAGTGCTCATGACTTTTGTAGGAGAAAAAGCGCCCGTCGGACTGCGGGCGCAGACGTTGCCAATCCAACCTCTACCAGCCAGGCTCCGGACACAGTGCGGAGGGGAGGCGGCGCAAAAGGCACGAGCGAACACTCCTCCAACGGAGGATGCCGGACGACCGTCGCCACAAAGTCTCGAGGTGGAGAGTGCCATGAACCATAAGCGCCGCCGACAAGATATTCGTGGCGTGCTTTTCCCCTAAGGCGTTGAATGCCTTTAACACGGGGGACGCGCACCTCCGTGCTGCTCAAGATGGTTTTACCAGAGCCACGGAGCAGTATGTAAAAGACATACGGGTAAGAGAATTAATAGTTGTATATGCCAGTAGCCCCCGAGACTTAAAGTAGTTATGTTAACTGATTTAAGGATCATTTGAAACGCAGGATCTTACGGAGAAGAATACCCAACTGCCTCAGGAGCTGCAAGAGTGCAAGGCCCAACTCGAGGCCGCACTTGCTGCCGCAGGAGGAAACACAGAGACCTCTCCTGGTAACACATTATTTTAAAAATATAAGCGGTGTGCGGCGAGCGCGCAAGTCTAATAATGACATTGCAGGTGCTGTCGGACAAGATCCGGATAGGCAAGAACTATTGCGCCAGCTGAAGGCCGGCGAGAGGGTGCTGAATAGGGTGCAGCAGGAAAGGAACAAGCTCCAGGATGCCCACGCCCAGCTCGGAGAAGAGCTGAAAGGTGTTCGGGCCGAGCTGTCCAGCTCTGTTAAGGAGACTGAGCGGCTTCGTCGCGGCATCTATAGTAAGTGCTTGAGCAGACTCCTTTGAAAAGAAGAGTTCGGCGAGGAAGTCAATTGACAAAATATGTCTCGTAGGTATACTCACAGGTCGCCCTGCGGAGGAGATGCCCGTATCAATGGGTGATCAACTTCCCGAGCTGTTGCAGCTACTCGAACGAGTTCGGCAGGCAATGAGCGGCATCGTCCAGGCTTTATGGCCAGCCCTCTCCCTACCCAAGGGCCTTGGGGAGCTTGCGGAGAAGCTTCAGGGAGTGCGGCAGCGCTTCCGTTTATGGAAGATTTCGGCCTGCCGCCAAGGTGCCAGGGAGGCTTGGGCCATGGTGAAGACGCGGTACAAGAAGGCGGATCCCAACCACATGGCGAGGTCGGACTGTGGGGCCCGATGGGAAGGAGATCCTGTGAGTTTAGTGTGCGGCCAAGTAGAGTTGGCTGCTAAATTTTCCCAACAGGATTTGTAAATTAGACAGCACTGTTAGGCGGGATTGAGGAGGAATCTGATCGATGGATTTGACAATGTATTTTAAAATGACATGTGAAATTCCTTCTAGCCGGATTGTAGATCGTTTGTCTTTGTCGACCTTTTCGCTTCAACCTCTGGACCCTAGAGTCCGGAGTTTGTCCGAATACCTTCTCGGTTGAAAAACAACCGGGGCATGCATGGAGACCAGGCGTAGGGGTCATTTGTGCTTTATCAGACAAGTGCCCAACTAGTTATGTTATATTACATGGTTAGGAGGAAACATCTTCCAGGGAGAATAGTTCCGTTAAGGGTTCCTTTCCCTGGGAGGCATGCCCTAAAGTGCATGTCCGGACTGCAAAAAGAGCAGAAAAGCATCTGGGGGCAGATAAATAAGTAGGTAAACAATCATATTTCAAGTCACCGACCGAATATTCCCTTAAGAAAGCTAGCTTTCGGCTTCACCCAGTCTGAGGTACACATCCGGCTGACCCGGCAATAACAATAGCAGAGGTGCTCCCTTTACCTCCTAGCCGAACAATCGGGAACGTAGGGGTAAGCACAGGAGCCAGGCAGCCCAGCGTGGCCAAAACTTAAGTCATATCGATGCATATAATGGTGAATAAAAGGTACATGTGGAAGCTTGACACATGTGCTGGGCATGAAGCCCTTATAATTAAGCTTCTGGTAAAGAAGCCCTGAGGTATAATGAGTGCGGATGGCACATCAAGTGTGTCTGAACAATGCGCAAGTAGGCCCTTAAGGGCTTTTTAGGAAAAGGGTTGAGGAAGAAAGAGAAACAAAAGACAGCTGAAGTGTAAAAGTTTGGGCGGGGAAGGGGCGAACTCTTAGTCCGGCGCTAGGCATAGAATCTTGGAGGCGGGCTGCGTTCCATGGGTTCGGCTCGAGTCGGTTATCAAGCGCATTTGTAGGCAATGCGCTCCGCCGGTCGGGACTTGATCGATAATGAAGGGGCCCTCCCATTTGAGCTTGAGCTTGTCCTTTTTCTTGTCCGGCATGCGTAGAACTAGTTCGCCAACATTGTAAGTCTTGGCCCGTACTTCTCTGCTTTGATATCTTCGAGCCTGCTGGCGATAGAATGCGGAGCGAGCCTTGGCGGCGTCGCGTTCTTCCTCAATCGTCAAGCTGTCCTGCCGATCCAGCTTGGCTTCTCTTTCTTCGTACATGTGCACTCGAGGTGAGTCATGAATGATGTCGCAGGAGGAGAACCGCCTCTGCGCCGTATACCATAAAAATGGTGTGAATCAGTAATACGGTTGGGCGTTGTCCGCAGCCCCAGTCTGAGTCTAGCTCCTCTACCAAAGTGCATGTCGATTTCGTAAGTGACCGCACTAGTGCGGGTTTGATGCCACTCATTATTAGACCATTTGCTCGTTCCACTTGACCGTTGGTTTGAGGATGATAGGCTGAAGCGTAATCGAGCTTAATGCCCATATTTTGCACCATGATTTAACCTCGTCGGCCATGAAGTTTGTGCCGTTATCGGTGATGATCTTTGTGGGGACACCATAGCGGTGTACTACCCGGAGATAAAGTCTATCACTGGTCCGGACTCTGCCGTTTTGGTGGCTTGGCCTCTATCCATTTGGTGAATTTGTCCACCATGACCAATAGGTACCTTTGCTTGTGGGTTCCTCCTTTAAGGGGTCCAACCATGACAAGCCCCCAGACCACGAATGGCCAGGTAATGGGTATAGTTTTGAGGGTGGTGGGTGGAATATGGCTCTGATTAGCAAAGAGCTCACAACCGGCGCATCTTTGGACTAAGTCCTGAGCATCTGCCCGGGCCGTGGGCCAATAAAATCCTGTTCGGAATGCCTTCCCTACAAGGGCCCGAGCTGCAGCGTGGTGTCCGCCTAGTCTGGCATGAATTTCAGCCAGAAGGTTTCGCCCTTCCTCTTCGGAGGTACACCTTTGAAGGACTCCGGTTGTGCTTTTCTTATAAAGTTCTCCCTCATGGACCTTGTAGGCTTTAGATCGCCGGACAATGCAGCGGGCCTCATTTTGCTCTTCGGGAAGTTCCTGCCTAAGCAAGTAGGCTAAGAATGGTTCTGTCCACGGGGCGATTACTGCCATTATGTCGTGGGCTGAAGGTGTTATTTCATCGGCTGAATCGCCGGTTATGTCAGATTGCTCTGAGTCGGTTGGTGCGGGTGTTTCCGGTTTGTTATTTCCGGACTCCTCTACCCATAGTACGGATGGCTTAAAGAGCCGTTCCAGGAAGATGTTTGGAGGGACAGCGTCACGTTTTGCACCGATGCGTGCCAGTACGTCGGCTGCTTGGTTATTATCCCGGGCTACGTGATGGAATTCAAGTCCTTCAAACCGAGCTGACATTTTTAGGACAGTGTTGCGATATGCTGCCATGTTCGGATCCTTGGCATCAAAGGCTCCATTTATTTGGGAGATTGCAAGGTTTGAATCCCCGCGCACCTCTAGGCGTTGAATGCCCATGGATATTGCCATCCGGAGGCCATGTAAAAGGGCCTCGTATTCGGCTGCGTTGTTGGAGTCCATGTACATTATCTGCGATGCGTATTGGATGTGTCCCGGTTGGGGGCGTCAATACGACGCTTGACCCCAATCGGCCAACATTTTAGAGCCGTCGAAGTGCATAATCCAATTGGAGTATGCACCGTACTCTTTAGGGAGTTTGGCTTCGGTCCATTCAGCGACGAAGTCAGCCAAAACTTGTGACTTTATAGCTCGCCGAGGTTTGTAAGTTATATCGAATGGTAAGAGCTCAATGGCCCATTTTGCAATCCTGCCCGTCACCTCGCGGTTGTTTATAATGTTGTTGAGGGGTACTTCGGAGGCCACTGTTATCGAACACTCTTGAAAGTAGTGTCGGAGCTTCTGGGATGCCATGAACACCACATACGCTATCTTTTGATAGTGTGGGTAACGGGACTTGCGGGGGTTAACACGGTGGATCGTAGTACCTTTGGTTTTAAAGAGGGAATTTATGCCCTTATCTCTCGTTCGACGGCAGTACCGCGCTTACAACTTGATGTGTTGCGCGATGTATAACAACATTGGTTCGCCCGGGTTGGGCGCAGCCAGGACGGTTGTTGCCAATATGGCTTTTATTTCTTGAGTCCGGCGGTGGCAGCATCCGTCCACTTGAAGTGTTGGTGCGCCTAAGGAGGCGATAGAGGGCAATGCCTTTTCTCCTAGGCGGAGATAAAGCGGCTTAGAGCCGCATACGCATCGATCAATTTTGTATTTGTTTGAGGTCTTTTGGAATATCTAGCTGTGACAGGCTCGGATTTTGGCGGGTTTGCTTCAATTCCTCTACGGATACAATGAAGCCCAGAGCTTTCGGTGATGCGCCAAAGCGCATTTTTCGGTTCACTTGATGTCATATGCTCTCGAGGTTGTCAAATGTGAGCCTCAAGTCTTCTACTAGAGTTTCGGCGTGTTTGGTTTTGGCGACTCGTCGTCTCGTATCTCTCGCTGTTTTGCCGATCTGGGTGGCGGACATGTTTGAATCATGCGCTGATATGTTGCGCGGCGTTTTTAAGTCAAAGGGCATCATGTTGAAGCGAATGGTCCATATGGAGTGATGAATGCCGTTCGGCTTGGTCGCTCCGCCATCTTGATTTGATGGTAGCGGAGTATCGTCAAGGAAGCACAATGAATCGTGTCCGCGGTAGCATCGATTATTTGGTCGATGCGGGGGGGGAAGGATCCCGGGCAGGCCTTGTTGAGGTCTTTAAAATCGACACATAGGCGCCAGGATTTGTCCTTCTTTGGTACCATTACCAGGTTTGCTAGCCAATCCAGATGTTTGATGTCTCTGATGAATCCGGCTTCCAATAGCTTGGCTAGTTCTTCTCCCATTGCCTGTCTTTTAGGTTCGGAAAATCGTCGAAGAGCCTGTTTGACTGGCTTGAATCCTTTTAGGATATTTAGGCTGTGTTCTGCCAATATGGGTGGGATTCTGGGCATATCCGAAGGGTGCCAGGCGAAAATATCCCAATTTTCCCGAAGGAATTCACATAGTGCGGCATCTACATCAGGGTTCAACTGTGCCCCGATGGAAGCCGTCTTTGTCGGGTCCATTGGATGGACCTGGAATTTTACTACTTCGTCCGCTGGTTTAAAGGAGGAGGACTTGGATCTCTTATCGAGTATCACATCGTCTCTATTCACAGTAGAGCGCAGCGCGGTGAGTTCTTCTGCCGCTAGGGCTTCGGATAGTGCCTCCAGGGCTAATGCGGCTGTCTTGTTTTCGGCGCGAGTGCTATGTCCGGATCACTAACGAGAGTGATTATTCCGCCGGGCCCAGGCATTTTGAGCTTCATGTACCCGTAATGGGGTACGGCTTGAAAAATTGTGAATGCCTCTCGTCCTAATATAGCATGATATCCGTTGTTGAACGGGGCCACTTGGAACGTGACTTCTTCGGATCTGTAATTGTCCGGCAAGCCAAAAACCACATCGAGTGTGATTTTTCCGGTGCAACGCGCTTCCCGGCTAGGGATTATTCCTCTGAAGGTTGTGCTGCTTCGCTCAATGCGGCTCCAGTCTATTTCCATTTTTTGAAGAGTTTCCTCGTAGATGAGTTTTAATCCGCTGCCGCCATCCATGAGGACCTTGGTAAGTCGAAAGCCGTCCACTATTGGACTAAGTACTAGTGCGGCTGGTGCTCGGGCTGTTCGGAATTTAGGTTCGTCGCTGGCGTTGAAGGTGATGGCTGTGTCGCTCCATGGATTTGTTGTTGCTACTTGGTAGACTTCGGCGAGGCTGCGGATTGTTCGTTTCGCATATTATTAGATCGAAAGTCTCGAAGATCTATTGATACCGCATCGGTATTGTTGGAGTGGTTTTCCGGGGCTAGAAGCTCCTCGCCACTTTTGGCCACCTGCCGTAATATCCAACATGCTCGAAGGCTATGTGTTGGGATGGTGCCCTCTGTACTGTGAATTTTACAAGGTCCGCTAAGCCATCCCTCCAGTACGGTTCCGTGCCCTTTATGGGGTTTATGCTTTTTGGTTTTTGTATCTGGTGCCTGAATGTAATGCACCCTTTTGTTGTGGACTAGGGTTGTATTTGGGGCCGGATTGTCCCAAAAGTTATTTTCGTTTTTCCAGAAACTCTCCATCGCACGATACTTTCAGTACTATGGGCCTTGGTCGGTGAGCGTGTAATTTCACGACGGTGACGGCGTTCAAGATTCCTCGTCCGTGCAATTATTGCAAAAATTGAGATTGTGTTTTCCTCTCGGCAGTCCTTTATCATGTCCATAACTAGGAGAATTTGGCCCGATGGTGATGGACTGTTTCATGAGCTCTTGCGGATTAGAGATAGATCGCATATGTGCAGGCGGCGGGTGGAATTAAGTCCGAACCCTACCCATCTCAAGGCTCGAAGGCGAGAAATTTCCAAATTTGGAAGCTTGGATTGCTGGGCGTTGTCCAACGAGTCGATCGATGCTGACTTTAAGTTGATGCTTGATCGAGTCCGTCCCTCCGCGGGAATCCGACATGGAGGTTTGGGAGCCGGACATGAATAGTTTTCAATCAGGAGAAGAGTCACGCATTGTTTTCTACCACTTGTAACGCCCGGATCGAGGTGCAGTGTCCTTGATTATTCGCCGTCGTTGCCATGTCATGTGCTTGCGTGTTGCACTTTGCCATGTCATCATTTGCATTTTATCATGTCATCATGTGCATCTCATTTCGCATTCATGTTCGTCTCATGCATCCGAGCCTTTTCCCCTTATGTACTACTTGGGTTGTGTGAAGATTACCTCACTTGCGACATTGCTTTCAATGCGGTTATGCCTCTAAGTCGTTAGCCCGACCGTGGGAGATATAGCCGCATCGAGGCGTTACAAGTTGGTAATCGAGCCTTCCCGACCTTAGGAGCCCCTTTGCTTGATCGTTTTTAGCGGCGAGTTGTGTCTACAAAATGTTTTGAGTCATTTAGGATTATATATATCGGAGAGTTAGGAATTCTTTTTACTCCTCGGTCCTTCGCGCTCTGGTGAGGTCTCGGCGTAGAGTTTTGACTCTTCTCTCCTCAAATTTCACTAATTTTTTTAGGATCACGCGGGTATCTTGGAATCGTTCGATGGTTTTATGATGACAACATTGTCTTGGTGCCTCCGTCGGCGGGGTTTTTTTCTTGGAGGTGTCCGGGGAGTTGAGCTACGAGGTGTTGTCGTCATAATTTTATCGTTGCAGATTCTGGAATACCGAGTTTAATCGCCGACATCGAAAATCTCTTTTATGCAGTTGTTGGTGAGATAACCCCGCTAACCTTGATCTTGAGGTGAGTACGGAGTATTGCCATGACTCGTATAACGGATGCTTTTGAAGGTTGAGGTACACGATTTCGAATGTTTCTTGGTTATGTGTTGACGGATGGATACAGCTGGATGTAGGGATTGTTAGTTTGGGTGAGATATATTGCTTCCTGTATCCCCAACACAGATTGCATAACCGAGAAAGTTTCGGGAGTTTATAGGTGGGAATTCAAGTAGCTCCTAGAATATCTTTCCGACAGATGCATGATATGGGATTGGGTAAATCTCTATCATATGTATTTGTTCCGGCTTATTTTGCAAGCCAAATCCTTTGTTTTGTTTTATTTGTGGTATTCGAGTTGCTTCGAAGTCAAATGTTGAATCCATACCTTTCCTAAACGGTGTTCTCATATTTCTATGTGAATACTAATCCTTCTCGATCATCGAGGTCGTTATGTTAATTCTTTTCCAACCGGCGTGCTTCTCTTCAAGTGGATCCGATCACTTCAACATCAGCAAAAGCAATTATCATTTCTTCTCAACGGTGTTTGTTTCATCCGTCTCCAAGTTGTCTTTGTTTTTCCCACCCTCCCACCCTTTTTCTTGAAGGACTCAGATTTTTTTTAATCAAGTATCCATTTATTCATGTGAAGTCACTTCATGTTTTTTCAATCAATGTTCTTATCCGGTGATTTCCCATGAAGATGCTCAACAGTTTCAAGTTCATCATCCTTCATTGTTGTTTCTTCTCCGGTGGATCCAATTCAAGTTTTCAGTGTTGGTCATATTCCTTTCCTCGTTTCTAATGCTTTCTCATACCGATGCACCTCATTATCATTCTACTTCTCGCTATTTGTTATTCCGGAGTGCTCAAGATATCTCGAAGATTCGTGTTTCCACTCTGCATTCGTTCAAGCTCTTTCGAGATTGGTATCTCATTCAAGTCATTTAATTCAACCGGTGCAACATCTTTTTTAAATCTTCTCAACGGTGTTCTTTTGAGTGGGCCCTAACCCACAGGTCTTTTCCCAGGATCTTACCGGTGGTTCCATCAATACCTTCTGAAGTTTGCCCTATATCTCTCTTAATTCTTTCTACGGGAATAAGTAGTATGCCAAATCCGTTGATTGTCATCAATTTAATTGGTGAGGGATAAGCATAACATAATTCTTATTCTTGTTCATCCAAGTGATTAATTCTTTATTCCGGAGGCCCTTAAAATTCTCGGTTTCATTTGTTTCATCTTCTCTTTTCCCGGAGTTCCAAGCTCTAATTATCACGGAGATCCATCTAAATCATTGCAAGGCTTCACCTTGTGTTTTTAACCTCTCTTCCTTTCTATCATCTTTTTATTACCGGAGTTCTTCGTTGAGGCTCTACATGGTGGTTCGTCAAGGTTTCCTTTCATTCTTCAATGGTTCTTCAAGATTTCTCTTGAAGTTATGACCCGCCTAGCTATACTCTAAAATAAACCTTGTGCCCAACACATGTTTTGTTTTCAGGAGTACAAGCATTCTTCATCTTGCATCCGAAGTGCAATTCTTTCTACCTTATCTTTTGAGATGGTGATATGTCATTCTTGATAATTCCTCTTCGTGTTTCATGATTCCCATGTTCTCAAGAATGAGGTATTTTAAATCCATCAATCTCTTCATTGGAGTTATCTTGTGTCATATTTCACCTAAAGCTTTCCCTAAGGATTGTTGTTATTTATGGTGCTTATTAATGACCCAAGTTCTCCAAAAATCCTCTTGGTGAAAGAAGTTTCTCTTATCTTCATTGATCTCATCCAATCATTCTTTTCCCGTGAGTGGCAGGTTGTCACCTCATAATTTGAGATGCATTCCTTAAGACCATATCAAGCTTATTCTTTTCATTGTTGATTTTCCAACAACTCCGTTCAATTCTTCCTTGCGAGGATGCTTTCCAAATTCCATGGTGGTAGAAGTTGTCATTTCCTTCTCCATTCTCTTAGTCCGACGATCTAGCTTCTATTTGTTTCTTCCGGAGGCATTCTGATGTTGCTCTCGTTGACCCATCATCTCATTTTGAAGATCATGTTCTTTTCTTGCTTATCCATTTAACCGGAGTGTTGTGTCTATCGTTCCTCTTTTAACCGGAGTCTCATCCAAGTGCGTTCATTTTGCCAAGTTCAAATTCTATTCCTCCATTTCCAACCGGAGTGTTGTATCATCTCCTCAATATCAACTCATCCTATCAAGTTTTCCTTCTTCTTTCAACCGGAGTGCTGCCCGAATTCTTCCTCTCCCATCTTGTTTTAACCGCAATGGTTTTGAATTCTATCCTGTCCATTAAACTCTTGATTCATGTATTTGCAACCTTCAAATTCTTGTAATTCTCCTTGTTCCTCTTTTCTACCGGATTGTTTGCAATCTCATTCATCTCTGTTGTACTCTTTCTTTTAAATTGCTCAACCTCTCAAGGTTCGTGGTTTCACTCGTTCGTCAAAGAATCAACTTAGTTTTACCTTTCTTTTTCTCTTCCGTTTTCCCTCCGGTGCCATCCTAGATCTCGGGGCGAGATCCTCTCGTAGTGGTGGAGTGTTGTAACGCCTCGGATCCGAGGTGCCAGGTGTCCGCCAGTTATTCGCCGTCGTTGCCATGTCATGTGCTTGCGTGTTGCACTTTGCCATGTCATCATTTGCATTTTATCATGTCATCATGTGCATCTCATTTCGCATTCATGTTCGTCTCATGCATCCGAGCCTTTTCCCCTTATGTACTACTTGGGTTGTGTGAAGATTACCTCACTTGCGACATTGCTTTCAATGCGGTTATGCCTCTAAGTCGTGCTTCGACACGTGGGAGATATAGCCGCATCGAGGGCGTTACACCACTGCAACGTGGTGGGTGACCTGGGGAGAGTTAATCTTTCTCAGATCAGTTTTAAGCCCAATCTGATTGTAGTCTGTAGCGACTCCCAGGGCGGCGATGCGATCCGAGAGCTCGTTTACGGACGAGGCTCTATTGGATCCAGCCGCTCGGCGAATTCCGAGCTGACGTGAAGATTGCATTTGACGACCTGAGAGGTCATTGTCGAAGCGGTGGCGGACGGTGGTCATAAGAAAACCACCTAGCCGGACGGTTTGGCGGCGGCCAAAACTCCTTTGCGAAAATACCGTCCTTGAAGGCGGGAGGAGGCATCCTTCCTATCGGTGGCGCGCAGAGGAACTCTCAATGAAAGCACCAATGTCGGTGTCAAAACGGCGGATCTCGAGTAGGGGTCCCGAGCTGTATGCGTCTAGGTGGATGGTAACAGGAGACAAGGGACACGATGTTTTTACCCAGGTTCGGGCTCTCTCGATGGAGGTAAAACCCTACTCTGCTTGATTGATATTGATGATATGGGTAGTACAAGAGTGGATCTACCACGAGATCAAGGAGGCTAAACCCTAGAAGCTAGCCTATGGTATGATTGTTGTAATGGTTGTTGTGTCCTACGGACTAAAACCCTCCGGTTTATATAGACACCGGAGAGGTCTAGGGTTACACAGAGTTGGTTACAATGGTAGGATATCTACATATCCGTATCGCCAAGCTTGCCTTCCACGCGAAGGAAAGTCCCATCCGGACACGGGACGAAGTCTTCAATCTTGTATCTTCATAGTCTTGGAGTCCGGCGGACGATGATAGTCCGGCTGTTCGGACACCCCCTAGTCCAGGACTCCCTCAGTCATCAACCCCTATCTTGCAGAGGTGCTGCAACACCCTCAAACCATTGAGATGCGTGAGGGGGTGCTGCACATCCGCGATGTGGAGGGACCAAGGTGTACCAAAGCGTGGAGACAAAGCTCGAAGCCGTGGAGCAGCAAGTTTTCAAGTGCCAAGGGCTGGTGGAGTGTGGACTTGACGCCAACCAGATGATGATCACGGAGTTCACCAACAACCACAAGCTGGATGCTACAGTCATTGGGGAGACCCTCTTCAAGCTTCAAGAGAAAATTGAGCATCTCCAAGCACAGATCTACGACCTGCAAAACCAGAACTGTGAGTATGAATATATATTTAAGAGGATGAGTTTGGCTGCAGATTTAAGGATCCCGGAGACTCGATCATCCTTCTATGACGGAGAGCCTAGGCCTTGGAAGACAGACGACAAGCCTACATCATCAACAATTCCTACTTCACCACCTCCGAGGACATAATCACATGGGTATGGGCACTCCCCTTGGCAACTGCCAAGCTTGGGGGAGGGGCCCCGGTATCGTATCACCATCACACTCCTATCTTTACCACTTTATTTAGTTCGATCCTTTTAGTAGTATCTTGATCTAGTAGATTGAAGTTTCGATACCAAGTAGTTTTGAGTTTTGCTTTGTGATCTCTTTTTGTAATTGAGTCCGTCAGTTATCTATAATAAAGATTAGTGTTGAGTTAAGGGCTTTGCTATGTTGCTATGATCTTGAGAAAGTAGAAAGAATAAAGGAGTTCATATTGATCTTATGTATAGTGATGACTTCACACATAGAAAGTATGAGGCATAAAAATTGTTGAGAGTTGATGAACGTAGCCTTGGTCATCTTTGCAATTAATAGGAAGTGATAAGGAAAGAGGGGTTCACATATAAATATATTATCTTGGACACCTTCTATAGTTGTGAGCACTCATTAAGTATGACATGCTAAAAGAGTTGACATTGGACAAGGAAGACAACGTATTGGTTTATGTTTTCCGACATCTCAGTTAAAGTATATTGTCATTGACCTTCCAAACATATTGAGCTTGCCTTTCTCCCTCATGCTAGCCAAATTCCTTGCACCAAGTAGAGATACTACTTGTGCTTCCAAATATCCTTAAACCCGGTTTTGCCATGAGAGTCCACCATAACTAACTATGGATCGAGTAAGATCCTTCAAGTAAGTTGTCATGTTGCAAGCAATAAAAATTGCTATCTAAATATGTATGACTTATTAGTGCAGAGAAAATAAGCTTTGTACGAACTTGTTGTGGAAGTAATAAAAGCGACGGACTGCATAATAAAGGTCCACATACAAGGGTCAATATAAAGTGACGTTCTTTTGCATTAAGATTTTGTGCATGAACCCTAAACGCACATGACAACCTCTGCTTCCCTCTGCGAAGGGCCTATCTTTTACTTTATGTTTTGTTTTTACTTTATGATTGAGTCAAGGTGATTCTCACCTTTCCCTTTTTCATTTTATCCTTTGGCAAGCTCCTCGTGTTTGAAAGATCATGATATATATATATCCAATTGGATGTAAGTTAGCATAGGCTATTATTGTTGACATCAACTAAAGGTGAATACATTGGGAGGCAACACAATAAGCCCCTATCTTTCTCAGTGTCCGGCTGAAACTCTATAACCACAAGTACCACAAGTAGTTTTGAGTTTGCATTGTGATCTCTTTATGTAATCGAGTCAGTGTGATATCTATAATAAAGATTAGTGTTGAGTCAAGGGCTTTGCTATGTTGCTATGATCTTGAGAAAGTAGAAAGAATAAAAGAGTTCATATTGATCTTATGGATAGTGATAACTTCACACATAGAAAGTCTGAGGCATAAAAATTGTTGAGAGTTGATGAACTTATCCTTGGTCATCGTTGCAATTAATAGGAAGTGATAAGGAAAGAGGGGTTCACATATAAATATATTATCTTGGACATCTTTTTTGATTGTGAAGCACTCATTAAGTATGACATGCTAAAAGAGTTGATGTTGGACAAGGAAGGCAACGTAATGGTTTATGTTTTCCGACATCTCAGTTAAAGTATATTGTCATTGACCTTCCAAACATGTTGAGCTTGCCTTTCCCCCTCATGCTAGCCAAATTCCTTGCACCAAGTAGAGATACTACATGTGCTTCCAAATATCCTTAAACCCAGTTTTGCCATGAGAGTCCACCATACCTACCTATGGATTGAGTAAGATCCTTCAAGTAAGTTGTCATCGGTGCAAGCAATAAAAATTGCTCTCTAAATATGTATGACTTATTAGTGTAGAGAAAATAAGCTTTGTACGAACTTGTTGTGGAAGTAATAAGAGCGACGGACTGCATAATAAAGGTCCACATACAAGGGGCAATATAAAGTGACGTTCTTTTGCATTAAGATTTTGTGCATCAACCCTAAACGCGCATGACAACCTCTGCTTCCCTCTGCTAAGGGCCTATCTTTTACTTTATGTTTTTTACTTTATGCTTGAGTCAAGGTGATCCTCACCTCTCCCTTTTTCATTTTATCCTTTGGCAAGCTCCTCGTGTTTGAAAGATCATGATATATATATATATATATCCAACTGGGTGTAAGTTGGCATAGGCCATTATTGTTGACATCACCTAAAGGTGAATACATTGGGAGGCAACACAATAAGCCCCTATCTTTCTCAGTGTCCGGCTTAAACTCTATAACCACAAGTACTGCATGTTAGCAATTGTAGAAGACTACGAGATAGTTGAGTATGTGAGCTTGCTGAAAAGCTCTATTGTTGACTCTTTCTGTTGTTACGATAAATTGCAATTGCTTCAGTGACTGAGATTATAGTTTGTTAGTTCCCAATGAAGTTTTTAAACCATACTTGACATTGTGAATTGATTGTTACTTGAGCATAGGAAATCATATGACAAAATCTATATATGTTGCTGTTATTAGAATGATCATGATGCCCTCATGTCCGTATTTTGTTTTTTTATCGACACCTCTATCTCTAGGACATATTTTTTTATTTCGGCTTCCGCTTGAGGACAAGCGAGGTCTAAGCTTGGGGGAGTTGATACGTCCATTTTGCATCATGCTTTTATATCAATATTTATTGCATTATGGGCTATTATTACACATTATATCTCAATGCTTATGGCTATTCTCTCTTACATTACAAGGTTTACCATGAAGAGGGGGAATGCCGGCAGCTGGAATTCTGGCTGGAAAAGGAGCAAACATTGGAAACCTATTCTACACAGCTCCAAAAGTCCTGAAACTCCACGAAACAACTTTTTCGAATTAATAAGAATTTCTGAGCGAAAGAAATATGCCAGGGGGCCCACACCCTGTCCAGGAGACAGGGGGAGCCCCCCCCCCATAGGGCGCGCCCCCTATCTCCTGGGCCCCCTGGTGGGCCTCCGGCGTCCATCTTCTGCTATATCATCACTTTTACCCTGGAGAAAATCGTGGGCAAGCTTACAGGACGAAAATCCACCACCACGAGGCGGAACCTTGGCAGAATCAATCTAGGGCTCTGGCGGAGCTGTTCTGTCGGGGACACTTCCCTCCGGGAGGGGGAAATCATCACCAATGTCATCACCAACGATCCTCTCATCGGGAGGGGGTCAATCTCCATCAACATCTTCACCAGCACCATCTCCACTCAAAACCCTAGTTCATCTCTTGTATCCAATCTTGTATCAAAACCACAAATTGGTACATGTGGGTTGCTAGTAGTGTTGATTACTCCTTGTAGTTGATGCTAATTGGTTTACTTGGTGGAAGTTCATATGTTCAGATCCTTTATGCATATTATTACTCCTCTGATTATGAACATGAATATGCTTTGTGAGTAGTTACGTTTGTTCCTGAGGACATGGGTGAAGTCTTGCTATTAGTAGTCATGTGAATTTGGTATTCGTTTGATATTTTGATGAGATGTATGTTGTCTTTTCCTCTAGTGGTGTTATGTGAACGTCGACTACATGAAACTTCACCATTATTTGGGTCTAGAGGAAGGCATGGGGAAGTAATAAGTAGATGATGGGTTGCTAGAGTGACAGAAGCTTAAACCCTAGTTTATGTGTTGCTTTGTTAGGGGCTGATATGGACCCATATGCTTAATGTTGTGGTTAGGTTTACCTTAATACTTCTTTTTGTAGTTGCGGATGCTTGCAATAGGGGTTAATCATAAGTGGGATATTTGTCCAAGTTAGGGAAGTACCCAAGTACCGGTCCACCCACATATCAAATTATCAAAGTACCGAACGCGAATCATATGAACATGATGAAAACTAGTTTGACGATAATTACCAATGTGTCCTTGGGAGCTCCTTCATTATTATTAGAAATTGTCCAGGCTTATCCTTTGCTACTTAAAGGATTGGTCCATCTTGCTGCACTTTGTTTACTTTATTTACTTGTTACTCGTTACTATTTGTCTTATCACAAAACTATCTATCACCTACAATTTCAGTGCTTGCAGAGAAAACCTTACTGAAAACCGCTTATCATTTCCTTCTGCTCCTCGTTGGGTTCGACACTCTTACTTATCGAAAGGACTATGATAGATCCCCTACACTTGTGGGTCATCAACTGTTAGTGAAACCAACAACGGCAAGCACCCGACCGCAGTAGTGCGGTCAGGGTGGTCCTCGGAGTCCAAGATTGTGGGCGTGCTGGACCATTTCAGCGGCTTCCGTGCGTCGAACGATGGCTCCACCGCCGTGATCTCACGCGCCCACTGCTTGAGTTGGCGGTGGGCCGTATGCAGCGAGGCGCCACCATCGATGCACATAGCCTCTGTGGCTTTCTGAAACTCGGGTCGCCGGACTCGTCGTCCTCGTCATGATCATCGTCTTCTTGCTTCTTGTCGTGGCCCCGGGCGGGCCTCTCCTGCTGATTATCCTTGCCGCGGCGGCCTCCTTGGCCGCCACATTTCTTGTCGGATCCCTCGGCACCATCTTGGCGTTTCTCCTTGTCCCGCCGTTCATACTCAGCCTTCTGCTTCTCGGCGAGCAGCTCTACCTGCCGGCAGTTTTGGAGGTCATGGCACTTGGGGCGATGGATCTTGCAATACTGCTTGTCGGAGCCCCCTTGCTTATCGGCAGCCACCAAGGCCCGGCAAGCGGCACACCCAGCAACCTCCTTGCCGGGGTCACTTGCCTTGGGTTTCTTGGTGGCGCCGGTATCATCGTATCCGTCGACGGCAAGCACTGCCTTGCTCTTGCGCTTCCTGTTACGGCGCCGGCCCGTCTTTGCCGGGGTGGCGGTGTCATCTATGGAGTCGGTTTCCGTACCGGCGTCTTCGCCGGGGTACTTCCTTCCTCTTCAGTGCGAGCGCACCGATCGGCCAGAACATAAAGTTCGGCCACATCTCTGACCTTGTTCATCGCCAGCTCTTCACGCATCTTGCGGTTGTGCATGTTCTGATGGAACACACTAATCATGGTGGCGGGATGAACATCGGGGATGTTGTACTGCACTCCGCTGAACCTTTGGATGTACTTGCGCAGGTTCTCTCCTTCCTTCTGGGGGATGATGTGTAAATCACTCGCCTGGCCATGAGCCTGGTGACCTCCGGTAAAGGCGCCAACAAACTCATGGCATAGATCTGCCCAAGAAGAGATGGAATCCACCGGCAAGTGCATCAACCATGACATAACATTAGGCTTGAGTGCCAACATGAAGTAATTGGCAAGCACCTTATCGTCGTGGGCCCCAGCAGCCTGCATGGTGATGGTGTAGATGCTGAGGAACTCTGACGGGTGAGTCTTGCCATTGTACTTCTCGCCAACATCAGGCTTGAATGTACGGTGGCAGGGCCACTGGAACTGCCGCAGGTAACGGGTGAAAGCCGGACAACCCACCTCGTAGGGTAGGCCACCGTAGCCTCCCAGCGCTGGGTGGTCTGTAGCAGGCCCTGCCCGCCTGTCCGACTGTCGGGGCGTGGCTCTCTCTCTCTCTATGGCCTCGAGCACCTATGGGGCACGGGGGCCCCTTCTGGTTCGGCAAGGGAGCGGAGGGCGTGCGCAGAGCAGATCAAGGTCGAACGCGCGGGGGAGACGGGCAATTTTTACCCAGCTTTGGGGCTCTCCAGGGAGATAACACCCCTACTGCTACTTTGTGTTTGTTATTTGATCTTGCTCGAGCGTGTGAGCGTAAGGTGGTGTCCTGGGTCTCGAATGGACCGAACCCCCTCTACGTGCGCATGGGCCTCCCTTTTATAGTCTGAAGGGGGGCATCCACAGGTGGCAGCGTAGGAAGAGGGGGTAGAAAGGTAAAATCGCAGGTTGGTACAACAGACAACTGTGTGCCCCTACCTAACTCGACGCAAGGGGACAAGGGCATTAAATGCCCGTCGTCGCCCAACAAAGGTAAAGAAACGATCGTTAGGTGAACCTCCGGTTGCTACGATGGCGCCTCCGTCGCCTCCGTTTGCCACCTCGCCCGCATGGCTGCGCTGCCCTCCACGCGCCCTTGGGATGGCCTTGTGACGACACGCCACTGGGCGCGCTGGAGTTTGGGTGGCATTTTGCGCTGCAAGTGCCTTGCCGCGCCCTTCTCTTGTTGTGCCGCAAGCTTGCCGCCGTCGATCTGCCGGACGCTGGGCGCCAGCAAGTCTTCTGTTGATGCCTTGGTTGGCCTACCCGGCAAGCTCTTCTTGCCGGGGCCTTCGTTTTCTTGGTTCGTACTTTGTTTTTGAATGGCAGTAATAGGGAACGGTGGAGGGCCTCGGCGGGCGCCCGGCAAGCCTTGCCGCGGGGTGCTGCGACTGCCCGTGCACAACTTCGGGGTACTAAGGTACCCCTACTTTAGTACACCGACAGGAGCCCCCGGGCCTGGGCCATACACGGTGCCGAGCGTTGTTGGGCCAGGCCCAAAACAGTGCACGGGCACGCGTGGCCTGGGTCCGCACAGCATCGGGCCCCGTGTCCACCGCGCCCTCCCGCAACGGCACGCGTCGATTGCGGCGTCGTGGGAGACGTGGTTGGCGTTTAATTCCAGAAAATGCGTAACGTTCGCATCCTCTGTTTATAAGCGGAGGGAACGGGGCCGTTCCCCCACTTTCGCCACTTGCGGTTCCTTCCTCCGAAAGCTCCGACGCTCTCCTCCGTCTCCTGAATCGAGAAGAAACAGCGCTCCGCCGCCCATCGCCGCCGTCGCCGCCGTCGCTTTTGCCTCCCCCCGCTGCCCCCGCCATGGCCCCGAAGGCCGGGAAGGCTACGAAGGCCACGAAGTCGACCGAGGCACAAGAGCTCGAGGCGCTGCGCAAGAGGCAGGTGCTTTTCCCTCATGAGCTCACTCCGGATGTGTTGCGGTCGGGGTTTTACCTCTTTTGGTCGACGGAGACGCGGGCGCATCCGCGCACGCCGGTGCTTTCCGCGGAGGCTTCCAAGTCGAAGAAGTGCCCCAGAGGGTACTACTTATTTCTGTGTTCTTCTATTGCGGGCTCGCCCACCTTTTCTCGACTTCTTTTGCGACATTATGAATACCTATGGGTTCCATCTGCCGACTTCACCCCCAACGCCGTTCGACAATGGCGGTTTCACAAGACCTTTGCGAGAACTTCGCTGGTATCCTTCCGGTGTCGCTTTTTTCGCCATTACTTTTCCCTCGGCTGAGAAAGGGAGCCTTGGCTGGTGGAATCGCATGGACCTCCGGATGGGCATGAAGGAGGCGATTGACGGGTGAGCTTCGCAGCAAGTGGGGCGAGTGGAGGGCGGAGTGGTGTTGGATCTGTGATGCAGATCCGCCGTCGTTCACCAGGCTGCGCAAGACTCGGGTGGTGCGCGGCAATGACTGGAGTGCTCTGTCGCCGGATGACGCCAAGCTGACGATCGCCACCACCCGAATCCTCCGGCTCAGGCACGCCGGACTCACAACAGGGGCGGTTGGCGCAGATTTCCTTCGCCGTCGCATTGCCCCTTTGCAGGCGAGGGGGAGGCCCGCCTGGCTGTTCAGCGGCCCGGCGGATTTCATGAGGCTGCGCCCGGGCCTCAACTTCAACTTCACAGTCCTGGAGCTGGACGCGATGCTGAGGGAGACGTTCAAGCACGACCCCAATCACCCAGAGTGGTTCCACTTGTCGCAGGGCGCCGCCCCTCAGGCAACAACTCCCGCCGCAATCGCATCCGCTGATGATGCCAGAATGCGACTCGCACGGGGTAAGCGCCAATCGGATAGAACCCGCCGACGAGGTCGTGCAACAATTCTTTGATGACCTGTCGGAGGCGGCGTTAAAATCGACGAAAGTAAGCCTCACCAGGCCACCACCGCCGGTGAGCTGGCGACATTGCTAGCAGGGCCGAGGAGGCGGCGGCAGCTGCTGCCGCGGGCGAGTTTGGCTTCACGCTGGCGGAGGCGGAAGCAGCTGAGGCGGCAAGCCTTGCCGCCCAAGAAGATCTTGCCGGAGATGGCGATGGCGAAGGGGAGGCCGCGGCCGGGGCGAGCCAACCCGCCGAGGGTGCGAGTGGCCGGCTGTTTTTGAGCAACTTGCCGCCGACGGAGCCCTCGGCGCAGCCCCAGTTTCATCCGAGAAGGTGTCTCCGTCGCGTTGGAGAGCTAGCAGAGGCACAGCCCGATCTGCAGCCGCCGCGCCGCGGGACGCGCTCTACCGCGACAAACTTCGTTGCCGCGGGAGGATCCCAAACCGCGCCGGCAACCGAGGCTGGGTCTTCTCGGGCTGCCACGCCTGACCCTGCCGCGGCCCCTAGCAAGCGCCAAAGGGAGCCTACCCTTCCGCCACGCCGCGCAGGGAGGGCACCGGAGTTTGACCTCTCCGCACTGAGCTCTGATGACGACGAAGAGGACGAGGACGAAGAGGAGTAAGGCTTTTTGTATCTTGTACTCGCTTTTCCTCGATCCTTGCCGCCGTTTGTCTTGTATCTAACTCATCTTTCTCTCCAAACTCATGTTCTGTCCCGGGACTTTGGCGGAGAGGGCGGCGAAGAGGGCTGTGGTCCCGTGGTCGAGGACGATCCTGCTAAGGCGGCGGAAGATACGTCGAGACCACTTTGACGGATCCGTCCTTCCCTCAAAGCAGCTCCCAAAGATAGCCCCCAGCGTGAGTGTCTTGATTCACTTCCGTCGTGGGGGCGCAAGATGGTCGCTTCTTCCTCTACCAATATCTTGATTATTGGCTCTTTTGTATACAGGAGAAGAGCAGGCCCACCAGGAGCAGCCGGAGGCCGATGCGGAGGTGTCGTCGGCCTCGACTACGCCACCAAGGGCCGACTCCCCGATGTGGGAGCCGTCTCCGGCAAGGAAGGAGCCCCCTGAAAGGGGTGGGACCGGCGAGCCCCCGGTGGTGGAGCCCGCGATCACAGAGCCCAGCGCAGGTGAGCCTCCTTGTCGGGGATTTTCCCTCGGGTCTCGCTGATCTCCCTTTTTCTCCTTTCGGGTATTCGCTTGACTATCCCTTTTCCTCCCTGCCTTCAGATCCTCCCCTTGGGGGCCCGATGGAGGCTGAGGTCGCCGGCGAGGAGGACGGCCGCGGCAACACTGAGGATGCCGCTGCTGCTGAGGAAGGGGCCGGTGTGGAGGGGCCCACCGGCGAAGAGGCCGCCGGGGCCGCTGGCACAGGGGCCGGCGAGGGGTCCGGTGACCGTGCCGACGACCCGGAGGATGCAGGAGCGCAAGGTGCTGCACCGACCGCTGATCCTCCGCCGATGTGTGCCGAGGTCGAGGAGCCCCAGCCCGGCGATACTTGAAAGCCGGTGAGGGCGCAGAGATCAAGCTCCCCGGCATCGAGCCCAGGCACCAGTTGAAGGAGAGGAATTTGACGGGAGGTACTTGCCTCTGCTTGGGCTGGCGGTGGTCGACAGCCCAGCGATGCAGCGGGCAAGTCCGAGGAGGACCACTACTCGAAAGCTGGTGTCACTTATCGCGTCCCGCAAGCGAAGCTTGAGTCTCCGGAAGCGCTTTGTCGGCAAGCGGAGTTGACATAGAAAAGCATGCGCAAGAACTCAAGAGCCGCAACCAAGAGGCCCTCCGGTCCATCGCCGAGGAGAGGGCTAGCTCGATGAGGCGAAGAAGGCGTTCATCCTGGAGAAGGCTGAAGCCGAGGAGCAGCAGAGGCTTGCCGCCGAGGAGCTGTCCAAGCGGGACGGTGAGCTGATACAAAGGAAGGCGTACTTGGACAGCCATGACGAGGAGCTCGTTGTCCGGGAACAGTCACTTGGCGGGGCGCTCAAGGAAGCAAAAGACGCCGCCGCGGCTGCCGAGGCCGCCAAGAAGGAGTTGGAGGAAAAAGTGACGCAGCTGGAGGCGGGCGCGACGAAGAAGAACGAGGAGCTTGCCGCACTCCAGCGCGATCGTGAGAAGGATGCGCGCGCCCACGGCGATCTGCAAGCCCAACTCTCCAAGAAGATCAAAGAGCTGAACGCCGCCAAGGACTCGAGCGCTAATCTAGAGCTGAGACTGGCCACCCTGACGGAAACGCTGGATGCCGCCAAGAAGCGAGAAGATACCCTGAGGAAAGACCTCAAGGGCAGCGAGGAGCTGTTGACGAGGGCCGCCGAGGCCCAGAACACCTTCAAGACCATGGTGGAGCTCTGGACGGAAGGCCTCGTCGATATCGCCGCGCTTATTGACGAGGAGTTGGCGGAGCTGAACTTGACGGGCTTCGGGTACTCTACAGAGGGGAACCTCCAGCCCAGCGCCAAGCTCACGCTTTTCTTCAAGGATGTGGTGACGGCTCCGCAGCTCCGGAAAGGATCCCGAAGCAGTTGGCCGCCGAGTCGCGCGCGGTCTGTGCTGGGGTTCTGGAGAAAGTGTTGGTGAAGGTCCTCTTCCGCAACCCGGGCGTCGACCTCTCCCGCGTCACCAAGAAGCTGCCGGAGGGCGCTGATGTTGAGGAGCTCAAGGCCATCGTCGCACCCATCATGGACAAAGTGAAGGAGGTTAAGAGGGTCGATGGCGAGCGCGTGGATTAGGCTGCTCCTCTTCTCCCTTTTTCTTGCTGCTGCCATTTTGGTTACGAGAACAACTTCAGTCAGTGCATAATAAGTCATTCTTGTAATATTACTTAATTCTGGATACTGCTTGCCGCGTTATTCCTTTTATTCTGTTGCATCCCTTGTATGCTTTTTATCATACGCGTTGAGGGACCTTGCCGGCGCGAGCACACTTGCTAAGTGCGGAACATCAGCAGCCTGTGGTGATGCTGCTTCCGGCAAGAAATCTTGTCGGGACTAGTTGCAGCTCACTCGCATTGTTGAGCGGGCTCGGAAACAACGCAAGGGCTTAACTTAGCCATGAGTCGATTCCTCCGCGCAGATTTTCCATACAAGGCACCTAACGCTCAAGGGATATAACTTGAAAATTTTAAAATCAATCTTTACCTACTTAGCTTTTTCTTTTTCTGCCCCAAAGAAAGCTTGATTCCTTTGGACGACGACTGGTCCATACGTTTACCTTCTACCTTCTCTTCCCCCCCCCCCCCCGGTGAACTTGTGGGCGGAGGAATCTTCTGTCTATGAGAAGAAAGAAGGGAAAATAATGGTATGGAACCTTATGGTTCACTATTGCTTACCGGGGGTGTGTGCTGCACAGAGTGTCAGATACAGATGCAAAAAGAAGAAAATGCATTAAATTTGACAAGATGTGCGAAGCACACAAACTTTATTTACGCACGGGGGCTGCGCCCGGCTTTGCACAAAGGGTTACATGCAACAGCGGCAAGGCTTGTACAAAAGAAGGTGGTTGCCGGAATGGGTCCGGCAACCGCGCCTTATGGGTAAAACTTGCGAAGATGCTCTATGTTCCAGGAGTTGCTCACCGAATGCCATCTTCGTCTCAAAGCGGACAGCCGGGCCTAGTGACTCGTTTTACCCGATAAGGGCCTTCCCACTTCGGCGTCAACTTGTTTGAATTCTTGGCGGATTGAACTCGCCGAAGAACAAGGTCGCCTTCCTCGAAGCTTCTGGCGCTAACCTTGCGGCTATGATAGCGGCGCAAAGCTTGCTGGTAGCGAGCGGCTCGCACAGCAGCCTGAAGACGATCCTCCTTGAGGAGCAGCGCGTCATCTTGTCGCAGCCGCTCTTGCTCAAGCTCATCATGAGCGAGCACTCGTGGTGATCCGTATACGAAGTTCCGTGGGGAGAACCGCCCGCCCGTAGACGAGAGCAAAGGGTGTCCGCCGGTGGCTCGATGGCGTCGCCCCGACGAATTAAAGAACCACCGGGCACCGCTCGATCCAATTTCTTCCGTGACTTGTGCAGCTCGTCGAAAGTTCTGGTCTTGAGCCTCGCCAAGAGACTTCTTCGCCGCCTCTCCGCTTGACCGCTGCTTTTGGGTGAGCAATGTATAAAGCAAATCTTGGTACCAAGATCTTGGGCGATCGCATGAAAGTGCGGCTCGTGAATTGTGTGCCATTGTCGGTGATGATCCTGTTGGGGATTCCAAACGGCAATCAATTGACCAAGAACTTGATCGCCAACCGTGCTGTCACCTTCTCGATGGTTCCACTTTCGTGCCACTTTGTGAACTTGTCGATCGCAACGCATAAGTACTCAAAGCCCCGACAGCTTCGGGAAAAGGGCCGAGGATGTCGAGCCCCGCATCGAAAATGGCCAGGATAAAGGGATTGTTTGGAGAGCTTGAGCTGGTTGGTGAATCTGTTTGGAGTGGAACTGCACGCTTCACACTTGGTTACTTGTGCGTTGCATCTCGGAGGGCTGTCGGCGAAGAAACCTTGCCGAAAGCCTTGCCGGCAAGTGTTTTGCGCCAATGTGGTGACCACATATGCCTCCGTGTATCTCCGCCAACAGCTGCCGTCCATCTTCCCGGGAAATGCACTTTAATTTCACTCCGTTGAATCTCCTTCTGTACAGTATGTTATCAACAAACTGGTACATACTTGATTGCCGGGCTACTCTCTCCGCTTCTTCTTGTTCCTCGGGAAGTTCCCCTGTTTGAAGGAAATGGACGATCTGCTGTGCCCATGCCGGAGCCTGAGGCTCAACGACAAGGACTAAAGGCGCAAATGCTGCTGCGGGAACATCCGCCTCCACGACAAGGATCTGGGATCCTGCCGGAGCGCGATGCTCCGCGGCAAGCGTGTCGAGACACAGCTTGTCGGGAGCGTCTGCTTCAACGAATCAGGCCCTGGGGCTTGTCGGAGCCGATCGCTCCTCAGCACTTTCTGTGTTGATTCTGGGGACCTACTTGGCGGCGGCTTCGGGGAGCTCTGCCGGAAAGTAGTCGCCAGTGACCAACTTTCTTTTCTTGCTTTGTCCAGTTGATGGTGTCACAGATGGCTGAGTCAGCTTGAGCACAAAAATCCCTGGTTCCACAGGCAACTTGAGTGCGGCGCACTTTGACAGGCCATCTGCAATGTCAATCTAAGCTCTTGGAACATGTTCCATTTGCAGGCCGTCAAAATGCTCTTCTAGCTTTCTCACTTCATCAATGTATGCTTCCATCAACGGACTCTGATAATCTTTGTTAACTTGGCGGACGACAAGCTGTGAGTCACCCCTGACAATAAGCTTCCTGATCCCAAGTTCTGCCGCGATCCTGAGTCCGGCAAGCAAGCCCTCATACTCTGCAGTATTGTTTGTTGCTTGCTCCTCTCCGGAGTTTCTTCATCGGGTGTGGGCGTCCACTCTGCTATAAATTCTGCCAATGCCCGGCTCTGGATAGTTGAGGTACTCGCAAACTTGAGGCCAAAACTTGACAGCTCTAGTGCCCACTCAACAATCCTGCCTGTTGTTACGGATTCCGCAGATCCTCTTCACCGAAAGCGAGTGACAAGCTGTGATTTCATGTGCTTGAAAGTAATGGCGCAGCTTCCTCGAGGCCATGAGGAGGCCGAAAAGCAACTTCTGCACGCCAGTACCTTGATCTAGCCCCTCGCAGAGGGAGCCGACGAAAAACCGGGCGCTGCACCATCTTCTTCTGTTTTCCTTCCGCAATCAGACAGATCCATCCTTGCGGAGCGAACTTGTCGGGAAGCCCTCGCTTGTCATTTGGACTCGCTAGCCGCGGTCGCTGACTCATCATCCACCTCCCTTTCCGCAACTAACGCAACACTAACCACCTGATTGGTTGCCGCTAGATATAGTAGGAACTTCTCTTGTGGCTTTGGTGCGACAAGTGTCGGAGTGGAGGATAGGTATCTCTTCAAGTCCTGCAGCGCAGCCTCCGCTTCCGGAGTTCATTTCATCGGACCTGCCTTTTTCAAGATTTTGAAGAATGGCAGGGCGCGCTCAGCAGACTTAGAGATGAACCTACTGAGAGCAGCAACACAGCCGGCAAGCCTTCGCACGTCCTTAACTCGAGTTGGTGCTTCGATCTGCTCAATTGCTTCGATCTTGTCGGGATTGGCTCCAATCCCTCTCTGAGATACAAAGAATCCGAGAAGCTTGCCGGAAGGAACCCCAAACACACACTTCTCGGGATTCAACTTGAGATTGATCTTGCGCAGATTTGTGAAAGTCTCGTCCAAATCCTGGATCAGAGTCTTTCTATCGTTGCTCTTGACCACTATGTCATCCATGTAAGCTTCCACATTCCTGTGCAACTGTGGCTCAAAAGCATGATTGACTACTCTTGCGAATGTTGAACTGGCATTCTTCAGTCCGAAAGGCATCCGTACGAAGCAGTACGTGCCACCTGGAGTGATGAACGCGGTTTTCTCTTAATCCTCTTCTGCCATGAAGATTTGATGATACCCCGAGTAAGCATCAAGAAATGAGAGCAGATCACATCCTGCCGTGGAGTCTACAATCTGGTCAATGCGTGGCAAGGGGAATGGATCCTTGGGGCAGGCTTTATTAACGTCAGTGAAGTCGATGCAAAGCCTCCATTTCCCGTTCGCCTTGCGCACGACTACTGGGTTAGCTAACCATGTTGGATGCAGTACTCCTTGGACCAGGCCTGCTGCTTCCAACTTCCTGATCTCTTCTACTATGAACTCTTGACGCTCTACTGCTTGCTTTCTGACTTTTTGCTTGACGGGCCGCGCATGAGGGCAGACGGCAAGGTGGTGCTCGATTACTTCCCTGGGAACGCCGGGGATGTCGGATGGTTGCCATGCAAATACATCGACATTCGCCCGCAGGAAAGCAACGAGCGCGCTTTCCTATTTAGGATCAAGCGTGGCACTGATGGTGAAGGTACCACCAGTGCCGTCCTCCTTGGCGGCCACCTTCTTGGTCTTTGGCGAAGTTATCTTCGCCTTTTTGCACTTGCCGGTGGAGCTCGATGGTGCGTCCTCGACGGCAGCGCAGCACTCCGGGGAGGTGTGCTTGCCGGAGTGGGCATCAGAGCTATCCTTGTCGGACTTGGCTTTCTTCATCCCCCGGGGAGCTTCAGCGCCAAGTGGCTCGCGCTCTGCTGCTGCTGCTGCTTCCCGGTAGATTTTGTCGGCGCAGATGAGTGCATCCCTCTTGTCGCCTTGGACTGAAATGACACTCATCGGGCCAGGCATCTTGAGCACATTGTACGCGTAGTGAGAGGCCGCCATGAACTTGGCAAGCGTGGGTCGGCCGAGTATCCCATTGTAGGGCAATGGGATATCAGCCACGTCGAATGTGACCTCTCGATCCTGAAGTTCAGTTCGCTGTCGAACGCCACCGGGCAATGTGATCTTCCCTTGGGCTTGCTCCTTCCGGATTTATCCTTGAAAGGTGCCGGTCTCTTCGAGCTCGCTGTCGGGATCCGGAGCTTCTTGAGTATCGCGGAGGAAATCAGGTTCAGCCGCCCCGCCGCCAACCAACATCTTCGTGACCTTTAGGTTGCGGATTGTTGGTGAGACCAACATCGGCAAGCACCCGACCGCAGCGACGGTCGGGTGGTCCTCAACATCGAAGACGATGGGCGGTTTGACCACTTCAGAGGCTTGCGCGCCGACGGACGGACTCGCAGCATTTACCTCTCGCACCCATCGCTTGAGTTGGCGGTGCGAGGTGTGCAAAGAGGCGCCGCCGATGCACAACACTTTGTCGCTTCAAACTCTTGATCATCAGCCTCATCTTCCTCCATCTCATCATCTTCGCCTTCATCTTCGTCCTTGTCACGGCCGCGGGAGGCCTGTCTCCTTGCCGTGGCTTGGCCTTGCTGGCGCGTGCCCCCCGGCGGGAAGCTTGCCGGATCCTCCGCCACCTCCCTAGGCTCTCTCCTTATCGCGGCGCCAGATTCGCTTTCAGAGCTCCGCCATCTGCTCGACTTTCTTGCAGGTTTGGAGATCATGGCCCTTGGTGCGGTGGATCTTGCAATATCGCTGTCGGAGCCGCCCCGCTTGTCGGCGGCTACCATAGCCTCGCCGAGTCGCCGGTCTTGGCCTTGTTGAGCCGCCCCGTTGCTAGAATGCTCAACAGCTAGTACATCCTTAGCTTTTCTCTTCCTATTGTTTTCGCCTCCGGCTCTTCCTTGCCGGGCGGCATCCTCACCGCCGATCCTTCGCCCGGTAACCTCTCCGGGATTTTCCTCCTCCTCAGCCCATGCACACTTGTCGGCCAGAGCGTAGAGCTCGCCGACATCTCGATCTTGCACATCGCCATCTCTTCCCTCATCCCGCGTTACGCGACGTTCGATGAAACGCTACCGATAACCGCGCAGGTGGACGTCTCGGGATGTTGCGCCGCACTTGGCTGAATCTTTGTATATTTTGCGCAGGGCTCCCCTCTTTGGACGATCAAGTGGAGGTCACTCTCCCGCCATGAGGCTTGTGGCCACCCGTGAAGGCGCCGACAAACCGATGGCACAGTCCACCCATGAAGAGATGGAGCCGTCCGCAAGTGCATGAGCCAAGATCTCGACGTTAGGCTTGAGTACCAGCGGAAGTAGTTGGCGAGATCTTTCGTCGCGCCCGCAGCCTCGCATCGCGATGGTGTAGATGCCGAGAACTCCGACGGGTGTATCCTGCCGCCATACTTCTCGCACGCGTCGCTTGAAGTTCTTGGTTTTGGGCCATCGACTTGCCGCAACTCGCGGTGAACGCAGGGCAGCTCGCCGCAGACGGCAAGTCGCCCGGCTTCGGGCGCTGCATGTCGATGGCGGGCCCAGCCAGCGCTGGTCGATTGACGCGCGCTTCTCCGGCGCGCCGATGCGAAAAGGCGTCTTCGTGTTGCCGCTCCCGAGAACGTGGCGCTGATCACGGTGAGTCCGGGTCCGACGACGCGGTGGAGTCGGCGCGGGGTTGGTCCGCGGTGGCGCTCTTGGCTTCGGGTTGGGAGTGCATGGAGGTGGCACTTTCAGCAGTCTTGTCGGCGTCGGCTTGCGCTGGCGCTTTGCCGGGCCTCGACATGCTCGGTCGCTGGGTTTGTCGCCGCTGGCGGCCGATGAGGCTGTAATGGTCATCCTCCGCCGCCGATCTTGTGCGGCGCCGAGGGTAGTTCAGAAGTAGCTGGGCTCGCCAGCGCTTCTCGTTGTCTTGGGTGGCGGTGGCGACGAAGCGGCGTGAGGAGCGGATGTGCTCGACTCCCAATTGATTGGGAGGAGCAACACCTCGTCCGGCGATCGTACCTCACTCGCCAAAGATGTCGGGCGCACGCTGGCCTTGAACGCCCCGCAACCCACCAGCTTGGCCTTGCTCCAACGCAAGCACGGTGCTAGGAGCACCGGGCGCCGCTGACCTTGCACCTCTCGGGAAGGGTGCGGCGTCTCGACCGCCGCCGACGCTATGGGCTTTTGTTCTGGATCTGGTGACGACGCTGCCCCACCGTCGGCGCCAGCTCCTCCGCTGGCGTTCACTCCACCACCGCTGTTCCGGGCGGTGGTGGAATTGATGTAGACGGAGCGCCACCAAGGCTTCTTCTTCGTGGCATGTTGACGATGACGTTGATGTAGCGCGTGGAGACCAGATCGATGCTCACGACCTCGACGCCTCTACCGGGCGCGCCAAAGATGTCGGGCATGGTTCTCTCTCTCTCGTGGGCTCGAGCACCTATGGGGCACGGGGCCCCTTCCGTTCGGCAAGGAGCGGAGGGCGTGCGTAGAGCAGATCGAGGTCGAACGCGCGGGGGAGACAGGCAATTTTTACCCAGCTTCGGGGCTCTCCGGGGAGATAACACCCCTACTGCTGCTTTGTGTTTGTTATTTGATCTTGCTCGAGCGTGTGAGCGTAAGGTGGTGTCCTGGGTCTCGAATGGACCGAACCCCCTCTACGTGCGCATGGGCCTCCCTTTTATAGTCTCAAGGGGGGCATCCACAGTGGCAGCGAGGAAGAGGGGTAGAAAGGTAAAATCGCAGGTTGGTACAACAGTGCAACAAAGTGCCCCTACCTAACTCTAACGGCAGGGACAAGGGCATTAAATGCCCGTCTGGTCGCCTAACAAAGGTAAAGAAACGACCGTTAGGTGAACCTCCGGTTGCCACGATGGCGCCTCCGTCGACCGTTTGCCACACCGCCCGCATGGCTGCGCGTGCTCTCCACGCGCCCTTGGGATGGCCTTGTGACGACACGCCGCTGCGCGCTGGAGTTTGGTGAAGCCTTGCGCTGCAAGTGCCTTGCCGCTGCCCTTTCTTATTGTGCCGCAAGCTTGCCGCCGCCGGGTTCTTGCCGGACGCTGGGCACCGCGCAAGTCTTCCGGTGATGCCTTGGTTGGCCTACCCGCAAGCTCTTCTTGCCGGGCCTTCGCTTTCTTGGTTCGTACTTTGTTCTTGAATGGCAGTAATAGGGAACGTGGAGGGCCTCGGCGGGCGCCCGGCAAGCCTTGCCGCGGGGTGCTGCGACTGCCCGTGCACAAGTTCGGGGTACTAAGGTACCCTACTTTAGTACACCGACACCGACTGGTTGCGCGCGTCACGTCGGCGCTCGATCATAGTTCAAGCATCCTCATGAACCCGCTCCCGAAGGACTTGACGCTGACCGCGGTTGGTTCGCGGGTCGGACGTCGCGATCGAGATATCGTCTCGAGCGTTGTCGCGACGAACCGATGCCCGGGGTGGCCGGGATGGAGGAGGGGAGTGCACCGTGGCCGCATTGCCTCCAGCATGGTCTTCGTTGGAACGCGATGGCCCGGCGGAGCGACGGCCTACGGGTCCCGCCGGCCGCAACTCATCGTTGTTGGCGATGCCAACGAGGCTCCGGACGGTGGCCCTCCATTCGTCGAGTTTCTCCACGGCAGGAGGAAAATCGAGGAGCAGCTGCGCCCGCGCTAGGGCTTCTGCTGGCGTGGGTGGCGGCGAGAGCTGGGTGGACCGCGATGTGCCTCGACTTCTAATCACGTTAGAAGGAGCTGCGTCACGGCCCCGCAGCCGTTCGCCACCTCCGTCTGCACCTCGGTGCGCATGCTGACCCTCCTCATCATATGATGGGCGCATGGGACTCTTCCTAGGACGGCGTGCAGGATCACCGGCAGGGTGACGCTGCTCATCACGCACAACCTGAGAAGAGCACGCCGTGGGCGCCGGTGTTGGCGTCTTGGAGGTCGCCGTGCCGCCGCCTGGCGGGATGGCGGCGCCCCTGGAGGGTCTCGCGCCGCCTGAGGGGGCCCTAACTCCGCCTTTGGAGTCCGCGACTTGTGGCTCGTCGCCGGGCGCGCGAACGATGCCACTCGCTAGGCCCGGACCACCAGGGTGGTGTGGATGTTCGCGGGCCGCGCCACGGGTTCTCTCCGTGACTGGCCCGCTACTGGTCCGCACCAGTACTGGCAATCTGGTCCCGGACGAACCGATCGCCCTGGTCGTCTTCTTCTTGGGAGCCATGGCGATGAAGAACAGCTAGGTCAACTGCTAGACCAGATTCTCACAATTGCGCCCCTACCTAGCGCGCCAAAGATGTCGGTGGGAAACGACACCTATGGGATCACTGGAATCCCTACTACGGTTGTGGGGCGCGGGGATCGTGAGAAGAGCGGGACTAGCATACGGCACAAAGGGGATTTACCCAGGTTTAGGCCACAAAGATGCGTAAAACCCTACTATCCTGCTTTGGTGGATGTATTTAGTGTTCTTGAGCTCTTGAACTAGCTCTGGGTGGTGCTAGGTTCGAAAGAGCCAAATCCTTCTCCAGTGCGCCATGGGCCTCCTTTTATAGGCGAAAGGGGCTGCCACAGTGGCACACAGGAGGTGGAAAGTGCTATAGCGATATGAGCTTATTGCTGGTATTACAGGACATAGCGCATTTAATGCGAGGGTTAGGTGTCCCTTCACTTTATCGGGGACGGGAGCGAGGCCCATCCCGTCCGTCGCGGCTCGTCCTTGCTTTTGACACGCGCCCTGGCCAGCGATGCATGCGGTGCCATGTAGGCAGGCAGGCAGCTGAGGTGGCGCGGTGGTGGAGCCTCCACAAAGGGCTGCATGTTACCACACAGGTGCCTGCCCAGCTAGTTGGGTTGGCAGCTGCATGCAAACGGCGGCGGAGACTTGGCTGGTGTGGACCTGGCAGTGGCCCTGTTGGCGTGCTTGGTGAGGGCCTTGCCGGGTGGCCCGGCAAGGGTCTTGCCATGGCGCGCTGGCGTCCCCGGCAAGGGTCTTGCCATGGCGCGCTGGCGTCCCCGGCAAGGATCTTGCCGGGGGTCTTGTGGGTTTCTTCGGTGAGGATTGTTGCCTTCCTATCCTCATTTGATCTTGACTATTCTTTGTCTTCACAAAAATCTGCATGCCACCACGGAGGTGCCTCCCGAGCCCTGTCCCAACGCGTTTGTTTGGCGTTGGTGGGCTCAAAGGTGGCTCGCTCAGCTAGTGTGGGCGAGCCGCCTCGGCAAGGGTCTTGCCGGGGCCGCTGAGGCTGCCCCGGCAAGGGTCCTTGCCGGGGAAACCTGCTTCGTCTATTCGATCCTTGGAGCCTTGGTCCTTGGCGTTGCTTTGTCTTTCTTGAGCCTTCGGTTTCTCTCCGGCTTCCCTTTCCTGCCCTGCTATGCGTGGCCGTGGCGGGTGGCTCTGACTGCCCGTGCACAAGTAAAGGGGTCAAAAGGAGAGCCCCTGCTTTTGTACACCGACACATTCCGACGAAACCGACCTACTGCCATGACACTCTCCCGGCCACTCCAACTCACTCCCCACTGGGCTAGTCCTGGGTGGCCCCGTGTCTACCAAAGACACCAACGGCCACCGTCGTGGGCAAACATAAACGGTCCCAAACTGGGACCCGAGCTCAAAATCAAACCCAGGCACACAAGGCCTATGTCCGCCTACCTGATCAGGGTAGCGTGCACCCATAACCTTCCCTCGTTGGAGGCACCGGCGAGAGACACGACAATAGATAGCATTAAGGCCTTCCCATAAAGGCAAAATGTGGCTGAGCTGAAAAAGCTCGATTTGGTGGCACTATGACTCGATCCCATTGATGGCGGAGGAGGTTTGTTATTATTAAGTCATTTTATTTCCTTCCCATCATCATGAACATGAATACAACAATGAGCATACATCATACAAATGCTTTAATGAAATATCGAACTTCTCAAGTGAACAACTATAGCATAAAGAACATGGCAATACCAAGTACTAGCATATCAACGGTGCATTACAATCATAGCATTTTATAATGATGTCATGAGAAAGTAGTGACAAGGCATTATCAATAACAACATTCTAATTAGCATGGCAAAAGATATCATGAATACACAAGCATGCATGATAAGCATAACGAAATGACTGCAAAGGAAAACGATAAGAAACAACTTCAACTACACACACACACAAGGTGCAAGCAAAGTCAACATGCAAGTTCGGGGCTCATGATAAGAGGTTGGCTTGCCTGGGGGTCGAAAAATACTCCGGGAAGAAGTGTGAAATGACCGCCGAAAAATTTGCCGGAAACAGTTCTGTCTCGGAGGGTGCTGTTTACGGGATGGGGCAAAATGGTCATTTTCAAAATGTGCAAATATGGTTAAAATGATTCCAATAGAACGGGCTCTATGAAACGAAGACGTGGGCTTTGGAATCACCTGATTTGGAGCTACAGGTAAAAAGATACGAACGTTTAAAGTTCAGGGACTAGTCTGTGAAAATATTTCTACAAACAGGTCCCTGGCAGTTTAAACAGAACGCGTCTTTCTGAGAATACATTTTCATCGCAGGAAAACAGCTTCGCGGCGGGGTGCCGCCACTTATCCACGCTGGCAAGGACCGGTCAACTCGGCAGAGGCGGGGCCGGGCGCCAGGGTCGCTGCCAGGTGGGGTCAGGGCAAGGCGCAGGGCCCGCCTGGCCAGGTCAACGCCTCCTCCTGGCCGTCTCCTCCCCCCCCCCCGACGCACGCCTACAGAGCAGAGGAAGGCCGCACTCCGGCTACAAGCCTCGGCGACACGGGCCGCCTCCGGCGAGGCTCCGTCCACCGGCATGCTCCCCGAAGGGGTGCGTATCCATTCCCCCACTCCACGGACTCCAAAAACGAGGAGAACAACGGCAACCTCGATCATGGCGGACGGCAATGTCGGGTGGGTTTGGAGAAGGCGCTATGGTCGTGGAGAAGAGGGGAGGAGCTGCGGGACGGCTCTCAGAGGGATGTGGAGGCCTCCGGTGGTGGGGGAACCGTGAGGAAAGCACGGCATCGCCGGAATCGGGCGAAACCTGAGACGGCGGCCATGGCGATGGGGAGGGGATGGAGAGCTCCTAGAGCTCAGGCGACTGGCTAGGGAGGGCACTGGGAGAGAGGGGGAGCTGCTGGAGTGCTCGGGGTCTCAGGGGAAGGCCTTTAAATAGGCGGCGAGGGGATGCCAAGCCTATCACCGCCGAACGAGTCCGGCCAGGGCTCTAGCGTGCACAGGGCTCATGGCGAGGGATAGGAAGGCGGCGAGGGAGATCAAGACGAGCAGCAGAGGCTCATGGAGACGAGAAGCATTCACGGACGAGAGGAGGAAGCGGACACCGGCGAGGAAGAAGACGAGCTCACGGCACACACTGTTCGACCTTTGGCACGGCTCGTCGGAGAAGAAAACGGAGGGGGGCAGAGGTCCAGGGGGAAGAGGACGCCGTGGTGGTGCTGTAGGACATTAATGGCGAGGTTAGAGACGGTCGGAGCAGCACTGCCGACGAGAACAGTGGCTAGACCACCGTTTTGGCTGGCTTCCCTCGTGATCACCATGGGCATGGCGCGCTCTGGAGATTTTACTAGTGCCAGCTCATGTCTACCGCGTAGTCCTTCGAAGAGAGAGTGTTACTACGGTAAACAAACGGGCAGTGACCAACTGAGCTAAGTAAACCAAACTCCACAAGTTTGCTGTTGCAAACTTGGCCACACTCTAGAGAGTAAACCCGAGAGGGCAAAAGGTAAAATTGATGTCTAGGAGGCTTAGGGTAGCAAGGACTACGGTCCTGATAATTATGAGATCATTGGGACATAGATTTAATATAGTTGCAGTGCAACTGCCAATTCTGGTCCAGAAACTAGATGATGAACAAGCACTCACTAGGAGTGTTGGATTGAGCTATAATTTGGCAAATCCTCATGATTTGGTCATAAGTAGATTTTGTAAAAAGATCACACCAAATGGACTTGCTAAATTGGTACTTGCTTCACAAGCATCACTTTTGACCAGAAACTTGGGAAAATTCTAGGAAAATATCCGCTAACTGAAATTAGCCAAACTCTTGGTTAGGTGAGTTAGATTTATAGGAGAAGGCTTGGAATTATTTTCAGCCATAATGGAGCAAGATAAAATATACTTGCTTCACTAACTGAAAAGTTTGACAGAAAGCAAGAATTGCTCCTGTACTCACATAGTTAAATGAAATGAACTGAATTTGGGTGAAGGCTAATGATTTGGTATACTTGAGAGGATGGCAAAGTTTCATCCCATTTGGAAACTCTATGAAGGTACTTCCTTCACAAAGTGACAATCTGGTCAGAAACTTTGAAAAATTGCACAGGGAGCTAGGATGGATGGATAGATTGAGCTCATCTTTTGTATCCTTTGGTTATTTGTCAAGGTTAATCACCCTACCAATTTGAACCTCAAAAATGAATTAGTAATAAGGCACTTCCTTTGCAAAATTTCAGAGAAGGCAGAAACTTGCATTTGATCGTGTGCCCAATTTTTGATCTGTGGAACATGAGATAAAGATGGAACTAGTGATTATATAGCAAGGTCAAGCTCTACAATTTATGTGGGAATTTTCTCTGCCATAAAAATAGTAGTTCCTTTAGAAAATGGCAGAAATGCAATATTGGCTTAAAATAGGAAAAGGCAATTTTCCTTATTTAATTATAGCCAATATCTTTTCCAGAGCTTGGATTAGGCAGAAATATCAACTCCACCAATTCACATGAATTTAGTGGATGGCTAGCTATGCCTTTGGATTTTATTCCTCAGAAAGGCAAGAACAGGAATAAATTCATAATTCAAAAATATTGCATGGGACTTGGCAATATTTTTGTATATCCAAGGTTTAAAAGGATAGGAGGATCTCTAGGAACATATGGGATGATTAACAGACCAAGGAAAATGATAGCCCCTTTGAAATCACAAAGGCCACATTCAAATTCCAAAATTTTGGAATTAGGGTTTGAGAGGGTTTAAGCTGATGCAAATAACGTCTTGCCCTCTGAAAAAGACATGAGCAAGTTTTCAAAAGGTTGGAAATGACAAGAATTCTCAGGGTCATCCAACAAATGCAGGAGTAAGATTTTGAAAACGAGTGCTAGGAAGGAATAACAGCACAAAAATTGATAACCCAATTTTGGGGCTGTTACAAACCTTCCCCTCTTAAAAAGAATCTCGTCCTTGAGATTCCTAGGGCTACAGCACAAAGAAAAGATAACCACTCTGGGGAAAATCTCTGGGTTAAATTTAACCCTTTGGTCAAACTTGAACGAGTTGGGGGCACCGATAATTGGTACACCCAAGAAGAGATATGGGCAAACACTGGTATATGCACGGCTAGGGGCACTCAAGATCAAACTCTCGAAAAATTGCTAGATGCACCCAGTGAACAGTGGACTCACCTGCTGACATGTGGGTCCAGGGCCCACTGGCAGCCTCCTTCTTCTACCTCCGGCTAGCTGCTTCTCCTGTGCTACTGCTACGCGTGCTGCTTGGTGCAGCGTGCATCTAGCTCCTAGGGCGATGAGGACCCTAGAGACGTAGTGCGCGGCGTGCACGATGCCGGTGCAGCGAGCACTCACGTCGCGGGCCATCACCTTGTCGGCACTACTCGTGGATTCGCCTCCTGGACGCTGGTGATCGAGCAACGAGCAATTTTCTTGGACTCTGCTCACCGTACACCGGGGTTGGGCTATAAAAATGGCAGCGTGGCTCGCTTCCAACACACAAACCCAATGCCACTATACTATCTCTTTGGCTTGGGCAAGATCGAGCTGAGCTCCTTCGGCGAGGAGGTGTTCTTGGTGGCATTACGTTTGTTCCTCGCGGCACTGCTGGGCACGCTGATCGACTCGTCGATCCTCCTGCTGATTCTCATTAGGAACGAGCGGGCTCGAGACAACGCGTGGCTGGGTGCGGTTGTCGGATGTTGGGTTCCGGCAGACCCTTAAGGTTCGAACTCTAGGGTGCGCACGAAGATCTTCCCCCTACCGACCCACGTTCGATCGCCTCATGAGAATCTAAGCGAAAACGATGAACAACACAATGGACATGAGATTTATACTGGTTCGGGCCACCGTTGTGGTGTAATACCCTACTCCAGTGTGTGGTGTGGTGGATTGCCTCGGGGGCTGATGATGAACAGTACAAAGGATGAATAACCTCGCGAGAGGTGTTCTTGAGCTGGTGCGATGAACTGCTTGGGTGAGTTTGATCGCCTCTCGGATGCTGATCAGATGCCCCCCTAATGTGGTGGCTAGTCCTATTTATAGAGGCCCTGGTCCTCTTCCCAAATATTGAGCGGGAAGGGCGCCAACAACGGCCATTTTGAAGGGGAACATCTAGTACAAGTTATCCTGACTAAAGTTGGTCTTTGCCTGCCAAAGGCACTGGTGATGACGCTGCCTTGGGCTCCACGGTGACCTCCATCCTGCCGCTCTGCTGGTCTTGGTCTCGTTGCACTGAAATGGCAACCTTTGCCTAATGCCTCGGTACTCCACGCCTGTGCTTGCCCCCTTTGCACCAAATAGGAAACTAGGACACTGCGCAGGCCGGTGCCCACCTGACACCCGCCTGGCCTCGATCGTCATGGCTTGTGTCACAAGCACCTCGCGAGGTACCCTGCCTTGATCTCTCCGCCTCCTCGCGAGCCTGCCTGGCGAGGCCGTTCCCGAAGAAGTCTTGCGTCGTCCGCCCCGCGAGGCTTGGCCCCTCAC
The DNA here is from genome assembly GCA_021437245.1 of Aegilops speltoides. Lineage (NCBI taxonomy): Eukaryota > Viridiplantae > Streptophyta > Magnoliopsida > Poales > Poaceae > Aegilops > Aegilops speltoides. The sequence continues at coordinate 306,744,381 of CM038143.1, forward strand.
GAGGGTCTTGAGTCTTGAACTGATGAAGATGGGCCGTACTGGGCCACCACTTGAGCCACGCCAGCAGAGCAAGTCCGAGGACCCTTTTTCCTGAACGCCGACAAGAGCCCGGGCCCAGGAGGCGCTTGGGCCCCGGCCCGACAAGAGCCCTCGGCGGCGCGCGGCAGCCGCTGGCGGCGGCGGCGGCAGCGGCAGCGGCGGGAGGTGGTGGTGGCGGAGGAGCCTCGCGGCGGCAGGGGGGCGGCGGCGCGCAAGCACGGAGCGTGCGGCGACGGGCGGCCGGGCGCTGGCCGAGGACGGCGGACGCTGGCGCCGGGCGGCGAGGGCGCCGGGCGGGAAGCGTCTCCGCGGCGCGGGCCGACGGAGGTGGCGCGGCGAAGCCGGGAGGTCGCTGGCGGCGACGGGCGCGGCAGGAGCCGGCGAAGGGAGCAGCCATGGCAGGCGCGGAGGCAGCCGCTGGGCCGGCGGCGGCGGCGACTGGCCCCGCTGGCTCGCAGTGGCCGGGCGGCGGGTCGGGCGCGGAGGCGACGTGGCAGCGCGCGAGTGGTGGAGGGCGGCGGCGCGGGTGACGTGGCGGCACCCCATTGGCCGGGGTGACGCGCGGACATGTCCGGGCGCGGACCGGACGTGTCCGGCGGCGCGCATGGAAGAGGCTAGGGTTTGATCTGCGCGAAAAATCAGGGGGATGTCTAGTTTTATAGGTAGAGGGAGCTAGGAGCGTCCAAATGGGGTGTAGTTTTCGCCCACACGATCGTGATCGAACGACCGAGGGCATGGAGGGGAGTTTGGTGGGTTTTGGGCCACTTTGGAAGGGGTGTTGGGCTGCAACTCAAAGAGGGCTTTACGGTTACCCGGTTAACCGTTGGAGTATCAAACGAGCTCCAAATGGCACGAAACTTGACAGGCGGTCTACCGGTGCTATACCAAGGCCGCTTGGCAAACCTCGGGCCATTCCGAGAAAGTTTAATACCCGCACAAGAGAAGAGAGAAGAGGGAGACGCCGGAGGACACAGGAGTGCCGGATTGCAAAACGGACAACGGGGAAAATGCTCGGATGCATGAAACGAACATGTATGCAAAATGAAATGCACATGATGACATGATAAAATGCAAATGATGACATGGCAAAATGCAACACGCAAGCAAATGACATGGCAACAAAGGCGAATAACTGGCGGACACCTGGCGCATCGGATCCGGGGTGTTACAGCTGGGTCCCTTGCGGGGCCCGCCCGACGATCGCAGAGGCGCCAGCCCCCAGCCCCCTGCCGAAAGGGGGCGAATGCTACGTCTTGAGCTTGCGTTGGTTTTCCTTGAAGGGGAAAGGGTGATGCAGCAATAGTAGCGTAAGTATTTCCCTCAGTTTTTGAGAACCAAGGTATCAATCCAGTAGGAGGCTCCTCAAAAGTCGCACGCACCTACACAAACAAACAAAGAACTCCCAACCAACGCAATAAAGGGGTTGTCAATCCCTTCACGGCCACTTGCAAAAGTGAGATCTAATAGAGATAATATGATAAGATAAATATATCATTAGTATTTTATAAGATAGATGCAAAAAGTAAAGATGCAAATAAAAGTAGATTGAAAGCAAATATGATAAGAGATAGACCCGGGGGCCATAGATTTCACTAGTGGTTTATCTCAAGATAGCATAAGTATTACGGTGGGTGAACAAATTACTGTCGAGCAATTGATAGAAAAGCGAATAATTATGAGATTATCTAGGCATGATCATGTATATAGGCATCACGTCCGTGACAAGTAGACCGACTCACCTTTGCATCTACTACTATTACTCCACACATCGACCGACTCCTGCCTGCATCTAGAGTATGAAGTTCATAAGAACAGAGTAACACCTTAAGCAAGATGACATGATGTAGAGGGATAAACTCAAGCAATATTATAAACCCCATCTTTTTATCCTCGATGGCAACAATACAATACGTGCCATGCTGCCCCTGCTGTCACTGGGAAAAGACACCGCAAGATTGAACCCAAAGCTAAGCACTTCTCCCATGGCAAGAAAGATCAATATAGTAGGCCAAACCAAACTGATAATTCGAAGAGACTTGCAAAGATAACTCAATCATACATAAAAGAATTCAGAGAAGATTCAAATATTATTCATAGATAAACTTGATCATCAACCCACAATTCATCGGATCTCGACAAACACACCGCAAAAAGAGTTTACATCGAATAGATCTCCACAAGAGAGGGGGAGAACATTGTATTGAGATCCAAAAAGAGAGAAGAAGCCATCTACCTAATAACTATGGACCCGAAGGTCTGTGGTAAACTACTCACAACTCATCGGAGGGGCTATGGTGTTGATGTAGAAGCCCTCCATGGACGATTCCCCCGCAGAGAGCGTGAAGGCTCCAAGATGAGATCTAGCGGATCTGTATGTTCTGATGGTGGAAATTGTGTTTCGTTGGCTCCCTGGATGTTTTCAGGGTACGTAGGCTTATATAGGAGGAAGAAGTACGTCGGTGGCCGCTCGAGGGGCCCACGAGACAAGGGGCGCGCCCTATAGGGCGGGCGCCCTCCTATCTCGTGGAGGCCTCGGCTGCTTCTTGACTTGCACTCCAAGTCCTCTAGATCACGTTCGTTCCAAAAATCACGCTCCCAAAGATTTCATTCCCTTTGGACTCCGTTTGATATTCCTTTTCTTCGAAATACTGAAATAGGCAAAAAAACAGCAATACGGGCTGGGCCTCCGGTTAGTAGATTAGTCCCAAAAATGATATAAATGTGTAAAATAAAGCCTATAAACATCCAAAAGGGGTAATATAATAGCATGGAACAATCAAAAATTATAGATACGTTGGAGACGTATCAAGCATCCCCAAGCTTAATTCCTACTCGTCCTCGAGTAGGTAAATGATAAAAAGAGAATTTTTGATGTGGAATGCTACCTAGCATAATTCTTAATGTAATTTTCTTTATTGTGGCATGAATGTTCAGATCCAAATGATTCAAAATAAAAGTTCATATTGATAAAAGAAATAGTAACACTTCAAGCATACTAATCGAAGTAATCATGTCTTCTCAAAATAACATGGCAAAAGAAAGTTCATCCCTACAAAATCATATAGTTAGGCTATGCTTCATTTTTGTCACACAAAGATGTTCCCAACTTCTATACCCCCGATGACAAGCCAAGCAATTGTTTCATACTTAAATAATCTCAAACTTTTTCAACCTTCACGCAATACATGAGTGTGAGCCATGGATATAGCACTATGGGTGGAATAGAATATGATGATGGCGATTGTGTGGAGAAGACAAAAAAATAAGAAAGTCTCACATTGACGAGGATAATCAACGGGCTATGGAGATGCCCATCAATTGATGTCAACATGAGGAGTAGCGATTGCCATGCAACGGATGCACTAGAGCTATAAATGAATGCTCAACAAAAGAAAACTAGTGGGTGTGCGTCCAACATGCTTGCTCACGAAGACCCAGGGCATTTGAGGAAGCCCATCGTAGGAATATACAAGCCAAGTTCTATAATGAAAAATTCCCACTAGTATGAAAAGGACAACTTATGAGACTCACTATATGAAAAACATGGTGCTACTTTGAAGCACAAGTGTGGAACAAGAGATAGTAACATTGCCCTTTTTATTTATTTTCTTTTTTTTCTTTTCTTTTTTTCTTTTGGGCTGTTTTTATTTTGGCCTTTCTTCTTTTTTTCTTTTTTCTTTTTGGGCAATGCTCTAATAATGATGATCATCACACTTCCATTGATTACAACATATGAATTACAACTCGAAACTAGAAAGATATGACTCTATATGAATGCCTCCGGCGGTGTACCGGGATGGTGCAATGAATCAAGAGTGACATATATGAAAAATAATGCATGGTGGCTTTGCCACAAATACGATGTCAACTACATGATCATGCAATGGCAATATGACAAAAGTAAAGTATGTCATGCTGATGATAAACGGAACGGTGGAAAGTTGCATGGCAATATATCTCGGAATGGCTATGAAATTGCCATAATAGGTAGGTATGGTGGCTATTTTGAGGAAGATATAAGGAGGTTTATGTGTGATAGAGCGTATCGTATCACAGGGTTTGGATGCACCGGCGAAGTTTGCACCAACTCTCAAGGTGAGAAAGGGCAATGCACGGTACCGAAGAGGCTAGCGAAGGTGGAAAGGTAAAAGTGTGTATAATCCATGGACTCAACATTAGTCAAAAGAACTCATATACTTATTGCAAAAATTTAGAAGTCATCAAAAATCAAGCACTACGCGCATGCTTCTAGGGGTATAGATTGGTAGGAAAAGACCATCGCTCGTCCCCGACCGCCACTCATAAGGATGCACAAGCCAGGTACACTTCATGTTTCAAATTTGTTACACAACTTTAACCATAGGTGCATGCTACGGGACTTGCTAACTTCAACACAAGCATTCTTTAAATTCATAATCACCCAACTAGCATGACTTTAATATCACTACCTCCATATCTCAAAACAATTATCAAGTATCAAATTGATCATAGCATCCAATTCACTTCTGATGATAGTTTTTATTATACCCAACTTGGATGCCTACCATTCTAGGACCAATTTTATAACCATAGCAAATACCATGCTGTTCTAAAAGAATCTCAAAATAATATAAGTGAAGCATGAGAGACTAGCAATTTCTACAAGAATAAGCCACCGCCGTGCTCGAAAAGATATAAGTGAAGCACTAGAGCAAAAACTATCAAGCTCAAAAGATATAAGTGAAACACATAGAGTATTCTAGCAAATTCTAATCAAGTAGGCTTCTCCCAAAAGGTGTGTACAGCAAGTATGATTGTGGTAAACTAAAAAGCAAAGACTAATATAATACACGACGCTCCAAGCAAAACACATATCATGTGGCGAATAAAAATATAGCTCCAAGTAAAGTTACCAATGAACGAAGACGAAAGAGGGGATGCCTTCCCGGGGCATCCCCAAGCTTAGGCTTTTGGCTATTCTTGAATATGTTGGGGTGCCTTGGGCATCCCCAAGCTTAGGCTCTTGCCACCCCTTATTCCATAGTCCATAAAAGCTTTACCCAAAACTTGAAAACTTCACAACACAAAACTCAACAGGAAATCTTATAAGCTCCGTTAGTGAAAGAAAACAAAACCACCATATAAGGTACTGTAATGAACTCATTCTTTATTTATTTTGGTGTTAAACCTACTATAATCCAACTTCTCTATGGTTTATAAACTAATTGACTAGCCATAGATGCATCGAAATAATCAAACAACACATGAAAAACAGAATCTATCAAAAACAGAACAGTCTGTAGCAATCTGTAACTAACGCAAACTTCTGGAACTCTAAAAATCCTACCGAAATAGTAAGTCCTGGAAAATTTGTCTATTGAACAGCAGAATAACGAATCAATGCAAAAGCACGTTTTTGTGATTTAACAAAACTAAATTCGTGCGTGGAAAGTTTCTGTTTTTCGGCAGAATCAAATGAACTATCATCATAGGTTATCCTATAGGTTCTACTTGGCACAAACACTAATTAAAGGATAAAAACACATCTAAACATAAGGTAGATGCAAGATTTATTACTAAACAGGAACAAAAACAAAAAACACAAAGAAAATTGGGTTGCCTCCCAACTAGCGCTATCGTTTAACGCCCCTAGCTAGGCATAAAAGCGAAGATAGATCTAATGAAGTGCCATCTTTGGCACTAAATTCCTCAATAGAGCACTTGTGATCTCTAGGGGTTTCTCCCATTTTAGCAATGGCTAAACCTTTAGGCAAAGATTCAAGAAATTCATTGGTAGCAAAAGGTTCCTTAACGATAGAGAGACAATTGGGATGAACACTTAGGGATTTGAGATCCGCGTCTCCCTTACTAGAAGATTCACCCTTATTTTTAGGAACATAAATAAACTTGGCAGTTTTAGTAGGGGGTTTTGGAGTGTTTTTCATGGAGGAAAATGCGGAACCTATGTTTGTAATGATATCCTCAAGTTTACCGATTCTAGCAGAGTCTAGTCTATTTTTCATTGACTATAGGTTCTTTTTCTTTAAGATTTTTCAAAGTAACTCCAACCCTAGATCCATATTGGTAATGTGATTATGAATCTTTTTATCCAAATTTTCAATCAACTCAACAGTGGCAGTTTTATTTTCAATGATCTCAAGTCGTTGCATAACGTGTTCTAAAGTTAAAACAGTTCCACTGACCAAAAGAGGTGGTGGGCCAAACAAATCTAACATAGCATTATAAGCATCAAACGTATGGCTACTCATGAAATCACCTCCGGCAACAATATCAAGAACACATCTATTCCAAGGAGTGATGCCTATATAAAAATTGCAGAGAAGAACGGAAGTAGAAAGCCTCCTAGTAGATCTATATTGGGCATTGCAAATTCTATGCCAAGCATCTTTTAAATTTTCTCCCTCCTTTGCTTAAAATTGAGAATTTCATGTTCGAGAGTAATAATAAGGATAGGAGGACTAGCCATGACGACAAGGTAAACGAACTAACACACGGGAAAACGGAAAAAGGCAAGCCAAAGAAAGAGGAGGACATTGGGAAAGAGAGGGCGAATAAAACGCGAGGGTGAAGTGGAGGAGAGGAAAACGAGAGGCAAATGGAAAATAATGTAAATGCGTGGGAGATGGGTTTGTGATGGGTACTTGGTATGTCTTGACTTGAGCGAAGACCTCCCCGGCAACGGCGCCAGAAACCCTTCTTGCTACGTCTTGATCTTGCGTTGGTTTTCCTTGAAGAAGAAAGGGTGATGCAGCAATAGTAGCGTAATTATTTCCCTCGGTTTTTGAGAACCAAGGTATCAATCCAGTAGGAGGCTCCTCAAAAGTCCCACGCACCTACACAAACAACCAAAGACCTCGCAACCAACGCAATAAAGGGGTTGTCAATCCCTTCATGGCCACTTGCGAAAGTGAGATCTAATAGAGATAGTATGATAAGATAAATATATTTTTTGGTGTTTTATAAGATAGATGCAAAAAGTAAAGATGCAAATAAAAGTAGATTGAAAGCAAATATGATAAGAGATAGACCCGGGGGCCATAGGTTTCACTAGTGGCTTCTCTCAAGATAGCATAAGTATTACGGTGGGTGAACAAATTACTGTCGAGCAATTGATAGAAAAGTGAATAATTATGAGATTATCTAGGCATGATCATGTATATAGGCATCATGTCCGTGACAAGTAGACCGACTCCTGCCTGCATCTACTACTATTACTCCACACATCGACCGACTCTTGCCTGCATCTAGAGTATTAAGTTCATAAGAACAGAGTAACGCCTTAAGAAAGGTGACATGATGTAGAGGGATAAACTCAAGCAATATGATATAAACCACAACTTTGTATCCTCGATGGCAACAATACAATACGTGCCTTGCTTCCCCTGTTGTCATTGGGAAAGGACACCGCAAGATTGAACCCAAAGCTAAGCACTTCTCCCATGGCAAGAAAGATCAATCTAGTAGGCCAAACCAAACTAATAATTCGAAGAGACTTGCAAAGATAACTCAATCATACATAAAATAATTCAGAGAAGATTCAAATATTATTCATAGATAAACTTGATCATAAACCCACAATTCATCGGATCTCGACAAACACACCGCAAAAAGAGTTTACATCGAATAGATCTCCACAAGAGAGGGGGAGAACATTGTATTGAGATCCAAAAAGAGAGAAGAAGCCATCTAGCTAATAACTATGGACCCGAAGGTCTGTCGTAAACTACTCACAACTCATCGGAGGGGCTATGGTGTTGATGTAGAAGCCCTCCATGGACGATTCCCCCTCCGGTGGAGCGCCGGCGAAGGCTCCAAGATGAGATCTCGTGGATACAGAAGGTTACGGTGGTGGAAATTGTGTTTCGTTGGCTCCCTGGATGTTTCGAGGTACGTAGGCTTATATAGGAGGAAGAAGTACGTCGGTGGCCACCCGAGGGGCCCACGAGACTGGGGGCGCGCCCTCCTATCTCGTGGACGCCTCGGCTGCTTCTTGACTTGCACTCCAAGTCCTCTGGATCACGTTCGCTCCAAAAATCACGCTCCCGAAGGTTTCATTCCGTTTGGACTCCGTTTGATATTCCTTTTCTTCGAAATACTGAAATAGGCAAAAAAAACAGCAATACGGGCTGGGCCTCTAGTTAGTTGGTTAGTCCCAAAAATGATATAAATGTGTAAAATAAAGCCCATAAACATCCAAAAGGGGTAATATAATAGCATGGAACAATCAAAAATTAAAGATACGTTGGAGACGTATCAGCGAACCACTCCAAGGCCCTTCGCCGGCATCGATGGCGGAGGATGATGTTGACGACGTGCTTGGGCGTGCGCGGGAGCGCAGTGCCGTCCGCCAAGAGTTCCTCCAGAGGGCGGCTGATGCAGTGAGCCAGGTTGGCACAGAGCTAGCGGGAAAAGACGCGCGTCTCAAAGCTGAAGGCTTGAGGCTGGTCAAGGAGCGGCGCAAGCTGAAGGTGGCCGTTGGTCTCGCGCGCCACCAGCGTGATCTCGAGAACGCCAAGGCTGAGGCATCCCTGGCAGCCTCTCGGGAGGCCTGCGCCCGAGCTATCGAGGAGGCTCAAGAAGCAGATCGGCGATGTGAAGCTGCGGAAGAGCGCGCGTGGGAGCTCCAAGACTGGTGCAACTCCCTGGAGCAGCAGGCGGAGTTGCGCCGAGCCGCCCTTGCGTTTCTGAAAGGGGGGCCCGCCGGAAAGGAGGAGCTCCGGAGGCGCAAGGAAGCGCTGACATTGGAGGCTGCCGAGCGCAACCTCAATCTAGAACAGTTGGAGACGAGGGAGCGCCAGGTCACCCAAGCCGAGGACGACGTCGATGCGTGGGAGGCCCGGATCCAGGAGGAGGTTGACCGTCGCGTGGCGGAGGCTCGCGCCGGCCTTGAGCATGGGCACGAAGAGCGTCTGGAGTTGATCAAGGTTGAAGCCGCGGGCAGGACCGCTGCCCTCAGGACCAGGCTGACTGAAGCCACTCAGCGAGCTGAGGCCACCGCAGTCGCACTAAGCTCGGCGCAGGCTGAGCTGGCCTCCTCCCGCGTCGAACTGCTTCTTCTTCAACGGCGGGTTGACGATGCCGAGGCGGTCGCGCAGCTGAATGCTGACGAGATCCGCCAGCCAGGGGCGAATCTACTAGGGGGCTTTAACAAGCTCAAGCCCCCCCCCCCCTCCAGTGCTGTAAAATTTGTTTTTACTACTAGTTTTAAGGCCCAGCTCAGCTACTTGCAGGCCCAGCCCAACACATATCTGCAAGGCACAGGTAGCCCAGCCCCCCCCCTCCATTATTTTCTAGATTCACAACTGCCGCCAGCGGCAGATGTTGGAACAAATGCACGGCCCCATGCTCCGGACGCTCATGGAAAGGGCTAACACGGCCTTGGGCAACATCTGCGAGGCAGTTACTGAGGAGCCTCATGTGACCAACTATGCCGGCAATCTTCAGTTCTTCACTGATGTGGTGACGCATCTGGAGAACCGCTCTGAGAGGTCTCGCCAGCTGGTGGAGGAACGGAGCCGTGGCCTGCTTGCGCGGGCATTCTCCCGCGTCTTCAGCCATCTCCAGAACATCGACCCACTCTTCGACTTTGATGCCGCCATCGCCCCGGTGCCTTAGGCCGTCTGAGGCAACCTAGCATGGTGGGTGGAGGACAATGTAGATGCGCTCGTCCGGGCCTTCACCTCTGACAACGACGGGGTGATCGTTGCTGCTCATGAAGGCGACATGGTGAACGGTGGTGACGACGGTGCCAACAACGGTGATGAAGAGGCTAGCAGCAACGATGGCGGTGCCAGCGACGCCTCAGGGGACGCCTTGGGGGATGCGGTGAGTGACATGTCCGATTGACCCCGCGCTTTCCCCCGCTGTTTGTCCTGCACAGGATGAGACTCGAGCGTGGCCCTAAAGGTTGTGAGAGCATTTTGGGAGGGGAAGCCCCTCATGTAAAAAGATTGTTGCCTATGTGTTGATGAGATCGTCGCCAGATGGGCGCCTGCATGATGCCATGATTTTTGTGATGAGTAGGTTGCCGTGATTTTACCTTCGTCTTAGCAAGCTGAAAGTGCAACTATCCCTAGGTGGTTTTGGTAATTAATAACAACATATAGCTCATTGAGCTAATGCTATTCCAAGACTATTATTTCAGGAAAGCTCAATGAATGGCATGGCATGGATGATGAAAGTGGATCCCTCAAAATACTAAGGACAAAGGATTGGCTCAAGCTCAAAAGCTCAAGACTCTTCATTTTACATTTTTAGTGGTCTAAGATCACATTGAGTCTATAGGAAAAGCCAATACTATCAAGGAGGGATGAGGTGTTGCTAAATGAGCCTCTTGCTTCATGTGCTTAGTGATATGCTCCAAAACCCTCAACTACTTTCCCACATCCACAAATGACCTAAACCCAAAGCCAAAATTGGTCACACCGAAACTTCCTATCCGGCGCCACCGATTCCAAAAGTCATAGCCACTGCCACAAACCCTAAGCAAATCGGTCTTACCGATAGGGATCTTGGTCTCACCGAGATGGGGTTGCAATCTCTCTGTTTCCCTTTGTAACGTTTCGGTCTAACCGAAGTGAGCGATCGGTCCCATCTAGATTGCAATGTAAACTCTCTGTTTCCTTTTTGTAACATTTCGGTCTCACCAAAAAGAGCAAATCAGTCCCACCGAGTTTACCTGACCAACTCTCTGGAAAGCTTATTACCAAATCGGTCTCACCGAGTTTGTGTAATCGGTCTTACCGAGATTATGTTATGCCCTAACCCTAACCGAATCGGTCTCACCGAGATGCATGTCAGTCCCACCAAAAATCACTAACGGTCACTAGGTTTACTAAATCGGTCCGACCGAGTTTAACGATTCGGACTCACCGAGTTTTATAAATTGTGTGTAACGGTTAGATTTTGTGTGGAGGCTATATATACCCCTCCACCTCCTCTTCATTCGTGGAGAGAGCCATCAGAACGAACCTACACTTCCAACTTCCATTTCTGAGAGAGAACCACCTACTCATGTGTTGAGGCCAAGATATTCCATTCCTACCATATGAATCTTGATATCTAGACTTCCCCAAGTTGCTTTCCACTCAAATCTTCTTTCCACCAGATCCAAACCCATTGAGAGAGAGTTGAGTGTTGGGGAGACTATCATTTGAAGCACTAGAGCAAGGAGTTCATCATCAACGCACCATTTGTTACTTCTTGGAGAGTGGTGTCTCCTAGATTGGCTAGGTGTACTTGGGAGCCTCCGACAAGATTGTGGAGTTGAACCAAGGAGTTTGTAAGGGCAAGGAGATCGCCTAGTTCATGAAGATCTACCGCTAGTGAGGCAACTCCTTCGTGGGCGACGGCCATGGTGGGATAGACAAGGTTGCTTCTTCATGGACCCTTTGTGGGTGGAGCCCTCCGTGGACTCGCACAGCCGTTACTCTTCGTGGGTTGAAGTCTCCATCAACGTGGATGTACGATAGCACCACCTATCGGAACCACGCCAAAAACATCTGTGTCTCCAATTGCGTTTGAATTCTCCAAACCCTTCCCTTTACTTTCTTGCAAGTTGCATGCTTTAATTTCCGCTGCCTATATACTCTTTGCATGCTTGCTTGAATTGTGTGACGATTTCTTGACTTGTCCTTAAGTAGCTAAAATCTGCCAAACTCTAAAATTGGGAAAAGGTCAAGTTTTTTTTTGGGTCAAGTAGTCTAATCACCAGATATACTTCAAGGTCCTACAAGTGGTATCAGAGCTTTGATCTCTATTTGCTTTGATTTCCATAGCTTTTGGTGGTCATAGCCTTGGTTTCACAACCTAGGAGAGTATGGCGTCTAGCGAGGGAAATTATCACCATAGAGGTCCCTACTTTGATGGTACTAATTTTGCTAGCTAGAAGCATAAGATGAAAAAGCATATTCTTGGACATAACCCCGCCATTTGGGCAATTATTTGTATTGGCTTGCAAGGTGTATTTTTCGATGGGAGAGAACCGAACCGTGAAGCTAATGCGGAAGAATTGAAGATGCTGCAATACAACGCTCAAGCTTGTGATATCATCTTCAACGGATTGTGCCCTGAAGAATTCAACAAAATCAGCCATCTTGAGAATGCAAAGGAAATTTGGGATACTTTGATTGATATGCATGAAGGTACCGAGTCCGTCAAGGAATCCAAGTTGGATGTGCTCCAAAGTCAGCTTGACAAGTTCAAAATGAAGGATGGTGAAGGTGTCGCTGAAATGTACTCTAGGCTTGCTCTTATCACAAATGGGATTGCAGGCTTAGGGAGTGAAGAGATGACCGACAAATTCATCATCAAGAAATTCTAAGAGCATTGGATGGAAAGTATGATACCGTGTGCACATTGATTCAAATGATGCCAAACTACAAAGATCTCAAGCCACGGAAGTCATTGGAAGAACTGTCGCTCATGAGATGTCACTCAAGGATAAGGAGGAACTTCACAACAAGTCAGGTGGTGCTTACAAAGCCTCAAGTGAATCCCCCACATCATCAAGTGAGAAACAAACCTTCAATGAAGAATTGAGCTTAATGGTGAAGAACTTCAACAAATTCTACAAGAGTAGAAGCAAAGAAAGAAGCTCGAAATCAAGGTCTTACAATGACAAGAGATCTTTTAGTCGAGAGCACAATTGCTACAATTGTGGGAGACCCGGACACTACTCCAATGAGTGTACGGCACCCTACAAAAGAAGAGAAGATTCTCCAAGAAGAAGGAGCAAAAGGGAAGAATCACCACCAAGAGAGAGGAGGAGTAGAGATGATCGTTATGAACGAAGACCCTCACGGAGAAGCAAGGATTCGGAAAGGAAGGACAAGTCATCAAGGAGCTACACAAAACGAAGACATCCGGCTCCGACTCCGACAATCACTCCGAGAGAAGCTATCATTCCGACTCCGAATATACTCAAGATGAAGGTGTTGCCGGTCTAGCACTTGTGTCAACCAACTCCTACGACATATTTGATTCACCAAATGAAGGTGTTGGGAGATGCTTCATGGCCAAAGGTCCAAAGGTAACACATCCCGAGTATGTTGATTTCAATAGTGATGAAGATGACTTGCTTGTGGATGTTGATTTACTTGTTGACAACTCTAGTGATGAATACTATGATGAAACATCAATTAAACATGCTAAACAAGATAAAATGATTGACAATGATAAGGAGAAGATTGAGCTTCTAACTAAAGAATTAAACTCTCTTAAGTTAGCTCATGAAACTATCTATGAAGCTCATCGAGAACTTTTAAGGGCTCATGAGAAGTTACGCTTTGAAAAGCTCAATCTTGAGCAAGAGCATGAGTTCTTAAAAGCAATCAATGATGATCTTCGCAAGAAAAGTTCTTCTTACATTGCCAAGCGTTTACTCTTATCTACTTACATGCCTCAAGTCGAGTCTAGTAACAAGTACAAGAAAGATACTTCCTCTAGTAGCAACAACAATAATGTCAAATCCAATATTGTTGCTTCTATCAGTTCTCTTGATTACACTAATGATTCTCTTAGCCAAGTTACACTTGAGCAAGAAAATAGCTTATTGAAGGGAATTATAGAGAAAGGTGTTTACAAGAGCCTTGCCGAGAGTAAGCAATTCGAGGAAATTGTACGCAAGCAAGGAAGGCACCGGAAGAATCAAGGTGTTGGTTTTGAATGAAAGATCAATGCCAATGGAGTTGAGTGGGAAGAAGATCAATACCCCAATACGAAGTTTGTTCCTCAACAAGAGAAGTATGATCCTACTTCCTTCAAGGGAACACAAGCTCAAGATGATCTTCCACCACAAGACCACAAGAACAAAGGCAAGGACAAGCTTCAAGAAGAGATTGATGCATTTAAAGAAGCACCTAAAGCCTCGTTCAAGTGGGTTCCCAAGACTACGTCAAGTTCTACTTCATCTAGTACAACTACAACTCTAGGGATTCCCATCAAGATGATGTGGATCCCGAAGAAGAAGAACTAGAGAGTTCTTGAGGGTGACTCCGCCAACATTCTTCACTCATATCATTTTGGCAAGAACAAGTGCAATCAACCTCCACATCTTGCACTAGTTCAAGGAGTCACAAACCCTCATGTTGGTAAGACAAGGGACAAGGTAACCTAATGAAATCATGGACATCATCTTGTGTGTGCATCACTCCATGTCTATGGATATTCTTGTTTGTTCCTTGTGGGACTAACCCATGTAGGTAAGTTGAAAGTGCAACTCACTCCAAAGGATTTCTCCAAATGATCTACATCAGCGTTGAGCATCTACATCTTCAACACCTACATGAAGTCATCATCAACAAAACCCAAGGTTAGTTCATCCCTCTAAGGGGGGATCTCACATCTAGGGGGAGCTTAACTCTAAGAATTGAGTCAAAGCAACTCTAATGGTGTGAACACATTAATGCATTATGTAAAAGTGGTAACCCCACTTGAGCTTAAACGATGAGTATGACCTATGATCAAATGTTCTCATTTGACTCCTAAGTCAATATACTCATATATAGATGACCTAGTCATCGCCAATTGTCTGATAGATGCTAGAATTGGTTGTGCATGCTTTGCCACATATTTCATTTGCTATCTTATTGTGTGAGCATGTTGGTGCATATTTTACTCATTCAAGGACATCCACTTGTTGTTTTGATTGTTTGGTTTCTTTTCTTTTTGCCAAGTGGATGGACAAGAATGCCTAAGAACCTTCTTTAGCTATCTATGCTTTTCTCATCTCAGACTCTATTCATGCTACATCACAAAATTTGATCAAGTCAGATTCGAACCACTCTGTGTGAGGAGCACTCGGAGTCCCCGATTCGTCATAGACTTAAACTTACAAAACCTCTTTGTGATTCTCGGTCTGACCGATTCTTCCATTTTGGTCCTACCGAGATCACCAAGTTGATCTGAGTTTTCAATCTCGGTGCAACCGATTTGAACATTTCGGTCTCACCGATTTGCAGTAACTAAACATAGTTATGCATCTCGGTGCCACCGAGTTGTTCCACTCGGTCACACCGACAGGGTCGGGCTATATATAGCCACGGGCAAAAGTTTGGAAATTTCTCCGAAACCCTTCACCCGCGCAACAGCTCGCTCTGCCATCGTGGTCTCCGGATCGTCTTCTCGCCGCCAGCAGCCTCCTGTCACTAGTCTTCGCCACCGTCAACGGAATTCGTCCCCGCCGTTGCCGCCGTAGCAAGTCCACCGCCAAGTTAGGGTATGGACTTTATCTATGTGCTATCCACATCTGATTCCTAGCACATTGTTTTCATATTGATTCTTGCCACGATTGAGACTCTTCTATCCAGCCAAAATAGTCCGTAGATTAGATGTGATTCAAATTTTTAGGGTTAGGTTTTCGCCGAAACCATCTCGGACCCACCGAGTTGAAAAACTCGGTCTCTCCGATTTGGCTTATGCCATTGCACTAGTGACTCTCGGTCTGACCGAGAATTACTAATCGGTGCGACCGATTTGAGGATTCTGTGAGACCCTAGCAGTCTCGGTGCCACCGAACTGAAACTCGGTCCAACCGTGATCATCAGTTTAGGTTCCAAAACTGCTTCGGTATCACCGAGTTTGAAAATCGGTAGATCTGAAATGCTTTCTGTGGAAAACTAAAACTGAACTTTTGAATCATTCTTTTGGAAAAGTCTCTGCATTTTGTGATGCTCATCTATTCTATCTCATCTATAACTCTTCACAGGTCGTGAGTCAGCTTTTTGCAAGATGTCCGATCGAGTGACAGCCGAACAGTCAAGAACAGATGGACTTGAGTGAGGGCACTAGTCCCTTAACTTCATATGATGGGAGCAGAAGTACTCCTAGCAACTTGCCTAAGGCTGCTACTAGGCAAAGGAGGAAAAGAACTTCAGATTCTGAGGATGAAGATTACAAAGCTGAGGAAGATGAGGCCACTTCCAAGAAAGTGGTTCTCAAGAAAGAGTATGGCTCTGCTCAGAGCACAAAGCCAGGTCTGAAGAAGAAAGTTCCTGCCAAGAGAACTCCAATGCCAAAGGCCAGGAAGTCCACTCAAGTGCCAGCTCAAGCTCAAACCAAAGAGGCACCTGCAAGGAAAGAAGCACCATGAAAACCTCAGAAGGTCCCCACTGGTGCAACTATGAAGTTCACAATTGAATCAGAGGATGATGGTGATCAGGACAAGAAAAAGAAGAGAGCAAGAACCACAACTGCCAAGGTCCTTGGAAAGCCCTCAATGAGAAGGGACTCTGATGAAGAGGAAGAGGATGCTGCACCAGCACCTAAGGCAGCTAAGCTTATGGGAGATGCAATTAGGTCAGGGGCTGCAACATCCAAGCCAAAGATGCACCCAAAGCTGCCTCCAAGGCCAAGCAAGCTCCAAAGAGGAATACTAGGAGTATTCCAGCTGCTGAGAAGAACAAGGCCCCAGTGCCCAATGTTGCTGAAGAAGAGGATGAGGAAGGACAAGTCCTTAGAAAGCTCAAGCCCAACATACCAGACCACAATGATGCCCATCCTGTGGCTGAGGACATGAGAATCAGGAAGGATTCAGGGCTGAGACTCTGGAGGATGAAAGACCCATATGCTTCAAGAAGAAGGACTGCTGTTGACTACAGGTTCCACACAAAGGAACAACAGGACTTCTATGAGACCATTCTGTTGGACAAGAAGCCCATAGTCTATGATACGAGGTGGGTTGACTGGAAATTCATCAGGGAGAATGAGCAGCACTACCCTGGAGTGGAGGAGAGCTTTGTTGCTTGTGGAGTAGCAGATTTTGTTGGACAGAAGTTTACCAACTTGAATGATGAGCTTATCATGCAGTTCTACTCCACAGCACACTTTTATCCAGAAGGTAGAATTGTGTGGATGTCTAAAGGTACAAGGTACCAATCCACTGTTGAAGAATGGGCAAGTCTCATAAATGCCCCCAAGGAAGAAGAGGATGACCTGGACATTTATGCAAAGAAGAAATTGGGTCACAATTCAATGGCTCACATGTACAAGGAAATTCCTGACAAGGATGTAGAGACTCACAAGTTTGGATCAGTTCACTTTCTGCTGTCAGGGTTGGCAACCATACATTGGATTCTAAGGCATACTTTGTTGCCCAAGTCTGGTGACCATAACATGATCAGAGGGAATGCCATCAACATGCTGCATGTGTTTGATGTGCCCCAGAAGTTCAAAGTCATGAGCCTCATAGTTGAAACAATCAAAAGGACTACAGCAGATCAGAAGAGGAGCTGTGGATATGCACCTCAGATTCAAGAATTGATCAACTCAAAGATGGGCACAGGGAAATATCAATTGGATAAGGAACATTTTCCAATTTATCCAGACTTTGAGGACAATGAGGTTGTCATGAATGAAGATAATCCACAATCAGTCCAAGCTCAGGAGAAGAAGGAGAAGGCAAAGCAGGAGAAGGCTGCCAAGATGCCAACTCAAGTGGAGGCATCTGAGTATTTCCTGAAAACCAAACAAGAGCAGCTTGGTTACTTGATAGCATCAACTCTGAGGATTGAGAAAGGGTTGGTCACCCTAACTCAAAATCAGGAGAGCCTGGAGCATGGAACAAAAATTCTATGATCTAGATGTCAAGGTAACTGAGATTCAGTCAGTGGTAGAGCAGCTGCAGGATGACATGCAGGAGAGGAAGGGCAAGACAACCACCAATGTGTTTGCCAGAGTGCCCAGAGCCCAGAGATTAGTTGCAGTGCGATGGATGACACTAGAGCAACAACTTCAAAGCACCAGCCACGCCCCAACAGTTCCAAAGGCAACCAGCTCCAAAGATCCACTCCGGCACCCTCTACTTTAGCTCAAGCCTTCGTCCAAGGAGCTATCAGACACCACCACCGTAAGATCAAGCACGAGAGTCGATCTAGCACTATGCATTTTCTATGAACTTTTTGGTAACTTGTTGCCAAAGGGGGAGAAAAAAGTATAGATCATAGGCTTCGAGAGAGAGTGTTGCTTTTATTCTTTCTTGCTTTATTTGGTGGTTTTTCAAACTTTGTTTGCTTCTGGTTGTGATACTATGCCCGTGAGACATTGATGATCATGTGTTTGATCATAAGCTACACTTATGCATGCTTGATATTATTCTATCTATCTTATGTGATCACTCACTATGCTTGGTGATGAGTGCATGTATTCATTGTTTATTATTTTGAGCGCTCCACCAAGATGTATGTGACATGGAAGAGTAACCCATGAGCCTAATTCATTGTGCATTTGCAGTCCAAAGCAAATCTTAAACTATGCACAAATTTAGGGGGAGCTCTTGCTTACCACATACTTCTCAAAGCGACGTTGTTATTCAATCCTATTATCATTTGTCGAAGCTTTGATCTATATGTTGTCATCAATTACCAAAAAGGGGGAGACTGAAAGTGCAACTATCCCTAGGTGGTTTTGGTAATTAATAACAACATATAGCTCATTGAGCTAATGCTATTCCAAGACTATTATTTCAGGAAAGCTCAATGAATGGCATGGCATGGATGATGAAAGTGGATCCCTCAAAATACTAAGGACAAAGGATTGGCTCAAGCTCAAAAGCTCAAGACTCTTCATTTTACATTTTTAGTGGTCCAAGATCACATTGAGTCTATAGGAAAAGCCAATACTATCAAGGAGGGATGAGGTGTTGCTTAATGAGCCTCTTGCTTCATGTGCTTAGTGATATGCTCCAAAACCCTCAACTACTTTCCGACATCCACAAATGACCTAAACCCAAAGCCAAAATCGGTCACACCGAAACTTCCTATCAGGCACCACCAATTCCAAAAGTCATAGCCACTGCCACAAACCCTAAGCAAATCGGTCTTACCGATAGGGATCTCGGTCTCACCGAGATGGGGTAGCAATCTCTCTATTTCCCTTTGTAACGTTTCGGTCTAACCGAAGTGAGCGATCGGTCCCATCAGATTGCAATGTAAACTCTCTGTTTCCTTTTTGTAACATTTCGGTCTCACCGAAAAGAGCAAATCAGTCCCACCGAGTTTACCTGACCAACTCTCTGGAAAGCTTATTACCAAATCGGTCTCACCGAGTTTGTGTAATCGGTCTTACCGAGATTACGTTATGCCCTAACCCTAACCGAATCGGTCTCACCGAGATGCATGTCAGTCCCACCGAAAATCACTAACGGTCACTAGGTTTACTAAATTGGTCCGACCGAGTTTAACGATTCGGTCCCACCGAGTTTGGTAAATTGTGTGTAACGGTTAGATTTTGTGTGGAGGCTATATATACCCCTCCACCTCCTCTTCATTCGTGGAGAGAGCCATCAGAACGAACCTACACTTCCAACTTACCGTTTCTGAGAGAGAACCACCTACTCATGTGTTGAGACCAAGATATTCCATTCCTACCAAATGAATCTTGATCTCTAGCCTTCCCCAAGTTGCTTTCCACTCAAATCTTCTTTCCACCAGATCCAAACCCATTGAGAGAGAGTTGAGTGTTGGGGAGACTATCATTTGAAGCACTAGAGCAAGGAGTTCATCATCAACGCACCATTTGTTACTTCTTGGAGAGTGGTGTCTCCTAGATTGGCTAGGTGTCACTTGGGATCCTCCGACAAGATTGTGCAGTTGAACCAAGGAGTTTGTAAGGGCAAGGAGATCGCCTACTTCGTGAAGATCTACCGCTAGTGAGGCAAGTCCTTCGTGGGCGACGACCATGGTGGGATAGACAAGGTTGCTTCTTCGTGGACCCTTCGTGGGTGGAGCCCTCCATGGACTCGCGCAGCCGTTACCCTTCGTGGGTTGAAGTCTCCATCAACGTGGATGTACGATAGCACCACCTATCGGAACCATGCCAAAAACATCTGTGTCTCCAATTGCGATTGAATTCTCCAAACCCTACCCTTTACTTTCTTGCAAGTTGCATGCTTTAATTTCCGCTGCCTATATACTCTTTGCATGCTTGCTTGAATTGTGTGATGATTGCTTGACTTGTCCTTAAGTAGCTAAAATCTGCCAAACTCTAAAATTGGGAAAAAGTCAAGTTTTTTTTTGGGTCAAGTAGTCTAATCACCCCCCCTCTAGACATACTTCAAGGTCCTACACGAGCCTAGAGTGGGCTCGCAGTGTCCATCCGAGGGCCTCATGAGGGTCCCATTTAACCATGCAGCGAGAGTCTGGCTAGAGCGAACGTCGGTCGCGGGACGGCGGGCGCACATGCTAGGCCCTGCCCTACTCGTAAGGGGCCCACGAGAGGGAGGCAGCTAGTGTGAATTCCAATTTGAACAAAAATTGGAGCACGAGAAAGCACATGAATAAGACACGACACCCCCCTGCACACACAAACACAATCGACTTCAACTTAGATCCGAAACGAGAAAGCTTGTTCACACGAAAAGAAGCAAGAGCAAAAGGCCGCGTCCGGCACCTAGTCTAGTCTTCGATGTCTTCTCACCAGCGCGGAGCTAAGTGCTGTCACTGGGCATGGGAGGGAGCCCCCGAGGCCCGAGGGCGGCTCTCCAGAGACTACGGGGCATGTACAGCCCCAACTCATTATTACGTGAGAGTGTCACGGGCGGCGAGCTTCACAGGCACTGGGCCTTCTTCACAGGTACTGGCCTTGCTTCATACCACCAGATGAGGGCCCCGCATTGCGCCACCCTTGACCACCATCGACGGCGACCGGAAACCAGGACGACGCCAATGGGGAAAAGGGGACGCCGGTGGTTCCCCCGACGACCACGGGTCGTCTGCCGGGGCAGGCCCTGGGGCACCTCCCCGGCAGAGGGCCTACCTCCGAAGAACGCCTTGCTCCGCATGTCGTGGGGAGGAGCCTGGCTCCCGACCCCTCTCCTGCTGCCCCAGTGCCCTCCTCCCGAGGGGAGGGAGGTTGCCACACTGGGGCAGCCATCC
The DNA here is from genome assembly GCA_021437245.1 of Aegilops speltoides. Taxonomy (NCBI): domain Eukaryota; kingdom Viridiplantae; phylum Streptophyta; class Magnoliopsida; order Poales; family Poaceae; genus Aegilops; species Aegilops speltoides. The sequence goes on from CM038143.1 coordinate 306,765,290, forward strand.
GCTGCCGCGACCTGAACCTCCTGCGACCCATGGTTAGCATAAGCTTGCTCCTGAGGAATTAGCGGTACCCGGTAGTTGCAGCCGTCGGCACGGTTGTCGAGGCTTCCGTGAGGCTCCTGAAAGAGCTCGGCCTCTGGCTCCTCTTCCTCCAGCCTGACCCGAGGAACGAGCCGTGATCTTCCTCTAGTGCGTACCCTCGATCCACCATGTGGGGCACATAGGCCTCCGGGGTCACCACCCCAAAGGCCTCGCCGTAGTGATCCGCGCGCCATGCAATTCGACTCGAAGCTCCATCGTGGGGACGGTAGGGCGGCGGCCCGCTAGGACCATAGGCAGCGATGCGCATGCCCTCGCTTACCAGGGGTGGCACCGGTGCAGCTTGCTGCCCGGCGCTGATGGCCAGGCCGGTGTTGATGAAGCCTTGAGGTGCGCCCGGGGGCGCGTGGGCTCGGATTGGTCCGCCTCGTGATCCGCCCCCAGCCTGGGGTGGAAGCTGGACGTAGAACGGGGGAGCCCCTGACGCAGCGGCATCCAGGAGCTCGGCGACGCGCTCCAGCAGCATATCGCGGCCGCTTTCTTGCAGTCTGCACCGTAGCAGCTCTCGTGCCACCGTGAGCGCAGCCTTCATGTTCGCCTGCTCCCGTCTGGTGTGCGGTGCCGTGGCTGCAGCAGGGCTTGAGGCCCTCGCTGCCGACCGCATTCGCCCATGAGTGAGGGCGGCGACGCCGAAGCGTCGCTCGCGCCCGTCGGCGCCTGCTGGGCGCGGACTACTGAGTCTTGAGGTGGAGGTCACCTTGGGAAAGCGGCACAGCATGGGCAGGCCATGCCGCCCAGCGGTCGGAGTTGGCCGTCGGGTCGCCGGACATGGAGGCGTTGAAGTGGCGAACGTAGAACGAAAGAAGGGAGATTCCGGAGCACCCCTACCTGGCGCGCCAAATGTCGGATGTTGGGTTCCGGCAGACCCTTAAGGTTCAAACTCTGGGGTGCGCACGAAGATCTTCACCCTACCGACCCACATTCGTCGCCTCATGAGAATCTAAGCGAAAACGATGAACAACACAAGGGATACGAGATTTATATTGGTTCGAGCCATCGTTGTGGTGTAATACCCTACTCCAGTGTGTGGTGTGGTGTGGTGGATTGCCTCGGGGCCTGATGATGAACAGTACAAAGGATGAATAGCCTCGCGAGAGGTGTTCTTGAGCTGGTGCGATGAACTGCTTGGGTGAGTTTGATCGCCTCTCGGATGCTGATCAGATGCCCCCTACTATGGTGGCTAGTCCTATTTATAGAGGCCCTGGTCCTCTTCCCAAATATTGAGCGGGAAGGGCGCCAACAACGGCCATTTTGAATGGGAACATCTAGTACAAGTTATCCTGACTAAAGTTGGTCTTCGGCTACCAAAGGCACTGGAGATGACGCTGCCTTGGGCTCCACAGTGACCTCCATCCTGCCGCTCTGCTGGTCTTGGTCTCGTTGCACTGAAATGGCAACCTTTGCCTGATGCCTCGGTACTCCACGACTGTGCTTGCCCCCTTTGCACCAAAGAAGAAACAAGGACACTGCGCAGGCCGGCGCCCGCCTGGCGCCCGCCTGGCCTCGATCGTCATGGCTTGCGTCACAAGCACCTCACGAGGTACCCTACCTTGATCTCTCTGCCTCCTCGCGAGCCTGCCTGGCGAGGCTGTTCCCGAAGAAGTCTTGCGTCATCTGCCCCGCGAGGCTTGGCCCCTCGCGAGGGTCTTGAGTCTTGAACTGATGAAGATGGGCCGTACTGGGCCACCACTTGAGCCACACCGCAAGCAGGCAAGTCCGGGGACCCCCATTCCTAGAACGCCGACAGCGGTGGCTCAAGGTGCGGAAGAAGATGGTGCATGGGGTGGTCCTCCGCCACGCTTGGTTCTCCATCGCTTCGCACCGGCAGAGTAATCGCGTATTGTGGTGGAGCGGTGGTGGCGACTTGCGGCGCCATGCAAGGCAATGAAGGTGGCGGAGAAGGGGTCTAGGTGCAGGTGAGGTGGCTACTCCAGCTCAGGAATCAAACTAGGGCACGGGAAAAATTTCGTAGATTGCTCCACGAAATGTAGGTGTCGAGGTAGAATCGGAGTTGAAATCTGTATTGGGGAGTTGTAATGGATCAAGTGAAATAAAGCTGGCAGTGTTTCTCCAGAAACACAATTGGGTTCACAAAAAAGAATCAGGGACGAGAAAGGGCCAGATGAAAATGGCCTCTTAGATGTACTCGGTTTGGAAAAAATCTGGCACACGGGGTATGCACAGATAGAGAGGGATATGTGACTTTGCATTCCCCCGAGTACTGCTCAATTGTACTTGTGGGTGAACCGGGTATGCGTGCAGTATGCAGTAAAATCTAAACAAACAGACAGATGCAATAAACATGCAACGAAAAAACACCAGACAAATCACACTAAGGTGTTTTAATGCTAGTGGGTATATGTGCTCCTAGTATACATATACCTACACCAGCGCGCATTTTATTAAAGACTTGGGACGAGTCAATGTTGTTTTTAGTATATGTGTCGTACTGAATAAAATCTTGCTAACACGGTGCTAACCCTGTCAAACATTTCTGTTTGACAGAGAGACAAACAAAGACAAACACAAAAACAAAAACACTAAAACATACATAGAACACAACATACGGGTTACAATAGTACCAGCATACACCAAGCACGAAGACGCTATGCGCTAAACGGAACTACGTACTCCGGGATACCTGGTTCTATCCTCATATAGAAGATGAACCAACAGACCGATCGACTAGCAGGAGCCACTGACTGCGTGACTAAGGTCATGCAGAAGACTGGCCTGGCTGGGGCTCTCCTGGAGGACGAAGACTGAGCCAATCTCCATCTTCATCGTCCGACACTTCTATGGGTTGGGGCTCTACTGCTAGAGGTGTGGCTGAAATTGATCCAAGAAAATGCTGCTGGTGGATCCGGAGAAGAGCCTTATCGAGGGTGATGATGTTGGGCTTAGGCCACAGCACAGGCTGAGAGGATACACTGGTTCAGATGGCATTGGACAAACAGCTTGAGATGCGAATTTACGAGCCTCACGGTAAGCTTCCTTGACGACTTGTACCACATCATTGTCCATGGTTCTAAACTCGGCAAGCATCTTTGAAATCATCATCCCCTGGGCAGTGATATATTGCACCAGGCGAGCGATTGCGGGATCATCTCCTTGGCTAACGGGAGAAGGCTGCATTACTGCTTTTGCCGCACTGGGGGAAAAGCAGAACTCCCGCCTTGTTGCGACATGCGGGAACTTGGTTCGGAGGTGTAGGATAGCCTCCACAACAGCAGCCTGAATGGCTAAATCAGAGGTAGGCATGGCTCTCCCCTGTAAAACCAAAGGCTGGCCATCTATTGCGGGACCTAGGCTGATGTGCACCCTTGCATCAAAGCGATGAAGGTGAAGGACGGGTGTCGATTGGAACACTAGGTAATCGTGGCTAGCCTTACAACCAAAGGCTTTGGTGAGCATCTCGGCAAGAAGGGGTGGAAGCCAGGGTGGTTGACGGCACAGGTGCGGGAGTAATACTTGGAAGTTTTGAAGCTGCTAGTCATGGCTGGGGAGCTACTAGCTAAGATTCTCTGCAGGGACATGGCTGACTGAGGGGCGAGCGATATGGCTAGCGAAAAGGGAGTTTGATAGGCAGCTACGCGGGACAGGCCCGCAGGGCGTGGCCCCCTTTCCCTTAATAGTGAAGGGTGTGGCCGACCAGAAAGGATAGGGTTATTACACGTTCCACGGATAACTAGGCGGGGACAGCGGGGTGAGGACGTGTCGGTCCCGACTGCGCCACCTGTTGATTAACAGTGGCCATGCCAGATGCCAGGGATGGGTCAATTCCCTTAGGGTCATTATGGATTGATGGTAGCGGTGATCTAATGCTAGGATAACCTATGCCAGCCTGTCTGCTCTGATACCATCTTCATGTGGCACCCCGATCTGCATGGAGCAGGGGGCCTTCGCACGTCAGCCCAGGATAACACCTGACGCACGACGGTCCATGATACAGCATTCCAGGTACAAGAATATTCATCAAATACATATGTATATGATTACATCAGTGGTGAATATAATCTTCTGGCATAGCACTAAGGCTATTTACATGACAGCGGAAGTCTATTTAAATGGTGGCGGAAGTCTTGGCAGCATATCACTCTGGCTGGGCTCCACAACTCACAGGACTGGCAAGATTACGGCTTAGCACGATGGAACAAGCGAACAATTCAATCTCGACCTACAAAACTGGCATGACACGCCAGGTCAGTACATTGAATGTACTTGCAAGACAACCAAATACATAGCATCCAAACAAACAGATGACCAAGCAAGAACCAAGCGTCTGCAACAACCTATCTCAACAAAACTTCTAAGCAGGGCATGATATTAACTAGAGGCATGGATCGAACTAAGCATCAACATCATGGCATCTATTAGCATGGCGATAACAAGACATGTCAATCTCACTTCTATCATGGCAACGGAAAAACATGGCATAGCATAGCATCTTGATCATAACATGGCAAATCAAATCATGGCATAAACTCAATCCAAACATGGCATGGCATAATGATACTATGCTGAAAATAAACTACCAATCATATCCAATGCAGACATAACATGCTAACTTCATGCAATCATCTCATGTTCTACCATGGTTCTTTAAATGCAAATAACAACTTACTACTCATGCAACACAACCAAACTTGTGCACGGAGTTCCTCGGACTCTCTTACCAACGGGTTGCCTCACAACCAAACGGTGATCACCCACGGATCATAAACGGAACCATACTCGGTTCAACGGGTTACCAAATGGAGATCTTTCCGGTGATCACAACCATGACCAACACTTGGTCTCCAACACTCACCGAGACCTCATCTCGTGATCATATCAACATCACTGTGACTTCTCGCAACTATCTCATAGTCCAAGTCATCACATCATTTGTTACACATCAACTTAATTATTTCAGGTTTATCCTCCATTTCGACCAAGACCTGATAGTGTGACCTACTACGAACTGTGTTGCTATCGATAGACTTAATAAACACTCTGCAGAGGTAGCGCACTGTACCCACACCACGGAATCCATGGCCTCGTCATCCCATTCGGGTGGACCAACAGCATTCCGACGAAACCGGCCTACTGCCATGACACTCTCCAGGCCACTCTGACTCACTCCCCACTGGGCTAGTCCTGGGTGGCCCCGTTACTACCAAAGACACCAACGACCACCGTCGTGGCCAAACATAAACGGTCCCAAACTGGGACCCGAGCTCAAAATCAAACCCGGGCACACAAGGCTTATGTCCGCCTACCTGATCAGGGTAGCGCGCGCCCATAACCTCCCCTTGTTGGAGGCACCGGCGAGAGACACGATAATAGATCGCATTAAGGCCTTCCCATAAAGAAAAATGTGGCTGCACTGAAAAAGTTCGATTTGGTGGCACTATGACTCGATCCCATCAACGACGGAGGAGGTTTGTTATTATTAAATCATATTATTTCCTTCTCCATCATCATGAACATGAATACAACAATGAGCATACATCATACAAATGCTTTAATGAAATATCGAACTTCTCAAGCGAACAACTATAGCATAAAGAACATGGCAATACCAAGTGCTAGCATATCAACGGTGCATTACAATCATAGCATTTTATAATGATATCATGAAAATAAAGTAGTGACAAGGCATTATCAATACCAACATTCTAATTAGCATGGCAAAAGATATCATGAATACACAAGCATGCATGATAAGCATAACGAAATGGCTGCAAACGAAAATGATAAGAAACAACTGCAACAACACACACACACACACACACAACGTGCAAGCAAAGTCAACATGCAAGTTAGGGGCTCATGATAAGAGGTTGGCTTGCCTGGAGGTCGACAAACACTCCGGGAAGAAGTGTGAAACGACCGCCGAAAAATTTGTCGGAAACAGTTCTCTCTCGGAGGGGGCTACTTACGAGAAAGGGCAAAATGGTCATTTTCAGAATGTGCAAACATGGTGAAAATGATTCCATCAGAACAGGCTCGACAAAACGAAGACGTGGGATTTGGAATCACCTGATTTGGAGCTACGGGTAAAAAGGTACGGACATTTAAAGTTTAGGGACTAGTTTGTAAAAATATTTCTACAAACAGGTCCCTGGCACTTTAAACAGAACGCGTCTTTCTGAGAATACGTTATCATCGCAGGAAAACGGCTTCACGGCGGGGCGCCGCCACTTATCCACACTGGCATGAACCGGTCAACACGGCAGAGGCGAGGCCGGGGCCGGGCGCCAGGGTCGCTGCTAGATGGGGTCAGGGCAAGGCGCGAGGCCTGCCTGGCCAGGTCAACGCCTCCTCCTGGCCGTCTCCTTCTCCCCCCCGACGCGCGCCCACAGAGTAGAGGAAGGCCGCGCACCGGCGACGAGCCCCGGTGACACGGGCCACCTCCGGCGAGGCTCCGGCCACCGCGTGCTCCCCGAAGGGGTGCGCATCCATTCCCCCACTCCGAGGACTCCAAAAACAAGGGGAGCGACGGCGACCTCGAGCATGGCGGACGGTGATGTCGGGTGGGTTTTGAGAAGGCTCTATGGTCATGGAGAAGAGGGGAGGAGCTGCGGGATGACTCTCAGATGGAGGTGGAGGCCTCGGGTGGTGGGGGAACCGTGAGGAAAGCACGACATCGCTGGAATCGGGCAAAACCCGAGGCGGTGGCCATGGCGATGGGGAGGGGATGGAGAGCTCCTGGAGCTTAGGTGACTGGCTAGGGAGGGCGCTGCGAGAGAGGGGGAGCTACTGGAGTGCTCGGGGTCTCGGGGGAAGGCCTTTAAATAGGCGGGTGAGGGGATGTCGACCCTATCACCGCCGAACGAGTCCGGCCAGGGCTCTGGCACGTGCAGGGCTCACGGGGAGGGACGGGAAGGCAACGAGGGGGATCAAGACGAGCAGCAGAGGCTCACGGAGATGAGAGGCGCTCGCGGACGAGAGGAGGAAGCGGGCATCGACGAGGAAGAAGACGAGCTAATGGTGCACACTGTTCGACCTTTGGCACGGCTCGTCGGAGAAGAAAATGGAGGGGGGTAGCAGGAGGAAGAGGATGCTGCGGTGGTGTTGTAGGACATTAATGGCAAGGTCAGAGATGGTCGGAGCAGCGCTGCCGATGAGAACAGTGGCTAGACCACCGTTTTGGCTGGCTTCCCTCGTGATCACCACGGACATGGCACGCTCTGGAGTTTTTACTGGTGCCAGCTCATGTCTACCGCGTAGTCCTTCGAAGAGAGAGTGTTACTACAGTAAAGAAACTGGCAGTGACCAATTGAGCTGAGTAAACCAAGCTCCACAAGTTTGCTGTTGCAAACTTGGCCACACTCTAGAGAGTAAACCCGAGAGGGTAAAAGGTAAAATTGATGTCTAGGAGGCTTAGGGTAGCAAGGACTACGGTCCTGGTAATTATGAGATCAGTAGGACATAGATTTAATATAGTTGCAGTGTAACTACTAATTCTGGTCCAGAAACTAGATGATGAACAAGCACTCACTAGGAGTGTTGGATTGAGCTATAACTTAGCAAATCCTCATGATTTGGTCATAAGTAGATGCTGTAAAATATCACACCAAATGGGCTTGCTAAATTGGTACTTGCTTCATAAGCATCACTTTTGACCAGAAACTTGGGAAAATTCTAGGGAAACATTGGCTAAGTGAAATTAGCCAAACTCTTGGTTAGGTGAGTTAGATGGATAGGAGAAGGCTTAGAATTATTTTCAGCCATAATGGAGCAAGATAAAATATACTTGCTTCACTAACTGAAAAGTTGGACAGAAAGCAAGAATTGCTCCTGTACTCACATAGTTAAATGAAATGAACTGAATATGGGTGAAGTCTAATGATTTGGGATACTTGAGAGGATGGCAAAGTTTCATCCCATTTGGAAACTCTATGAAGGTACTTCCTTCACAAAGTGACAATCTGGTCAGAAACTTTGAAAAATTGCACAGGGAGCTAGGATGGTGGATTGAGCTCATCTTTGGTATCCTTGGGTGATTTGTAAAGTTTAATCACCCTACCAATTTGCATCTCAAAAGGAATTAGTAATAAGGCACTTCCTTTGTAAAATTTGAGAGAAGGCAGAAACTTGCATTGGATCGTGTGCCCAATTTTTTATCTGTGGAACTAGTGATTATATAGCAAGGACAAGCTCCACAATTTATGTGGGAATTTTATCTGCTACAAAAATAGTAGGTCCTTTAGAAAATGGCAGAAATGCAATATTGGCTTAAAATAGGAAAAGGCAATTTTCCTTATTTAATTATGGCCAATATCTTTGCCAGAGCTTGGATTAGGCATAAATATCAACTCCACCAATTCACATGAATTTAGTGGATGGCTAGCTATGCCTTTGGATTTTATTCCTCGAAAAGGCAAGAATAGGAATAAATCATAATTCAAAAATATTGCATGACACTTGGCAATATTTGTGTATATCCAAGGTTTGAAAGGATAGGAGGATCTCTAGGAACATATGGGATGATCAACAGACCAAGGAAAATGATAGCCCCTTTGAAATCACAAAGGCCAGATTCAAATTCCAAAATTTTGGAATTAGGGTTTGAGAGGGTTTCAGCTGATGCAACTAAGGTATTGCCCACTGAAAAGACATGAGCAAGTTTTGAAAGGTTGGAAATGACAGGAATTCTCAGGGTCATCCAACAAACTCAGGAGAAAGATTTTGAAAATGACTGCTAGGAAGGAATAACAGCAAAAAATTGATAACCCAATTTTGGGGCTGATACAGCTTGATACTACTGTGCCATTAGGTGAATTTCTTGATGAACAACTTGCTAGGGCTAGAGAGAATGGAATTCTTGAAATTGATATTATTGATGATAGTGATGATGAAGGTTCTCCCCCTAAATATGAATTGCCTGTTGTTCCTGAGGGTTATGTTATGGATGAAGAAACTGCTAGAGATTTTCTTGCTTGCAATGATAGATCTGATCTTAAGAAGTTATTAGCTAAACTGAAACAGAAATCTCTAAATGCTAAAATGAAATATGACCCTGCTTTTGCTACTTCACCTATCTTTGTTACCGATAAGGATTATGATTTCTCTGTCGACCCTGAGATAATTACTTTGGTTGAATCTGATCCTTTCTATGGCTATGAATCTGAAACTGTTGTGGCACATCTTACTAAGTTAAATGATATAGCCACCCTGTTCACTAATGATGAGAAATCTCGCTACTATTATATCCTTAAGATATTTCCATTCTCATTAAAGGGTGACGCTAAAACTTGGTTTAATTCTCTTGATCCTGGTTGTGTGCGTAGTCCCCAGGATATGATTTATTACTTCTATGCTAAATATTTCCCTGCTCGTAAGAAACAAGCTGCTTTAAGGGAAATATATAATTTTGTGCAAATTGAAGAAGAGAGTCTCCCACAAGCTTGGGGGAGGCTTCTCTGATTACTTAATGCTTTGCCTGATCATCCTCTTAAGAAAAATGAAATACTTGATATCTTTTATAATGGACTAACCGATGCTTCCAAGGACCACTTGGATAGTTGTGCTGGTTGTGTTTTCAGGGAAAGAATTGTCGATCAAGCTGAATTGCTATTTAATTATATGTTGACTAATGAAAATAATTGGACACTTCCTGAGCCAACTCCTATGCCAATTCCTGAGCCAACTCCTAAACCAACTCCGAAGAAAAGGGGTGTTCTATTTCTCAGTCCTGAAGATATGCAAGAGGCAAAGAAATCAATGAAAGAGAAAGGTATTAAAGCTGAAGATGTTAAGAATTTACCTCCTATTGAAGAAATGCATGGCCTTAATATACCACCTATCAAAGAAACACATGGTCTTGATAACCCGACACAGGTAGTAAAGATAAATTCTCTCTATAGATATGATAAAGTTGAAATCCCGTCTACTAAATTTGCTAGCCAATGTTTGGATGAATTTGATGACTTTATGGCTAGACAAGAAAACTTCAATGCTTATGTTGGTAGACAATTAAAACAAAATGCTTATATGATTGGACACTTGAGTGATTATATGACTAGAGTTAAAGGTGAACATAAACTCATTAGTAAATATGCTTCTATGGTTACCACTCAAGCAGAACAAGTACTTAAATCTCAAAGTGATTTGCTCGATGAATTAAATAATAAACATGACTTTGCTGTTAGAGTGGCTACTAGAACGGCTAAAATGACTCAGGAACCTTTGTATCCTGAAGGCCACCCTAAGAGAATTGAGCAAGATTCTCAGAGAAATAATGTCATTGCACCTAGTCCTTCTAAAAAGAAGAAAAGGAAAAATGATAGGACTTTGCATGCTTCTAGTGAACCTGTTGTAGAAACACCTGAGAATCACAATGATATTTCTATTTCTGATGCTGAGACACAATCAGGTGATGAACATGAACCTGGTGATGCCCCCGATTTAATCGTACACTAATCATACACGCAAATGTGTACGATCAAGATCAGGGACTCACGGGAAGATATCACAACCCAACTCTAGACACAAAATGTAATAATACAAGCTTCATATTACAAGCCAGGGGCCTTGAGGGCTCGAATACAAGCTCGATACACAACAGTCAGCGGAAGCAACAATATCTAAGTACAGACATAAGTTAAACAAGTTTTGCCTTAAGAAGGCTCACACAAACATCAACGATCGAAGAGGCGAGGCCTCCTGCCGGGGACCTCCTAACTACTCCGGGTCGTCGGCGGTCTCCATGTAGTAGCATCCATCGGCGGTGGCATCTGGCTCCAGGGATCCACCACCTGGTTGCAACAACCGGAAAGAAGAAAGAGGGGGGAAAGGGGGTAGCAAAGCAACTGTGAGTACTGATCCAAAGTACTCGCAAGCATCAGATCTATAATAAGTATGCATTGGTATCAAAAGGAAGGTTTGTATCTGTGGACTGAACTGCAGAATGCCAACATAGAGGGGGAAGGCCTAGCCTATCGAAGACTAGCATCTTCAAGCAGCTCCAAGCATCTTGCAGCATGTAGAAGAGTAAATAATAGCATTTTAATATTTAACAAACATGTTGTAACATCAACGCCTAGAGATCCTTCCTCGACTCCCTCCGAGAAAGCAATCCCGGAGCCACATATCCATCACATATCTCAAGTATCCAATTCTAGTTATATAAGATCCGGATACAAGTCTGAACGTCCATTACCGTGGACACGGTATTCGAATATATATCTTCCATGCAGGGGTGCACCACGTTACCCAACACACTCGATCACTCTGACCGGACACACCTTTCTGGGGTCAATGCCCGGCCTCGGAAGATCAACACGTCATAGCCCTACCTAGGCTCAGCAAAGAGGTCCCCGCCGGTCTACATCCTAAGCACTTTGGGGTCTGGGCCCATCGCTCGTTGCACTCCGGGTCGTTGTGCGCAAGGGGATACCAGCACCACCCGTGAAGTGGATAGCACGATCCGGCCCGGCCATAATGCTGAACTGGATGTCTGACAAAGCTTCGGTTGATACTGCGACATTGAGGCCCATAACTATTCTCGCGTGGTGGTGTGGGGACCCCGACTCATAAGTCGAGATCACCGAATGCACGTGTACAGTGATCCCAGAGATCAATGCTCACTGGACACACAGAAGCTGAATAACAAGAGTCTTACATCCATTCATACCGTCTTACACAAATAGTGACCATTATGGTCAAGTCTTACAATGATAAAGCCTTAAGGGCTGAACATCAAATGAAACATAAGCAGCGGAAATCGTCGTCGATAAGTAGAACCCATGCCATCGCCTTAACCCTCTGGGCATTACGATTGGGAAGCGTCCTAGTTCGCATGATCGTCTCCAAAGAACTCTTCTTGAACTCCGGTTCTTCCATGCACGGTCAATTAAATAACCAGTGGGAAGCCAATGAGTACTTTGAATGTACTACTTAAGCAACCCATGTTTTGGTTCAAGGTACAACAATGCATGACATAGGTAAATTTTGCATAAAGCTAGTTTTGAGTGCAATGACACGTTCAACATCCTATAAAGCATGCATCAAGAGAATTCAAGTAACCATGAGGACAGGTTATGGTTATCAACATAAATAGAGTGAGCACCAACCCATTTATCATAAGCAGTGGGCACCAACCCATCTCAATCGTGTCAAGTCCTTTGACTTGACCCAAGTCATTCCATCATCACACACTTTGGGTTTGTAAACAAGTGGGCGTAGCCCAAGAGCGGTTACCCAAGCTGTCCATGACCGTGGACACGGCTATTGAATAGTTTTACACTCTGCAGAGGTTGCACACTTTACCCACTAGATCCGGGAACTTCCGTGTCATCCACGACCAGCGGTACCTCAAGTACCGGGGTAAGCACCGATCACTACCTTTCCCTAGACGACACTAACATGGAGTCCACTCGATTAGTAGTAACCCCGTGCCAAACATTTCACATCATAAAGTTGTGGAGCCTCGCTCCCATATTCATCACATACCACAAGCACGGGTACCAGCGGTGTGTCCGGTGCCACTGTGAAAACAGTCATGGCCGCCCTACCTGGCACGACCCCGTCCCAAGAGAGAGCACCAACTCTCCCCCATCACTAGTAATGCGGGCTCCAAGCTAGTATCGGTCTAGGTACAAAATAATGCCCTTTCCCATATAAGGGTAGAGTGGTCGCGCATGTAAGGTTGGAATAACGGTCGCAACTCCGACCAATCCGTTTTGAAAACAACACACACTTTCCTTGGCACACCACTTCGTCATCAAGTGGTCACCCATCTCATCATCTCCCTCGGGCATAAGTGGCACCCGACGGGGTTTTCGAAAAGACTTTTGAAATCACTTTGCCTCCTTCACCATGCATAAAACCATCCCTTTTGCGTAGCATCTACATTTGCATCCTATCTACTCCCACCGGCATAACCCTCATAAGAAGGTAGGGCAATGCACAATGCAAGTATCAACAAGGAATGTAACCGAGGCAACCAACCACGTGGTTCACCATCTCATCATGATTCCGATGCAACAAGTATAACGAACTATATGGCATGTATAAGAAGGTTTCACAAACATGGTCAAAGGGCTGCTTTCCTTGGTTGGCTTGGTCTTCAAAGTCTTCAGGCCCTGCTCCTCCTTCTTCCTCAGCTACCTCGTCAAATACGGGATCTAACGTCGCAAGAAATTAACGGGAAAATAAGACAATAATAAAAACAGAAAAGTCATAGTGCTCAGAAAAATGTCAACTTATTTTTGTAAAATACTAGGAGGAAAGCTAGGAAGGGGACAACTTTTGGTTTTGGTTCTGGAGTAGCAGAATAGGAGATATGGATTTTCAAAGACATATTTAAATGCTAAAAATCACATTTAAATATTTATAGTAAAGGAAAGGTTGTTGGATTAGAATGAAAGTTGCACCATTAAATAGGTTGCAATATTCTAGGAATTTAGAAATTGGAATTAATTCATTTGGATAAATATTTGGCCCTGTGGAATTTTTGGAAAGAAGACAGAAAAAGAAAAAGAAAAATGGCGCTGTGCCACTGGGCTAGAGAGGCCACGGCAGCAGCAGGCCCAGAGGGGAAAACCAGCCCACGCGGCTGTCACGTCGAAAGCGTAAAGGCGAAATACGCCTTCACCGATAAGCGGATCGGTCTTGTGCAAGACACGCTTTTAAACTCGACGGTGGACCCCACCCGTCAGGGCGTGAGGCTGACGGGCCGGCCCGACGGCGGCCGTCGTCTACCTCCGGCCAGAGGCGACGGCGAGCTCGTCGGCGGCGATACAGGGCACGGGAAGGGACGTGGGTGCTACCGTTGGACTCAGGGTGGAGTCGCCGTTCGGGTGGTGGTGGAGACGGTCGCCGGAGTTGTCGTGGATTTGTCACGGCAGATGTCCTAGGGAAAGGACTTAGTCGTGGAGCCATCGCTACGAGTTTACTTGAAGGGGTTAAAGCGGACACAAAGACACAAGGGTTTATACTAGTTCGGCCCCTTCCGTGAAGGTAAAAGCCTACGTCTAGTTGTGATGGAATTGATGTGGTCTCGATGGCTAGGAGCAAACAAGCCGCCTAGGCTCGAGTTGTGGTTATCTGTCCTTGAACCGTCGCGGTCGCCCCTTATATACACGAAAGTGGCGCCTGTCGGTTCATAGAGTCCCAACCGGTTCATACTCGTATCCCGGTTGGTATCTCTCTATTCTAACTTACAATACAAGTTATACATCGGCCGGTTTACGGCTACAAGTTCTAAACCGACTACGGGCCTTGGGCCTCTCTCATTTATACCACTAACGGAGTTAACCCGGCCCAGCTGGCGGTTTACACCTAGTGGTAATATCTAACATTAGGCCCAGATTGATTTGAACTAGTTCATGTCAATCCTTCACAAAACTTGTATCTTGGACATCTTCTAGTGATTGGTAAACCGCCGTGTCGTCACCACTTCTGGTTACTGTAAACCGGCATGACGTCATCCTGTAATCTTATCATTTATAACGCCTTCTTTAAACGGCAGTTCCTGGATCCGCGCGCTTGACCTAGCTCTGTTGCTGTATAAATAGGACCGAAGGGTCATTTCTTTCTTTTCCCTTCGTCCTCTCTCCTTCGTCTTCCTCGCGCCGCTGGTCTTGGAGCTCCGCCACCGTCGTCGACTTCCGCCTCGTCCTAGGCCGCTACATCAACCTGATCGTACCAGAGCATTGCGGCCTCTTTCCGCGTCTTCTCCGTTCCCGGTAAGCTTCCTCCCTTTCTTGACCTAGATCTGTTCTTTAGGGTTCCAGTCCCGTGCTGTGTTCTTTGCATGTTCATATCTGTTATTTTGATTTTGAATGAATCCGTGAACTTGTGCTGCTTTTAATAGTGATCCTTGCACATCCGTTGTAGTCTTCTCATCTAAGCCCACAGATCTTCCGCATATACCTGCTCCATAGTTCACTTCTGTTTTTGCCTTACTCCTCGAAATATTTTACATTTTACGAAGCTCACGTTTGATCCGCAGCCATAATAGGATGTTGTGAAACTTGTTTCTGCATACTAATTATCCATAGCTTCAATCGCTTCCAAAGCCTAGATTAGGCGGTTTAACTTACCACAGGAAAAGACTGCTAAACCGGCACATATATATCATTAGTCCCCTTGTTGAACCGCCAGAATCCACCTGCTATCATATCACAGGAAAACGGTTTATAGACACGCCTCCGGTTTGTCATAACTTAGATCAACACCTTGTACCAAGCATGCTCTTGAACCGGATCAATTATTTCTTGTAGATCTTATCATGGCCAAACAAGTGTATGAATGCAAGCGGGTTCCTTCTCGCGTCCGAATCACGGTGAATGATCTAGTCTCGATTGGCACTTTAGATGATAAAAATACAGTCCTTTGGAGGGTCCACGGAGAGGAATGTCCTCCCACACCCCGGAAGGAGAAGTTGTGGTCTTCGCAGATCACACGGCGGGGCTTCAAACCGCCGGTTCAAAATTTTACTGGGGACGTGTTAGCCAATTTTCAGCTCCGCCCCGGGACATTGGCTAACTCCGTCACCAATTTATGCCACTTTCAAGTACTATCTCAAGTATATCTTCAAGAGGAACCTTCGCTGAACTGTTTAGAGACCTCTTCCATCTAAACCGTCGCCTTTGAATTCACCGACGGCCCAATCTGAATTGGGTGGCATGGCTATTCAAAGAGGAAGGAGATCACCTATCCCACGTCAAACTCCATACTCACCCCAAGGAGTGGAATGCGACTTGGTTTTATTGCAAAGATACTTCTCCTGAAGAGGAAAATCCCTTACCTGGCTTTCGTCTAGAGCAGCTAAGCAACACCCATCCGTTTCCACAAAGATTGAGCGCCAAAGATAGAAGCAAATATGCCCATAAAACTGTCCAAGCTCCGAGATTTTATGGCTAACGGTTTGACGGAATAGACCTTGCACGCTGTTGGTTATCATGGGGCATATCTGCCTCGAGCGGCGCTCGGTTTGATGTGCGATATCTTGTGATGTCGATGACCCACTCCGACACACCAAAATTCAACTCTCTAATGATGAAATTCTGAGACTCGGTAAAGAAGATCTTTGAATGAACGGAGCACCTTTGTGCTCAAACCGGTCTACCTCCTTCATGCACCACCAAAAAACCGCTGCGGTCGGTTTCTAGTTGTTCCATCATTAAACCTATTCTTGCTTCATGTGTCTAACATTTAATTATTTCGATCTAGGGTGATAATCCGTTTTGGAGCAAAAACTTTCACAAGATAAAGCGGAGAAAGCGAGGCGGCCAACCCGCCCAAGACCAAAGTTGTCAAGAAACCAGCTCATAAGAGAAAGACCATCGCTTCATCCGACCCAGCCATTGGCGATGATGTGGGTAATCCGGATCTTGAGGTAGAACTTGATTCTCTTGGCTTGCTTTTTACACGCCTTATTGATGATGATGCTTGTCGGGACGACGCCGAGGCCAACAATGCGAGGATTCGCCGAGGTAACTATTCTCTCTTCGATTCAGCAAATTTGCCTTTGCCAAAATTTCGCCGAGCAAACCGGAAAGTTAATTTTCTCACCCTCTTGCTTATTTGGATCCCAAATTTCTTATGAAGACGCAGACAACATGAAGCTCGCCGACAACCCGCACGATGGTCGGTAGTTACCTCTGCCGGCTTACCAAACAGCCCGGTTCGAAAGCGCCGCTCCGAGGTCTCCGACCTTTTTATTGCTTTAAATTCTAAAGCGGGTTTCTTCCGTCAACCTCTTAATCCGTCCGACTCCGATTATCAGGTCACTTCCCATTCATCCTCTGGTGAATCATCGGCCACTCAGTTACCACCATTGAAGATAGCCGCCGGGTAAGCCAAACCGACCATATGCTTCTAATATATTGTGTAATGGTTTATGCTTTTCACGACTCTTTGTCTCTTAGAACCAAACCGAAACCCAGCAAGAAGGCCCGTTTGGACAAAAGCGGTGAAGAAGATGCCGCCTCGAGATCATGAGAGAGCACGGATCTTGAAAATTTTGCCTCGAAGACATTCCCAATGTTCCTCCGCTACAAGATCTTTGTTATTCGAAGAGAGGCACATTAACACTTCAATCTCTGCCGATCCACCTGCCAGCACCGTCCGGTTTGATAAATCCCGATCCTGGCGACAAAGCGGCGTGCCCACACAATCCGTCGAATCCAAAGATGATGGCGTTGTGATTCTTGGTATGGGCCGTTCGAACCGGGAATCTGCAACTTTAACGAGCTGCTTGTAAAGAAGATTTTTCGCTTTGAATAAAGGAAAATGGGATGTTGAACTGGAAACATATGCTGCTCTGAGCGCCCAAGACCTTCATTCTGGCTATTTAAACCAGCTTTATACTAGCCGTGACTATGAAGCTGGCCTGGTCAAGTTAATGAGGGACAAGTTTGAGGTAACCCACTCCTTTACTTACTGCCATTATATCAGCCCTTCTAGCCCCCAAGGGCCGGTTAATCTTGATCAAACCGGGACTTGAATATATTCTTTAACAATTTTGAAATCCACCTGCGTAGCCCCCAAGGGCCGGTTTATCTTGACATGTTTAAACCGGGGCTTCAATAAAAATTGTCCTTGGAAACATACGTAGATCAAATAGCCATTAGCCCCCAAGTGCCAAGTTGAATACTTGTATTGAGCTTGGGACTTTGCCATCTAGTAGTAATATAAAAATCGAAGGTGCATTAGCCCCCAAGTGTCAAGCATATAACTTTGTTGTGTGGTTGAGACTTTGACTTTCTTGAACTGCTTGTTGAAAAACTGTCTATATGCAGGCTGAGGTGAAAATCAAGGAGGACCGGATTGCCGATTTACAAGAGGCGTTGAAAACCCAGCAGGCCGAAACAGAGAAGGCCAGGAAAGAATTAACTAGTGTCTTGAACGCCACTGAACAATTGAAGGAAGGCTTCAAGAAAGAACAGGCTAATTGGGCCACTAAGAAGGCCAATTTAATTAAACGAGCAGAAAATGCTGAAGCTGCCCTTAAACCGGTGGTAGATGATCTGACAGCCGTAAAGCGGCAAGTACACTCCATGACCGCGGCAATCTTTGGTAAGCTCCTTTGAATAGTTGTGATGTTTTGAACCTGCTGTAGTATAAATCCGGTTTGAAACTAACTATTTATTGTTGTAGGCACATGCATTGGGCACTTAGGAAACGATGTGCGGAAGAAGCGAAGGTTGTCTACACCTTAGTAGAACAGCTATATACGAGCCACAGATCATCACCACAGCCTCGCATAATAACCCGGCACCTTCCTTAATCCAAGATACTCTGAACGGTTGTCCATGCTTCTGCCGGATTGAGGAGGTGAAGAAATCTCTTTGCCCGAACAGGAGCTATTAATGCTTTGATCCGAGCCAAGGCATGGGTACAGATTTTGACCACGTGGAAGCAGCTCAAGGCTACCCGGTGTGAAGGAAGATGGTTCTGATTTTAATGAAGAGGATTTACGGGCTATAAACCGTGCAGTGCGCCCTCTGGCTTGTCAGCTGGCCAAAGAAGCAGATTTGGAGCATTATCAAGCACAATACAATGACCAGAATAAGCGAGTGCCTGCCCCAACTTTTCAAGCGGAAAATCTGATCCCTCCAATCCGTAAGCATACTTACGCTCCTGATATTGAAACGTCTTCCCTGATCCATGAAGAGGCTGTTTTCCAAGCGTTAATGGGAATCATTGGACCCTTGTTGATTTCAGCCAATGGGTAGAGACGAGGAGGTCAAGCGGCGGAGGATGAAGAGCAGGCTTGAACCGGAGGCCGGTTTAAATATCTGTCGTTGGCGGTTGCCCAAAGAACAATGATCTTACTTGGGCACCGTGTTGCCTTGTAATAACTTTAGTTAATACTTCTGTTTTGAATATGCCTTCGTGCATAAGTGGTGAAACTTTTGCTTGATTCGTACTTCCTGCAACCAGAAAAATTTGAACCTCGGTGGCGGTGATACCGCCATCCGGTTTATGATATTGAATATATGTATCAGAAATCCAACAAATATGTGATACAAATACCTGCCATGTCTGGGCATGAAACTAGCATAGCCAAGCTTAAAGCGGAGGCCTTAGAAACCATTACCGTCGGTAAAGCGGGAAGAGAACAACTCCCATATAAATCGTGCTGAATCAGCACAAGCCCCCTTGTTATTCAATGATGATAACAAGAAAAAGGTAAACCGGGCAGATAATCTCGGAGTAAGATTTAACGTGTTACATCAATTTGTAATTGACAGTTGAACCGGATAAGCGTTGTCGGTTTAAAAACGCAACAAAAATCGAATAACAATTATGAAAAAATATGGAAACAGAGGCAACAACTTTTTGCAAAAGAAAAGCTTTACTGAGCTGGTCAGATGGCATTACCATGGTCAGACGCAACCAAGCTCCCCGAAGGCGTAGCGATGGTGCCAGTCGGCCAGGTCCCCAAAAGACTCGTGGCATTACGCCGGCCAAGTGGCATGACATTGGTTCGGGTTCGACCAAGCCCCCAAATGACTCTAAGGCCTGTAGGCCGACCAAGAGGCGTGACCGGTTCAGACTTGACCGTGTCCCCAAATGATCTGGTGGCTTTCGCCTATCAAGAGGTGTTGCATTGGTTCGGACACGACCAAGCCCCCAAGTGATAAAAATAAATGTCAAGGGGTAAACGGAGGCGCTTTAAAAGCAGAATCACTCCATGTAACCACGCATGATGAGAAAGACAGAGACCCGCTTTAGCCGAGGCTCGGTTTTATTATATCGAAGATAATATATACATTGTCATGATATGTACATAAATAGAGCCGATGGCTCAAGTGTAGTAAGGCCGAAGATGAGCTATGTTCCATGGCATGTTGGTCTCCTCCTCTGACGTGCGTGAGTCTTGATGCTCTCGAATATCAATCGATAGTATGACCCGTTGTGCAGATTCTTGCGACCACAAAAGGTCCTTCCCAAGGTGGGGATAACTTGTGCATATCATGTTCGGTCTTGGATGAGCGAAGCACCAAATCTCCTTCTTGAAAGGTTCGGTTTTAACCCGGCGATTGTGATAACGCGAAGATCTTCTTTGGTAAATCGCCGAGCGAGCAGCTGCCATATCACGCTCCTCATCCAATAGGTCCAAAGCATCTTGCCGTCTTTGTCTCGTTGTCGCTTCAATATAAGCCGCCACACGAGGCGAATTGTGCGGATATCGCCGGGAGAAGCGCCTCTGCTCCATAGACCATGAAGAACGGTGTATATCCGAGTGGACCGGTTTGGCGTAGTATTGATACTCCATAGCACCGATGGTAGCTCTTCAACCCAGCACCACTGGTGTGCTCTACAGCGGGACCATAAGCGGGGTTTGATGCCTCGTAAGATCTCTTGATTAGCTCGTTACGCTGTCCGTTGGACTGGGGTGAGCCATCGACGACACGCCCGGCGGATGTGCTCACGTTCACGAGAACTCTTTCATAGCACCCTTGGATAAATTAGTACCATTGTCGATAATGATCTTGTGTGGAAAACCAAACCGAAGATCACCTTTTGATGAAGCGCACCATTGTTGCTGCATCGCACTTATTCGTGAGCTCGCTTCAACCCACTTGGTAAATTTGTCTCAGCCACCAAAAGGTGGGTCTTCTTATCCTTGGATCGTTTAAAGGGTCCAACCATATCCAGCCCCAAGTTGCAAGCGGCCACGTTATTGGGATCATCCTCAACTCTTGTGCGGTACATGAGCACGCTCGAAAATTTCGACATCCATCACACCGTTTAACCAAGTCCTCCGCATCGGCGTGTCTTTGTCAACCGGTAAAATCCGTGGCTAAACGCCTTTGCCACGAGACTTTGAACCGGCGTGATGTCCACAATCCTTCATGGATTTCTCTTAAGATTTCATAGCCTTCCTCGGGAGAAACACAACGTTGAAATGCCCACGATACCTTTGCAATGATGCAACTCACCATTAAGAATCGTCATAGACTTGGGCGCCGGATTATCTGCGGCCGAATCTCATCTTCCGCAATTCCTCGAGTCATATACGCAAGAAAAGGAACCGTCAATCCGGAATAGCATGTAGTGCTGCCACCAATTGGGCCTCCGGATCGAATAGCCAAATCCGCTTCACACAGGAGCCGCGGCGACGGGTTGTGCAATACGTCCAAAAGACATTAAGCGGGACGGTTTACGCCGAGAACCCAACCGGCTTAAAGCGCCCGCCGCTTCATTCTTCCGGCGATCCACATGATCCACTTGATAACCCTTGAAGCAACCCGCAATATTATCCACTTCCGATGATATGCGCCATAAGCGGTCCTTAGAATCCCAAGTGCGGATACTTGTTGGGCCACGGTCCGAGTCACCAAAGCACTTAACCGGCTTAAGTTCATCTCTTTAGCCATCCGGAGACCATGGAGCAAGGCTTCAGTACTCAGCTGCATTATTAGTACAAGGGAACATTAAGCGGAGAACATAACAAAACTTATCACCTCGCGGGGAAGTTAAAACGACTCACCCCGATCCTTCAACTGCTGGATCCATCGAAATGAATAGTCCAATACGTGTGATCCGGCTTCTCCTCTGGTGCTTGTAACTCTGTCCAATCATTAATGAAATCAACAAGTGCTTGAGACTTCACGCTGTCCGTGGTATATACTTTAGTCCATGCGCCCAAGCTCTATGGCCCATTTGGCAATCCGACGATCGCTTCCGGTTCGTATGATATCCCCAAAGGAGCTAAATCGACCTTCGTGATAGGGTGCCCTTGGAAATCTGCTTCAATTTCCGGTCGCCATGAAAACACCATAGACTAGCTTCGCCAATGCGGATACCTTTGCTTGGACTCAATAAGCACCTCATCGATATAATAAACCGCCGTTGAACCGGATATTCCTTGCTCGCCTCCTTGCGTTCCACCACAATAGCCACGCTTAATCTTTCGAGCATTGGCTGCAACATATAACAACAATGGCTCCTTGTCAACCGGAGCCGCAAGAACAGCGGATTGGCCAATTGCCGCTTTAAGTCCTCAAATGCTTCATCGGAAATGGACTCGAGATGAAATTATCATCTTCCTCAAAGCATCTGGTACAAAGGATGGCCTTTTCTCCGAGGCGGTGATAAACCGCTCAACATGGCGATTCTACCCACCAAGCGCTGAACATCATTGATACACCGGTTTAGCCAAGGAAGTAATAGCTTTACATTTCTCGGATTAGCCTCAATTCCTCTGTTAGATACCAGGAACCCCAATAACTTGCCTGCCGGAACACCAAAGACGCACTTGGCCGGATTAAGCATCATCTTGTAAATGCGCAAGTTGTCAAAGGTTTCCTTCAAATCATCCACCAGTGTCTCCTTTTGTCTTGATTTCACTACAATATCATCCACATAAGCATGCACATTGCGGACGATCTGTGTATGCACGAGCAATTTCTACACACGCCGATAAGTAGCTCAGGCGCTCTTGAGCCCGAAAGGCATAGATACATAGCGAAGGCTCCAAAGGGAGTGATAAGCGTTGTTTTCTCCTGGTCCTTAACCGCCATTTTGATCGATGATATCCGAGTACGCATCAAAAAACTTAAGCGCTCACTGACTGCCGTGGCATCAATAATCTGATCAATGCGGGAGGGCGAAAGGATCCGCCGGACAGGCCTTGTTAAGATCATGTAATCCACACACATCGCCAAGTGCCATTTTTCTTAAGGACCAGCACCGGATTAGCAAGCCACTCTGGATGAAACACTCAACGATAAAGCCGGTGCCAAAAGCCTCGCCACTTCCTCTCAATGGCTTTGCGCCTTTCTTCGTTAAACCGGCGGAGGAACTGTTTCACGGTTTATACTTAGGATCCACATTAAGTGTGTGCTCGGCGAGTTCCTCGGACACTGGCATGTCGGATGGCTTCCATGCAAAGATATCCCGATTCTCACGGATGAACTTCGATGGAGCGCTTTCCTATTTCGGATCCAGTTTGGCATCGACAAAGAATCGCTTGGACGAATCGCCTGGCACGAAGTCAACAAGTTTGGTCTCAGCTGCCGATTTAAACTTCAGATCCGATTCATGCTCTGTAGTTGGCTTCTTTAAAGGGGTCATATCTGCCGGATCAACATTGTCCTTATAGAACTTCAACTCCTCCGTGGCACAGACCGCCTCTGCATAAGCTGCGTCACCTTCCTCACATTCCAAAGCGACCCGGCGGCTTCCATGCACCGTTATCGTTCCCTTGTAACCCGGCATTTTGAGCTGCAAGTAGATATAACAAGGTCGTGCCATGAACTTAGCATAAGCCGGCCGCCCAAACAAGGCGTGATATGGACTCCGGATCTTCACTACCTCAAAGGTTAATTTTTCGGACCGGGAATCGTGTTTCGTCTCCAAAAGCCACATCGGGGCTATCTTACCAACAGGATATGCAGATTTGCACAGTACTACACCGTGGAACCTTTGTATTGACGGTCTCGAGATCCTTGTGCGTTAGACCCATGCGGCGGAAAGTTTCATAATATAGTATGTTAATACTGCTTCCTCCATCCATAAGTACCTTGGTGAACTTATAACCCCCCACCTGAGGGTCTACCACCCATGCTAGCTGGCCTGGATTATCAACCCGGGGGGGATGGTCCTCTCTGCTCCATACAATAAGCTGCTTTGACCAGCGTAAATAACGCGGCAAGGCCGGTTCAACAGAGTTCACTGCGCGCTTGTGAAGTTTCCGGTCGCTCTTATCCAAGCTAGTCGTGAAAACATGATATTGCCCATTGTTCAACTGCTTTGGTTGGCTCTGATAACCTGACTGTTGTTGCTGCTGCTGGCCGTTCTGATTATTCGGGTTATTGTGACCGCCCTGATTAAGACCTGAACCGGAAGCCCCATCGTGACCCGGCCCGTGGAAACCGGATCCTGAACCGCCACCGACCCTCGGTCGCATCGGAAGGCATTAGAATTTTGAACTCTGCATAATATAACAATCTTTCCAGAGATGGGTAGTGGCGATTCTTCGTCCCATGCTTGGGGCAAGGTTGATTCAACAAGTAATTCAAGCGGCTCGCATTAGGATTGGGACCCCATTACGATTAAGCTTTGCCTCTGCTGCCCCTATCT
This sequence comes from Aegilops speltoides, assembly GCA_021437245.1. Lineage (NCBI taxonomy): Eukaryota > Viridiplantae > Streptophyta > Magnoliopsida > Poales > Poaceae > Aegilops > Aegilops speltoides. The sequence goes on from CM038143.1 coordinate 306,789,419, forward strand.
GTGCATTAGTATTGGCCACGAAATCCATGTTACCATCCGCTGGCGCTTGCCTCCGTTCCATGACCCGCCGGTTTGTCTTGTTGCCCTTGAGTTGCCATTCTTCTTTCCCTTCTGCTTCATCATCGTCGCCTCGGGATCCTTGGTGCTCGTCTCGAATCAGCATACTTCACCAAAGCGCCATGAGGGTTCCCATGTCATTCTGTAACCGCTTCATGCGCCCTAATTTCAATTTCAAAGGCTCAAACCGGCAGTTGCCTTCTAGGGTTAAGATTGCGAATCGGCGTTAATCCCGCCGACGGGTGCAAAATCTCCAAACACGGCGTATCCAACGGGTTGTTGATTCTCCTTCCTCTGGACACAAGCCGCCAGTCTACTATGGACTTGGGCTGCTTACATGTATCCTTGAAATTCTGGATAAACCGGGCCAAGAATGGGCCCATGAGTGATAGAATTGGGCGGTAGGCTCTTCAACCAAGCACGAGCCGTGCCTTCAAGCATCATGGTGAAGTATTTTGCACACGCGGTCTCATCCACATCTAGCATCTCCATGGCCATCTCATAACTTTCAACCCACGCTTCAGGGGACAAATCGGCGGGGTAATTCGGCACCTTGCGTGGACCCTTAAAGTCTTTAGGCAGGCGTACATTGCGTAAAGCGGGGATCAAACAGGGCACCCCTAAAGCGGATGTGACTCCTGGTCCTGCGAAGGTGGTAGGGCGAACCGGTGTATGTTGACCCGCGTCATCCTGCGCTGCTAATTCGGCCTCCCTTCGTGCCCGGGCCCGATCCACCACCTCCTGAGCATCGCGAACGCCACCTGTCAGGTTATTGCCACGGCCCGCTTCACGGTCCCGCGCATTGCTTGATATGGCCGGTTCATCCACGCGCCTGCTATAGCTCCGGCTTGGACGGGGCGTAGAGTGAATCCGATCACGGCTATACGAATATGCTTCCTGTTGAATCGGTGCCGAGAAGCTCCTTAACCCGCCGCGTCTCATCGCTATGCGGGGAATCTCCTTGACAGGATAGCTTCCAATCGGTGGCGGCTGCAACAAGGTTGTCCATAGGATTAGAATAATGACACAGGGGTGTATCGAACCGCGGAGGAACCACCATGTTCTGCCGAGGAGGCTCCATCGGTAGCGGTTGGACCGTCGCTTCTGGTCCCGTGCCTCAATCCGGTTTGCCTCCCGGTGCTGGGGCGGATTACTGGGTCCAGCTCATGGGGTCTGAAAGAGATTTCTGGGATCAAATCCTAACGGTAGGCGTGATCTATACTTCCGCTTCAACACCTCTGCGACTTTTCTGGTCAAGCATGAGTTTGTAGGCTGGGCATCCAGGCGCCCGCTCTGCAGCCATCCACTTTTTTTCGCCGCTAGATCCGCTTTGGCTGCGTGATCTGCTCCTTTACCTTCGCAATTTCGCATTATGGGCCTCTGATCCGCCGGGTTGTCTCTCGCCATGAGCGCAGCTAGTGCATCAAACAGTGCGATAGAACTTGAACGGCGGGTGCTCGGTCCTCCTACCCCTGCATCCTTCACCGCCGCTGCTGATCCGGAAAGCATCGCTGCAGTTAGTTGAAGAGTGGTTATTTGCTGCATCGCCATGAATATTCCAACCTGGTTGATCGGCTTGGGGGTCCGGAATACTGTCGCCATCGGAACAGCCCCTGATCATATCGTCCTGCAACTAGTACAATGACTCAGTCTCTCCTGTTGAAGATTCGTCGCCGGAATAGACAACAGTCTCACTACCGTGTTCTGAACCGTCCTCGCGTTCTCCTCCGTGGACAACTCCAACAAAGACACGCTTCATGGCCGGTTTAACCCGGGTAGGTCGCGACGCTGAGCCGTCTCGGCGAGGTCGGTGCAGATGTCGGCTCAGCCCGTGCTCCCGATCTTGCCGATGAAAACGTGTATGCCACCAAAGGGGACCCGGTACCCGTACTCAATTGAATCGGCCTCGGGACCCCATCCTGCGTCGTCGATGTAGATCCGGCCACGACGACTCTTGGTCATCCGGCCCACGACGTAGCCTTCAAGTCCTTTGAGCTTGCCCTCCAAGATCGTCAAACCATCGTGCTATAGCCCCACGGTGGGCGCCAACTGTCGTGGATTTGTCACGGCAGATGTCCTAGGGAAAGGACTTAGTCGTGGAGCCATCACTACGAGTTTACTTGAAGGGGTTAAAGCGAACACAAAGACACAAGGGTTTATACTAGTTCGGCCCCTTCGGTGAAGGTAAAAGCCTACGTCTAGTTGTGATGGAATTGATGTGGTCTCGATGGCTAGGGAGCAAACAAGCTTCGCCTAGGCTCGAGTTGTGGTTATCTGTCCTTGAACTGCCGCCGGTCGTCCCTTATATACACAGTGGCGCCTGTCGGTTCATAGAGTCCCAACCGGTTCATACTGTATCCGGTTGGTATCTCTCTATTCCTAACTTACAATACAAGTTATACATCAGGCCGGTTTACGGCTACAAGTTCTAAACCGACTACAGGCCTTGGGCCTCTCTCTGTTTATACCATTAACGGAGTTAACCCGGCCCAGGCTGGCCGGTTTAAACCTAGTGGTAATATCCCCAACAGGAGTGGTCTGCTTCGCCGGCGACGAGGTCACGCGGCGGAGGCGCTTCGGGCGTCGGTGGCTCCGGCCGTTTCCGGCTGCAAAACAAGGGGGAAAGAGAGGGGAAAGGATCAGTGACGCCTCATGGTTCCAGATCGAGAGAGAGCTGGGGCGGAGAAGGCCGATACCGCGTGGACGCCGACGAGCCGAGGCGGCGGAGCTCGAGCTCGATCTCAAGCTCGGGCGGCTCTGGAGAGGAAGGAGTGGTGCGGGAGGCCGATTGGGAGTGTGGAGGGGCGACAGGGAGGAAGAGAGAGGCTCGGGGTCGCCTTATATAGGCTGGCCGAGGTCCACCGTAGGCGTGGCCTACGGGTGCCCGCGGGATCGGCTCTGGTGGCCGTTGGAGGAGGGTTGGAGCTGTCCACGGTGTTCGTGGGGGTGGAGTTGGGCACCAGGGAGAAGGAGAGAGAGCGGGGAAAGGCTCTGGCGCTCGCGCGTGTGAGGTCGGGCATTGGCCGAGCCGGGCGGCGCTGGGCACGCGTCGCAGGAGGTGAGAGAGAGGGAGAGACAAGGGGCCTGCACGGTGGCGTGTCGCGGACGTCGAGGGCCATCGGTGGGCGCTGGGGTAGCACGAGGTGGTCGGGGACGCAGGCGCCAACGGTCGGGAGCGCGATGACGTGCTCCAGAGCGCGACTTTGGCCGGCATCCGCGGCTTTCCCGCGTCAAGCGCACGTCCACTTGTGTCTGGGAGCTACAGTGGGTGTGGACAAAACTAGGAAGGAGCCTTGGATGCTCTGGAGGGCCGAGGGGAGAGAGAGGGGCTGTGAGAGAGAGAGGAAACTGCTGTCCAGAGAGGACAAATGAGGTTTCCCCCTCCTTCCTCTTTGCTCCCTCGGGCAGAAAAGCATCCAAGTTACAGAGGGGAACGAGGAGGGGTTGTGGTAAAAAGATAGGCTCAAGGAGATTAGTGGAAGGGGCTGGAATTACCATTCTAAAATTCCTCCAGAAGATGTTTGATGATGTTTTGGATAAGCTAATGACTTCCACTGGCCTTGGTAGTCCATAGGGTGAAATGTCACATATAATTAGGGCCTTCCACCCATTTTGAGCTTATTTGGACAAAGTTGCCAATGTAACTCTTGCAATCCCTAGAAATGGGCAGGAATGGATTTGTGTAGATCCAGTGGAGTAGATCACTTCTCCTTGATGCACCACTTGGTGTGGTAGCCTTATTTGGTCATGTGATCAGGCTCACCAAAGTTGGGGTCTTGGAGAAGAAGTTGGTAGTACAAAGTAGTTCAAGTTTGATTCTGGTCAGAGAGGGTTTTGTGGCCCTTTGACCAAGATTTCCTCTTCTCCAACCTGTGCCATTTGGTCTAGATGCATCATTAGACCATTGGAGCATGATCACCAAGTTTGAGAACATTTGGACATATTTGGCAATGTAAAGTTGCTCAAACTTCAGAATGGACAGAAATGGTTTTGAGGGGATTTGATGATGTTATCTTGTTCTCCAAGTCATGAGACTTGGCAAGATCATCTAATATGTCATATGTGACATGATAGAATTTCCTTGGAATTTATGGAGAATATTTCCTTTGTAAATATTTCAAAAGCTTGAAATATCCAGGAAGGGTTTTGGAGGGATTTGACCAATATTTTGAACATGACCATGTGTTGAAACTCTTATATATGGAAAATATATGTCCACTTGAGTTTCCCTAATTTTTGTCAAATATTTTTAAAACAATAAAATAATTTTTCCCTATTAAAGACCATTTCTGGCCTTAAGAAAAAGCTTTTAAATAAAATAGTAAAACAACTTTTAAAATTATATTTTTGTGGTTTCTGGATATCCTATATCCAATACGAGTCAAATATATTTTTGGAAATATTTTTACGGCCCTTAATCAAGTACTTGTAGTGCAAACCTCAATTCAGGGTTTTTTTTTGGAAAACTAAATTTAGGAAATGCTTTCTGGCCAAATTATTTTTGTAAGAAAATTCCATATTGCACTATACACATGGCATGGTCATTGGGCAGGAGTTTGGGGCAAGGAGATGAAATATAGAGGGTAGAGTAGTTGACTTTAAGAAGCACTTGAAAAGAAGCACAGAGAGAAAATCAACTCCAAAGAAAAGCCAAATAATGCAAAAAGTTTTTGTTGGTCCAAATTTTCATGCTTTATTAATGAAAATGAAATGTTACAAAATACAGGGTGTGACAGACCTACCCCCCATACAAGAATCTCGTCCCCGAGATTCCTAAACTAGGCTTTAAAGAAATACGGAAACTCGGATCTAAGGTAGTCTTCACGCTCCCAAGTTGCTTCTGCTTCAGTGTGGTTGCTCCATTGGACCTTGAAGTACTTGATGGTGCGGCTTCGAGTGCGTCGCTCAGCCTCATCCAGAATGCAGATGGGCCTCTCTCGGTAAGTCAAATCAGGCTGCAGGTCAATGGCTTGGTGATTGACGTCCTTGTAGAGGTCAGGCTTGTCTGGAACTTGGAGACACTTCCGGAGTTGTGACACGTGGAACACGTTGTGCACATCAGAAAGTTCAGGTGGAAGTTCCAACTGGTAAGCCACTTCTCCTCGTCGTTCAGTGATCTTGAAGGGGCCAATGTATCTCGGAGCGAGCTTTCCTTTGACATGGAAACGCTGGGTTCCTTTGAGAGGGGTGACCCGGAGATAGACATGGTCTCCAACTCGGAAGTTTATGTCCCTACGACGTGAGTCGGCCAGTAGCTCTTTCATCTTGACTTGGCGGACTTGGACGCTCTCGACAAGCTGGACTTGCTCTTCCGCTTCACGAAGGATATCGGGCCCAAAGACAAGTCCTTCTCCGGTCTCGACCAATTGAGGGGTGTCTGGCACTTCGCCAGTATAACACTTCAAATGGTGCCATCTCAAGGCTTGCTCGATAACTGTTGTTGTAAGAGAACTTCGGCGAAGGGAGGCAATCTTCCCACTTAGCTCCATAAGCTAAGACACGTGCTCGGAGCATGTCTTGAGTATTTGATTTACTCGTTGCATCGACCTCCGGCCTGTGGGTGGAAAGCGATCTTTGAAGGACAACTTGGTCCCCATGGCCTCCTGGAATTTCTTCCAAAACCTTGAGGTGAACTGGGTTCCTCGATCTGACACAATCTCCTTGGGAACACCATGAAGGCTCACGATTCGGTTGATGTAGAGACTGGCTAACTGGTTCCCCTTTAGGTCGTCTTGACAGGAATGAAGTGGGCCACCTTGGTCAAATGGTCAACGATGACCCATATTGAGTCATGTCCCTTGCTTGACCTGGGTAAATTGGTGATGAAGTCCATCCCGACTTTGTCCCACTTCCATTCAGGCACCTTGAGGGGTTGCAACAATCCAGTGGGTCGCTGATGCTCAGCTTTGACTCTCTGGCATACGTCACATTTTGCAACATAGGTGGCTATCTCCCTTTTCATCCCGTGCCACCAAAATCTTTCCTTCAGGTCTTGATACATCTTGGTTCCTCCAGGGTGGATGGAATATGGGGTGTCATGAGCTTCTTTCAAGATCAGGTTCTTGAGCTCAACCTTGTTGGGCACGCAGATGCGATTCCCAAACCACACAATTCCTTCCTCATCCTCTGAGAATCTTGAGGCTTTGCCTGCCTTGATCTTCCTCTTGATGCCCTCAATACTCTCATGTCCCTTCTGAGCTTCCTTAATATCCTCCATCAAGGTAGGCTTAACTTCGAGGTTGGCCAAGAATCTCGGTGCAACCAGCCCAACCCAAGCTTTCAAGTTCTTCATACAAGGCGGTAGCTTGTGCTTTAGCATAGCATTCAAGGAGCAAGCCTTCTGCTCAACGATCTGCTACCACATTAGCCTTTCCAGGTGGTATTGAACACTCGTGCCATAATCCTTTATCAACTCCAGCCATCTTCTCGCCTCATGTTCAATTCCTTTGAGTGAAAATATACTTCAGACTTTTGTGATCCATGTATATCTCACATCGCTTCCCCAAGAGGTAATGTCACCAAGTCTTGTGGCATGAACCATCGCTACTAGCTCAAGGTCATGAGTAGCATAGTTCTCTTCGTGAGGTCGAGTTGCCTTGAAAGGTAGGCTACGACTCGCCTTCTTGCATCGTAACACCTCCAGTCCGGTTCTTGACGCATCACAATATATCACAAACTCCTTGTGTATATCTGGCGTGGCTGTAATCGGGCGATGGTCAGCCTCTTCTTCACTCTGGAAGCTCTCTTCGACTTCAGCGTCCATTCGAACTTTTTGTCCTTCTTCAAGAGCTGAGTCATGGGTGGGCAATGCTTGAGAATCCTTCAACGAACTTGCGGTAATATCCCGCGAGTCCGAGGAAGCTTTGACTTCCTTTACATTGCTTGGAGATTGCCATTCACCACGGCTTCAATCTTAGCAGGTCGATCGACAATCCCTCTTCGATTAAAACATGACCCAGAATCCAACTTCACGCAGCCGTAATTCACACTTGCTGAACTTGGCATACAGCTTGGTGCTCTCGAAGCTTGTCTAGGACCATCCTCAAGTGTTGCTCGTGCTCTTCTTCCGACTTCGAGAAGACAAGAATGTCATCAATGAAGACAACGACAAACTTGTCCAAATATTCCATGAAGACCTTATTCATGAGATACATGAAGTAAGCGGGGCATTGGTCAATCCAAAGGACATGACCGTGCACTCATCTGAGCCATATCTGGTTACAAATGCCGCCTTCGAATATCTTGGGGTCTGATTTTCAGTTGGTAGTACCCAGATCTGAGGTCGATCTTGGAGAACACCTTGGCCCCATTGAGTTGATCAAACAGATCTTCAATCTTGGGAAGGGTACTTATTATTGATTGTAACTTCGTTGAGGGAGCGGTAGTCAATGCACGTTTAATGGTACCGTCCTTCTTTGCCACAAAGCGAGCAGGTGATCCCCAAGGGGAGGCACTAGGCGGATAAATCCTTCCTCAATTGCTCTTCCAAATGCTTCTTCAATTACGCTAACTCCTCCGATCCCATTCTATAAGGCTTCTTATAGATGGGTCCTGCTCCGTATGAGCTCAATGATGAACTCAATGTCTCGGTCAGAGGCATTCTGGTAGTTCATCGGGAAAACATCGGGATATTCAGAGACTAAGCACTGCTCCAATCCAACTTCAGACAGTTGACTTGGTTGGCTTGAGCAGAGGAGGAGTTGGAGGCAAATTTAACCGACTCCTTGGTCATTGGTCATAGTGACGATCCGGTTGGCGCAATCAATCAAGCCTTGGTGCTTGCTGAGCCAATCCATTCCCAAGATCACATCCAAGCCTTGTGATTTTAGGATGATAAGGTCGCTAGGAAGTCTACCCGTTAATGATAATCCCGACTCCTTTACATCCTATCTTGGCTCTCATCTCTGCTCCGGGGTTTGTACCACCATAGGGTTATTCGAGGTGTAGGGGTCATGCCACTTTTAATGCAAAACTTTGGGTGACAAAAGAATGCGTGGCTCGAATCAAACAAAACAGATTATGGTGCTGAATTGACAAGGAATTACCCAAGACGACGTCCGGTCTTCTGGGCTTCTTCTGCGATGACATGATTCACACGACCCTGCCGTTGTTGGGCAGGTTGCGGGAGCTTGGTTCCTTGGTGGCATTCCACGGCCTTGTCACCGGTTCTGCGCATTGGGGCGCAGGCGTCGGGCTTCTTGTTGGGGCAATTCTTGGAGTAGTGTCTCGCTATCCACATCCAAAGCAAGTGACTTGGTTGGGGATGATGCCCTTGCCAAACATTGTTATTGGGGTTGTTGTAAGCTGGCTGGGGTTGGCATCTCGCGGAGGTGGATAGTTGGTGCGGGTGCAGGAGCTCTTGGTTCTTGATAGGTTGGCTTGACCGGGCTGGCTGCCAAGGGTGAGGCTTCAGTTCTTTGGAGCTACCCTTGCCGATCATCTTGCGCTTACGAGTGTCATCCAAGGCACGCCGCTTGTCCTCAAGCATGAGTGCCTTGTTCACCAGATCGAGGAAAGGTCGGGCGATCGCACACAACAAGCTTAGCACGCAGAGTCCGGTTAAGGCCTTCCATGAAGTGCTCCCTTTGGCAAGCATCGGTCTTGACATCCTCGGGGCATACCATGAGAGAACACCGAACTTCGCATGTACTCCTTGACAAAGGCTACTACCTTGCTTCGTGGCTCGAACTCACGCTTTCGATGGCCATGATTCCGGAAGGAATGTGGGCCTTGCGGAATTTGTCTTGAAGGTATCCTGTGTGATGTCTTGCTCAAGATGCATAGCCTTGAATCCATCCCACCAAGCTCTGGCAGCCCCCGAGACAAGGCAAGATATGCCACCTTATCACGGTCCTCGGTGCATCCGACTAGTGCCAGCAGATCCTCAATGGTGCGGACCCAAATGTCTGCATCCGGGGTTCAGCAGTCTCGATGAAGGTGGGTGGTGCATGCTTCTCGAACTCCACCAGCGTGGAACGCCCATGGCCGTGTCCCGTCGGTGGCGATTGACAGCTTGAGCAATCATCCGAGGGCTGCGGTGTTGGCTTGGCTCCTCTCGGAAGGCTTGGAGAAGCTGAGCCATGTCCATGTTTGGGGAGGTGGTGGTGGTGGAGTCTGTCCTGGGCTTGGTCTGGTGGCTCTCGCCTCGCCAGAACCTCCGGCTTCTTCTTGGTGGGTAGAGGTACCAAGACGTGTTACAACAGGCATCCTGTTGGAGCGGTCAAGGTCTCATGATTGGGAATATGAGGGAAAGCAATATAGATGGGATGCCTAGTAAGGGGGTGGTATGACACAAATTTAAGCTAAACAAGGGCCAGAAGGGCCAAACTCATGCATTAAAACCAAATGGGGAATGTAGGTTTACAAGTTCCGAAGGAAAGTACGACTTCATCAAAGCAAGTTGAAAGCAAACACAACACAACATGGTTTCATATGAACCATTACAAGGACTTGACTTCGCATAAGGGGTACACGACCTATCCTACCATAGGCTACGGGCTAGCCTATCCTAGTCCTGAACGGTGTCTAAGTGGTGGAATGCTCGGTCGGGTATTCTGGCTCCTCTGGGTCTTCCTCCTCATCTTCGTCTGTCTTAGTCTCTTCGTCGCTTGAGGGAGTGGGGGAGTGGAGGAGCTGAACACGGCGCTGCTTTGCCGGTGGCGTCGTGAAGAGGTTGCGGTACTCCTTTGCCGTCATACGGCATGCCTGAGGTGATCCCTTGGCATGTGCGACCTGTGGGGGTCGTCCGCCTCGATAAGCTACTACGGGCTGTCCAGGGGGTGCTCCATCCTTCTTGATCCTGTCCGCCTTCATCTGAACTATGCGGAGGAGTTCCTTGGTCTCATGGAGTTCCTTCCGAAGCTCCACCGACTCCGTGGCAGTGTGTGCAGGTGTCGGCACACAAGTCAAGTAGGTGCGAAGCGAGAGAAAGTCCTTCGTCCAAGGGTGGGGCTGGTGCGCTACTCTCGTCATCACCTTCCTTACGATAAGGCAGGTAACGAGTGGCTGGCTCACTTGCCATCTCTGGCAGGAGATCCCGGAGGCGAGTCAGCGCCTTGAGGGCAGCAGTCTCCACGGCGAGGAGCAGTGTCGCCATCTGGGGCCCCTCAAAGAAACAGCTCGTCGGGGAGTCGTTCGCCCTCACGACACCTCCACGTAATACTCCTTCTCGGTGTTGTTGATCCAGCGCTCGTGGTAGGAGAAGGTGGGGACTCGAGTGAACTGGCACTTCCTGAGGCTATCCTCAAGAAGCACGGGAAACCCAGTGGTCAGGAAGTCCTCGGGTACGGCGGCCATCTACAAAAAGTGGAAGGGGAAGGGTCAATAAAGGGAATGTGACATATGTTTGGGATACTATCATAAAACATAGGTATATGGGTAATCTTGTGGATAGTCTCGCTCTAACTAACGTCCATGCTAACTAAGGCTTCCTACATCGGGATGGCTCGTACTACTCTGTGGGGACCCCGACTCATAAGTCGAGATCACCGAATGCACGTGTACAGTGATCCCAGAGATCAATGCTCACTGAACACACAGAAGCTGAATAACAAGAGTCTTACATCCATTCATACCGTCTTACACAAATAGTGACCATTATGGTCAAGTCTTACAATGATAAAGCCTTAAGGGCTGAACATCAAATGAAACATAAGCAGCGGAAATCGTCGTCGATAAGTAGAACCCATGCCATCTGCCTTAACCCTACAGGCATTCTGACTGGGAAACGTCCTAGTTCGCATGATCGTCTCCAAAGAACTCTTCTTCGAACTCCGGTTCTTCCATGCCTGGTCAATTAAATAACCAGTGGCAAGCCAATGAGTACTTTGAATGTACTCGCAAGCAACCCATGTTTTGGTTCAAGGTACAACAATGCATGACATAGGTAAATTTTGCATAAAGCTAGTTTTGAGTGCAATGACACGTTCAACATCCTATAAAGCATGCATCAAGAGAATTCAAGTAACCATGAGGACAGGTTACGGTTATCAACATAAATAGAGTGGGCACCAACCCATTTATCATAAACAGAGTGGGCACCAACCCATCTCAATCGTGTCAAGTCCTTTGACTTGACCCAAGTCATTTCCATCATCACACACACTGGGTTTGTAAACAAGTGGACGTAGCCCAAGAGCAGTTACCCAACTGTCCATGACCGTGTACACGGCTATTCGAATAGTTTTACACTCTGCAGAGGTTGCACACTTTACCCACTAGATCCGGGGAACTTCCGTGTCATCCACGACCCGCGGTACCTCAAGTACCCGGGGTAAGCACCCGATCACTACCTTTCCCTAGACGACACTAACATGGAGTCCACTCGATTGGTAGTAACCCCCGTGCCAAACATTTCACATCATAAAGTTGTGGAGCCTCGCTCCCATATTCATCACATACCACAAGCACGGGGTACCAACGGTGTGTCCGGTGCCCTGTGAAAACAGTCATGGCCGCCCTACCTGGCACGACCCCGTCCCAAGAGAGAGCACCAACTCTCCCCCGTCACTAGTAATGCGGGCTCCAAGCTAGTATCGGTCTAGGTACTCAATAATGCCCTTTCCCATATAAGGGTAGAGTGGTCGCGCATGTAAGGTTGGAATAACGGTCGCAACTCCGACCAATCCGTTTTGAAAACAACACACACTTTCCTTGGCACACCACTTCGTCATCAAGTGGTCACCCATCTCATCATCTCCCTCGGGCATAAGTGGCACCCGACGGGGTTTTCGAAAAGACTTTTGAAATCACTTTGCCTCCTTCACCATGCATAAACCCATCCCTTTATGTAGCATCTACATTTGCATCCTATCTACTCCCACCGCATAACCCTCATAAGAAGGTAGGGCCATGCACAATGCAAGTATCAACGAGGAATGTAACCGAGGCAACCAACCACGTGGTTCACCATCTCATCATGATTCGATGCAACAAGTATAACGAACTATATGGCATGTATAAGAAGGTTTCATAAACATGGTCAAAGGGCTGCTTGCCTTGGTTGGCTTGGTCTTCAAAGTCTTGAGCCCTGCTCCTCCTTCTTCCTCGCCTACCTCGTCAAACACGGGATCTAACGTCGCAAGAAATTAACGGAAAATAAGACAATAATAAAACAAAAAAGTCAAAGTGCTCAGAAAAATGTCAACTTATTTTTGTAAAATACTAGGAGGAAAGCTAGGAAGGGACAACTTTTGGTTTTGGTTCGGAGTAGCGAATAGGAGATATGGATTTTCAAAGACATATTTAAATGCTAAAATCACATTTAAATATTTGAGTAAAGGAAAGGTTGTTGGATTAGAATGAAAGTTGCACCATTAAATAGGTTGCAATATTCTAGGAATTTAGAAATTGGAATTAATTCATTTGGATAAATATTTGGCCCTGTGGAATTTTTGGAAAGAAGACAGAAAAAGAAAAAGAAAAATGGCGCTGTGCACTGGGCCAGAGAGGCCACGGCAGCAGCAGGCCCAGAGGGGAAAACCAGCCCACTGGCCGCCACGCCGAAAGCGTAAAAGGCGAATCGCCTTCACCGACGGCGGATCGCTATGCGTCGCGCACACGCTTTAAACTCGACAGTGGACCCCACCCGCCGTGGCGTGAGGTCGACGGGCGGCCCCACGGGCGGCCGTCGTCTACCTCCGCCGAGGCGACGCGAGCGAGCCGGCGGCGTCTGAGGCACGGAAGGGACGTGGGTGCTACCGTTGGACTCGAGGTGGAGTCGCCGTCGGGTGGTGGTGGAGACGGTCGCCGAGTGGTCGCCCGCCGGCGACGAGGTCACGCGGGCGGAGGCGCTTGGCGTCGGTGGCTCCGCCGCTTCGGCTGCAAAACAAGGGGAAAGAGAGGGGAAAGGATCAGTGACGCCTCGCGGTTCCAGATCGAGAGAGAGCTGGGGCGGAGAAGGCCTATACCGCGTGGACGCCGACGAGCCGAGGCGGCGGAGCTCGAGCTCGATCTCGAGCTCGGGCGGCTCTGGAGAGGAAGGAGTGGTGCGGGAGGCCGATTGGGAGTGTGGAGGGGCGACAGGGAGGAAGAGAGAGGCTCGGGGTCGCCTTATATAGGCTGGCCGAGGTCCACCGTAGGCGTGGCCTACGGGTGCCCGCGGGATCGGCTCTGGTGGCCGTTGGAGGAGGGTTGGAGCTGTCCACGGTGTTCGTGGGGTGGAGTAGGCGCCAGGAGAAGGAGAGAGAGCGGGAGAGGCTCTGGCGCTTCATGGCGTGTGAGGCCGGGCATTGGCCGAGCGGGCGGCGGCTGGGCACGCGTCGCCGCAGGAGGTGAGAGAGGGAGAGACAAGGGGCCTGACGGTGGCGGTCGCGGACGCCGAGGGCCATCGACCGCACGCTGGGGTAGCACGAGGTGGTCGGGGGACGCGGCGTCAACGGTCGGGAGCGCGATGACGTGCTCCAGAGCGCGACTTTGGCCGGCATCCGCGGCTTTCCCGCGTCAAGCGCGCGTCCACTTGTGTCTGGGAGCTACAGTGGGTGTGGGCAAAACTAGGAAGGAGCCTTGGATGCTCTGGAGGGCCGAGGGTAGAGAGAGGGGCTATGAGAGAGAGAGAGGAAACTGCTGTCCAGAGAGGACAAATGAGGTTTCCCCCTCCTTCCTCTTTGCTCCCTCGGGCAGAAAAGCATCCAAGTTACAGAGGGGAACGAGGAGGGGTTGTGGTAAAAAGATAGGCTCAAGGAGATTAGTGGAAGGGGCTGGAATTACCATTCTAGAATTCCTCCAGAAGGTGTTTGATGATGTTTTGGATAAGCTAATGACTTCCACTGGCCTTGGTAGTCCATAGGGTGAAATGTCACATATAATTAGGGCCTTCCACCCATTTTGAGCTTATTTGGACAAAGTTGCCAATGTAACTCTTGCAATCCCTAGAAATGGGCAGGAATGGATTTGTGTAGATCCAATGGAGTAGATCACTTCTCCTTGATGCACCACTTGGTGTGGTAGCCTTATTTGATCATGTGATCAGGCTCACCAAAGTTGGGGTCTTGGAGAAGAAGTTGGTAGTACAAAGTAGTTCAAATTTGATTCTGGTCAGAGAGGGTTTTGAGGCCCTTTGACCAAGATTTCCTCTTCTCCAACCTGTTCCATTTGGTCTAGATGCATCATTAGACCATTGGAGCATGATCACCAAGTTTGAGAACATTTGGACATATTTGGCAATGTAAAGTTGCTCAAACTTCAGAATGGACAGAAATGGTTTTGAGGGGTTTTGATGATGTTATCTTGTTCTCCAAGGCATGAGACTTGGCAAGATCATCTAATATGTCATATGTGACATGATAGAATTTCCTTGGAATTTATGGAGAATATTTCCTTTGTAAATATTTCAAAAGCTTGAAATATCCAGGAAGGGTTTTGGAGGGATTTGACCAATATTTTGAACATGACCATGTGTTGAAACTCTTATATATGGAAAATATATGTCCACTAAGTTTCCCTAATTTTTGTCAAATATTTTTAAAACAATAAAATAATTTTTCCCTATTAAAGACCATTTCTGGCCTTAAGAAAAAGCTTTTAAATAAAATAGTAAAACAACTTTTAAAATTATATTTTTGTGGTTTCTGGGTATCCTATATCTAATAGGAGTCAAATATATTTTTGGAAAGATTTTTACGGCCCTTAATCAAGTACTTGCAGTGCAAACCTCAATTCAGGGTTTTTTTTGGAAAACTAAGTTTAGAAAATGCTTTCTGGCCAAATTATTTTTGTAAGAAAATTCCATATTGCACTATACACATGGCATGGTCATTGGGCAGGAGTTTGGGGCAAGGAGATGAAATATAGAGGGTAGAGTAGTTGACTTTAAGAAGCACTTGAAAAGAAGCACAGAGAGAAAATCAACTCCAAATAAAAGCCAAATAATGCAAAAAGTTTTTGTTGGTCCAAATTTTCATGCTTTATTAATGAAAATGAAATGTTACAAAATGCAGGGTGTGACAGGTGGTTAGTGCGTAAAGGCCAGAGGCCAACTCAGAACAAATACCTAAACCTGTTAGGGCATTGGGGGCTCACGGAGACGAGTAGAGATTCACGATAATGTGACCCCGTCGCCCCGTCTCATGGGCTTACGGCAAGGGCCTAGATTGCTCGGCCGTGCCATGTGGAAAACTCGCGGGTGCTCTACGGGCCCGCCCGACTTTCACATCAACTCGCGGGTACCCCTTAGGGCCAACCCGACTTCCACAATGATCTCAAGTAAAGTCAAGGTAACCGTGTGTCCAAACATCAAGGGGAAAACCCGAGGAATCACCCACGGAGGATTCCACTCGATGTAACCATCAAGGTGAACATAAGAGGATCCACCCTCAAGGTTCACACTTGAGGTGTTGCATGACAGAGCCGTATAGGGAATGGTGAAAGAGGAACCACCCTCGATGACCACGACCGAATAGCTGCACTACAGAATTATCATCGGGAGTGCGTTATGAGGGATCACCCTCGGCACTCGATAGTAGCTCTGCAGAGTCGAGCAACTAAAGGGGCGTGATGTGATGTGAGGTGTCAGGCTCTGGTCCTTGATCATGTTGAC
Source organism: Aegilops speltoides (assembly GCA_021437245.1). Classification (NCBI taxonomy): domain Eukaryota; kingdom Viridiplantae; phylum Streptophyta; class Magnoliopsida; order Poales; family Poaceae; genus Aegilops; species Aegilops speltoides. The sequence continues at coordinate 306,805,011 of CM038143.1, forward strand.
CGAGTCGTCAAAGATGAAGCAGGGGCAACAAGGACAAGGTGGGGGTCACTAATGGATCACTAACCAACCTATACTAAGCAGTTTAGGATAAGCAGGTAAGGTACAAAAGCAGGCTATGCATTAGAATAGGAGCAAACAATAATAGTAGTAAAATCTATTGCAAGCATGAGAGAATGGAACAAGCGATATCGGGATGATCAAAGGGGGGGCTTGCCTGGAAGCTCCACTGAAAGGGAAGAAGGATCGTCGTCAACATAGTCGATCACAGAGGCATCAACATCAGTCTCGGGGTCTACCGAGAGAAGAGGGGGAAGAAACAGTAAATACACGCAAACATATGCATAACAAGACAATAAGCGGTGCTAGGGGTGTTCTAACGCAGTGCTAGGTGATACTGGCGCAGGGGGACAACATCCAGGAAAGTTTTCCCGGTTCTGGACGTTTGTCACACAGATGAACCGGAGGGGAAGGTTTGATGTTTTCTATGCTAGGGACGGCGGGCGAACGGACCAAGTATTCAGATTCGTCTCGTCGTTCTGAGCAACTTTCATGTATAAAACTTTTTCATCCGAGCTACGGATAATTTTATATGATTTTTGAAACTTTTAACAATATTCTGGAATTAATTAAATTAACAGAAATGAATTATTGCGTCAGCATGATGTCAGCATGAGGTCAACCGCAGATGTTCAGGTCAAACCTGGCAGCTGGGTCCCACCTGTCACAGACAGTGGGGCTAACAGCTGTTTAATTTAGCTAAACAGAGTTAATTAGTGGTTGAGCCCCACATGTCAATGACTAATTAGATTAACTAATTAATTTAGTTTAATTAGCATGGGGGGCCAACATGTCAGTGGCAGTAGCTGCCACATCAACGCAGTTGACTTGGTCAACTGGCCAACCGGGGCACCTGGGTTCACTGGTCAACGACCCAGGGGGGTGGCCCCAGGTGGTGCCACGTCAGCGGTGTTGGAGCTTCGCCGCCGGCAACTAAAAACACGATGGCGCGTACAGGGGGCACCGAGATTCTGCTATAGGGCATGGGGGAGGTCGCGGTTAGGGGCGTTCGAACGAGCGCATGAAGGCGCGTCCACTGGGGGTGGTGGCTTCACCGGAGTTGGCTGGATTCGGCGCCGGCGTGGAGGTCAGCGGCGGAGCGGCTTTGGCCAATGACGGAAACGGCGAGGCAGCACGCTACTGAGCAAGAGAGGAGGCTGGGGAGGCTCTACATGGTGCGGTGAGTCCAATGGGCACGAGCCCATGACCAAATGTTCACCGGAGACGCGTCGGTGACGAGCTCCGAGGCGATGCATTCAGCCTCCTCGTGAGAGCTAGCTAGGGGGCACGCAAAAACAAACGGAGAAAGGTAGGAGGTAGAGGAGCTCACCGCGCGGCTCAAGGTGGCCCGTGGAAGGATTAGTAGCAGCAGAGGGCGGCACCGGGGACGGAGAAGAACGGCGACAGCCGGAGATGGGGACGAAGGGGATCCGGTGCTTCAGCGCCTCTGAGCTCCAGCTGAGGCCACCAGTCGAAGGAGTCGATCCTTGTAGAGCTCATCGACAGAGTCAGCGGATGCGGGGTCGCCGGTGGCCGAAACAACGACAGAGGATGGCGGCGACCGCGCTCGGGCGTAGATGGGGAACGAGGGGGAGAGGAAGTGAGCGGGGAATGGATCTGGGACGAGGGCAGGCGAGTGAGGGAGTGGGAGTGGCGTTAGGTGAGGTGGGCGGGACACGAGGCGCCCGGGGCGGCCTTATCCCCTCAACGCCGGTGAGCTGGTGTGGCTGCGCGCACTCGGCCGTGCCCACGGTCGGTTGTACAGGAGAGGGAGAAGGTGACCGGGGGAGGCAAGTGCTGGGCCGGCTTGGGTGGGGTTAGGTGGGCTAAAGCCCAGTGGGCAAGGGGGCTTCTCTCTTCTCCTCTTTCCTTTCTTTTGCTATTTTCTTTTACAAAAAATGTTTTTGCAATATTTGAGCTGCCAAAAAGGATTCTGTAAAATGTCGGACTTGGCCACATAATTACAACGAAATAGTTGGCACTGCCTGCTACATCTTGAGCTTGCGTTGGTTTTCCTCGAAGAGGAGAGGGTGATGCAGCGATAGTAGCGTAATTATTTCCCTCAGTTTTTGAGAACCAAGGTATCAATCCAGTAGGAGGCTCCTCAAAAGTCCCACGCACCTACACAAACAAACTGAGAAATCGCAACCAACGCAATAAAGGGGTTGTCAATCCCTTCACGGACACTTGCGAAAGTGAGATCTAATAAAGATAGTATGATAAGATAAATATATTTTTGGTATTTTATAATATAGATGCAAAAAGTAAATATGCAAATAAAAGTAGATTGAAAACAAATATGATAAGATATAGACCCGGGGGCCATAGGTTTCACTAGTGGCTTCTCTCAAGATAGCATAAGTATTACGGTGGGTGAACAAATTACTGTCGAGCAATTGATAGAAAAGCGCATAGTTATGAGATTATCTAGGCATGATCATGTATATAGGCATCACATCCGCAACAAGTAGACCGACTCCTGCCTGCATCTACTACTATTACTCCACACATCGACCGACTCCTGCCTGCATCTAGAGTATTAAGTTCATAAGAACAGAGTAACGCATTAAGCAAGATGACATGATGTAGAGGGATAAACTCAAGCAATATGATATAAACCCCATCTTGTTATCCTCGATGTCAACAATCCAATACGTGCCTTGCAACCCTTTCTGTCACTAGGTAAGGACACCACAAGATTCAACCCAAAGCTAAGCACTTCTCCCATGGTAAGAAAGATCAATCTAGTAGGCCAAACCAAACTGATAATTCGAAGAGACTTGCAAAGATAACTCAATCATACATAAAAGAATTCATAGAAGATTCAAATATTATTCATAGATAAACTTGATCATAAACCCACAATTCATCGGATCTCGACAAACACACCGCAAAAAGAGTTTACATCGAATAGATCTCCACAAGAGAGGGGAGAACATTGTATTGAGATCCAAAAAGAGAGAAGAAGCCATCTAGCTAATAACTATGGACCCGTAGGTCTGTGGTAAACTACTCACAACTCATCGGAGGGGCAAGGATGTTGATGTAGAAACCCTCCATGGTCGATTCCCCCTCCGGCAGAGTGCCGACGAAGGCTCCAAGATGAGATCTCGCGGATACATAAGGTTACGGTGGTGGAAATTGTGTTTAAATCCCGCACTGGATGTTTCCGGTGCGAGGTATATATAGGAGGAAGAAGTATGTCGGTGGCCGCCCGAGGGGCCCACGAGACAGGGGGCGCGCCCTATAGGGGGGCACGCCCTCCTATTTCGTGGGAGCCTCGGCAGCTTCTTGGTTTGAACTCCAAGTCCTCTGGATCACGTTCGTTCCAAAAATCACGCTTCCGAAGGTTTCATTCCGTTTGGACTCCGTTTGATATTCCTTTTCTTCGAAATACTGAAATAGGCAAAAAAACAGCAATACGGGCTGGGCCTCCGGTTAGTTGGTTAGTCCCAAAAATGATATAAATGTGTAAAATAAAGCACATAAACATCCAAAAGGGGTAATATAATAGCATGGAACAATCAAAAATTATAGATACGTTGGAGACGTATCAAGCATCCCCAAGCTTAATTCCTGCTCATCCTCGAGTAGGTAAATGATAAAAAAGAAATTTTTGATGTGGAATGCTACCTAGCATAATTCATAATGTAATTTTCTTTATTGTGGCATGACTGTTCAGATCCAAATGATTCAAAATAAAAGTTCATATTGATAAAAGAAATAGTAACACTTCAAGCATACTAATCAAAGTAATCATGTCTTCTCAAAATAACATGGCAAAAGAAAGTTCATCCCTACAAAATCATATAGTTAGGCTATGCTTCATTTTCGTCACACAAAGATAGTCCGAACTTCTATACCCCCGGTGACAAGCCAAGCAATTGTTTCATACTTAAATAATCTCAAACTTTTTCAACCTTCATGAAATACATGAGTGTGAGCCATGGATATAGCACTATGGGTGGAATAGAATATGATGATGGGGATTGTGTGGAGAAGACAAAAAAGGAGAAAGTCTCACATTGACGAGGATAATCAATGGGCTATGGAGATGCCCATCAATTGATGTCAACATGAGGAGTAGGGATTGCCATGCAACGGATGCACTAGAGCTATGTATGCTCAACAAAAGAAAACTAGTGGATGTGCATCCAACTCGCTTGCTCATGAAGACCTAGGGCATTTGAGGAAGCCCATCGTAGGAATATACAAGCCAAGTTCTATAATGAAAAATTCCCACTAGTATAAAATGGCAACTTATGAGACTCACTACATAAAGAACAAGGTGCTACTTTGAAGCACAATATATGAGAATCACTACATGAAGAACAAGGTGCTGCTTTGAAGCACAAGTGTGGAAAAAGAGATAGTAGCATTGCCCTTTTTATTTTTTTTAATTTTTTTATTTTTTTGGGCCTTTCTATTTTTTTGGCCTTTCTTCTTTTTTTTCTTTTTTTTCTTTCTTTTTGGGCAATGCTCTAATAATGATGATCATCACACTTCTATTGATTACAACATAAGGATTACAACTCGAAATTTAGAACAAGATATGACTCTATATGAATGCCTCCGGCGGTGTACCGGGATGGTGCAATGAATCAAGAGTGACATGTATGAAAAATAATGCATGGTGGCTTTGCCACAAATACGATGTCAACTACATGATCATGCAATGGCAATAGGACAAAAGTAAAGTATGTCATGATGATGAAGAACGGAACGGTGGAAAGTTGCATGGCAATATATCTCGGAATGGCTATGGAAATGCCATAATAGGTAGGTATGGTGGCTGTTTTGAGGAAGATATAAGGAGTTTTATGTGTGATAGAGCATATTGTATCATGGGGTTTGGATGCACCGGCGAAGTTTGCACCTACTCTCAAGGTGAGAAAGGGCAGTGCACGGTACCAAAGAGGCTAGCAAAGGCGGAAAGGTAAAAGTGCGTATAATCCATGGACTCAACATTACTCAAAAGAACTCATATACTTATTGCAAAAATTTAGAAGTCATCAAAAATCAAGTACTACACGCATGCTCCTAGGGGGATAGATTGGTAGGAAAAGACCATTGCTCGTCCCCGACCGCCACTCATAAGGATGCACAAGCCAGGTACACTTCATGTTTCAAATTTATTACACAACTTTAACCATACGTGCATGCTACGGGACTTGCTAACTTTAACACAAGCATTCTTTAAATTCATAATCACCCAACTAGCATGACTTTAATATCACTACCTCCATATCTCAAAACAATTATCAAGTATCAAATGGATCATAGCATCCAATTCACTTCCTATGATAGTTTTTATTATACCCAACTTGGATGCCTACCATTCTAGGACCAATTTTATAACCATAGCAAATACCATGCTGTTCTAAAAAGACTCCCAAAATAATATAAGTGAAGCATGAGAGACTAGTAATTTCTACAAAAATAAATCACCACCGTGCTCTAAAAGATATAAGTGAAGCACTAGAGCAAAAACTATCAAGCTCAAAAGATATAAGTGAAGCACATAGAATATTGTAGCAAATTCTAATCAAATAGGCTTCTCACAAAAGGTGTGTACAGCAAGGATGATTGTGGTAAACTAAAAAGCAAAGACTAATATAATACACGACGCTCTAAGCAAAACACATATCATGTGGCGAATAAAAATATAGCTCCAAGTAAAGTTACCAATGAACGAAGACGAAAAAGGGGATGCCTTCCCGGGGCATCCCCAAGCTTAGGATTTTGGCTATTCTTGAATATCTTGGTGTGCCATGAGAATCCCCAAGCTTAGGCTCTTGCCACCCTTTATTCCATAGTCCATAAAAGCTTTACCCAAAACTTGAAAACTTCACAACACAAAACTCAACAGGTATAAGCTCCGTTAGTGAAAGAAAACAAAACCACCACATAAGGTACTGCAATGAACTCATTCTTTATTTATTCTGGTGTTAAACCTACTGTATTCCAACTTCTATATGGTTCTTAAACTATTTTACTAGCCATAGATGCATCAAAATAAGCAAACAACACACGAAAAACAGAATCTGTCAAAAACAGAACAGTCTGTAGCAATCTGTAACTAACGCAAACTTATGGAACTCCAAAAATCGTACCAAAATAGGAAGTCCTGGAACAACATTTTATTGAACAGCAGCAAAAAGAATCAACACAAAAGCACGTTCCTGTGATTTAATAAAACTATATTCGTGAGCGCAAAGTTTCTTTTTTTCAGCAGAATCAAATCAACTATCATCGTAGGTTATCCTATAGGTTCTACTTGGCACAAACACTAATTAAAAGATAAAAACACATCTAAATAGAAGGTAGATGCAAGATTTATTACTAAACAGCAAGGAAAAATATTGGGTTGTCTCCCAACAAGCGCTTTTCTTTAAAGCCTTTTTAGCTAGGCATTGAGATTTCAATGATGCTCACATGAAAGACAAGAATTGAAGCACAAAGAGAGCATCATAAAACATGTGACAAACACACTTAAGTCTAACATACTTCCTATGCATAGGCATCTTGTAAGCAAAAAAATATCAAGGCAAGCAAAAACTATCATATGCAAGGAAGAACAAAGAGATGATAGCAATCTCAACATGAAGAGAGGTAATTTAGTAACATGAAAATTTCTACAACCATATTTTCCTCTCTCATATTAATTACATGTAGGATCATAAGAAAATTCAACAAAATAGCTATCACATAAAATATTTTCAACATGATCCACATGCATGCGAAGTTGACACTCTTCCAAAATAGTGGGATTAACATTGACTAAAGTCATGACCTCTCCAAACCCACTTTCAATATTATTGCAGACACTATTATCAATCTCATATTCATCATGGGGCTTAAATAAATTTTCAAGATCATAAGAAGAATCACTCCAATCATGATCATTGCAACAAGTGGTAGACATAGCAAAACTAGCATCCCCAAGCTTAGGGTTTTGCATATTATTAGCACAATTCACATCAAGAAAATTTATAGTAAAATCATTGCAATCATGCTTTTTATTCAAAGATCTATCGTGAATCACTTCATAAAGTATTTCATCACAATTTTCAGATTCACTGATTTCAAGCAAAACTTCATAAAGATAATCTAGTGCACAAAACTCACTAGCAATTGGTTCATCATAATTGGATCTCTTAAAAAGATTAGCAAGCGGATGAGGATCCATAGATCTTAGGTTCTCTGTTTAGCAATAAATAAGCATCTAATCCAACCAAACGAGCAAACGAAAGGGCAAGCAAAAGAGAGAAGAGAAGATTGGGAAAGAAAGGGCGAATAAAATGGCAAGGGTGAAGTGGGGGAGAGGAAAACGAGAGGCAAATGGCAAATAATGTAAATGCGAGGGAGAAGGGTTTGTGATGGGTACTTGGTATGTCCTGACTTGAGCGATGACCTCCCCGTCAACGGCACCAGAAATCCTTCTTGCTACGTCTTGAGCTTGCGTTGGTTTTCCTCGAAGAGGAGAGGGTGATGCAGAGATAGTAGCGTAAGTATTTCCCTCAGTTTTTTAGAACCAAGGTATCAATCCACTAGGAGGCTCCTCAAAAGTTCCACGCACCTACACAAACAAACTGAGAACTCGCAACCAACACAATAAAGGGGTTGTTAATCCCTTCACGGCCACTTGCGAAAGTGAGATCTAATAAAGATAGTATGATAAGATAAATATATTTTTGGTATTTTATAATATAGATGAAAAAAGTAAAGATGCAAATAAAAGTAGATTGAAAACAAATATGATAAGAGATAGATCCGGGGGCCATAGGTTTCACTAGTGGCTTCTCTCAAGATAGCATAAGTATTACGGTGGGTGAACAAATTACTGTCGAGCAATTGATAGAAAAGCGCATAGTTATGAGATTATCTAGGCATGATCATGTATATAGGCATCACGTCTGCAACAAGTAGACCGACTCCTGCCTGCATCTACTACTATTACTCCACACATCGACCGACTCCTACCTGCATCTAGAGTATTAAGTTCATAAGAACAGAGTAACGCATTAAGCAAGATGACACGATGTAGAGGGATAAACTCAAGCAATATGATATAAACCCCATCTTGTTATCCTCGATGGCAACAATACAATACGTGCCTTGCAACCCTTTCTATCATAGGGTAAGGACACCGCGAGATTGAACCCAAAGCTAAGCACTTCTCCCATGGCAAGAAAGATCAATCTAGTAGGCCAAACCAAACTGATAATTCGAAGAGACTTGCAAAGATAACTCAATCATACATAAAAGAATTCATAGAAGATTCAAATAGTATTCATAGATAAACTTGATCATAAACCCACAATTCATCGGATCTTGACAAACACACCGCAAAAAGAGTTTACATCGAATAGATCTCCACAAGAGAGGGGGAGAACATTGTATTGAGATCCAAAAAGAGAGAAGAAGCCATCTAGCTAATAACTATGGACCCGTAGGTCTGTGGTAAACTACTCACAACTCATCGGAGGGGCAAGGATGTTGATGTGGAAGCCCTCCATGGTCGATTCCCCCTCCGGCAGAGTGCCGGCGAAGGCTCCAAGATGAGATCTCGCGGATACAGAAGGTTACGGTGGTGGAAATTGTGTTTCGTCCTGCACCTAGATGTTTTCAGGGTACGTAGGTATATATAGGAGGAAGAAGTACATCAGTGGCCGCCCGAGGGTCCCACGACACAGGGGGCGCGCCCTATAGGGGGGGCGCGCCCTCCTATCTCGTGGGAGCCTCGGCAGCTTCTTGGCTTGCACTCCAAGTCCTCTGGATCACGTTCGTTCCAAAAATCACGCTCCCGAAGGTTTCATTCCGTTTGGACTCCATTTGATATTCCTTTTTTTCGGAATACTGAAATAGGCAAAAAAAACAGCAATATGGGTTGGGCCTCCGGTTAGTAGGTTAGTCCCAAAAATGATATAAATGTGTAAAATAAAGCCCATAAACATCCAAAAAGGGTAATATAATAGCATGGAACAATCAAAAATTGTAGATACATTGGAGACGTATCACTGCCACAAAAAGATTGTGAGGCTTTTTGAAAAAGTTTGCCACTTTTATAAATTGAAAAGGCATTAAATCGATTGTCTTAGCCACTGCTTTAATTGGTTTAGGCCATTTAAACACCTTGCAAAAATGTTGGTTCGCCACCAATATTTGTTATGGATTATTTGACACAAGATGAACATTTTAGATTTCATGTCTCGCAAATATGAATGTTTGACGTTAGATTGGATTTAAATTTGAATTGTGACTTGGATCAAGTGAAGATTAGCAACATTAACATGATGACATGGCACAATTAACAGGGGATTACTGTAGCTTGATTATCCGGGTGTCACAAGACGATAGTATGTCGCTTATGCTGGGTAGACCCTTTTTGAATACTGCAGGAGCTGTTATTGATTGCAACAAAGGCAATGTCACTTTTCATGTTAATGGTAATGAGCATACGATACACTTTCCGAGGAAACAACCTCAAGTTCATAGCATCAATTCTATTGGAAAAATTCCGTCGATCATTATTGGAGGTTTTGAATTTCCTCTTCCTACTGTCAAGAAGAAATATGATATTCTTATTATTGGGGATGTGCATATCCCCGTTGAGGTAACCTAGTGTTATTCGAAATTTCTCCGATTCCATGTTATTCGGAATGAGTTCGTTAACAAGACCTGATCAACCTTGTTAGTGGATTCCTTTTGATGATCATGAGATGGATGAAGTTAGAAGGCACAACCTTTTGTACCCTCTTTTTACTTTTTGTTATTTAGAATAAATAAAGCAAAAATAATATTTTCTGCCTATTTTCTGAATTAACCATGCAATAAAAAATACCCCAAAAATAAAAATTCTCCAAATGCCCTGCAAATTTAATATGATTTTTCTGGAACATTTGAGAATATCTGGCACTGAGAACACAGCAGGGGGAGTTGGCACCTGGCCACGAGGGTCAGGGGCGCGCCCTACCCCCCTAGGCGCGCCCCCTACCTCGTGGGCCCATGGTGGCCCCCTCCACTTATTCCTGCACCCATGCACTTCTTCTTCCTCCCAAGAAAATCACCATCCAGCTCAAGCACGAGTTCTAGCTCATTTTGCTGCCATTTTCGATCTCCTTGCTCAAAGCTCCATTCACAAAACTGCTTTGGGGGATTGTTCTTTGGTATGTGACTCCTCCAATGGTCCAATTAGCTTTTGTTCTAGTGCTTTATTCATTGCAAATTTTTTGCTGCCTAGGTGACCCTGTTCTTGAGCTTGCATGTCAAATTTATATGGTCCCAAGTAATTCTAAAGCATGATATAGTCTCTAGGCACTTGTGGGAGTAGTTGCTATCAATCTTGTTGAGTTTGGTTCAATTTTATTTTGAGTTACTGAAAGTTCAGAAATTTTTCAGAGGAAGAAATATGTCTAGGAAAATGTACTAAGGTGGTTCTTCAAGGAAGCAAGCACCTAGGCTCGCAATACGTGAGTAGGACGATGAACCACCGAGGGTAGCTGACGTGCGGCCTTGTGAATGGCCGTCCGAGGAGTTTATGGTCAGAGTAGGCATCAAGAATGAATTTGATGCATATGTGCGTAATGCCGATCTTGAGGACTTCATGCAAGATAACTGTCCTCAATACTACCATTTGGTTGATTCCTTTGTGAGAAGGTTTAAATTTACATCTTCGCATAATTCTCGCAATGTCCTGTTTGATCTTTATGATAAATCTTATACCATGGACCTAGATGATTTTACTACTGCTTGTAAACTCCCTCAATGGGGTAGTGTCAATGAACCTCGTAAATCTGAATATAAAGATTTTCTTGCTAGTATCACCGTGGGAGAATCCAGAGAAATAGCACAAGCTACCATAGGGAGCATTCATTTCCATGCTATACATTATTTTGCTCTCTTCATAGGTAGATGCATTAACGGTAAAGATGAAGCATGTCACATGTGTGTGTCGGATCTTTGTGTTCTCAAGAGTGTTGTATTAGGTGATAAACAGTACAACTTGGGGGCAATTGTTGCACGTAGGTTGCATAATAATGGTTTAGCTGGAGATTTGTGGTGGGATTTATGCAACCCATGTGGCTAAATACCCATACATGAAAATGATATGGAGTTGCCTCCTGCTTATTTAGATTATAATGCCATGGTTAATCATCATTTTCTTGAGAGGAATGAGCAAATCCTCCAGTACCGACTAATCTATGACAGACGTCGCGCTATCCATATTACTCTCCCTGCTCCTGCCTTCTTTGATTATCAGGCAAAAGGAAGATATGTTATCACCAGGGAGGAGGCGAATGAGTATGAGAGGAGGACGGAGGCAGCTCGCCGCCAGGCTGCAGCTCATGAGGCAGTGGCTGCTTGATCTCAAGACGACCCGCCATAACCGGATATCAGCCAAAGCTACCATGGCTATAGACCAACTTAGGCCAAAAGCCTAAGCTTGGGGAGTACGATTTTCACGACATTACATTCATGTTCACACACTCATTCTAGTTGTCGGTGCTCATACTTTTTCATAGTACTATCCATGCTAGTTTAATTTATTTTTCTTGCTTTGTTCTTGTGTGTTTGATAAACCTTAAGAAAAACCAAAAAAATAGCTAGTTTACTTTCCATGCTTGTAGTAGTAATATTAAAAGAAAACCCCAAAAGATTTATCGTTCTTCTTTTGCTTGTTGGGAGCTTTCACCTGTAAATAGATTTATTTATTTTCTTTGGGGGTCGAGAGGAGAAGACCATAATGAAAATGTTAAGTGGCTCTCATATGCTTTATTGTTTATTTAACCAAGAGCCCATATTACCTTGTCTTCTCCCTTGAGTTGAATGCTTGTAGATTCCAGCTTAGTCCAATGCGCATGCACTATTATTATTATCCACACCATTCGGTCGTGCAAGTGAAAGGCAATAATGACGAAATATGATGGACTGGTTGAGATGACAGAAGCTGGTATGAACTCGACCTCTCTTGTTTTTGTAAATATGATTAGTCCATCGTTCCTGATTCAACCTATTATGAATAAACATGTTTGCAATGACAATTAGAGATTATAGTTGCTTATGCCATGCTTAATTAGCTGGGAGCTTATAATGGTTTACCTTGCATGCTAACATGCTATTAACATGGTTCTGATGTGGTATGGTAGGGTGGTATCCTCCTTTGGATGATTCGAGTGACTTGACTTGGCACAAGTTCACGCATGTAGTTGAAACAAAATCAACATAGCCTTCACGATATTTATGTTCATGGTGGATTATATCCTGCTCATGCTTGCACTCGGTGTTGATTAATTTTAATGCATGTTCATGACTGTTGTCGCTCTCTAGTTGGTCGCTTCCCAGTCTCTTTCTAGCCTTCACCTGTACTAAGCGGCAATACTGCTTGTGCATGCAAACTCCATAAACCCCAAAGTTATTCCATATGAGTCCACCATACCTTCCTATATGTGGTATCTACCTGCCGTTCCAAGTAAATTTGTATGTGCCAAACTCCAAACCTTCAAATGAAATTTTGTTTTGTATGCTCGAGCAGCTCATGTATCAACTAGGGTTGTTTGTATCTTCCATGTTAGGCGGGTTATTCTCAAGAGGAGTGAACTCCGCTCCTCATTCCCGAGAAAATGGCTGGTCACCGGGATGCCAAGTCCCATGCTCAAATCAAATCAAAATAATTAAACAAAACTCCCCCGGGATTGTTGTTAGTTGGAGGCACCCGTTGTTTCGGGCAAGCCATGGATTGATCCTTGTTGGTGGAGGGGGAGTATAAACTTTACCATTCTGTCTGGGAACCGCCTACAATGTGTGTAGCATGGAAGATATCGAGATCTCTCAGTTGTTATGTTGACAGTGAAAGTATACCGCTCAAAATGTTATTTATCTCTATTTAAAATCAAGCTCTGGCACCTCTACAAATCCATGCTTCCCTCTGCGAAGGGCCTATCTATTTAATTTTATGTTGAGTCATCACCCTCTTATTAAAAAGCACCCGCTGGAGATCACCGCTATCATTTGCATGCATTACTATTAGTTTATATTGGGTATGACTATGACTGGATCTCTTTTACCATGAATTACAATGTTTAGCCAGTCCTTGATCTTTAAAGGTGCTCTGCATTTATGTTTTGCGGTCTCAGAAAGGGCTAGCGAGATACCATCTTGTTATATCATATTATGATTGTTTTGAGAAAGTGTTGTCATCCAAGTTTTATTATTATTGCTCGCTAGTTGATTATGCCATTGATATGAGTAAACATGAAACCTAAGTGTTATTGTGAATATGGTTAGTTCATAATCTTTGCTGAAAACTTGAATGCTGGCTTTACATATTTGCAACAACAAGAGAAAACAGAGTTTGTAAAAGTTTTTCTTTATCACTTTCAGTTTGTCAACTGAATTGCTTGAGGACAAGCAAAGGTTTAAGCTTGGAGGAGTTGATATGTCTCCATCGTATCTACTTTTCCAAACACTTTTGCCCTTGTTTTGGACTCTAACTTGCATGATTTGAAAGGAACTAACCCGGACTGACGCTGTTTTCAGCAGAACTGCCATGGTGGAAATAAAAGTTCTCGGAATGACCTGAAAATTGATGGAGCAACTTTTCAGAATTAATAAAAAATACTGGCGAAAGAATCAGCACCAGGGGCCCACACCCTGTCCACGAGGGTGCCCCCCCCAGGGAACGCCCCCTGCCTCGTGGGCCCCCTGGAATTCCATCGATGTCAACTCCAACTCTATATATTCACTTTCGCGGAGAAAAAAAAATCAGACAGAAAGATTCATCGCGTTTTATGATACGGAGCCGCCGCCAAGCCCTAATCTCTCTCGGGAGGGCTGATCTGGAGTCCGTTCGGGGCTCCGGAGAGGGGGATTCATCACCGTCGTCATCATCAACCATCCTCCATCACCAATTTCATGATGCTCACTGCCGTTCGTGAGTAATTCCATCATAGGCTTGCTGGACGGTGATGGGTTGGATGAGATTTACCATGTAATCAAGTTAGTTTTGTTAGGGTTTGATCCCTAGTATCCACTATGTTCTGAAATTGAAGTTGCTATGACTTTGCTATGCTTAATGCTTGTCACTAGGGCCCGAGTGCCATGATTTCAGATCTGAACCTATTATGTTTTCATGAATATATGTGAGTTCTTGATCCTATCTTGCAAGTCTATAGTCACCTATTATGTGTTATGATCCGACAACCCCAAAGTGACAATAATCGGGATACTTCTCGGTGATGACCGTAGTTTGAGGAGTTCGTGTATTCACTATGTGTTAATGCTTTGGGCCGGTACTCTATTAAAAGGATGCCTTAATATCCCTTAGTTTCCATTAGGACCCCGCTGCCACGGGAGGGTAGGACAAAAGATGTCATGCAAGTTCTTTTCCATAAGCACGTATGACTATATTCGAAATACATGCCTACATTACATTGATGAACTGGAGATAGTTCTGTGTCACCCTATGTTATAACTATTACATGAGGAATCGCATCCGACATAATTATCCATCACAGATCCAATGCCTACAAGCTTTTCACATATTGTGCTTTACTTATTTAATTTACCGTTGCCACTGTTACAATTACTTTTGCTACTGTTATCGTTACTTCCATACTACTTTGCTACTAAATACTTTGCTGCAGATACTAAGTTATCTAGGTGTGGTTGAATTGACAACTCAACTGCCAATACTTGAGAATATTCTTTGGCTCCCCTTGTGTCGAATCAATAAATTTGGGTTGAATACTCTACCCTCGAAAATTGTTGCGATCCCCTATACTTGTGGGTTATCATCATGTAAGGTTGGTTCGGGCCGCTTCATCCAACAATAGCGACGAATCAAAATAAGACATTGGTGATAAGCAGTATGACGATCACCGCCCACAACTCTTTGTGTTCTACTCGTGCATATCATCTACGCATAGTCCTGGCTTAGATGCCACTGTTGGGAAACGTAGCATGCAATTTCAAAAAAATTCCTACGCTCATGCAAGATCTATCTAGGATATGCATAACAACGAGAGGGGGAGAGTGTATCCACGTACCCTCGTAGACCGAAAGTGGAAGCGTTTGCCAACATGGTTGATGTAGTCGAACTTCTTCTCATTCCGATCGATCAAGTACCGAACGTACGTCACCTCCGAGTTCTGGACACGTTCAGCTCGATGACGTCCCTCGAACTCTTCATCCAGCAGAGTGTCAAGGAAGTAGAAGAGTTCCGTCAGCACAACAGCATGGTGACTGTGATGGTGAAGTTATCCGCGCAGGGCTTCACCTAAGCACTACGTGAATATGACCGGAGGCGTAAACTGTGGAGGGGGCGCCGCACATGACTAACAAATGTTGGTGTGTGTACTAGGCACCCCTCCCCATGTATACAAAGGAGGGAGGGGAGAGGCAGCCTAGGGTACGCCCAAGTTGGAGGAATCCTACTTGGGCCCCTAGTCCAATTCGGTCTCCCCTTTTTCCTTTTACCGGAGGGGGAAAGAGGGAAGAGGGAAGGAGGAAGAAAGGGGGGCGAACCCCCACCTCCTTCTCCTATTCGACCTCCTACCATAAGGGGGGGCGCCAACCCTTGTGGGCTAGTGTGCTCCCCTCCTATGGCCCATATCTTCCCCCGGGGGGTTCCGGTAATCCCACGGTACTCTTATATGTACCGATACATCCCGGAACACTTCTGGTGTCCGAATACTATCATCCAATATATCAATCTTTACCTCTCGACCATTTCGAGACTCCCCGTCATGTCTATGATCTCATTCGAGACTCCGAACAACATTCCGTCACCAAATCACATAACTCATATAATATAAAATCGTTATCGAACGTTAAACGTGCGGACCCTACGGGTTCGAGAACTATGCAGACATGACCGAGACACCCCTCCGGTCAATAACCAATAGTGGAACCTGGATGCTCATATTGGCTCCCACATATTCTACGAAGATCTTTTATCGGTCGAACCGTAATGAAAATATACGTTATTCCCTTTGTCATCAGTATGTTACTTGCCCGAGATTCGATCGTCGGTATCTTCATACCTAGTTCAATATCGTTACCGACAAGTCTCTTTACTCGCTTTGTAATGCATCATCCTGAACTAACTCATTAATCACTTTGCTTGCAAGGCTTCTTATGATTTGCATTACCGAGAGGGCCCAGAGATACCTCTCCGATACTCGGAGTGACAAATCCTAATCTCAATCTATGCCAACCCAACAAACACCTTCAAAGATACCTGTAGAGCATCTTTATAATCACCCAGTTACGTTGTGACGTTTGATAGTCGGAGGAATATGTATTTGACATGAAGAAAGCAGTAGCAATAAAACTGAACGATCATTATGCTAAGCTAACGGATGGGTCTTGTCCATCACATCATTCTCCTAATGATGTGATCCCGTTCATCAAATGACAACACATGTCTATGGCTAGGAAACTTAACCATCTTTGATTAAGGAGCTAGTCAAGTAGAGGCATACTAGGCACACGGTGTTTTGTCTATGTATCCACACATGTATCAAGTTTCCGGTTAATACAATTCTAGCATGAATAATAAACATTTATCATGAATAAGGAAATATAAAATAACAACTTCATTATTGCCTCTAGGGCATATTTCCTTCATGTACCTGATGTTTGCTTGAACTACGTCAGTATCTCCCCAAAGAGGAAGGGATGATGCAGCACAACAATGGTAGGTATTTCCCTCAGTGATGAGACCAAGATTATCGAACCAGTAAGAGAACCACGCAACACCACGTAAACAGCTCCTGCACACAAAGAACAAATACTTGCAACACGACGTAAGAGAGGGGTTGTCAATCCCTCATGGGTAAAAAGATAGATAAAATTGTAATAGATTGAATAAATAGATCTTGCATGAACGTGAGTTAAAATAAAAAACTAAAAATTGCAGCAAGGTATTTTTGTATTTTTGGTTTAACAGATCTGAAAATAAAAGCAAATAAAAAGAGATCGCGAAGGCAAATATGATAAGAAGAGACCCGGGGGCCGTATGTTTCACTAGTGGCTTCTCTCGAGAAAAATAGCAAACGGTGGGAATAGAATTACTATTGGGCAATTGATAGAACTTCAAATAATCAGGATGATATCCAGGCAATAATCATTATATAGGCATCACGTCCAAGATTAGTCGACCTACTCCTGCCTGCATCTACTAATATTACTCCACACATCGACCGCTATCCAGCATGCATCTAGTGTATTAAGTTCATGGAATAACGAAGTAATGCAATAAGAATGATGAAATGATGTAGACAAGATCTATTTATGTAGAAATATACCCCATTTCTTTTTCCTTAATAGCAACGATACATATGTGTCGTTTCCCCTTCTGTCACTAGGATCAAGCACCCGTAAGATCGAACCCCTCCGTGATGGTGTCTAGATTGGATCTGGTGTTTCTAGAACTTGCGGCAGCTGGAATTGATTTTCGTCGACTCCCCTAGGGTTTTTGGAATATTGGGGTATTTATAGAGCAAAGAGGCGGTGCAGGAGGCCACCAAGGTGGGCATAACCCACCTGGGCGCGCTTGGGCCCCCAGGTGTGCCTTGGTGGGCTGTGCCCCCTCGGGGCACCCGTCTGGTACTTCTTCGGCCCAACTTGTGTCTTCTGGTCCAGAAAAAATCCACAAAAAGTTTCGCTGCGTTTGGACACCGTTTGGTATTGATTTCCTGCGAAGTAAAAAACAAGCAGAAAACAACAACTGGCACTGGGCACTATGTCAATAGGTTAGTACCAAAAGATGATTGAAATGACTATAAAATGATTGTAAAACATCCAAGAATGATAATATAACATCATGGATGTGGGAGTCCTGGACTAGGGGGTCCTCGGGCGTCCGGTCTATTGGATATGGGCCGGACTGGTGGGTCGTCGAGATACAAGACAGAAGATCACCTCTCGTGTCCAGTAGGGACTCCCGTATGCGTGGATGGCAAGTATAGGTGTCTGGATATATTATTCCTTTCTGTAAAATCGACTTTGTACAACCCTAGGCCCCTTCGATGTCTATATAAACTGGAGGGTAGATCGGAGGCAGGATCACAACATTGTTGGGCTAGCCAATCTAGGGTTAGCCAACTCGATCTCATGGTAGATCAACTCTTGTAACCCCAATACCCTCGAATATAATCAAGCAGGAGTAGTGTTTTACCTCCATTAAGAGGGCCCGAACCTGGGTAAACACTGTGTCCTTTGTCCATAGTTACCTTTGGTCCACGGACATACAGCTTGGGCCCCCCTACCTGAGAGCTGCCGATTTTGACACCGACATTGGTGCTTTCATTGAGAGCTCCGCTGTATCGTCGACAGAAGGATCGATGGCTCGCCTCTTGACCAACAACGATGTTGCATCCAGGGAAACCTTTCTCCCTGGATAGGTTTTTGTGTTCGGTGGCTTTATGCTTCGTGCCAACTCGATCGGCCGCCTCGAGCAGGTCGATAGTTATGCCCCTGACCACCAGATCGGGTTTGGAAACCTGAACTAAGTTGTTAACATCCGAGGAGACCTAGTCTTTGACGGGTTTACGGCCTCGACCGCTACTCTGTGTCCCCGCCAAGAAGACTCTTCGGATCCCCTGTTAGATCCTGTCCAGGGCTCAACACTCATACCCACCTCGGCCTTAGACCCGGTGCGGGTCTCCTTGTCCGAAGACGGGAACGTGAGCCCCGCTGGACTTCCTCCCCTTGTGGAACTCTCGACCGAAGACCCAGATGCAATCTTAGACTTAGCTCTGGGCAACCATCCCAAACTGCCGAGGTCTGCACTCAGTGGGTCTGATCAGGTGTCCCGTGCCGAACTCAGCCCAGCAGATCCGTAGTTTCTGGTCCCACTTCTGCTCCTAGACAAAACATTGGGATTGATGCAGAATCTCGCCATCACCAGGACTCTTACTCCAAACTGTACCCATCTCGGGCTGGAGGCTGAGAGTGGGGAATTTTACGCCCCACCCACCACCCACTTAGTAGCCACTGTCGAGGATTTAACCGATATGCTGGACTACGCGTTCGAAGACATCAGCGGTATGGACGACGATGCAGACGCTGAGCCGCAACGAATCCCACCCGTCATGGGGAGTTGGATGACCACTTCAACCTATGATGTATACATGGTGGACACTCCCGATAAAAAGGACGACGAGGACAATCAGAACCCTGATGAGGACAAACCCATCGATAAACCACCAAAGCACCGACGTCAGTGGCGCCGCTCATGATCGCGTCGGGCGAAGGACAGTAACACCAGCACCGATGACAATGAGACTCCAGATGATGCCGAAGATCCCGAATACCCTATCGAGCCAACATCCAAACAAGACGAGAGGAAAGAGGGTGAACATAGTCCCAAACACGCTGATCACGAAGATTCGGAGGACAACAACTATATGCCAGAATCCGAAGATGAGGTCAGCCTCGGGGACGAAGATTTTATCATCCCAAAGGAACCCCTCGATCAAGAATGCTTCAAGCTAAAGCTCATTGCTACAGCACGGAGTGTGAAAAAGAAGCAGCAGCAGCTCAAAGGCTAACAAGATACGCTTAATGAAAGGTGGACTAAGGTCCTGGCCGCTGAGGAATACGGCCACGAGCGACCTGTTAAAACTTACCCTAAGTGCAAGTTGCTACCACAGTTTGATGACGAAGCCCTTGAGCCAATACCGTCAAAATACAATCAGGCAGACCAACCAGATTGACCACCACGTGGATGGGATAAAGCGACATATCAAGCCGAACACCAACCCGCACCTCCTCGCCGAAGAGGCAGGGAGACAACAGCTGCGGGTTACACATATGACTTACAACGTGACCAAATGAGTTTGGTCCGCGCATAATAGCGATAAATCAATGGATCCAGACCTTGATTAGTAGTTTGGCCTCCGCCGATCGCCCTACTAGGTTGCGGCTTGTGTACCGCGCGTACATAATTATGCACTAAAAATACCTTGGGCAGCGCCGGAGGCACACTGTGGAAGAGGTCCATTGTACGGCTTGACCCTATCTGGACCGCATATACCTTTTTCCTCTTACTGCAGGTTCATCAAGAGCCCTACTCGCGAGATGGTTGTTACAGAAGAACCTTTTAAGGCTAGCGCATCCCAACCAAGAAATACTCCTCTCAAAGGGCTTATTACTAAGGAGAAATGGCGCAGACGTGCGGTAGGGCATCACTGGAGTTTCTTTTTTGAACTATTATCTTTAGGCCCTATGTTAGACTTTCCCTTATGTAAAACCTTTTCTTTTTTCTTTGGGCATATAATATGACCTTAGCATTGAATGGCACTGTCTTTCGTCGATGTATCAATAAAGATATAAAGGAAGCAGATGATTAACACCTTCTTGGTTGGTCCGGGTATTACCCTGTCATCTACATTCCCGCTTACGTTCGACTGACATATGTGGTTTAGCCAGGCCTTCATGCCAGGGGCTGTATTCAGCCCCGCAAAATTCTAAAGTCCGAACACCTATAGGGAACTCTTCGGCGTCACAGACATTGCATTATATGCATCGACTCCGAATCATGTCTTTGGTCTATAGTTGGGTTGCCCGGCTCCTGTGTTTGCCACCTTACGTTCCGCAAGTTCGGCTAAGGTAGTAAAAGGAGAACTACTGCGATTGTATTTCTGGCTCGTTCGGTTAAGTACCTCAGTAGAAAAAGCCGAAAACTAACTGCCATGATAGGCGAGAGCGGGCCAGCGATCCGGTGACTTAGTGTTATGATACGTCTCCAACGTATCTATAATTTATGAAGCATTCATGCTATTATATTATCTGTTTTGGATGTTTATGGGCTTTATTATCCACTTTTATATTATTTTTGGGACTAACCTATTAACCGGAGGCCCAACCCAAATTGTTGCTTTCTTGCCTATTTCAGTGTTTCAAAGAAAAGGAATATCAAACAGAGTTCAAACGGAATGAAACCTTCGGGAGAGTTATTTTTGGAACGGAAGCAATCTAGGAGACTTGGAGTGCATGTAAGGGAAGCAACGAGGAAGCCACGAGGCAGGGAGGCGCACCCTACCCCCCTGGGCACACACCCCCACCCTCGTGGGCCCCTCGTGGCTCCCCTGACCGACTTCTTTCGCCTATATATGTCCATATACCCTAAAAACATCGAAGAGCACAATAGATCGGGAGTTCCGCCGCCACAAGCCTCTGTAGCCACCAAAAACCTCTCGGGACCTGTCCAAGACCTGCCGAGGGGGATCCTCACGGTGGCCATCTTCATCATCTCGACGCTCTCCATGATGAGGAGGGAGTAGTTCACCCTCGGGGCTGAGGGTATGTACCAGTAGCTATGTGTTTGATCTCTCTCTCTCTCTCTCTCTCTCTCGTGTTCTTGAGGTGGTACGATTTTGATGTATCGCGAGCTTTGCTATTATAGTTGGATCTTATGATGTTTCTCCCCCTCTACTCTCTTGTGATGAATTGAGTTTTCCCCTTGAAGTTATCTT
The DNA here is from genome assembly GCA_021437245.1 of Aegilops speltoides. NCBI lineage: Eukaryota > Viridiplantae > Streptophyta > Magnoliopsida > Poales > Poaceae > Aegilops > Aegilops speltoides. Next base: position 306,826,550 of record CM038143.1, read on the forward strand.
GTCGGATTGAGTCTTTAAGGATTTGAGAACACTTGATGTATGTCTTGCCGTGCTTATCTGTGGTGACAATGGGATATTCACGTAATCTACTTGATGTATGTTTTGGTGATCAACTTGCGGGTTCAATGAACTTATGCATAGGGGTTGGCACACGTTTTCGTCTTGAATCTCCGGTAGAAACTTTGGGGCACTCTTTGAAGTACTTTGTGCTGGTTGAATAGATGAATATGAGATTGTGTGATGCATATCGTATAATCGTGCCCACGGATACTTGAGGTGACAATGGAGTATCTAGGTGACATTAGGGTTTTGGTTGATTTGTGTCTTAAGGTGTTATTCTAGTACGAACTCTATGATAGACCGAACGGAAAGAATAGCTTCGTGTTATTTTACTACGGACTCTTGAATAGATCGATCAGAAAGGATAACTTTGAGGTGGTTTCATACCCTACCATAACCTCTTTGTTTTCTCTTCGCTATTATGACTTTGGAGTGACTCTTTATTGCATGTTGAGGGATAGTTATATGATCCAATTATGTTATTATTGTTGAGAGAACTTGCACTAGTGAAAGTATGAACCCTAGGCCTTGTTTCCTAGCATTGCAATACCGTTTGTGCTCACTTTTATCATTAGTTACCTTTCTGTTTTTATATTTTCAGATTACAAAAACCTATATCTACCATCCAGATTGCACTTGTATCACCATCTCTTCGCCGAACTAGTGCACCTATATAATCTACCATTGTATTGGGTGTGTTGGGGACACAAGAGACTCTTTGTTATTTGGTTGCAGGGTTGTTTGAGAGAGACCATCTTCATTTTATGCCTCCCACAGACTGATAAACCTTAGGTCATCCACTTGAATGAAATTTTCCACTGTCCTACAAACCACTGCACTTGGAGGCCCAACAACGTCTACAAGAAGAAGGTTCGTAGTAGACATCATGTTACACTACAAATCGTTCGCGATTTATGTCATGTTATACGAGGGGCTGGGCTTTCGACCAGCCATGTTGCAAAGGTGTCGCACTCCGGATTGTCGTTCGCGCAACAAGGGGCTAGTACTTAGCGCCACCAATGGACTTTTATGGCTAAGTGAAATTACTAAAGCCGCAAAGTCTGATCGCCTAGTTCACCTCGCAAGCCGCCTCCTACATCGGACCAAGACGTTGGCTAAAGTGCGGTCATGCATTTCCGAACACCCCTGTAATATTTACATGGGGGCTGAAGCCGACGACTCGTAAACTTTCAGACATATAAATAGCTGAATAGGATGATAAACTAATCATAAAGCGAAAGCATAGCTATTATACATCATGAGTTCATTACACGACTCTTACAAACCGGAGTCAACTACTCAAATATGACGTCTTTTGAGCACTGGCCCTCCATAATGTGGGCTCCCTCGAGGACCTTGTCAAAGTACTTCTCCGGCCACCGGTGCTCCTTGCCTTCAGGTGGACTTGTGGTGGCAATCTCGGTGACCTTCATCTTCGCCCACTGCACCTTGACACGGGCGAAGGCCATCCAAGCACCTTCTATGCAGGATGACCGCTTGAGGGCATCAATCCGAGGAAGCGCCTCCACAAGCCGCTTCACGAGTCCGAAGTGGCTGCTAGGGATGGACTTGGCCGACCTCAGACGGACTATTACATCCTTCATGGCCAGTCCGGCCACCCTGTGCAGCTCGGACAGCTGCTTTAGCTGGTCACTCAGGGGTACTGGATGTTCTAGTGGAAGGTACTGCGACCAAAACAACTTCTCCGTCGAACTCCCCTCTTTGGCATGGAAGAATTCGGAGGCGGCCGCAGTACTCCTCGGCAGATCCGCAAAGGCGCCTGGAGAACTCCAAACTCAGCTCAGCAAAATATATCTCTTACTAGTAAACCTACTCTGCATGATAAAGGCCTTACCAGCTGCTATCTTCCTCACCTCTTGTATCTCCTGGCGAGCACCCTGGGCGTCGACCCGGGCTTCTTTCATGCTTTCCAGCGCTTTGCTAAGCTCAGAGGCCTGCTCTGAACTCTTCTGCTCCAGGGACTCACACCTGGCGATGGCATCCTTGAGCTCCTGTTCGACCTCCCCCACCCGCGCGTCATGTCTTCGGCGGGTGGTTCGCTCCTCCTTTAAATCCTTGGCCGCTTTGTCTGCAGCCGCCTTGCTCACCTCCGCCTCCTTCTTGGCTTCGGCGAGGGCGCTCTTGAGGGACTCGACCTCAGCTGCGCCAAGTGTGAGTATTTTATAACATTTTAAGTCAGTTTAAACGACTAAATACAAATATCACTTTCGGGTATGGAGTACTTCCACATGCCTTGGGTTTCATTAAACTGTTTGTTGATGCGGTCGAGTTCCTCATCGGATAGACGAAGCTTCCGATTGAGCTCGGCTGTCTCTGCGGCCTGGGCAGTAGCCGCCAGCATCGAAGCCTGTCAAATAACATATACAGTGCATTACATACTTGTCTGTGATCCTCTATTCGAATTGTTCTAATCCGTACAGAGTGGGGCTACTATCTACACATGGGTTTCGCCTCATACAAAAAAAACTTGTGAAGAATGTTACGTCGCTGACCTCGAAGCCTGTCAGTAGGTGCTACCTCTTGAGCACCGCATTGGATTTCCCCGAAGAGGAGAGGATGATGCAGCAAAGTAGCGTAAGTATTTCCCTTAGTTTTTGAGAACGAAGGTATCAATCCAGTAGGAGGCCACGCACAAGTCCCTCGTACCTACACAAAACGATAGCTCCTCGCAACCAACGCGATTAGGGGTTGTCAATCCCTTCACGGTCACTTACGAGAGTGAGATATGATAGAGATGATAAATAATATTTTTGGTATTTTTGGTATATAGATGCAAAGTGAAAAGTAAAAGGCAAAGTAATAACAAAGCAAGTAATAAAGTAATGGAGATTAATATGATGAGAATAGACCCGGGGGCCATAGGTTTCACTAGTGGCTTCTCTCAAGAGCATATAGATTTTACGGTGGGTGAACAAATTACTGTTGAGCAATTGACAGAACTGAGCATAATTATGAGTATATCTAGGTATGATCATGTATATAGGCATCACGTCCAAGACAAGTAGACCGAAACGATTCTGCATCTACTACTATTACTCCACTCATCGACCGCTATCCAGCATGCATCTAGAGTATTAAGTAAAAAACAGAGTAACACCTTAAAGCAAGATGACATGATGTAGAGGGATAAATTCATGCAATATGATAAAAACCCCATCTTGTTATCCTCGATGGCAATAATACAATACGTGCCTTGCTGCCCCTTTTGTCACTGGGAAAGGACACCGCAAGATTGAACCCAAAGCTAAACACTTCTCCCATTGCAAGAACTACCAATCTAGTTGGACAAACCAAACGGATAATTCGAAGAGACTTGCAAAGATAACTCAATCATACATAAAAGAATTCAGAGAAGATTCAAATATTATTCATAGATAAGCTGGATCATAAACCCACAATTCATCGGTCTCAACAAACACACCGCAAAAAGAAGATTACATCGAATAGATCTCCACGAGAGGAGGAGAACATTTTATTGAGATCCAAAAAGAGAGAAGAAGCCATCTATCTACTAGCTATGGACCCGAAGGTCTGAAATAAACTACTCACACTTCATCGGAGGGGCTATGGTGTTGATGTAGAAGCCCTCCGTGGTGGATGCCCCCTCCGGCGGAGCTCCAGAACAGGCCCCAAGATGGGATCTCGTGGATACAGAAGGTTGTGGCGGCGGAATTAGGTTTTTGGCTCCTCTTCTGATCGTTTGGGGGTATGTAGGTATATATAGGAGGAAGGAGTACGTCGGTGGAGCAACAGGGGCCCACGAGGCAGGGGGCGTGCCCTAGGGGGGGCCACCCTCGTGACCGCCTCTGTTACTTCTTGGAGTAGGGTCCAAGTCTCCTGGATCACGTTCGGTGAGAAAATCACGTTCCCGAAGGTTTCATTCCGTTTGGAATCCGTTTGATATTCCGTTTCTTCAAAACACTGAAATAGGCAAAAAACAACAATTCTGGGTTGGGCCTCCGGTTAATAGGTTAGTCCCAAAAATAATATAAAAGTGGAAAATAAATCCCAATATAGTCCAAAACAGTAGATAAAGTAGCATGGAGCAATCAAAAATTATAGATTCGTTGGAGACGTATCAGGCATCCCCAAGCTTAATTCCTGCTCGTCCTCGAGTAGGTAAATGATAAAAAGAGAATTTTTGATGTGGAGTGATACTTTGGCATAATTTCAATGTAAATCTTCTTAATTGTGGCATGAATATTCAGATCCAAAAGATTCAAGACAAAAGTTCATATTGACATAAAAATAATAATACTTCAAGCATACTAATCAAAGCAATCATGTCTTGTCAAAATAGCATGGCAAAAGAAAGTTCATCCCTACAAAATCATATAGTTAGGCTATGCTTCATTTTTGTAACACAAAGATGCTCCCAACTTCTATACCCCCGATGACAAGCCAAGCAATTGTTTCATACTTAAATAATCTCAAACTTTTTCAACCTTCACGCAATACATGAGTGTGAGCCATGGATATAGCACTATGGGTGGAATAGAATATGATGATGGGGATTGTGTGGAGAAGACAAAAAAGGAGAAAGTCTCACATTGACGAGGATAATCAACGGGCTATGGAGATGCCCATCAATTGATGTCAACATGAGGAGTAGGGATTGCCATGCAACGGATGCACTAGAGCTATGTATGCTCAACAAAAGAAAACTAGTGGGTGTGCATCCAACTCGCTTGCTCATGAAGACTTAGGGCATTTGAGGAAGCCCGTCTTAGGAATATACAAGCCAAGTTCTATAATGAAAAATTCCCACTAGTATAAAAATACAACTTATGAGACTCACTACATGAAGAACAAGGTGCTACTTTGAAGCACAATATATGAGACTCACTACATGAAGAACAAGGTGCTACTTTGAAGCACAAGTGTGGAAAAAGAGATAGTAGCATTGCCCTTTTTATTTATTTTCTTTTTTTCTTTTTTTTCTTTTTTGGCCTTTTTTCTTTTTTTTCTTTCTTTCTGGGCAATGCTCTAATAATGATGATCATCACACTTCTATTGATTACAATATAAGGATTACAACTCGAAACTTAGAACAAGATATGACTCTATATGAATGCCTCCGTGATGTAATCGGGATGGTGCAATGAATCAAGAGTGACATGTATGAAAAATAATGCATGGTGGCTTTGCCACAAATACGATGTCAACTACATGATCATGCAATGGCAATATGACAAAAGTAATGTATGTCATGAATATGATGATGGAAGTTGCATGACAATATATGTCGGAATGGCTATGGAAATGCCATGATAGGTAGGTATGGTGGCTATTTTGAGGAAGATATAAGGAGGTTTATGTGTGATAGAGCGTATCGTATCACGGGGTTTGGATGCACCGGCGAAGTTTGCACCAACTCTCAAGGTGAGAAAGGGCAATGCACTGTACCGAAGAGGCTAGCAAAGGCGGAAAGGAAAAAGTGTGTATAATCCATGGACTCAACATTAGTCAAAGAACTCATATACTTATTGCAAAAATTTAGAAGTCATCAAAAATCAAGTACTACGCGCATGCTCCTGGGGGATAGATTGGTAGGAAAAGACCATCGCTGGTCCCCGACCGGCACTCATAAGGATGCACAAGCCAGGTACACCTCATGTTTCAAATTTGTTACACAACTTTAACCATACGTGCATGCTACGGGACTTGCAAACTTCAACACAAGCATTTCTCAAATTCACAATTACTCAACTAGCACGACTTTGATTATCGCCTCCATATCTCAAAACAATTATCAAGCATCAAACTTATCTTAGTATTCAACGCACTCAAAAGAAAGTTTCACATATCTTGAATACCAAGTATATTAATATTAAGCAAATTACCATGCTATTAACGACTCTCAAAATAATCTAAGTGAAGCATGAGAGATCAATAGTTTCTTTCAAAACAAATCCACCACTGTGCTCTAAAAGATCTAAGTGAAGCACTAGAGCAAAAATTATCACGCTCAAAAGATATAAGTGAAGCACTATGAGCAAAACTATCAAGCTCAAAAGATATAAGTGAAGCACATAGAGTATTCTAGCAAATTCCAATTTGTGTATGGATCTCTCAAAAGGTGTGTGCAGCAAGGATGATTGTGGTAAACTAACAAGCAAAGACGCAAATAATACAAGACGCTCCAAGCAAAACACATATCATGTGGTGAATAAAAACATAGCTCCAAGTAAATTACCGATGGAAGTAGACAAAAGAGGGGATGCCTTCCGGGGCATCCCCAAGCTTTGACATTTTGGTGTCCTTGTATTATCTTGGGGGTGCCATGGGCATCCCCAAGCTTAGGCTCTTGCCACTCCTTGTTCCACAATCCATCAAAAGAATTCACCCAAAACTTGAAAACTTCACAACACAAAACTCAATAGAAATCTCGTGAGCTCCGTTAGAGAAAGAAAACAAAAGACTACTTTAAGGTACTGTAATGAACTCATTCTTTATTTATCTACTACCACTATAAAAGGCCGAGAGGGCGGAGAACCAAATCAGCCTATGCATCGAAACCTACAATCTGATGGTCTACATCCCTCCAGTGTACTAAACGCGTTTTATACTTTAATTACCCACCATGCCATTATCTACTATCACTGTAAAAGCATGAAAGATCCAACTCACAATCTCAGCCGTCTAATTGTACCATCAGTGGTCTAAATCATCGTTAACGAAAAAACGAATCTTCGTTAACGCTAATATGCACGATCCACTTCGCCAACTGCCCGCCCACCCGCACCACAGTTTCCCCGCCTCCGCTCGCTGCCCCGCCTCCGCCACTCGCCCCGCCCGCCGCCTCCCCTTCACACCGCCCCCGCTCAGCCCAGCCTCCGCCCACTCGCCTCCCTCCCCGCCCCCTCGCGGCCTCGTCGGATCTCCCCGCCGCCTCGCCGGATCTCCCCGCTTCCCGATACATCGCCCTCACCGCACCGTCGCACTCCTCACTTCCCCGGGCAGGCGACCCAGGCTGCCTCTGCCATTGGAACCACCACCTCATCCTTATGCGAGCCGTCGTCGGAGCCATGACTGTGGGCCGACTTTTGCCGCCGTTGCCGCCGCTGGGATCATCCTACTTGTCCCTCCACGCGCCACCAATACAAGCTGCAGAACCGCTGCCGGCACAGCCCTCAGCCGCATGAAGGAATAGTCGCCACCTCTTACAGGTAAGCAACGAAGCATCTCGCCTCACCAAGTCGCGTCTCGGTGCGCCATCACCAACAACCGAATGAAAACTATTCTCTCTTCATCAAACTAAGAAATAATTCCTTCATGAACTGATTTTGCTAATGACATGTTGATTTTGCGTTGTATTGAAGTTGATGGCAAGTTGACGACATGTTGATTTTCCGTCGTACTGAACTTGATGAACAAGTTCTTATGTCAACCACAACGAGTGAGAGCAATTTATAGGGCACCAGATTTGCACAGCAAGATCTAACATCGACAGGGTGGATGCATGCACCTTCACCGCCTGCAGGTAACCACTGCTTGCTTGAGTCTCCTTCCTATGTGTGGGTACTGTATTTGTTACTTGTGTGGATCCACAGAACAAAGTGTCTTGGTTGCAAGAACTGCACGAGTAAATGGTGATTGGACAATGTCTTAAGATGACTGACTTTTCTACATGGAAGTAAGTGATTATGCAAATCCAAACTATGTATGTATAAAGGTTTGACACTATTATTAATACCGATTTAGGTAGCATCATTTAGTTCATGCAATTGTAAGGCCATTTTGGCTATCACTACGAGAAATAACACCTATACAGGCTCCACCAGTAAACATCACAATTCATGTGTTGTTTTGGAAATTGACATGACAACAGTATGCTCCTCAACCTTGTAATCCTATGTTATGGGGGAAGAACAATTTTCAGTTATTTTCATGACTGCACATTTGATGTTTTCTGTTCAATGTTAAATCATAACCATTTGTGTTTTTAAGACATATCTAGACTGCAAAAACTTCACCATTTAGTTTTATGTATGAAAAATTACAATACTTTAATGAAATTCTAGATAGACAAGTTTGTTAAGGTGATTTTCTGTACAAAAAACAGTAAGTATGCAGCCCTAACTTGTTATCTGGATGGTTCAGCATGTGCATATAAGCTTTTGTCCTGCAATCAAGTTTGAAATTAAAAGTTCTGGAAAAATATACATAAAGTTCAGAGTTACTTTCTAAAAGTCTGATGCATCTCAAACTCTATTGCCTTCCTGTAGAGGAAATGGAAAGAGAGGTGGAGCTGGTGCAGGCTTTCCAGGCCGTCGAGGCGGCCGCGCAGAGGTTCTTTGTCACGTACCAACAGGTCGTGGCGGCGGTGTGTGCCACGATGGAGGCGTCGGGCAAACAGGCGCTGTTCGTGCCAGCGAGCTCCACATTCTGGTTCGACATGTATGTTATTTTTCTCAATGAGAACATTGTTCAATTAGATTACTCAGAATCCCGGTTTTGGCCATGTATGTGCATTTTAAACGTTTGTTTATATATGAACCAAAAACTGAGGTGAGTTGTGATTTCCGAATCTGGTGAGGGAATTAGAAAAACTTAAGACGAAGTAGGAGAGGGTCTTGCAGTATACTGCCATCAACCTGATCGATATGTTCCTCCTTGCATTTGCTCCATTACATGAACTGAAAATCTAGCAATGTTGTAAAAGAGATAAATAGTGAACTTATGGGTTTTTCATTTGTAGATGCTTTTGACTGCTATAAGTTTCATAAAATATTTTTTCCATCAAACTCTATGTTTCTTATACATGAAAAAAGATATGCAACTGTAGGAAGAAAGAGTACAATGATCGTTGGAGAGTGGAGACGATGGAAGAGGGTGGGAACCACATGATCATTGCAGCGCTTTGCTACTTACCATTGTCATGTAGAGGGTGCTCCCGGGTGATTGGCAATGCATGCCAGTTACCATTTGTTGGTTAGGTATTTTTACAAATTGTAATAGAAATGGTATGAGTTCTCAAGCAGGAGCTGGAGCTACTTTTTGTTCGTCAATTTAATTTTTACTAACCTGTAACTTAAGTTGCAACTATTGTGTCAAGTGGCAGCTAGTGAGCCAGATCAAAAATGGATTGATGAGTGTCAGCATCCTTGGTTCTGAAGAAATTCGTGAAGCATCTCCGACTAGAACAATCTGCTGCTTACAGAGTATTGTCTACCTAGAAGCCATGTTGCTAGATAAGTATAAACACTGGGACTATCAAGAAGCTGGTGAGTTTATACCATCCTTCATTGTTAGCATGATTAGACATTCAATATATTTATTCATATTCATATATTTTTTAAATCTATGCGAAGCTCATGTTTAGATACTTGATGCTGACATGTGCACCAAAGATCTAAAATGAACACAATTATTAATGGATGGTACTATGATCAATAATTTCTCTGGCTTTGGTCATGCACTGATTTTCCTATATTCTGTTCTTCTAAAAACAATTCATCACAAAATTTCAGCTGAGCTCCACTGCATCTTATCCCGAATCTCCGTCGATTATTTTTTCAAAGATTTATTGCATTTATGACTGCCTTGCCGGCCATCATCCCACTCCCCGTGGCATGGATGGAGTCTTAGGGCAAAGTTTAGGTGATTATTTGGCAATGCAAAATTAGTACGCTCGTCTAACTTGGCTACCATTGGTGCATTACTTTCTTTGACAACATATTTGGACTTTGCATGAATACATAAGTGATGGTCGGAGTAATAGTTGTGGAGAAATAGAGTTGCATTTTAGGATAATGGGTAAAATTGGAGCTATGATTAGTTGTGGGTTTCAGAATTGAGATCTAGAAAATGCATTGTTCATTTACTTCATATAAACTGGCATGTCACTTGTCACATCCATGGAAATAATTTGCTGAAGAGACAACAAAGTTTAGTTTCAGGTCGTGTCTTCTTTTGTTTCACGGTTGTTTAAACTTTGTGGCGTCACTGTTCCTGTCGGCCTTCATTAGGTTGATGTATTATTCTCTTCTTAATAATATATTTATACACACAGCATGTTCATGGAAAAAATGAAATGAGTTTTTGCTACATTTGAGCATTGCATTTTAAAGTAAAGTTTCAGCCATTATTTTCTACCAAAAAATCAATGATCTATATGCAAACAATCTCTCTATTTTTAGTAATCTTGTGGGACGTCAGAGAACAGATGACATGATCACATCCCCAGTAAATGTGTCAATCATACTAAACCATTAACAGTTTCTAATTTTGGATATTGAAAGAATGATATTTTATCGAGTAAAATGAGAATGCTGATTAATCCATTTTCTATTTCTGAGCTATCTTGATAATTCTGAGCTATTTTGATGTTTCGCTTGATAGCAATTATTACTGTCTAAGAAGACTTAAATGTGGGAGACTGTGGTTTCAAATCACAGAATTGTGTTTCGAGGTTACTAACATACTACTCCCTCCGTCCGGAAATACTTGTCATCAAAATAAATAAAAGAGAATGTATCTAGATGTATTTTAGTTCTAGATACATCATTTTTTTATCCATTTTGATGACAAGTATTTTCGGACGGAGGGAGTATTTCATATGAAGTTTTTTTTTCTTCATTTACATATAGGCCAAGATGTTCTCAATATGTCGCATCTGGAACGTCTAGGAAAAGATTAACCATCTGAAGACTCGGTTACCTGGTTTTATTTTAAATGAAGTTGTGTGTGTGGGGAGAGCAATAAATTCGTGCATGAACTACCTGTGTTGGTAAGAATTTAGGTGTTCCTAAAATTGATTAGATGATTAACCTGATCTTGTTAGTCAGCTGGTTGTAACTAACATAGTACACTCTTCTGTTTCCATCGAAAGATAAAATATGCCAGGAATGATGTGTTATCGATAATTTTTGGGTTCACTGAACCACGAGCGAGGTGGGAGGAGAGTCAGGCATATTATTCTAGAGTGGCAAATTTTTGGGTTCTCTGAAGCAGGAGCCAGTCTGATCGTAGATGCTCTTATCCCCTTAGCAGGAGAGGTTAGGAGAGAGAGAGAGAGAGAGAGAGAGAGAGAGAGCAAATCATAGCTTCTTAACTATATGTGTGTTGCACGTGCATGTTTACTAGTATTGGTGTTAAACCTACTGTATTCCAACTTCTCTATGGATTATAAACTATTACTAGCCATAGATTCATCAAAATAAGCAAACAACACACGCAAAACAGAATCTGTCAAAAACAGAACAGTCTGTAGCAATCTGTAACTAATGCGAACTTCTGGAACTCTAAAAATCCTACCAAAATAGGAAGTACTAGACAATTTGTTTATGAACAGCAGAAAAAAGAATCAATGCAAAAGCACGTTTCTGTGATTTAACAAAATTATATTCGTCCGTGCAATGTTTCTGTTTTTCAGCAGAATCAAATCAACTTATCATCGTAGGTTATCCTATAGGTTCTACTTGGCACAAACACTAATTAAAACATAAAACCACATCTAAACAGAGGCTAGATGGATTATTTATTCCTAACCAGAAGCAAAAACAAAAAATAAAAAATAAAATTGGGTTGCCTCCCAACAAGCGCTATCGTTTAACGCCCCTAGCTAGGCATAAAAGCAAGGATAGATCTAGGTATTGCCATCTTTGGTAGGCAATCCATAAGTGGCTCTCATGATAGATTCATATAGTAATTTTATTTTCTTTCTAGGGAAGTGTTCCATGGCATTCTTTAAGGGAAATTGGAATCTAATATTCCCTTCCTTCATATCAATAATTGCACCAATCGTTCTAAGGAAAGGTCTACCAAGAATAATAGGACATGAAGGATTGAAATCTATATCAAGAAGGATAAAATCTACGGGCACATAATTCCTATTTGCAAAAATAAGAAAATCATTAATTCTTCACATAGGGTTTTTAATCCGCAAGATGCAAGTTTAGAGAGCAATCATCAAAGTCACAGAAATCTAGCAAATCACACAAAGTTTTGGGAATAGTAGAGACACTAGCACCCAAATCACACAAAGCATGAAACTCATAATCTTTAGTTTTAATTTTAATAGTAGGTTCCCACTCATCATAGAGTTTTCTAGGGATAGAAACTTTCAACTCAAGTTTTTCTTCATAAGATTGCATCAAGGCATCAACAATGTGTTCGGTAAAGGCCTTATTTTGACTATAAGCATGAAGAGAATCTAGCATGGATTGCAACAAGGAAATACAATCAATTAAAGACCAATTTTCATAATTAAATTCCTTGAGATCCAAAATAGTGGGTTTAGCAACATCTAGGTTTTTATTTCTTTCAATCCCACATTTATCAATTTCATCATCAAGATCTAGAAACTCCGAATTCTTAGAACGCCTTCTAGGTAAAGGAAGATCATATTCAGTTTCATCAAGATTCATATTGCAAAACAAAGATTTAATGGGGGACACATCAATAACTTTTAGATTTTCATCTTGATTTTCATAGGAATTGGAAAAACACGCTTTAATAAAGGCATCTTTGGAAACACGCATCCTAGCGGTTCTTTCTTTGCACTAATCAATGGAAATTCTCATGGCTTTGAGAGACTCATTGATATCATTCTTAGGAGGAATAGATCTAAGCTTTAAAGAATCAATTTCAAGAGAAATTCTATCAACGTTCCTAGCCAAATCATCAACTTTAAGCAATTTCTCTTCAAGCAAAGCATTAAAATTCTTTTGTGAATTCATAAACTCTTTAACACTACTCTCAAATTCAGAGGGCATCTTATTAAAATTTCCATAAGAGTTGTTGTAGGAATTTCCATAATTATTAGAAGGATTACTAGGATAAGGCCTAGGATTAAAATTCCCTCTATACGCTTTGTTTCCAAAACTATTCCTACCAACAAAATTCACATCCATAGATTCATTATTATTCTCAATCAAAGTAGACAAGGACATATCACTGGGATCAAGAGGAGTATTTTTAGTAGCAAACATCTTCATAAGTTCATCCATCTTTTCACTCAAAACATTGATTTCTTCTATAGCATGCACTTTTTTACTAGAAGATCTTTCGGTGTGCCATTGAGAATAATTAGCCATAATATTATCAAGCAATTTTGTAGCATCTCCTAACGTAATTTCCATAAATGTGCCTCCCGCGGCCGAATCTAAAACATTTCTAGAAGCAAAATTCAATCCGGCATAAAAAATTTGTATGATCATCCATAAATTCAAACCATGAGTAGGGAAATTGCGAACCATCAATTTCATTCTTTCCCAAGATTGGGCAACATGCTCATGATTAAGTTGTTTAAAATTCATAATATTGTTCCTAAGAGTGATGATCTTAGCGGGAGGAAAATACTTAGAGATAAAAGCATCTTTGCACTTGTTCCAAGAATCAATACTATTTTTAGGCAAAGACGAAAACCAAACTTTAGCACAATCTCTAAGTGAAAACGGAAATAACTTCAATTTGACAATATTGTTATCCGTATCTTTCTTCTTTTGCATATCACACAAATCAACCAAATTGTTTAGATGAGTAGCGCATCTTCACTAGGAAGGCCGTGAATTGATCTTTCATAACAAGATTCAAAGAAGCGGTATTGATTTCACAAGACTCATCATTATTAAGAGGAGCAATCAGAGTACTAAGGAAATCATTATTATTGGTATTCGAGAAGTCACACAATTTGGTATTATCTTGCGCCATGGCAACAAGTAATCCAACACACAAGCAAACAGAAAGGCAACAGGAAAAGGCAAATGGGAAAAAGGGGAGGAGATTGGGAAAGAGAGGGCGAATAAAACGGCAAGGGTGAAGTGGGGGAGAGGAAAACGAGAGGCAGATGGCAAATAATGTAATGCGAGAGATAGGGATTGTGATGGGTACTTGGTATGGTTGACTTGCTCTTGCGCGAGCCTCCCCGACAACGGCGCCAGAGATTCTTCTTGCTACCTCTTGAGCACTGCGTTGGATTTCCCCGAAGAGGAGAGGACGATGCAGCAAAGTAGCGTAAGTATTTCCCTCAGTTTTTGAGAACCAAGGTATCAATCCAGTAGGAGGGCACGCACAAGTCCCTCGTACCTACACAAAACGATAGCTCCTCGCAACCAACGCGATTAGGGGTTGTCAATCCCTGCACGGTCACTTACGAGAGTGAGATCTGATAGAGATGATAAATAATATTTTTGGTATTTTTGGTATATAGATGCAAAGTGAAAAGTAAAAGGCAAAGTAAAAAACAAAGCAAGTAATAAAGTAATGGAGATTGATATGATGAGAATAGACCCGGGGGCCATAGGTTTCACTAGTGGCTTCTCTCAAGAGCATAGATATTCTACGGTGGGTGAACAAATTACTGTTGAGCAATTGGCAGAATTGATCATAATTATGAGTATATCTAGGTATGATCATGTATATAGGCATCACGTCCAAGCAAGCAGACCGAAACGATTCTCCATCTACTACTATTACTCCACTCATCGACCGCTATCCAGCATGCATCTAGAGTATTAAGTTAAAAACAGAGTAACGCCTTAAGCAAGATGACTTGATGTAGAGGGATAAATTCATGCAATATGATAAAAACCCCATCTTGTTATCCTCGATGGCAACAATACAATACGTACCTTGCTGCCCCTTTTGACACTGGGAAAGGACACCGCAAGATTGAACCCAAAGCTAAACACTTCTCCCATTGCAAGAACTACCAATCTAGTTGGCCAAACCAAACGGATAATTCGAAGAGACTTGCAAAGATAACTCAATCATACATAAAAGAATTCAGAGAAGATTCAAATATTATTCATAGATAAGCTGGATCATAAACCCACAATTCATTGGTCTCAACAAACACACCGCAAAAACAAGATTACATTGAATAGATCTCCACGAGAGAGGGGAGAACATTGTATTGAGATCCAAAAGAGAGAAGAAGCCATCTAGCTACTAGCTATGGACCCAAGGTCTCAAGTAAACTACTCACACTTCATCGGAGGGGCTATGGTGTTGATGTAGAAGCCCTCCGTGGTGGATGCCCCTCTCGGTGAGCTCCTAACAGGCCCCAAGATGGGATCTCGTGGATACAAAGGTTGCGACAGTGGAATTAGGTTTTTGGCTCCTCTTTTGATCGTTTGGGGTACGTAGGTATATATAGGAGGAAGGAGTACGTCGGTGGAGCAACAGGGGGCCCACGAGGCAGGGGGGTGCGCCCTAGGGAGGGGCACGCCCCCACCCTCGTGATCGCCTCTGTTACTTCTTGGAGTAGGGTCCAAGTCTCCTGGATCACGTTCGGTGAGAAAATCACGTTCCTGAAGGTTTCATTTCGTTTGGACTCCGTTTGATATTCCGTTTCTTCGAAACACTGAAATAGGCAAAAAACAACAATTCTGGGCTGGGCCTCCGGTTAATAGGTTAGTCCCAAAAATAATATAAAAGTGGAAAATAAATCCCAATATAGTCCAAAATAGTAGATAAAGTAGCATGGAGCAATCAAAACTTATAGATACATTGGAGACGTATCAGTAGGCTGTTGAAAGCTTCGGTGAGCCCGCTCTTCACGGACCGAACCTTTTCCATAACCGCACCCATCAGAGTGCAGTGTTCCTCGACAATGGAAGTGCGTTGCAGCGCTTCCTGTAGAGTGTCAGCAGATGGAGCTCATGCTCCTTCCCCCTCTTTCAAAGGGGGGTGTTGGTCCGAACCTGGAGTCGTACTGGACTCCGGGACGGTGTTCGGCGGAGGCCCGGACTGTTGAAGCCCCCCACCCTAGGTGGTTATGGGGGTCGCCGTGCCCCGCTCTACGGCGTCCGAGGTGTTGTCCTCGGGCGCCTTCTGGACGGTATCGTCCGCCCCTCTCCGGCTAGGAGATGGCCTTTGGGATGACACCTCGGTGTCCTCCATGGCAGGGGGAGAAGGCGCGAGATGGCCCGTCACTCTCCGCCTCTCTAGGGGCTAGAGAGTTCCCTTCCGAAGTGGAGGGAATCGGGATCTCGCACGGAGGGCTGAAAAGCAAAAAAAGATTGGGCATGACAGAGGCAGATTAAAGCGATATGAACGAGTAAGTTTCTGACACTTACGTTTCGGCCATGGGCTTCTCCCTTTGGCCCCTCTCAAGGCTGTGTTCGGACTCCGAGTCTGAACTATCCGAGAGGGTCGCCCTTCCCTTCTTCGGCGTCACCCCCTCTAGGTTCTCGGAGGATGTCCTCTTTCCCCACCTCATCTTGAGGGGGAGTCGCTCTCCACTTCCTCTTCCTCCTCCTCCTTCCCCTCCTCCTCCTCTTCGTCCTCGTCTTCCTCGTGGGAGGAGACAGGCTTGGTCTCTCCGGACACAACTTCCGGAGGACCTTTGCGGTGGGGCCCGTCCTTGGGCCCCTTGCTCTTCTTCTTAGCCTTCTTTTCCGACGCCTTATAAGGCGCCGAGACCAACATCTCCTCTAGCGCAGGAGTGACTGGGTCTTCAGGCAACGGAGCCGGACTCTTGATTCGCTCCGACTTCTTGGTACAGCCCTGTAACAAAAAGATGGGCTGATGAGTTCGGTATAGATCGAATATACATATATGAACTAGTTATGTCTTTGGAAATATCAAATACTTACCGGAGAGGTCGGATTCATGGCGTTGAGGCCGACTCTTTGGTCTCCATGGGCCAACTCTTCTGCGCCTTGAAGAGTAGCTTCCACATCCCCTCGTGCGTGGTGCCGAGCAAATGTTGTAGAGTCCGCGGCTCCTCCGGCTTGAATTCCCACATGGGGGAAGCCCGACACTGGCAGGGGAGAATGCGGCGGAATAGCATAATTTGAACCACGTTGGTTAGACCAACGTTCTTCCCCAGCACGTTGGTGATGTGCATTTGCCGCGCCTGCACCTCCGTTTGGGAGCCCCAGCTGTGGCCCTTCGCATTCCAGTAGGGGAGCCCCATGGGGGGTCCGGATCTGAACTTCGGAATCGCCGCCCACTTAGTGCGGCGGCTCAGTGATGTAGAACCACTCCTGTTGCCAGATCTTCACGGTCTCCACGAAGGCACCCTTGGGCCATGTGGTGTTCGGTAGCTTGCTGATCATAGCTCCGCCGCAGCCCGTGTGCTGCCCGTCGACCACCTTCGGCTTCACGTTGAAGACCTTGAGCCATAGGCCGAAGTGTGAGTGGACGCAGAGGAGAGCCTCACACACGACGATGAACGCCGAGATGTGGAAGAAAGAGTTCGGGGCTAGATCGTGGCAATCTAGCCCGTAGTAGTACATGGGTCCACGGACGAATGGCTGGAGTGGAAAACCTAACCCTCTAAGGAAGTGGGGAAGGAAGACGACTCATTCGCCAGGCTCCGGAGTGGGAATGACCTGACCTTCGGGGGGAAGCCTATGCTTGATGTTGGCGGCAAGGTACCCCGCACTCCGGAGATCTTTTATCTCCTTCTCCATGACGGAGGAGGCCTCCCACTTGCCTTTGGAGCCAGATCCGGCCATGGTCGGAGGAGGTGGTGGTGGTGGTGAGAAATACGGAATCTTTGCGGGCGCAGAGAGCTTGGGAGATTGGAAGGCTGAGGAGATGTGAAGGCATGGGGGAGAAAGTAAAGATCCATTTCCCTCTTATAGGTAGTAGAAATGCCAACCGCCCCCACTCGTGCCTTGAATCTCGCCTATTCCCAACGAAAGCGTGCACCGCAAACGGTTGGATTACCCGAATATCACTAGATCGTGAAGACGCGCGTTGCTGCGCCCGCCCATCTTGAAAAAGTATAAATATAGGGAGCAAATAAAGTCAAAATATGTGTGACGGTGTAGATAACAAATGTGTCATTCAACGGTATCCCGCGTTAAGATTACACACTTCAAATTCTAATGGTCTATGGCCAGAAAGAATAAAACAAGACATGAAATTATCAGCATTTGGCTATGGGACTTTGTTCCCAGATGATTTGGAATAAAAGAATACATGAGCTTCAAATGATGTTCATCATGATCCATATATCAGGGATATTCTACCCATTCCTACTCATTTTAGACTAATGAATTTTTATTTATATTTTGCTAGAACAATTTTAAAGTGTTGGTAGCAGTAGCACAGGAAATAACAAAGCCAACAAGCGTTATCTACCCAAGCCATACCAAAGAAAACCAATCTGCGTAGGTCATGCCACCGATAGATTATATGTAATCAGAAACCAATCTGCGTAGGTCCAGATCATTCCACAGATAGATTATATGTAATCAACAATTTGTGGGTAGTCTCACCTGTCCAGCGGCCATGTTTGCAATTGGGTGTGACACACACCCCCTGAGAAATTCCAACATAGGAATTCCAATGAACGAGCACTGCAACCATGTAGTAATAGTAATTCAGTTCTGTTGATATGAAGACATGTAAGAGAATTAGAGGGTGGTTAGCAAGAATTAAACCAAGCAACTGGTATGTCTGACGAACAGTGGGAGATGTGAAATGACACAAAAGGGAGGAAGGATGAGAGGTTTCAAAGCATAATACATCAGGGAGAACGGGAGAGGTTTCAAAGCATAAGTTTCAGTTATGGAAGGGGCAAGGACGCAGTCATGGTGTGATGGTACAGCTCCAACAGCATGATGGCCTACACATCCGGAGGACTAATAGGGAGCGTGCGGCCGCTGCAGAGGAATACACCAGGGCGCGACAAGGGAAAGACGGGCCTCACCGTGGGGCATGCGGACTTGCGGAGGAAGAGTAGACGGGACCGATGTCGTCTCCTACGCACATGTGCAGTAGAAGCTTGCCGTTGGGACTCAGGACGGCGGCGGCACAGCGCAGACGAACAGGGAAGAAATTTTTGGGATGAACGAGCCTTTTTTGTTTCCTCTCGCGACAATGAACGGGTACGTATCAGGAAGCTGCGCGCATTCGCGGACTGGGCAAGTTGCGCATGTTGGACAGGGCCCTCTGGGCCTATAACCTATGCGACCCGATCAATCACCACTCGTATAACTCGTTCTGAGGAGCAGCAGCCCGTTAACGGTGCCTTGAACGGCCCGCGCGGGTGGAGGGGTAAATAACTGTCGTGAATGACCTGTGGATGACCGAGCTAATCCCGAGCGTACGTCGTAGTAATCCAATGCCTGAGAGCGTCAAATCGCTGAGAGGCCTCGTAGCTAGCTCTATTATACTGTTTCTCAATTGATGTGCAATCCCGTATTAAGTGGGCATGATCTTTGTTTTGACAGGACGTGGCAATGAGGCGTGGCCTCAAAACACGGAACGCGGGGTGGGAAAACGGTTCAAAATGCCGAAGGGTCAAGTCTGACGCTTTGCCGAAAAAGTTGTCTGTAAAAGACACTGTTCTTATTTTTTTTAATATATATCATGCCTTCATAGCTAAGGGTTGTGTTTATTGTGAAAAGCCGGATACAATTCTTTTACAGAGGAAATCCGATGTGTATTCTTCAAGGAACCCGCCTTGCAATGCCAAAGACAATCTGAACGCCAAATATATCATCTTTGAAGACTGGTTCAGGGGCTACTGTGGGAGTCGTGGACTAGGGGGTCCTCGGGCGTCCGGTCTATTGGACATGGGTCAGACTGATGGGCCGTCGAGATACAATATAGAAGATCACCTCTCGTATCCGGAAGGGACTCCTGTATGCGTGGATGGAAAGTCTAGGTGTCCGGATATATTATTCCTTTCGGTAAAACCGACTTTGTACAAGCCTAGGCCCCTCTGGTGTTTATATAAACCGGAGGATAGATCGGAGGCAGGATCACAACATTGCTGGGCTAGCCAATCTAGGGTTAGCCAACTCAATCTCGTGGTAGATCAACTCTTGTAATCCCTATACCCTTGAATATAATCAAGTAGGAGTAGGGTTTTACCTCCATTAAGAGGGCCCGAACTTGCGTAAACACTGTGTCCTTTGTCCATAGTTACCTTCGGTCCTCAGACATACAGCTTGAGCCTCCCTGCCTGAGATCTGCCAGTTTTGACACTGACAATGGAACAACAAAAATTATAGATACGTTAGAGACGTATCAATACCCCATCCACAGTCAATACATTCAAAGCAGAACGTAGGTTTTATCTCTTCGAGAGGGCCCGAACCTGGGTAAACATCGGTGTCCCCTTGTGTCATGCTACCATCTAGTCAAGACTACTAGATCGGGACCCCCTACATGAGATCTGTCGGATTTGATTCCGTCCCCTAGCCGCCGCCACACCATTTAGAACACAGAGATAAGAGATCCAGAGAAGAAGAACCACCGGAGACCCTTCTAGTTTTGTTCCTCCATCTCCATACCCATATTCATTTCACCTTCACCATTATAAGATGAAATCTTCCAACCCCTACAAACACCTCACTCGTCTTTTTTATACGCCTGGTCCTGGCGCCAGGGGGCTTGGACCACCCATACCGTGACATCGGCAGCTACATATTTACCTACACCCTTTGCATCACTTTAATCCATACCTTCTCGTAGAGGGTGGTACATGCCCATGCCCTAGCTTTTCATGCCATGGTCCTTGCCGAGGTATGCCCCTCTTATGTCAGATCATCTTTCCTAGCCACTTGGGCGCGACCGAACATGCTGGGGTGCGGGACTTCTCTCCCCGGAGAAGATGGAGTTCCCCCGAGCACTTCCCATTGCCCATCGGGTTGACCTCACGGAGGGCCCTCGATGGCTCCTTCGGGGAGGCCCAAGGGGTACCCCCGTCCTGATCACGTCGACAACTGGTGACGATTATTGCGACGGCGTGGTGATGCTGCTTCAATGGTGACCGTTTTTTCCTCGTTGGGACACGCAACTCGAAGTAGGGCGGTTGGTGCAGAGCAATGCAGTCGACACAATGACTGTAGCTGAGACTGATGGCTAGTGGCCGTCTATGCCGCCACGAATTTGTGAGGCGTGCTGCTCGATAGACGGCGGTAAGCGGCAGTGGCGAAATGCGGCGGGGTTTGGCGGCAGCCGCCGACGATGCCAAACGTCGAGCTAAGTGGTTACCCCGGTGATAGGCGCGGGAGAAGGGGAAGGGAAGAGGGGGGAGGATCACACGGCCGCGCGCTCTCTCATCTAAGGGCATCTCCAGCCGCGCCCCCAAGAAGGCCTCCCCAGCGTTTTTACGGCCGGCAGAAAAACGCCCGATCGCGCCTCAGAGCCCGATTTTCGCGGCTTGGGCGAAAACAGCGCCAGCGGACCAGCCCGAACCCGGGCTGGGGCGCTTCGGGGCGCCCGGCGAAGTTTTTACGCGATGAAACCGCGGGCCCGACGCGTCGGCGATTAGTTTACTTCTCGCCCTTCGTCGTCCTCATCGCCTCGTTTCGCGGCGAATCAATGCCAAAGCTGCCGCTGCGCTGCCGCGCCGGTCACCTGCGCCATTGATGCTTCACGGGCGGCGCAATGAAGGCCGGACGACGCGCGTCCCTCGCCCTCGCCTTGCCCGCCACGCGTACGCACGGTGCCACGCGTGTGGGCGGCCCGTCGGCCTATATATGCCGCGCCCCGGCGCACTCGGTCGCTCACACTTCCCCCGCCGTCGCTCCTTCCTCCGCCGTCGCTCCTTCCTCCTCTCTCTCCTCCAATGGCCGAACGCTTTCCCGGCGGCGCGGCGGCGAACGGCTTCGCCGCCGCCATCTCCATGAAGACGAGGCTCGCCTTTACGAGGCCGAGTACCGGTCCCGTCGGACATGCGGGTGCCCGGCGTGGAGGATCGCGCCGATGGCGTGCGGTGCCCGGTACCCTCCGGCGCGGTGTGGCGCTGGAGATCGCCCGCGATTCGGTCGAATCTGCCGCTGCTGGGCGAGGATGCGCAGCGGTACACCTCGACACCCGTTGTAGGAGCCCTACTTCCGCCGCCGTCACGCCAAAGCAGCTCGAGGCCACTAACGGCGTCGTGCCCTCCGGCAGCAAAACTCCGCCCGCCGCGTCGATGGGCGGGCGTGCGTGGCGACGCTGACGCCGCCTCGAGTACATCGGCGGCAACACGCCGCGCCTTGACTACCCAGCCCCCTTCCTTTTCACGCCCGGGAAGCTCCTAGACCCCGAGGCGCATGGAGACCGGCTCCTCCTCTTCGTCCGGCGGCTCGCCTCGCCTCCACCCCGTCAGCCGGAGCCCCAGACACGCCTGTGGCCAAGACACCCGCAGCTCCGGCGTCCGTGACGGGCGCCGTCTGCCGGAGACCGCCGGCCGTTTGTCCTCGTCGAGCCCAAGTCGGAGCCCGCCTCGCCGAGCCCAAGAAGGAGCCCGCCTCCCGCGAGTACGAGGAGATAGCCCGCCAAGCTTCCCGACGAGGACGCCATGCGCGGGCGCGGAGGACTACCTCCGAGAGAGACGGTCGGCGAGCAGTCTGCCCTCGAGAAATCGCCGCCCAAGCGCTGGCGCGAGGACGAGCACGGCGTCGTGATCTCGGCAACGACGACGACAACGACGCCCGGCCTTCCAACCCGCCGCCAACCGTGAGGAAGCGTAGAGAGGACGGCGAGGCGGGGCGGCAGCGGCGACGACGACGACGACGACGACGACGGCGGCGACTACACGCGGTTCTACAGCCTCCTCGGCATGTAGACGCGTTGGGCGGGCGTCGAGGGAGACGGCGGGATTAGCCCGCCGGTTTTTTTTTGTAAAATATGTTTATGTTTGAACGAACTCGCCGAAGTTTGCTATGTTTATGCCGTGTTTGCGCCGTGTTTGTGCCGTCTTCAAATTTTTAAAATACCGTGGTATGCATGCATTTGAGGCATCACGCACGTCGCGCCGTTAGCTTAGTGCGCCCGGCGATTTTTTGGCCGTCCCGAGGGGGCCAACGGCTGGAGATGCCCTAACGGGCAGGGAGGTGACCGGCCACGGCTGGCGCCGATCGACAAGGCCAACTCTCAACACCTTCCCTTCCCCTTCCTACATTCCTCGTCCTCCTCAGTCTCTCCCCTCTCAGCCCCCAAAGGATCCCTCCTCTTCACACTCCGTCTCACCACATTCGGAGCTCGGATCCAACCACTGCTTATCCCACCCGATCCCTCCCAAATCATCCCCGCACCCGATTCGCTCCTCCCCTGCAAAGAGAGGTCTATACCCCTACCTTGATTCGGCGGCCGGCGCCATGGCGAGCGGCAGCGAGCAGCCGCAGGCGGAGACCGAGCCCGAGGCGGTGGAGCTCGTGCTGTTCCAGGTCGCCGAGTGCTACGTCTATCTGGTATTCGCCCTAATTTTCTTTGGTTTCAGTGACAATCTAGTGATGGGGATTCGCCGAGCGCTTGCTGTGCATGAATGTGTTGCCGACGGCCTGACGTTTTGGGGCCTTTTTGTGTGCAGATACCTCCTAGGAAGACGGCCGCCTCTTACAGGTTCTGCTCCTCTTAGTTCGTTGAAGAATCTGATAACGGTTTGTTAGGATTTGTATCTGTTGACTGTCAGGTTGAATAGCGTTAGTAGCTAAATAAACCACGAAAATCACAATTATCTAAAGGTTGCAGGCCTTGTTTCAGCATTTTTTTTCCGCATTTGCAAACTTGATTGCAAAGATAATGCACTATTTTGCTTCACGATTGCCTGTTCGTCCTTTGTGGTGTTCGGTTCGAGTGATGGATTGAACATCTTTTGTTTGTTGTTGAATGTATCACCAGTTCGCAGCCGCGTCATTGCTTATACGACCGTGCTAACAGAAGAAAAGACTAGGAAGGAAATCCTACATATATCGTGGACTACCCCACCATAGGATTAATCCACTCCTCAGACCATATCATGCCTTTCGCAATTTATTGAAAATGATCTAACATTAGTGACATCTAGGGCTGATGAGTGGAATGTCAACAAATGGGCTTGGGAAGGGGCACTTAAGGTTGCCAGCAAGGGAGAAGAATGTGTCATCAAACTAGAAGACAAGAGCACTGGTGCAGTAATTTCGTTACTGCTGGCCATTCCTTTGTAGCGTTTGTAATCCTGACTTCTTAATTTCTCTTGTTCATTTCAGGTGAGCTGTATGCTAGGGCATTTCTGAGAGAAGGCGAACCACATCCGGTGGAAGCTGTAATTGATAGCAGCAGGTCGGTATATATTGCTGCCACAGGGCAGGCTAATTGTATAATGAAATGTGTGCCTTTGCAGTTTCATTCTGGGTTAGACACCGCAAAAACTCTATTAGCAGAACCTGAAACGATTCTTATTGCCTGCAGATATTTTGTACTTCGCGTTGAAGAGAATATAGGTGATAACTTGTCTTTCCCTTAAGTTATAAGATCTTGCATTTGCACTGACATTCTACTTACTGCTGAGTTTAGCCGTTTGACATAGTATTTGATACTTAGTGTCGAGCTGGTGAGCATAGTGTTTGTTAAGTTGTGTTGAGATGGTGAGCATGGTATTTGGCAAGTAGTATTGAGATGCTGAGCATATTGCTTGATCTGGTTAGCACCATTTCTTGCAATGGTTCGTATATAGAAGCATGACAATTCTTACTATACGCTGCAGATGGGCGCCAGCGTCATGCTTTTATAGGTTTAGGCTTCCGTGAAAGAACTGAAGCATATGACTTCCAAGCTGCTCTACATGACCATATGAAGTATCCTTTTATCTTATCTTGAAACACATTATGTTGCCTGTAATTATGATTGTCACATGAATGTTTCCCATGCAAGTCAGTCCACGACCAGAGACTATACATGTGGAATTCCATTAGATCAAAAAGTAATGTCTGCTTAGCACAATATATTATTGTTTTGAAACTTAACAATTTTAATACTAAGTGGGTCTATTACATGAATCCAGTCAGGTCACTGAGCAATGCTCGGAACTTTGAATGCACTTCCAGTTGACAAAAATGTTTCTTTTAAAGTTATACGAAATATTTCTTGGCCAGTCACTTTTCTTCTTCTTTCCTGTTTCTTTATTATTTCTAAATATATTGGTGTATGGTATTAGAGTTGTACAATAAGTTCATATAATCTGTTGTTCTCTTACATTATCAAAGATATCTGAACAAGAAGAAGACCGCTGAAGAGATGGTGCAGCACTATGAGAATACATCATCAGTGGATTATAGCCTCAAAGAAGGGGAAACTTTAGTTCTTCAACTAAAAAATGTAAGTTTTCATTGGACTTCTTATTCCAGGAGAAATGAATTAAAGCTTGGTCATGAGAGTATTTTTAAATGTCTTAAAAATTACTCCCTCCGATCCAAAAAAAGTGGCTTTAGTTCAAATTTGAACTGAAGCTGAACTAAAGGCACGACACTTTTTTTGGATTGGAGGGAGTAGCATATATGATTTCTTTATGCTTAACTAGTATTTTTCCTCTTTAAGATGCACAGTTATTCTGTGTGCAACCTCCGTTTCCGGTCATGCATGGGATTTATTGAATTGGAGTAATCTTCTTATCTTGACCTAGAAAACACAGTCTAGTGCATCTTCAAGGTTCCTCCAATGGCATTTGAGAACATCATATACCCTTGCATATTCGGGGATATATCAGTTTGAGCTGCTGTCACGCAAGAACTTGAGAAAAAACTGAACCTTACTAAAATATTTTTGTTCATGCGGCAAAATGAGTTGACTAAAGTGTATTATGCTACAGTAGTAAATTTGTATGCATGCCTTTGATAAGCACTTGACTTGCCTTGTATTTCTCATGTTCTTCACGTAACATGCCCCTGATTTTTGGGTCTGTTATGCAGAAAGAAAGTGGCAGCAAGACGAAATCTGCATTTTTCGAGCAAGGCCTGAACAAGCTGTCGTTCAATGAAAAAACAAATACCAAGGAGGCCACAGTGTCCCTCAAACTCCCACCACCTCCACCCTCACCCGTGTCTCCAACTGATTCTGGAGTTGCCATGTCCCCTTTCAAAGCAGAATTTCCTTCCCAGGAACAACCAGGCACCGGGGATGCTGGAGCCGCCACTGCTCCTTTCAAAGCAGAGTTTCCTTCACAAGAAGCACTGGATGATACCGTGGAAGCTAGAGCAGAAGCTGCTCCTCGTAATCAACCAGCCGCAGCAGAGAAGAGCAAACAAGGAAGCGTGGATGATGAGTTTGACTTTGGGGACTTCCAGGCTGCTGCTTGAATCATGTATCCTGTACATACGTCAACTTTATTACGTGGACACATACATGTCTCCTTTCTTTTTCTTGGATCTCCCGTCAGTTGTGACTTTTTTTCGCCACCCGAGTTGTTGTACAGAGAGCTGTCATATGATAAGCCGTATAAATTAAGAATACATATATAAGCCGTAGAACACGTGGATGGAAACATTCTGGATTTTTTTTGAAGCACGCATTTTCTATTAAATTTAAATGAGCAATACGTAAAAAGTAGCCAAGAAAAGAAAGAAAGAAAAAGGGAAAAGAGCCAGATCCTATCCAATTCATGCTGTAGGTATCCCCATAGATTTGATCAACTAGAGCGAAACATCATCCCAGATTGGAAAATGATCCATCCTTAGGGCCTGTTCATGCTTAATTTTGAAACTGTGAATTAGAAGGGTCAGGTTTTGAGTAAGTATTTCCAGGAATTTCTGCAAGGAACTTCCTGAAAATCATTGCCATTTCTTAGAATCCATAAGTTCCAACACCCTAGAACGATTATATCCATGTCCAAGGCCTTGGGAAACTTCTTAGAATCCATAAGTTCTAGCACCCTAGAACGATTATATCCATGTCCAAGGCCTTGGGAAACTTCTGATGGGCTAGTAAAATCTCATCATACATATAAATTCCAGCACCCTAGAATAATTATATCCATGTCCAAGGCCTTGGGAAACTTCTGATGGGCTGGTAAACTCTCATCATACATATAAGTTCCTCTTTGCCTATAGGTGATTACAGAGGCCCAACAGTCCCGAGGAAAAGGACGGTCCCAAAAAAGATGAAGAGAGGGTTCTTCAGCACCCTCATTGCAAAAAAAAGTCATAGCAGTCCAAGTGCATGATTTTCCTCTTAAGAGTTTTTTGTGTTGACCCTATCATGAAGAAGTAGCTAGAAAAATATTTTATGCCTAATCTTGTCAGCACGTTTCCAGAGCCATTTGAAGATCTTGTGTGCTTCCACTCCATCTATCATAGTATTGTACACTAAGATGGAAGAGTAGTCTTATTATTATTAGAGCATATCCACCTATCTTGATTCTGCCAATTGGTGTGTTGAGAAAGCAACAATTGAAGCTCATTCCGTTGAGCAAAAGCTTGAGCTGAGAGAGGGGCGTGGAAGAAGACATAAATGTCAGCACTCTTAACCATATGTTTCAGACATTGAGTATCATTTCTAGCAAAGGAATCATGCCAGAATTTAATTGTGTGACCAGACCCACCCTTGCAAAACAAGATTTCTTTGAAAGTAGGGAATAGTTTGAGGTGTGCCTTCCAGTAGCTAGTATCGACCATCCTCTCACCAGGGAATTCCTCGGAGTAGTATTTGCCCAAATTAGTTGCACCCAAGGAAGACTTACTTTATTGAAGAATTTTTGAAGGTTTTCCATCAAGAGAGCTTTATTGTGGACAACCACATCTAGGATACCAATCCCACCCCGACTTTTAGGCTTGCGTACTGTGTTCTAGGCTATTAAAGTCTGCTTAGAGTTTTCTTGTCCATATTTCCTCCAAAAGAAGTATACGAGGTATTTGTTTATTTGCTCACTGACACCAGCAAGTAGGGCTAAAGCACACATGAAGAAAATAGGCATGACAGAGAACACAAATTTAATAAGTTGTAGTCTTCCATCATATGATATAATTGTGGAGCAGCCGGCCAACCCTCGCTCTATTACTTGACAAAATAGGATTAAAATCTTCATTTCTCAATCTTCCATCTCTTAGAGGAGGCCCAGATATGTGAGTGGAAACTTACCCAGCTTGCGTCCCAGGAGATCAAGAATATTGTTCGGATTTCATCAGGCACATTCAATGGAACAAAAATTAATTTTCTATAGTTAATCTTCAGATTAGTTTGAGTAGAAAAATGAGCTAGAAGATTATTCAGCTGAAGAATTTGAGGTTCCTCTACTCGCATGATCAAGATGGTGTCCTCTGCATACTAAATCACTGGAAAAATCTTGGTTGGAATGTGGTAAATGGGGTACCCGAATCAAATTGGCATTCGTTGCTTCATTAGGAATGGTTTGCAAAAGATCGGCGACTAGAACAAAAATAAGAGGGGAGAGAGGGTCCCCTTGTCTAACCCCTCTTTTACAGTGAAATTATTTTCGTGAACACCCATTAAGCAATACAGATGAGAAGTATGTTCTATGAACCATGCTCATCCACCTGATCCATATATCACCGAAGCTTTTTCCCTTTCAGAATTTGAAAAAGAGTCTCATGCTCAATCACATCAAAGGCCTTCTCAAAGTCAAGCGTTAAAAGAATCATTTCTTGGTTTTGCTACTTTCACTGATGTATGTATTCAAAGGCCCAAGCCAGACAATCTTGGACTGATGTTTTCCTAAAAAAACATATTGATATATGTGCACCAACTGGAGAATGATTTTCTATAGCCTATTTGCCCATAACTTTGTGATGATTCCGATTGTGCAGTTGAGCAAAGAAATATGCCTAAAGTCACTAGGAAGGAGAAGATTGCCCTTCTTCGAGTAAGAGTGATGAAGGAGCTATTAATAAGCTTGAGATCAATATCTCCATTGTAGAAATCTTGAATGAGCTCATAAAAATCATTAGATATGATATCCATCCCAAACAAGCCTTTATAAATGCACCATTAAATCCATTAGGACTAGGGGCTTTGCTAGAGGGCATACTTTTAATCATCCTATCTATCTGTACGCTTGAAAAAGGTTCTTCCAATTAATTAATCTGAGCATTGTTCTGGAGTAAGCTTGGCGGGTGAAAGAAATTGGAAGTTGGAGAAGAAGTGCCAAGTCTATCTTTAAAGGCTCTCCACGGGATTGCAAGTTTGGTTTGATGATTGGAATGTTCAGCTTGGTTTTCATCCACGAGCATAGGAATATAATTATTTCTGTATTTGATTGTTGCTTTTGCTTGGAAGAATTTTGTGTTACCATCACTAGATTTAACCCATCTTATTGTTGCTCTTTGCTTCCAATAAGCACTTTGATATTCCAAAAGGTTACCCATATACTTTTTGATAATGTTCCTTCCATTACATTCTTTAGTACTTAAGGGTCTGAATTCCTCTAAAATGTCCCTAACAAGGGTCAATTCATTTGAATTACTGATGTAATGTGCTAAATTTGAGAAGTTCTAGCCCAAATCTCGAGCCCCTTTCCGAGCCTTTTAAATTTAACAGTAATTCTTTTGGCACTAGAAGTTGTAGACACCTCTTGATCCCAAATTTTTTACCACATCTCTGAATTCTAGGAATTTTAACCAAAAAATTTAAATATGAAATATTAGCTTTGGGAATGTTGGATCCCACTTGAATGACACAAGGGACATGATCAGATACGGGTTTAGCAAGACTATAAGCATAAGTATTGGGGTAATTTAATGTCTAGGAATCAGAAGAAAATACTAAGCCAACTTTTCTACTAAGGGTACCTCTTGCATATTGCTCCAAGTGAGCTTTCTACCTTTGAGTGGAATCTCAATCAAGCTTAATTCATTGACGGTTGAGTTAAGTTCATCATGTCACTAAACTGCCTCCAACTCTGTTTTTGTCTTCAAGGTACCTGATGTAGTTGAAATCTCCTATAATTAACCAATCCACATGAGGTGGGCGTTGATGACACACAAGTATAGGGGATCACGACAGTCTTCGAGTGTAAAATTTCACCTCTATTTATTGATTCGACAAAAGGGGAGCCAAAGAATACTTATGAGTATTAGCAGGTGAGTTGTCAATTCAAGCACATCCGGAGAACTAAATATCTGCAACAAAGTGTTTAGTAGTACAATATTATGATAGTTTGATAGCAATAGTAATAGTAGAAACAGGAACAGGAAAAGGAACAATAGCAGTTTTGTAGTGATTGTGCCAACAACAACAACGAAAGTAACTTAGCAAAGATCAATATGAGAAAAGCGTAGGCATTGGATGAGCGATGGATATTTGTGTTGGATGATATTCATCATGTAACAGTCACAACCTAGAGCGATATACAATAGCTCCAATTCATCAATGTAATGTAGGCATGTATTCCGTATATAGTCATACATGCTTATAATAAGAGCTTGTATGACATCTTTTGTCCTACCCTCCCGTGGCAGCGGGGTCCAAATGGAAACTAAGGGATATTAAAGCATCCTTTTAATAGAGAACCAGAACAAAGCATTAACACATGGTGAATACATGAACTCCTCGAATTAGAGTCATCCCCGGAGGGTATCCCAACTATTATCACTTTGGGGTCTATGGATCAGAACAATAACAAGTGAATATAACTACCAGATAGGATCAAGAACTCAAATATATTCATGAAAACATAAAGGGTTTAGATCTGAAATCATGGCACTCGGTCCCTAGTGACAAGCATTAAGCATAGCAAAGTCATAGCAACATCAATCTCAGAACATAGTGGATACTAGGGATCAAGCCCTAACAAATTGACTCGATTACATGACAAATCTCATCCAACTCCATCACCTTCTAGCAAGCCTACAGAGGAATTACTCACTCTCGGTGGTTAGCATCATGAAGTTGTTGTTGGAGAAGGGTTGGTGGTGATGATGGCGATGAACCCCCCTATTTGGAGCCCCGAACGGACTCCAGAACAGCCCTCCCGATGAAGAACAGGAGGTGGCAGCGGCTCCGTATCGTAAAATGCAATGAAACTTATTCTCTTATTTTTTTCCCAGGAAGATGGTATTTATGGAGTTGAGATTAGGGTCAGCGGAGCCTCGTGGGCCCCACAAGGTAACAGGGCGGGCCCTAGGGGGGGTGTCGTGGTTCTAAGCCTGACAGTAGAAAGGGGGGGGGGTATGCAGAGGCAAGATCTTAGCTATGGCGAAGATGTACACACGAGGTTTACGAGTTCAGGTCCTTCTCGGAGGAAGTAACAGCCCTACGTCTCGGTGCCCGGAGGCGGTCGATTGGTTTATATGTGTTGTGTTACAGGGGGTGCCAACCCTTGTCCCAGAGGAGGGGGCGGCTTATATAGAGTGCGCCAGGACCCCAGCCCACCTCCATTACAAGGGGCTTAATGTACATAAAGTAAGGGCGTTACTGGTAAGGGCAGTCTTAAATACTCTTAATGCCCATGAAGACTAAGGAGTGAATGCTCGGCCGTTGTGCGTTCTTCTGACTCCTGGTCCTTGATATAGTCGAGTCATTCCCCATATGGTCAAGTGAAAGTGGGGAATGACGGTCGAGTGATTATACCGTCGAGTGGATTCTTGGTCTTCTTATCTTCTGGGGTAGTGGCCTTGGGTAGGACGTATAGGTCAGGCCTATGACCCTACCCCAGGTCTGTATCCTCATCAGTAGCCCCTGAATGGATTAAGGTGCGAGTGCAAAATGGGCTGAAATTGAACTTGTTCTGAGTTTTGGGATCTCGTGAGTGCTTTCTGCTAGTCCAAACGCCCGCGTCGATATTTGGTGTCAACTCAGTCGCCTTGATCCATTCAGTGGACAGTTGAGTGAACTGTTGATCTTATGTGCTGAGTGTCATGTTGGAGCGCGGGATCCTGGGCGCGATTGCCTGCAGTGTATCCCGGATTTCGCGGGATATGAAATTTCGGGGAAGCGCGCCAGACGGGGAGTGCCGAAGCGGGCGGAGCGGATAAATAGTGATTCCTCGATTCCCGCGCCGCCTTTTTTCGCCATGTACGCTGCGCGCGACTGTTGCGGGATTTGACGGGGTCGCCTGGTCCCACGCGTCAGCCACTCGGAAACAATCTCTTATAAGGTGACCGGACCGAGGCGTCTGCACTGTGCACTTCTTCTCTTCCTCCTTCTTTCTCCGCTTCTCCGTCGCACCTTATTCTTCTGCTCCGCCGCCGTCGCCCCGTAGCCATGGTGAACGACAAGATGGCAGCGCTAGAGCGCGCGAAGAAGACGAAGGAGGTGGCAAAGGGCAAGAAGCTGCAGCGCGGGTCGTCGTCACGCGCAGGGCTGCCGCCGGGCTGGATCCAGGGCGATTGGATCCGGTCTTCGATTCGGCAGGCGGACCTGGACAAGCTGGCGGAGTCGGGATTAATTGCCAAGGGAGCGGCGAGGCTGCCGGAGGGGGAGATGAGTCCTCAGCCTCGACCGGGTGAGTGTGTCCTGCTCGCCACCCACGTTGACTGTGGTTTTTCTCTTCCCCCGCATCCTTTCTTCCGGGGGTTCCTGAACTTTTTCGGTGCTCAGCTCCACCATTTCTCTCCCAACACCATCACGTACTTAGCTGCTTTCGTGTCGATGTGTGAGAACTTCTTGGGGTGTCGACCGCACTGGGGTCTTTTCAAACACATCTTCACCATTCGTTCCCAATCGGTAAAAAAGGCGAAGTCGAGTGACTCGAAAACCCATGTTATCCAGATGTGTGGGGGTTTAGGTATCCAAAAGAGGAAAGGGAGTGCTTTTCCTGCCATGACTCTTCCTGACTCCGTTAGAGGCTGGCAGTCGACTTGGTTCTATTGCCAAGACGTCGCGGCTCCAGGTTAGTCGACCGGCCTTCCCCACTTCTCATTTGACCGAGTCCAGACTCCTGCTCCACTAAAAATGACTACTAGCGAGACCATGGAGACGAGGATGTTGGTGGACAGGGTGGTTCAGCTTATCTATGATGGCGTTACGGGTCTGGATCTGTTGGAGGTGTTCCTCAGTCGATGCATCCAGCCTCTCCAGGCCCGCGATCACCCGATGTGGCTGTATTCCGGACCGGACGACACTGCTTGGGTCCATCCAGAATAAGTGCCGTCTGAAATGGTGGCTTTGTGGCTGAGGAGCATCACAAGCAATCAGGACAATCGCATAGGATCCAGACGAGTTATTCCCTTTAGCAGCGTAAACCCACCCGACAAGGTATGCTTTTTGTTCCGACTGCTTCTCATTCATGCTCCGACTGCACTTGATATTGACCGGCTCTTGTTCGACCAATTTGTTTTGCAGGTGTTCACTGAGATGCATTCGATGCCGAATGGTGAACAGGCTTTGGAACAGGCCCAGGAGGGGGAGGACAACGCGGAAGATAGTGCCAAGTGGGATTCTCAGGGAGACGACGAGGAGGATGAGAGCGAGGAGTCGGATGAGGAGGAGGAAGTTGACTCGCCGCCGCGCTCCGAACGTCGATCCAAACAGTAGCATGATCCAGCTGGCGGGCGCAGGAAAGGTGTGGGTCCGAGTGCCAATACTCAGAAGCGCACTCGGACGTCGACTCCGGAGCCGACGGAGAAGGTGGCCAAGCAGCCTAAAGTTGCTCCCTCCAAGGCCCGGAAGACATTGCCGCGCATCAAGATGGACGTCCCCGTTGCCTCAGGGTGGGTATCTTGTTTGTGTTTTCGTAAGTCAACTGAAGATTTTCTTGATCTAACCGACCAATCCTTGTGTCCTTCCAGCCCCACCTCTGCTGCCACTGACATGGACGTTGACAAGGCACCAGGAGACGAAGAGGCCACCTCACGAGCTGGTAAGTTCGTTCGACCGAGTCCTGTTTACTCGAGTGGATGGCCAATTGACTGAAAACTTGACACTTCTCTTCTTATGTAGCTCCACAAGATATCGTTGTGCTTCCTGATGATGAAGAAAAAGAAGTGCCTCTACAGGAGAGGAGGAAGAAGAGTGGAAGCTCAAGCAGGAAGAAGCTTGAAGTCCAGGCCCCTTAGTCGACACCAGCGCTTGAAGTGATAGTCCGGACCAACGTCACATTTGCTAACCCGTTGACGACTGATCGTCTGTCGGGTCGATCACATGAGACGCTCACTTTGCCTTGGTGCAACTCCACTCATCTGACCCGACAGCTACTTCGACCCCTCTGGAGCCATCCCTCTTTGCTACATATCAAACTCCAGACGACTCGCCGGGTGCCGCTAGGGAAGCTCTTTGCCAGGAAAACCTTGTCATGCAGTAGGTAAAAGTGATGCATGAAGCCACTCAGATAGCTTACAACGCTAACACTGCCCTTCAGACCAATGTTCAGGTCAGCAAAACTCCGACTGAAATTTTTGAATGTCGCTTTATATCTGATCACCCACTAGGTGTTCCTTCGTTTAGAACTCAGGAAATCTTCAATTCAACACTTTTCGAATCAGGCGGGGCACGTCGAGTGCACCCACTGGATGTAGTCCCCGAGACCACGGTCGGCTGCTGGCAGTCGACTGAGGTCTAATGATGTGTCTCTCTTTCTTTCTCTTTTTTTTGAACTCACGCTGAGTATTGATCTGACCTAGTGGGGGCACGCTAAGTGCACCCACTGGGTGTAGTCCCCGAGACTACTGTTGAATATTTGATTCAGCAGTAGTCTTAGAGTAATTCTTTGCTTTCACTCGAAGCTTCTATCTGTCGACTGACATGTCTGTCTTTCTGGCTGCAGAGGTCTTGTGATCTTGGAGCTCGGCTCACCGAGTTAGAGAAGAAGCATATCAGCATTGAACTTGACCTCGAACTTGCGAAGAAGAATCTGAAGACTGCCCAACAAGAAACGACAATCATGGGAGGTAATCACTCGACCCTCTTGTCTGTTTTGTAGCTTCATACTTCGCGCTAGTTTTTCCTTCATTCTCTTTGAACCGAGTGATTTCACACGAGCAGATGTGCATAGTGAAAATCGTCAACTTCAGTCTCGTCTGAAGAGTGATGTTTCTTTAGAGAGGATGAAGGAGGCTTTGGAGCAGAAGGATCTGGATCTGGCTGCCGCTCAGAAGGAAGCACGCGAGAAGACGAAGCTTGCGGACCAGAAGCTGGCTTCGGTCAGCAAACTGGAGGAGGAGAACGCGAAGCTGAAGACTGCCATCTCAGACGCCAATCGGAAAGTCGAGCAACTTGTGGGGACCCCGACTTGCAAGTCGTGATCACCGAATGCACGTGTACAGTGATCCCAGAGATCAATGCTCACTGAACACACAGAAGCTGAATAACAAGAGTCTTACATCCATACATACCATCTTACACAAATAGTGACCATCATGGTCGAGTCTTACATCGATAAAGCCTTAAGGGCTGAACATCAAATGAAACATAGCAGCGGAAAACATCATCGATAAGCAGAACCCATGCCATCTGCCTTAACCCTACAGCATTACGATTGGGAAACGTCCTAGTTCGCATGATCGTCTCCAAAGAACTCTTCTTCGAACTCCGGTTCTTCCATGCCTGGTCAATTAAATAACCAGTGGCAAGCCAATGAGTACTTTGAATGTACTCGCAAGCAACCCATGATTTGGTTCAAGGTACGGTAATGCATGACATAGGTAAAGTTTTGCATAAAGCTAGTTTTGAGTGCAGGACATGTTCAACATCCTATAAAGCATGCATCAAGAGAATTCCAGTAACCGTAAGAACTGGTCACAGATATCAACATAAATAGATTGGGCACCAACCCATTTATTATAAACGGAGTGGGCACCAACCCATCTCAATCGTGTCAAGTCTGGACTTGATCCATGACAACACCATCATCTCACACACACCGGATTTGTAAACAAGTGGACGTAGCCCAAGAGCGGTTACCCAACTGTCCATGACCGTGGACACGGCTATTCGAATAGTTTTACACTCTGCAGAGGTTGCACACTTTACCCACTAGATCCGGGGAACTTCCGTGTCAAACCACGACCCGCGGTACCTCAAGTACCCGGGGTAAGCACCCGATCACTACCTTTCCCTAGACGACACTAACAAGGAGTCCACTCGATTGGCAGTAACCCCCGTGCCCAATATTTCAACAACCTTTTCATGGAGCCTTGCTCCCATTTCCATCACATACCACTCGCACGGGGTACCAACGGTGTGTCCGGTGCCCCATAAAGATGGTCATGGCCGCCCTACAGCACGACCCGCCCCAAGAGAGAGCACCAACTCTCCCCGTCACTAGTAATGGGCTCCAAGCTAGTATCGGTCTAGGTACTCAATAATGCCCTTTCCCATATAAGGGTAGAGTGGTCGCGCATGTAAGGTTGGAGTAACGGTCGCAACTCCGACCAATCCGTTTTGAAAACCACACACCCTTTTTCACTTGGCACACCACTTCGTCATCAAGTGGTCACCCATCTCATCATATCCCTCGGGCATAAGTGGCACCCGATGGGGTTTTCGAAAATACCTTTGAAATCACTTTGCCTCCCTCATCATGCACAACCCATCCCATTTGCGTAGCACCTACATTTGCATCCTAGCTACTCCCACCGGCATAACCCTCATAAGAAGGTAGGGCCATGCACAAATGCAAGTACCAACGAGGAATTGTAATCGTGGCAACCACCCATGTGGTTCACCCTCTCGTCATGATTCCGATGCATCATCGATAAAGAGCTAAAAATGACATGCATATAAAAGGGGCATCATAGTCATGGTCAAAGGGCTGCTTGCCTTGGTTGGCTTGGTCTTCAAAGTCTTCCGGCACTGCTCCTCCTTCTTCCTCAGCTCCCTCGTCGAACACGTGATCTAACGTTGCAAGAAAACAACGGAAAAATAAGGCAATAATAAAAGCAGAAAAGTCAAAGTGCTCAAAAATGTCAACTTAATTTTGTAAAATACTAGGAGGAAAACTAGGAAGGGGCAACTTTTGGTTTTGGTTCGAGCATAAAATAGGAGTTATGGATTTTCAAAGGCTCATTTAAATGCTAAAATAACATTTAAATATTTACGTAAAAGGAAAGGTGATTGGATCTGAGTGAAAGTTGCACCATTAAATAGATTGCAATATTCTAGGAATTTAGAAATTGGAATCAATGAATTTGGATTAATATCTCGCCTGTGGAATTTTTGGAAGTATCACGAAAAAGAAAAGGGAACGGCGCTGCCATCGGGCCGAGAGGCCACAGCAGCAGCAGCCTGTGGGGAAACCCAGCCCACGCGCCGCCACGTCAAGGCGAAGGCGAATACGCCTTCGCCGACGGCGGGTCTGTGTGCACACAAGACGTTTAAACCCGACGGTGGATCCCACCCGTCGTAGGCGTCGGTGGACGACAGCCGCCCCACGGCGGCCGTCGTCTACCTCCGGCCAGAGGCGACGGCGAGCTCGCCGGCGGCGATACAGGGCACGGGAAGCGGAGCGGAGACTACCGTTGGATTCAGGAGAGAGTCGCGGATCTGGAGGTGGTGGAGATGGTCGCCGGGGTGGCCTGCTTCGCCGGCGACGAGGTCCCGCGGCGGAGGTGCTTCGGGCGCCGGTGGCTCCGGCCGTTCCCAGCTGCAAAATGAGGGGGAAAGAGAGGGGAGAGCATCAGTGAGGCGAGGGGAGGCCGATTCGAGGGAGAAACGGGGCGGAGGGGGCCTGTACCCGCAGATCGACGGCGACCCGAGGCGGCGGAGCTCGAGCTCGATCTCGAGCTCGGGCGGCTCTGGAGCGAAATGGGTGGATCCAGGGGTGGATTGAGGGCGTGGAGGGGCGACAGGGAGGAAGAGGAGGGCTCGGGAGTGCCTTAAATAGGCTGGCCGCGGTTCACCGTGGGCGTGGCCTCACGGCACCCATGGATCTGCCTGGGAGCCGTTGGGGAGAGCTTGAGCTGTCCACGGCGCTCGTGGGAGTGGAGTAGGGCGCCAGGAGAAGGAGAGAGAGCGAGGAGGGCTCGGCTTCGCGTGTGAGGCCAGCCATTGGCCGAGCCGGGCGGCGTCGCACGCTGCTGCAGGAGGGGAGAGAGGGGAGACAGAGGGGCGGCACGGCGGCGTGTAGCAGACGCCGAGGCACATCACCGGCGCGATGGGAAGGCACGGCGGTCGGGTGACGTGGCGCCAACGGTCGGCGCTCTGGCAGCGCCCAGAGCGCGACTTTGGCGGGCATCCGCGGTATTTCCATGGCCAAGGCCCTTTTAAGGTCTGGAAGCAACGATGGCGGGGACAAGACCAGAGAAAGGCCTGGGATGCCCTGGGGTGCAGAAGGGAGAGAGAGAAGCTGGGAGAGAGGAGAGAAGATGTTGTCCAGAGAGGACAAACTTGATTCCCCCCTTCCTCCACATTGTTTCTTCGGGTAGAAAAGTGTCTAAGTGACTGAGGGAAGTGAGGAGGGGTTGTGGTAAAGAGATTATCTCAAGGAGATTAGTGAAAGTGGCAAAAGAGGCCTTTTAGTATTTTGCCAGAAGGTGTTTGATGGAGTTTTGGTTAAGCTAATGATCCTCACTGGCCAAGATACTCCAAGGGGTGAAATGTCACAAATATATAGGGCCTTCCACCCATTTTGAGCTTGTTTGGACAAAGTTGCCAATGCAACTTTTGCAAACCCTAGAAATGGGCGAAATGGGTTTGTGTAGATCCAAAGGAGTAAATCATTTCTCCTTGATGTGCCACTTGGTGTGGTAGCCTTATTTGGTCACATGATCAGGTTCACCAAAGTTGGGGTCTTGGAGAAAAAGTTGGTAATGCAAAGTGGTTCAAACTTGATTTTGGTCAGAGAGGGTTTTGAGGCACTTTGACCAAGATTTCCTCTTCTCCAACCTGTGCCATTTGGTCCAGTTGCATCATTAGACCAATGAAGCATGTCCACCAAGCTTGAGCACATTTGGACATACTTGGCAATGTAAAGTTGATCAAACCTTAGATTGGACAGAAATGGCTTTGAGGGGTTTTGATGGTGTTATCTTGTTCTCCAAGTCATGAGACTTGGCAAGATCAACAGATATGTCATATGTGACATGATAGAATTTTCCTGGAATTTTTGGAGAATATTTCCTTTGTAAATATTTCAAAAGCTTGAAATATCCAGAAAGGGTTTTAGAGGGATTTGACCAATATTTTGAACATGACCATGTGTTGAAACTCTTATATATGGACAATATATGTCCTATGAGCTTCTCTAAATTTTGTCAAATATTTTGAAACAGAAAAATAATTACTTCCTATTAAAGACCATTTCTGGCCTTAAGAAAAGCCTTTAAATAAAATAGAACAAGAACTTTTAAAATTATATTTTATGGTTCCTGGGCATCCTATATCTAATAGGAGTCAAATATATTTTTGGAAATATTTTTACTGCCCTTGATCAAGTACTTGCAAAGGCAAACCTCAATTCAGGGTTTTTGAAAACTAATTTTAGAAAATACTTTCTCGCCAAATTATTTTTGTAGGAAAATCCCATATAGTACTATTCACATGGCATGGTCATTGGTCGAGCTTGGGGTAGGGAGATGAAGTATAGAGGGTAGAGTAGTTGACTTCAAGAAGCACTTGAAAAGAAACACAGAGAGAAAACCAACTCCAAATAAAAGCCAAATAATGCAAAAGTTTTTGTTGGTCCAAATTTTCATGCTTTATTGATAAAAGTGAAATGTTACAAAATGCAGGTGTGACACCTACCCCCTTACAAGAATCTCGCCCCGAGATTCCTAAACTAGGCTTGAAAGAGGTACGGAAATTCGGATCTAAGGTAGTCTTCACGCCCCAAGTTGCTTCTTGGTGTGATTGCTCCATTGACCTTGAAGTACTTGATGGTGCGGCTTGAGTGTGTCGCTCAGCCTCATCCGAATGCAGATGGGCCGCCACGATACGTCAAATCAGGTTGAAGATCAATGGCTTGGTGATTGACGCCTTTGTAGAGGTCGGGCTTGTCGGAACTTGGAGACACTTCCGAGTTGTGACACGTGGAACACGCAGCACATCGTAAAGTTCGTGGAAGTTCCAATTGGTAAGCCACTTCTCCTCGTCGCCGCTGATCTTGAAGGGCCAATGTATCTCGGTGCGAGCTTTCCTTTGACATGAAAGCGCTGGGCTCCTTTGAGAGGGGTGACCGGAGATAGACATGGTCTCCAACTCGAAGTTTATGTCTCGCGACGTGAGTCAAGATAGCTCTTCCGCCTTGACTTGGCAGACTTCAGACGCTCTCGGACAAGCTGGACTTGCTCTTCGCTTCACGAAGGATATCAGGCCCAAAGACAAGTCCTTCTCCGGCCTCCGACCAGCTTGAGGGGTGTACGACACTTCCGCCCAGATAACACCTCAAATGGTGCCATCTCGAGGCTGGCCGATAACTGTTGTTGTAAGAGAACTCGGCGAAAGGGAGGCAATCTTCCCACTTAGCTCCATAAGCTAAGACATGTGCTCGGAGCATGTCTTCGAGTATTTGATTCACTGCTCGGTCGACCTCCGGTCTGCTGTGGGTGGAAAGCGGTCTTTGAAGGACAACTTGGTCCCCATGGCCTCTGGAATTTCTTCCAAAACCTTGAGGTGAACTGGGTTCCTCGATCCGACACAATCTCCTTGGGAACACCATGAAGGCTCACGACTCGGTTGATGTAGAGGCGGCTAACTGGTTCCCCTTGTAGGTTGTCTTGACAGAATGAAGTGGGCCACCTTGGTCAAATGGTCAACTATGACCCAGATGGAGTCATGTCCCTTGTTTGACCTAGGTAGTCCAAAGGATGAAATCCATTCCGACTTTATCCCATTTCCACTCGGGAACCTTGAGTGGTTGGAGTAATCCAGCAGGTCGCTGATGTTCAGCCTTGACCCTCTGGCATACGTCACATTTTGCAACATAGGTGGCAATCTCCTTTTCATCCCGTACACCAAAATCTTTCCTTGGTCTTGATACATCTTGGTGCCTCCTGTGGTGGATGGAATATGGGCTGTCATGAGCTTCTTGCAAGATCAGGTTCTTGAGCTCAACCTTGTTGGGCACGCAGATGCGATTCCCAAACCACACAATTCCTTCCTCATCCTCTCGTGAATCCCGAGGCTTTGCCGCCTTGATCTTCCTCTTGATGCCTTCAATACTCTCATGCCCCTTTCGAGCTTTCTTGATGTCATCCATCAAGGTAGGCTTAACTTCGAGGTTGGCCAAGAATCTGGTGCAACCAGCCCAACCCAAGCTTTCAAGTTCCTCATACAAGGCGGGTAGCTTGTGCTTCAAAGATAGCATTCAAGGAGCAAGCCTTCTGCTCAATGCATCTGCTACCACATTAGCCTTTCCAGGTGGTATTGAACACCGAGGTCATAATCCTTTATCAACTCCAGCCATCTTCTCGCCTCATGTTCAATTCCCTCGAGTGAAAATATACTTCAGACTTTTGTGATCCGTGTATATCTCACATCGCTTCCCAAAAGGTAATGTCGCCAAGTTTTCGTGGCATGAACCATCGCTGCTAGCTCAAGGTCATGAGTAGCGTAGTTCTCTTCGTGAGGTCGAAGTTGCCTTGAAAGGTAGGCCACGACTCGCTTTCTTGCATCGTAACACCTCCCATCCGATTCTTGACGATCACAATATATCACAAACTCCTTGTGTATATCCGTGTGGCCGAATCGAGCGGTGGTTAGCCTCTTCTTCAGCTCTGGAAGCTCTCTTCGCACTTTGGTGTCCATTCAACTTCTTGTCCTTCTTCAAGAGCTGAGTCATGGGTCGGGCAATGCTTGAGAATCCTTCAACGAACTTGCGGTAGTATCCCGCGAGTCCGAGGAAGCTTCGACTTCCTTCACATTGCTCGGGATTGCCATTCACCACGGCTTCAATCTTAGCAGGTCGATCGACAATCCCTCTTCGGTTAGAACATGACCCAGAATCCAACTTCACGCAGCCGTAATTCACACTTGCTGAACTTGGCATACAGTTGGTGCTCTCGAAGCTTGTCTAGGACCATCCTCAAGTGTTGCTCGTGCTCTTCTTCCGACTTCGAGAAGACAAGAATGTCATCAATGAAGACAACGACGAACTTGTCCAAATATTCCATGAAGACCTTATTCATGAGATACATGAAGTAAGTGGGGCATTGGTCAATCCAAAGGACATGACCGTGCATTCATACAGCCATATCTGTTACTGAATGCCGCCTTCGAATATCTTGGGGTCGATCTTGATTGGTAGTACCCAGATCCGAGGTCGATCTTGGAGAACACCTTGGCCCCATTGAGTTGATCAAACAGATCTTCAATCTTGGGAAGTGGGTACTTGTTCTTGATTGTAACCTCATTGAGGAGCGGTAGTCAATGCATAAGCGGATGGTACCGCCCTTCTTTGCCACAAATGTAGCAAAGCGATCCCCAAGGGAGGCACTAGGCGGATAAATCCTTCCTCAACTGCTCTTCCATTGCTTCTTCAATTTCGCTAACTCCTCCGACCCCATTCTATAAGGCTTTTATAGATGGGTCCTGCTCCGGTATGAGCTCGATGATGAACTCAATGTCCCGATCAGAGGCATTCTGGTAGCTCGTCAGAAAAACATCGGGTACTCGCATACTATCGGCACTTGTTCCAATCCAACCCGGTCAGACAGCTTGACTTGGTTGGCTTGAGCAGAGAGGGTTGGAGGCAAATTTGACTTCGACTCCTCGGTCATTGGTCATAGTGACCGTCCGGTTGGCGCAATCAATCAAGCCTTGGTGCTTGCTGAGCCAATTCATTCCCAAGATCACATCCAAGCCTTGTGATTTTAGGACGATAAGGTCTGCTAGGAAGTCTATCC
The DNA here is from genome assembly GCA_021437245.1 of Aegilops speltoides. NCBI lineage: Eukaryota > Viridiplantae > Streptophyta > Magnoliopsida > Poales > Poaceae > Aegilops > Aegilops speltoides. The sequence continues at coordinate 306,868,957 of CM038143.1, forward strand.
CGTTAATGGTAATCCCGACTCCTTTACACCCTATCTTGGCTCTCATCTCGCTCCGGGGTTTGTACCACCATAGGGTTGTTCAGGGTGTAGGGTCATGCCACTTTTAATGCAAAACTTTGGGTGACAAAAGAATGCGTGGCTCCGTAATCAAACAAAACATTCTATGGTGCTGAATTGATAAGGAATTACCAAAGACGACGTCCGGATCTTCTGGGCTTCTTCCGGTGACATGATTCACACGACCCCGCCATTGTTGGGCAAGTTGCGGGAGCTTGGTTCCTCGGTGGCATACCACGGCCTTGTCCCGGTTCTGCGCATTGGGGCGCGGGCGTCGGGCTTCTTGTTGGGGCAATTCTTGGAGTAATGCCCGCTGTCCACATCCAAACAAGTGACTTGATTGGGGACGACGCCTTGCCAAAGATTGTTATTGGGGTTGTTGTAAGCTGGCACGGGTTGGCATTCGCTGAGGTGGATAGTTGGTGCGAGGTGCAGGAGCTCTTGGCTGCCGATAGGTTGGCTTGACCGGGCTGGCTGCCACGGACGAGGCTTCGTTGCCGGAGCCTCCTTGCCGATCATCTTGCGCTTACGAGTGTCATCCAAGGCACGCCGCTTGCCCTCAAGCATGAGCGCCTTTGTTCACCAGATCAGAAAGGTCGGGCAGTCACACACAACAAGCTTAGTCTCGCAGAGTCCGGTTAAGGCCTTCCATGAAGCGCCCCGCTTGCAAAGCATCGATCTTGACATCTTGGGGCATACCTTGAGAGAACACCGAACTTCGCATGTACTCCTTGACGGTGCTGCTACCTTGCTTTAGTGCTCGAACTCACGCTTCTTGATGGCCATGAGTCCGAAGGGATGTGGGCCTATGGAATTCCGCCTTGAAAGTGTTCCAAGTGATATCTTGCTCAACATGCATAGCCTTGAATCCATCCCACCAAGCTCTGGCAGTCCCCCGAGACGGTGGGCGGCATACGCCACTTTGTCACGGTCCTCGGCATCCGACTAGTGCCAGCAGATCCTCAATGGTGCGGACCCGATCGTCGCATCCAGGGTTCAGCAGTCTCGATGAAAGTGGGTGGTGCATGCTTCTTGAACTCCACCAGTGTGGAACGCCCATGGTCGTGCCCGCCGGGCCGGGCGGTTGACAACTGAGCAATCATCTGGAGGGCTGCAGTGTTGGCTTGGCGCCTCTCGAAAGGCTTGGAGAAGCTGAGCCATATCCATGCTTGGAGGGGTGGTGGTGGTGGAGTCTGTCCCTGGGCTTGGTCTGGCTGGCTCGGCCTCAGCAGAACCTCCGGCTTCTTCTTGGTGGGTAGAGGTACCAAGACGTGTTACAACAGCATCTGTTGGAGTGGTCAAGGTCTCATGATAGGGAACAACAATGAGGGAAAGCAGAGAGATGGAATGCCTAGTAAGGGGTGGTGTGACACAATTTAAGTAAAGCAAAGGCGGAAGGGCCAAACTCATGCATTAAACCAAATGGGGAATGTAGTGGTTTACAAGTTCCCAAGGAAAGTACGACTTCATCAAAGCAAGTTGAAAGCAAACACAACATAACATGGTTTCATAAGAACCATTACAAAGACTCGACTTCGCAAAAGGGGTACACGACCTATCCTACCATAGGCTACGAGCTAGCCTATCCTAGTCCTGAACGGAGTCTAAGTGGTGGAATGCTCGGTCGGGTATTCTGCTCCTCCGGTCTTCCTCCTCATCATCATCTGTCTCGGTCTCCTCATCGCTCGAGGAAGTGGAGGAGTGAAGGAGCTGAACACGGCGCTGCTTTGCTGGTGGCGTCTTGAAGAGGTTGCGGTACTCCTTTGCCGTCATACGGCGTGGCTGAGGTGCTCCCTCGGCAGCTGCGACCTGTGGGGGTCGTCCGCCTCGATAGCTACCGCTGGCTGTCCAGGTGCTCCATCCTTCTTGATCCTGTCCGCCTTCGTCGAACTATGCGGAGGAGCTCCTTGGTCTCGCGGAGTTCCTCCAAGCTCCGTCGACTCGAGGCAGTCTTTGTGCTGCATGTCGGCACACAAGCTGAAGTAGGTGCGAAGCGGAGAGGAGTCCTCGCCCAAGGGTGGTGCTGGTGCGCTGCTCTCGTCGCCACCTTCCTTACGATAAGGCAGGTAACGAGTGGCTGGCTCTCTTGCCATCTCTGGCAGGAGATCCCGGAGGCGAAGTCGGTGCCACGAGGGCAGCAGTCTCCACGGCGAGAAGCAAGGTCGCCATCTGGGGTCCCTCAAAGAACCAGCTCGTCGGGCGTCATTCGCCTCACGACTACCTCCACGTGATACTCCTTCTTGGTCTTTGTCGACCCGGTGCTCGTGGTAGGAGAAGGTGGGGACTCGAGTGAACTGGCACTTCCGAGGCTATCCTCAAGGAGCACGGAAACCCAAAGGGTCGAAGTCCTCTGCACGGCGCCATCTACAAAAAGTGGAAGGGAAGGGTCAATAAAGGAATGTGTCTGTGTTGGGATGCTAGCATAAAACATAGGTATATGGGTAATCTAGGGAATAGTCTCGCCTAACTAACGCCCATGCTAACTAAGGCTTCCTACTGTCGGGATGGCTCTGGTACCAGCTCTGTGGGGACCCCGACTTGCAAGTCGTGATCACCGAATGCACGTGTCAATGATCCCGAGATCAATGCTCACTGAACACACAGAAGCTGAATAACAAGAGTCTTACATCCATACATACCGTCTTACACAAATAGTGACCATCATGGTCAAGTCTTACATCGATAAAGCCTTAAGGGCTGAACATCAAATGAAACATAGCAGCGGAAAACATCATCGATAAGTAGAACCCATGCCATCTGCCTTAACCCTACAGCATTACGATTTGGGAAACGTCCTAGTTCGCATGATCGTCTCCAAAGAACTCTTCTTCGAACTCCGGTTCTTCCATGCCTGGTCAATTAAATAACCAGTGGCAAGCCAATGAGTACTTTGAATGTACTCGCAAGCAACCCATGATTTGGTTCAAGGTACGGTAATGCATGACATAGGTAAAGTTTTGCATAAAGCTAGTTTTGAGTGCAGGACATGTTCAACATCCTATAAAGCATGCATCAAGAGAATTCCAGTAACCGTAAGAACTGGTCACAGATATCAACATAAATAGATTGGGCACCAACCCATTTATTATAAACGGAGTGGGCACCAACCCATCTCAATCGTGTCAAGTCCTGGACCTGATCCATGACAACACCATCATCTCACACACACCGGATTTGTAAACAAGTGGACGTAGCCCAAGAGCGGTTACCCAACTGTCCATGACCGTGGACACGGCTATTCAATAGTTTTACACTCTGCAGAGGTTGCACACTTTACCCACTAGATCCGGGAACTTCCGTGTCAAACCACGACCGCGGTACCTCAAGTACCGGGGTAAGCACCGATCACTACCTTTCCCTAGACGACACTAACAAGGAGTCCACTGATTGCAAGATAACCCCGTGCCCAATATTTCAACAACCTTTTCATGGAGCCTTGCTCCCATTTCCATCACATACCACAGCACGGGTACCAACGGTGTGTCCGGTGCCCCATAAAGATGGTCATGGCCGCCCTACCAGCACGACCCGCCCCAAGAGAGAGCACCAACTCTCCCCCGTCACTAGTAATGCGGGCTCCAAGCTAGTATCGGTCTAGGTACTCAATAATGCCCTTTCCCATATAAGGGTAGAGTGGTCGCGCATGTAAGGTTGGAGTAACGGTCGCAACTCCGACCAATCCGTTTTGAAAACCACACACCCTTTTTCACTTGGCACACCACTTCGTCATCAAGTGGTCACCCATCTCATCATCTCCCTCGGGCATAAGTGGCACCCGATGGGGTTTTCAAAATACCTTTGAAATCACTTTGCCTCCCTCATCATGCACAACCCATCCCATTTGCGTAGCACCTACATTTGCATCCTAGCTACTCCCACCGCATAACCCTCATAAGAAGGTAGGGCCATGCACAAATGCAAGTACCAACGAGGAATTGTAATCGTGGCAACCACCCATGTGGTTCACCCTCTCGTCATGATTCCGATGCATCATCGATAAAGAGCTAAAATGACATGCATATAAAAGGGGCATCATAGTCATGGTCAAAGGGCTGCTTGCCTTGGTTGGCTTGGTCTTCAAAGTCTTCCAAGCCTGCTCCTCCTTCTTCCTCAGCTCCCTCGTCGAACACGTGATCTAACGCTGCAAGAAAACAACGGAAAAATAAGGCAATAATAAAAACAGAAAAGTCAAAGTGCTCAAAAATGTCAACTTAATTTTGTAAAATACTAGGAGGAAAACTAGGAAGGGGCAACTTTTGGTTTTGGTTCGAGCGATAAAATAGGAGTTATGGATTTTCAAAGGCTCATTTAAATGCTAAAAATAACATTTAAATATTTACGTAAAAGGAAAGGTGATTGGATCTGAGTGAAAGTTGCACCATTAAATAGATTGCAATATTCTAGGAATTTAGAAATTGGAATCAATGAATTTGGATTAATATCTCGCCTGTGGAATTTTTGGAAGTATCACGAGAAAAAAAAAAAGGAACGGCAATGCTGTACATCGGGCCGAGAGGCCACAGCAGCAGCGAGCCCGTGGGGAAACCCAGCCCACGCGCCGCCACGTCGAAGGCGAAGGCGAATACGCCTTCGCCGACGGCAATGGTCTGAGGCACACAAGACGTTTAAACCTCGACGGTGGATCCCACCCGTCGTATGCGAGGTCGACAGCCGGCCCCACGGCGGCCGTCGTCTACCTCCGCCAGAGGCGACGCGAGCTTCGCCGGCGGCGATCAGGCACGGAAGCGGAGCGGAGACTACCGCTGGATTCAGGAGAGAGTCGCGGATCTGGAGGTGGTGGAGATGGTCGCGGGGGGCCTGCTCACGGCGACGAGGTCCCGCTGGCGGAGGTGCTTGGGCGCCGGTGGCTCGGCCGTTCCACTGCAAAATGAGGGGGAAAGAGAGGAGAGCATCGGTGAGGCGAGGGAGGCCGATTCGAGGGAGAACGGGACGGAGGGGGCTCAGACCCGCAGATCGACGGCGACCCGAGGCGGCGGAGCTCGAGCTCGATCTCGAGCTCGGGCGGCTCGAGCGAAATGGGTGGATCCAGGTGGATTGAGCGTGGAGGGGCGACAGGAGGAAGAGGAGGGCTCGGGAGTGCCTTAAATAGGCTGGCGCGGTTCACCGTGGGCGTGGCCTACGGCACCCTGGATCTGCCTGGGAGCCGTTGGGGAGAGCTTGAGCTGTCCACGGCGCTCGTGGGAGTGGAGTAGGGCGCCAGGAGAAGGAGAGAGAGCGAGGGAGGGCTCTGGCGTCCGTGCGCGTGTGAGGCCAGCCATTGGCCGAGCCGGGCGGTGTCGCACGCTACTGCAGGAGGGGAGAGAGGGGAGACAGAGGGGCGGCGGCGGCGTGTAGCAGACGCCGAGGCACATCGGCGGCGCGATGGGAAGGCACGGCGGTCGGGTGTGGCAAGGCCAACGGTCGGCGCTCTGGCAGCGCCCAGCGCGACTTTGGCGGGCATCCATGTATTTCATGGCGCTGACGCCCTTTTGCGTCTGGAAGCAACAGTGGCAGGGGACAAGACCAGAGAAAGGCCTGGGATGCCCTGGGGTGCAGAAGGGAGAGAGAGAAGCTGGGAGAGAGGAGAGAAGATGTTGTCCAGAGAGGACAAACTTGATTCCCCCCTTCCTCCACATTGTTTCTTCGGGTAGAAAAGTGTCTAAGTGACAGAGGGAAGTGAGGAGGGGTTGTGGTAAAGAGATTATCTCAAGGAGATTAGTGAAAGTGGCAGAAAGAGGCCTTTTAGTATTTTGCCAGAAGGTGTTTGATGGAGTTTTGGTTAAGCTAATGATCCTTACTGGCCAAGATACTCCAAGGGGTGAAATGTCACAAATATATAGGGCCTTCCACCCATTTTGAGCTTGTTTGGACAAAGTTGCCAATGCAACTTTTGCAAACCCTAGAAATGGGCAGAAATGGGTTTGTGTAGATCCAGTGGAGTAAATCATTTCTCCTTGATGTGCCACTTGGTGTGGTAGCCTTATTTGGTCACATGATCAGGTTCACCAAAGTTGGGGTCTTGGAGAAAAAGTTGGTAATGCAAAGTGGTTCAAACTTGATTTTGGTCAGAGAGGGTTTTGAGGCACTTTGACCAAGATTTCCTCTTCTCCAACCTGTGCCATTTGGTCCAGTTGCATCATTAGACCAATGAAGCATGTCCACCAAGCTTGAGCACATTTGGACATACTTGGCAATGTAAAGTTGATCAAACCTTAGATTGGACAGAAATGGCTTTGAGGGTTTTGATGGTGTTATCTTGTTCTCCAAGTCATGAGACTTGGCAAGATCAACAGATATGTCATATGTGACATGATAGAATTTTCCTGGAATTTTTGGAGAATATTTCCTTTGTAAATATTTCAAAAGCTTGAAATATCGAGAAAGGGTTTTAGAGGATTTGACCAATATTTTGAACATGACCATGTGTTGAAACTCTTATATATGGACAATATATGTCCTATGAGCTTCTCTAAATTTTGTCAAATATTTTTGAAACAGAAAAATAATTACTTCCTATTAAAGACCATTTCTGGCCTTAAGAAAAGCCTTTAAATAAAATAGAACAAGAACTTTTAAAATTATATTTTTATGGTTCTGGGCATCCTATATCTAATAGGAGTCAAATATATTTTGGAAATATTTTACTGCCCTTGATCAAGTACTTGCATTGCAAACCTCAATTCGGGGTTTTGGAAAACTAATTTTAGAAAATACTTTCTGGCCAAATTATTTTTGTAGGAAAATCCCATATAGTACTATTCACATGGCATGGTCATTGGTCAGGAGCTTGGGGTAGGGAGATGAAGTATAGAGGGTAGAGTAGTTGACTTCAAGAAGCACTTGAAAAGAAACACAGAGAGAAAACCAACTCCAAATAAAAGCCAAATAATGCAAAAGTTTTTGTTGGTCCAAATTTTCATGCTTTATTGATAAAAGTGAAATGTTACAAAATGCAGGGTGTGACACAACTGAAGAAGGACAAGGAAAATCTGACCACTGAAGTTGGCGGCCTCAAGACCAAGACCGACAAGCTAGAGTCCTATCTGGAGCAACTCGCCGCCAAACTTGTTCTAAAGCTTGAAGGTATGATCAGTCGACTCATCACTTTGTTGCCGATTGAACTTTGTTGTCACGTCGTCGATTCATCACTTTTTGCAATGGGACAGAACTGTGTCAGGACTTTGAGGTTGAAACTGGGCGGGTCGAGACAGGTCTCGACCCCATCAATTGTCCCATGAAAGATGAAGTTGCGATGAACTTGCTTCGACTGGAATCACGCTTGGACGGTGCAGTCGACTATCTGGCTCGGCTGAAGGCGGCGATGGCCCGAGTGGACGCCGAACTCTGGCCTCGGGAGGAAATGTCTCAAGTCAGGCCGAGTGCAAGAGTGGAAGAAATCTTCTGCCCACTGTGGCGCTGATGTCGCTTTGTCTTTGGTCCGAGTGCTCTGCAAGGAGGCTAAGGAAGACAAGCTGGCAGCTCTCAAAGTGGCAAACACTAAGAAGCACTCCTTCCAGGACTTCATGGGCACTTTCCTCGAGGCAGCCACTCGCATCGCCGACAGCATCGATCTCGACAGCTTCTGCGACCCGGCCAGTCCTTCTCCCGCTGAGTGATTAAAAAACATTATGCTATCACTTTTATTTGCCTCGGAATGTCGAGTGAATTCGTAACCGTTAAAACTCCTTCGGGCCTGATGCCCGAGCACTTTATTCTGCGGTTAAGAAACTTTGGATTTATCATCTCATAAATCGCGTCTGTCTTCGAACGAAATTCGTTTTTCCCTCGATTTTTTGTCTGTTTGCTTGATGCCGCTTCTGGAGAAGAATAGCCAGTCGACTGATCGGGCGGTCCTTGAGAAACATTGATCAGCTCATCAGCGAGGCATTCAACAATGGTCTCAGCGTTCCAGTTGACTGATCGGGTGATCTTCGAGTAGCATTGATCCGCTCATCAGCAAGGCACTCAGCAATGGTCTTGACGTTCCAGTCGACCGATCGGGTGATCCTTGAGTAGCATTGATCAGCTCATCAGCAAGACACTCAGCAATGGTCTTGGCGTTCCAGTCGACCGATCGGGCGATCTCTGAGTAGCATTATTCAGCTCATCATCAAGGCATTCAACAATGGTCTTGACGTTCCTGTCAACCGATTGGGTGACCCTTGAGAAGCATTGATCAGCTCATCAGCAAGGCACTCAGCAATGGTCTTGACGTTCCTGTCAACCACCTGGTAATGTTTTTCAAACATAGGCGAGCACTGGGCTGCAGCTAAGCCTCCGAGTGGGAGGATTGCTCACCACTCGGTAGGATCTTTCAAACTTAGGCGAGTATGGGACTACAGCTAAGCCTCTGAGCGGAAGGTTTTCTCACCACTCAGTAGGATTTTTCAAACTTAGGCGAGTACGGGACTGCAGCTAAGCCCCCGAGTGGGAGGTTTGCTCTCCACTCGGTAGGATTTTTCAAACTTCGGCGAGTACGGGACTGCAGCTAAGCCCCCGAGTGAGAGGTTTGCTCATCACTCGGTGGGATTTTTATCACTTAGGCGAGCACTGGGCTGCAGCTAAGCCCCCGAGTGAGAGGTTTGCTCATCACTCGGTGGGATTTTTATCACTTAGGTGAGCACTGGGATGCAGCTAAGCCTCCGAGTGAGAGGCAGAGTCATCACTCTGTAGGATTTTTCAAACTTAGGCGAGTACGGGATTGCAGCTAAGCCCCCGAGTTAGAGGTTTGCTCATCACTCGGTGGGATTTTTATCAGTTAGGCGAGCACTGGGCTGTAGCTAAGCCCCCCGAGTGAGAGGCAGACTCATCACTCGGTAGGATTTTTATCACTTAGGTGAGCACTGGGCTGCAGCTAAGCCCCCGAGTGAGAGGCAGACTCATCACTCAGTAGGATTTTTATCACTTAGGCGAGCACTGGGCTGTAGCTAAGCCCCCGAGTGAGAGGCAGACTCATCACTCGGTAGGATTTTTATCACTTAGGCAAGCACTGGGCTGCAGCTAAGCCCCCGAGTGAGAGGTAGACTCATCACTCGGTAGGATTTTTATCACTTAGGCGAGCACTGGGCTGCAGCTAAGCCCCCGAGTGAGAGGCAGACTCATCACTCGGTAGGATTTTTATCACTTAGGCGAGCACTGGGCTGCAGCTAAGCCCCCGAGTGAGAGGTAGACTCATCACTCGGTAGGATTTTTATCACTTCGTATTAGGCAAAATAAATTCGCAGCTAAGGTAGTTCGTACAAAAGAAATAAAGAACAATCATTTGGAAGAAGTAAATTATGTCTTTTGATAGTCAAACTAAAAGGTATTTCTTATTACATCTCATCATTCTAAATATTTAAGAATAGAAAGGGCGGAGCAGATCCGCATTCCAGGCGCGTGGCTCATCTTTATTATGTTCGACGTTGAAGCGACGGTATGCTCCGTTGTGGAGCACCTTGGTGATGACGAAAGGGCCTTCCCAAGCAGGAGCAAGCTTGTGAGGTCTTTGCTGGTCCACTCGAAGAACCAGGTCTCCTTCTTGAAATGCTTGACCCCTCACGTTTCTAGCGTGAAATCTACACAAGTCTTGCTAATAAATGGTCGACCGGATCAAGGCCATCTCTCTTTCTTCTTCCAAGAGGTCGACTGCATCTTGCGGAGCTTGTTGTGCTTCTTCTTCTGAGAAGAGTTCGACTCGATGTGCATTGTGGAGCAAATCACTGGGGAGCACGGCTTCAGCTCCGTAGACTAAGAAGAATGGAGTCCTTCCAGTCGACCGGTTAGGGGTTGTCCTCTACCCCCACAGCACAGATGGGAGCTCGTCGACCAGGCTCCTGCTGCATGTTTCAGGTCACGCATCAACCAAGGCTTCAATCCTTTGAGAATCAATCCATTTGCCCGCTCGGCCTGCCCATTCGACTGAGGATGAGCGACCAAAGCGTAGTCAACTCTCGTGCCTTGGGTGGCACAAAAGGCTTTGAATTCTTCAGAATCGAAGTTCGAGCCGTTATCCGTGATGATGCTATGCGGAACACCATATCTGAATATAAGTTCCTTGATGAAACTCACAGCTGTGCTTGCTTCAAGGCTTTTGATGGGCTTGGCTTCGATCCACTTGGTGAACTTGTCGACTACTACCAGCACATGAGTAAATCCACTCCTGCCTATCCTCAAAGGTCCAACCATGTCCAGTCCCCAGACGGCGAAAGGCCAGACTAGTGGAATTGTTTTTAGAGCCGACACAGGTTTATGAGACATGTTGGAGTAAACTGGCAGCCTTCACACTTGTCCACTATTTCCTTAGCCATCTCGTTGGCCCATGCCGATAAAATTGACTCGGTATGCTTTGGCCACGATGGTCCGAGAGGACGCGTGGTGACCACAGGTTCCCGAGTGAATATCATAAAGGATCACTCGACCTTCCTCTGGCGTGATACACTTCCGGAAAACTCGGTTGCACTTTCTCGAACAAGCGCCTTTATCACAAGAAGGCCTTAGATCGCCGGACGATTGTCGAGCCTCTTCTTCTTCCTCCGGAAGTTCTTTCCTAAGAATGTATGCGATGTACGACACTGTCTAGTCGGGAGTGATGACCAGAACCTCCATGACTAAGTCGACCACGGCTGGGATGTCAACTTCAGTCGGATCTGTAGCACTCTTGGGCTGTGGCGACTCTTCTGTGAAGGGATTCTCCTGAACCGAAGGTGAATGAATATGTTCCAAAAACACAATGCGGGGGATGGCCTCTCTCTTGGAACCTATCTTCGCCAACTCATCTACAGCTTGATTTTTCAATCGGGGCACATGGTGAAGTTCCAACCCCTCAAACTTCTTTTCCAGCTTCCTGACAACATTGCAATAACCAGTCATGGCTGGACTTCTGACATCCCATTCCTTCATCACCTGGTTAACCACCAAATCTGAATTGGCATACACCATGAGGTGACGGACGTCGAGTGAAATGGCCATACGCAACCCATATAGAAGTGCTTCGTATTCTGCTTCATTATTGGAGGAATCAAAGTGAATCTGGAGAACGTAATTGAGCTTGTCTCCACGGGGGGACACCAATACCACTCCAGCACCTGATCCGTTTAGCATCTTGGAGCCATCGAAGAACATAGTCCAATGTTCCGAGTGGACTTGAGTCGGTAGTTGCTGTTCGATCCACTCGGCAAGGAAATCTGCGATTGCTTGGGACTTGATAGCTTTCTTTGCCTCAAACTTGATGTCCAGTGGAAGGAGTTCAATCGCCCATTTTGCTACTCGACCAGTTGCATCTCTATTATTCAGGATCTCAGACAACGGTGCATCGCTGACGACTGTAATAGAGTGATCAGAGAAGTAATGTGCAACTTTCTTCATGGTCATGTAAATTCCATAGACAAGCTTCTGATAATGAGGATAGCGTTGCTTGGACGGAGTCAAAACTTCAGAGAGATAATAAACTGGGCTTTGAACCTTTATGCTTTTCCTTCCTCTTCTCGCTCGACCGTGAGTACTGTACTGACAACTTGTCCAGTGACTACAATGTAAAGCAGTAAAGGATCTTTGCTGATTGGTGCAGCGAGCACCGGCTGGGTGGAAAGCAGGGCTTTGAGCTCTGCAAACGCTGCATCAGCTTCTTCAGGCCACTCGAACTTATCAGATTTCTTCATCAATCGGTAAAGAGGCAAGGCCTTTTCACCGAGACGAGAGATGAATCGACTCAAGGTGGCCAAACAACCAGTCAGCTTCTGAACATTATGCACTCGCATGGGGCGTTTCATTCGGAGGATGGTATCAACTTTTTATGGATTGGCGTCGATCCCTCGTTCGGAAACGAGAAAACCGAGCAGCTTTCCTCCTGGAACTCCGAATGTGCACTTTGACGGATTAAGCTTGATATCGTACCTTCTTAGGTTGGCAAAGGTTTCTGCGAGATCAGTCAATAGGTCGGAACTGTGATGGACCAGATCCAACTGTAAGCTTAGCATTCAATAGTATAATCACGTGAGTTTATTGCTATAGCTTTCTTCATGTCAAGTATCTATTCCTAGGACCATGAGATCATGCAACTCCTAGATACCGGAGGAATACCTGTGTGCTATCAAATGTCACTTCATAACTGGGTGATCATAAAGATGCTCTACAGGTATTTCCGAAGGTGTCTGTTGGGTTGGCATGGATCGAGATTGGGATTTCTCACTCCGTGTGACGGAGAGATTGTTAGGGAACATTGCATGAAAGCAGAAATTTTCCTACGCCCACACAAGATCTATCAAGGAGATGCATAGCAACGAGAGGGGAGAGTGTGTCTACCTACCCTTGTAGACCGTAAGCGGAAGCATTTCACAATGCGGTTGATGTAATCGAACTTTCTTCATGATCCAACCGATCGAGTACCAAATGTACGACACCTCCGCGTCCAGCACACATTCAGCTCGGTGGCATCCGCGCCTTCTTGATCCAGCAAGACGGAAAGGTAGTGGATGAGTTCCAACAACACGACGGCTTGGTGACGGTGATGGTGAACTGATCTCCGCAGGGCTTCACCTAAGCACTACGAAAATATCACCGGGGGTGTAAATGGTGGAGGGGGCGCCGCACACGGCTAAGACAATTGTGTGGGGTGTGCTAGGCTCCCCCCCCCACACACACACATATATATATATATATATGTATAGGGAAAATCCATCCTACCACCCGGTGGTAGTTACCCCACATGTCTCATATACTACCATGTGGTACTATATATATTATTTTATTATTTTAACTATGTCCATATAATATATATAAGATATTTTAAAGCAAGTTACATGAAAAAATTGCATATGAGTTCATAGTTTTTGTTATATTTGTGAAATACGTACATATTTGTACGTAAAAAAGAGCATACTCAAAATATGATACATACTACCTAAAAATTAGTATATATACTACCTAAACATTGTTATATACTACATACTACACGTACATACTCTCGATTTCGACAGATACTACATACAACATACAAAACGCAAGCGGTGGTAACTACCACTGCTTGTAGGAAACATTTGTCATATATATATATAGGTGGGAGGGAGGGAGGAGCAGCCAAAGGAGGCTTCCAAGTAGGAGGAATCCTACTTGGAGTCCCTCCCAAGCCGCGCCCCCTCCTGCCTTATATAAGTGCGGCGGAAAGACAGGTGAGGGTGGCGCTCCCCCTTTCCTTTCTCCCATGAGAGGGAAAGGCAGGAGGGGCTAGCCCTCCCCCCTTTCCTGGCCTTAGGGCCTTCTGTCCAAAGAAGGGGTGCACCAGGTGCTGGTCTGTCCCCTTTTGGCCCATTAGGCCCATACACTTACCGGGGGTGTCTGGAACCCCTTCCGATGACCCGATGACTACCCGGTGCACTTCGAAACTCTTCCGGTGTCCGAATACCATCGTCCTATATATCAATCTTTACCTCTCGACCATTTCGATACTCCTCGTCATGTACCTGATCTCATCCGGGACTCCAAACAACATTCTGTCACCAAATCATATAACTCATATAAGACTATATCGTCAACGAACGTGAAGCGTGCGGACCCTACGGGTTCGAGAACTATGTAGACATGACCGAGACACCTCTCCGGTCAATAACCAATAGCAGAACCTTGATGCCCATATTGGCTTCTACATATTCTACGAAGATCTTTATCGGTCGAACCGTTATGACAACATACGTAATTCCCTTTGTTGATCGGTATGTTACTTGCCCGAGATTCGATCGTCGGTATCTTCATACCTAGTTCAATCTTGTCACCAGAAAGTCTCTTTACTCATTCCGTAATACATCACCTCGTGACTAAGTACTTTAGTCGTTTGCTTACAATCTTATGATGTGTATTACCGAGAGGGCCCAGAGATACCTCTCCGATACTTGGAGTGACAAATCCTAATCTCGATCTATGCCAACTCAATAAACACCTTTAGAGATACATATAGAGCATATTTATGATCACCCAGTTATGTTGTGACGTTTGATAGCACACAAGGTATTCCTCCGACATCCAGGAGTTGCATAATCTCATAGTCGAAGGAATATGTATTTGACACGAAGAAAGCAATAGCAATAAACTGAACAATCAATATGCTAAGCTAACGGATGGTTCTTGTCCATCACATCATTCTCCTAGTGATGTGACCCCGTTATCAAATGACAACACATGTCCATGGTTAGGAAACCTTAACCATCTTTGATCAATGAGCTAGTTCGGTAGAGGCTTACCAGGGATATAGTATTTTTTTTATGTATTCAACATGTATTTAAGTTTCCGATCAATACAATTCTAGCATGAATAATAAACCTTTATCATGAATAAGGAAATATAAAATAACAACTTTATTATTGCCTCTAGGCCATATTTCCTTCAGTCTCCTACTTGCACTAGAGTCAGTAATCTAGTTCACATCGCCATGTGATTAACGCCAATAGTTCACGTCGCCATGTGATTAACACCCATAGTTCACATCGTCATGTGACCAACAGCCAAAGGGTTTACTAGAGTCAATAGTCTAGTTCATATCACCATGTGATTAATATCCAAAGAGTACTAAGGTGTGATCATGTTTTGCTTGTGAGAGAAGTTTAGTCAGCGGGTCTGCCACATTCAGATTTGTATGTATTTTGGAAATTTCTATGTCTACAATGCTCTGCATGAAGCTACTATAGCTAATTGCTCCCACTTTCAATATGTATTCAAATTGAGACTCAGAGTCACCTGAATCGGTGTCAATGCTTGCATTGACACAACCCTTTACAACGAACTCTTTATCACTTCCATAACCAAGAAATATTTCCTTAGTCCTCTTTAGGTAACTAAGTGATAGATCTCCAACGTATCTACTTTTCCAAACACTTTTGCCCTTGTTTTGGACTCTAACTTGCATTATTTGAATGAAACTAACTCGGACTGACGCTGTTTTCAGCAGAATTGCCATGGTGTTATTTTTGTGTAGAAATAAAACTTCTCGGAATGACATGAAAATCCACGGAGACACGTTTTAGAATTAATAAAAAATATTGGCAAAAGAATCAATGTAAGGGGCCCCACACCCTGTCACGAGGGTGCAGGGCGCGCCCACCCCCTGGGGCGCGCCCCCTGCCTCGTGGGCCCCCTGGACCTCCACCGACCTCAACTCCAACTCCATATATTCATGTTCGGGGAGAAAAAAATCAGAGAGAAGGATTCATCGCGTTTTATGATACGGAGCCGCCGCAAAGCCCTAATCTTCCTTGGGAGGGCTGATCTGGAGTCCGTTCGGGGCTCCGGAGAGGGGAATCCGTCACCATCGTCATCATCAACCATCCTCCATCACCAATTTCATGAAGCTCACCGCCGTGCGTGAGTAATCCCATCGTAGGCTTGTTGGACGGTGATGGGTTGGATGAGATTTACCATGTAATCAAGTTAGTTTTGTTAGAGTTTGATCCCTAGTATCCATTATGTTCTAAGATTGATGTTGCTATGACGTTGCCATGCTTAATGCTTGTCACTAGGACCCGAGTGCCATGATTTCAGATCTGAACCTATTATGTTTTCATGAATATATGTGAGTTCTTGATCCTATCTTGCAAGTCAATAGTCACCTACTATGTGTTATGATCCGGTAACCCCGAAGTGACAATAATTGGGACCACTCCCAGTGATGACTGTAGTTTGAGGAGTTCATGTATTCACTAAGTGCTAATGCTTTTGTCTGGTACTCTATTAAAAGGAGGCCTTAATATCCCTTAGTTTCCAATAGGACCCCACTGCCACGGGAGGGTAGGACAAAAGATGTCATGCAAGTTATTTTCCTTAAGCACGTATGGCTATATTTGGAATACATGCCTACATTACATTGATGAACTGGAGCTAGTTCTGTGTCACCCTATGTTATAACTGTTGCATGATGAATTACATCCGACATAATTATCCATCATTGATCCATTGCCTACGATCTTTTCACATATTGATCTTTGCTTAGTTACTTATCCGTTGCCACTGTTAAGATTGCTACAAAACTGCTACTGTTACTTTTGCCACCGTTACCGCTACGTCCATACTACTTTGCTACAAAATATTTTGCTGCAGATATTAAGGCTTTCAGGTGTGGTTGAATTGACAACTCAGCTGCTAATACTTGAGAATATTCTTTGGCTCCCTTTGTGCCGAATCAATAAATTTGGGTTGAATACTCTACCCTCGAAAACTGTTGCGATCCCCTATACCTTGTGGGTTATCAAGACCTTTTTCTGGCACCGTTGCCGGGGAGCATAGCTCTATTGTTTGAGTCACTTGGGATCTATATCTGTTGATCACTATGAGGAACTTGAAAGATGAAAGAACCAAGATTTTCCCTCAACTACGAGGGGAGGTAAGGAACTGCCATCTAGCTCTGCACTTGATTCACCTTCTGTTATGAGTAAATTTGCGACACCTACACGTGCACCTGCTATTGATTCTGATATGTCGCATGTTATTGTTGATGCCACTTCTGCTATGCATGATGCTTATGATGATACTACTTCCATGCTTGATAATACTGTGCCATTGGGTGAATTTCTTGATGACCAACTTGCTAGGGTTAGAGAGAATGGAATTATTGAAATTGATGATATTAATGGAAGGATGTTGAAGATTCTCCCCCTAGATATGAATTGCCTATTGTACCTGAGGGTTATGTTATGGATGAAGAAACTGCTAGAGACCTTCTTGCTTGCAATGATAGATATGATCTTAAGAAACTGTTAGCTAAGCTGAAAGAAAAGTCTTTGAATGCCAGAATGCAATATGACCCTACTTTTGCTACTTCACCTATCTGTGTTACTAATAAGGATTATGAATTCTCTATCGATCCTGAGTTAATCACTTTGGTTGAATCTGATCCTTTCTATGGCTATGAATCTAAAACTGTTGTGGCACATCTTACTAAATTGAATGATATAGCCACCCTATTTACTCATGAGGAAAAAATTTGCTATTATTATATCCTTAAATTGTTTCCTTTCTCATTAAAGGGTGATGCTAAGATATGGTTTAATTCTCTTGCTCCTGGTTGTGTGCGTAGTCCCCAGGATATGATTTATTACTTCTCTGCAAAATATTTCCTCGCTCAAGAAACAAGCCACCTTAAGGGAAATATTTAATTTTGTGCAAATTGAAGAAGAGAGTCTCCCACAAGCTTGGGGGAGGCTTCTCCTGCTTTGCCTGATCATCCTCTCAAGAAAAATGAAATACTTGATATCTTTTATAATGGACTAACCGATGCTTCCAGAGACCACCTGGATAGTTGTGCTGGTTGTGTTTTCAGGGAAAGAACTATTGAGCAATCTTAATTGCTATTGAATAATATATTGAGTAATGGTAATGATTGGACACTTCCTGAACCAACTTCTAAGCCAACTCTAAAGAAAAGGGGTATTCTATTTCTCAGTCCTGAAGATATGCAGGAGGCAAAGAAATCTATGAAAGAAAAAGGTATTAAAGCTGAAGATGTTAAGAATTTACCACCTATTGAAGAAATACATGGTATTAATAACTTGACAGAGGTAGTAAAGGTAAATTCCCTCTATAGATTTGATGAAGGTGATATTCCTCGTAATAAATCTGCTAGCCAATGCTTGGATGAGTTTGATAATTTTTTTGTTGAACAAGAAAACTTCAATGCTTATGTTAGCAGACAATTGAAACGCAATGCTTATATGGTTGAACATTTGAGTGATTATATGTCGAGTTAAAGTGATCTTAATCTCATTAGTAAACATGCATCCATGGTTACCACTCAAGTAGAACAAGTGCTAAAAGCACAAGATGATTTGCTCAATAAATTAAATAATAAAAATAATGATAATGCCATTAGAGTTATGACTAGAGGTGGTAGAATGATCCAGGAACCCTTGTATCCTAAGGGCCACCCTAAGAGAGTTGAGCAAGATTCTCAGAGAACTAATATTGATGCACCTAGTCCTTCTAAGCAAAAGAAAAAGAAAAATGATAGGACTTTGCATGCTTCTAGTGAACCTGTTGTTGACACACCTGAGAATCCCAATGATATTTCTATTTCTAACGCTGAAACACAATCTGGTAATGAACATGAACCTAGTGATAATGTTAATGATGATGTTCATGTTGATGCTCAACCTAGTAATAATAATGAGGTAGAGATTGAACCTGCTGTTGATCTTGATAACCCACAATCAAAAAATCAACGTTATGATAAGAGAGACTTTGTTGCTAGGAATCACGGTAAAGAAAGAGAACCATGGGTTCAGAAACCCATGCCTTTCCCTCCTAAGCCATCCAAGAAAATGGATGATGAGGATTTTGAGTGCTTTGCTGAAATGATTAGACCTATCTTTTTGCGTATGCGTTTGACTGATATGCTTAAAATGAATCCTTATGCTAAGTATATGAAAGATATTGTTACAAATAAAAGGAGGATACCGGAAGCTGAAATTTCCACCATGCTTGCTAATTATACTTTTAAGGGTGGGATACCAAAGAAACTTGGAGACCCAGGAGTACCAACTATACCATGCTCCATTAAAAGAAACTATGTTAAAATTGCTTTATGTGATCTTGGAGCCGGTGTTAGTGTTATGCCTCTCTCTTTATATCATAGACTTGATTTGAATAAGTCGACACCTACTGAAAACTCTTTGCAAATGGCTGATAAATCAACTGCTATACCCGTCGGTATTTCGGAGGATGTGCCTGTTGTGGTTGCAAATGTTACTATTTTAACGGACTTTGTTATTCTTGATATTCCCGAGGACAACAATAGGTCGATCATTCTTGGTAGTCCCTTTTTGAATACTGCAGGGGCTGTTATTGATTGCAACAAAGGCAATGTCACTTTTCATGTTAATGGTAATGAGCATATGGTACACTTTCCGAAGAAACAACCTCAAGTTCATAGTTTCAATTCTATTGGAAAAATTTCAACGATTACCATTGGAGGTTTTGAATTCCCTCTTCCCACTGTCAAAAAGAAATATGATATTCTTATTGCTGGGGACATGCATATCCCCGTTGAGGTAACCTAGTGTTCTTCGAAAATTCTCCGGTTTCATGTTATTCGGAAGAAATTTGTTAACAAGACTTGATCAACCTTGTTAGGGGATTCCTTTTGATGAGCATGAGATGGATGAAGTTAGAAAGCACTAGCTTCTATGCCCTATTTTTACTTTCTGTTATTTAGATTAAATAAAGTGAAAAAAATATTTTCTATCTGTTTTCTGAATTACCCTTGCAATAAAAAATACCCCAAAAATAAAAGTTCTCCAAATGCCCTGAAAATGGAGTATGATTTTTTGTAGAATATTTGAGAATTTCTGGCACTTAGAACACACCAGGGGGACCCTCCATTTGGCCACGAGGGCATAGGGCGTGCCCACCCCCCTAGGGCACGCCCTGTGCCTCGTGGGCCCCACATGGCCCCCCTCCACTTATTCCAGCACCCACACACTTCGTCTTCCTCCAGAAAAAATCACCCCGTAGCTCAAACTCGTGTTCTATCTCGTTTTCCTGCCATTTTCGATCTCCTTGCTCAAAGCTCCATTCACAAAACTGCTTTGGGGGATTGTTCTTCAGTATGTGACTCCTCCAATGGTCCAATTAGTTTTTGTTCTAGTGCTTTATTTATTGCAAATTTTTGCTGCTGAGGTGACCCTGTTCTTGAGCTTGCATGTCAAATTTATATGGTCCAAAGTAGTTTTAATGCATGATTTAGCCCCTAGGAACTTGTGGGAGTAGTTGCTATCAATCTTGTTGAGTTTGGTTCACTTTTATTTTGAGTCACTAAAAATTTCAGAAATTTTTCAGAGGAAGAAAAATATTTAGGAAAATGTACGAAGGTGGTTCTTCGAGGAAGCAAGAACCAATGCTCACGATACGTGAGCCGGACCTTGAACCACCAAGGGAAGCTCAAGTGCGGCCCTGTGAATGTCCGTCAGAAGAATTTATGGTCCAAGCAGGCTTCAAGGATGAATTTGATGCGTATGTACATAATGCTGAGCTTTAGGACTTCATGGCAGATAAGTGCCGACAATACTACTGCCTCACTGATTCCTTTGTGAGGAGGTTTAAATTTTCAAACGCGCAATACTCACACTGTTTTATTTGATCTTTATGATAAATCATATACCATGGACCTTGAAGATTTTAATACTACTTGTAAAATCCCGCAGTGGGGCAACTTTAGTGAACCTCGCAAATCTAAATATAAAGATTTTCTTGCTAGTATCACTGTGGGAGAAACTAGAGAGATTGCACAAGCTACCATAGGGAGCATTCATTTCCCCTCCATACATTACTTTGCTCTCATTATAGGTAGATGCATTAATGGTAAAGATGAGGTTTGTCACATGTGCGTTCCAAATCTTAGTGTCCTCAAGAGTGCGGTATCAGGTGATAAACAATATAACTTGGGGGGCCATTGTTGCACGAACAGTTCCTCCAGTACCGACTAATTTTTGACAGACGGCGTACTGTCCATATTACTCTCCCTGCTCCTACTTTCTTTAACTTGCAGGCAAAAAGGAGATATTTTATAACCAGGGAGGAGGCGAGTGAATATGAGAGGAGGACGGAGGCAGCTCGCCTCCAAGCAGCAGCTCTTCAGGCAGTAGCTGCTGCATCTCAGTACAACCCCGACTACGACTTTGGATATCCGCCAGACCAGCCACGGGCATAAACCAACTTAGGCCAAAAAGCCTAAGCTTGGGGGAGTACATATTTCTCACCAACATTACATTCATGTTTACACACTCATTCCAGTTGTCGGTGCTTATACTTTTTCATTGTACTATCCATTCTAGTTTATTTTCTTTTCTTGCCTTCTTCTTGTGTGTTTGAAAAACTTTAAGAAAAAACAAAAAAAATAGTTGTAGCTTTTAGCTAGTTTACTTTCCATGCTTGTAGTAGTAATATTAAAAGAAAACCCAAAAAGATTTCCCATTCTTCTTCTGCTTGTTGGGAGCTTTCCAGTGTAAATAGTTTTAGTTCTTTTCTTTTCTTCTGGGGTCGAGAGGAGAAGACCACGATGAAAATGTTGGCTGGCTCTCATATGCATTATTGTTGATCTAACCAAGAGGCCATATTACCTTGTCTTCTCCTTTGTATTACATGCTTGCAGATTCCAGCTTAGTCTAATGCACGTGCACTATTATTATTATCCACACCGTTCGGTCGTGTAAGTGAAAGGCAATAATGACAATTTATGATGGATTGATTGAGATGAGAGGAGATGGTATGAACTCGACCTATCTTGTTTTTGTAAATATGATTAGTTCATCATTCCTGATTCAGCTTATTATGGATGAAACATGTTTGCAATGACAATTAGAGATTATAGTTATTCATGCCATGCTTAATTAGCTAGGAGTTTATAATGGTTTACCTTGCATACCAACATGCTATTAAAATGGTTGTGATGTGGTATGAGAGGGTGGTATCCTCCTTTGAATGATTTGAGTGGCTTGACTTGGCACATGTTCACGCATGTAGTTGAAACAAAATCAACATAGCCTCCACGATATTTATGTTCATGGTGATTTATATCCTACTTGATGGTCAGGTGTTCATTGACTTGGATAAGGCCTATGATAAGATATCGTGGAATGTCATGTGGTGGGCCTTGGAGAAACACAAAGTCCCAGCAAAGTACATTACCCTCATCAAGGACATGTACGATAATGTTGTGACAAGTGTTCGAACAAGTGATGTCGACACTGATGACTTCCCGATTAAGATAGGACTGCATCAGGGGTCAGCTTTGAGCCCTTATCTTTTTGCATTGGTCACAAGGGATATACAAGGAGATATCCCATGGTGTATGCTCTTTGTGGATGATGTGGTGCTAGTTGACGATAGTCGGGCGGGGGTAAATAGGAAGGTAGAACTTCTGCTGCTTAGTTGCCACTTGTGAGGAAGAAGAAGACTGTACTGCATCCCTGATTCTCTTCTTAGAAGCCTCACACTTGAGCTGAGCACCTTCTTTCTTGAGGGCCATATTGTAGAATTGATCAAACTGAGTAGGCTCAATAAGAACGAGAGCTAACTGCAGATCCTCTCTAAGGCCACCTCTGAATTGATAGATCATACTCTTTTCATCGGGAACATCTTGTTTAGCGAAGCGAGCAAGTTCTCAAACCGCTTGTTGTATTCAGACACCGACATGGTGCCTTGCTTGAGATTGCGGAACTCCTCACGCTTGCTCTCAACAACTTTGGTAGGGATGTGGTGAGCTTTAAATTCCCGGTAAGTCGGTCCAAGTAATCACTCGACCTCCTCTAGAATCCTTGTATTCTTGGAACCAATCACCGCTCGGTCCTTGAGTTGAAAAGAAGCGAACTTGGCGTAGTCCTCGGGCTGACATTGCTACATTCAAAATGCTTGTTGATATCCACGAGCCAATCGTCGGCATCTGTGGCCTCGACACGATGGTGAAAGACTTGACTGATTTGCAAGGAACTGGTTGAGGGTAGGAAACTGAGGCTGATGGTTGAACTGCCCTTGACCTTGATTCCCTTGGTTGCCTTGGCCTTGGTTGCGTTCTTGCATCAGCTGAATCAACAACTGAGCGTTGGCGTTTGTGGTTGCCATCAAAGTTTGCCATGCCTCCGGAGGCGGAGGTGGAGGTGGAGGGTTCGCTTGACTCCCATCATTGCGTTCCGGATTCTGACACGTTGGCGGAGTGTAACCCGTTGATCTGTTGGGGGTAGTATTGATACTCCATAACACGGAGGGTAACTCCTCAACCCAACAACCCAGCGTCCTCTGCAAAGGAACCATAAGCCGGGGCTTGATGCCTCTCAAAATTTCTTGATTGTGTCTCTCAGCTTGACCATTGGATTAGGGGTGAGCCACTGATGATACATCAAGTCGAATATGCTCACGTTGACAAAACTCTTTCATAGCTCCCTTGGACAGATTAGTGCCATTATCAGTTATAATGCCATGGGGAAAACCAAAGCGGAAAATCACCTTTTTAATGAACTGAACTGTTGTTGCCGCGTCACACTTACTGACCGGCTCTGCTTCGACCCACTTTGTGAATTTGTCAACTACCACCCAAAGGTGGGTCTTTTTATCCTTGGACCTTTTGAAAGGCCCAACCATATCAAGCCCCCAGACTGCAAACAGCCAAGTAATTGGAATCATCCGCAACTCTTGAGCCGACACGTGAGCTCGTCATGAAAATTTCTAACAACCATCACATTTACTGACCAAATCCTCTGCATCAACATGAGCTGTCAGCCAATAAAATCCATGACGAAAAGCTTTAGCCACGAGAGACTTAGAACTGGTATGATGACCACAATCTCCTTCATGAATCTCGCAAAAAATTTCACGGCCCTCTTAAGGAGAAACACAACATTGAAATGCCCTAGTAACACTGCAATGGTGTAACTCTCTGTTGACAATTGTCATCGACTTAGACCGTCGGGTTATCTGTCTAGCCAAGGTTTCATCCTCGGGTAACTCGGCCCGGGTCATATAAGCCAAATATGGAACTATCCAATCAGGAATAGCGTGAAGAGCCGCCACCAATTGCGCCTCCGGGTCAGAAACAACAAGATCTTCTTTTGTGGGCAATTTGACTGAAGGGTTATGTAGAATATCCAGGAAAGTGTTAGGTGGCACCGGCTTACGCTGGGACCCTAATCGGCTGAAAGCATCAGCCGCCTCATTCTTCCTGCGATCAATATGTTCAACTTGATAACCCTTGAAATGACCACCAATAACATCAACCTCATGATGATAAGCCGCCATGAGTGGATCTTTAGAATCCCAAGTGCCTGAAACTTGCTCTACACCAAATCTAAGTCGCCAAAACATGACACCCGGCTTAAATTCATCTCCTTAGCCATCCGAAGACCATGGAGCAAGGCTTCGTACTCAGCTGCATTGTTAGTACAAGGGAACATCAACCTTAAGACATAACAGAATTTATCACCTCAGGGGGAAGTCAAGACAATTCCAGCCCCGAGCCCTCCAATTGCCTGGACCCATCAAAATGAATAGTCCAATATGTGTTATCCGGCTTGTCCTTAGGTATCTGCAGCTCTGTCCAGTCATTGATGAAATCTACAAGTGCTTGGGATTTGATGGCCGTGCGAGGCATATATTTCAAACCATGAGGTCCAAGCTCAATGGCCCACTTGGCTACTCTAACTGTGGCTTCTCTGTTTTGAATAATATCCCCTAAAGGAGCAGAACTAACCACAGTGATGGGATGACCGAAGAAATATTGCTTGAGCTTTCGACTAGCCATGAACACCCCATAGACAAGCTTCTGCCAGTGCGGATATCTCTGCTTAGACTCAATAAGCACTTCACTGATGTAGTAGACTGGCCGCTGAACCGGATATTCCTTGCCGGCTTCCTTCCATTCCACCACAATAGCTATGCTAACAGCCCGGGCATTAGCAGCCACATATAACAACAATAGCTCCTTAACAATAGGAGCAGCAAGGACTGGTAGCTCAGCCGGTTGTTTCTTCAAGGCTTCAAATGCTTCATTAGAAGCATCACTCTAGACAAAATTATCTGTCTTTTTCGTCATCTGATACAGAGGGATAGCCTTCTGTCCCAGCCGGCTTATGAACCGGCTTAAGGCCGTAATACAACCCGCCAGACGCTAAGCATCATTGACACACACCAGCTTAGCCAGGGAAGTAATAGCCTTAATTTTTTCCGGGTTAGCTTCAATACCCCATTGAGAAACCAGAAAGCCCAAAAGCTTGCCTGCTGGCACATCAAAAACACACTTGGTCGGGTTAAGCATCAACTTGTAGACCCGGAGATTGTCAAAGGTCTCCTTCAAATCATCTATCAAAGATTCCTTCTTTCTGGATTTTACCAAAATATCATCCACATAAGCATGAACATTGCGCCCTATCAGATCATGAGGACAATTCTGCACACTACACCGGTAAGTCGCCTGGGCACTCTTGAGCCCGAAAGGCATAGACACATAGCAGAAGGCTCCAAAAGGAGTGATGAAAGTTGTCTTCTCCTGGTCCTTAACTGCCATCTTGATCTGATCATAACCAAAATAAGCATCCAAAAATCTCAAACGCTCACAACCCGCCGTAGCATCAATAATTTTATCAATATGAGGGAGAGCAAAAGGATCAGCCGGACAGGCCTTGTTTAAGTCCGTGTAGTCCACACACATACGCCAAGTGCCCTTTTTCTTAAATACCAGCACCAGGTTAGCTAACCACTCAGGATGAAAGACTTCAACAATGAATCCAACTGCCAAGAGCCGGGCCACTTCTTCACCAATGGCCTTACGCCTCTCCTCATTGAAGCGATGAAGGAATTGCTTGACCGGTTTAAACTTTGGATCAATATTAAGAGTGTGCTCAGCGAGTTCCGTCGATACACCTGGCATATCAGAAGGTTTCCATGCAAAGATGTCCCGGTTCTCACAGATGAACTCGATGAGCGCGCTTTCCTATTTTGGATCCAGATTAGCACTGATACTGGACTGCTTGGATGAATCACCAGGAACGAAGTCAACTAGCTTAGTGTCGTTTGCCGACTTAAACTTCAATACCGGATCATGCTCTGTAGTTGGCTTTTTCAAAGATGTCATATCCACCGGGTCAACATTGTCTTTGTAGAACTTCAATTCCTCTGTTGCACAAACAGACTCAACATAGGCAGCGTCACCTTCTTCACACTCCAAAGCTATTTTCCGATTTCCATGGACTGTGATGGTCCCCTTGTAATCCGGCATCTTGAGCTGCAGATAAACATAACAAGGCCGTGCCATGAACTTGGCATTAGCCGGCCGTCCAAAAAGAGTGTGATACGAGCTTTGAATCTTGACCACTTCAAAGGTCTTGTCTCGGCCCTGGAATCATGTTCATCCCCAAAGGCTACTTCCAAAGCGATCTTGCCTACAGGATACGCCGACTTACCAGGTACCCCTCCATGGAAAATAGTATTGGACGACTTAAGATTTTTGTCAGTTAACCCATACAACGGAAAGTATCATAGTAAAGGATATTAATGCTGCTACCTCCATCCATGAGTACCTTAGTGAACTTGTACCCTCCAACCTGAGGTGCCACCACCAAAGCCAAATGACCCGAATTATCAACCCGGGGTGGGTGATCCTCTCGACTCCACACAATGGGCTGTTTAGGTCATCGTAAATAACGGGGAATCGCCGGCTCAACGGCGTTCACAATCCTTTTATGGAGCTTTTGATCCCGCTTGCATAGACTCATGGTGAAGGCGTGGTACTGCCCACTATTCAACTGCTTCAGATTACTCTGATAACCAGACTGCTGCTGCTAAGCCCCCTGACCAGGCTATTGCCCTAGCCCTGGAAACCGGAATTAGTACCGCCACCACCGTAACCCGGACCATGAGAGCCGGAACCTGAGCTGCCGCCCGGCCCATGATTATTTTGGAAAAGATCGGAATTTTTGTCCTCTTTCATAATGAAGCAGTCCTTCCAAAGGTGAGTGGACGGTCTTTCCCATGTACCATGCTTCGGGCAGGGCTGATTCATCATTTGCTCAAGACTGAAACTTGACCCTCCAAATCGGGAGGTGGCTTTCCCTTACGATGCTGACCATTATTCTGCGTGTTGGTATTAGCCACAAAATCCAAATTATTATCAGCCTTGCACTTACCATTGCCCCCCTAATTCGCCGGGTTATGATGCTGCCCCTTAGTGTTGCCACTCTTCTGTCCCTTTCCCAGATTTTCATCATCAGACTTGGGGTCCTTGGTACCACTAGAGTCGGCATACTTAACCAGAGCCGCCATCAGCTCCCCCATGTCACTGTAGTGGCACTTGAGCCGCCCTAGCTTCTGTTTAAGGGGCACAAAATGACAATTCTTCTCTAACATCAAGACTGCTGAGCCGGTGTTGATGCGATCCGATGACTGCAGGATAGTTGAGACCCGGCGCACCCAATGGGTTGTTGACTCACCCTCTTCTTGGACATAGGCGTCCACATCCACATTTGACATAGGCTGCTTGCACGTATCTTTAAAATTCTGAATAAACTGGGCTTTTAACTCGGCCCATGACCCAGTTTGCAGGTAGGCCTTTCAACCAAGTTCGGGTCGTTCCATCCAACATCATGGTGAAATACTTAGCACACGCAGCATCGCTAATATCCAGCAATTCCGTGGCCATCTCATAACTCTCAATCCATGCTTCAGGGGGTAAGTCAGCGGTGTAGTTAGGCACCTTGCAAGGACCATTGAAATCTTTAGGCAAACGCTCATTACGTAGAGCCGACACTAAACATGGCACACCCAAAGTTCTGAAGGTCATGCCTGTCTCCACCGAAGTTGTCGGATGATCCGGAGAATGCTGATGAGCCGCGTACTGAGCCACCAGCTCAGCCTCCCGACGCGCTCTACCCTGATCCACCACATTCTGAGCATTAGCTCCACCGCGCGTTGGGTCATGTCCACCGGGCGGGTTGTAGTATCGTCCACTGCTTGACACACCCGGCTCATCAATATACCTGTTATAAGTTTTTCTTGGACATGGCATGGAGTGGATACGGTCCCAACTGTATGAATAAGCCACCTGCTGAGCCATAGCCATCTGGAGTAGTTCCCCGGCTCATCGTATTTCCATCACTGATGGTGATTCGCCTTCAACCGGTAGAGCCGCCAGTCGTGTCACTGCAGAAATCATGTTATCCAAAGGATTAGAATAATGACCTGGTGTTCTCGATACATACTGAGGCGGATTAGTATTCAGACGGGGCGGCTCCATCGTGCGCGGCAGAGCCGACACTCCAGCCCCAGGTGCTTCAACCCGGTTTATCTCCAGTTCGTTACTGGTCCCCGCTCTAGGCGTGTTAAAGAGGTTGCTCGCCTCGTAAACTGGAGGTAAACGAGTCTGATGCCTCCTCCTCATGACTTCATTTGAAGCATTTTGATCCATCGTGAGCTGAAAAGACTCTGACTGAATCCGCTGTGCCTAAGCATCTAAAGTAGCCTGCTCCATGGCCATCCTGACGTTATCTGCGTTTAGCTCCTCCTTGGCCTGCGCTACCTCATCACGCAATTTTGCAATCTCCGCATTGTGCGAACTTGATTTGCCGGGTTAACCTCCGCTGTTAACAATGTTGTCAGATTATCCAGCAAGTCGGTCAAGACCTGAGCTGGCAGACGCACAAGGCCTCCTGCCCCGGCTGTTGTTACCGTTGCTGACCCAGAGATCATTGCCACCGTAGTCAAAGAACTCTGCACTGGCTATGTACCGGCCATGAAAATCACGACCCTATTTGGCGGCTCATAGGGGTCCGGAATACTGTCCATCGGAATAGCCCCCAAGCCGACCATCTTGCTAATGGTACAGCGAATCAGTTTCACCAGTGGACGACTCACCATCAGAGTAGACAACCGTCTCACCACCAGACACCGATCTATCCTCAGATTCCATCCCATGGATGAATCCCATGAAGGCACGCTTCACGGTGGGCTGAACTAGGGCGGGTCGCGCACGCTGAGCCGTCTCAATGATATCGGTGCAGATGCCCGGCTCAGGGCCCAGTTCGCCTCTTGCCGATGAAGACGTGAATTCCGCCGAAGGGGACCCGGTACCCGTACTCAATTGAGCCGGCCTCGGGGCCCCAACCTGCATCGTCGATGTAGAGCTTGCCGCAACGACTCTTGGTTATCCGGCCCACAGCATATCCCTTGATCCCTTCGAAGCTGCCCTTCAAGAACTCGAAACCACCGTGCACTGGCCCCACGGTGGGCGCGAACTGTCGTGGAATTGTCACTACATATGTCCTAGTGTGAGGACTTAGTCATGGAGCCATCGCAACTACGTTAGCTTAAAGAGGTTAAATGGGACAAAGGACACAGGGAGTTTATACTGGTTCGGCCCCTTGCAGTGAAGGTAAAGGCCTAATCCAGTTTGAGGTGGTATGGCTTATGTCTCGATTACTAGGGAGCGAATCCGCTTGACCTAGCTTTCGATCTCTTGTTTCTTGCACTAAATCGCCGCCGGATCATCCCTTTATATACACAGGTTGACGCCCAGCGGCTCATGGAGTCCCGGCCGGCTCATCAACAACGTGTCCGGCCCGGTGACTAATTATACTTGCCTTACAATATAAGTCATACACATATGGTGGTTTATCCCTATGGGCCTTAAGTCACCTTTGGGCTTTGGGCCCTTAGCAAGTTTGCTTCATGAACTGCCATCTTCAACATCTTCATGAGCTTTGTATTGATGAACCGCCATTGGTATAACGCGAACCCTCCTGGGCGGGTCATACTCAATAGTCATATCCCCAACACATTGTTTCGGGCCAGCCATGGATTGATGCTCGTTGGTGGTGGGGGAGTATAAAATTTACGATTCTGTTTGGGAATTGCCTATAATGTATGTAACATGGAAGATATCGAGATCTCTTGGTTGTTATGTTGACAATGAAAGTATGCCGGTCAAAATATTATTTATCTCTATTTCAAAACTCGAGCTCTGGCATCTCTGCAAATCCCTGCTTCCCTCTGCGAAGGGCCTATATATTTTATTTTATTTTGAGTCATCATCCTCTTATTAAAAAGCAACAGTTGGAGAGCAGCACTGTCATTTGCAAGCATTGTTATTAATTTACATTGAGTATGATTGTGACTGGATCTTTTTTGCCATGAATTACAATGTCTAGTCAGTCCTTGATCTTCACGTGTGCTCTGCATTTATATTTTGCGGTCTCAGAAAGGGCTAGTAAGATACCATCTTGTTATATCATATTATGATTGTTTTGAGAAAGTGTTGTCATCCATGATTTATTATTATTTCTCGCTAGTTGATTATGCCATTGATATGAGTAAACATGAGACCTAAATGTTATTTTGAATATGGTTAGTTCATGATCTTTGCTGAAAACTTGAATGCTGGCTTTACATATTTGCACAACAAGATCAAACAGACTTTGTAAAAGTTTTTCTTTATCACCTTCAGTTTGTCAACTGAATTGCTTGAGGACAAGCAAAGGTTTAAGCTTGGGGGACTTGATACATCTCCAACGTATCTAGTTTTCCTAACACTTTTGCCCTCGTTTTGGACTCTAACTTGCATGATTTGAATGGACCTAACCCGGACTGATGCTGTTTTCAGCACAATTGCCATGGTGTTATTTTTGTGTAGAAATAAAAGTTCTCGGAATGACTTGAAAATCCACGGAGACACGTTTTGGAGTTAATAAAAAATATTGGTGAAAGAATCAACATAAGGGGGCCCACACCCTGTCCACGAGGGTGCAGGGCGCGCCCACCCCCTGGTGTGCGCCCCCTACCTCGTGGCCTCCTGGACCTCCACCGACCTCAACTCCAACTCCATATATTCATGTTTGGGGAGAAAAAAAATCAAAGAGAAGGATTCATCGCGTTTTACGGTACGGAGCCACCGCCAAGCAGTAATCTCTAAGGATAATTTGACCGCAGTCTAGTGATCTACTCCTGGATCACTATTGTACCTCCTTGCCAAACTCATGGCAATGTACACAATAGGTCTGGTACACAACATGGCATACTTTATAGAACCTATGGTCGAGGCATAGGGAATGACTTTCATTCGCTTTCTATCTTCTGCTGTGGTCGGGATTTGAGTCTTACTCAACTTCACACCTTGCAACATAGGCAAGAACCCTTTCTTTGACTGATCTATTTTGAACTTCTTCAAAATTTTGCCAAGGTATGTACTTTGTGAAAGTCCTATTAAGCGTCTCGATCTATCCCTATAGATCTTGATGCCCAATAAGTAAATAGCATTACTGAGGTCTTTTATTAAAAAAATTCTTATTTAAGTATCCTTTTATTCTATCCAGAAATTCTATATCATTTCCAATCAAAAATATGTCATCCACATATAATATCAGAAATGCTACAGAGCTCCCACTCACTAAATACAGGCTTCACCGAAAGTCTGTATAAAACCATATGCTTTGATCACCTCATCAAAGCGTATATTCCAACTCTGAGATGCTTGCACCAGTCCATAGATGGATCGTTGGAGCTTGCACACTCTGTTAGCATGTTTAGGATCGACAAAACCTTCTGGTTCCATCATATACAACTCTTCTTTAAGATATACATTGAGGAATGCAGTTTTGACATCCATTTGCCAGATTTCATAATCATAAAATGCGGCAATTGATAACATGATTCAGACAGACTTAAGCATCACTACGGGTGAGAAAGTCTCATCGTAGTCAACTCCTTGAACTTGTCGAAAACCTTTTGCAACAAGTCGAGCTTTGTAGGCAGTAACATTACCATTAGCGTCCGTCTTCTTCTTGAAGATCCATTTATTTTCTATGGCTTGCCGATCATCGGGCAAATCCACCAAAGTCCACACTTTGTTCTCATACATGGATCCAATCTCAGATTTCATGGCCTCAAGCCATCTGTCGGAATCTGGGCTCATCATAGCTTCTTCATAGTTCGCAGGTTTGCCATGGTCTAATAACATGACTTCCAGGATAGGATTACCATACCACTCTAGTGCGGAACGTGCTTTGTTCGACCTACGAAGTCCAGTAGTAACTTGATCCGAAGTTTCATGATCATGGTGTAGGCATCACAGGAACGAATTTCTCTGATGTGCTACTCTCCAGTTGGAGAGAAGGTACAATTAATTACCTCATTAAGTTCTACTTTCCTCCCACTCACTTCTTTTGACAGAAACTCCCTCTCTAGAAAGGACCCATTCTTAGCAATAAAGATCTTGCCTTTGGATCTGTGGTATAAGGTGTACCCAATAGTTTCTTTAAGGTACCCTATGAAGACACACTTCTCTGATTTAGGTTTGAGCTTATTCGGCTGAAGCCTTTTGTCATAAGCATCGCATCCCCAAACTTTAAGAAACAACAACTTAGGTTTCTTGCCAAACCACAGTTCATACGGTGTTGTCTCAACTGATTTAGACGATGCCCTATTTAACGTGAATGCGGTTGTCTTTAATGCATAACCCCAAAATGATATTGGTAAATTGGTAAGAGACATCATAGATCGTACCATATCTAATAAAGTATGGTTATGACGTTCGGACACACCATTATGCTGTGGTTTCCACGTGGCGTGAGTTTGTGAAACAATTCCACATTGTTTAAATGAAGTCCAAACTCGTAACTCAAATATTCGCCTCCACAATCAGATCGTAGAAACTTTATTTTCTTGTTACGATGATTCTCTACTTCACTCCGAAATTCCTTGAACTTTTCAAGTGTTTCAAACTTGTGTTTCATTAAGTAGATATACCCATATGTGCTCAAATCATCTGTGAAGGTCAAAAAATAATGATACCCGCCGCGTGCTTCAATACTCATTGGACCGCATACATCGGCATGTATTATTTCCAATAAGTCATTAGCTTGCTCTATTGTTCTGGAGAATGGAGTTTTAGTCATCTTGCCCATGAGGCATGGTTCGCAAGTATCAAGTGATTCCAAAAGCCCATCTGCATGTAGTTTCTCCATGCACATTACACCAATATGACCTAAATGGCAATGCCACAAGTATGTTGCACTATCATTATCAACTTTGCATCTTTTTGGCATCAATATTATGAATATGTGTATCACTACGACCGAGATTCAATAAACCATTCACATTGGGTGTATGACCGTAGAAGGTTTTATTCATGTAAACAGAACAACAATTATTCTCTGACTTAAATGAATAACCATATTGCAATTAAAATGATCAAATCATACTCATGCTCAACACAAACACCAAATAGCATTTATATAGGTTCAGGACTAATCCCGAAGGTAGAGGGAGCGTGCGATGGTGATTGTATCAACCTTGGAATCACTTCCAACACACATCGTCACCTCGCCTTTAACTAGTCTCTTTTTATTCTGCAACTCCTGTTTCGAGTTACTAATCTTAGCAACTGAACTGGTATCAAATACCCAGGGGCTACTATGAACACTAGTAAGGTACACATCAACAACATGTATATAAAATATACCTTTGTTCACTTTGCCATCCTTCTTATCCGCCAAGTATTTGGGGCAGTTGCGCTTCCAGTGAGCATTTCCTTTGCAATAGAGGCACACATTTTCTGGCCTGGGTCCTACTTTGAGATTCTTCATGGGAGCGGCAACTTGCTTGCCATTCTTCTTGAAGTTCCCTTTCTTTCCCTTGCCCTTTTTCTTGAAACTAGTTGTTTTGTTAACCATCAACACTTGATGCTCTTTCTTGATTTCTACCTTCGTCAATTTCAGCATCATGAAGAGCTTGGGAATTGTTTTCGTGATCCCTTGCACATTATAGTTCATCACAAAGCTCTAGTAGCTTGGTGATAGTGACTAGAGAACTCTTGTCAATCACTATCTTATCTGGAAGACTAACTCCCACTTGATTCAAGCCATTGTAGTACCCAGACATTCTGAGCACATGCTCACTGGCTGAGCTATTCTCCTCCATCTTGTAGGCAAAGTACTTGTCAGAGGTCTCAAACCTTTCGACATGGGCATGAGTCTGAATTCCAATTTCAGCTCTTGGAACATCTCATATGCTCCATGTGCATTCAAAACATTTTTGAAGTCCTAGTTCTAAGCCGTAAAGCATGGTGCACTAAACTATCAAGTAGTCATCATACCGAGCTTGTCAAACCACTATTGCAGGATGCTGCTAACGCGACACTACGATCAGAGCCCCTTCGAGAAACTGTGTGCGATGCAATAATCGCAAATAGTGGTGTAAGAAAACTGTAAAAAATGTGCAAAACGTTTGCGATGATGGATGCATCAAACACAGTTCAGATTTTAGTTTCGTGTGCGATGCAGGGCATATGGTTCAGTTTGATGAGCTGTTTGTGATGAGGAGGAACAAAAGAAACAGGCAGCCAGATGAAGGTGTGTGTGATATACAACATACGGTTCACTCCGATGAACTGTTTGTGATTAGTTAACACAAAAGAAATGGTTAGGCAGATCAAGGTGTGTGCGATATACGGCATGCGGTTCACTCGGATGAACTGTTTGCGTTGAGACAAGAGAACAGAAACGGTTCAATATAACAAGATGTGTGTGATACGCGGCAAACAGGCCTGTAATAAGAAATGTGTGCGAAGACCAATAATAACACAGACGATTGCTTCTAATAAGACGTATGTGAGGCGTGCGAACATTGATTTTTGGCCACTCAGCTGGAAATGAAGCCCCGGCGATCTCCACCACCTTCGGCGATCTCCTCCACTAGCCATCAAATTATAGTTTCTCTCCAATAGATCTCTTCGGCGTTTTGTGATCTACACCCTCATACCCATCTTTCACGGGTTCCATTGATGGATCCACCCTTGGATTGGACTTCTCCAAGGGTTTGGTTTTTGCGGATAAGGTTTCTCAATCTACGGGCTTCTTGGTGCACCCCATGGATGACACGGGCTTCTTTACCATGGTGGTCTCTTTGGGTCGTCATGAATTTCGTTTGGATGAAGATTCTGTGGCGGTGGCGCTTGAGGCGGCCATTGGTGGCTCGGTCTTCGAGTTTATGGTTTTCTTGATCAAGGATAAGGTTTTTGGCTTTCAAGTGTCTTGCAAGGCTGAAGCTATGATCATTCTCAGCCTTCGATCATTCTCTTGTGATCATTTTAAATGTTATTTTCATCTTCGAGGGAATGGTGGCCCGAATTGGGGCCGTGAGTTCAAGATTTGGAAATTGGAATGTGATGTTGAATGGATCATCGTTAGTCCTTCTAAACATCGTGCTGCCCTTGGTTTATTGGCTATGCACTCCAAGCCATCAAAGTCCTCGGTAAGATCTTCTCATTCCAATGCCAAGAAGCTTTCTTTTTCAGTATTTCAAAACTATCCTGCTTGTTGTGGTTATAGTTATCTGTCCACACAAAGCTGCATTCAAACTGCCGAAGATGCGGGGTACACTCTTCCTGCGCATGAGAGGGTGGTCATTCATCCCTCGCCGCCGGCTGAACTCCAGTGGACGTCGACGAGGCCTTCCATATCTTTTGGCACGGTTCAAGATCTGCTTTCTCCCGCGGATCGGACGCCGTCTAACTCAGGCGGGAATCTTGGTTGTTTGAATGTGGACGTGTCAGCCCATGTTGGGCGGTCAATTGCATGTGCCACAGTCCAAGTCGAGCCGGTGAACTCTATTGGGCCTTCTGATATTCCTTCATCTCAGCAATCCAAGGAAGATTTTGATAATTTGGTATCGGATACGGCTGAGGAAATTTTGATGTGTCAAAAGTGCTTGAGAAAGGGCCATTTTGCTGCAGCATGCACGTCCAAGCTCTGGTGTAATTCTTGTCTGCGGGTGGGGCATGTCAAAAAAGATTGTAACAGATTTGCACGGATCCTGGGTCTGGTTTGGCAACCAAAACCCGGTAAAGTTGCAACTTTCGATGATTGCTCAGCTCCTATCGAGAGTATCTCTCTGACACAACTTTTACCAAACTTGGACCTCCCTTGCACTTCCACATTTACTCCATCATCCAGTTCCATCATCCCCAGTCCCAAGACACCTTCGACCGCGCCACCTAAAGCCCCTCCTCCGCCAGAGTGCTCACCATCTGCGGTGGGCCCTGGGTGCTCTGCTTCGATGGCCAACTTCCACATCAACCCTATGCTGTATGTGTCGGCGGGCCATCACATTGTGGATGGAGGTGAAACTCGTGTGCCTCGAACCTTCGTGACGCCACATACGCCAATTGTGCGCCACCACGAGGAGTTCATGTTAGCTGAGGTAATGCCCATCCCTCCTCCTGATCAGATCGGTGCTGCTAGGGAAGAAGTGGTCCAATCGCTTCAAGCTCATGGGGTTTTTGTGAGGTCTACTCAGCCTTGGATTCGGTCTATTGGTCTTTTTGAGCTTCGAGATGCAGCAGTCAGATTCTCGCTTCTATAGTTGCCACCCCAACCCCTTGGCAATGATCATTTTGTTCGATTCCTGAAGCATGATGAGGGTGAGTCCTTCCAGGGTGCCCAGGGTTTTTGTTAGGGCTTGCTCATGTTCTTGGGGATTCCGCTTGATCTCCGCAACACTTAATGTATCATGGCAGCTGTCAGCACCTTCGGTAAATTTCATCATTGGAACAGTGAGGACTCTTACCTTGTTCGAACTCTAGTGTTTGCTTCCTTTCCAAAGGATATTCTAGTGCCCAGGGATGTTGTGTTTATCGATTTTGCTGTTTGCGGAGGGGCCAGGGTGTCTTGGACGGCACCTCTTTATATCCTTGGTGCGAATTTTGCTGAGCAAAAGCCCCAGGATGAGGAATGGATGCCCATCAATGGCAATCCTCACCCAGTTCCTGGTGTGCCCTTCCCAGAGATGCCACCATTTATTTTTCCTCCATACCTTGCTCTGGGTTGGAATGATGTGCCACCCCCTCCGCCTGAACCTGCACATAATGAACTGGAAGATGACAATTGGGGTAACTGGAATGAGCCTGAGGGCCAACCTGCTGTCCAGGATCAAGAATCAATGGTGGTTGACCTCTCTGCTCAACCAAGTTCTGATCAGCAATAGGTGCATCCTGCTCCTGACATTACCATTGATGAGGTCCAACCTGAAAATCAAGATGATCCTATGGTGGTTGAACAGGCTATGGTGGATGTTAACTATTGGGAAATTGTGGTTTATCAACCTCCTGTGATTGAGGCTGAAGCTGTGGAGTTACCTATTGTTGTTGTTGTTCCCTTTGGGCCGCCACTGCCCCCTGAGATGATTTGGAGACGTTCTTTTGAAAATCTTCTGAATGCACCTGCTATTTTTGAGGTGCCTAAGCCCCTGCTGCCTCAACCTCTGTCTCCTGTAATTTTATCAAAGAGGAACTGGGACTTTGCCTTCAGGCAAGATGATCTTCCTCTGCTGACGTGCAAGGACCAGGATTCTGCCCGACCTGTTGCTCGAGCCCTGTTTGTTAATGATGCTGAGAGGGATGCACCAGATGCTATTCCCTCTCCCACTGTGTGCTCAAAAGCAAGGAGAACCCGCAAGACTTTGGCGCCAACTCCTCTTGTAGAAACTTCAGTTCGAAGATGCACCAGAAGCTCGGCCCAACGTGATGGGTTTAAGCCCACTTTCCATGAGCTTTCTCTACAGCCCAAGAGGAAGAAGCCCAAGGACAAGCCTCTCTCTGCTGAGATGCCTGATGACCCTGCACATGCAGATGTTCCTCCACCTACTCCAGTTAGTCATCTGCAGGCAATTGGGAAGTATCTGGAAATCGATGCTAAGCTACTATCTGTGGATGCACTTATGGTGGATCCTGCTAATGCTGAAAATGCTGCCACTAATGATTAGTGTGCTTATGTTATGCTGGGTTTTTCAAGCCCCTAAATGTGCTCTCTGCTTTTGGTTTTTATGTTCTGGTGAACTACAATGTAATAATGTTGGTTTAGACTTGTCTGTGCATTTTGGACATATGGCATTGTGTGTCATATGGTTTGTGGACCTTTTAAAGATATTTATTTATGAGTACTTCATGTAGAAACTGGAATGTTCTATGTTGGAATGTCAGGGGCTTAAATTCTGAGAATAGGCAAAGAGTTGTTAGACAAAAAATTGATGAAAGCCATTGTGCCATTGCTTGCTTTCAAGAAACTAAATACACCTCATTTTATTCTAGAACAATCAAAAGTTTCTGTCCTAAGAGATTTGACAGTTTTGCCTACTCCCCTTCTCTGGGTGCCTCTGGTGGAATTCTTCTGTCTTTGCTGGGTCTTTATTGGAAGTCCAACAATTTGCTGTGGTGATTGAGTTTGTCTCAAGGCAAAACAATGAGAGATGGACTTTAGTGGTTGTCTATGGACCTTGCCAGGGGGAAGCCAGGGATAATTTTGTCAACTGGCTGTATCTCGGAATATTCCTGTGGAAGAAAATTGGTTGTTGCTAGGGGATTTTAATTTCTTGAGATCCTTGGATAATTGAAACTTACCTGGTGGTGACTTGAATGACATGTTCATCTTCAATGAGATAATTGGGCACTTGGGCCTCTTGGAATTACCTATCAAAGGTAGATCTTATACCTGGTCAAACATGCAGGATATTCCTCTTCTTGAGCAGCTAGACTAGTTTATCACTTCTGTTGATTGGATATCTGACTATCCTATGACTGAAGTGCCCCCTCTTGCCAAAACTACATCTGACCATGTCCCTTGTGTGGTTACCATCAAAACTTCTATTCCCAATTCTAAGCTCTTTAGGTTTGAGAATTATTGGCTAGAGTTGGATGGTTTTATGGATTGTGTTGATTCATCTTGGCAAAACAATCCTGGAAGGGTCACATCACTGCTAGGATTGCTGATAAATTCAAGTCCTTGAGAATGTGTCTTAAGAGGTGGCAAAAGAACATTTCCAAACTAAAAACCCTGGTCTATAAATGCAATTATGTTATTCTGCTTTTGGATGAGCTTGAGGAATACATGCCACTCTACAAACATGAGTCCAATTTCAGAAGAATGGTTAAGGCCCATGTGGAAAAGTTGCTCCACCTCCAATGCCTTTATTGGAAGAAAAGATGTACTATTAGGTACATTAAAGTGGGGGGGGGGTGAAAACACAAAAAAAATTCATGCCATGACTACTGAGAGGCACAGAAGGAACTCCATTGCAAGTTTAAAATTGTCTGATGGGACTGTGGTGACTGAGCATTCACAAATGGAGGGCATTATTTGGAATTGCTTTAAAAACAGAATGGGTTCTTCAAGGGGAATTGTGATGGGATTTGACCTTTCTTCCTTCATCACTCATGTGGAGGGTCTAGATAATCTAACTAGGCCTTTTGAGAAGGATGAAATGGACAATGTTGTGAAGCATATGCCTGTGGATAAAGCCCCAGGGATGGTTTTAATAGTTTGTTCTTTAAGAAGTGTTGGCACATAATCTCGAAGGATTTTTATGAGCTGGCCCAGGCTTTCTTTGATGGTTCTGCTAAGCTGGAAAATATTAATGAATCATATATCACTCTGGTGCCCAAAAAACTATCACCTGAAGAGGTGGGAGACTTTAGACCTATCTCTTTAACTGGAATGGGTCTAAAATTTCTCTCCAAGATGGCAGCTAATAGGTTCCAAGATGTGATTATGCAGTGTGTTCACAAGAACCAGTATGGTTTCATAAAACGCAGAACAATTCAGGATTGCATTGGATGGACTTTTGAGTATTTGCACCAGTGTCACCAATCCAAGAGACCAATTGTAATTCTTAAGCTGGATTTTGATTCCCTGGAGCATGAGGCTATAATTCAATTTTTGAGATATAAAGGCTTCAATGAGAAGTGGATCCTTTGGATGAAGCAGCTCTTGTCTACTGGCACCTCCTATGTTTTGCTTAATGGTGTTCCTGGAAGGAAATTCATATTCAAAAAGGGAGTTAGACAGGGGGATCCTGTCTCCCCTCTTCTTTTTGTTTTAGCTGTTGACCTTCTGCAGACTGTCATTAATGACATGTTTAGAAGAGGCATCCTTCATCTGCCTATTCCCTGTCATGACCAGGATTACCCTGTGATTCAGTATGCTGATGACACACTGATAATTTTACCCGCTGACAAGGACCAACTTGTTGCCCTGAAGGACATGCTGAAGGTTTTCTCTTTGTCCACTGGTCTTGATGTGAACTATCACAAATCCTTTATTATACCAATCAATGTGGACTCTGCTTAGATGATTAAATTAGCTGCTGCTTTTGGATGTCAAATTGGGAAAATGCCTTTTACTTATCTTGGGCTGCATGTGGGAACTACAAGGCCAAAAATGGTTGATTTTATGCCATTGGTGGACTGCATGGAGAGGAGAATGACTGCTAGCTCCTCCTTCTTAAACCAAGGAGAAAGATTGCAGTTTTTGAACTCTGTCTTGTCTTCCATGCCCATTTTTTTCATTTGCAGCCTGGCTGTACCTGCTAGAATTTTAAAGCAATTGGAAAGAATTCAGAGATGGTGCCTCTGGAGGAAACATAGAGATGAGCCTGCTCCTTCCGTTGCTGCTTGGGATCTTATTTGTAGACAAAAAATAGGGGAGGTCTTGGCATTCTTAACCTTGGTTGAATGTGGCTCTTCTGCTCAAGCATGCAAACAACTTTCTTAACAAGAAAGATCTTCCATGGGTGTCCTTAATATGGGATTCTTATTATCATGATAGGGTGCCCCAAGGAACATCTGTTTGTGGTTCATTCTGGTGGAAAGATATTTGAAAGGTTATGCAAAGCTTCAGAGATTGCTCTTGGGTTCAGCTAAATGAAGGTGACACTGCTCTTATGTGGTCTGACAACTGGCAGCTTGGTCAAGAGGCTTCTTCTCTTCAAATCAGATTTTCCAGGCTTTTTTCTTATGCTAAGGACCCTTGGATCACTGTTAAAGAGTTTTTTTTGACTCCCAAGACATGTTCCTGCACTTCCATCTTCCACTGTCTGCCCAAGCTTTTGATGACCTGGTCCTTCTGCAGACTTTGATGGTGGGCCACAATAGAATCCCCGGGTCCAAGGATGTTTGGTTCTGGCAAGGCACTTCAAAGGGGTACAAACCAAAGATGTTTTACTCCCATACTTTTGCATCTAAGTCCTTTAACCCCTTGACCTCTTGGATTTGGAAGTCCTCTTGTACCATGAAAATCAAGGTGTTTGCTTGGATGCTCATTATGGATAGATTGAACACAAAGGATATGGTGGAGAAGAGGCAATGGCATCTGCATGATGGAGTGAATTGTGTTCTTTGCCCTCTGCAGGCTAGGGAAACCAGAGACCATCTGTTTTTTAACTGTAATTTCAGTGCCAGAGTATGGAATTATTTGCAAATTGATTGGTCTTCTGGTGATTCCATGGCTGATTTGGTTATCCATGCTAGGAGAAGTTTTGGGAAGCTCTTCTTAACTGAAGTGGTTTTTAGTGCCTATTGGAATATCTAGATCATTAGAAATGCTAAAGTATTCAGGCATGAGATAGCTAGGTTTAATAAGTGGAGATCTGCTTTCATTCATGATATCAGTCTTATGCAATACAGAGTGAAAGCTGCCTACAAGGATGAGCTCCTGAGATGGGTTTCTTTTTTGCCCCCTTGAGGCCCCATTTGTAACCTTTTATTTCCTACTTCTTTAGATTAGTTCGATTACCCCTTGTAATCCTCCACTTGTAATTGTTCCCTCTTTTTAATAAAGCTTTTGATATGCTGTGGGGGTTTTGCCCTACAGTTCCTAGTAAAAAAAAGACGTATGTGATATGCTCTGTCTACACAACATGTATTGGCCATTGGGGGACGGGCGGTCACTCGGATATGCCATAAGGATGCGAAGAGGCATCCTATATCAGCAAGGACTAGCTGTTCCACCAGTAGCTCATCTAAGAGAACTCTCAAGTTAAGTGTGCTCAGGCTGGAGCAGCCATCAGATGGGTGACTGGATGTGAAGTTGTGTTGATGTTAAATTAACTGATAGGATGGGTCATTTCGGTCAAATGACCGAAATGACCCATTCCCTCAGCTAATTTAACCTCGAGGTCCTTGTTTTTATTTTTATTTTATTTTTCAACATATGTTAAAGAAGGTCTACTGCATTACTTTTTGACAATGTGTACAGTTGATCCATCCAACCTGTTTGTGATGGAATAAGCCATGTGTGTTGTGGGCAAACGCTTGCTAGTGTACACCTGTTTGCGATTGATGAATTCATCACCGACGGGTTCCCTAGTGTGGTCCGTGTTCATCTCATCATCATCTACTTCTTGTGCTAGCTCGATGTTCCTTATATATGCTAAGTTTCCATTAATTGATGGCTTTGTATGAACACGCCACTGTTTCCCGCCATTTCCTCACCTGTTTCCTGCCACCTAACGATATTGCACATATATCTAGGCGCAGTGCGACGCACGGAGGCACAAGCGCAGCCTGTAGCACATCCACCTTTTCCAAGCATGCCAATGCACCAAAGCGCCGCCTCTGCCATCAACCTCGTCGACGAGGAAAACCAGAAGGCACCACGGCCTGTCGAGGCTGCGGTGCTCCCTGGCAATGCGATGGACGACACCGTGATGCGCGTCATCGTCAGGGTTGAGCAGACCCTTGGCGCATGGTGCTTCAGCGCCGCGGATCAAGATAGGCATGTCAGCACCGAGAGGCTGCAACTCGCCGCACTACATGATCGATGGCACACAACAGAGCAAGTGAGGCGCGTCTGCGCCGATAGGCTGTGGCTCGCCGCGTGGTGAGAGCGTTGGAGCATCGCAGAGCGAGAGGCGTGGCGCGCCACACAACAAGAGCGGATCCATCGACGCTTTCCTGCTGTCGACAGGGCGTCGCAGCTGGGTACATGTCCCGTCAGTACCTCCATTCCTCGCCAGGAGTGGGCACAGGCCCTCTGCGCCGTACTTGCACCAGAGGCCAGGTGCGCCGTACTTGCACCGGATGCCCTCCGTGCCGTTCGCAAGGATCGCGCTGTTCGCCTTGTCCGCGGCCCGCTCGATGCCAGTGCGCTGGTCGGTAGGCTCGTCCGCCTCCTTGGCCCAGGTGTCCACCTGGGCTTAGTAGAGGAACATGGCCGTCGCATCCTCGAGGTGGTGATTTCTGATGAAATAGACAACTTGGAGCTCGAGGTCGTGCTCCAGATGTACCGCAAGCGTGTCGAGCGCTTGGACGAACGCCTGCACGAGTTCAGGCAGAGCTAAGAGCTACCGTAGGCAAGGGTTGCTGGTCGTGGTCTCATGGACGCTTTTATTTTGATGAGTCATTTTCACGTGGATAGCTATGTATTCACAGCAATCATACTATTGCTCTGTTTATTGCTCTGTTTCAATGTGTGTATTCTGTTTTCCGTTCTTATATGTTCTGTTTCAAAGTGTGTTTATACACATTCCATTCTGTATATGTGGATGATAACAAATAGATTCAAATTAGTATATAAAAACAGATAGAAAATGGAATTCATAATTTTATATATTTACTAATTGGAGGCACCATACGAGGCTCCACGTTAATCCTCATGTCTAAACAGTTATTTACCGTTGGATTGAAAGATCAATAGCTGAGATGTATTCTTGCACCGTGATGCTTGCAAGAGTCCAGAAATAATCAAATATGTTTTTTTTTCTCAAGAGTCCAGAAGAAATTCAATAATCTATCTCTCCCTATAGAGCGATCTCTCTCCTCTCCATGTCCCCATGTCACGTCGTCTCCTCCTTCGCCTCTTCTCTTTCCACCATGTTTCCAGCCCAAGGATTAATCAAGTGCATGTCCGATCAATGTTGCGTACGTGCTCCTCTAATGAGATATATTTTGCTTTTACAGCTGCAAAGATTAATCGAGTACGTGCTCTGATCAAGCTTGTGGACGTTCATGTTCAATAGAGCCAGCATGTTTGTCGCAACTCGCCGGATGGGCTTCCGCATGATCGCGTGGAGAAGAAATCAAGTTAACTTGCTTCATCGTTGTTCACGGGCCGACCCTGGCCGACGGTTCTTGACGGTACTCTTGCAGATCATCCTTTTCGAAAAAATCCGTGTTACATAATACAAACAGTACATACCAACGCATCCAGTCAGCCAAAATCAATCAACCTGCTTAGGAAGTAAGCTTGGTACATATACGTGTGTTCTTTACTACTGTCTCTAGATCCGATGATCTTCTCCAATTTTTGTGACACACAGATACAGAGATGCATGCGGAAACACGGCAACAAACCGTCGAGCCGCCGGAGACAAGCAATAGTATTTTCCTTTTCTGAACCGGAGACAAGCAACTTTGTGGCTGCTACTAGCATAGCCTTTTTTGGTGAACAATAGCAACATCCGTATTTCTTTTTGT
The DNA here is from genome assembly GCA_021437245.1 of Aegilops speltoides. Taxonomy (NCBI): domain Eukaryota; kingdom Viridiplantae; phylum Streptophyta; class Magnoliopsida; order Poales; family Poaceae; genus Aegilops; species Aegilops speltoides. Next base: position 306,912,746 of record CM038143.1, read on the forward strand.
CCAGTAATCGCATCATCAATGTCTATTGGTGTGGTAGACACTCAAAACAGGTACACACTCCCAATATTTTCTTTTGATTATATATTTTTAGTGTATTACGAATGGAACCAGTCGCGTATATTTCTTTACGGATAGCCTGACAGCTACTTCCTTAAAGATTGTTTTTCTCAAGATAATTGGTGTGGTTGGTTGCTTGACTAAAGCGCTTGAAGGCATGAACTGATTAGAAGTGCATCATGCCGTTGGTGCTCATTAATCCACATCATCAAAATTAATTACATCGTTGGATTGTAGAAATAACGTCTAAGATTAAAGAAAAACTTACATAACACAGATGGTCCCATTCAAAAAATACGTCTATCACATTCAACATTGGTGAAAAAAAAAACAGCCACCATTCCATAAAAAGAGATATCCACCTTACATCTGGCACATTCAACATTAATTGGTGGGAGAAAAAAAACCATGTTTCCATAAAAAGAGATATGCTCCTTCCATAAAAGTGGGCGCTGAAAAGGAAAAAAAAACAAATCACATCTGACACATTATACTTCGGTGGAACAAAACTAGGAAAGTTGTGTCCATGGTTCCCTAAGAATATCTCCTTCCATAAAAACTCCAGGGATGAAAAAACCCGGATCTGAAGATAAACTCCTTCAATAAAAGTTGGGCGCTGAAATAGAAAAAAAAGATCATATATGAGATCTAACACGTTATACTTCTGTGAAACAGAACTAAGAAAGTGGGGAGTATTCACGGTTCCCTCATAGAAACTCCAGCGATGAAAAAAAAACTAATCTGTTTGATTGCCCTTGAAAGTGCAACAGTAAAATAACATAACATATAGATGGCCCGTTAAAAAAAAGGCACCTACACGTAACGTTGATGAAAGGAAATAAGGAAATCATCGATGGGTTCCTTATGTAAAAATGGATAGCTTCCTTCCATAAAAACTCCACCGATGAAAAGAAAAAGGAAACATATCCATTTGATGTCCATTTTTTCATCCTAATAAAAATAAAAAATAGCTATTAAAACATAATTATATACATATAAACGTATCATGCGGTACGAAGGTGTCATATAAAGAGTACTTTTTTTATAGCCACTACTTTCCCTCTCATACAAACATGATTGTCTATCCGACGTAGATATGTATAGTATGGATAGAAAATGTTAAAATTTTCCCCTGCACATTAATCAGAAGAGAAATTGTTCAAAATTTGTTGGTACAGACAACATCCTATAATCGGAATAATCTATGGTGCTTATAGTATAATGAGAATATACAACTGCCTCTTTTGTAAATATGTATATTATTCGCTACGATGACGTATGTTGATAGAAAGTCGTGCATGTATGTGTCCATTATTATCAATGGAAACCAGGTTTTCCTAATTCTACTGTGTTTCCGTGGCAAAAAGGAAGATGCATGTCTTTTTTAGGTTGAACAAGAAAGTAAGATATAATGTTACAATAGGGCACTTCATCTTTATACCTTCTCGAAACTTTTAGATCACGAGTACATGATACATGCCACAAGTTCTGCATTTGGAACTATATTTTTTACCAACATAGCACATATACCCTTATGTAACCTTGATAAGTAGGACATCCATATTTCCAGATATCGGCCATAAATCTTATGTGGATCACTATGACACAATTCGATGCAAACAATATAATCACAAAATAGTCAAAGCAATGTAACTTAATTGGTCCATATGTGCATGTGTGATAATAATAACCTATATCAACATATGCAAATTATTGTTTGACATTTCCAATTTCTCAAAACTTTGCTATATCTAATACTAAAATTACTAGCCTGTGCAGGTGCACGGGTTGACGACTAGTATATATAATATTAATTGTTCATTAGTTCATCACAGATTATATATAATATCGTCATATATACGTGATGATACTTAACTACTAGGTACAATGCATAAAATTGAAAACGAACAATACTAAAACCACTACTAGGAAAAGGCATGCTAGTGGCGCACCAGTTTTGCCTTCTAATGGCGCATGGCTGGTGCGCCACTGGCATCACGCCATTAGAATTTCTTTCTAATGGCGCACCACCTATCGCCATTAGAATCTGGTATTCTAATGGCGCGCCCGCGATGCGCCATTAGTACTGCTCACAGATCGCCACTAGTATCTGCTATACTTACAGCAGACATCTTGTAGTCGCCATTAGTAACAACTTTTTTAATTCTTTTCTTCTTAATCTCATGTCACTATTTCACATATGAGATATTCAACACATATATATGTACAACAAGCATCCATATAGCAATCATATATGTACAACAAGCATACATATAGCAATCATATCCAACACACAAGTTTCATCATATATACATACGTACATAGCCAACACATAGTTCCGTCGTTACAAAAGTTTCACATTGTTCATCCAACACGTTATCCATCAATTCACAAAAGTTTCACATTCATACAAAATAAAAACAGAAATGGAAAAGAAGCACCCCATCCACGCAAGCTTCCGTCAATTAAATCAAATCTGCAAAATGATAAACAAGAAGTTAGAAGAAGAAAAAGAAGAAGACTAGAAGAAGAATAAGAAGAGTTTTGGAAAAGAAGAAGATTAAGAAAAAGACTATAAGCTTATTATGTAAACTTGATCATTTTGTGCTAACATAAGTTATTTTGGAGCTAACCTATAGGAAACTAAGCATATAAGGTCTAAGCTAGTATATTAGAGCCAACTTAGGTAAAATGAAGCTAACCTATGTCATTTTGGAAAAGAAGAAGATTAAGAAAAAGACTATAAGCTTATTATGTAAACTTGATCATTTTGTGCTAACATAAGTTATTTTGGAGCTAACCTATAGGAAACTAAGCATATAAGCTCTAAGTTAGTATTTTAGAGCCAACTTAGGTAAAATGAAGCTAACCTATGTCATTTTGGAAAAGAAGAAGATTAAGAAAAAGACTATAAGCTTATTATGTAAACTTGATCATTTTGTGCTAACATAAGTTATTTTGGAGCTAACACAGTAGGAAACTAAGCATATAAGCTCTAAGTTAGTATATTAGAGCCAACTTAGGTAAAATGAAGCTAACCTATAGGAAACTAAGCATATTAGAGATAACATAGGTAACTAAGTATATATATATCATTTTGGATAGCTAACCTATAGGAGATCGACATACACGACAAAGTAGGCAGTTCTTCTCCTTCTTCTCCTTCATCTCCCGATCGCCTAGAGCGGCGAGGCTGTGGAGGCGATGGAGGTAGTGGGATGTAGTCTTCTACCACAATTGGCGTGGTCATGTTGCCCGGTGTGGGATCGCCGGCGCCACCACCGGTGCGTGGTCATTGTCGAGCACCACCACCATCGCGAGGCCACCTTGAGCACGACCATCGCTAGGTCATCCTCAGCCACCTCCATCTCTTGCCCATGGTCACCACCACCATCTCTTGCCCTTGGTCACCACCACCAGCGCTAGGTCATCCTCACCTGATGCCCATCCTCCTCTGCTCCTCTTCTCCCGCACTCCAGTCCGGATCATCCTTCTTGTTGTCTATCTTTGGTGCGAATCGCTTGTTTGTCGCTCTGACGAGAATCGCTGCATGACTTCGCTACTGACCATAGTCATTCTTTGCTTTGGTGTAGTCGATGTCGCTTCTTGCTGCTCCTACCTGTCCAAAATGCAACAATGACCGTTAACAATCGATGTGAGACAAAGCCAAATGTAGAGGAATAAGAAGAGGCGAGCGTCTGCGGCATCATCATCGGCGTATCGCATGCGACACATAGTCTTGTTGTACACCTTCACGATGAGCATGTTGGCGTGCTGTCGTACTGAAGACAAAGAAGTACCCCGGTGCAGTCGTCGAGGCACGGTAGAAGTTCTCCCACCCACGAGACAAGTACATGTGGCCCTTCTTGATCGCCAACTGCACATCCCTTGCTGCGAAACCCGCTGCCGGCTGTCGCAGCTTCACATTATTGGCGGATCTTCACCCATCGGCATGTTCATAAACACTGTCGGGCAGCCTCTGCGGTTTGGGAAAATGAGTGATGTAGCAAACAACAGATATCATAATGAGATGGGTGAAGGGAGATCTCTCTCATTTTATATACCAGCGTCATGGATCCAGCTGAAGCCTCAAGTATGATAGTGAAGAACTGGAATCATCCAACTCAAATCTGCGATGTCGCAGATCGGTGGTGGCTGCTTCCGCCATCTCGATAAGCAGCAGAAGAGACCAATTAGTACCCTTACAACAGATCATAAAACATGCATTAGTCATAAGTACCCCATATGTCCTATTTTTAACAAAGTCATGCTAAAATTCACGGAAAATTTCAGCATGACCTTTGCTGAAAATAGGACATATGGAATGCCCAATTGCTTGGAACGGAAGTTAATCGACATTCCGGCAAACTCAAGAACCTCTCGGTGGACAAGGCAAAAAAGGCCTCCATCATAGCATGGAAAATACATTGGCATGTTTTTGCTTATAAAAAAGCTAACAAGTGTAATTCAAAACAATATACCACCAAGTGAACCACCACAACATCTAAAAGCTAACAATTGTTTTTGCTTATAAAAAGACCAATGGCACATAATGCATCCGAAGCACAATTCCTAGTGATTTCTGCTTGAGGCAATCTGCTTTCAACCGGGTGCACAATCTTCAACATGAGTCATCATTGAAGCTGTATTATGCAAATTCCTTGTAATAGTGAATATAGTTCCAAAATATAGTTCAAAAATAAGCGAATTCCTTGAAATGGTAATGATAAATATAGTTCCAAAATATGCAACACATAAGCAGAATTGTATTATGTTTGAGTTATACGAGTACTACAAACAATCTGAATAGCTCTTTGAAAGGAAACAGAGCTCTACTTCAACCACCTAAAGCAAAATTCACAAGATATTTTTCAAGAGATGAACTACCACTAAGTAATTGCATCCCCACAAAGTCAAGCAACCAATCAAGACAAGTATCATGTGAACTTGTTCCATAGTTCACCTGCCACCTACCAACAACCAATCACCACCAAACAATCCAATAGCCCTCTAAACAAAAAGAATATGCTTCAAATGTTAAATGGCTGCCTAGATATCTAAACACTCACACACTTTGGCAAATTAATGATTGGACAGGCATTAAGGACAAAAACTTAGCGGTATAAGTCCAAACATGACAAAGTACACTTCAAATAAACTAGAGCTAAGCTAGGTAGCTTCTTTGGGGCTAAGGTATTGAATGTTGAAATTTATGTGTCCGGCACCAAACTATTTCAGTTGTGTGCAAAAATTAATAAAAATCACGAAAGCTCACGACATGATGGACTCACTAGCTAACCAACCAAAAAAGCAATGAGAAGAAGCTGGGGCCAACTAAAGCTCAACAAATTGACAACTCCACAAACAAAAGAGCTTTCCGGAAGATCTCACAATCACCTAAGACCCAACCCATCCAGATTACACGTCCTAAAGCGCAATGACTAAAAGAACTTGATTACAACACATTAACAAGGCAAGTGATCGAGAAAGAAGCAGCACTAAGGGAAACCAGGAGCCAACTGTTCCTCCAACAACCAGCTAAGACCCAACCTTTCCAACAATAACAGCTAAACTCTAACTAATGACACCGAACCGGAGAAAGCCAAACTTCTGGTTTGGCATTCGGGTTTAGTAGCGTGGAGTGTAGCGGCGAAGAAGAATGAAAGCGCATTTGCCATGCAAGCCAAAATCTTATACTTGTAGATCACGCACATAAAACTAACGATGCGAGTGTCGCCGACGGAGTCCGTCGCCTCCTCCTCCTCCTCCGGCCCGCCCGTCCATCCCAGTCCTCCGGCGGGCGCTCCTCTTCAGAGGCGGCACAGGAACCCAATGCCGGCCGGAGGCAAGCGCGAGAGGATCGATCGAAACCCGGCCGGCTAGGGTGGGGAGAGGGGTTGGGGACAAATGGAGTACTGGTCGCTCGCCGGCGTCCGGGCGTCGAGGCGGCGTCGAGGCGGTGGAGAGCAGCGTCGGGCGGCGGGAGCAGGCTGGGCGGCGAGGCGGCCAAGCGGCGGCGTCGGCAGCGTCGAGGCGGCGGGCAGCGCCGAGGCGGCGAAGCGTGGCGTCGGGGAAGGGATCGAGGCGGCGGGCAGCAGCGTCGGATCGAGGGCGAGGCGAGGAGAGAGAGGGATCGAGGCGAGGAGAGAGTGGGGCGCCGGGAGGGCTATGAATGGATGGAGGCACAATACTAATGGCGCACCAACCACGGTGCGCCATAAGTATCCACACTAATGGCGCACCACACCACGGTGCGCCATTAGATATTTCGCTCGAGCCAACAGGTTATATTCCACAGAACTGATCCACATCAAGTCCCTCTACTAGCTTGGTGGTCGACAGCCAGTTCTCACACGGGAGGTCTGGGTTCGACTCCAGGATCCCCAATATTTTTATGCATTTTAAATGGTGTTTTTATATTTATTTGTGTTTAAATATGTTCAAACTTGTTTAAATCATAATGATAATATTTTTATGCATTTTAAATACTGTTTTTTATATTTATTTGTGTTTATCAAACTTGTTTAAATTATAACAATGTAATATTTTTATAAAAATAGTAAAAAATTAAAAACATGTTCAAAATGTGCGGGTTCTTGTGGGGCGGGCAGTGCTCGGCGGTGGAGCGGGAGGTTGCGATGGGTAGAGCTAAGCGGGAGGTGCGGGTGAGATCGAGATGGAGGATCGAGATCGAGATGGGGGATTGAGATCGAGATGGAGGGATCTGATAATATGCATTTTAAATATGTTCAAACTTGTGTTTAAATATGTTCAAACTTGTTTAAATCATATGATAATATTTTTATGCATTTTAAATGCTGTTTTTATATTTATTTGTGTTTATCAAACTTGTTTAAATTATAACAGTGTAATATTTTTTATAAAAATAGTAGAAAAAATAAAAATATGTTCAAAATGTCTTGGGTCTTGTGGGGCGGGCAGTGCTCGGTGGTGGAGCGGGAGGTTGCGATGGGTAGAGCTAAGCGGGAGGTCTTGGTCGATCGAGATGGAGGATCGAGATCGAGATGGAGGGGATCGAGATCGAGATGGAGGGGATCGAGATCGAGATGGAGGGATCTGATAATGGCGCACATCCTAGCCCGTGCGCCATTAGAAGTTATATATAGTAATGGCGCATTGGTTGTTTCATCGCCATTAGTTTGTATGGGAAAATGAAAAAAAAGAAATTCATACTAATGGCGCACTCATGCGGCCGTGCGCCATTAGAGTCTTCCACTCTAATGGCGTATGAGAAAGGCGTGCGCCATTAGTATATAGTAGTGGCGCACTGCACCCACGGTGCGCCATTAGAGTCAATCCTATCTATAGGCCTTTTCCTAGTAGTGTAACTAATAATCCCTCCTGGGGCCATTATTCCGGCAGCCCTCGCCTTGGCAGCTCCACAGTGCGTGGCGTCTTCCCAGAGCGAGGCGATACTCTCGCCTCCTCGCCTCGCGATGCTTGGCGTCTTGATCAGCCTCTTGCAGGCGGACGCGCATGAACGATCTTGCCATTTCATTGGGCACCCACCAGAGCTCCTCGTCGGTGGCACGCTGGAGCTTATCGGCCTAGCTCCACGCAGCGATGAGGCGCCTAGCATCTGTGGCCTTCCTCGCGAAGTACCCGTCTTCATACACCTCCTCTGCACGACGACGCGCCCGCCCCCAAAGCTCCGCCGCCTCCTTTTTCCAGGCGGCATCACGGGCTTCACAGGCTGCCTGGTACCTGGCATCCTCCTCCGCCATCTCCTTCTTGAAAGCCACTTGCCTGGCTTTCTCAGCTGGCGGCAGCGACTTCCAAAGAAAAAGATCGTACTGGCCCCAAAACCGATCCAATGTTGGGATGTCCGGGGCAACCTCGTCCAGCGGCGCGTAGGTGTCCTCGTCGCTGCTCTTCGAGTGAGCGTCCTCAGGGGGTGGCTACTCCTCGTCGGTGCGTGGGCAGACCGGCGGCACCATGGCAGAGATTTGAGAGAAAGAGAAAGAGAGAGTGAGCAAGGGGAGGATCTAGATGTAACATCCCAATTTCAATTTGGATGTTATACATAGATCATCATATGCATATCATATTTTATTTGCTTTTTGTTGTGATCCTAGAAATCTAAAGCAACTCAAGGACCCAAGGAGAGAGTTGGAGGTTTCACCAAATTTTCATATTTGAATTTAGTTCAAATTTGAAAAGAGGATCAATTTGATTTTAATATTTTCTCTCCAATTATTTCCAATAATAAAAATAAGTGAGAGAAGATAAAATGACTTCTTCAACAGAAGAGAAATATTGGGGAAGAAATTTTAAAATCAAATTATTATTTTATTTGCTATTTTATTTGAATTAGAAAAAACATGCATTTTTGAAAATTGCATTTTAGTCCAGAAAAATGTTCATCTTGTCCTAAATATTAGGTTTGGACGGTGAAAGTTGTGCTGGAATTTTTAGATTTTTTATATTTTATTAGGATTTTTCCTTCGTGGCGAAATTATTTAAAAAAAAGAACGTTTCGGACTGAACTGGGCCGAAGGCCCAGCCGGCCCATCTAGCGCGCCACCGCCTCTGCCACCGTGCGGGCGCCGGACTCTGGCGAGGAGGAGTCCCGGACGGTCCCCCCTGTCGCCCCCAGCCGCAAGCCGACCCCTCGGGGCCCCTTTAAAAGGCCACTGCCATCGCCCCTCCTCTCCTCCAAAGAAGCCGTCGCCGCCCCGCTCATCGCTTGCTGCCGCTTAGCGCAGCCGCACACCGCACCCCGCCGCCGCCAAGCCGCCGCCGCCCGCTTCTGCGCCGCCGCCAAGAGCCCACCACCACCGCCCGACGACAACGCACCATCGTTGACCTCGCCATCGGTCTTTTCTGGTCAAACGGTATAAAAAAACCGTTCGGTTTTTCTTGGTTTTTTAGCTCGGTTTAGGTTTAGATCGGTTTTTCGTTTTGGTTTTAGTTTAATTAGTAAACGTTCACTGGTTAGATCGTTTTAATGAACGTTTTCGTTCGTTTAGTTCTGTTAGCGAACGTTCGTTCCGTAGATTTTTCTTTTTAGTTTTATTTTCAGCCAGGGACCTATCCGCGAATAGTTTTCTTACGATTTAGCCCTGATCTTAAAACTAGCGTAACTTTTTGCTCGTTTGTCCAAATTAGATGAAACTATCGCCTAAATCTTCGTAACGGTCTCATATTTCCAGTTAACCAACTTGAACATGATTTTGACAATTTAAAATATGAGTTTAGTTCATATTAGTAAACGATCTTGTTTCGTTCGTATCTTGAGTTTCGTAACTCCGTTTGAGTTGTTTCTTTTTGAAAATCGTAGCTAATCACATATACCTACTGTTAAGATCTAATCCACATGAAAATATTGTTGTTTGGTTTTGTTTTCTGTTTAATTTAGACGTTTGCTTATTTCGAGTTTGATTTGGATCTTTTCTCGTTTTCTCTCTGTTTCTTTGAGTGATTGCTTATGTATGCTACTGTTTGTCTACGCTAGATTACCCGGAGTGTGAAGCTTGTTACTACAAATCTCTAGAGTTTGCAGATCGTCAACAAGGCAAGTTACACTTTGATCATACTCTTTTATACCCAGTTTTTATTATGCATTAGTTATGCCCTCAAATATTTGCATGAGTAGGATTGGGAACATGTGGTTTAGTTGTACTACCTTCGTCCGGGTTTATTGGTCCCCATTGTATTTCGTGCCAAATTTTGACCATAGATTAAACTAACAAAATGTTCACGCATGTCACCAAACATTATATTTTTCAAAACTATGTTCAAATACGAATCCAATGAGATAATTTTTCTTGACATGCATTAACATTTTGTTAGTTAAATCTTTAGTCAAAATTTGGCACAAACTACAAAGGGGACCTATAAACCAGGACGGAGGTAATAGTACTTTAGGTAGGAACCTAATACCTTTTGATCACCCCGGGAATATACGTTATGCTTAATTATTGCTTAGCCATGCTCGTAGACGGGGATTGGATCATGATTCACATGGAAGTTATGAGAGTTATTAATCTTGGATAACATTAAGGTGGCAACTTTAATAAACATTAGCGTGGATTGGTTGGGGCACCTGGGAATCCAGTGTTGGTCCATTAGGGAAATCCCGGAGTACCCGTGTGATTTTTCCTCGGTTCGCCACCCAGGCTCAAAGGGATCATATGATATTTCATGCCTAGAAACTTTCGTGTGCAGCCACAAGCCATTATGGGCTCTGGCATAGTTGAGTAAGTTGTATGAGCTCTCGAAGAGGTGAACTAGCAGATGTAGGGGAAAGTAGATGTACCGGTCTGCCCGGAGTAGAGAGTTAATGCTTCAGAAAGACTATGTCTCGATCTTCTGATCATGGATGCGGTCGAGTCTTGTGGGGAAAAGTGCGCAACCTCTGCAGAGTGTATAAACTAATCATGGTCAGCTGTGTCCCCGATTATGGACATCTTAAGTATCTGGAATTGGATATTATTATTGATCACATCACTCTTTAATTTATTGAATTGGGTTTAATGATGATACTTGTTTAATTGGGTTTTGAGTTGGAGGAACCTTCTCAAATATTGGAGCAACTTGGGAGTAGTTTAATAAATTTATTCCTTTGTTGTAGGGAAAAACTAGCTTTACGCAAAATCATGAACTTAGAGCCTCCACCAGCCAAATTTTGCATGTAGATATAGTTCTTGCATTCATTGTTTTACAGTGTAACTCTGTCAGCATATTCAATGTGCTGACCTACACGGCGGCAACGTCTCATGTTGCAGACTACTCAGACAACGAATGAGGTGCGATATGTCGTTGTCTTGCACTCAGCTATGCCGTTGGAGTTGATGGACTCATTTACCTTCGAAGCTTCCGCAGTTACTTAGTTTAGATGGCCTTCAGCCATGATATTTTTGTGTAATCCTACTCTTTTTGAGGACTCGATGTAACAAGTGTGTGATTGAACCCTGTTATAATTCCTTGAGTACTATGTACCGATCCAGGGATGACACTTAAGCAAAGAGACTTTAGTCCATTGGCACCGTGGTCGCTACAAGATGCTATCAGAGCACACACTGACTGTAGGACACGACCACTAGAATAAGCCACATGATTTCTCTTCTCTACTTATTTCTAATTCTCCTCTATTTCTACTCTATAGATGGCGGGCCCCAGGAACAAGTTCACTCAGCCATATGACGACACCCCTTTCGGACGACACTTGAAGGAAGTCACTAAGTACTTGAACATCGGACTACCAAGCTTCACTAATACTTTCTCTGCAACTTTACCAGAAAAGGAGCTGTCACGCCCAATATGTGACCCTATCCCAAAGGAACTCGAAGGTCCCACTAAGGATAGAAGCGCATATTGGAGACGCTTTTTCAAGGTGGATATCATTACATCGTACCATTACATAATAGTTGGGGATACATACAAGAGGCATAGAATGCCACACGAATACAACATCATCATAATAAGAGCAACATCCGACTACGGATGAAATACAAATGGAAACTCAAATGACATCCACCCTGCTAGCCCAGGCTGCCGACCTGGAACCTATCCCCTGAACAAAGAAGAAGAAGCAAAAGAAGGACTCCAAAACAAGTAACATCGCTCTCACATCATGAACATCGCAATACCAGTACCTGCATCTGTTGTTGTAGTAAACTGTGAGCCACGAGGACTCAGCAATCCCAGTAACATGGGTATCAAGACTAGCAAAGCTTAGTGGGTAAAGGAATGGATAAGTGGTGAGGTTGCAGTAGCGACTAAGCATATAGGGTGGCTAACATACGCAAACAAGAGCGAGAAGAGAAGCAACAGAACGGTCGTGAAGTTAGCAATGATCAAGAAGTGGTCCTGAAACTACTTACGTTCAAACATAACCCAAATAGTGTTCACTTCCCGGACTCCGCCGAAAAGAAACCATCACGGCTACACACGCGGTTGATGCGTTTTAATTCGAATCTGGTGTCAAGTTCTCTACAACCGGACATTAACAAATTCCCATCTGCCACATAACCGTGGGCACGGCTTTCGAAAGTCTATACCCTGCAGGGGTGTCCCAACTTAGCCCATCACAAGCTCTCACGGTCAATGAAGGATATTCCTTCTCCCAGGAAGACCCGATCCGACTCGGAATCCCGGTTACAAGACATTTCGACAATGGTAAAACAAGACCAGCCAAGCCGCCCGAATGTGCCAACAAATCCCGATAGGAGCTGCAGATATCTCATTCTCAGGGCACACCGGATTGTCCAAACTTCCGGTAGGCTAGCCCAGAGTTGCCCCTAGTGGCCACCGGCGGCTGACAGGTTGTACCAACACTCACGACGAGCACTGGCCGGGGGGTAAAATAAGATGACCCTCGGGAGCGTGACTCCCAAGGGAAAAAAGGCTTAGGTGGCAAATGTTAAAACCAAGGTTGGGCCTTGCTGGAGGAGTTTTATTCAAGGCGAACTGTCAAGGGGTTCCCATAACACCCAACCGCGTAAGGAACGCAAAATCAAGGAACATAACACCGGTATGACGGAAACTAGGGCGACAAAAGTGGAACAAAACACCAGGCATAAGGATGAGCCTTCCACCCTTTACCAAGTATATAGATGCACTAATTAAATAAGAGATATCGTGATATCCCAACATAATCTTGTCCATCATGGAGCAATCTTCAACTTCACCTGCAACTAACAACGCTATAAGAGGGGCTGAGCAAAGCGGTTACTTAGCCAAGCAATGGTTTTCTAGGAAAGGGTGAAAAGGTTAGAGGCTGACATGGAAATTTGCGAGGCTTGAAGAGCAAGTGATAGGTAGCGCAACATAGCGATAGAATGAAGCAACTAGCATAGAAATGATAGTAATGAGATCCAACGTGAACGTCATCTTGCCTGAAATCTCGTTAGAAAGAAGAACAAGTCCATGAAGAAGATGAAGCGACGAAGACGAACCAAGCGTAGACGAACGAATCCTCACAATCGCAACGAAACAGGAACTATCGAGAAGGAGCACAATCGGAAAGAAGCAAACAACAAGGTAAACACACAACACATAATTATGACCTGATGCTCAACCAAGTATGATGATGCTCAACCAAGTATGATGCATGACAAGGCTATATGATTCTACTCATAGAAAGAGATGATGCATACAAGAATAACACATCAAAGCAAGTTTAAATGAGGCCGGAAATAATATATAACAACTCCGGTAAGTCCTCATATGCCAATTTCGAAATTGGTCCAGATCTGAATAAACCTTATGTTCAAGTTGTTAAACAACAAGTTAAAATGCACCAAGATGATCTACACGAAATTGTAGTCAAGTTACATATAAAGTTCATTTAGTTCGGAGCTACGGCCTAGAAGTTATGAGCAAAACAAGTTAAACATGACATTGATGCAAAATGCATACAAACATGAAGCAAACACACATAAAACATGGATGCTACAAGGTAACATGAAGCTACATGTAAAAATAAGCAAGTTTCATATAGAGCACACTCCAAACAAAGCAACGGTGCAACACATACACTCCAAACAAGATATAACAATAATCTGTCCAAAACAGCAACTAGGCATATTGCAAGCATCATGAAAATATGCTACAACACCTTAACATGGAAACAAATGGCATGGAAGTGATGTAAAGCCGAAGCTTAACAAAACATGAACACTGAGCTATCTCCATAAACCACTAGAACATGCTCAAAAAGACATGGCAAGATTGCAAATAATAATAGTTTCACAGACTTGGCAGAAATTCACTGGACATGATAGAAATAACATCAGGTTGCAATGTTTAGAGCTAGCAAACTACAAGTTACAGAAAGATATCATGGCAAACTTAAGCATGGCATGCTATTACTAAAAGCACTTCACAATACTTCCTTACTGAACTTATACCAAAGATCAACAGAAAACATGGTAGCGTCCATGCAAACATGGCATGTAATATGATAGTTTTCAGACTTGGTGAAAATAACAGGACTTGGCAGGAACAACGATAAGTAGGCATGTTGGTGAGCTTGTAAAACTCACCACAGAGCAATACATGGCATGACAAGGTGACCAACAGTAAGAAGACACATTTGTGGAGCTAAACATGGCAATAGAATAGTCATAGGGTACATTGATAACCCACAAGTATAGGGGATCACAACAGTTTTCGAGGGTAGAGTATTCAACCCAAATTTATTGATTCGACACAATGGGAGCCAAAGAATATTCTCAAGTATTAGCAGCTGAGTTGTCAAGTCAACCACACCTGGAAACTTAGTATCTGCAGCAAAGTGTTTAGTAGCAAAGTAATATGATAGTAGTTGTAATGGTAACAAAAGTAAAGACGGCAAAAGTAATGTTTTTGGTATTTTGTAGTGATTGTAACAGTAGCAACGGAAAATTAAATAAGTGTAAACCAGTATATGGAAAACTCGTAGGCACCGGATTAGTGATGGATAATTATGCCGGATGTGGTTCATCATGTAGCAGTCATAACATAGGGTGACACAGAACTAGCTCCAGTTCATCAATGTAATATAGGCATGTATTCCGTATATAGTCATATGTGCTTATGGAAAAGAACTTGCATGACATCTTTTGTCCTACCCTCCCTTGGCAGCGGGGTCCTATTGGAAACTAAGGGATATTAAGGCCTCCTTTTAATAAAGAACCGGAACAAAGCATTAGCACATAGTGAATACATGAACTCCTCAAACTATGGTCATCACCGGGAGTGGTCCCGATTATTGTCACTTCGGGGTTGCCGGATCATAACACATATTAGGTGACAATAGACTTGCAAGATAGGATCAAGAACACACATATATTCATGAAAACATAATAGGTTCAGATCTGAAATCATGGCACTCGGGCCCTAGTGACAAGCATTAAGCATAGCAAAGTCATAGCAACATCAATCACAGAACATAATGGATACTAGGGATCAAACCCTAACAAAACTAACTCTATTACATGATAAATCTCATCCAACCCATCACCGTCCAGCAAGCCTATGATGCAATTACTCATGCACGGCGGTGAGCATCATAAAATTGGTGATGGAGGATGGTTGATGATGACGACGGCGACGAATCCCCCTCTCCGGAGACCCGAACGGACTCCAGATCAGCCCTCCCGAGAAAGATTAGGGCTTGGCGGCGGCTCCGTATCGTAAAATGCGATGATTTTTTCTCTCTGATTTTTTTCTCCCCGGAAGCCAATATATGGAGTTGGAGTTGGCGTCGGAGGGCCACCGGGGCCCACGAGGTGAGGCGCGCCCGAGGCGCCCCACCTCGTGGCAGGTGTGGGCCCCAGGCTTCATCTTTGCGAGGATTTTTCTTTATTTTTTCTAAGGTGTTCCTGGAGTTTGAGGACATTCGAGAATTTTATTTTCTGCACAAAAAACAACACCATGGCGATTCTGCTTGAAAAACAATGTCGATCGGGTTAGTTCCATTCAAATCATACAAGTTAGAGTCCAAAACAAGGCAAACGTGTTTGGAAAAGTAGATACGATGGAGCGTATCAACTCCCCAAACTTAAACCCTTGCTTGTCCTCAAGCAATTCAGTTGACAAAGCGAAGAGAAAAGAAAAACTTTTACAAACTCTGTTTGCTCTTGTTGTTGTAAACATGAAAAGCCAGCATTCAAGTCTCAGCAATTATTATGAACTAACCATACTCACAATGACACGTAGGTCTCACAATTACTCATATCAATAGCATAATCAGTTAGCGAGCCATAATAATAAAACTCGGGTGACAACACTTTCTCAAAATAATCATAACATGATATAACAAAATGGTATCTCGCTAGCCCTTTCTGAGACCGCAAAACACAAATGTAGAGCACCTTTAAAGATCAAGGACTGACTAAACATTGTAATTCATGGTAAAAGAGATCCAGTCAAGTCATACCCAATATAAACCAATAATAATGAATGTCAAACGACAGTGTGATCTCCAGCGGGTGCTTTTTAATAAGAAGGGTGATGACTCAACATAAAAGTAGATGGATAGGCCCTTCGCAGAGGGAAGCAGGGATTTGTAGAGGTGCCAGAGCTCGATTTTGAAATAGAGATAAATTATATTTTGAGCGGCATACTTTCATTGTCAACATAACAACTAAAAGACGACGATATCTTCCATGCTAAACAGATTATAGGCGGTTCCCAAACAGAATGGTAAAGTTTATACTTCCCTTCCTCCACAAGCATCAATCCATGGCTTGCTCGAAACAACGAGTGCCTCCGACATTCAACGGGTCACAAGGGGAGTTTTGTTTGCAGTTATTTTGATTTTAGTTTGCACAAAGCATGGGACTGGGCATCCCGGATACCAGGCATTTTCTCGTGAATGAGGAGCGGAGTCCACTCCTCTTGAGAATAACCCGCCTAACACAGAAGATAAGGGCAGCTCTAGTGGACATATGAGCTATTCGAGCATGCAAAACAGAATGTTTATTTGAAGGTTTAGAGTTTGGCACATACAAATTTACTTGGAACGGCAGGTAAATACCGCATATAGGTAAGAATAGTGGACTCATATGGAATAACTTTGGGGTTTAAGGAGTTTGGATGCAGAAGCAGTATTCCCGCTTAGAACAGGTGAAGGCTAGCAAAAGAATGGGAAGCGACCAACTGAGAGAGCGACAACAGTCGTAAACATGCATTAAAATTAATTCACACAGAGTACAAGCATGAGTAGGATATAATCCACCATGAACATAAATATCATGAAGGCTATGTTGATTGGATTCAACTACATGCATGAACATGTGCTAAGTCGAGTCACTCAATGCATTTAAAGGAGGATACCATCCCATCATACCACATCATAATCATTCTAATAGCATGTTGACACGCAAGGTAAACCATTATAATTCATAGCTAATCAAGCATGGCACAAGCAACTATAATCTCTAAATGTCATTGCAAATATGTTTTACTTCACAATAGCTGAATTAGGAACGATGAATCATCATATTTACAAAAACAAGAGAGGTCGAGTTCATACCAGCTTTTCTCTTCCCAATAAGTCCATCATATGTCATCATTATTGCCTTTCACTTGTACGACCGAACGGTGTGTATAGTAATAAGAGTGCACGTGCATTGGGCTAAGCTGGAATCTGCAAGCATTCAACTCAAGAGAGAAGACAAGTAATATGGGCTCTAAGTTAAATAAACAATCATGCATATAAGAGCCACTAAGCATTTTCAATATGGTCTTCTCGACCCCCAAAAAAGGAAAAGAAATAAAAACTATTTACACGGGAAAGCTCCCAACAAGTAAAAAGAAGAACGGGATTTTTTTAAATTCTACTACAAGCATGGAAAGTAAACTAACTATTTTTTTTGGTTTTTTCTTAAGGTTTATCAAACACAACAAGAAGAAAGCTAGAAAAAGAAATTTAAACTAGCATGGCTAATGCAATGAAAGAGTATGAGCACCGACATCTAGCAATGAGTGTGTGTGTGAACATAAATGTAATGTCGGTGGGAAATACATACTCCCCCAAGCTTAGGCTTTTGGCCTAAGTTGGTCTAATGCCAGGCATGGCCTGGCGGATATCCGTGGGTGAAGCTGGGGTCGTACCGTGATGCAGCGGCTATCGCCGCCTGAGCTGTAGCGTGGAGTCGAGCAGCCTCCACTCTCCTTTCATACTCATATGCCTCCTCTCTTGTAACAATATATCTTCTTTTTGCCTGTGAATCAAAGAAAGCAGGAGCAGGAAGAGCAATACGGACTACACGACGTCTGTCAAAGATTAGTCGATACTGGAGAGGTGGTTCAGTCCTCTCAACAAACTGATGGGAAACCATAGAATCAAAATCTAAATAAGAAGGGGGTAACTCCATGTCACCCTCACGAATGTCTACCCCAAGAAAATTAGCTAAGCGGGTTGCATAAATTCCTCTAAAGAAATCTCCGCTATGTCTATTCTGATGCAACCTGCGAGCTACTATGGCTCCCAAATGATAAGATTGGTCTCCTAACACATCACTCCTGAGAATACTGAGATCAGGGACACTGTTACACATGTGACATCCTTCATCCTTAGCATTTATGCATCTACCTATGAAGAGAGCAAAATAATGTATAGCAGGAAAGTGAATGCTCCCTATAGTAGCTTGCGTTATATCTCTAGATTCCCCCATAGTTATTCTAGCAAGAAAGTCTCTATATTCAGATTTAGGGGGATCCCTGACATTACCCCAAGATGGAAGTTTGCAAGCAGAAGTAAAATCCTCTAAGTCCATGGTATAAGATTTATCATAAAGGTCAAACATGAATGAAAGAGAATTTCGCGAAGTTAAAAACTCAAACCTCCTCACAAATGAACTTTTGAGATCATGATACTGGGGGCATTTGTTAGCTTCAAAGTCCTCATGACCGGCGTTACTCAAATATGCGCTAAACTCTTCTGTGATTCCCACTTGATTCATAAAATTTTCCGACGACCATTCACAAGGCCTCAAAGGAGCGTCTCTTGGTGGTTCCTCGTCAGCATCACGTATTGCAAGTCTGGGACCTTGCTTCCTTGAAGGACCACCTTGGAACATCCTCCTAAGCATATTGTTTCCTCTGAAAAATTTCTAAAATTTTTAGTAACTTCAAATAAAAGTGAACCAACTTCAATAAAATTGATAGTAACAACTCCCACAAGTGCCTAGGGCCTATATCAAGCATTAGAACTACTTGGAACCATATAAATTTGACATGCAAGCTAAAGAACATGGTCACCTATCCAGCACAAATTTGCAAAGAATAAAGCACTAGAACAAAAACTAATTGGACCAATGGAGGAGTCACATACCAAGGAACAATCTCCCCAAGCAATTTTGTGAGAGGTGCTTTGAGCAAGGAGATCGAAAATCACAGCAACTGGGGCTGGAACTCGTGCTTGAGTTTTTTTTCGTGTTTGTGTGAGGCAGAGGAAGAAGATGGATGCAGGAATAAGTGGAGGAGGGCCACCGTGGGCCCACGAGGCAGGGGGCGCGCCCAGGGGGGTAGGGCGCGCCCTCCATCCTCGTGGCCAGGTGGCAGCTCCCCCCGTGGTGATTTTTGCACAGTAAATCCTCAAATATTCCCGAAAAAATCATATTAAATTGGCATGGCATTCTGAGGACATTTATTTTTGGGATATTTTTATGTTGCACGGATAAGTCAGGAAACAAACAGATAAATACAGTACTATTTTACTTTATTTCTACTAAATAACAGAAAATATAAAGAGGGTACAGAGAGTTGTGCTTCTAGTTTCATCCATCTCGTGATCATCAAAATGAACCAACTAACAAGGTTGATCAAGTCTTGTTAACAAACTCATTCCGAATAATCCCGGGACCGGAGAAATTTCGAATGACACTAAGTTACCTCAACGGGGATGTGAAAATCCCCAACAATAAGAATATCATACTTTTTCTTGACAGTAGGGAGAGGAAATTCAAAACCTCCAAATATAATCAACAGAACTTTTCCAATAGAGTTGATACTATAAACTTGAGGTTGTTTCCTCGGAAAATGCACCGTGTGCTCATTGCCTTTAACATGAAAAGTGACATTGCCTTTGGTGCAATCAATAACGGCCCCTGCAGTGTTAAGGAAAGGTCTTCCAAGAATAATAGACATACTATCATCCTCGGGAATATCAAGAATAACAAAGTCCGTTAAAATAGTAACGTTTGCAACTACAACAGCACATCCTCACAAATACCGGCTGTATAGCAGTTGATTTATCAGCCATTTGCAAAGATATTTCGGTAGGTGTCAACTTATTCAAGTCAAGTCTACGATATAAAGAGAGGCATAACACTAACACGGCTCCAAGATCACATAAAGTAGTTTTAACATAACTTCTTTTAATGGAGCATGGTATAGTAGGCACTCGGGATCTCCAAGTTTCTTTGGTATTCCACCCTTAAAAGTATAATTAGCAAGCATGGTGGAAATTTCAGCTTCGGTATCTTTCTTTTATTAGTAATAATATCCTTCATATACTTAGCATAAGGATTTGTCTTGAGCACATCGATTAATCGCGACACGCAGAAAGATGGGTCTAATCATTTCAACAAAGCGCTCAAAATCCTCATCATCCTTTTTCTTGGATGGTTTGGAGGAAAAGGCATGGGTTTCTGAACCCATGGTTCCCTTTCTTTACCATGTTTCCTAGCAACAAAGTCTCTTTTATCATAACGTTGATTCTTTGATTGTGGGTTATCAAGATCAACAGAAGGTTCAACTTCTACATCATTATCATTACTAGGTTGAGCATCAACCTGAACATTATCATTAATATTATCACTAGGTTCATGTTCATCACCTGATTGTGTTTCAGCATCAGAAATAGAGATATCATTTGGATTCTCAGGTGGTTCAGTAATAGGTTCACTAGAAGTTTGCAAAGTCCTATCATTTTTCTTTTTCTTCCTCTTAGAAGAACTAGGCACATCAATATTGTTTCTCTGAGAATCTTGCTCGATTCTCTTAGGGTGGCCTTTAGGATACAAAGGTTCCTGAGTCATTCTACCAGTTCTAGTAGCCACTCTAACAGCATAATCATTTTTCTTACTATTCATTTCATCAAGCACTTCTTTCTGAGCTTTAAGTACTTGTTCCACTTGAGTAGTAACCATAGAAGCATGTTTGCTAACAGTTTAAGTTCACCTCTAATATCAGCCATATAATCACCCAAGCGTTTAATCATAAAGGTATTCTGTTTTAATTGTCTACCAAAATAAGCATTAAAGTCATCTTGCTTAAGCATAAAGTCATCAAACTTATCCAAGCACTGACTAGCAATCTTAGTAGGAGGGACTTCAGCTTTATCATATCTATAGAGAGAATTTACCTTTACTACCTGTGTCGGGATATCAGGAGGTTCTTCATTAAATAAGTAATTGAGATCATATACTTCTTCAACAGGAGGTAAATTAAGACCATGTATTTCTTCAATAGGAGGTAAATTCTTAACATCTTCAGCTTTAATGCCTTTTTCTTTCATAGATTTCTTTGCCTCTTGCATATCTTCGGGGCTGAGAAATAGAACACCTTGTTGGGGAACGTTGCAGAAAATTAAAATTTTTCCTACGGTTTCACCAAGATCCATCTATGAGTTCATCTAAGCAACGAGTCAAGGGAGTGAGTTTGCATCTACATACCACTTGTAGATTGAGAGCGGAAGCGTTCAAGGGGATGGTGATGATGGAGTCGTACTCGACATGATTCAGATCACCGATGACCAAGTGCTGAACGGACAGCACCTCCGCGTTCAACACACGTACGGGACGGGAGACGTCTCCTCCTTGATCCAGCAAGGGGGAAGGAGAGGTTGATGATGATCCAGCAACATGACGGTGTGGTGGTGGATGCAGCAGAACTCCAGCAGGGCTTCGCCAAGCGACTACGGGAGGAGGACGAGGTGTAGCAGGGGGAAGGAGGCACCAATGCACAGGGTGCGGCTGCCCTCCCCGCCTCCTTATATAGGCCCCAGGGGAGGGCCCGGCCTGGGAGATTCAATCTCCCAAGGGGGCGGCGGCCAGGGGGGTGGAGTGCCCCCCAAGGCATGTGGTGCGCCCCCCCTAGGGTTTCAACCCTAGGCGCCGGGGGTGGGCCTAGTGTCACGCCCAATATGCGACCCTATCCAAAAGGAACTCGAAGGTCCCACCAAGGATAGACCCGCATATTGGAACGCTTTTGCAAGGTGGATATCATTACATCAACATTACATAATAGTGGGGATACATACATAAGGCATACAATGCCACATGAATACAACAATACAACATACAAGAACAACATCCGACTACGGATGAATCATAAACAGAAACTCAAACAATATCCACCTGCTAGCCAGTGCTACCGACCGAACCTATCCCCTGATCGAAGAAGCAGAAGAAGAAACTCAACACGAGCAAGCATCGCTCTCGCGTCATGATCATCGCATAACCTGTACCTGCAACTGTTGTTGTAGTAATCTGTGAGCCACGAGGACTCAGCAATCCCATTACCATGGGTATCAAGACTAGCAAAGCTTAATGAGAAAGGAAGGGGTAAAGTGGTGAGGTTGCAGCAGCGGCTAAGCAAGTATGGTGGCTAACCAACGCAAATGAGAGCGAGAAGAGAAACAAAGGAACGGTTGTGAAGCTAGCAATGATCAAGAGGTGATCCTGAACTCCTACTTACGTCAAACATAACCCAGAAACCGTGTTCACTTCTCGGACTCCGCCGAGAAGAGACCATCACGGCTACACACGCGGTTGATGCATTTTAATTCGGATCTGGTGTCAAGTTATGTACAACCGGACATTAACAAATTCCCATCTGCCACATAACCGCGGGCACGGCTCTCGAAAGTTTAAACCCTGCAGGGTGTTCCAACAACCCATGACAAGCTCTCGCGATCAATGAAGGAATAGACCTTCTCCCAGGAAGACCCGATCAGTCTCGGAATCCCGGTTTACAAGACATTTCGACAATGGTAAAACAAGACCAGCAAAGCCGCCCGATGCGCCGACAATCCCGATAGGAGCAGCACATATCTCGTTCTCAGGGCAACACCGGATGAGACATCCTATGAGTAAAACCAGACCTCGAGTTGCCCCGAGGGGCCCTGCAGTCTACTCGATTTGGACCAGCACTTAGACAAGCACTGGCCCGGGGGGGGGGGGCTATAATAAAGATGACCCTCGAGAGAGCGACTCCCAAGGGAAAAAGTAGGTGGTGGTGAGGCAAATGGTAAAACCAAGGTTGGGCCTTGCTGGACAAGTTTTATTCAAAGCGAACTATCAGGGGGGTCCCATAAATCACCCGACCGCGTAAGGAACGCAAAATCCGGGAACATAATACCGGTATGACGGAAACTACGGCGGCAAGAGTGGAACAAAACACAAGGCATAAGGCCGAGCTTCCACCCTTTACCAAATATATAGATGCATTAGTAATATAAGAGATATTGTGATATCCCAAAAAAAAATCCTGTCCACCATGGAGAAATCTTCAACTTCACCTGCAACTAGCAACGCTGTAAGAGGGGCTGAGCAAAGCGGTAACATAGCCAAACAACGGTTTGCATAGGAAAGGTGTCAAAGTTTAGAGGTTCATGGCAATATGGGATGGCTTGATAAACAGGTAATAGGTAGCGCAGCATAGCGATAGAACGAAGCAACTAGCATAACAATGATAGTAGTGAGATCCAGGGTAGCGGTCATCTTGCGAAATCCATAAGGAAGAAGAACGAGTCCATGAAGAAGACGAGCAGATGAAGCCGAACCAACCGTGAGCGAGCGAATCCTCACGATCGCAACGAAACATGAACTAACAAGAAGAAGCACACAACATAGGTAAACACACCACACATGAACAAGGCATGATGCACAACAAGCATGATGCATGACCAAGCTACATGAAGCTACTCATGGCAAGAGATGATGCAAACAAGAACAACACATCAAAACAAGTTTAAATGAGGCCGAAAACAACATATAACAATTCCGGTAAGTCCTCATAAGCATATTTCGAAATTGGTCCAGATCTGAACAAACATTAAGTTGAAGTTGTTAAACAGCAAGTTAAAGAGCACCAAGAGGAACTACACGAAATTCCAGTCAAGTTACATATAAAGTTCATTAGATTCGGAGCTACGGCCTAGAAGATATGAGCAAAACAAGTTAAACATGGCATTGATGCAAAATGCATACAAACATCAAGCAAACACCTCAAAACATGGATGCAACATGATAATATGAAGCTACATGCAAAATCAAGCAAGTTTCATATAGAGCACACTCAAAACGGAGTATCGGTGCAACACATACACTCTATACAAGTCATAGCAACAATCTGTCCATAACAGCAACTTGGCATCTTACAAGCATCAAAACAACATGCTACAGCACCCCAACATGATAACAAAAGGTATGGGCATGAAGTACTGGTAAAGCATAACAAAACATGAACACTGAGCTATCTCCAGAAACAACTAGAACATGCTCAAAAAGACATGGAGATATTGCAAATATTAACAGTTTCAGACTTTGTAGAAATAACATCAGGTTGCAATGTTCAAAGCTATCAAACAACATGTTACAGGAACTTATCATGGCAAACAAAGGCATGGCATGAATCAAATAAAAGCATAGATCAAAAGTCCCTTACTGACCAAGAGCCAAAAAGGATCAGAAAATATGATGGCACCCATGTAAACATGGCAAGTTATATTACAGATTCATACATGGCAGAAACAACAATAAGTAGGCATGTTGGTCAGCTTGAACCACTCACCACAGAGCAATACATGGCATGGCAAGGCAACCAACAGTAAGAAGGCATGTTTGTGAAGTTAAGCATGGTAATAGCAAGGTCATAGGGTGCATGGATCACTAGGAAAACACATGGAAACAACTGAACTTAATGTAAACAGGCTGACAACAACATTATCAAGCAACTTTGGAGCAAGATATGAACAATCTACAGCAAGTTATAAATGCAAACAGGGGCATGGATGGATAGGGCATAACATGTAGATCAAAACATGTTTATAGGACATCTCCAGATTATGCATAGAATGATTAGTAGCAACATGTTTACATAGCAACAAAATATAATGAGAATCATCAGAAAAAAACAACAAACAAGTACACTACTTAACAAGCTCGATTCACTCACCACAAGTCATTGCATGACAAGATAAGCATAGCATCATCAAGAAGACATGTTTATGAAACAAACCAAGTCAAGAACAAGTCCATAGCATGCAAGGATCAACTATAGCAACCTTGGCCAAATTGAATAACATGTAAACAATATGCGAGGAAACATTTTGAAGCAAAAGTAGAGCACCAAAATGACATGCTAGACTACTCCATAATTGCAAACAAGGGCATTAATGGATAGACAATAACCATATGTTCAAAACACCCTTACTGAAGTATCTCTAAATATGCATGGATCTCTCTGTAGCATCAAGTTTATATGGCATCAAAATAACAGCAGAACAGGGACTAAAATCAGCAATATCACGAAGCCTAGTTTGCATGCTTGTGCTAGTCACCACATTGATCACAAAAATACATGACATACACCCCTGGAAATATGGCATGGCATAGATCAAAACACATGTAGACATCAACCTCATAGGATGCACACATCAATCATGGCAAAAACGACAAATGAGCAAGTTATAACAGTTTCAGCAGATTAACATCAACATGCACTCTTCCAACAGCATTTCGGGCACCAAGATGAGCTCAAATGAAAATGATGCAATGGAAGGAAATTAATTACTCTTCGAGACGAACAATTTCACATATTATACGCACGAAACGGAGCTACGGATGCAGAGATACAGCAGGTCAAACATGGCATGATAATATGAAAAACTGGGGACTTAGTGTAAACGGGGGCAACCTCAAACGGATCAGATCTGGATCGGGGCGGTGCGGAATCCGAGGATCGCTGGAGAGGAGGTTGCGGTGGCCGGAGGAGGCGCCGGCGAGGTTGGGGATGGCGGGGCAGGTCGGTCGAGCGGATCAAGCGATGGCGGCGCACGCGCTTGGCGAGGCGAGGGCGTCGGCGACGACCCGGCGGCGGGCCCCGGCGAGGCGAGGGCGCCGGCGAGACCCGGCAGCGGGCCCGGCGAGGCGGCGGTTGGCGGCATGCCACGGCGGTAGCACCGGCGGAGGCGGAGGCGGCGGTTGCTGGCTGAGGCGGCAGCGCTTGTGTGGCGGCGGCGGGCGCTGCCGGGTGGCGCGGGGACCGGAGGCGGCGGGCGGCGGCGACTGGCGCGGGCGGCGGGCGGCGCGACTCGGGCGGCAGGCTGAGCAGGTCTGGCCTCATGGCTGGCGCTGCGGCCCCGCGGGCGGGCGGCGCGGACGGCGTGGAGGCCACGTGGCGGGATCGGTGCGGTTGGGCGACGGGCGGACATGTCCGTGGGGTCGAGACGTGTCCGGCTGCGGGATGAGACGAAGCTAGGGTTAGGGGTGGTTTCATCCGCGAATTTCGGGGGAAGGCACATATATATAGGTAGCGGGAGCTAGGAGAGTCCAAATGAGGAGCAGTTTTCGGCCACGCAATTGTGATCGAACGACCGAGAGCATGGAGGTTAGTTAGGTGGGCTTTGGGCCACTTCGGAAGGGGTGTTGGTCTGCACACAAAAGAGGCCTTCGCGGTTACCCGGTTAACCGTTGGAGTATCAAACGGACTCCAAATGGCACGAAACTTGACAGGCGGTCTACCGGTGCTATACCAAGGCCGCTTGGTAAACCTCGAGCCATTCTGAGAAAGTTTAACACCCACTCACAACAGGAGACAAAAAGGGGACGCCGAGGAACATAGGAGTGCCGGATTGCAAAACGGACAACGGGGAAAATGCTCGGATGCATGAAACGAACACGTATGCGAATGCAATGCACATGATGACATGATATGAAATGCATATGATGACATGGCAAAGTGCAACACGCAAGCAAATGACATAGCAACGATGGCGAATAACTGGCAGACACCTGGCGCTTCGGATCCGGGGCGTTACAACACTCCTCCACTAACAAGGGATCTCGTCCCGAGATCTTAGGACCGAGACGGAAGGAATAAAGGATGGGGTGAAACAAGAACTCAAGAGAAGAAGCAAAGAATCGAGAGCACTCGAGAAGAATTTGAACGAGATCTTGGAGAAGGCATGTGACTGATGGAATCCATTCTTTCGTCACACTTGAAAAGAAATGAGAATAACTCCGGGGGAATTAGAAGAGTCAGGTAAGATCCTGGGAAAAGACCTGTGGGTTAGGGCCCACTAAAGAGAAAACACCGTTGGAAAAAGGATGTTGAAGAGATAGATGATGCACCGGAACAATTCAAATATTTGAATGAGGTGACCACCTCGAATTAATTCAAACACAGACGAATCTCTTGAGATTTCTTGAACACTCCGGAAGGATAAACTGGCGAGAGGCGAACAAGCAAGGAAAAACACTTGAGCCAAGGAAAAAGAATATGATCAACCCGAAAAACTTGAATTGAGTGCACCGGAAAAAGAAAGGGATGAAGAATGACGAACGAGACGAGAATTCATCGGTTGAAATAATTGAGTTAAGACTGAAGAGGCTCCGCACAAATGAAATAGATGGTCGAAAGAGACTCAGACTCCGGGAAGAAGAAAGGGTGGGAGGGCGGGAAAACAAAGACAACTTAAAAGGGGGAACCGACGAATGTGTTGAAGAGAAAAACACCGGTTGAAAACATTGAGGAAAGAAAGCAAAGACTTCGCACGAGTAGGATGGATACTCGATTATGGCCTCCGGATTCGAGAAAAAGAAGGGAGGGCGGGTGGGAAAAACAAGGACACCTTCGGACAGGGAAACAACATCGATCGAAAAGAGCTAAGGATTGATCTCCCAAAGACAAAGAGGTTCGAGTCGACATGATGAGAGATGCACCGGATGAAAAGAGGATGGACAACCCACGAAACTAACCACGTGATCCTAAAGAAAAATTTGAATGGGAAGAGGAGTAATTCAAAACACCTACGTTAAGATTCCTCACCAGAGCGACGAAGGGGCTGATGAGTATAAAGAATTCCTACTCTCCAATATAACTAGACTCCGAAAAAAAGTTTTCTTCTAGACTCAACAACGGCCAAACTACACGATCAATCAAGGGGGGCTCCTAAGGTCGGTCGAGGCTCTGATACCAACTTGTCACGCCCAATATGTGACCCTATCCAAAAGGAACCCGAAGGTCCCACCAAGGATAGACCGCATATTGGGCAGCTTTTGCAAGGTGGATATCATTACATCAACATTACATAATAGTGGGGATACATACATAAGGCATACAATGCCACATGAATACAACAATACAACATACAAGAACAACATCCGACTACGGATGAATCATAAACAGAAACTCAAACAATATCCACCCTGCTAGCCCAGGCTACCGACCTGGAACCTATCCCCAGGCGCTAGTATTGATACCCATGGTCAATGATCATTATACCTGTTTTGCATACCCGCATGCGGCCCGCCCTTGGATAGGACATGTCAAATAGTCCTATTTTGATTCTGCTGAACGCATCAATTGTACACATACGCTCAGACATATTATCTCACAATGGGAAACAATATATAGCGTCAGGTTATTATTCCTATCTTCACATTTTTCCTATAAATGTTTATTTAATATTGAATCCGTACACTTTGGTACGTTCAGTTTGCCAGGGGCTTCTTATGGCGCCCCATAATATGGCAAGATAAGTCCGAACACTTTCGACAGTGCGGCACCCCAAATTTATAGCATTATATGCATCAGCTCAGAATCATGTCTTGGGTCAATATTTGAGAACTACTGCGATTGTGTCCCAGTTCTTCCGGACGAGCACCTCAGTAGAGAAAGCCAAAAACTGACTATCATGATGCGGCGAGAGCTGGTTGCTATTCGAGAGGTCTTAAAATCCTTAAAGATTTTTTCCGCTTTAGGCGAGGAATCGGCCTCGTCCGATTTAGGCGTATATAGTGCCCCAATTCGGCTTTCCGAAATCTAGAGGCTTCGCCGAAATTTAAAATTGTAGACTTCTATGGCTAAGTGAGAGTTATAAAGCCGCATAGTCCGATTGCCTCGTTCGCTGCGTCGAACACCTCCTTCAGGGACCAAAAACATGGATAAAGAGTGTTTGGATTTTCCACGAACACCCCAGTGCTAGTTACGTGGGGGCGGAAGCCGACGACTGGCCTACTTTCAGAATTTTATAAATAGTCACACAGAAGGTAATATTTTAAATCAACAAAGTGCTATGTAGTGCAAACAAATTTGTTTTCATATTACAAAAATGACAGGAGTACATTCACTCAAAGATTGTGTCCTTGGTACATTCATCGGCCACGAGGCGAGCACCTTTCATATCGCCATCATAATATTTCTCGGGATAGCGATGCGCCTTGCCCTCCGGCGGTCCATCCTTCACTAGCTTCTCTGCATCCAGCTTGGCCCAATGCATCTTCGCATGGGCAAAGGCCCGGCGGGCACCCTCCATGCAAACGGATCGCTTGATAACTTCAAGCCGTGGACATGCATTTACCATCCGCTTTATAAGGCTGAAGTAGCTGGCGGGCAGGGGCTCACCAGGCCACATCCGGACTATGAAATCTTTCATGGCCACTTCAGCCGCCCTGTGGACTTCAACCAATTGCTTCAATTGGTCACTCAGAGGCATTGGGTGTTCGGCTCCAGCATACTGGGACCAGAATAGCTTCTCCGTTGAGCTCCCCTCTTCGGCACGGTAGGACTCCGTGGCATCCGATATGTTGCGCGGCAGATCTGTGAATGCCCCTAGAGAGCTCCGAATTCGGGTAAGTAAAATAAATGTCTCCTCCACATGCTTGCTTTGCATAATGAATGCCTTAGGCGCCACTATCTTCTTGGCCGTCTGGATTTCCTGCTGGGCCTTTTTGGCTTCGGCCTTGGCGTCTTTCATGCTCAAAAGGGCCTTCGCAAGCTCAGACTCTTTCGTCTTGAAGTCACACTCCAAGGACTCGAACTTCTTGCCGAGCTCTTGGAGCTCTTGCTGTACCTCGCCCACCCTAGCATCTTGCGTTTCACGCTCAATGCGCTCCGTGGCCGCCTTATCTTCGGCCTCGGATAGCGCTTCTTTAGGGCCGCCACCTCGGTCGTGGCCCCTATTACAAAATCATGACGCTTTTTGTTAGCGTCACCAATTTTCTCTCCTCTATATGATATGTGAACGGGGTATCACTCACCTTTGTTTTCTTCGAGCTGCCTCTTCATGAGGCTGAGCTCCTCTTCGGCCTGCTCCAGGTCCCGTTTGAGTCCGGTGACCTCTGCTGTGCGGGCAGCAGCAGCAAGCAACACTGCCTGCTTATTCACATAGACACATACTTTTAGACTCCTGCAGTTTAGAGTTGACCCTCCGTTTGGCTTTTCTTTCCGAACACCAAACAGAGTATCAGGGGCTACTGTCTATTGGGTGATAACTTCTCACACTTTTTACTTACCTCAAAGCCTGTCAGGAGGCTGGTACAGGCTTCGGTCAATCCACTTTTGGCGGACCGAACCTTCTGAATCACCGCACTCATAAGAGTACGATGCTCTTCATCCATGGAAGCTCCGCGAAGCACTTCCAGCAGACTAGCCGACGCCTCTGGTGCAACGGAAGTCATCGGCACGGCCAGCTCGACCTCCTTATCGAGGGGCTGCCTACCCAAATCCGAAACCTTTGGAGGTTCCGGTACAGTGTCCGGCTGGGAGCCCAACCTGCTGTGGCTCTCGTCAGCATAATCTGCGGGGATCTTGCACCCCATGTGCCCGGCGTCTGGAATTTCGCCTTGGGGCATCTCCAGAGTCGCCTCCCCCAGCTCTGGGACCCTCTGGGACCATACCTCCGTGTCATCTGCAGGCCGGGGGGAGGTGGCCGTCGGGAGCGAATTCATCGCCGAATCGCTCAAAGACCCATCCGAAGAGGATACCTCGGGATGGGCCCTGGACAGACTGCATATACGTGTTCGGCGTTATAACAAACTATGGAGCTAAGTGGCACTACAGTGTTACAGAGTGCGGATACTTACGATCTCACCAGGCTTGCCTCAGGCAGCCACTCTCTCAGATGGCGGCCGTGGTGGAGTATTCAGGAAGGGACGCCTTTCCGTTCTTTGGCGTCCTGGCCTCCACCTGCGGGGCGGCTTTCCTTTTATTCTCCTCCCCAATGTGGGGAGGCGGAATTTCTTCATGTTTCCCCCCGCTTCCGCGGTAGGAGTCTGCCTCGTCGTCCTCGGACGACGAGCCTATGACGGCCTTGCACCGAGGACCCTTCCTGGTCCCCAGGGCCGCCCTCTTAGACCCTTCAGCCTCCCCGGTTGGTGCGGCCCTTTTCTTCTCCTCCTCCCCTTCGTGGGAGGAGCGTGCCTCATCGTCTTCGGACGAGGCGTCCGGTGTGACCTGACGCCGGAGACCCTTCTTGGTCCCCGTGGCCTTCTTTTCGGCCTTCTTTCCCGGCACCTTGTAAGGCGTCGGGACTAGTATCTCCGTCAGGAGAGCAGTTGCTGGGCCTTCTGGCAGTGGAGCCGGACAGTCGATCCGCTCCACCGTCACCACGTAATCCTGATTAAATACACACGATGACTTAAAATCCTCCCATGAGTATGCGGGGAAAGCTACATCTGGTGATGGTCAGAAAACTCACCGGATGGGGGAGCCACGTGACGTGGAGTCCGTGGTCCTCGGATGTGGGAGGAGGTATTTCGGAGGCCTTGAATACCACCTTCCATGCGTCCTTGTGCGTCGTGCCGTAAAGCTCTTGAAGTGTTTGGTGTTCAGCCGGATCGAACTCCCACAGATTGAATGCCCGTGTTTGGCAGGGAAGGATTCGGCGGACGAGAATGACTTGGACCATGTTGACAAGCTTGATCTTCTTGTCCATCATACTTTTGATGCTGTTCTGAAGTCCTGTCAGCTCCGCAGGTTCGCCCCAGGCCAGGCCCTTCTTTTCCCAGGAAGTGAGCCGCATGGGAATTCCAGATTGGAATTCGAGGGCTGCTGCCCAGTTGGCGTCACGCGGCTCAGTGATGTAGAACCACCCCGATTGCCACCCTTTCACGGTCTCCGTGAAGGAACCGTCAAGTCAGGTAACATTGGGCATCCTGCCCACCATGGCACCTCCGCACTCCGCTTGTTGGACACTCACGATCTTTGGCTTCACACAGAAGATTCGTAGCCACAAGCCGAAGTGGGGCTTGATGCGGAGGAAGGCCTCGCACATGACGATAAACGCCGAGATGTTGAGGACGAAATTTGGGGCTAGATCATGGAAGTCCAGCCCATAGTAAAACATGAACCTGCGGACCAAGGTATGAAGTGGAAATCCCAGTCCGCGGACGAAGTGGGTGAGGAACACGACCCTCTCGTGGGGTCCCAGAGTCGGAATGATCTGCCTACGTCCGGCAGCTGGTGTGCGATATCTGCGGCCAAGTATCCGGCCGCCCGGAGCTTCGTAATATGCTCCTCCTTGACGGTGGAGGCCACCCACTTGCCTCCTACTCCGGACATGTTTGGCTGTGCGGAGAAGGTGTGAACTAGGGCACTGGAGCTCGAGGGTGCGAGAATGGATAAGCGAAGGAGGAAGAAGGCGTGGGTAAAAATGGGGAATCCTTATCCCTTTATAGAGGCGACGAAAACGGTGCGCCTCCCCACTTGCCCGTTGAAAATCACTTATTTCCCAAGCGCCATGATTGATGGCACAGTTGGGTTACCCGTACCCGTATTGATGAGAATCCCGTGATAAGGGGACATGATCTCTGCTTCGACAAGATGTGTCGAGGAAACCTCCTCGTGATATGTGCGGTAGCTGGCTGTGGGAAGACGGTTCAATAATGACTCGACCATGGTGTCGTGTCACGTTATCTAGAGTTGTCAGCAGATTATATTTGTGGAATATCGTTCTCTCTACGGCGGAATGTGAAAGTCGTCTTGTAGAGCCGGATACGATTTAAGTGTTCGAGGTTTACTTTGGAGTATTCGGAGATGGAACCCGCCTTGCAATGCCGAAGACAAACTGCGTGCTGGACTCATCGTCATTGAAGCCTGGTTCAGGGGCTACTGAGGGAGTCCTAGATTAGGGGGTATCCGGACAGTAGGACTATATACTATGGCAGGACTATTGGACCGTGAAGATACAAGACTCAAGACTTCGTCCCGTGTCCGGATGGGACTCTCCTTTGCGGGGAAGACAAGCTTGACGATCCAGATTTTAGATCTCCTTCTTTGTAACCGACTCTGTGTAAACCCTAGCCCCCTCCGGTGTCTATATAAGCCGAAGGGTTTGGTCCGTAGAGGAACAATCATAATCATCATAGGCTAGCTTCTAGGGTTTAGCCTCTACGATCTCGTGGTAGATCAACTCTTGTAATACTCGTATCATCAAGATCAATCAAGCAGGAAGTAGGGTTTTACCTCCACCGAGAGGGCCCAAACCTGGGTAAAACATCATGTCCCCTGCCTCCTGTTACCATTAGCCTTAGACGCACAGATCGGGACCCCCTACCCGAGATCCGCCGGTTTTGACACCGACACCAGCTATCCAAAATATCCTACCACCTAAAGGTCATATCATGGAAGGGCATTTATGTCTTATCATGTCGGGCTACTCCCTAGGCTATAAATAGCCGCCCCCTACAACCACTAGCTGGCCGGCTGCTTCGAGAGAAACTGACACTTGTCATTGAGAGCATCCCGTCCTCTGAGAACTTTGAGCAAAAATCATCAAGTGAGGAAAACCCAAAATCCAAACCCAAAGTGATTGAGCATCACTGAAGAGATTGTTCCTGTGTGGAACCGATGTTTGTTACCTTTGAGGACTGTGTATCCTCCAGACGGTTAGGCGTCTTGGTCTGAGCATCCAAGAGAATTGTGGATTGACAAGTGACCAAGTCTGTGAAGGTTTGGAAGTCACCTGTGAAGACTTACCACGAGTGTTGGGCGAGGTCTGTGTGACTTTAGCTCCAGGAGAATACGGTGAGGACCATGTGTCCGGGACTGTGTGTCCTCGAGTTTAAATACTCAGCTGCTCCAACCAGACGTACAACTATCACAACAGTTGGAACCGGTCTACCAAATCATTGTCTTCACCAAGCCAACTGGTTCTATTTCCTCAAGCCTTTCATTTCCTCATTCATGTGTTGATGAACCTGATCATTACTGTTTGAAGACTTTGACTGAAGACTTTCTCTATTTCCTCTATCCTACTTCTTCAGTCACTTAGTCTTTAGCCTGCTTATCCTGTTATCACGCTTTTTGTACTCTGTGTTTGTTTTCATTTCATCATGATGACTATGCTACTGCTCTGTTATTCTTATACCTTAGTACTTATTGCACTACTAGTTGTTCGTGACTTAGGAATTTCCTCACCCTGAAATTCCTCGGTGACAAATTTGTAAAAATCGCCTATTCACCCCCCTCTAGTCGACCTAACGCACTTTCAGTTGGTATCAGAGCAAGTTACTCCCTTGTTCTGTGTGATTTTGGTTTAACCACCTGGAGTTCTAGTTATGTCGACTACAGCAATGAAGAAAGTGTCTTGCCCCATCTTCGATGGCATGAGTATCACAAGTGGAAGGCCATGATGAAGAAGTGACTCATGGCAATGAACAACGAACTATGGACCGTCACTGAGATTGATCTTACCGATCTATGCAAGATGGCGGAGGCTGATGATATTCGCAAGTACACTCTACTCAACCTCACGGCGAAGGATATCATCTGCTCGTGTTTGTCCCAACATCAGTTCAGGAACATCATGCATCTCAACCATGCGAAGCTTATCTGGTACTGACTCTCTGAGGTCCATGAAGGCCATCGTACTCATCATGATCCTTGGTTTGAGGATTTTAAGGAATCTCTCAAGGAGATGACTTTCGCCCTAGAATCATCATCCACTGCACCATGCCTTATGGCAAAGGGTGCCAAGGTAACTGAATGCTACCTTTCCGTATCTAGTGATGAATTTGGACCCAGCTACACTAAACTTGCTTCCCTCGACACTAAACAACAAAGAGATCTTGAAAAAGTTCAAAACATGCTTGATGAAAGCGATGATATGTTGGGTGAGGAATTGAATCGAACTAAGGCCTTGACTGATAGTCTTCAGAAACTTCAGTCTAAGTTTGACAACCTTCTAAATCATCATAACACTCTCTTAACTGATCATGAGAAGCTTTCTTATGAATTTCTTCAGAGAAAGAAAGATCTTGAGAAGTTAAAACCGGGTTATGAAGATCTTCAGAAGGAAAATGATTCATTTCTTGCTCAACAGATCAGTTTCGCTCAGGAAGAATTTATTCCACCATGTCTAAAATTCATTGAGCATGAATCTGCTAATTCTTCACCTGAATGTTCAAATGCTTCTATTGCTGCAAATTCTTCAACTGTCTCTTTGGTCACAAATTCCTCATCTGAGGATACCACATGTATCACTGATGATAATGCAGGGTTGAAGGAATTGTATGTGATAGGCATATACAAAAGCCTCAAAGGGCATCAGACTCTTTGTGATGTGCTCAAAAGCAGATCTTGAACAGGAACCCTAGGAAAGAGGGTATTGCCTTTGAGAGGAAACTCAATGTTGATGGGACCTACTGGAAAACTGAGCAGTACCCTAAAACCTCACGGGTTGCTACGAAGGCACCCTCCATAGATCCATGCACATTATCTGGCTTTACGTGTGAATCTTCATATTCCTCTGATGAGTCATTTGACTCCAACTATAAACTATTCAAGAATCAGAATGGTGAAGTATTTGCTCGATATGTTGGAACTAACTGCAAGAACGGCCCCCCTATGAAGAAAATCTGGGTTTCCAATAGGTGCCTTGAAAATCTTCGGGTGGATGTCATCATGACACCACCTATGAAGAATAGGAACCCCAGATTAAAATCTTCATCTGGATCAAATTCCTCATGTGGATCAAAATCCTCATATGAACATCATCATGCTAACACTTCTGTTTCGCAGGGAAAGTCTAAAGGCTATGAATATGTGCATTATTCTTCAAACCATTATGTTCATAAGTCCTCGAAGGCTTTCTGTGCTTATTCATATGCTTATCCCAACCCCTCTTCTGTGAAACGAAGTGCACTGGCTTCAATGCCATCCTTTTATTATGGAGCTCACAGAATGACAAACTCTTTGCCATGGGTGGTGAAGAAAAAGAACTAATCTCTTATGCAGGGTCAGGTATCTACACGAACTTAATCATCTAAAGAATTTGCTGGAGACCTGAATATGCTTGAATGGACGCAAGCTAATCATGAAGAAATGAATTACTCATTTCTTCACATCCTCATATTGCTATATCTGTTACTCTTGATGAAATTGATATCATATTTTCACTGATGAAGTATATGGTTTCGTAAGTTGCACTAATTCATCTGCAGGATGAACAACCCAAAGCTACTGAGTGGGTCCTCGACAGTGGATGTACAAATCACATGACCGGTGACAGGAACTTATTGATGGACACTAATTTATCTCCATCTCATCTGAAGCATATAACCTACACTGACAAAGGCAAAAGCAAGCTATTGGGTCTAGGTAGGGTTGCGATCTAAAAGGATAGACACATGGACAAAGTCATGCTTGTCGAGTCATTAGGATTCAACCCCATGTGTGTCTCAATGCTTTGTGATCTTGATATGGTTGTCGTCTTTAGCAAATATCGTTGCATTGTGCTAATGGAATCTGACAAATCCAAAGTCTTCGAAGGCTTTAGGAAAGGAGATTTGTATATTGTTGATTTCTCTGTAGGACCACAGCCTGCCACATGTCTACTGGCAAAAGCTTCAAAAGGCTGGTTATGGCATCGACGACTTGGTCATGCTGGGATGAGGAACTTGCATACTCTAGCGAAGAAGAAGCATGTCATTGGCATCGAGGGTGTGAAATTCCTCAAAGATCATCTTTGTGGGGTTTGTGAGACTGGAAATATCACCAGAGCCAAGCATCCCTCGAAGACTACCATGACCACTTCTCGTCCCTTTGAATTACTTCATATGGATCTGTTTGGCCCTACTCATTATGCCACGTTCACTAGTTATGCATCATTATATGGCTTTGTCATTGTTGATGATTATTCTCGTTATACCTGGGTGCATATCATCACTTACAAAAATGAAGTGCTGGAAGTCTTCAGACGATTTTCCTCAAGAGCATCTATGAACTTTGGTGTGAAGATCAAGGATATTATGAGTGATAATGGAACTGCGTTCAAGAACACTGGTCTCGATGAATATCTTGATATACTTGGTATTACTCACGAGTTATCTGCTCCCTATACTCCTCAGCAGAATGGCGTCGTGGAGCGCAAGAATAGAACTCTTGTTGAGATGGCTCGCACTATGCTTGATGAATTCAAGACACCACAGCGTTTTTGGCTAGAAGCTA
Organism: Aegilops speltoides; assembly: GCA_021437245.1. Classification (NCBI taxonomy): domain Eukaryota; kingdom Viridiplantae; phylum Streptophyta; class Magnoliopsida; order Poales; family Poaceae; genus Aegilops; species Aegilops speltoides. Next base: position 306,949,715 of record CM038143.1, read on the forward strand.
TTGATGCTGCATGCCACATCATCAACAGAGTATATCTGCACAAATTCTTCAAAAAGACATCATATGAACTCCTCACTGACAAGAAACCCAATGTAAGTTATTTCAAAGTCTTCGGTGCTAAATGCTGGATTAGAGATCCTCACCATCACTCTAAATTTGCACCGAAAGCACATGAGGGTTTTATGCTCGGTTACGGAAAGGACTCGCACACCTACAGAGTCTTCAACTCCAACCATCACAAGATTGTTGAAACTGTAGATGTGCGGTTCGATGAAACTAATGGCTCGCAAAGAGAGCACCTACCTCCTGTGCTAGATGAAGTGTCACCTGAGGAATCCATCAAGCTCAAGGCTACTAAGGATGTCATCGCTACTGAAGAATCTGCTGAAGAAGTCATTCCAGATCGTGAAGACAATCACGCTAGTGCTACTGAAGAAAATGGCCCTGGAGAAATTGCTGGGCCTAACCAAAGTTGTCAACCTGCACATCCTTGCATTGCAAACGAAGTGCAGATTGAGAAAATCATCAGTGACATCAATGCACCAGGTCCTCTCACGCGCTCAAAAGCTTCACACTTGTCTTACTTTTGTGGGAATTTTGCATTTGTCTCTATCACAGAGCCCACTAAATTTGATGAAGCATTCATGGAATCTGAATGGATTCAAGCCATCCAAGATGAACTGCATCAAATTCGAGCTCAACAATGTGTGGGAGCTTGTCAAGCGACCAGACCCATGCAAGCACAACATCATCAGTACCAAATGGATCTACCGAAACAAACAAGATGAAAATGGCCTTGTGGTGAGGAATAAGGCTCGTCTTGTAGCTCAAGGCTACATACAGGTTGAAGGAATTGATTTTGATGAAACTTTTGCACCTGTTGCTAGACTTGAAGCTATTCGCATATTGCTTGCTTACGCTAACCATCATAATATCATCTTACATCAAATGGATGTGAAAAGCGCATTCATCAATGGTAAGCTTGAGGAAGAAGTATATGTTGCTCAACCACCAGGTTTTTAGGATCCAAAATTTCCAGATCACGTCTACAAACTCAACAATGCCATCTATGGCTTCAAGCAAGCACCTCGGGCATGGTATGATACATTGAAGTAGTTCCTCATGAAGAAAGGCTTCAAACCCGGTTCACTTGACTGATACGTCTCCAACGTATCTATAATTTTTGATTGTTCCATGCTATTATATTACCCCTTTTGGATGTTTATGGGCTTTATTTTACACATTTATATCATTTTGGGACTAACCTACTAGCAGGAGGCCCAGCCCATATTGCTGTTTTTTTGCTGTTTGATATTTGAAGAAAAGGAATATCAAGCGGAGTCCAAGCGGAATGAAACCTTCGGGGCGTGATTTTTGGAGCGAGCGTGATCCAGAGGACTTGGAGTGCAAGCCAAGAAGCTGCCAAGGCTCCCACGAGATAGGGCGTGCCCCCAGAGGCGCACCCCTGTCTTGTGGGCCCTCATGACCACCGGCGTACTTCTTCCTCCTATATATACCTACGTACCCCGAAAACATCCAGGAGCAGGACGAAACACAATTTCCACCATCGTAACCTTCTGTATCCGCGAGATCTCATCTTGGAGCCTTCACCGACACTCCGCCAGAGGGGGAATCGACCATGGAGGGCTTCTACATCAACATCCTTGCCCCTCCGATGAGTTGTGAGTAGTTTACCACATACCTACGGGTCCATAGTTATTAGCTAGCTGGCTTCTTCTCTCTTTTTTGGATCTCAGTACAATGTTCTCCCCCTCTCTTGTGGAGATCTATTCGATGTAAACTCTTTTTGCAGTGTGTTTGTCGAGATCCGATGAATTGTGGGTTTATGATCAAGTTTATCTATGAATAATATTTGAATCTTCTCTGCATTTTTTATGTATGATTGAGTTATCTTTGCAAGTCTCTTCGAATTATCAGTTTGGTTTGGCTTACTAGATTGATCTTTCTTGCCATGGGAGAAGTGCTTAGCTTTGGGTTCAATCTTGCGGTGTCCTTACCCAGTGACAGAAAGGGTTGCAAGGCACATATTGTATTGTTGCCATCGAGGATAACAAGATGGGGTTTATATCATATTGCTTGAGTTTATACCTCTACATCATGTCATCTTGCTTAATTTGTTACTCTGTTCTTATGATGCAGGCAGGAGTCGGTCGATGTGTGGAGTAATAGTAGTAGATGCAGGCAGGAGTCGGTCTACCTGTTATGGACGTGATGCCTATATACATGATCATGCCTAGATAATCTCATAACTATGCGCTTTTCTATCAATTTCTCGACAGTAATTTGTTCACCCACCGTAATACTTATGCTATCTTGAGAGAAGCCACTAGTGAAACCTATGGCCCCCGGGTCTATCTCTTATCATATTTTCTTTCAATCTACTTTTATTTGCATCTCTACTTTTTGCATCTATATTATAAAATACCAAAAATATATTTATCTTATCATACTATCTTTATTAGATCTCACTTTCATGAAGTGGCAGTGAAGGATTGACAATCCCTTTATTGTGTTGATTCTTGAGTTCTCGCTTGTTTGTGTAGGTGCATGGGACTTTTGAGGAGCCTCCTACAGGATTGATACCTTGGTTCTCAAAAACCGACGGAAATATTTATGCTACTATGGCTGCATCACCCTGTAACGCGCTCGATGCGGCTATATCTCCCACGTGTCGAAGCACGACTTAGAGTCATAACCGCATTGAAAGCAATATCGCAAGTGAGGTAATCTTCGCACAATCCATGTAATACATAAGGGAAAAGATACATAGTTGGCTTACAGTTGCCACTTCACACAATACATAAATAAACATCCATCATTCAGTTTACAATCAAGGTCCGACTACAGAACCAAAATAAAAGAAGACTACCCCAAATGCAACACAGATCCCCGATCGCCCCAACTGGGCTCCGCTACTGATCATCTGGAAATGAAACATAGTAACGACCAAGGGCCTCATCAAATTCCCACTTTAGCTCAGTTGCGCCATCTGCGCTGGCATCACCAGTAACTGCATCTATTTTGGTAGAATCTGTGAGCCACGGGGACTCAGCAATCTCACACCATGAGATCAAGACTATTTAAGCAAGGGAAGGCTGGTGTAAAAGGAGGAGCTGCGACAAGCGACTAGCATATATGGTGGCTACGATCGCAAAAGAGAGCGAGAAGAGAAGCAAAACGCGGTCGTGAAGCTAGTAGCGATCAAGAAGTGATCTGAAACTACTTCGTCAAACATTACTCCAACACCGTGTTCACTTCACGGACTCCGCACGGAAGAGACCATCACGAGTTACATACACGGTTGATGTATTTTAATTAAGGTCAACTTCGGGTTTTCTACAACGGACATTAACAAATTCCCATCGCCTCATAACGCGGGCACGGCTTTGAAAGATAATACCTGCGGGGTGTCCCAACTTAGCCCATCACACGCTCTCACGGTCAACGAAGGAATAAACCTTCTCCCGGGAAGACCCGATCAGTCTCGGAATCCCGGTACATCAAGACATTTCAACAATGGTAAAACAAGACCAGCAAAGCCGCCCGATTGTGCCGACAAATCCCGATAGGAGCTGCACATATCTCGTTCTCAGGGCACATCCGGATGAGACTAGCTACGAGTAAAACCAGGCCTCGAATTTCCCCGTGGTGGCCCCACAGGCAGCTCAGTTCGGGCCAACACTCGAAGGAGCACTGGCCCGGGGGGGGGCTAAAATAAAGATGACCCTCGGGCTCGCGAAAACCCAAGGGAAAAAGGGGTATAGGTGGAAAATGGTAAAACCAAAGTTGGGCCTTGCTGGAAGAGTTTTATTCAAAGCGAACTGTCAAGGGGGTCCCATAAATCACCCGACCGCGTAAGGAACGCAAAATCAAGGAACATAACACCGGTATGACGGAAACTAGGGCGGCAAGAGTGGAAGAAGTCACCAGGCATAAGGCCGAGCCTTCCACCCTTTACCAAGTATATAGATGCATTAATTAAAACAATAGATATTGTGATATCCCAAAGTATCCATGTTCCAACAAGGAACAAACTTCATCTTCACCTGCAACTAGCAACACTATAGGAGGGGCTGAGCAAAGCGGTGACATAGCCAATCAACGGTTTGCTAGGACATGGATGGTTAGAGGTTTGACATGGCAATATGGGTGGCATGTTATAGCAAGTGGTAGGTATCGCAGCATTGGCATAGCAAAAGAGCGAGCATCTAGCAAGCAAAGATAGAAGTGATATCGAAGGTATGGTCATCTTGCCTGCAAGGTTCTCAGAGTTGTCGAAGGCTTGATCCTCGTAGGCGTTCTGTAACGCCCCGGTTCCGATGTGCTAGGTGTCCGCTAGTTATTCGCCGTCATTGCCATGTCATTTGCTTGCATGTTGCACTTTGCCATGTCATCATTTGCATTTTATCATGTCATCATGTGCATTTCATTTTGCATACGTGTTCGTCTCATGCATCCGAGCATTTTCCCCGTTGTCCGTTTTGCAATCCGGCGCTCCTATGTCCCCCGGCGTCCCCTTCTTCTCTCTTGTTGTGAGCGGGTGTTAAACTTTCTCGGAATGGCCCGAGGTTTGTCAAGCGGCCTTGGTATAGCACCGGTAGACCGCCTGTCAAGTTTCGTGCCATTTGGAGGTCGTTTGATACTCAGCAGTTAGCAGGGTAACCGCAGAAGCCTCTTTTGTTGCAGCCCAACACCCCTTCCAAAGTGGCCCAAAACCCAGCAAACTCCCCTCCATGCTCTCGGCCGTTCGATCACGATCGCGTGGCCGAAAACCGCACCTCATTTGGACTCTCCTAGCTCCCTCTACCTATAAATAGGTGCTCCTCCCCGATTTTTCGCGCAGATGAAACCCTAGCAACTTCCCACTCCGCCGCCGGACGTGTCCGCCCGCGCCGGACACGTCCACCGGACGCGTCACCCCGACGAATTGGGGCGCGACACGACAGCGCCGCCGCCCCTCCTCCGATCCACGCCGCCGCCACGCCGCGCGCCGCCCTCCACCGCTGCCGCTGCACGCCCGGCCAGTGAAACCCGCCCAACCCATCCGCGCCCTCCGCGCCTCGGCTCCCGGCCGCCGCCGCCGTAGCCGCCGCCGCCGCCAGCGGCGCGCCGCCGCCGCCGAGCCCTGCTCCCGCCACCACGCCTCCCCGCCTCGCCTCGGCCCGCGCGGGCGCGCCCCGCCGCCTCGTCCGCCGCCGCTTCGCCGCCCGCCGCCAACCCGCCGCCGTTACGCTCGCCGCGCGCGCTTCGCCCATTGTCGGCCGCCGCCGTCGCCTCCGCCGCTGGCGCCTGAGCGCTCCGCCTCCCGCTACTCGGCCGCCGCTCCCGCGGCGTCGGCCGCCGCCTCTCGCCGCGCCGGCCTCTCCCTCGCCTCCCGCCGGATCCCGAACTCCGGCGGCCTTCCCCGGCCCGGATCCGCCATCTCCGGCCAACTCCGGCCGAACTCCGGCGAGCTCGCGCCCCCGCCTCGAAGTCCGTGCCACAGCCCCAGATCCAGATCCAAAAACTAGGTTGACCTCGACGAGTACATCATTTCATTCCATTGCATCATTTTCATTTGAGCTCATCTTGATGCCCGAAATGCTGTTGGAAGAGTGCTTCATGTTGTTAATCTCCTGAAACTGTTATAACTTGTTGTTTTAACATTTTTGCCATGATTTATGTGTGCATCCTATGAGGTTGAGCTCTACATGATTGTTGAACTATGCCATGCCATCTTTCCAGAGGTGTTGACCTTGTATTTTTGTGAGTTGTGTGCTGAGTGTATCAAGCTTGTAAAGTAGGGTAGTTCTTTGTTCTTTGTTTTCTGACAGATTCTGTTATATTTTGTTGCTATGTTAACATGCTTCTACTAATCGTTCTATGCATAATCTGGAGATGCTCTATAAACATGTTTTGATATACATGTCTTGCTCTATCCATTCATGCCCTTGGTTGAAATTATAGCCTGCTGGAACATATTCATTTCTTGCTCCAAAGTTGCTTGAAAATGTTTCCTGACAGATTGTTTGCATGAGATTCAATTTTCACGAGGTCGTTGTAGTTGATCCGTGTATGCTATGACCTTGATCTTGCCATGCTTAGCTTCATAAACATGCCTTCTTACTGTTGGTTGACTTGCCATGCCATGTATTGCTCTGTGGTGAGTGGTTCAAGCTCACGAGCATGCCTACTTATTGTTGTTCCTGCCATGTTTAAATCTGTAATATAACTTGCCATGTTTACATGGGTGCCATCATATTTTCTATGCCTTTTTGGCTCATGGTCAGTAAGGGTCTTTTGATATATGCTATTAGTAGATTCATGCCATGCCTTTGTTTTCCATGATAAGTTCCTGTAACATGTTGTTTTCTTGCTCTAAACATTGCAACCTGATGTTATTTCCTGATAAGTCTGAAATTGTTATTACTTGCAATATCTCCATGTCATTTTGAGCATGTTCTATTGATTTCTGGAGATAGCTTAGTGTTCATGTTTTGATAAGCTTTACGTGTACTTCATGCCCATGTCTTTTGTTATTATGTTGGGGTGCTGTAGCATATTGTTTTGATGCTTGTAAGATGCCTAGTTGCTGTTTTGGACAGATTGTTGCTATGACTTGTATATAGTGTGCATGTGTTGCCCCGTTGCTCCGTTTTGAGTGTGCTCTATATGAAACTTGCTTGATTTTGCATGTAGTTTCATATTACCTTGTTGCATCCTTGTTTTGTGGTGTTTGCTTGATGTTTGTGTGCATTTTGCATCAATGCCATGCTTATCTTGTTTTGCTCATATCTTCTAGGCCGTAGCTCCGAATCTAATGAACTTTATATGTAACTTGACTAGAATTTCGTGTAGATCCTCTTGGTGCATCTTAACTTGCTGTTTAACAACTTGAACATAAGGTTTATTCAGTTCTGGACCAATTTCCAAATTTGCATATGAGGACTTACCGGAATTGTTATATGTTGTTCCCGGCCTCATTTAAACTTGCCTTGATGCGTTCTTGTTTGCATCATATCTTGCCATGAGTAGCTTCATGTAGCTTGGTCATGCATCATGCTTGTTGTGCATCATGCCTTGTTCATGTGTGGTGTGTTTACCTATGTTGTGTGCTTCTTCTTGTTAGTTCCCGTTTCGTTGCGATCGTGAGGATTTATTCGTCTACGTTTGGTTTGGCTTCATCCGTTCGTCTTCTTCATGGACTCGTTCTTCTTCCTTGCGGGATTTCAGGAAAGATGACCGCTACCCTGGATCTCACTACTATCATTGCTATGCTAGTTGCCTCGTTCTTTCGCTATCTGCGCTACCTATTACTGTTTGTCCAGCCATCCCATATTGCCATGAACCCCTAACCTTTGACACCTTTCCTATGCAAACCGTTGTTTGGCTATGTTACCGCTTTGCTCAGCCCCTCTTATAGCGTTGCTAGTTGCAGGTGAAGTTGAAGATTTCTTCATGGTGGACAGGATTTTGGTTGGGATATCACAATATCTCTTATATTATTAATGCATCTATATACTTGGTAAAGGGTGGAAGGCTCGGCCTTATGCCAGTGTTTTGTTCTACTCTTGCGCGCCTAGTTTCCGTCATACCGGTGTTATGTTCCCGGATTTTGCGTCCCTTACGCGGTCGGGTGATTTATGGGACCCCCGACAGTTCGCTTTGAATAAAACTTGTCGAAGAAGGCCCAACATTGACTTTTACCATTTGCCTCACCACCACCTACTTTTTCCCTTGGGAGTCGCTCTCTCGAGGTCATCTTTATTTAGCCCCGGGCGGTGCTTGTCTAAGTGCTGGTCCAAACCGAGTGATGTCCGGCGCCCACAGGAAACCGGGGTCTATGCCAACCCGACGACTTGCTCATCCGGTGTGCCACGAGAGCGAGATATGTGCAGCTCCTATCGGGATTTGTCGGCCGAGTGGGAGGCTTTGCTGGTCTTGTTTTACCATTGTCGAAATGTCTTGATGTACGGGATTCCGAGACTGATCGGGTCTTCTGGGTGAAGGTCTATTCTTCGATGATCGCGAGAGCTTGTCATGGGCTAAGTTGGGACACCCCTGCAGGGTTTAAACTTTCGAGAGCCGTGCCCACGGTTATGTGGCAGATGGGAATTTGTTAATGTCCGGTTGTAGACAACTTGACACTTGATCCGATTTAAAACGCATCAACCGAGTGTGTAGCCGTGATGGTCTCTTCTCGGCGGACTCCGGGAAGTGAACACGGTTTCTGGGTTATGTTTGACGTAAGTAGGTGTTCATGATCACCTCTTGATCATTGCTAGCTTCACGACTGTTCCGCTTGTTCTCTTCTCGCTCTTCTTTGCGTATGTTAGCCACCATATCATGCTTAGCCGTTCTTTGCAACCTTACCACTTTACCCCTTCCTTACCCTTTAAGCTTTGCTAGTCTTGATACCCATGGTAATGGGATTCTTTGAGTCCCGTGGCTCACGGATACTTCAAAACCAGTTTGCGGTGCCTATGTTACGAACGGTGGCGCAACCAAGCTCAAGGAGGAGCTCGATGAAGATCTTGCCCTTTGTGTTGTTTTGTTCTAGTTGATCAGTAGTGGAGCCCAGTTGGGGTCAATCGGGGACCTTTGTCGCATTTGGGGTTCTTCTTTATTTTGGTTCCGTAGTCGGACCTTGATTGTATTTGGATGATGTAATGCTTTATTCATGTAATTGTGTGAAGTGGTGATTGTAAGCCAACTATGTATCTTTTTCCCTTATGTAATACATGGGTTGTGTGAAGATTACCTCACTTGCGACATTGCTTTCAATGCGGTTATGCCTCTAAGTCGTGCTTCGACACGTGGGAGATATAGCCGCATCGAGGGCGTTATAAGTTGGAATCGAGCCTTCCCGACCTTAGGAGCCCCACCGCTTGATCGTTTTTAGCGGCGAGTTGTGTCTAGAAAAATGTTTTGAGTCATTTAGGATTATATATCGGAGAGTTAGGAATTCTTTTTACTCCTCGGTCCCTTAAATCGCTCTGGTGAGGTCTCGACGAGAGTTTTGACTCTTCTCTTCTCAAATTTCACTAAATTTTTTTAGGATCACGCGGGTATCTTAGAATCGTTCGATGGTTTTATGATGACAACATTGTCTTGGTGCCTCCCGTCGGCAGGGTTTTTTAGTGGAGGTGTCCGGGAGTTGAGCTACGAGGTGTTGTCGTCATAATTTTATCGTTGCAGATTCTGGAATACTGAGTTTAATCGCCGACATCGAAAATCTCTTTTATGCGGTTGTTGGTGAGATAACCCGCTAACCCAAGATCTTGAGGTGAGTACGGGAGTATTGCCATGACTCGTATAACGGATGCTTTTCGAAGGTTGAGGTAGACGATTTCCGAAGGTTTCTTGGTTATGTGTTGACGGATGGATATAGCTGGATGTAGGTATTGTTAGTTTGGGTGAGATATATTGCTTCCCCTGTATCCCCAACACCAGATTGCATAACCAGAAAGTTCCGGGAGTTTTATAGGTAGGAATTCAAGTAGCTCCTAGAATATCTTTCCGACAGATGCATGATATGGGATTGGGCAAATCTCTATCATATGTGTTTGTTTCCGGCTTATTCTGCAAGCCAAATCCTTTGTTTTGTGTTATTTGTGGTATTCGAGTTGCTTCGAAGTCAAATGTTGAATCCATACCTTTCCTAAACGGTGTTCTCATATTTCTATGGGAGTACTAATCCTTTTGATCATCGAGATTGTCATGTCAATTCTTTCCAACCGGTGTGCTTCTCTTCAAGTGGATCCGATCATTCTCCCCATCAGCAAGACCAATTATCATTTCTTCTCAACGGTGTTTGTTTCATCCGTCTCCAAGTTGCCTTTGTTTTTCCCGCCCACCCACCCTTTTTATTCAAGGACACAGATTTCTTAATCAAGTATCCATTTATTCAGGTGAAGTTTCTCCATTCTTTTCCGTCAATGTTCTTACCCGGTGGTTCTCAAGAAGATATTCTACTAGTTCGTCATTCCTCATTCCTTTCTCTTCTCCGGTGGATTCAAGTCAAGTTTTGTTGATCATACCTTTTTTCCTCATTTCAATGTCTTCTCATACCGGTGCACCTCATTATCATTCTACTTCTCGCTATTTGTTATTCCGGAGTGCTCAACATATCTCAAAATACTTGTGTTTCCATTCTTAATTCGTTCAAGTTCTTTCGAGATTGGTATCTCATTCAAGTCATTTAATTCAACCGGTGCAACATCTCTTTTAAATCTTTTCAACGGTGTTCTTTTGAGTGGGCCCTAACCCACAGGTCTTTTCCCAGGATCTTACCTGACTCTTCTATTTTCCCAGAGCTATCCTAAATTCTTCTCCAAGTTTGACGTAAGAATGAGTTGTCATCAGTCAAATGCTTTTCTCCAAGATCTTTCAAATTCTTTTCATAGTTGGCTCAACCTCTTCGCTTTTGATTCTTCCGTTGTGCCTCAATAATTCTCGGTGGTGTTTCTCATCATTTGAAGACCGAAGAAGGATTTCTCTTAAATCTTGGTCCATTCTCTTGAATATTCATGGTCCTAGATTGATGCCATCCTCTCATAATTGTTTTCGATTGTGAGAATTCTTTTCAACCATCCGACGCATTTCATGAGTTGTTTCTATTTCTTTCCTCCGAAGGCCATCATGTCATAATTCTTCATTCTCAGCGTGTAGCTATCGTTCTCCAAATCTTATCGGTGATTCGTTCAATAACCTCTAATCAGTTCATGATCTCTTCGTTCTCATGTATCTAAATCCCCTCAAGTATCTTCATTCGTTTTCCAATTCTTCCCGGAGAATTGTGCCTTTGCTACTTCGATCATTTTCAATTCTTACGGTGGTTCTTTCAAGATCTCTCTTCATTGTTCATCATATCAATTCATTTGTTGTTCCAATCCTACCAGTGGTTCGTTGAAGACCTTCTCAAGTTTTGATATATCTCTTTAATCCTTTCTACGGGAATAAGTAGTATGCCAAATCCGTTGCTTGTCATCAATTAAATTTGATGAAGGATAAGCATACAATAAATCTTATTCTTATTTCCTCGAGGTGATTCAATTATTTTCTTCCGAAGATTGTTCATGATGAAGTAATTCTCGGTTCAAGTGTTTTCATCTTTTCTTTTCCGGAGTTCAAATTTCCTCGGCCATCTCGTCGGTACATCCATCGGAATCATCTCAAGGCTCATCTTATTTCTTTCATCCTTCATTCAATCTCATCATCCTTTTGTTACCGGAGTTCTTCATGGTGGTTCGTCAAGGATTCTTTTCATTCTTCATTTGTTCTTCAAGATTTCGCTTGAAGTTATGATCCGCCAAGACATACTTAAAAATAAACATGGTGCACAACACATGTTTTGTTTTGAGGAGTTCAAGCATTCTTCATCTTGCATTCCAAAGTGCAATTCTTTCTACCTTATCTTTTGAGATGGTGTTATGTCACTCTTGACAATTTCATTCATGTTTCGTGATTCACATGCTGTCAAGAATGAGATATTTTAAATCCATCAATCTCTTCTTTGAAGTTATCTTGGTATAGATTTCACCTAAAGCCTTCCCTAAGGAATGTTGCTATTTGTGGTGTTTATCTATGATCCAAGTTGTCTCTCTATCACCTCGGTGGAAGAAGCTTTCATCTCTTTGGTGCTCTCAATTAAATCAATGGTTTGCATTAGTGGCCGGTTGTCACCTCATAGTCTCGAGATGTTTGCCATAAGCCCACAACAAGCTTGTGCTTCTCGTTGTTGATTTTTCCAACAACTCCGTTTGATTCTTCTTTGCAAGGATGCTTTCCAAATTCAATTGTGGCAGAAGATGTCGTTTTCTTCTCCATTCTTCTATTTCAATGATCTATCTTCTATTCTTTCTTCCGGAGGCATGGTGATGTTGCTCTTTTCACACATCATCTCCAATTGTGAGGATCATGTTTTTTTTGTGCTTATCCATTTAACCGGAGTGTTGTATCATCTCTTCAAAATCTTTTCATCTCATCAAGTTTTCTTCTCTTTTTTACCGGAGTGCTGCCCAAATTCTTCCTCTCTCATCTTGTTTTAACCGGAGTGGTTTCGAATACTATTTTGTCCATTAAACTCTTGATTCATGTCTTTCAACCTTCAAGTCCTCGTAATGTTCCTTGTTCCTCTTTTCTAACGGATTGTTTGCAATCTCGTTCTTCTCAGTTGTACTCTTTCTTTTAAATTGCTCAACCTCTCAAGGTTCTTTGGTTTCACACATTGGTCAAAGAAGCAACTTAGTTTTACCTCTTCTCCTCCTCTTTCGTTTTCCCTCCGGTGCCATCCTAGATCTCGGGACGAGATCCTCTCATAGTGGTGGAGTGTTGTAACGCCCCGGTTCCAATGCGCTAGGTGTCCGCCAGTTATTCGCCGTCATTGCCATGTCATTTGCTTGCGTATTGCACTTTGCCATGTCATCATTTGCATTTTATCATGTCATCATGTGCATTTCATTTTGCATACGTGTTCGTCTCATGCATCCGAGCATTTTCCCCGTTGTCCGTTTTGCAATCCGGCGCTCCTATGTCCCCCGGCGTCCCCTTCTTCTCTCTTGTTGTGAGCGGGTGTTAAACTTTCTCGGAATGGCCCGAGGTTTGTCAAGCGGCCTTGGTATAGCACCGGTAGACCGCCTGTCATGTTTCGTGCCATTTGGAGGTCGTTTGATACTCCAACGGTTAACCGGGTAACCGCAGAAGACTCTTTTGTTGCAGCCCAACACCCCTTCCAAAGTGGCCCAAAACCCAGCAAACTCCCCTCCATGCTCTCGGTCGTTCGATCACGATCGCGTGGCCGAAAACCGCACCTCATTTGGACTCTCCTAGCTCCCTCTACCTATAAATAGGTGCTCCTCCCCGATTTTTCGCGCAGATGAAACCCTAGCAACTTCCCACTCCGCCACGGACGTGTCCGCCCGCGCCGGACACGTCCACCGGACGCGCGTCACCCGACGAATCGGGCGCGACACGTCAGCGCTGGCCCCCTCCTCCCCGATCACGCGCGCCGCCCGTCGCGCCCGCGCGCTCCTCCGCGCCCGCCGCCGAAACTAAGCGAACCCGCCCATCCGCCGGCGAAGCGCCGCCGCCGCCCGAAACCTGCTCGCCCACCGCGCCTCCCGCCCGGCCTCGGCCCTCGCGCGGAAGCGCGCCCGTCGCCTCCGTCCGCCGCCGCTTCGCCTCCGCCGCCGACCCGCCGCCGTTTCGCTCGCGCCGCCGCCGCTTCATTGCTGTGCGCCGCGGTCGCCGCCGTCGCCTCCGCCGCGCGCGCCAGCGCTCCGCCTCCATTGCTCCGGCCGCCGCGCGCAGCGTCGGCCGCCGCCCGCCGCGCCGCCCGCCTCTCGCCTCCCCGACCGGATCCCGAACTCCGGCGGCCTTCCCCGGCCCAGATCCGCCATCTTCGGCCAACTCCGGCCGAACTCCGGCGAGCTCGCGCCCCCGCCTCGAAGTCCGTGCCACAGCCCCAGATCCAGATCCAAAAACTAGGTTGACCTCGATTTTCGTCCAAGTCCCTGAAATTTTACATTCTGGACCCATGTTCATGCCATCACATCTTTGCATCCGTACGTCCGGTTTGCACGTATAATATGTCAAATTGTTCGTCTCGACGAGTACATCATTTCATTCCATTGCATCATTTTCATTTGAGCTCATCTTGATGCCCGAGATGCTGTTGGAAAAGTGCTTCATGTTGTTAATCTGCTGAAACTGTTATAACTTGTTGTATTAACATTTTTGCCATGATTTATGTGTGCATCCTATGAGGTTGAGCTCTACATGATTGTTGAACTATGCCATGCCATCTTTCCAGAGGTGTTGACCTTGTATTTTTGTGAGTTGTGTGCTGAGTGTATCAAGCTTGTAAAGTAGGGTAGTTGCTGTTGCTGTTTTCCTGACAGATTCTGTTATATTTTGTTGCTATGTTAACATGCTTCCACTAATCATTCTATGCATAATATGGAGATGCTCTATAAACATGTTTTGATATACATGTCTTGCTCTATCCATTCATGCCATTGGTTGCAATTATAGCCTGCTGCAACATGTTCATTTCTTGCTCCAAATTTGCTTGAAAATGTTTCCTGACAGATTGTTTGCATGAGATTCAATTTTCACGAGGTCGTTGTAGTTGATCCGTGTATGCTATGACCTTGCTCTTGCCATGCTTAGCTTCATAAACATGCCTTCTTACTGTTGATTGACATGCCATGCCATGTATTGCTCTGTGGTGAGTGGTTCAAGCTCACGAGCATGCCTACTTATTGTTGTTCCTGCCATGTTTAAATCTGTAATATAATTTGCCATGTTTACATGGGTGCCATCATATTTTCTATGCCTTTTTGGCTCATGGTCAGTAAGGGTCTTTTGATATATGCTATTAGTAGATTCATTCCATGCCTTTGTTTGCCATGATAAGTTCCTGTAACATGTTGTTTTCTTGCTCTAAACATTGCAACCTGATGTTATTTCCTGATAAGTCTGAAATTGTTATTACTTGCAATATCTCCATGTCATTTTGAGCATGTTCTATTGATTTCTGGAGATAGCTCAGTGTTCATGTTTTGATAAGCTTTACGTGTACTTCATGCCCATGTCTTTTGTTATTATGTTGGGGTGCTGTAGCATATTGTTTTGATGCTTGTAAGATGCCTAGTTGCTGTTTTGGACATATTGTTGCTATGACTTGTATAGTGTGCATGTGTTGCCCCGTTGCTCCGTTTTGAGTGTGCTCTATATGAAACTTGCTTGATTTTGCATGTAGTTTCATATTACCTTGTTGCATCCTTGTTTTGAGGTGTTTGCTTGATGTTTGTGTGCATTTTGCATCAATGCCATGCTTATCTTGTTTTGCTCATATCTTCTAGGCCGTAGCTCCGAATCTAATGAACTTTATATGTAACTTGACTAGAATTTCGTGTAGATCCTCTTGGTGCATCTTAACTTGCTGTTTAACAACTTGAACATAAGGTTTATTCAGTTCTGGACCAATTTCGAAATTTGCATATGAGGACTTACCGGAATTGTTATATGTTGTTCCCGGCCTCATTTAAACTTGCCTTGATGTGTTCTTGTTTGCATCATCTCTTGCCATGAGTAGCTTCATGTAGCTTGGTCATGCATCATGCTTGTTGTGCATCATGCCTTGTTCATGTGTGGTGTGTTTACCTATGTTGTGTGCTTCTTCTTGTTAGTTCCCGTTTCGTTGCGATCGTGAGGATTTGTTCGTCTACGTTTGGTTTGGCTTCATCCGTTCATCTTCTTCATGGACTCGTTCTTCTTCCTTGCGGGATTTCAGGCAAGATGACCGCTACCCTGGATCTCACTACTATCATTGCTATGCTAGTTGCCTCGTTCTTTCGCTATGCTGCGCTACCTATTACCTGTTTGTCCAGCCATCCCATATTGCCATGAACCCCTAACCTTTGACACCTTTCCTATGCAAACCGTTGTTTGGCTATGTTACCGGTTTGCTCAGCCCCTCTTATAGCGTTGCTAGTTGCAGGTGAAGTTGAAGATTTCTCCATGGTGGACAGGATTTTGATTGGGATATCACAATATCTTTTATATTATTAATGCATCTATATACTTGGTAAAGGGTGGAAGGCTCGGCCTTATGCAGTGTTTTGTTCCACTCTTGCCGCCCTAGTTTCCGTCATACCGTGTTATGTTCCCGGATTTTGCGTCCCTTACGCGGTCGGGTGATTTATAGGACCCCCGACAGTTCGCTTTGAATAAAACTTGTCCAAAGAAGGCCCAACATTGACTTTTACCATTTGCCTCACCACCACCTACTTTTCCCTTGGGAGTCGCTCTCTCGAGGGTCATCTTTATTTTAGCCCCGGGCGTTGCTTGTCTAAGTGCTGGTCCAAACCGAAGCGATGTCCGGCGCCCACGGGCAACCAGGGTCTATGCCAACCCGACGTCTTGCTCATCCGGTGTGCCACGAGAACGAGATATGTGCAGCTCATATCGGGATTTGTCGGCACAGCGGGAGGCTTTGCTGGTCTTGTTTTACCATTGTCGAAATGTCTTGATGTACCGGGATTCCGAGACTGATCGGGTCTTCCTGGGTGAAGGTCTATTCATTCGATGATCGCGAGAGCTTGTCATGGGCTAAGTTGGGACACCCTGCGGGTTTAAACTTTCGAGAGCCGTGCCAGCGGTTATGTGGCAGATGGGAATTTGTTAATGTCCGGTTGTAGACAACTTGACACTTGATCCAATTTAAACGCATCAACCGAGTGTGTAGCCGTGATGGTCTCTTCTCGGTGAGTCCGGAAGTGAACACGGTTTCTGGGTTATGTTTGACGTAAGTAGGTGTTCAGGATCACCTCTTGATCATTGCTAGCTTCACGACCGTTCCGCTTGTTCTCTTCTCGCTCTTCTTTGCGTATGTTAGCCACCATATCATGCTTAGCCGCTGCTGCAACCTTACCACTTTACCCCTTCCTTACCCTTTAAGCTTTGCTAGTCTTGATACCCATGGTAATGGGATTGCTGAGTCCTCGTGGCTCACCAGATACTTCCAAAACCAGTTTGCAGGTGCCTATGTTACCGAACAGGTGACGCAACCAAGCTCAAGGAGGAGCTCGATGAAGATCTTGCCCTTTGTGTTGTTTCGTTCTAGTTGATCAGTAGTGGAGCCCAGTTGGGGTCGATCGGGGACCTTTGTCGCATTTGGGGTTCTTCTTTATTTTGGTTCCGTAGTCGGACCTTGATTGTATTTGGATGATGTAATGCTTTATTCATGTAATTGTGTGAAGTGGCGATTGTAAGCCAACTATGTATCTTTTTCCCTTATGTAATACATGGGTTGTGTGAAGATTACCTCACTTGCGACATTGCTTTCAATGCGGTTATGCCTCTAAGTCGTGCTTCGACCCGTGGGAGATATAGCCGTATCGAGGGCGTTATACGTTCTCAACAGGTTCCTCGTTCACGTACTCGTCTCCCGGCTCTACCCAAAGCAAGAACGCAAGCAACGGAACCACAATCAAACAAGGAACAATGCACAAGCAATATGATACAAAACATGACATGCGATGCGAGATGTGATATGCAATGCATATGTGTGCTCCGGAAGGAAAATGATGAACCGGGCATCAACTTGGCAAACCAAGTATGCCGCTAGAAAGATGAGATGATTTCGGTTGAAATCGATATAAAGATCACGGAATCGGATGCACGGTTTGCAAATGACAAGCAAAACAAGAATGCGCAAATATCGTTTAACGACCTGAAGCTACTTAGCACGCAACAAGAAACTATGCTACTGACACCCCAACATAAAAACAAAGCATATGGCAGCGATCTACGGAGATGCTTAACAAAAGAGGAACAACGAGCTACGGCTAAATCACATCATAACATGTTCAAACAAGCATGGTGAAAGTGCAAAAAATATCAGGTTCACAGACTTAGTGAACATACTAACATGCCAGAATTAACATCGAGGAAGGCATGTTTAGAGCAAGCAAAAAACATGCTACAGGAACTTATAATAGCAAAACAAGGCATGACATGATTCTACTCAAAGCCTAGATCAATAGTCCCTTATCTGACCATAAGCCAAAAGGACTCTAAGAAATGATGGCACCCATGTAAACATAGCAAGTTTTATTACGGATCTCGGACTTAGCGTAAAAACTGGACATGGCAAAACAGATTCAACATGGCATCTTCGTGAGCTCGATGCACTCACTACAGAGCATCTCGTGATAAACTAAGCATACACCCATCAAGAAGACATGGCATAGAAGCTATACATGGCAAGAACAACATCATAGCATACACGGATCAACTACAACGACCTCGTGAAAATTGAATCTCATGCAAACAATCTGCCAGGAAACATTGTCAAGCAAAAGTAGAGCATGAAAATGACATGCTATGCTACTCCATAAATGCAAACAAAGGCATGGATGGATAGAGCACATCCATATGTTCAAAACACCCTTACTGATCATGCTCAAAAAGGGCATAGATCTCTCTGTAACAACATGAACATATGGCATAAAAATAACAATGAGGACAAGACTTAGTGAAAACACTAAGTTCTGAAATCAACAACATCATCATCCCTACTTTGCATGCTTGTTCTAGTCACCACATAACTCACAAAAATACATGGCATACACCCCTGGAAAGATGGCATGGCATAGTTCAACACACATGTAGGGCTCAAGTTCATAAGGTGCACACATTAATCATGGCAAAAATGATAAAAGTGCAAGTTCTGTTAAGAAACAAAAACTAACAATCTGAAGCCCTCTTCCAATAGCATTTCGGGCATCAAGATGAGCTCAAATGCAAATGATACAATGGAATGAAATGATGTACTCTTCGGGGCGAACAATTTGATATATTATACGCCCAAAATGGAGCCACGGGTGCAGAGATGTGATGCGTCGAAAATGCAAGAAAATTAATGCAGAAAAGGACTTAGTGGATTCGGGGGTCGGGGAAAAAGTCAACCGTGGAGTTTGTCTGGATCGGATCTGGACGGAGTTGCGCTCGAGGTTCGCCGGAGTCGGGGTCTCCGGAGCGCTCGGGCCGGAGGAGAACGAGCCGGGGGCGCCGGAGGGAAGGAGGACGAGGCCGGGGCGACGCTGCCCGGCCGGATCCTCGCCGAGGGCGGGACCGCGGCGTCGGCCTCAGGGAGTGGGCGTGGCAAGGCGTCGCCTGGGACGGGGTGGCCTTGGTGGTGGTGGTGGTCCAGCCTTGGCAGAGGCGGCAAGGCAGCGGCGGGCGGTCATGTGAGGGAATGGGCCGGAGGCGGGCAGGCGGCATGTGCATGATGGCGAGGCAAGCGGCCGGGAGCCAGCCATGGGCCGTGGCGGGCTGGCGAGCTTGGGCGGTGGCGGCGGTGGCGGCGCCACGTGGCAGCCAGCAGTGGCAGGCGCGGCGGACGCGTCCGTCCGATCCGGACGTGTCCGGCAGCGGAGAGGGATTTGCTAGGGTTTGCCGTGAATTGGGGAGGGATCTATATATAGGCATAGAGGGGGCTAGGAGAGTCCAAATGGGGTGCGGTTTTCGCCCACACGATCGTGATCGAACGACCGAGAGCATGGAGGTGACTTAGATGGATTATTGGGCTGTTTTGGAGGGTTGTTGGGCTGCAACTTAAAAGAGGCCTTCGCGAGAGTGCGGTTAACCGTTGGTGTACCAAACGAACTCCAAATGACCCGAAACTTGACAGGTGGTCTACCGGTGCTATACCAGGGCCACTTGACAAGGCTCGGTCCATTCCGAGAATGTTCAACACCCGCACGCGGAAAAATGTAAAAGGGGAACATAGGAGTGCCGGATTGCAAAACAGACAACGGGGAAAAAGCTCGGATTCATGAGATGAACACGTATGCGAATGAGATGCACATGATGACATGATGTGAGATGCATGACATGGACAAAATGCAAAACGAAAACAAATCCCAACCACGGAGGGAATATCATAGCACATATCCGAAAATGGCAAGAGTTGGAGTTACAAATATGGAAAGATACATCTGGGGTGTTACAACACTCCACCACTACAAGAGGATCTCGTCCGAGATCTAGGACTGAAAGAACTCCGGATATTCGAACGGAGGTGATCCTCGCGCCCGGTGGCTTCTCGGTCGGAATGGTGTGACCACTTTACTTTCGTGAATTTGATTGACTTGTTGCGAGTCTTGCGCTCGGTTTCTTCAAGAATAGCAACGGGTGCTCATGATAAAGAGATCTTCTTGGAGGTCAATTTCTTCAAAGTTGATAGTGCGCTCAGAATCTTGAAGCACTTGCGGAGCTGTGACACGTGAAACACATCGCACGTTTGCAAAGTTGGATGGAAGCTCAAGTTGATAGGCGAGATCGCCTCTTTTGCCAATGATCTTGAAAGGACCCACGTATCTAGGGGCAAGCTTCCCTTTGATACCGGGCGGCGAGTGCCTTTCATTGGAGACGCGGAGGTAGACATGGTCTCGATTTCAAAAGCCACATCACGGTGCTTAATAGCCCTTACAGGCGCGATTGCGGCTTTGAGATTCTCACGAATGACTTTGCTCATTTCTTGACTTCGTGATCAAGTCGTTGCCAAGGAGTTGGCGTTCACTGTCTCGGACCAATTGAGAGGAGTACGACACTTTACGCCATAGAGAATTTCGAATGGGGCCTTGCCCGAACTCGCTTGGAAGATGTTGTTGTAGGAGAACTAGGCATATGGAAGACAATCTTCCCACTTCATGCCAAAAGAAATGACACAAGCCCTGAGCATATCTTCAAGGGTTTGATTGACTCGCTCGACTTGGCCACTAGTTTGAGGATGGAAAGCTGTGCTGAAACGAATGTTGGTGCCCATGGCCGTCTGAAAGGAGTCCCAGAACTTAGAAGTGAAGATGCTTCCACGGTCTGAAGAGATTAATTGTGGAATACCGTGCAAGGAGACAATTCTGGAGGTGTATAGCTCTGCCAGCTGAGCTGCTGTGATAGATTCTTTAACAGGAAGAAAATGAGCCACTTTAGTAAGCTTGTCAATGACAACGAAGATAGCATCATTTCCACGCTTGGACTTAGGAAATCCAGTCACGTAGTCCATCTCGATATGATCAAATTTCCATTCCGAAATAGCAAGAGGTTGGAGGAGACCAGCTAGTCTTTGGTGTTCTGCTTTCACCCTTCTGCAGACATCACATTCATTCACGAATTGAGCAATTTCTCGCTTCATTCGAGTCCACCAATATGACTGCTTGAGGTCATGGTACATCTTCGTACTTCCAGGATAAATGGATAGGAGGGAATTGTGTGCCTCATTCATGATGACTTTTCTCAGATCGCCTTTAGGAACCACAATACGATCCTCGAAGAAAAGAGTGTCTTTGTCATCCAAGCGATAGCACTTGTATTTGGAAATGCCCTTGTCAATACCACGTTTCACCTTCTTCACCATGGCATCTAGGAGTTGTGCCTCACGAATTTGATCTTCCAAAGTAGGAGAGACTATGAGGTTGGCAATAAAGCCTTGAGGAACAACTTGAAGATTCAGCTTGCGGAAAGCTTCACAAAGATCCGGTTGGAATGGCTTGAGAATTAGACTGTTGCAATAAGCCTTTCTGCTCAAGGCATCTGCAATCACATTCGCCTTGCCAGTAGTGTATTCAATACTTGGATTGTACTCTTGAATCATTTCGACCCATCGAGTTTGCCTGAGGTTGAGGTTTGGTTGAGTGAAGATATACTTGAGACTCTTGTGATCGGTGAAAATGTCCACTTTCCTTCCCAACAAGAGATGTCTCCATGTTATCAATGCATGGACAATCGCCGCCAACTCAAGATCGTGAGTGGGGTAGTTCTTTTGTTGGGCTTCAACCGACGAGAGGTATAGGCCACAACCTTCTTCTCTTGCATTAACACAGACCGAGACCTTGCAAGGAAGCATCACGAGAAAACTTGAATGGCTTGGATTCATCAGGAGGAGTCAAGACAGGAGCTGTTACTAGCTTCTCTTTGAGGGTATTGAAAGCGACATCACACTCAGGCGTCCAGACATACTTGACATGTTTCTGGAGGAGGTTGGAAAGAGGCTTTGCAATCTTAGAGAAATTCTCACCGAATCTTCGGCAATAGCTTGCAAGACCGAGAAAACTGCGGAGCTGCTTGACATTCTGAGGAGGTTCCCAATTCAAAACTGAAGACACCTTCTCGGGATTAACAGCGATGCCCTTGGCGGAGATGATGTGACCAAGATAAAGAACTTCATCAAGCGAACTCACATTTGGAAAACTTCAGATAGAATTGATGCTCTCGAGCTTGTCGAGCACCAATCGCAAATGTTTGGCATGATCACGCTTGTTCTTGGAAGACCAAAATATCATCGAGATACACCAAGACGAAATCATTGGTGTAGGGTTGAAGATAAAGTTCATCATGCGAGAGAAAGTTGGAGGAGCATTGACAAGGCTGAAAGACATGACGGTATATTCATAAGAACCATAGCTTGTTCGAATCTTTGTCTTGGGAATATCTTGTTCACGAATGCGAATCTGATGATAACCCATACGAAGGTCAAGCTTGGAGAATACTTTAGCACCTTTGAGTTGCTCGAAAAGCTCATTGATGTTGGGAAGTGGATACTTGTTCTTGATTGTCTTCTTGTTCAATGGACGGTGTCGGCGCAAAGTCGGTCCGTGCCATCCTTCTTCTGGACAAAAAGAACTCCAACACCCCATGGAGATGAACTCGGTCTGATCAAACCCAGACGCTCTTGTTCATCGAGCTGCTTCTTCAATTCTTTCAGCTCCTTGGGTCCAAGCTTGTAAGGGCGCTTGCAAGCGGGTTGATGCGGGCTCAAGATCAATAACGAATTCGGTGGCCGATGAGGAGGCATACCGGAAGCTCTTCGGAAAGACATCTTGGTACTCACAAGCGATGGAATCGAGAGATAGCATCAATTCGCCCTTCTCATTGAGAGAAAACAACCGGATGGTTTCATCACGAGCGGCATAGATGATAACATCCTCGGAAGGGTATGTCAATTGAATCATGCAGCAGCATAATCAAGCCGAGCCTTGTCTTTGAAAGCCATCCATCCCAAGAATTAGATCAATATCCGAGTCACCAAGAACAATTGAGAAGACAGAAATCTATAGTCTCCCATCTTGATACCGACATTCGAACCATCATGCTAGAGCTCAAGCGCTTAGCGGAGAAATAACTTGCATAGCTTTAGGTAATTCCACCGTGTCAAAGCGTAGCCGATGCAAAAGGATATGACATGAAAGAATGCGATGCACCAATATCAAATAAGACTTTTGCGGGAATATCATTAAGCGAGAGATTACCCATTATCACATCTGAAGAATCCTCTGCTGAGCTGCATTCATCATATTCACCTTTGCATGCTTGGATTATGCTTGACCTTGCATTGCTTGAAGATCTCACGGAGGAGGAGGCGGAAGGCGCCTTTGGTTATGGCATTTGTTAGCATAGTGACCCTTCTGCTGGCACTTGTTGCAGGTCACCTCCGAGAGCGGACGGTGATAAGGAGCATTTGACCTTGGAGCTTGAGGTGAGACTTGTTCAGTAGCTTGGGTTGGGTGGGTGGGAAGATCCACGACCACCTAAGTTCTTCTGGCGATAAGGTGGACGGAACGGAGGAGGAGGAAGGTAGAACTTTTGCTGCTTAGCGGCCTTTGAGAGGAAGAAGACTGAATCGCATCCCCGATTCTCTTCTTTGAAGCCTCACACTTGAGCTGAGCACCTTCTTGCTTGAGGGCCATATTGTAGAATTGATCAAACTGAGTAGGCTCAATAAGAACAAGAGCTAGCTGCAGATCCTCTCTAAGGCCACCTCTGAAGCGATAGATCATAGTCTTTTCGTCAGAGCGTCTTGTTTAGCGAAGCGAAGCAAGTTTCTGGCTGTATGTTGTATTCGTACATCGACATGTTTCCTTGCTTGAGATTGCGGAACTCCTCACGCTTGCTCTCAACAACTTTGGTAGGAATGTGGTGAGATTTAAAGTCCCGACAGAAATCAGTCCAAGTAATCACTTGACCACCTCTGGAATCCTTGTATTGCTGGAACCAATCAGCTGCCTTGTAACGCCCCGAGACCGATGTGCCAGTTATTCGCCGTCGTTGCCATGTCATTTGCTTGCGTGTTGCATTTGCCATGTCATCATCTGCATTTTATCATGTCATCATATGCATTTCATATCATGTCATCATGCGCATCGCATTGGCATACGTGTTCGTCTCATGCATCCGAGCATTTTCCCCGTTGTCCGTTTTGCAATCCGGCGCTCCTATGTCATCCAGCGTCCCCTTCTTGTCTCATTTCGTGTGTGGGTACTAAACTTTCTCGGAATGGCCCGAAGTTTGCCAAGCGGCCTTGGTATAGCACCGGTAGACCGCCTGTCAAGCTTCGTGCCATTTGGAGGTCGTTTGGTACTCCAACGGTTAACCGGGTAACCGTAAAGCCCTCTTTGAGTTGCAGCCCAACACCCCTTCCAAACTGGCCCAAAACCCACCTAACTCCACTCCATGCTCTCGGTCGTTCGATCACGATCGCGTGGCCGAAAACCGCTCCTCATTTGGACGCTCCTAGCTCCCTCTACCTATAAATATGTGGCCTCCCCCGAAATCCCGGGCCTAACCCTAGCTTCTTCCTCCTCCCGCCGACGGACACGTCCGCCCGCCGACGGACATGTCCGGCCACCGCCCCCGCGCCGAATCTCGACGTGCCACGTGTCCGCCGCCGCCTCCTGCCGTCGCGGGCCCGCTGAGCCCATCTGAGGCCAGCAGGGCCAGATCCGCGCCGCCGCCAGCCCATGGCGCGCGCCGCCGCCGCGCCGCTGTCGCCTCGTCGCCGGCGGCCGCCCAGTCGCCTCCGCCACCAATCTCCAGCCCGCCGCCAGCCGCCCGCGCCCGCCAGCGCCCGGCTAGGTCGCCGCCGCCGCCCGCGTCCTCGCGCCTCCGAACCCCCGCATTGCCCATTGAGGCGCGCCGCGCGCCGGAGGCCGCGCCCCCGGCCTCCCCAACCGCCGTCGACCTCCGCTCCAGCAGGCCGCGCCGCGCCCGCCCGGCCACCGCCGTCCGCCGCCGCGGCGACTCCGTGCCGCGCCGGCCTCGCCGAGCGCGCGCCTCGCCTCCCTCGTCGCCGGCACCGCCCTCCTCGCCGGAGTTCGCGGAAGCTCGCCAGAGCTCCGTTCCGGCCGGATCCACCCCGGGTGGATGAGATCCACCGGGAGATGATCCAAACGGCCCCGTCCCTGCCCTGGATCTCCTCGTCCCGCACGCCTCCGTCCCGGTTGACTTTTCCCCGCGAGGTTGAAATTCTTCTAAGTCCCCAGTTTCCGTAATTTCATGCCATTTTCATCGCATCACATCTCTGCATCTGTAGCTCCGTTTCGTGCGTATAATATGTCAAATTGTTCGCCTCGACGAGTACATCATTTCATTCTATTGCATCATTTTCATTTGGGATCATCTTGATGCCCGAAATGCTGTTGGAAGAGTGCATGTTGATGTTAATCTGCTGAAACTGTTATAACTTGCTGTTTTCTCATTTTTGCCATGATTGATGTGTGCATCCTATGAGTATGAGCTCTACATGAATGTTGAACTATGCCATGCCATCTTTCCAGAGGTGTTGACCTTGTATTTTTGTGAGTTGTGTGCTGAGTGTATCAAGCTTGTAAAGTAAAGTAGTTGCTGTTGCTGTTTTCCTGACGGATTCTGTTATATTTTGATGCCATGTTAACATGCTTCTACTAATCATTCTATGCATAATCTGGAGATGCTCTATAAACATGTTTTGATATACATGTCATGCTCTATCCATTAATGCCCTTGGTTGCAATTATAGACTGCTGGAACGTGTTCATTTCTTGCTCCAAAGTTGCTTGAAAATGTTTCCTGACAGATTGTTTGCATGAGAGTCAATTTTCACGGGGTCGTTGTAGTTGATACGTATATGCTATGACCTTGCTCTTGCCATGCTTAGATTCATAAACATGCCTTCTTACTGTTGGTTGCCTTTCCATGCCATGTATTTCTCTGTGGTGAGTGGTTCGAGCTCACGAACATGCCTACTTATTGTTGTTCCTGCCATGTTTGAATCTATAATATAACTTGCCATGTTTACATGGGTGCCATCATATTTTCCGTGCCTTTTTGGCTTATGGTCAGTAAGGGTATTTTGATATATGCTATTAGTAGATTCATGCCATGCCTTTTTTGCCATGATATGTTCCTGTAACATGTTGTTTGATAGCTCTAAACATTGCAACCTGATGTTATTTCTGCTAAAGTCTGAAACTGTTATTATTTGCAATATCTCCATGTGTTTTTGAGCATGTTCTAGTTGTTTCTGAAGATAGCTCAGTGTTCATGTTTTGTTATGCTTTACGTGTACTTCATGCCCATGCCTTTTGTTATTATGTTGGGGTGCTGTAGCTTGTTGTTTTGATGCTTGCAAGATGCCTAGTTGCTGTTTTGGACAGATTGTTGCTATGACTTGTATAGTGTGCATGTGTTGCCCCGTTGCTCCGTTTTGAGTGTGCTCTATATGAAACTTGCTTGTTTTTGCATGTAGTTCCATATTACCATGTTGCATCCTTGTTTGGGGTGTTTGCTTGATGTTTGGGTGCATTTTGCATCAATGCCATGTTTAACTTGTTTTGCTCATATCTTCTAGCCCGTAGCTCCGAATCTAATGAACTTTATATGTAACTTGACTAGAATTTCGTGTAGATCATCTTGGTGCATCTTAACTTGCTGTTTAACAACTTCAACATAATGTTAATTCAGTTCTGGACCAATTTCGAAATTTGCATATGAGGACTTACCGGAATTGTTATATGTTGTTTCCGGCCTCATTTAAACTTGTCTTGATGTGTTGCTCTTGTATGCATCATCTCTTGCCATGAGTAGCTTCATGTAGGCTTTGTCATGCATCATGCTTGTTGTGCGTCATGTATTGTTCATGTGTGGTGTGTTTACCATGTTGTGTGCTTCTTCTCGATAGTTCCGTTTAGTTATGATCGTGAGGATGCATTAAATCTGCGTGTGGTTCGTCTTCGTGGTTTCATCTTCTTCATGGACTCGTTCTTCTTCCTTGCGGGATTTCAGGCAAGATGACCGCTACCCTGGATCTCACTACTATCATTGCTATGCTAGTTGCCTCGTTCTTTCGCTATGCTGCGCTACCTATTACCTGTTTGTCCAGCCATCCCATATTTCCATGAACCTCTAACTTTTGACACCATTTCTAGCAAACCGTTGTTTGGCTATGTTCCCGCTTTTGCTCAGCCCCTCTTATAGCGTTGCTAGCTGCAGGTGAAGTTGAAGATTTCTCCATGGTGGACAGGATTTTGGTAGGGATATCAAAATATCTCTTATATTATTAATGCATCTATATATTTGGTAAAGGGTGGAAGGCTCGACCTTATGCCTGGTGTTTTGTTCCACTCTTGCCGCCCTAGTTTCCGTCATACCGGTGTTATGTTCCCGGATTTTGCGTTCCTAACGCGGTCGGGTGATTTATGGGACCCCCCTGACAGTTCGCTTTGAATAAAACTCCTCCAGCAAGGCCCAACCTTGGTTTTACCATTTGCCTCACCTAGCCCTTTTTCCCTTGGGAGTCACGCTCTCGAGGGTCATCTTATTTTACCCCCGGGCGGTGCTCGTCGTGAGTGTTGGTCCAAACCGTCACCGCCGGTGTACACGAGGGCAACTCTGGGCTGGCCTACGGAAGTTTGGACAATCCGGTGTGCCACGAGAGCGAGATATGTGCAGCTCCTATCGGATTTGTCGGCACATTCGGGCGGCTTTGCTGGTCTTGTTTTACCATTGTCGAAATGTCTTGATGTACCGGATTCGAGACTGATCGGGTCTTCCTGGGTGAAGGTCTATTCCTTCGATGATCGCGAGAGCTTGTCATGGGCTAAGTTGGGACACCCCTGCAGGGTATAAACTTTCGAGAGCCGTGCCCGCGGTTATGTGGCAGATTGGAATTTGTTAATGTCCAGTTGTAGACAACTTGACACCAGATCCGAATTAAAACGCATCAACCGAGTGTGTAGCCGTGATGGTCTCTTCTCGGCGGAGTCCGGGAAGTGAACACGGTTTCTGTGTTATGTCTGACGTAAGTAGGTGTTCAGGATCACCTCTTGATCATTGCTAGTTGACGACCGTTCCGCTTGATCTCTTCTCGCTCTTATTTGCGTTGGTTAGCCACCATATCTTGCTTAGTCGCTGCTGCAATCTCACCACTTTACCCCTTCCTTTCCCATTAAGCTTTGCTAGTCTTGATACCCATGGTAATGGGATTCTGAGTCCTCGTGACTCACGGATACTTCAAAACCAGTTTGCGGTGCCTATGTTACCGAAAGGGTGGCGCAATCAAGCTCAAGGAGGAGCTCGATGAAGATCTTGCCCTTTGTGTTGTTTCGTTCTAGTTGATCGGTAGTGGAGCCCAGTTAGGGCGATCGAGGACCTTTTGTCGCATTTGGGGTTCTTCTTTTATTTTGGTTCCGTAGTCGGACCTTGATTGTATCTGGTTGATGTAATGCTTTATTCATGTATTTGTGTGAAGTGGCGATTGTAAGCCAACTATGTATCTCTTTCCTTATGTACTACATGGGTTGTGTGAAGATTACCTCACTTGCGACATTGCTTTCAATGCGGTTATGCCTCTAAGTCGTTGCCCGACACGTGGGAGATATAGCCGCATCGAGGCGATATAAGTTGGTAATCGAGCCTTCCCGACCTTAGGAGCCCCACCGCTTGATCGCTTTTAGCGGCGAGTTGTGTCTAGAAAAATGTTTTGAGTCATTTAGGATTATATATCGGAGAGTTAGAATTCTTTTTACTCCTCGGTCCTTAAATCGCTCTGGTGAGGTCTCCGACGTAGAGTTTTGACTCTTCTCTTCTCAAATTTCACTAAATTTTTTTAGGATCACGCTGGTATCTTAGAATCGTTCGATGGTTTTATGGTGACAACATTGTCTTGGTGCCTCCCGTCGTGAGGGTTTTTTAGTGGAGGTGTCCGGGAGTTAAGCTACGAGGTGTTGTCGTCATAATTTTATCGTTGCAGTTCTGGAATACCGAGTTTAGTCGTCGACATCGAAAATCTCTTTTATGCAGTTGTTGGTGAGATAACCCGCTAACTTGAGATCGAGGTGAGTACGGAGTATTGCCATGACTCGTATAACGGATGCTTTTCGAAGGTTGAGGTAAACGATTTCCGAAGGTTTCTTGGTTATGTGTTGACGGATGGATACAGCTTGGATGTAGGTATTGTTAGTTTGGGTGAGATATATTGCTTCCCCTGTATCCCCAACACCAGATTGCATAACCAGAAAGTTTCGGGAGTTTTATAGGTGGGAATTCAAGTAGCTCCTAGAATATCTTTTCGACAGATGCATGATATGGGATTGGGTAAATCTCTATCATATCTATTTGTTCCGGCTTATTCTGCAGCCAATCCTTTGTTTTGTTTTATTGTGGTATTCGAGTTGCTTCGAAGTCAAATGTTGAATCCATACCTTTCCTAAATGGTGTTCTCATATTGCTATGTGAATACCAATCCTTCTCGTCAATTGAGATTGTCATGTCAATCCTTTTTCAACCGGCGTGTTTTCTCTTCAAGTGGATCCGATCACTTCAACATCAGCAAGACCAATTATCATTTCTTCTCAACGGTGTTTGTTTCATCCGTCTCCAAGTTGCCTTTGTTTTATCCCGCCCACCCACCCTTTTTCCTCAAGGGCTAAGATTTCTTTATCAAGTATCCATTTATTCATGTGAAGTCTCTTCATTCTTTTCAATCAATGTTCTTATCCGGTGTTTTCCCATGAAGATGCTCACGAGCTTCAAGTTCATCATCCTTCGTTGTTTTTAATTGTCCGGTGGATCCATATCAAGCTTTCGATATTCATCATATTCCTTTCCTCGTTTCTAATGCTTTTTAATATCGGTGCACCTCTTAATCTTTCACTTCTCGTTATTCATTTGTTCTGGAGTACTGAAGATATCTTGGAAGATTTGTGTTTCCATTCTTAATCCGTTCAAGCCATTTGGAGATTGTTATCTCATTCAAGCCATTTAATTCAACCGGTGCAACATCTCTTTTAAATCTTTTCAACGGTGTTCTTTTGAGTGGGCCCTAACCCACAGGTCTTTTCCCAGGATCTTACCTGACTCTTCTAATTATTCCAGAGCTATTCCCAAATTCTTTTCAGAGTTTGACGTAAGAATGAATTATCATCAGTCAAATGCCTTCTTCAAGATCGATTTCAAATTATTTTCCTTGTTGGCTCTACCTCTTTGTTTTTCATTCTACCGGAGTATCTCCACAATTCATGGTGGTTCTCATTTTCATTCTCAACATGTGAAGACCGAAGAAGGATTTCTCTTTAATCTTGCTCTATTCTCTTCAAGATTCATGGTGCTAGCTTGTTGCCATCCTCTCATAATTGTTTTCGATTGTGGGAATCTTTTTAACCCATCCGGAGAATTTCGTGAGTTCTTTCCATTTTATTCCTATGAAGGCCATCCTTTTTTCGGGTTTATTCATTCTCAGCTTTTAGCTCTCCTTCTCCATATTCTACCGGTGCATCATTCAAGTTTTCTCTAATAAACTCATGATCTCTTCGTCCACTTGTATCTAAATCCCCTCAAGTATCTTCATTCTTTCCGGCGAATTGTGCCTACTTCGATCATTTTCAATTCTTACGGTGGTTCTTTCAAGATCTCTCTTCCTTGTTCATCATATCAAATCATTTGTTGTTCCAATCCTACCGGTGGTTCATTGAAGACCTTCTCAAGTTTTGATATATCTCTTTTAATCCTTTCTACGAGAATAAGTAGTATGTCAAATCCATTGCTTGTCGTCAATTTAATTTGATGAAGGATAAGCATACAATAAATCTTATTCTTATTTCCTCGAGGTGATTCAATTCTTTTCTTCCGGAGTTTGTTCAGGATGAAGTAATTCTCGGCTCTAGTGTTTCATCTTTTCTTGTCCGGAGTTCCAAGTTTTCCGCATTATCGTCGCGAAGCTCCTTCTAAATCATTGCAAGGATTCACCTTGTGTTTTCAACTTCTCTTTCTTTGTATCATCCTTTCTTTACCGGAGTTCTTCATGGAGGCTCTACATGGTGATTCGTCAAGGATTCCTTTCATTCTCGATTTGTTCTTCAAGTTTTCTCTTGAAGTTATGATCCGCCAAGCTATACTCAAAATTAAACAGGGTGCCCAACACTTGTTTTGTTTTGAGGAGTTCAAGCATTCTTCATCTTGCATTCCAAAGTGCAATTCCTTCTACCTTATCTTTTGAGATGGTGTTATGTCATTCTTGAATATTTGAGTTCGTGTTTCATGATTCACATGTTGTCAAGAATGAGGTATTTTTAAATCCATCAATCTCTTCTCTAGAGTTATCTTGGTATAGATTTCACCTAAAGCCTTCCCTAAGGAATGTTGCTATTGTGGTGCTTATCAATGATCCAATTTTCTCCTGCTCATCTCGATGAAGTAGTTTTTCATCTCTTTGGTGCTCTCAATCAAATCAATGGTTTCCATTTGTGGCCGGTTGTCACCTCATAGTCTCGAGATGTTTGCCATAAGCCCACAACAAGCTTGTGCTTTTCGTTGTCGATTTTCCAACAACTCCGTTCAATTCTTATTTGCAAGGATGCTTTCCAAGCTCATTTGTGGCAGAAGTTGGCATTTTCTGCTCCATTCTTTTATTCCAATGGTCTATCTTCTATTCTTTCGTTACGGAGGCATTGTGATGCTGCTCTCTTCACTCATCATCATCGATTGTGAGGATCATGATCTTTTCTTGCTTATCCTTTTAACCGGTGTGTTGTATCATCTCTTCAAGTGCTTTTCATCTCCTCAAGTTTTCCTTCTTCTTTCAGTCGGAGTGCTACCCAAGTTATATCAATCTTACCCCTTCTCAATCTAGTCTTAACAGGAGTGGTTTCAATACCTATCTTATCACTAAACCTCTTGGTTCTCGTTGTATCCCTTGCTCCTCTTTTCTAACGGAGTGTTTTCAACTTTGCTCATCTTCGTTATTTTCTTCCTTTCATTTTGCTCAACCTCTCAAGGTTCATGGTTTCACTCGTTCGTCAAAGAAGCAACTTAGTTTTACCTTTTCTCTTCCTCTTCCATTTTCCCTCCGGTGCCATTCTAGATCTCGGGACGAGATCCTTTCGTAGTGGTGGAGTGTTGTAACGCCCCGAGACCGATGTGCCAGTTGTCCGCCAGTTATTCGCCGTCGTTGCCATGTCATTTGCTTGCGTGTTGCATTTGCCATGTCATCATCTGCATTTTATCATGTCATCATATGCATTTCATATCATGTCATCATGCGCATCACATTGGCATACGTGTTCGTCTCATGCATCCGAGCATTTTCCCCGTTGTCCGTTTTGCAATCCGGCGCTCCTATGTCATCCAGCGTCCCCTTCTTGTCCCCTTTCGTGTGTGCGTATTAAACTTTCTCGGAATGGCCCGAAGTTTGCCAAGCGGCCTTAGTATAGCACCGGTAGACCGCCTGTCAAGTTTCGTGCCATTTGGAGGTCGTTTGGTACTCCAACGGTTAACCGGGTAACCGTAAAGCCCTCTTTGAGTTGCAGCCTAACACCCCTTCCAAACTGGCCCAAAACCCACCTAACTCCACTCCATGCTCTCGGTCGTTCGATCACGATCGCGTGGCCGAAAACCGCTCCTCATTTGGACGCTCCTAACTCCCTCTACCTATAAATATGTGGCCTCCCCCGAAATCCCGGGTCTAACCCTAGCTTCTTCCTCCTCCCGCCGACGGACACGTCCGCCCGCCGACGGACATGTCCGCCACCGCCCGTGCGAATCTCGGCGTGCCGCGTGTCGCCGCCGCCTCCTGCCGCTGCTGAACCGCTGAAACCATCTGAGGCCAGCATGGCCCAGATCCGCCGCCGCCCGCCAGCATGGACGCCGCCGCCATGCCGTCGCCTCGTCGCCGCGGCGATCGCCTTGAAGTCGCCGGCGACCGCCTGAATCGCCTCGCCGCCGATCTCCAGCCCGCCGCCTGGCGCGCCGCGCCCACGCCGGCTGGTCGCCGCGCCGCCCCGCGTCCCGGCGCCTCCGAGCTCCAGCCGCCGCCGCCGAGGCGCTTCGCGCCGCCGCCCGAGGCGCGCTGCCGGCCTCCCCAACCGCCGTCGACATCCGCTCCCCCTGCCGCGCCAGCATCCGCCTGCCACCGCCCGTCCGCCGCCGCGAGCGACCCAGCGCCGTGCCGGCCTCGCCGGGCCGCCGCCTCGCCTCCTCGTCGCGGCGCGCCCTCCTCGCCGGAGTTCGCGGGCTTCGCGGAGCTCCGTTCCGGCCGAATCCACCCCGGGTGGATGAGATCCACCGGGAGATGATCCAAACGGCCCTGTCCCTGCCCTGGATCTCCCCGTCCCGCACGCCTCCGTCCCGGTTGACTTTTCCCCGCGAGGTTGAAATTCTTCTAAGTCCCCAGTTTCTGTAATTTCATGCCATTTTCATCGCATCACATCTCTGCATCCGTAGCTCCGTTTCGTGTGTATATTATGTCAAATTGTTCGCCTCGACGAGTACATCATTTCATTCCATTGCATCATTTTCATTTGAGATCATCTTGATGCCCGAAATGCTGTTGGAAGAGTGCATGTTGATGTTAATCTGCTGAAACTATTATAACTTGCTGTTTTCTCATTTTTGCCATGATTGATGTGTGCATCCTATGAGTATGAGCTCTACATGAATGTTGAACTATGCCATGCCATCTTTCCAGAGGTGTTGACCTTGTATTTTTGTGAGTTGTGTGCTGAGTGTATCAAGCTTGTAAAGTAGGGTAGTTGCTGTTGCTGTTTTCCTGACAGATTCTGTTATATTTTGATGCCATGTTAACATGCTTCTACTAATCATTCTATGCATAATCTGGAGATGCTCTATAAACATGTTTTGATATAAATGTCATGATCTATCCATTCATGCCCTTGGTTGCTATTATAGCCTGCTGGAACATGTTCATTTCTTGCTCCAAAGTTGCTTGAAAATGTTTCCTTACAGATTGTTTGCATAAGAGTCAATTTTCACGGGGTCGTTGTAGTTGATCCGTGTATGCTATGACCTTGATCTTGCCATGCTTAGCTTCATAAACATGCCTTCTTACTGTTGGGGTCCTTGCCATGCCATGTATTTCTCTGTGGTGAGTGGTTCGAGCTCACGAACATGCCTACTTATTGTTGTTCCTGCCATGTTTGAATCTGTAATATAACTTGCCATGTTTACATGGGTGCCATCATATTTTCCGTGCCTTTTTGGCTTATGGTCAGTAAGGGTCTTTTGATATATGCTATTAGTAGATTCATGCCATGCCTTTTTTGCCATGATATGTTCCTGTAACATGTTGTTTGATAGCTCTAAACATTGCAACTTTGATGTTATTTACGCTAAATTCAAGCTGTTATTATTTGCAATATCTCCATGTGTTTTTGAGCATGTTCTAGTTGTTTCTGGAGATAGCTCAGTGTTCATGTTTTGTTATGCTTTACGTGTACTTCATGCCCATGCCTTTTGTTATTATGTTGGGGTGTTGTAGCTTGTTGTTTTGATGCTTGCAAGATGCCTAGTTCTTTGTTTTGGATGATTGTTGCTATGACTTGTATAGTGTGCATGTGTTGCCCGTTGCTCGCTTTTGAGTGTGCTCTATATGAAACTTGCTTGTTTTTGCATGTAGTTCCATATTACCATGTTGCATCCTTGTTTGGGGTGTTTGCTTGATGTTTGGGTGCATTTTGCATCAATGCCATGTTTAACTTGTTTTGCTCATATCTTCTAGCCCGTAGCTCCGAATCTAATGAACTTTATATGTAACTTGACTAAAATTTCGTGTAGATCATCTTGGTGCATCTTAACTTGCTGTTTAACAACTTCAACATAATGTTAATTCAGTTCTGGACCAATTTCGAAATTTGCATATGAGGACTTACCGGAATTGCTATATGTTGTTTCCGGCCTCATTTAAACTTGTCTTGATGTGTTGCTCTTGTATGCATCATCTCTTGCCATGAGTAGCTTCATGTAGCCTTTGTCATGCATCATGCTTGTTGTGCGTCATGTATTGTTCATGTGTGGTGTGTTTACCATGTTGTGTGCTTCTTCTCGATAGTTCCCGTTTCGTTGCGATCGTGAGGATGCATTCGTCTGCGTGTGGTTCGTCTTCGTGGTTTCATCTTCTTCATGGACTCGTTCTTCTTCCTTGCGGGATTTCAGGCAAGATGACCGCTACCCTGGATCTCACTACTATCATTGCTATGCTAGTTGCCTCGTTCTTTTCGCTATCTTTGCGCTACCTATTACTGTTTGTCCAGCCATCCCATATTGCCATGAACCTCTAACTTTTGACACCATTCCTAGCAAACCGTTGTTTGGCTATGTTCCCGCTTTTGCTCAGCCCCTCTTATAGCGTTGCTAGCTGCAGGTGAAGTTGAAGATTTCTCCATGGTGGACAGGATTTTGGTTGGGATATCACAATATCTCTTATATTGTTAATGCATCTATATATTTGGTAAAGGGTGGAAGGCTCGGCCTTATGCCTGGTGTTTTGTTCCACTCTTGCCGCCCTAGTTTCCGTCATACCGGTGTTATGTTCTCGGATTTTGCGTTCCTAACGCGGTCGGGTGATTTATGGGACCCCCCTGACAGTTCGCTTTGAATAAAACTTGTCCAGCAAGGCCCAACATTGACTTTTACCATTTGCCTCACCTAGCCCTTTTTCCCTTGGGAGTCGCGCTCTCGAGGGTCATCTTATTTTACCCCCCCGGGGCAGTGCTCGTCGTGAGTGTTGGTCCAAACCGTCAGCCGCCGGTGGCCACCAGGGGCAACTCTGGGCTGGCCTACCGGAAGTTTGGACAATCCGGTGTGCCTTGAGAACGAGATATGTGCAGCTCCTATCAGGATTTGTCGGCACATTCGGGCGGCTTTGCTGGTCTTGTTTTACCATTGTCGAAATGTCTTGATGTACCGGGATTCCGAGACTGATCGGGTCTTCCTGGGTGAAGGTCTATTCCTTCGATGATCGCGAGAGCTTGTCATGGGCTAAGTTGGGACACCCTGCAGGTATAAACTTTTGAGAGCCGTGCCGCGGTTATGTGGCAGATGAGAATTTGTTAATGTCGGTTGTAGACAACTTGACACGGATCCGAATTAAAACGCATCAACCGAGTGTGTAGCGTGATGGTCTCTTCTCGGCGGAGTCCGGGAAGTGAACATGGTTTCTGTGTTATGTCTGACGTAAGTAGGTGTTCAGGATCACCTCTTGATCATTGCTAGTTGACGACCGTTCCGCTTGATCTCTTCTCGCTCTTATTTGTGTTGGTTAGCCACCATATCTTGCTTAGTCGCTGCTGCAATCTCACCACTTTACCCCTTCCTTTCCCATTAAGCTTTGCTAGTCTTGATACCCATGGTAATGGGATTGCTGAGTCCTCGTGACTCACCAGATACTTCCAAAACCAGTTTGCAGGTGCCTATATTCTTGGCGGTGGCGCAATCAAGCTCAAGGAGGAGCTCGATGAAGATCTTGCCCTTTGTGTTGTTTCGTTCTAGTTGATCGGTAGTGGAGCCCAGTTGGGGTCGATCGAGGACCTTTTTGTCGCATTTGGGGTTCTTCTTTTATTTTGGTTCCGTAGTCGGACCTTGATTGTATCTGGTTGATGTAATGCTTTATTCATGTATTTGTGTGAAGTGGCGATTGTAAGCCAACTATGTATCTCTTTCCCTTATGTACTACATGGGTTGTGTGAAGATTACCTCACTTGCGACATTGCTTTCAATGCGGTTATGCCTCTAAGTCGTGCTTCGACACGTGGGAGATATAGCCGCATCGAGGGCGTTACAAGCCTGATCCTTGAGCTGAAAAGACGCGAATAGTCCTCAGGTCTGACATTGCTGCATTCGAAATGCTTGTCGATATCCACGAGCCAATCGTCGGCGTCTGTGGCCTCGGCACAGTAGCTGAAATACTTTGGCTGGTTTGCAAGGAATTGGTTGAGTGTAGGAAACTGAGGCTGATGATAGAACTGCCCTTGACCTTGATTCCCTTGGTTGCCTTGGCCTTGGTTACGCTCTTGCATCAGCTGGATCAACAACTGAGCATTGGCGTTAGTGGTTGCCATCAAAGTTTGCCATGCCTCCGGAGGCGGAGGTGGAGGTGGAGGGTTCGCCTGATTCCCATCACTGCGTTCCGGATTCTGACGCGTTGGCGGAGCCATCCTGAAGAGGGTGACATCCGTTAGCATCTTGATTGACAGATAGACAAGTTGAATCAACGGATAGAAATTGCAACATATAGTCTTCACAATAAACATTGAACAGGATGAGCGAATGAATTCCAAAGTAAACATCCGTCCATAAAGGTGAGAAGCCACTTGATAAGAGATTGATGAATGAAAATAAAAACAAGGTATGAATGGAATAAATAAGTGGTAAGGATTACCCAATCACAAACCAAATATCTGCGGAAGAAATGCTAGAGCTACTTGAATCCCACCTATAAACTCCTGAAACTCTCCGGTTATGCAATCAGGTGTTGGGGATATAGGGGAAGCAATATATCTCACCCAAACTAACAATCCCTACATCCAGCTGTATCCATCCTTCAACACATAACCAAGAAACCTTCGGAAATCGTGTACCTCAACCTTCGAAAAGCATCCGTTATGCGAGTCATGGCAATACTCCCGTACTCACCTCAGTATTGGGTTAGCGGGGTTATCTCACCAACGAACTGCATAAAAGACATTTTCGATGTCGGCGTGCTAAACTCAGGTATTCCAGAACTGCAACGATAAAATTATGACGACAACACCTCAGAGCTCAACTCCCCGGGACACCTCCATTAAACCCCTGCTGACGGGAGGCACCAAGACAATGTTGTCATCATAAAACAATCGGAACGACTCCAAGATACCCGCGTGATCCTAAAAAAAATTTAGTGAAATTTGAGGAGAGGAAAGTCAAAACTTCTACGTCAGGAGACCTCACCAGAGCGACGAAGGGACTGAGGAGTAAAAGAATTCCTAACTCTCCGATATATATAATCCTAAATGACTCAAAACATTTTTCTAGACACAACTCGGCCGCTAAAAACGATCAAGCAATGGGGCTCCTAAGGTCGGGGATGGCTCTGATTTCCAACTTGTAACGCCCTCGATGCGGCTATATCTCCCACATGTCGAAGCACGACTTAGAGGCATAACCGCATTGAAAGCAATGTCGCAAGTGAGGTAATCTTCGCACAATCCATGTAATACATAAGGGAAAAGATACATAGTTGGCTTACAGTCGCCACTTCACACAATACATAAATAAACATCCATCATTCAGTTTACAATCAAGGTCCGACTACGGAACAAAAATAAAAGAAGACTACCCCAAATGCAACACAGATCCCCGATCGCCCCAACTAGGCTGCGCTACTGATCGTCTGGAAATGAAACATAGTAACGACCAAGGGCCTCATCAAATTCCCACTTCAGCTCAGTTGCGCCATCTGCGCTGGCATCACCGATACCTGCATCTGTTTTGGTAGAATCTATGAGCCACGGGGACTCAGCAATCTCACACCCGCGAGATCAAGACTATTTAAGCAAGGGAAGGCTGGTGTAAAAGGAGGAGCTGCGACAGCGACTAGCATATATGGTGGCTACGATCGCAAAAGAGAGCGAGAAGAGAAGCAAGGCACGGTCGTGAAGCTAGTAGCGATCAAGAAGTGATCCTGAAACTACTTCGTCAAACATTACTCCAACACGTGTTCACTTCCCGGACTACGAGAAGAGACCATCACGGTTACATACACGGTTGATGTATTTTAATTAAGGTCAACTTCGGGTTTTCTACAACCGGACATTAACAAATTCCCATCTGCCTCATAACCGCGGGCACGGCTTTCGAAAGATAATACCCTGCACGGGTGTCCCAACTTAGCCCATCACAAGCTCTCACGGTCAACGAAGGAATAAACCTTCTCCCGGGAAGACCCGATCAGTCTCGGAATCCCGGTACATCAAGACATTTCAACAATGGTAAAACAAGACCAGCAAAGCCGCCCGATTGTGCCGACAAATCCTGATAGGAGCTGCACATATCTCATTCTCAGGGCACATCCGGATGAGACTAGCTACGAGTAAAACCAGGCCTCGAGTTTCCCCGTGGTGGCCCCATGCAGTTTCGATTCGGGCCAACACTCGAAGGAGCACTGGCCCGGAGGGGCTAAAATAAAGATGACCCTCGGGCTCGCGAAAACCCAAGGGAAAAAGGGGTGTAGGTGGCAAATGGTAAAACCAAAGTTGGGCCTTGCTGGAAGAGTTTTATTCAAAGCGAACTGTCAAGGGGGTCCCATAAATCACCCGACCGTGTAAGGAACGCAAAATCAAGGAACATAACACCGGTATGACGGAAACTAGGGCGGCAAGAGTGGAGCAAGTCACCAGGCATAAGGCCGAGACTTCCACCCTTTACCAAGTATATAGATGCATTAATTAAAACAATAGATATTGTGATATCCCAAAGTATCCATGTTCCAACAAGGAACAAACTTCATCTTCACCTGCAACTAGCAACGCTATAGGAGGGGCTGAGCAAAGCGGTGACATAGCCAATCAACGGTTTGCTAGGACATGGATGGTTAGAGTTTGACATGGCAATATGGGTGGCATGTTATAGCAAGTGGTAGGTATCGCAGCATAGGCATAGCAAAAGAGCGAGCATCTAGCAAGCAAAGATAGAAGTGATATCGAAGGTATGGTCATCTTGCCTGCAAGGTTCTCAGAGTTGTCGAAGGCTTGATCCTCGTAGGCGTTCTCAACAGGTTCCTCGTTCACGTACTCGTCTCCCGGCTCTACCCAAAGCAAGAACACAAGCAACGGAACCACAATCAAACAAGGAACAATGCACAAGCAATATGATGCAAAACATGACATGCGATGCGAGATGTGATATGCAATGCATATGTGTGCTCCGGAAGGAAAATGATGAATCGGGCATCAACTTGGCAAACCAAGTATGCCGCTGGAAAGATGAGATGATTTCGGTTGAAATCGATATAAAGATCACGGAATCGGATGCACGGTTTGCAAATGACAAGCAAAACAAGAATAGCGCAAATCTGCGTTTATAAAGACGATGCTACTTAGCACGCAACAAGAAACTATGCTACAGCACCCCAACATAAAAACAAAGCATATGGCAGCGATCTACAGGAGATGCTTAACAAAAGAGGAACACTGAGCTACGGCTAAATCACATCATAACATGTTCAAACAAGCATGGTGAAAGTGCAAAAAAATATCAGGTTCACAGACTTAGTGAACATACTAACATGCCAGGAATTAACATCAGGAAGGCATGTTTAGAGCAAGCAAACAACATGCTACAGGAACTTATAATAGCAAAACAAGGCATGACATGATTCTACTCAAAGCCTAGATCAATAGTCCCTTATTGACCATAAGCCAAAAAGGACTCTAAGAAATGATGGCACCCATGTAAACATAGCAAGTTTTATTACAGATCTCAGACTTAGCAGAAAAACTGGACATGGCAAAAACAGATTCAACATGGCATCTTCGTGAGCTCGATGCACTCACTACAGAGCATCTCGTGATAAACTAAGCATACACCCATCAAGAAGACATGGCATAGAAGCTATACATGGCAAGAACAACACCATAGCATACACGGATAACTACAACGACCTCGTGAAAATTGATTCTCATGCAAACAATCTGCCAGGAAACATTGTCAAGCAAAAGTAGAGCATGAAAATGACATGCTATGCTACTCCATAAATGCAAACAAAGGCATGGATGAATAGAGCACATCCATATGTTCAAAACACCCTTACTGATCATGCTCAAAAAGGGCATAGATCTCTCTGTAACAACATGAACATATGGGATAACAGCAGGACAAGACTTAGTGAAAACACTAAGTTCCTGAAATCAGCAACATCATCATCCCTACTTTGCATGCTTGTTCTAGTCACCACATAACTCACAAAAATACATGGCATACACCCCTGGAAAGATGGCATGGCATAGTTCAACACACATGTAGGGCTCAAGTTCATAAGGTGCACACATTAATCATGGCAAAAATGATAAAAGTGCAAGTTCTGTTAAGAAACAGAAACTAACAATCTGAAGCCCTCTTCCAACAGCATTTCGGGCATCAAGATGAGCTCAAATGCAAATGATGCAATGGAATGAAATGATGTACTCTTCGGGATGAACAATGTGATATATTATACGCCCAAAACGGAGCCACGGGTGCAGAAACGTGATGTGTTAAAAATGCAAGAAAATTAATGCAGAAAAGGACTTAGTGGATTCGGGGGTCGGGGAAAAAGTCAACCGTGGAGTTTGTCTGGATCGGATCTGGCCGGAGTTGCGCTCGAGGTTCGCCAGAGTCGGGGTCGCCGGAGCACTCGGGCTGGAGGAGAATGAGCCGGGGGCGCCGGAGGGAAGGAGGACGAGGCCGGGGCGACGCTGCTCCGGCCGGATCCTCGCCAGAGGGCGGGACCGGCGGCGTCGGCCTCGGGCGGAGGTGGCGTGGCGGGCGGCGCGCGCTGGGACAGTGCGTGGCGGCGGTGGTGGTCCGGCGCGGCAGAGGAGGCGGCGGCGGCGGGCGGCGGCGGCGCATGCGGCGGCTGACACGGCAAGGCGGCGCGAGGCGGACGGAGCCATGGGCCGGCGGCGAACTGGCGGGCTTCGGCGGCGGCGAAGCGGCGGGCGCCACGTGGCAGCTCTGAGTGGCGGGCGGCGGCGGCGGACGCGTCGGTCCGATCCGGACGTGTCCGTGGCGCGAGAGGGATTGCTAGGGTTTGCCCGTGAATTCGGGGGAGGGATCTATATATAGGCATAGAGGGAGCTAGGAGAGTCCAAATGGGGTGCGGTTTTCGCCCACACGATCGTGATCGAACAACCGAGAGCATGGAGGTGACTTAGATGGGTTATTGGGCTGTTTTGGAGGGTTGTTGGGCTGCAACTTAAAAGAGGCCTTCGCGAGAGTGTAGTTAACCGTTGGAGTACCAAACGAACTCCAAATGACCCGAAACTTGACAGGTGGTCTACCGGTGCTATACCAGGGCCACTTGACAAGGCTCGGTCCATTCCGAGAATGTTCAACACCCGCACACGGAAAAATGTAAAAGGGGACGCCGGGGAACATAGGAGTGCCGGATTGCAAAACGGACAACGGGGAAAAAGCTCAGATTCATGAGACGAACACGTATGCGAATGAGATGCACATGATGACATGATGTGAGATGCATGACATGGACAAAATGCAAAATGAAAACAAATCCCAACCACAGAGGGAATATCATAGCACATATCCGAAAATGGCAAGAGTTGGAGTTACAAATATGGAAAGATACATCTGGGGTGTTACACACCCTCTCCTCTTCGAGGAAAACCAACGCAAGCTCAAGAGGTAGCAAGAAGGATTTATGGTGCCGTTGCCGGGGAGGTCTTCGCTCAAGTCAAGACATACCAAGTACCCATCACAAACCCATCTCCCTCACATTTACATTATTTGCCATTTGCCTCTCGTTTTCCTCTCCCCCACTTCACCCTTGCCGTTTTATTTGCCCTCTCTTTCCCAATCTCCTCCTCTCTTTTCGCTTGCCTTTTTTTGTTTGCTTGTGTGTGGGATTACTTGTTGCCATGGCGCAAGATAATACCAAATTGTGTGATTTCTCAAACAAATAATAATGATTTCCTTAGTACTCCGATTGCTCCTCTTAATGATGTTGAGTTTTGTGAAATCAATACCGCTTTGCTGAATCTTGTTATGAAAGATCAATTCGCCAGCCTTCCTAGTGAAGATGCCGCTACTCATCTAAACAAATTTGTTGATTTGTGTGATATGCAAAAGAAGAAAGATATGGGTAACAATATTGTCAAATTTAAGTTATTTCCGTTTTCACTTAGAGATCGTGCTAAAGTTTGGTTTTCGTCTTTGCCTAAAAATAGTATTGATTCTTGGAACAAGTGCAAAGATGCTTTTATCTCTAAGTATTTTCCTCCCGCTAAGATTATCACTCTTAGGAACGATATTATGAATTTTAAACAACTGGATCATGAGCATGTTGCCCAATCCTGGGAAAGAATGAAATTTATGCTTCGCAATTGCCCTACTCATGGTTTGAATTTATGGATGATCATACAAAAAATTTATGCCGGTTTGAACTTTGCTTCTAGAAACCTTTTAGATTCGGCCCCGGGAGGCACGTTTATGGAAATCACGTTAGGAGATGCTACAAAACTTCTTGATAATATTATGGCTAATTATTCTCAATGGCACACCGAAAGATCTTCTAGTAAAAAAAGTGCATGCTATAGAAGAAATCAATGTTTTGAGTGGAAAGATGGATGAACTTATGAAATTGTTTGCTACTAAAAATAATCCTCTTGATCCCAATGATATGCCTTTGTCTTCTTTGATTGAGAATAATAATGAATCTATGGATGTGAATTTTGTTTTTAGGAATAGTTTTGGAAACAATGCTTATAGAGGAAACTTTAATGCTAGACAGTTCCCTGGTAATTCCTCTAATAATTTTGGAAATTCCTACAATAATTCTTCTGGTAATTTTAATAAGATGCCCTCTGATTTTTAGAATAGTGTGAAAGAATTTAGGATTTCTCAAAAGAATTTTAATGCTTTGCTTGAAGAAAAATTGCTCAAAGTTGATGATTTGGCTAGGAATGTTGATAGACTTTCGCTTGATGTTGATTCTCTTAAACTTAGATCTTCTCCTCCTAAGCATGATATCAATGAGTCTCTCAAAGTAATGATAATTTCCATTGACGAGTGCAAGGAAAGAACCGCTAGATTCCATGCTAAAAAAGATATCTTTATAAAAGTGTGTTTTTCTAGTTTCCATGAAAATAATGATGAGGATCTTAAAGTTATTGATGCGTCTCCTATTAGATCTATGTTTTGCAATATGAATTTTGATAATTATGGGACTGATGATGAATCAACTTTGCCTAGATGGCGTCCTAAGAATTTGGAGTCTTTAGATCTTGATGCTAAATTTGGTAAAAGTGAGATTGGAGAGTCCTCAAATTCTAATAGCATAGAACCTACTATCTCGGATTTCAAGGAATTTGATTATGATAATTGCTCTTTAAAAGGTTGTATTTCCTTGTTGCAATCTGTTGTTAATTCTCCTCATGCTTATAGTCAAAACAAAGCTTTTACCAAACATATCGTTGATGCCTTAATGCAATCTTATGATGAAAAACTTAATTTGGAAGTTTCTATACCTAGAAAACTTAATGATGAGTGGGAATCTACTATAAGGATTAGAATTAAAGATTATGAGTGTTTTGCTTTGTGTGATTTGGGTGCTAGTGTTTCCACGATTCCGAAAACTTTATGTGATATTCTAGGTTTCCATGATCTTGATGATTGCTCTTTAAATTTGCACCTTGAGGATTCCACCATTAAAAAGCCAATGGGAAGGATCAATGATGTTCTCATTGTTGCAAATAGAAATTTGGTGCCCGTGGATTTTATCGTTCTTGATATAGATTGCAACCTTTCTTGCCCTATTATTCTTGGTAGACCTTTCCTTAGAATGATTGGTGCGATTATTGATATGAAGGAAGGGAATATTAGATTCCAATTTCCATTAAAGAAAGGCATGGAGCA
Organism: Aegilops speltoides; assembly: GCA_021437245.1. Classification (NCBI taxonomy): domain Eukaryota; kingdom Viridiplantae; phylum Streptophyta; class Magnoliopsida; order Poales; family Poaceae; genus Aegilops; species Aegilops speltoides. Next base: position 306,993,932 of record CM038143.1, read on the forward strand.
CTTTCCAAGAAAGAAAGTCCAATTACCTTATGAATCTATCAAGCGGGCTACTTATGAATTTAGTGCCAAAGATGGCACTCGTTAGATCTATCTTTGCTTTTATGCCTAGCTAGGGGCGTTAAACGATAGCGCTAGTTGGGAGGCAACCCAATTTTCTTTATGTTTGTTGTTTTTGCTCCTGTTTAGTAATAAATCTTGCATCTACCTTCTGTTTAGATGTGTTTTTATCTTTTAATTAGTGTTTGTGCCAAGTAGAACCTATAAGATAACCTACGATGATAGTTGATTTGATTCTGCTGAAAAACAGAAACTTTGTGCTCACAAATATAATTTTTTTAAATCACAGAAACGTGCTTTTGCTTTGATTCTTTTTGATGCTCTTCAATAAACAGATTTCACAGGACTTCCTATTTTGGTAGGATTTTTAGAGTTCGAGAAGTTTGCGTTAGTTACAGATTTCTACAGACTGTTCTGTTTTTGACAGATTCTATTTTTCGTGTGTTGTTTGCTTATTTTGATGCATCTATGGCTAGTAAAATAGTTTATGAACCATAGAGAAGTTGTAATAAAGTAGGTTTAACACCAAAATAAATAAAGAATGAGTTAATTACAGTACCTTATGTGGTGGTTTTGTTTTCTTTCACTAACGGAGCTTATAAGATTTCCTGTTGAGTTTTGTGTTGTGAAGTTTTCAAGTTTTGGGTAAAGCTTTTATGGACTATGGAATAAAGGGTGGCAAGAGCCTAAGCTTGGGGATTCCCATGGCACCCCAAGATATTCAAGAATAGCCAAAAGCCTAAGCTTGGGGATGCCCCGGGAAGGCATCCCCTCTTTCGTCTTCGTTCATTGGTAACTTTACTTGGAGCTATATTTTATTCGCCACATGATATGTGTTTTGCTTGGAGCGCGTGTATTATATTAGTCTTTGCTTTTTAGTTTACCACAATCATCCTTGCTGTACACACCTTTTGGGAGAAGCCTATTTGATTATAATTTGCTAGAATACTCTATGTGCTTCACTTATATCTTTTGAGCTTGATAGTTTTTGCTCTAGTGCTTCACTTATATCTTTTAGAGCACGGTGGTGATTTATTTTTGTAGAAATTACTAGTCTATCATGCTTCACTTATGTTATTTTGAGAGTCTTTTAGAACAGCATGGTATTTGCTATGGTTATAAAATTGGTCCTAGAATGGTAGGTTTCCAAGTTGGGTATAATAAAAACTATCATAGGAAGTGAATTGGATGCTATGATCAATTTGATACTTGATAATTGTTTTGAGATATGGAGGTAGTGATATTAAAGTCATGCTAGTTGGGTGATTATGAATTTAAAGAATGCTTGTGTTCAAGTTAGCAAGTCCCGTAGCATGCACGTATGGTTAAAGTTGTGTAACAAATTTGAAACATGAAGTGTACCTGGCTTGTGCATCCTTATGAGTGGCGGTCGGGGACGAGCGATGGTCTTTTCCCACCAATCTATCCCCCTAGGAGCATGCGCGTAGTACTTGGTTTTTGATGACTTCTCAACTTTTGCAATCCGTATATGAGTTCTTTTGACTAATGTTGAGTCCATGGATTATACGCACTTTTACCTTTCCGCCTTTGCTTGCCTCTTCGGTACCGTGCATTGCCCTTTCTCACCTTGAGAGTTGGTGCAAACTTTGCCAGTGTATCCAAATCCCGTGATACGATATGTCAGATTTCGGGTTCCGGCAGACCCTTGAGGTTCAAACTCTGGGGTGCGCGTGGAGATTCAACCCTCTGCCTGCCTGTTCCTCGCCGAATCGCTAGGATCTAAACTACCAAACAGAACAACACAAGGGACACAAGATTTATACTGGTTCAGGCCACCATTGTGGTGTAATACCCTACTCCAGTGTGTGGTTTGGTGGATTTCCTCTTGGGCTGATGATGAATAATACAAGGGAGAACAGCCTCGCGAGGGTCTGTTCTTGGCTGGTGCGACGAACTGCTAGGAGGAGTTCAATCGCTCTATCTACTGGTTTCTTGGTGAGGATCCTAATTGCTAGGTCAGGTCCAGATTTAGGATGCCCTACCCTGGGGGTGGCTAGTCCTATTTATATGCAAAGGCCCTGGGCCTCTTCCCAAATATTGAGCGGGAAGGGCGCCAACAATTGGCCATTTTGAAGGGGAACAGCGGGTACACTTATCCTGACTAAAGTTGGTCCTCGCCTGTCAAAGGCTCTGGTGGTGACGCCTGCTTGGGCTCCACAATGACTTCTCCCCTGCCGTTAGGCTGGTCTTGGTCTCGTTGCACCGAAATGGATGCCTTTGCTTGATGCTCCCGCCTGCGCTTGCTCCCTTTGCACCAAAGAGGAAAGGAGGACACTGCGCGGGCTGGCGCCTGACTGGCGTCCTTGGTCGTCATGGCTTGCGTCATGGGCACCTCGCGAGGTACCCCGCCTTGAACTCTCCGCCTCCTCGCGAGCCCGCCTGACGAGGCCGTGCCTGAGGAAGCTCCTTGTTGTCCGCTCGCGAGGCTTGGCCCCTCGCGAGGGTCTTGAATTTGTGTTGATGAAGATGGGCTGCGCTGTGCCTCCTTTGAGCCACGCCGCAGGCCGCAGGCTGGCAAGTCTGGGGACCCCCATTCCCAGAACGCCGACAGTAGCCCCCGGGCCCACGGCGCGCCCGAACTTGGCTGAGCAGAGAGGCGAAAGGGCAAGTACGAAGCATCGCGGGCCCTAACAGCCTGCGGCCTTGGGTGCCGCGTGGCGGTTGATTGGACGTGGGCGGCACTGTTCCCCCGTGCTTCCTTTTTTCTGCCTTGCTAGGCGGACTCGCTGCCGCACATAGCCGCTTCCCTTTCTGCTGCTTGAACGCTCCCTGTCCTTTCTCCTTCCGAACTCCAGCTTCCGCATCCAATCCAATCTCGAACCTTCCCCCTCCCCTTTCTGCCGTCATGGCTCCGCCGAGGAAGGGAAGAGGGAAGAAGCCCATGCCGCCGCCTCGCTCATCGTCGACGGCGGCCCTCGCCGTCGATCGGCCGGTCATAATCAATCAAGAAGGCCTGGGCAAGGTCAGCTCGGCCCTGGCCACCATCTTCAACGAGTGCGGGAGGACGACGGACTGGCCTGCGTCTCGCTTCTCCGTTGACAGGATTCCCACCGAGTTCGGATTGCCGCCCGCGCTACGTGGGCGGACTAGTTCCCCCTTTTCTGATTTCTTCAATGCCGTGCTTTCCCATTACTAGATCCATATGATGGATCTGGGTCCTGAATCCATCACCCTTCTCGCGTCGCTTTCATTTGTGAGGCAATGATGGACATCATTCCTTCGGTTGCCTTGCTACACCACTTCTTCTCTCTGCGCCTTGCCGACCCCACCCAATGTTTAGGGTGCGTGAGCTTCATCGCTGCGCCTGAGACAGTGGCTTCTGGAATTGACTTCAGTCTTCCTCCGCCCGCGCCTGGGTTTCGCGAGCGGTGGCTGTATGTGGACGTAGGGGTGCCCAACCCCCTGCTGACAGAGCCATCTTCGCCTGCTGTCCCCAACTCTGGCTGGGGCCAGGAGACGCTCGTGAGCCCCCGGCACGCCTTCGTCTGGCGTCGCTTCGAGTTCTTGAAGGAGCTCGGCGTGACAGCGCCCAAGGCGGTGAAGGAGTTCTTGCTATGCCACGTCGCCCCTCTTCAACGCCATTCTCATCGGATGTGGGCCTTCAGCGGTCGTGGGGATAGTATGCGGCTCCAGGAAGAGGACCTGACGCCTGAAGCGCTGCGGAAGGTGCTCTTGGTCTTGACTGGGGATCCTTCCCCCGGCAACATTCGGCAAGGGGGGGCCTTGCTGTACCTCTGCTCGAATAGAGATGACTTCGTGGGCCAGATGCCCATTTTCGATGAATGGGGGCCGCGCCCTGCTGGCCTCCAAGGGCCTCGCGAGAATCCAGTGGTGGTGGTCGCCCTCGCAGCCGACCAGGGCGACTCTTCCTCAAGTGGCGGAGCAGGGAGGCATGAGCCCCAGGAGGCCGAGGGTGCCCCCGCCGAGGCGACAGTACTGGGAGGCGCTCATGAGGGAGCGGCCCCTGAGACCCGTGCTGTCGTAGCTGAAGGTGGCGAGCGGCTGCCCGCAGTGCCTGCGGCTGAGGCCCCCGAGGCCCCAGCTGCTCTTCCTGGTGAGGCGACCGTGGCGCCAGATCAAAGCGGACGCCCCGGACGCTGGTTGCCTCGGTGCTCCCTCTTCGACACAGGCTGACCCTGCGCTCAACTCTTGGGTCGCTTCCGAGTGGACTTTGAGGCCTCCGGAAGAGGAGGGAGGCCCTGGGCGATGATTACCCTTGCCGCCTGCTGAAGCGTAGGAAGTACTTCACCATCGACAAGTAAGCCTTCTCCCTTCCCTGTTCCTGATTCTTCCGTTGCTCGTTCTGATCCTTGGTCTGCAGAGCCCTTCCTTCCGAGCGCACGGGGGTGGATGAGGAGCCATCCCCCTCGCCTCCGCCCTCTCCGCCCTCTTCGATCGTTCCGAGCAGCCGGGCCCTTGTGGTGAGGCCGGTTGGTGAGACGAGCCATCCCGACGCGCAACGCGGCCCTGCGCTCCCCGCGGTCTTCCTCCGCGAGCCTTCTCGTGGCATAGCCAGCCTGCCGTGGGCTTCTCGCCTGGTGGTGGACCGTGATTGGTTGGGGTACTCCCTGCGCTCTTCACCTGGAGATGGGTGGCTTCAGTCGGGCTTGGCGGGCGTGCCGGTTGCCTCAAGGAGCCAGCCCCAGCCCCTGCCACGGGAGGAGTCTTGATCCGCGCCCACGGCGCCGCTTGGGGCGGATGATGGTGTGGAAGACGTACTCGAGCGCGCCCGGGAGCGTCGCGCTCTTCGCCAAGGCTTTCTCCGAAGGGCGGCTGACGCGGTGAGCCTGCTTGGTGAAGAGCTTGTTGATGAGGACGCGCGCCTTGAGGCCGAGGGCCTACGCCTGTGGCAGCAAGGCGCGAGCTGGAGGCGGCCGTCACCCTCGCGCACCGCCAGCGCGGCCTCGACGATGAGGAGGCCAAGGCGTCGCTGGTGGCCTCTCGGGAGGCCCGTTCCCGGGCTACCGAAGAGGCCCGGGAAGCTGACCGGCGGCAAGAGGCCACGAAGGAGCGGGCGCGGGAACTCCTGGCTCAGTGCCGCTCACTGGAGGAGCAGGTGGAGCTGCGTGAGGCGGCCCTTGCATCGATGAAGGTTGCCTCCGGTGACCCAGCGGAGCTCCAGAAGCGTGAGGTGGCGCTGGCACTGGAAGCCGCCGAACGCGCACGCGAGTATGAGCGCCTGGAGACGAGGGAGCGCTGGGTGACACGGGCGGAGGACGATGTCGCCACGCGGGAAGCCCGTGTCTCGGAGGAAGTCGGACATCGGGTGGCGACGGCGCGCCTCAACCTCGATCGCGAGTTCAAGGAGAGGCTGGAGTTGGTCCGGACCGAGGCCGAAGGTAGGACCACCGTCCTGAGGACCAAGCTGGAGGAAGCAACGCAGCGGGCTGATGCCTTGCGGGCTGCACTCGAGGTGGCGAAGGGGGAGTCAACTACTTCCCATGCCGAAGTGCTTCTTCTTCGCCAACAGGTGGTTGAGGCTGAGGCCGTCGCCCGTCAGAATGCGGACGAGAAGCGTCAGCGGCGGCTCTTGGAACACGAGCACGCCCCCATGCTCACCACGCTTCGTGAGAGGGCCAACACGGCCTTAGGTAACATCTGCGAGGCGGCCGTTGGCGAGCCGCGTGCCATTAACTACGCCGGCAACCTTCAGTTCTTCACCGACATCGTGACGCAGCTGGAGGCGCGGTCGGTCCGTGCCAATAGGTTGGTGGAGGAGAGGAGCCGAGCCCTGCTCGGGCGCGCCTTTTCCCGCGTCTTCAGCCATCTCTCCTCACTTCAACTTTGACGCCGCCATCTCCCTAGTCCCCCAGGCCGTCCAAGACGACCTGGCGTACTGGGTAGAGGACAACGTGGACGCCCTTGTCAGGGCCTTCGCTTCAGATGATGATGGCATGATCGTGGCCGCCGACGAGGGCGGTGTGGTGAACGGCCCTGACGTCGCTGACGACAGCGCGTGGGCGATGGCGAGGCCAGCGACGCCAGCGACAATTCGGGTGGCGTTCTTGAGGATGCATTGGGGGATTTATCCGACTGACAGCGTGTTGCTCCTGTTTCCTTACCCTACATGAATAGAACTCAGGCTTTTGTCCTGATGGTTGTGAGAGCATTTTTGGGAGGGGGTGCCCCTCATGTAAAACCAATGTTTAGCGCACTAGCTAATGCTACATCGCCCATAGGCCCGTGCCAAGTTATTGGCTGGGTGAAGAGCCAGTTGGTTAGTTTACCTTTATCCCGCGCGGGTCCTGAGATAATTTGTGGGAGGCTGTGGTGCCTCGAATGCCTCCTGATCGAATCCATAGGATCTGCAGTGAAAAACCTCCTGAGGGGATATGACGGCGGCAGTCTGGGCTGCACGCAAGCTAGGCCAGACCCGGCTCGCAAGGGGCTCACGAGGGGAGGCAGCTGAGGTGAGGTCGTAACCGAAACGCGAGAGATTGCTCGAACGAGACTAACCACCCCTTCCCCAACACACACAAATCTCAAATTCGAGTTCAACTTAAATCCAGCGGGGGAAAGCAACAACCAAGTGAAAAGCAACGAAAGCAAACAAAAGGCCGCGTCCGGCACCTAGTCTAGTCTTGGACGTCTTCTCACCAATAGGAGCTAAGTGCTGCCATGGCGTGGGAGGGAGCCCCAGGGCTTGAGGTCGGCACCCCTGAGACTCCGGGGCGTGTACAGCCCCACTCATTATTACGTGAGAGTGTCACGGGGCGGCGAGCTTCACAGGCACTGGGCCTTCTTCACAGGTACCGGCCTTGCTTCATATTGCCAGACGAGGGCCCAGCCTTGCGCCACACTCTAGTGCCATCAACAACGACCGGAAACCAGGACGCCGCTGATGGGGTAGAGCGGTCGCCAGCGGTTCGCCCGACGACCATGGGTCCTCCGCCAAGGCAGGCCCTGAGGCACCTCCCCAGCGGAGGGCCTACCTCCTGGGAACGCCTTGCTCCGAATGCCGCGGTGGTGATGTCGGATCTCGGCCCCTCTCCTGCAGCCCCCGACGCCCTCCTCCTGAGGGATAAGAGACTGCTGGAGCGGGGCTGCTGCTCGCTGTGGCGACCTGCACCTCCTGCGACCCATGATTAGTGTATGCCTGCTCCTGAGGGATTAGTGGTACCCGATAATCGTCGCCTCCAGCGTGGCCGGCGGGGCCGTCCCTAGGTTCCTGGAAGAGCTCAGCTTCTGGCGCCTCGTCCCCCCAGCTTGGGCCGAGGAGCGATCCTTGTTCGCCCTCACGCGGGTGCCCTTGATCCATCATGTGGGGCATGTACTCTTCTGGGGCCGTTACCCCGAAGGCCGTGCCATAGGGCTCCGCGTGCCATGTAGCTCTGCTTGACATGCCAACCTGGTGGTGTTAGCGTGGCGGCCCGCGAGGGCCGTGGGTCGCGATGAGTCCTTCTTCACTGGCGGGGAGCGGCGTCGGTCTTGCCGCTGCCTCAGGCTTGACAACCGGCTGGTGTTGGAGTAGCCTTGGAGCCCGCGGTTGCACGTGGGCCCCCCACGCGGGCCACCCTAGGCCTGAGACGGGAGATGAGTGCAGAAGGAGTGAGCCCCCGAGGCGGCGAAGCCCAGGAGCTCCGCCACCCGCTCTAGCAGCACGTCGCGGCCGCCTTCCATCAGCCTGCACTGCAGCAGCTCTCGGGCCATCGTGAGCGGCCCTTGAGTTCGCTTTGCCCCGGCGGGTGTACTGGCGTCGTGGCATGGCGTGGTTGGAGGCCCTTGCTGTCGACCATGTCTGCCGTGGTGTTAGAGCTGTCGAGGCCTGTCCGTGTCGCCCACGGCCCGCAGCGCCCTGCGGACCGCGAGCTGCCTACGGCATGGGGTCGCCCGAGGCGAGCAGCTCTGCTCGGGCGGGCCAAGCCGCCCAGGGTTCAGGGTTGCCCGCCAGGTCGCCGGACATAGTGATGACGATGCGACGGGACACGAAGTGGCAGAAGGGGGATCCCGGCGCACCCCTACCTAGCGCGCCAAATGTCGGATTTCGGGTTCCGGCGGACCCTTGAGGTTCGAACTCTGGGGTGCGCGAGGAGATTCAACCCTCTGCCTGCCTGTTCCTCGCCGAATCACTAGGATCTAAACTACCAAACAGAACAACACAAGGGACACAAGATTTATACTGGTTCAGGCCACCATTGTGGTGTAATACCCTACTCCAGTGTGTGGTGTGGTGGATTGCCTCTTGGGCTGATGATGAACAATACAAGGGAGAACAGCCTCTGCAGAGTGCATTCTTGGCTGGTCTGATTTAACTGCTAGGGGGAGTTCAATCGCTCTATCTACTGGTTTCTTGGTGAGGATCCTAATTGCTAGGTCAAGTCCAGATTCAGGATGCCCTACCCTGGGGGTGGCTAGTCCTATTTATAGGCAAAGGCCCTTGGCCTCTTCCCAAATATTGAGCGGGAAGGGCGCCAACAATTGGCCATTTTGAAGGGGAACAACGGGTACACTTATCCTGACTAAAGTTGGTCCTCGCCTATCAAAGGCTCTGGTGGTGACGCCTGCTTGGGCTCCACAATGACTTCTCCCCTGCCATTGGGCTGGTCTTGGTCTCGTTGCACCAAAATGGATGCCTTTGCTTGATGCTCCCGCCTGCGCTTGCTCCCTTTGCACCAAAGAGGAAAGGAGGACACTGCGCGGGCTGGCGCCCGACTGGCGCCCTTGGTCGTCATGGCTTGCGTCATGGGCACCTCGCGAGGTACCCCGCCTTGAACTCTCCGCCTCCTCGCGAGCCCTCCTGATGAGGCCGTGCCTGAGGAAGCTCCTTGTCATCCCCCCCACGAGGCTTGGCCCCTCGCGAGGGTCTTGAATTCGTGTTGATGAAGATGGGTTGCGCTGGGCCTGCTTTGAGCCACGCCGCAGGCCGCATGCAGGCAAGTCTGGGGACCCCCGTTCCCAGAACGCCGACACAATATGCTCTATCACACATAAACCTCCCTATATCTTCCTCAAAACAGCCACCATACCTACCTATTACGGCATTTCCGTAGCCATTCCGAGATATATTGCCATGCAACTTTCCACCGTTCCGTTCATCATCATTATGACATACTTTACTTTTGTCATATTGCCATTGCATGATCATGTAGTTGCCATCGTATTTGTGGCAAAGCCACCATGCATTATTTTTCATACATGTCACTCTTGATTCATTGCACCATCCTGTACATCACGGAGGCATTCATATAGAGTCATATCTTGTTCTAGTTTCGAGTTGTAATTCTTATGTTGTAATCAATATAAGTGTGATGATCATCATTATTAGAACATTGCCCAAAGAAAAAAAGAAGAAAGGCCAAAAAGAAAGGCCCAAAAAAATAAAAATAAAATAAAAAGGGCAATGTTACTATCTCTTTTTCCACACTTGTGCTGCAAAGTAGCACCTTGTTCTTCATGTAGTGAGTCTCATATATTCTGCTTCAAAGTAGCACCATGTTTTTCATATAGTGAGTCTCATAAGTTGTCTTTTTCATACTAGTGGGAATTTTTCATTATAGAACTTGGCTTGTATATTCCTACGATGGGCTTCCTCAAATGCCCTAGGTCTTCGTGAGCAAGCAAGTTGGATGCACACCCACTAGTTTTGTTTTGTTCAGCATTCATTTATAGCTCTAGTGCATCCATTGCATGGCAATCCCTACTCCTCATGTTGACATCAATTGATGGGCATCTCCATAGCCCGTTGATTATCCTCGTCAATGTGAGACTTTCTCCTTTTTGTCTTCTCCACACAATCCCCATCATCATATTCTATTCCACCCATAGTGCTATATCCATGGCTCACGCTCATGTATTGTGTGAAGGTTGAAAAAGTTTGAGATTATTTAAGTATGAAACAATTGCTTGGCTTGTCATCGGGGTATAGAAGTTGGGAACATCTTTGTGTGTGAAAATGAAGCATAGCCTAACTATATGATTTTGTAGGGATGAACTTTCTTTTGCCATGTTATTTTGAGAAGACATGATTACTTTGATTAGTATGCTTGAAGTGTTACTATTTCTTTTATCAATATGAACTTTTATTTTGAATCATTTGGGTCTGAACATTCATGCCACAATAAAGAAAATTACATTATGAATTATGCTAGGTAGCATTCCACATCAAAATTCTCTCTTTATCATTTACCTACTCGAGGACGAGCAGGAATTAAGCTTGGGGATGCTTGATATGTCTCCAACGTATCTATAATTTTTGATTGTTCCATGCTATTATATTACCCCTTTTGGATGTTTATGGGCTTTATTTTACACATTTATATCATTTTTGGGACTAACCTACTAACAGGAGGCCTAGCCCATATTGCTGTTTTTTTTTTTGCCTATTTCAGTATTTCGAAGAAAAGGAATCAAACGGAGTCCAAACGGAATGAAACCTTCGGGAGCGTGATTTTTGGAACGAACGTGATCTAGAGGACTTGGAGTGCAAGCCAAGAAGCTGTCGAAGCTCCCACGAGATAGGAGGGCGCCCCCCTGTACGACATGCTCCCCTGTCTTGTGGGCCCCTCGGGCGGCCACCGACGTACTTCTTCCTCCTATATATACCTACGTACCCGAAAACATCCAGGAGCAGGACGAAACACAATTTCCACCATCGTAACCTTCTGTATCCGCGAGATCTCATCTTGGAGCCTTCACCGGCACTCTGCCGGAGGGGGGAATCGACCATAGAGGGCTTCTACATCAACATCCTTGCCCTGCTGATGAGTTGTGAGTAGTTTACCACAGACCTACGGGTCCATAGTTATTAGCTAGATGGCTTCTTCTCTCTTTTTGGATCTCAGTACAATGTTCTCCCCCTCTCTTGTGGAGATCCATTCGATGTAAACTCTTTTTGCGGTGTGTTTGTCGAGATCCGACGAATTGTGGGTTTATGATCAAGTTTATCTATGAATAATATTTGAATCTTCTCTGAGTTCTTTTATGTACGATTGAGTTCTCTTTGCAAGTCTCTTCAATTATCAGTTTGGTTTGGCCTACTAGATTGATCTTTCTTGCCATGGGAGAAGTGCTTAGCTTTGGGTTCAATCTTATGTGTCCTTACCCAAAGGATGTAAAGGGTTGCAAGGCACGTATTGTATTGTTGCCATTGAGGATAACAAGATGGGGTTTATATCATATTGCTTGAGTTTATCCTCTACATCATGTCATCTTGCTTAATCGTTACTCTGTTCTTATGAACTTAATACTCTAGATGCGTGCAGAGTCGATCGATGTGTGGAGTAATAGTAGTAGATGCAGGCAGGAGTCGGTCTACTTGTTATGGACGTGATGCCTATATACATGATCATGCCTAGATAATATCATAACTATGCACTTTTCTATCAATTGCTCGACGATAATTTGTTCACCCACCGTAATACTTATGCTATCTTGAGAGAAGCCACTAGTGAAACCTATGGCCCCCGGGTCTATCTCTTATCATATTTGCTTTCAATCTACTTTTATTTGCATCTCTACTTTTTGCATCTATATTATAAAATACCAAAAATATATTTATCTTATCATACTATGTTTATTAGATCTCACTTTCGCAAGTCGCCGTGAAGGGATTGACAACCCCTTTATTGCGTTGGTTTCGAGTTCTCAGTTTGTTTGTGTAGGTGTGTGGGACTTTTGAGGAGCCTCCTACTGGATTGATACCTTGGTTCTCAAAAACTGAGGGAAATACGTACGCAACTATCGCTGAATCACCCGCTCCTCTTCGAGGAAAACCAACGCAAGCTCAAGACGTAGCATTGACCCAACTCTTTTCACCAAAGCATATGATGATGAATTATTCGTGTACAAATATATGTTGATGATATTATCTTTAGCTATACTAGCCAACGTTACAGTGACGAATTTGCCTATATGATGAATGAGAATATCAAATGTCCATGATGGGAGAGTTAAAATTCTTCTTAGGTCTTCAAATTCATCAACAACACAATGGCATATTCATTTCTCAGGAGAAATACCTCAAGGATGTGTTGAGGAAATTCGGCATGCAAGATTGCAAAGGCGTCAAAATCCCTATGCCCACAAATGGCCATCTATGCACCGATGAACATGGTAAAGACTTCGATCAAAAGGTATACCGCTCCATGATTGGCTCTGTATTGTACCTATGTGCATCTAGGCCGGATATTATGCTTAGTGTTTGCATGTGTGCCCAATTTCAAGATACACTGAAGGAATCACACCATAAGGCTGTGAAGCATATTCTTCGATATCTAGCTCACACTCCAACACTTGGATTATGGTATCCCAAGGGCTCTTCCTTTGATCTCATTGATATTACGACTCGACTATCTTTGGTGATCGGGTGGACCGCAAGTCAACATCTGGCACATGTCATTTCCTCGGACGATCCTTGGTATGTTGGTCCTCAAAGAAGCAGAACTGCGTAACACTCTCTACTGCTAAAGCTAAGTACATTCCTCCTGGATCTTGCTATGCTCAATTGCTATGGATGAAGCAAACCCTCAAGGACTATGGCATCAATGTGAAGAATGTGCCACTCTACTGTGACAATGAGAGTGCTATCAAGATTGCTCACAACCCAGTTCAGCACTCGAAGACAAAGCACATCCAGATTCGTCATCATTTTCTTTGTGACCACGTGTTGAAGGGCGACATCTCCATCGACCACGCAAATACTAAAGATCAGCTGGCCAATATCTTCACATAGCCCTTGGATGAGAAGAGATTTAGCAAGTTGCGGTGTGAGCTAAATATCTTAGAATCTTTGAATGTTCTTTGAAAAGGACACACATCCTAACACTTATGCAAATTTGATGACTTAGATGTGCAACACACGAAGTAACGTTTTTCTTCAATCAATGAAGACTAAACCTCTAAGTGTGAAGATATTAATGAAGAATTTGATTCTCAGAACCCTACGATAATTGTACATGGTGTCTGAAATCATCGTTCTTATATGGTGGGTTACGCCACCAACCTAAGTTGAAAATCTTCAGTTCGAGTTTTTCTTCATTTTTGAAATTCCTCAGTTGTTTAATTTCTTCAACTTTGCATTGTATTCACTCTTTCCATCATTGTTCTTCATTGACTATATTTATATACTTGAGTTTTATGTCCTCAATAGCATTCACTTATTGCTAATTCTTCAAGTTGCCTTTTCTGCTAAGTGAATGTGATCGGACCCATTCCACTCTATGCTAAACTCAACCCAGTCTGTTCACAAATTTCTCATGTGCATTCTATTTGAAACCGTTCAAAATATTCACTGTGTCCTGGTCAGCTGAAGAATTTGCGAACGAAGCATTAAAATTTTCTTATCTGAATTTTTGGCTTTTGCCGCTCAAACCATTCCACATCCCGCGATAGGATTTATCTATTCATCCACGATCTCACACGATCTCCACCACTCTGTACGTGGGTGACACATGTCGCTAAGATGAGAAGGGTCGGGGGCACGTTTGACCATTTTCCTCGGGCGAGCGGTTTTTCACCTCGGCTATAAATACCCCTCACCCTCCTCAGACTGCATTTACCCCGCTCTAACTCACTTCCCTCGCTCGAGCTCTCAAGACCTAGCGCCACTGCTACCTTCATTGTCGCCGGTGAGGAAGAGCTTCACTGCCTCGACCTCGTCGCTGTCGTACTCGCGCCGGCCGCGGATGTCTTCACTCCGTCACCGCCGTAGCTGTCTTCCTCTGCCAAGTTAGGGCGTGGAAGAGCTGGACTGATGAACTTCCAATCTAACACTCCCAGTTTGTCGTGTTCTTCGTCAAGGGTAACTAAAAGTTACTTTTACTGCCCTTGTTGATTCTGAAGATTTCCATTAAATCTTCAAAAGGTGTTTATTCTTCAACTTTTACACTTTAAACACCTCACACAATCATCTGTTCTTAATCTGTTTCTCTAAGAGACATTTTTCTTCAAGATTCCTCAATTATGTGAATTTGTCAAATCCATACAACTTTGGAACCTAAGTCAAAGAACGCTTAGTGAAATTCCTCAAGACATATCTGGTCAAATTCCTCAAACTTGTTTCTTTTTGCAAAAACTTCTGAGAACGCATATGACCTCTCCAAATTCTTCGCACCTATACTTTGATCACAGGTACACATGTTCGCTGCTGAATCTCTAGGTTCTCATCAACTTAACTCATTTGCAACGTTCCTCGAAGAAAAACTTCATACCTCTTTAGAGAACTCAATTGTTCAAAACCCTCAGCTGGATAAAATGGCAGATGGCAAGAAACCTCAGAAGGGAGGGAAGAAACTGGAAGTGAACACTGCCTTTGAAATCCCTGATGACATCTATGCAAGGTATTGCACTCCTGAAGAAGCAACTCACGGAAAATATAAGAAGAATGAGCGCAAGGTGCGTATTCAGAGGATTGAACAAAGATGCGCACGGGAATGGAGGGAATACAGATACGTCACTCCAAAGTACATGGAGAAATTCGCTCTTCACCCTCCTTGCCCAAGACCTCCATTGGCACCTAGCCAAATTGCTGATCCCACTATCCTCAAGCACGGTGAGGACTATGCTGATGAATGGGCCAAGCAGCAAGCCAAGTTGACCAAATAGGCCAAAGAAGCAGTGAGAAAATTCAACAAAGACTCAGCTGCTGCCGCTGCTGAGGCCTCTGCTAGCAAGAAAGCTATGCCTAAGAAGCCAGCTCGCAAACCACCTTCCTCAGCAATGCCCTCATGGCCAAGCTCATCTATGCCCTCACGACATATTCCTCAAGCCACTCCAGTTCCTCAAATTGCAAAACCCTCAGCTCCTCCAGCAAAGTCCTCGACACCTGTGCACCTCGCCTCTTGCAAAGGACCACAAGCATCTCAATTGCTTTAGGAGCATCTGCAAGTTCTTCAGCTCATCCTCAGTCCTCAACAGGCCCCACTTTGCTGAAGACCAAGGCTACTACTGTACGAGGTACAAGACCAAGTCCTCATAAGAAGCAGGTTGCCTTCCAAGTAGCGTCTGATGAAGACGAAGCCGATGATCAGGAATTAGCAGAAATCATCAGAGACAGAGAGCAAAAGGCCGCTAGAGCCAAGGGCAGTGTTGTGCCGCTCCTGTTGGATCCAAAGAAGATCCTGGACTTCATTGATCTCTGGCACAAGGAACCAAACACTCCCTTGCCAGAGTTAAATCTCACACCAGGCCAAAAGTCATATGTTGACAGCTTTCATTTCTGAAGAAAAATGGAAATTTGAGAAGGCCATGTCTGTGAAGAAAGCTCAGTACAAGAAGGAGCACTATTTGAAGAAAAATGTGCTAAAAATGACAACTGAACAACTTGTGACTATACAATCTGAAATCAAGGCGCTCAGTGATGAATTTGACGCCTACAAGGCTGAATGGCTTGGAGCCAAAGTCAGATTCATCAAATTGGCTAAAGGCCTCATTTCCAATATTTATGGTCAAACGCACATTAAAATTCCTCAGGCTGAAGCATCGCCCAGCCTACTGAAGAACATGCCAGCACCGCTGATGAAAATCAGGCTGCTAATGAAACTGAAATTACCAGGGCTGATGAAGCTACTCCAGCCACTGAAGAAACTGCCAGCACAACCACTAGCATTGCGCCTGAAGAACAAGACGGGCCAGCTGAAGCATCTGAGGCTGCACCTGAAGAATCTGCACAAGTCAGGACAACTGCATTAGTTGTGCCTAAAGAAACTGCAGCAATTTCCTCTGCTCCTCCTGCACCAACGCCAAGTCCTATCCTTCCTTCTGCATTAGAAGTGAAGAAAACCAAGGTTGTGGAGCGAGCAGCAGTGAAGCAAGGAAAGCATCTGCTTCCTGAGAGTCTTCTGCACCAAAGAAAGCGAAGATTTTGACAAGCTCTTTTGACAATCCAATTGATGTTGTTCCAGTTTCAAGAATGCCATCAAAGGAAATCGTTCCTTTTGGTGAAGATTATGTGATCCCAAATGAATCAGATGAAGAAGATCCTTCTGCTGCTTCGACAGAGCAGTTGGATGAGGAAATTGAAGTAGACAATGTCACTTCAACTCCATTGGTATCATCGCCCATGCCTTAGTTTATAGCTGAAGAGGCAGGCGTTGAGGAAATTGATGAATAAGAAGAAGATGTGGACATTGGGTGCACCACTCCAGTGTTGAATGATGACTATTGGGAAAGTCATCACCCCAATTCCCCCATGTTCACCCCACTGCAACAGATTCCTCGGTCCCCAGTCCAGACTGAAGAAATTCATACGGGCTCTGATGAACCTCAAGCATCTCTTCTTACCATCCCTGAAGAAATTCCAGCCACTAGCTAATGTTAATGCTGCTGAAGAAATGGAGACCCAGGCTGCTACTGAAGTGGAAACTAAAATTCCTTAGCCTATGGCCCCTGAGACTGTGATTCAAGAGGCTATGAAGACATTGACTGATACACCTCAGCCCAAGCCGAAGAATCCCTTCTCAAAGAAGCAGAAGTTCAAGGTTGATGACTTCTTTCATGAGCATGTATTCTTCACTGACTACAACCCATATGACTCTACTCGTCTTGGCCGCAAGTGTTTCTGGACAGCAAGTCAGATGAACTTCTACTCTTCGCTGCTATTCGATAAAGACAAGATCTTTGACCATGAGCATATTCCTCATGTGGATATGGAATCGCTGCCTTGCTTCACCCCATACCTCAGTGTTCTTCATGACGCTGGGCTACTCAACTTCTGCACTGACATATGTGATTGGAATGAAGAGCGAATTCTTCAGTTCTACGCGATGCTGGACATCACCGGCAATGCTGAAGATGTAAATTCTTGGGTGTTGGACTGGATGATAGAGAACACACACTTCAAAGCACCGGCCTCTGATTTGCTTCATGCCCTGCCTGTCAGTCCTCTCCTTGAAGGTGAATGTCTCCTCTATCATGAACCTGAGCTCTCTGATAATTTCATGCAAGTGTTGATGAAGCCACTGAAGTCTGGCCAAGCTCCAAGAACCAAATTCCTCGTGAAGGAATTGCGTTATGTGCCTCGGACCGTATACAGAATTTTGACCAAGATCCTGAGTCCAATCACAGGCCACGACTCTAATGACGAAGAGGTCGTTGGCATCATGAAGAATCTGTTATTCAATATCATGCATGGTATTCCAATCAACTACCATGATTTCTTCATGAGGACTATGGTGAATGTTGCTCTGTCTCCATTTGAAGTGAAGCCTTACGCTCCCCAGATCATGAAATTCATCAAATCAAGGTCTTCAATCAACTACAAGGCTGATACACTTAACCATGGCAGCTACTTGCCCCCCATTGAAGTCCTCAAGCGGACTATTTCCTCAGCTGATGAGAAGGGCAAGGCCACTATTTTGTTTTGACAGAAAGACTGTAAGGGAACCCCCTACAGTATAGTTGGTGCAACAAACCCAAATTGCAAGTACCGTGCCTTGAACCTGGGTGGGTGGGAAGGCATCATCCCCTTCCCACCACTAGGCTATGCCTTAGTCTGCCAAGGCCACTATTATTGATGAAGGCATTCATCCATTGGATGGACAATTTTGCAAAGCTGCATCCTACTCACTAATGATGACTCTGCCGCCAATGCTTCTAAGCAAAATCCTCATGGCATAGCTCCAAGGGTGACGACTGATTGTGAGCTTCCCTCAGTCTTCACCAGAAGGTTGACCGCAACCAGAAATGGGTCAAGCGTCAGTTTGGTTCAATTCTTCATAACATGACTGCTACACACAATTCAGTGATGAAGAACCATTACTATGTCCATGAAGTATTTGATTGCACCTAGGCTATTCTGTATCATCTCTATGGTGAAGAAAATCTTAAGCAGATGGGCTTCAAGCAGGACTTTGACTGGTCTCAGCCACCGTCGAAGAAATTCAAGAAAGTCAAAGTTCCTTCTTTGGTGGCTAGCTCGTTTTCTTCATCGTGCGAGACTGATGAAAATGAAGATTTGGACGACACTGCGGCAATCCCTACTTCAACAACTGACCCCAACAACGCTGGCGCTCCTCCGTCGACATCATGAAGTAATTCTTCAGGGGCGCTAGTCCACATTTTTCGTCCCTTTTGGTCATTTGATGACAAGGGGGGGATTTTGAGTTAGTCTTCAAGCAGGTCTATATATGGGAGTTTTTTTTTGTTAAGTTGCAACTCTTGCTCTTCTGAAGTGTTTGTTGGATCAAGTTGTAAACTTAAGTCCGATGGTGACCTGATACTTTTGCTCTGTTTTTCTTCATGCTATTTCCTCATATATGTTATGCACACATGCTGAATTACATAAGTCACCATATTTCATCATGCATTTCAAATTCTTCATTCGATATGTTAAATATGTGTATGAATTACAAGATATAGGGGGAGATCTCCCTGATATTACTCTACAATGTGCATCTGCTATCAAAAGCAAATTACTCACATATGCACATCTTCAGGGGGAGTTCTTCTATATCTTGCAATCAAATTCCTCAATATTGAGCACTTTCAATTAATATGTTTATCCTCATTGAAAACTTAACCTATTTGTCATCAATCACCAAAAAGGCGGAGATTGTAAGTGCATCTAGTGCCCCTTAGTGATTTTGGTGTATTGAGGACTTATAGGTTAAGGGACTAATATGTCTGTGAGTATACACAGGCTCTATAAGTCGATGAGGAGGTTGATATTTACTATGAATGTCGACCCCTAAAAATGTATGTCTTCAGCTGAAGACTTTGGTTCTCCTGAAGATTTTGAAAGTGAAGAAATTGGTGTGACCTTAAAGACTTGGATATTCATGCGAGGATTATGAAGCATGAAGACTTTTGTTTTCGTAGTTTCATTTTCTATTTCTTGAGTCATAGGAAACACCATATTGTTAAAGGGGGTCGAGGTAATACTAAGGAAACTGATTTCCAAGTGATGTTCATCTCAAAATCCTACACCTACCCAATCCTTTCGAGTGAAGCCATTGGAAATCTAATATCAGTTCAGTCAATTTCTTAAGTGACAGAGACGAAGATCTTCTGGTCTCTGAGGAATTTGTTCTGATTGAGGAGTTAGGAATTCGCCAGTGCGGATTGCCTACACAGTGAGGAACATGATAGCCCTAAGGAATTTTATACCTCAAATCAGACCGTTGTTGTGCTAAGCTGTCCAAAATATCCTACCACCTAACGGTCATATCATATAAGGGCATTTATGTCTTATCATGTCAGGCTGCTCCCTAGGCTATAAATAGCCGCCCCCTACAACTCCTAGCTGGTTGGATGCTCCGAGAGAAACTGACACTTGTCATTGAGAGCATCCCATCCTCCGAGGACTCTGAGCAAAAATCATCAAGTGAGGAAAACCCAAAACCCAAACCCGAACACCTACAAACCCAAAGTGATTGAGCATCACTGAAGAGATTGTTCCTGTGTGGAACCGATGCTTGTTACCTTTGATGACTGTGTATCCTCCAGATGGTTAGGCGTCATGGTTTGAGCATCCAAGAGGAATTGTGGATCGTCGAGTGACCAAGTCTGTGAAGGTTTGGAAGTCACCTATGAAGACTTACCACGAGTGTTGGGCGAGGTCTGTGTGACTTTAGCTCAAGGAGAATACGGTGAGGACCGTGTGTCCGGGACTGTGTGTCCTCGAGTTTAAATACTCAGCCGCTCCAACCAGATGTACAACTGTCACAATAGTTGGAACTGGTTTACCAAATCATTGTATTCACCAAGCCAATTAGTTCTATTTCCTCAACACTTTCATTTCCTCATTCATGTGTTGATGAACCTGATCATTACTGTTTGAAGACTTTGACTGAAGACTTTCTCTATTTCCTCAATCCTATTGAAAGTGCAACTAATCCCCGGGTGGTTTTGGTAATCAATAACAACATATATATCATTGAACTAATAGTTACTTGAGAATCATTTCAGAAAGTTCAGTGATATGGGTATGGCAAGGATCAAGAAGTGGACCCTCAAAATGCTAAGGCAAGCATTGGCAAAAGCTCAAGACTCCATTTTTGGTTTAGTGATCCAAGATCACATTGAGTCCATAGGAAAGCCAATACTATTAAAAGGGGATGACGTTATGATGATGATCTGGTTGCTCAAGTGCTTAGTGATACATCTCCTAAGCTATCAAGAACTTTCACCGCCATATACACTCATAAGTAATCTTGGTCCCACCGATATTCCAAACTCACCACACCGAGATGAACCACCTCAGCCATAAAGCCAAACCCTAGAAAACTCGGATTTTCCGATTCGAACTCGGTCTCACCGAAACTTGAGCTGCCAAGCTTCAGAACCTTCATCATCAAATCGGTGTCACCGAGATGATGAAGTCGGTCCCACCGAAATTGGCAAGCTCTGTCTTTGCACGAATCGGACTAACCGAGATTGTATTTTCGGTCCCACGAAAATCCCAACGCTCACATTATTTGAACTTTCGGTCTCAACGAGTTGTCAACTTCGGTCCCACCGAGATTGCTCAAATGTGTGTAACGGTTGGATTTTGTGTGGAGGCTATAAATACCCTCCACCCCTCTTCATTCGTGGAGAGAGCCATCGAAAGAACTACCACTCCTACCTTACATTTACGAGAAGAGAACTACCTACCCTTGTGTTGAGATCAAGTTGCTCCACTCCCACCATATGAAGCTTGATCTCTAGCCTTCCCAAGTTGCTTTCCACTCAATCCTTTCTTCCACCATAGCCAAATCGGTGAGGAGAGTTGAGTGTTGGGGATATTATCATTTGAAGCACAAGAGCAAGGAGTTCATCATCATCAACACCATCTATTACCTTTTGGAGGGTGGTGCCTCCTAGATTGGTTAGGTGTCGCTTGGGAGCCTCCACGAGATGTGGAGTTGAACCAAGAAGTTTGTAAGGGCAAGGAGATCGCCTACTTCGTGAAGATCTACCCCGATTAAGGCTAGCCCTCCGTGGGCGGGGCCATGATGGAATAGACAAGGTTGCTTCTTCGTGGACCCTTGGTGGGTGGAGCCTCCGTGGACTCTCGCAGCTGCTACCCTCCGTGGGTTGAAGTCTCCATCAACGTGGAAGTACGATAGCACCACCTATCGGAACCACGAGAAAAATCACCGCTCTCCAAAATTGCGTTTGCTCTTCTCCACCTCTCTTTACTACATGTGCAATTTACTTTCCGCTGCCTATACTCTAGAATTGCATGTGTAGGGTGATACTTGACTTGATCATTATTGTGAATCGCCAAAAACTGTTCTTTGTCAAAAGGCGAACTTTTATATTGTCAAGTAGTCTAATCACCCCCTCTAGACATACTTTCGATCCTACAAGTGGTATCGAGCTTTGGTCTCCATTGTATTGGTTTCCATTGTATTGACTCCATAAGCTTGGTTTCACAACCTAGGAGAGTATGGCGCCTAGTGAGGGTAATTTTCAGAGAGGTCCTTACTTTGATGGTACAAATTTTGCTAGTTGGAAGCATAAAATGAAAATGCATATTCTTGGCCATAACCCAGCCGCATGGGGCATTATTTGTGTTGGTATGCAAGGTGAATTCTTCGAGGAAGGAAAAGTTCCGGATCGCGATACAACGGAAGAATTGCGGATGTTGCAAAACAATGCTCAAGCTTGTGACATTCTCTTCAATGCTTTGTGTCCCGAGGAGTTCAACAAAATCAGCCTTCTTGAGAATGCAAAAGAGATTTGGGATACTTTGGTTGAAATGCACGAAGGTACCGAGTCCGTGAAGGAATCAAAGCTAGATGTTCTTCAAGGTCAACCTGACAAGTTCAAGATGAAGGAAGGTGAAGGAGTCGCTGAAATGTACTCTAGGCTTGCTCTCATCACAAATGAGATTGTCGGCTTAGGAAGCAAAGAAATGACCGACCGATTCATCATCAAGAAGATTCTCAGAGCTTTGGATGGAAAGTATGACACCGTGTGCACTTTGATCCAAATGATGCCAAACTACAAGAATCTCAAGCCAAGCGAAGTCATTGGAAGAATTGTTGCTCATGAGATGACACTCAAGGATAAGGAAGAGCTTCACAACAAGTCAAGTGGTGCTTATAAAGCTACAAGTGATGCTCCCACAACCTCAAGTGACAAGCTAGTTTCCAATGAAGAGATAAGCCTAATGGTGAAGAACTTCAACAAATTCTACAAGAGTAGAGGCAAAGAGAGAAGCTCAAAGTCAAGATCATATGATGAAAAGAGATCTTCTAGTCGTGATCGAATGCTACAATTGTGGAAGACCCGACACTACTCAAATGAGTGTTCGGCTCCCCACAAGAGAAGAGAAGAATCTCCAAGAAGAAGAAGCTCAAGAGATGAGTCACCTCGGAAAGAGAGAAGGAGTAGAGATGATCGTTATGAACGAAGACCTCTCGGAGAAGCAAGGATTAGGAGAGGAAAGACAAGTCATCAAGGAGCTACACAAGAAGAAAACATCAAGCTCATGTAGGTGAATGGGTCTCCGCCCGACTCGACAATCAATCCGAAAGAAGCTATCACTCCAACTCGACTACAACCAAGATGAAGGTGTTGCCGGTCTTGCTCTCAGATCCTCCAACTCCAACTCCTACGACTTATTTGATTCACCAAATGAGGGAATTGGAAGATGCTTCATGGCTAAAGGCCCCAAGGTATCACACCCTGAATTCATTGACTTCAATAGTGATGAGGATGACTTGCTTGGCGAAGATGAGCTCTTGCTTGATAAATCTAGTGAGCCTAGTAATGATGAACATGCTAGTAGTCTTTATAGTCGAGAAGAGTCGAATGACAATGCTATGAAGGAGATTGAGCATCCAACTAAAGAACTAAACACTCTTAAGTTAGCTCATGAAACAACTCAAGAAGATCATAGAGAGCTTCTAAGATCTCATGAGAAGCTACGCTTCGAGAAGCTCACTCTAGAGCAAGAACATGAGTTTCTAAAAGCAATCAATGACGATCTTCGAAAGAAGAGTTCTTCATATCTTGCCAAACGACTTCTCTTGTCTAATTTCTTGCCAACCATTAAGACTAAGCATGACAAGAATAAGAAAAATTCTTCATCTAGTAGTAACAATAACCATGCTAAATCCAATATTGTTGCTTCTAGAAGTTCTCTTGATTCCACTAACAATGTTTCAAGCCAAGTTACACTTGAGCAAGAAAATAGTTTATAGAAAGGGATTATAGAAAAAGGTGTCTACAAGAGCCTTGCCGGAAGCAAGAACTTTGAGGAAATTGTTCGCAAGCAAGGAAGGTACCGGAAGAATCAAGGAATTGGTTTTGAGCGAAAGTTCAATGCCGAGGGTGTTGAATGGGAAGAAGGTCAATATCCTACTCCACAGTTTATTCCTCAAAAGGAGAAGTATGATCCTACTTCTTCCAATGTGGAACAAGCTCAAGATGACCTTCCACCACAAGACCACAAGATAAAAGGCAAGGACAAGCTTCAAGAGGAAATTGATGCATTTGTTGAAGCACCTCAAGCCATGGTCAAGTGGGTTCCCAAGGAAACGTCAAGTTCTACTTCGTCAAGATCAACTACAACCCCAAGGATTCCCATCAAGATGATGTGGATCCCGAAGAAGAAGAACTAGAAAGTTCTTGAGGGTGACTCCGCCAACATACTTCACTCACATTCATTTTGGCAAAAACTTGTGCAATCAACTTCCACATCGTGCACTAGTTCATGGAGTCACAAACCCTCTTGTTGGTAAGTCAAGGGACAAGGTAATCATTGCTTTCATGGACATCATCTATTGTGAACTTCAATCTATGTCCATGGATATCCTTGTTTGTTCCTTGTGGGACTAACCCATGTAGGTATTGAAAGTGCCCGAATCCAAAGGATTGCTCCCAACTCTTGATGGTCTTCATCAACATTGAGCATCCACATCTTCAACATCTACATGAAGTCTTCTACGACAACCCAAGGTTAGTTTGACCCTTTAAAAGGGTTCTCACATCTAGGGGAGCTTTGCTCTAAAAATTGAGCTAAAGCATCTTCAAATGATGTGAACACATCAATGCTTTATGTAAAAGTGGTAACCCCACTTGTGCTTAAACGATGAGTATGACCTATGATCAAATGTTCTCATTTGGCTCCTAAGTCAATATACTCATATAAAGATGACCTAGTCATCGACAAATTGTGTGATAGTAGCTACAGTTTTGATTGTGCATGTTTGACACATATTTCATTTGCTATCTTATTGTGTGAGCATGTTGGATGCATGATTTTGTCCATTCGAGGACATCCATTTGTTGTTTTGGTCGTTTTGATTTTTCTGACCAAATGGATGGACAAGAATGCCTAAGTACCTCCCCTAGCTATCAATGCTTTCTTGTCTCAAATTCTATTCATGCTTACATCACAAATTTTGAACAAGTCATTTTCGGACCCTCCGAGTGAGGAGCACTCTGAGCCACCGATCCGTCAAGGGCTAACTTACAAAACCTTCTAAGTGATTTCGTCGACTAACTCACTCAAACTCGGTCGAACCGAAAGCATTTAGATCGATCTAGGTTTTCACCTCGGTGAAACCGAAGTTGTGATTTTCGGCGTGATCAAGTGCATAACGCCAGCAGTTATCCATCTCGGTGCCATCGAAGTTTACAACTCGGTCCCACCGACAACAAAGGGTATATATATCCGAGGGCGCGCTGTTGATTTCTCCTTCAAACGCTTCGCCCCCACCCTTCTTGCCGCCGCCTTGGTCTCCGGATCGCCGCTGCCGCCGCCAGCGCTCGCCGCAGTCTCCGTCGCCGTCAACGGACATCTTCTCCGCGCCGTTGCGCCGTAGAGAAACTCCACCAAGTTAGGGTGAGTTTTGATCCCACTCGTGCTCCCATCTTCGGTTCAATGCACGATTGGTTTGCCTAGTATCTTGCCACGATTGAAATCTTCCTGTACACCAGATTAGTTCGTTTGGACTAGATTCGAGTAAAAGTTTTAGGGTTAGGTTTCCGCCGAACACATCTCGGTGAGACCGATTTTATAGTTTCGGTATGACCGATTTGGCCTATGGCCATTGATCGCACCTTCGGTCCAACCGAAGTTGTGCAAATCGGTGTGACCGAAATGACGATTCTGTGAAACCCTAGTGTTTTTGGCAGATCGAAACCCACTTCGTCCAACCGAAAGTGGTGTGAAAGCTTCATTTAAACACTTCGGATTCACCGAATTTTAAACTCGGGTCGACCGAAATGTCTTTCGTGAAAACCTAATACTAGAATTTGAACTCATTTTTTGCAAAAACTTCTGCAGTTTGTGATGACTCTTCTACTCGCCTACACCTTATCTATTCACAAGTTGTCAGCCATGTCGATGCCGGATGATGATCAGATCAGGTTAGAGACACCCATTGCAGATATTCCAGAGGCAGGCACTAGTCCCGATCCCAAAGAGCTCATCAGATGATGGTGAGAGGAGTACACCAAGTGGTTTACCTCCTGCAGCCACCAGAGCTAGAAAGAAGAGGAACTCAGATGATGAAGACTCAGATTTTGTCGTTGAGGAAGAGGTCACCTCAAAGCCTAAGAGGAAGGTTGTTGCTAAAGAGCCATAAGGTCAGCAAACTAAGAAGGGCACCAGCAAAGTCAAGCAGTCAACTGTTGCCAAGAAGCTGAATTTGGGAGAGGCAGCTGCAAGCAAAGTGAAGAAAACTTCCAAGAGAAAGAGATTAGTGCATGATGATGCAGCAGCAGAAGATGAGGATGAGGAAGCACCCCAGCCTCCTCAGAAGCCTAAGCTCATGGGTGATGCCATCAAGGTGGAGCCACTTCAAAGCCCAAGCAATCTGCTCCAGCCTAAGGCAGCTCCAAAGAAAGCCTCGCTGCCAAGCCTAAGAAGACAACAGAACATTCCAAAGATCTGAAAAGAACAAGGATGATGTGCCACCGGTGTGTCGATGATGAAGGATCGATTCTTTGAAACTTCGTCTTAAACCGCCACTACATAATGATGCTCATCCTCAAGCCGAGGATATGAAGGCAAGGAAAGATAGAGGTCTCGTGCTATGGAGACAAGCTGACCCATATGCCGTGAGGAGAAGAACTGCAGAGATCCCAGATTTCACACCAGAGAGCAGCAGGACTTCTATGAGACCGTCTTGATGGACAAGAAGCCCATAGTCGCAGACACAAGATATGTTATTTGGAAGTACATTGACAATAAGAGCATGAGATTTCTTTCCACATGTGCATGAAAGTCTCACCGCTTGTGGTGTTGCAGACTTTGTAGGTCGAAGTTGACAAATTGGAACGATGAGATGATTATGCAATTCTATGCCACACTCACTTCTACCCCGATGGGAAGATTACATGGATGACTCAAGGTCAAAGATTTTCTTCTTCTCTGAAGAATGGGCAGAACTTCAATGCTCCAAAGGCAACGAGATGATGATATTGATGTATATGGTATTCCAAAGAAGAATCATGAATCCATGAAGAACATGTACAAAGAGGTTCCAAAGAAAGGATTTGGGAATCTGGAAGCTCGGCTCGATTTACTATCTCCAGCAGGTCTACCTACCACTAATACTATTTTGAGGCACACCTTGATGCCCAAGTCCGAGATCATCGATGACCAGAGGATACTCTATCAACATGCTGCACATACTTGATGAGAAAGCACCTTTCAAGGTGATGGACTTGATGGTTGAGACCATTAAGAGGACTCAGAGTGACCGTAAAAGGTCGTGTGGATTTGCCCAGATTCAGATGCTTATCAATGCCAAGTTTGGCACGGGCACATTCTTGTTGGATAGAGAACATTTACCACTGCAGCCGAGCATGAGGACAATGTTGTTGTGATGGATGAGGAGGATCCAACATCGTTGAAGGTCAAGCCAAGATCGAAGCTGCCAAGAAAGCCAAAGTCGACAAGGAAGCAAAGAAAGAGCAGCAGCCTAAACCAAAGAGTTTGGAGAGCAGATTCTTGAAGCTACCCAAAGGATTGAACAACGCCTGCCAAGATTGTACAGCCTCAGAGAGCCTAGAGAGGATTGTTGAGGACAAGATCCACGCCTGGATGTGAAGTCGATCAAGTGCAAGTGATTGTCAACAAGCTTGAGGTAGACATTGAGGAAGCAAAGAGGAGAAGGAATAGCTTATGCGTGAGATGCAGGATGACTTAGTCCAGATGCTTATCAACAGATCGCTCCGGTTCCCACAGACCCGATCACCTGCTATTCCAAAGGATCGACACTAGGACTACAGCTTGGCGCCTCCACAGTTCCATCGGTTGCTACAGCCCAGCTCCAAAGGACCACTCCTCCAAAGACAGACATCACCAAGTCTTCGCCGATCTTGTCATATCCACTCCGACATCAACCTGCACGGAGCCGCCAGAGAGTCCCCGGTGACGCTTAGCTCTATGCTATTTGAACTTTTGTTAACTTGTTGCCAAAGGGGAGAAATTGTATAGATCATAGGACTTCGAGAGAGAGAGTGTTGTTGTCTTTGCGCTTTTGCTCTTTCGTTCTTTTGCGGTTTCTTTGAGATACTTTTGGTTTTCGAGACATTCAAATGTGTTTGATACTACGCTTGATTCTACCTTAATGAGTGCTTGGTCGCATTTATGCTTTAATGTGTGCTTAATGCTTATCATATGCCATTCCTATCTTGTATGACCATTTACTCATGTCTTGGTGATTGGGTGCATGCTGTTCATTCTTATCATTTTGTGCGCTCCACCAAGATGTATGTGACATGGAAGAGTGACCCATG
This sequence comes from Aegilops speltoides, assembly GCA_021437245.1. Lineage (NCBI taxonomy): Eukaryota > Viridiplantae > Streptophyta > Magnoliopsida > Poales > Poaceae > Aegilops > Aegilops speltoides. The sequence goes on from CM038143.1 coordinate 307,021,631, forward strand.
ATCCTAATCGATTGTGCATTTGCATTCAAACGCAAATCTTAAATAATGCACAAATTTAGGGGGAGCTCTTGCTTATCACATACTTCTCAAAGCTTATTTATGTTATTCATTGATTATATCCTTTGTCGAAGCTTTGATCTATATGTTGTCATCAATTACCAAAAAGGGGAGATTGAAAGTGCAACTAATCCCGGGTGGTTTTGGTAATCAATAACAACATATATATCATTGAACTAATAGTTACTTGAGAATCATTTCAGAAAGTTCAATGATATGGGTATGGCAAGGATCAAGAAGTGGACCCCTCAAAATGCTAAGGCAAGCATTGGCAAAAGCTCAAGACTCCATTTTTGGTTTAGTGATCCAAGATCACATTGAGTCCATAGGAAAGCCAATACTATTAAAAGGGATGAGGTTATGATGATGATCTGGTTGCTCAAGTGCTTAGTGATACATCTCCTAAGCTATCAAGAACTTTCACTGCCATATACACTCATAAGTAATCTCGGTCCCACCGATATTCCAAACTCAGTCACACCGAGATGAACCACCTCAGCCATAAAGCCAAACCCTAGAAAACTCGGATTTTCCGATTCATAACTCGGTCTCACCGAAACTTGAGCTGCCAAGCTTCTGTAACCTTCTGTCATCAAATCGGTGTCACCGAGATGATGAAGTCGGTCCCACCAAAATTGGCAAGCTCCTGTCTTTGCACGAATCGGACTAACCGAGATTGTATTTTCGGTCCCACCGAAAATCCCAACGTTCACATTATTTGAACTTTCGGTCTCACCGAGTTGTCAACTTCGGTCCCACCGAGATTGCTCAATTGTGTGTAACAGTTGGATTTTGTGTGGAGGCTATAAATACCCCTCCACCCCCTCTTCATTTGTGGAGAGAGACATCAGAAAGAACTACCACTCCTACCTTACATTTCTGAGAAGAGAACTACCTACCCTTGTGTTGAGATCAAGTTGCTCCACTCCCACCATATGAAGCTTGATCTCTAGCCTTCCCAAGTTGCTTTCCACTCAATCCATTCTTCCACCAGAGCCAAATCAGTGAGGAGAGTTGAGTGTTGGGGAGATTATCATTTGAAGCACAAGAGCAATGAGTTCATCATCATCAACACCATCTATTACCTTTTGGAGGGTGGTGCCTCCTAGATTGGTTAGGTGTCGCTTGGGAGCCTCCGTCGAGATGTGGAGTTGAACCAAGAAGTTTGTAAGGGCAAGGAGATCGCCTACTCGTGAAGATCTACCCGAGTAAGGCTAGCCCTCCGTGGGCGAGGCCATGATGGAATAGACAAGGTTGCTTCTTCGTGGACCCTTGGTGGGTGGAGCCCTCCGTGGACTCTCGCAGCCGTTACCCTCCGTGGGTTGAAGTCTCCATCAACGTGGAAGTACGATAGCACCACCTATCGGAACCACGAGAAAAATCACCGCATCTCCAAAATTGCGTTTGCTCTTCTCCACCTCTCTTTACTACATGTGCAATTTACTTTCCGCTGCCTATACTCTAGAATTGCATGTGTAGGGTGATACTTGACTTGATCATTATTGTGAATCTGCCAAAAACTGTTCTTTGTCAAAAGGCAGAACTTTTATATTGTCAAGTAGTCTAATCACCCCCCCTCTAGACATACTTTCGATCCTACACCTATTTTTTCAGTCACTTAGTCTTCAGCCTGCTTATCCTGTTATCACGCTTTCTGTACTCTGTGTTTGTTTTCATTTCATCATGATGACTATGCTACTGCTCTGTTATGCTTATACCTGAGTACTTATTCCGTGGCTAGTTGTTCATGACTAGGAATTTCCTCACCCTGAAATTCCTCAGTGAAGAATTTGTAAAAATCGCCTATTCACCCCCCCCCCTCTAGTCGACTTAATGCACTTTCAAAAAGGCTAAAGGATTTCAGGAGGATGAGCACAACACTTTATGGTTTGAGGATTGTATATATGTGCCCAATGACCCTGAGATCAGGAAGTTGATTCTTCAGGAAGCTCATGATTCGCCTTACTTGTTCACCCAGGCAACACCAAGATCTATTTGGATTTGAAGGAAAGTTTCTGGTTGACAGGAATGAAGAAGGATATTACTGAGTATGTAGAAGTATGTGATGTATGTCAGAGAGTTAAGGTAGAGCATTAGAAGCCAGTAGGATTGCTACAGCCGTTGCCGACACTCGAATGGAAGTGGGCTAAACTTGGCATGGATTTTATCACTGGACTACCCAGGACTCGTTCTGGTTATAACTCTATTTGGGTTGTAGTTGATCGTTTGACAAAAGTAGCCCATTTCATCCCAGTGAAGACAAGGTATACGAGTGCTAAGTTGGCGAAGATATACATGACCAGGATCGTATGTCTGCATGGAGTTCCGAGGACCATTGTATCAGATAGAGGAACATAGTTTACTTCAAAGTTTTGGAATCAGTTGCATGGAACTTTGGGTACCAGGCTAGAGTTTAGTACAACCTTTCATCCACAGACAGATGGACAGACCGAGAGAGTCAATCATATTCTGGAGGACATGTTGAGATCTTGTGCGCTAGATTATGGATCTAGTTGGGATGACATTTTTCCCTATGCAGAGTTCTCCTATAACAATAGTTATCAAGCCAGTTTGAAGATGGCCCCTTTCGAAGCTTTGTACGGAAGGAGGTGCAGGACACCATTATCATGGGACGAAGTTGGAGATCAATAGTTGTTCGGACCAGACTTAATTAGAGAGTCTGAGGTGAAGGTTAAGTTGATTCACAACAGAGTCAAGGTAGCCCAGTCCAAGCAGAAGAGTTATGCAGATACTAAACGCAAGGAGGTAGCCTACAAAGTCGGAGATAGAGCATATCTTCATGTGTCCCAACTTCGAGGAGTTAAGTGTTTTGGAGTCAAGGGAAAGCTAGAACCATGTTTTGTGGGGCCATACAGAGTTTTCGAATGCATGGGAGAAGTTGCGTACAAGTTGGACTTGCCTGAAGGATTGTCAGGAGTTCATGATGTGTTTCACGTTACCCAGTTGAAGAAGTGCCGCTGGAAGTAATTCAGTTGGATAGTGATTTGACCTATGAGGAGAAACCAGTCAAGATTCTCGAGTTTTCTAGCCGAGTTACTCACATCAAGGTTATCAAGTTTTGCAAAGTTCAGTGGAGCCACCATATCGAAGAGGAAGCCACCTGGGAGCGAGAAGAAGACCTCCGCAAGGACCACCCGAACCTTTTTGCTGAACAACCCGAATCTCGAGGGCGAGAATTGTCGGATTACGGGTTCCGCAAACCCTTGAGAGGTTTGAACTCTGGGGTGCGTGCAGAGATCTCAATCTACCCAGCCTGCCTACTCGCGATCCTCCTAAGCCTAGCACGACGAGCTTGAAGAGACAAAGAGACACATCAGTTTATCCTGGTTCGGGCCACCTTGCGGTGTAATACCCTACTCCAGCATTTTGGTGTATTGCCTCGGAGGGCTAAGGATGAACTAGTATAGTGGATGAACTGTCCTCAGGAGGTGAGGTATTCTTGGGCTCAAGAGAGCTGGTGAGGTGGTCGGGTGAGAATGGATCTGATCCCCCTCTATGGTGGTGGCTAAGTCCTATTTATAGTGGCCTTGGTCCTCTTCCCAAATGTTTGCGGGAAGGGATCCCATAATGGCCGGATTTGAAAGGGGACAAGTAGTACAACTTATCCTGACAAAAGTAGTCTTCGCCTGCGAAAAGCCTCTGGTTGTGACGCCGCGGTGGGCTCGGTGGTGACCTCCGTCCTGCCGTCCTGGTAGTCTTGGTCTTGTTGCACCAGAATGGAAACCTTTGGTTGATTCCTCGACACTCCGCGCCTGTGGCTTGCCTCCCTTGCACCGAAGAGGAAACCTGCACTCTAAGCCCACTGGCGCCCGCCTGGCCTTGGTCGTCATGGCTCACGTCAGCTAAGCCTCGTGAGGTAAACCTTGCATTGAACTCTCTGCCCCTCGGGAGCCAGCTTGAGGAGGCCGATCCCCTTGGGGGTCTTGGCGTCGTCTGCCTTACGAGGCTTGGCCCCTCGCGAGGGTCTTGAGCTATTGATGCTAAAGCTGGGCCGTACTAGGCCGCCGATGGAGCCATGTGGTGGGCCGCAGGCAGGCAGGCCTGGATACCCCCATATCCAGAACGCTGACAGTAGCCCCGGGGCCCAAGGCGCACTTGGACTTGGCTTCCAGGCAAAGCCAAAGGGCAAGTGCGGAACACCGCGGGCCCTAACCACCCATAGCCTTGATGACACATGGCGATTGATGGGACGTGGGCGTCTCCACTTCCCCACGCCGCCTTGATATCCGCCAGGCCTAGTGATCACCCGTTGCTAGAGCAGCTCGTCTTCGCTGATTGTCGCACTCGGCCCTTGTTCTTCCTTTCCCGATCTTGTTGCTCCGTGCATAGATCCGGCGTCGGCACCTCGCTCCTTTTTTGGCGCTCGTCATGGCCCCCCAGCCGAGGAGGAAGAAGGGGAAGCCATGCGCCCTGGCTGGGCCTCCGCCGGTGTTGGAGCCAGCTCTCGAGCAGTCGATGGTGATCAACCAGGAAGGGTTGGACAAGGTCTGCCATGCCCTTGCGGCCGATTCCAATGAGTGGAAGGCGACGACCGTCCGTCCTGCGTCTTGGCGCATGAGCGAGATGAGCTCCACTGTGATCCCCATCTATCTTCACGCCCTCCTTGCGGGTCTGATTCCCCCTGTCTCTCCCTTCTTCAATGTTGTAATCTCGCATTACCAAATCCATCTATTGCATTTGGACCCCCGCTCTGTTATCCTTCTTGCTGTCTTCGCCTTCCTTTACGAGGCCATGGTCGGCATTACCCCTTCCGTGTCCATGTTTCGCCATTTTTTTCTTGCTCCGGTTGGTCGACGCATGCCAATGCTCTTGGTGTGTGACCTTCAAAGCTATAGCCGCAACCGCTGGTTTGGGAATCGACTTCGAGCTCTCGCTTGATGCGAAGGGATTCTGGAAGCAGTGGCCGCTCATGGATGCTGGGGCGTTCAGCCCCCTACTCTTGACTCCTGGGGCGCTGGCCTCGCCTAGATTCGGTTGGGGCCAGGAGAAGCTCTCCAACCAGTGCCTTGCTTTCATCTGGAAGAGGTTGGCAAGGTTACAAGGGCTGGAAGTGACGGCGCTGATGGTGGTGAAGGAATTCGTCAGGCAGCGCGTCACTCCCCTCCAGCACCATTCTCGCCCAATGTGGGACCTTGCGGGCATCGAGGATCCCATGAGGTTGCAGAGGCCGTCACTAGCTGCTGGGACCTTGAGTATGGTGCTCAAACTCCTGACGGGCAAACCCGAGCCTGTTGACCTTCCGGGGGTGGCTGCCTCCTCTATCAGTACTCGAACAAGGCGGCCTTCGCTGGGCAGATGCCTCTATTCGACGGGTGGGGGTTGCTTCCGGAGGCCCTTGAGGGGCCCCGTGAGAATCCCGTCTTCATGGGTCCCCTCTTACTACCCTGTCGCGTGCGCCCCAAGTGTGGAAGCAGGGGAGTGCTCGCGGCCAACAGCTGTTGAGGGCTCCTCCGGAGGCCTGGTGCCGATGATGGCTGATGACCCACAAGTATAGGGGATCTATCGTAGTCCTTTCGATAAGTTAGAGTGTCGAACCCAACGAGGAGCAGAAGGAAATGATAAGCGGTTTTCAGCAAGGTATTCTCTGCAAATACTAAAATAAGTGATAACAGATAGTTTTGTGATAAGATAAATTGTAACGAGCAACAAGTAACAAAAGTAAATAAAGTGCAGCAAGGTGGCCTAATCCTTTTTGTAGCAAAGGACAAGCCGGAACAAACTCTTATAATAGGAAAAGCGCTCCCGAGGACACATGGGAATATCGCTGTTAGTTTTCATCACGCCATATGATTCGCGTTTCGTACTTTGATAATTTGATATATGGGTGGACCGGTGCTTGGGTACTGCCCTTACTTGGACAAGCATCCCACTTATGATTAACCTCTATTGCAAGCATCCGCAACTACAACAAAAGTATTAAGGTAAACCTAACCATAGCATGAAACATGTGGATCCAAATCAGCCCCTTACGAAGCAACGATAACTAGGGTTTAAGCACATCACTCTAGCAACCCATCATCTACTTATTACTTCACAATGCCTTCCTCTAGGCCAAAATAATGGTGAAGTGTTATGTAGTCGACATTCACATAACACCACTAGAGGTTAGACAACATACATCTTATCAAAATATCGAACGAATACCAAATTCACATGACTACTAATAGCAAGACTTCTCCCTTGTCCTCAGGAACAAACGTAACTACTCACAAAGCATATTCATGTTCATAATCAGAGGGGATATAATGTGCATAAAGGATTTGAACATATGATCTTCCACCAAATAAACCAACTAGCATCAACTACAAGGAGTAATCAACACTACTAGCAACCTACTATCACCAATCCCGGACTTGGAGACAAGAATTGGATACAAGAGATGAACTAGGGTTTGGAGATGAGATGGTGCTGGTGAACATGTTGATGGAGGTTGCCCTCTCCCGATGAGAGGAGCTTTGGTGATGACGATGGTGATGATTTCCTCCCGGAGGGAAGTGTCCCAGCAGTAACAGCTCTGCGGAGCCCTAGATTGGTTCCACTAAGGTTCCGCCTGGGTGGCGTGAGTCTCGTCCCAAAGGTTGCTTATGATTTTTTCTCATCGAAAGAGATCATATAGGAGAAGATGGGCGCCGGAGAGCCACCTGGGGCCCACGAGGTTGGGGGCGGCCTAGGGGGGGGCGCGCCCCACCCTCGTGAGCAGGTGTGGGCCCCTAGCCTTCATCTTTGGCGCGATTTATTTTTTTTTATTTTTTAAGATATTCCGTGGAGTTTCAGGACTTTTGGAGTTATGCAGAATAGGTCTCCAATATTTGTTCCTTTTCCAAATGTAATTCCAGTACGGCATTTCCCTCTTCATGGTAAACCTTGTAAGATAAGAGAGAATAGCCATAAGTATTGTGACATATCGTGAAATAACAGCCCATAATGCGATAAATATCGATATAAAATCATGATGCAAAATGGACGATCAACTCCCCAAGCTTAGACCTCGCTTGTCCTCGCTTAAAAGCCGATAACAATAAATATGTCCTCATGTTTAGAAGTAGAGGCGTCGATAAAAATAAAATACGGACATGAAGGCATCATGATTATTTTCATAACAGCAACATATATAGATTTGTCATATGATTACTTATGTTCAAGTGATGATCTTTTCATAAAGCCAAAGTATGAATCATAAACCTTATTGAGCACCAACAAATTATACCCTCAGTCATTGAAGCAATTGCAATTTATCATAACATCGAAAAGAGTCTATGTCAGAGCTTAAAAGCAAGTCCACATACTCAATTATCACTTAGTCCTTCATAATTGCTAACACTCACGCAATACTTGTGGTTACGGAGTTTTAACCGGACACAAAGAAAGATAGGGGCTTGTAGTTTTGCCCCACAACCTTTTACCTCAAGGGTAATGTCAACAATAATAATTCATGCTCCCCCACATCCAATTAGATATATATATCATGTTCTTTCCAACATGCTGAGCTTGCCAAAGGATAAAATGAAAAAGGAAAAGCGAAGATCACCGTGACTCTTGCATAAAGTAGAGGGTAATAATAAAAGATAGGCCCTTTGCAGAGGGAAGCAGAGGTTGCCATGCGCTTTTATGGTTGGATGCACAAATTCTTAATGCAAAAGAACGTCACTTTATATTGCCCCTTGTATGTGAACCTTTATTATGCAGTCTGTCGCTTTTATTGCATCCACAACAAGTTCGTACAAAGCTTATTTCTCTGCACTAATAAGTCATGCATATTTAAAGAGCAATTTTTATTGCTTGCACCGATGACAACTTACTTGAAGGATCTTACTCAATCCATAGGTAGATATGGTGGACTCTCATGGCTGAACTGGTTTAAGGGTATTTGGAAGCACAAGTAGTATCTCTACTTGGTGCTGAGAATTTGGCTAGCATGAGGGGGAAAGGCAAGCTCACCATGTTAGAGGAACCATAACAATATACTTTATTTCAGATATAAGAAAACATAACTCATTACGTTGTCTTCCTTGTCCAACATCAACTCTTTAGCATGTCATATCCTAATGAGTGTTCCCAATCATAAAAGATGTCAATGATAATATATCTATCTGTGAAACCTCTCTCCCCTTATTACTTCCTATTAATTGCGACGATGACCAAAGCTATATTTTCCAACTCCCAACAACTTTTAATCATCATACTCTTTCTATGTGGAGTTATTACTTTCACTAAGATCAATATGAACTCTTTGTTTCCTTTTTTATTCTTTTCTTTATTCACCCAAGATCATGGCCAAGTAATCAAGCCCTTGACTCAACACTAATCTTTATTATATATAGCTCACGGACTCGATTGCATAGAGGGATCATAAAACAAAACTCAAAACTAGATCGTGCCATGACTTTATTCTACTAAATCAAGATACTACTAATAGGATCGAACTAAGACAAACGGTAAAGATAGGAGTTGTGATGGTGATACGACACCGGGGCACCTCCCCCAAGCTTGGCAGTTTCCAAGGGGAGTGCCCATACCCATGTGATTATATCTCCTTCTTTGTTGTTGGCGGTGGAGGTGTTGTTGATGATGGAAGCTTTTCGTCCACCTTCCATGCCATAGGCTCACCCTCATAGAAGGATGATCGAGTCTCCGGAATCCTCAAATCTGCAATGGAAATAGCTGGAAACGAAAACAAAGGATATTTGCGTGATACGGTTGTCAAAACCTTCGGGAGAATATATAATGAATTTTTACCGACCAAATTACGTATCGTGCAAGAAAACAGAGTCCGGAGGGCACACGAGGTGCTCACGAGGTTGGGGGGCGCGCCCAGGGGGGTAGGGCGCGCCCTCCACCCTCGTGGAGGCCTCGTGTCCTCCCCGGACTGCTACTTATTTTTCTATTTTTCTAAATATTCCAAAACAGAGAAATATTGCTTTAAAATTGTTTTGGGGTCGGTTTACTTACCGCATCACATACCTATTCCTTTTCGAGTCCTGAACATTCTCGAAAGTGTCCTTATGTATTCCTCCCGGTTACGGTTTCAATAATATTGGTTTCAACATTTATGGGATTACCTGAGATATAATGTTTGATTCTTTGACCGTTTACCACCTTCGGATTTGTGCCTGTGAAGTTGTTGATTTTTATGGCACCGGAACGATAGACCTCCTCGATAACGTAAGGACCTTCCCATTTGGAGAGAAGTTTTCCTGCAAAAAATCTTAAATGAGAGTTGTATAGCAGTACATAGTCACCTACATTAAACTCATACTTTTGTATCCTTCTATCATGCCACCTTTTAACTTTTTCTTTAAATAGCTTGGCATTTTCATAAGCTTGGGTTCTCCATTCATCAAGCGAGCTAATATCAAACAACCTCTTCTCACCGGCAAGTTTGAAGTCATAATTGAGCTCTTTGATAGCCCAATATGCCTTATGTTCTAGTTCAAGATGTAAATGACATGCTTTTCCATAAACCATTTTATACGGAGACATACCCATAGGATTTTTGTACGCAGTTCTATAGGCCCATAATGCATCATTCAGTTTTTTGGACCAATTCTTTCTAGACCTATTGACAGTCTTTTGCAAAATTAATTTGAGCTCTCTATTGCTCAATTCTACCTGACCACTAGACTGCGGGTGATAAGGAGATGCAATTCTATGATTAACATCATATTTAGCAAGCATCTTACGGAAAGACCATGAATAAAGTGTGAACCACCATCAGTCATTAAATATCTAGGGACTCCAAACCTCGGAAAAATAACTTCCTTAAGCATTTTAATAGAAGTGTTATGATCAGCACTACTAGTTGGAATAGCTTCTACCCACTTAGTAACGTAATCAACAAAGAATCGAATATGAGTGTAACCATTAGAGGCGTGAAAAGGTCCCATATAATCAAAGCCCCAAACATCAAATGGCTCAATAACAAGTGAATAATTCATAGGCATTTCTTGACGCTCATCGATATTACCAATTCTTTGATATTCATCACAAGACAAAACAAACTTACGGGCATCCTTGAAGAGAGTAGGCCAATAAAACCAGATTGCAATACCTTATGTGCGTTCTATCTCCAAAGTGGTGTCCTCCATAAGCTTCGGAGTGACACTTGCGTAGGATCTGTTCCTGTTCATGCTCAGGTACACAACGTCTAATAACACCATCTACTCCTTTATAAAGATGTGGGTCATCCCAAAAGTAATGTCTCAAATCATAAAAGAACTTTTTCTTTTGTTGGTATGTGAAGCTAGGTGGTATAAATTTAGCAACAATATAACTAGCATAATCAGCATACCATGGAGTGCTATGAGAAGTACTTATGACATTTAATTGTTCATCAGGAAAGCTATCATCAATAGGTAGTGGGTCATCAAGAACATTCTCTAGCCTAGACAAGTTGTCTGCATCGGGATTCTCAGCTCCTTTTCTATCAACAATATGTAAATCAAATTCTTGGAGCAAGAGAACCCATCTAATGCGTCTAGGTTTTGCATCTTTCGTTTCCATAAGATATTTAATAGCAGCATGATCGGTGTGAATAGTTACTCTAGAATCAACAATATAGGGTCTGAATTTATCTCATGCAAATACAACCGCTAAAAGTTCCTTTTCGGTAGTAGCATAATTTCTTTGAGCATTGTCTAGAGTCTTACTAGCATAATGGATAACATTTAATTTCTTATCAACTCTTTGCCCTAGAATAGCACCTACAGCATAATCACTAGCATCACACATAATTTCAAAAGGTAAATTCCAATCAGGTGGCTGAACAATAGGTGCAGAGACTAATGCTTTCTTAAGTATTTCAAATGCTTCTACACGATCATCATCAAAGATAAATGGTACATCTTTTTGTAATAAATTAGTCGAGGTCGAGAAATTTTGAGAAGTCCTTAATGAACCTCCTATAAAATCCGCGTGACCAAGGAAACTTCTTATACCTTTGATGTCCTTGGGACATGGCATCTTTTCAATAGCGCCAACCTTGGCTTTATCAACTTCAATACCTCTTTCGTAAACTTTGTGCCCCAAGACAATACCTTCATTAACCATAAAGTGGCACTTTTCCCAATTCAAGACAAGATTAGTTTCTTCACATCTCTCAAAACTTCGATCAAGATTGCTCAAGCAATCATCAAAGAGGAACCATAGACGGAAAAGTCGTCCATAAAAACCTCACAAATCTTTTCACAAAAATCAGAGAATATAGCCATCATGCATCTTTGAAAGGTAGCAGGTGCATTACATAAACCAAAAGGCATACGTCTATAAGGAAAAGTACCAAAAGGGCAAGTAAAAGTAGTCTTTGATTGATCTTTAGCCGACACAGGTATTTCAGAGAAACCAGAATAACCATCTAGAAAGCAATAGTGTGTATGTTTGCATAATCTTTCTAGCATTTGATCAATAAAAGGTAAGGGGTAATGATCTTTCTTAGTAGCTTTATTTAATTTGTGGAAATCAATTACCATCCTATAACCTGTGATAATTCTTTGCGGGATCAATTCATCTTTATCATTAGGGACAACAGTAATACCTCCCTTCTTAGGGACACAATGGACAGGACTTACCCACTGACTATCAGCAACGGGGTAAATTATACCTGCCTCCAGAAGCTTGAGTATTTCCTTTCTTACCACTTCCTTCATTTTAGGATTCAAAGGTCGTTGAGGATCACAAATGGGTTTGGCATCAGCTTCCAAATTTATTTTATGTTGACATAGAGTGAGACTGATGCCCTTAAGATCATCAAGAGTATATCCAATAGCGGCACGGTGCTTTTTTAGAGTTTTCAATAATCTTTCTTCTTCATGCTCTGAAAGGTTAGCACTAATAATAAGAGGATACATTTTCTTTTCATCAAGATAAGCATACTTAAGATTATCAAGCAACGGTTTAAGCTCAAACACAGGATCACCCTTGGGTGGGGGAGGATCCCCTAGGATTTCAAAAGGCAAATTGTGTTTCAGAATAGGTTTCTGTTCAAAGAATACTTCATCTATTTCCCTTCTTTCATTCATGAACATCTCATTTTCATGGTCTAGCAAATAGTGTTCTAAAGGATCACTAGGAGGTACGGCAATAGAAGCAAGACCAATAATTTCATCCTTACTAGGCAATTCTTCCTCACGATGTTGTTTACTAAATTTAGAGAAATTAAACTCATGAACCATATCATCCAAGCCAACAAGAATAACGTTCTTTTTGCGTCTATCGTAGCATTAACAAGATTCAAGAAGGGTCTACCAAAATAATGGGACAAAAGCTATCTTGTGGAGAACCAAGAACAAGGAAATCAGCGGGATATTTGGTTTTTCCACACAAGACTTCAACATCTCTAACAATTCCCATTGCAGATATAGTATCTCTATTGGCAAGTTTAATTGTGACATCAATACCTTCTAATTCAGCAGGTGCAATTTCATTCTTAATTTCTTTGTATAAAGTATGTGGTATAACACTAGCACTCGCACCCATATCACATAAGCCATGGTAACAATGATCTCCTATTTTAACAGAAATAATAGGCACGCCTATCACAGGTCTATGTTTATCTTTAGCACAGGGTTTAGCAATTCTAGCAGTTTCACCTTCGAACTGAATAACATGCCCATCAATATTATCAGACAAGAGATCTTTAACAATATCAATATTAGGTTCTACTTTGACTTGCTCACGAGGTGTATAAGTTCTAGTATTGCTTTTACGAACAACAGTTGAAGCTTTAGCATGATCCTTTAGTCCAGCAGGGAAAGGTGGTTTCTCAACATAAGAGGTGGGAACAATAGGATCATTATAAGTGATGGTTTCTTCTTCAACTTTAATAGGTGCAGCTACTTTTACTTCTATGGGAGGATGATATTTAAACCACTTCTCCTTGGGGAGATCAACATAGGTAGCAAAAGATTCACAGAAGGAAGCTACTATCTCAGAGTCAAGTCCATATTTAGTGCTAAACTTACAGAAAATATCGGTATCCATTAAAGATTTAACACAATCAAACTTAGGTGTCATACCTGACTCCTTACCTTCGTCGAGGTCCCAATCTTCAGAGTTTCGTTTAATTCTATCCAATAAATTCCATCTGAATTCAATAATCTTCATCATAAAAGAGCCAGCACAAGAAGTATCGAGCATAGTTTTATTACTATCAGAGAGCCGAGCATAAAAATTCTGAAGAATTGTCAATTTTGAGAGCTCATGATTGGGGCATGAATATAACATGGATTTGAGCCTCCCCCAAGCTTGAGCGATGCTTTCTCCTTTGCGAGGCCAAAAATTATATATATATAATTGCGATCACGATGAACAAGATGCATAGGGTAATACTTTTGATGAAATTCCAATTTCATTCTTTTATAGTTCCATGATCTCGTATCATCACATAGCCTATACCATGTTGATGCGTCTCCCTTCAAAGATAAAGGGAAAGCCTTCTTCTTAACAACATCATCGGGTATACCTCCAAGCTTAAATAATCCACAAATATCATCCAAATAGCGTAGATGCTCGTCGGGATGCTTTGTCCCATCTCCTGTAAAAGTGTTAGCCAGCAGTTTTTCCATAATACCCGTAGGAAATTCAAAAGGAATTTCATTTTCAATAGGTTCAGAGGTTGAGGAGCAACTCTTTGTTTCATGGATGGGGTGAAGATACCCTAACAAGCCCCTCAAACAATTACTTTCCATAGTAACAAGTGATAGAAAATTTCAGCACACTATATAAATTTTCCTTACCAAATTCCACTTACCAAAGGCGCTACACTCTCAAGAACGGCGCTTTAAAAGAGTCTTGATGACCCACAAGTATAGGGGATCTACCGTAGTCCTTTCGATAAGTAATAGTGTCGAACCCAACGAGGAGCAGAAGGAAATGATAAGCGGTTTTCAGCAAGGTATTCTCTGCAAGTACTGAAATAAGTGATAACATATAGTTTTGTGATAAGATAAATTGTAACGAGCAACAAGTAACAAAAGTAAATAAAGTGCAGCAAGGTGGCCTAATCCTTTTTGTAGCAAAGAAAAAGCCGGAACAAACTCTTATAATAGGAAAAGCGCTCCCGAGGACACATGGGAATATCGTCAGGCTAGTTTTCATCACGCTCATATGATTCGCGTTTGGTACTTTGATAATTTGATATGTGGGTGGACCGGTGCTTGGGTACTGCCCTTACTTGGACAAGCATCCCACTTATGATTAACCTCTATTGCAAGCATCCGCAACTACAACAAAAGTATTAAGGTAAACCTAACCATAGCATGAAACATGTGGATCCAAATCAGCCCTTACTAAGCAACGATAAACTAGGGTTTAAGCTTCATCACTAGCAACCCATCATCTACTTATTACTTCCCAATGCCTTCCTCTAGGCCCAATAATGGTGAAGTGTTATGTAGTCGACGTTCACATAACACCACTAGAGGTTAGACAACATACATCTTATCAAAATATCGAACGAATACCAAATTCACATGACTACTAATAGCAAGACTTCTCCCTTGTCCTCAGGAACAAACGTAACTACTCACAAAGCATATTCATGTCCATAATTAGAGGGGATATAATGTGCATAAAGGATATGAACATATGATCTTCCACCCAATAAACCAACTAGCATCAACTACAAGGAGTAATCAACACTACTAGCAACCTACTAGCACCAATCCCGGACTTGGAGACAAGAATTGGATACAAGAGATGAACTAGGGTTTGGAGATGAGATGGTGCTGGTGAAGATGTTGATGGAGATTGCCCTCTCCCGATGAGAGGAGTGTTGGTGGTGACGATGGTGATGATTTCCCCCTCCCGGAGGGAAGTGTCCCCGGCAGAACAGCTTTGCCGGAGCCCTAGATTGGTTCCGCCAAGGTTCCGCCTCGTGGTGGCGGAGTCTCGTCCCGAAAGGTTGCTTATGATTTTTTTCTCATCGAAAGACTTCATATAGGAGAAGATGGGCGTCGGAGAGCCACCAGGGGCCAACGAGGTAGGGGGGCGCACCCAGGGGGGAGGGGCGCGCCCCCCACCCTCGTGAGGAGGGTGTGGGCCCCCTGGCCTTCAACTTTGGCAATCATTTTTCTTTATTTCTTTTAAGATATTTCGGGGAGTTTCAGGACTTTTGGAGTTGCGCAGAATAGGTCTGCAATATTTGCTCCTTTTCCACCGAAATCCATTCACCGGCCTCCCCTCTTCATGGTAAACCTTGTAAGATAAGAGAGAATAGCCATAAGTATTGTGACATATCGTGAAATAACAGCCCATAATGCGATAAATATCGATATAAAAGCATGATGCAAAATGGACGTATCAATGGCCCAGGAGGTTGGGGATCCTGAGGCCCTGAAGGGGGTCGCCGCGGGGCTGACGCGACCCCAAGCTCTGGAGGCAAAGGCCCCTGACGCCCATGGCGATGGCTCCGAAGCGGCTGCCGATAGCGAGGAACCCACCGACGGCTTCGGAGCCGTAGGTCAGAAGATCCCTCTGGGCGCGCCTGCCCTTGGGGCCTCCGCCCCGGCTGCCCCGCCGAGCGCTCCTCCTCCCGAGGATCGTCCATTGGGGTCCGGTCGGCTCCACATGAGCCTTGAATCGCTCCTGAAGTGGAAGAGGTCTCTGTGCAACAGCGATGGCACCCGTTGGCCGCTGAAGCCGAGGAGATATGTGGTTGCCAATGAGTAAGTACCTTTGCTCTTGATTCCATGCGCGTCGCGCTTTCTTCTGACCAGGGCCTTGCAGGGCTCCCACGAAGATGAAACCTCGAGAGGCGGGTGTTTGGGAATGTAGTAATTTCAAAAAAATTCCTACGCACACGCAAGATCATGGTGATGCATAGCAACGAGAGGGGAGAGTGTTGTCCACGTACCCTCGTAGACCGTAAGCGGAAGCGTTATGACAACGCGGTTGATGTAGTCGTACGTCTTCATGATCCGACCGATCCAAGTACCGAACGTACGGCACCTCCGAGTTCAGCACACGTTCAGCTCGATGACGATCCCCGTATTCCGATCCAGCAGGGTGTCGGGGATGAGTTCCGTCAGCACGACGGCATGGTGACGATGATGATGTTCTACCGACGCAGGGCTTCGCCTAGGCACCGCAATGATATAACCGAGGTGGAATATGGTGGAGGGGGCACCGCACAAGGCTCAGGAACAATCACGAAGATCAACTTGTGTGTCATGGGGTGCCCCCTGCCCCCGTATATAAAGGAGCCAGGGGGGCGGCCGGCCAAGGAGGGGCGCGCCAAGGGGAGTCCTACTCCCACCGGGAGTAGGACTCCTTCTTTCCTAGTCCAACTAGGAGAAGGGGGGAAAGGAGGGGAGTGGAGAAGGAAGGAGAGAGGGGCCGCGCCCAAACCCCTTGTCCATTCGGACTGGCTTGGGAGGCGCGCGCCACCTCCTGGCTCCTTCCCACTAAGGCCCATTAAGGCCCAATACTCTTCCCAGATTCCCGTAACTCCCAGACTCGAAAAATACCCGAATCACTCGGAACCTTTCCGATCTCCGAATATAGTCATCCAATATATCAATCTTTATGTCTCGACCATTTCGAGACTCCTCGTCATGTACCCGATCTCATCCGGGACTCCGAACTCCTTTGCAAAAAATACATCAAAATTCATAAACTCGTAATAAAACTGTCATCGAAACCTTAAGCGTGCGGACCCTACGGGTTCGAGAACTATGTAGACATGACCGAGACACGTTTCCGGTCAATAACCAATAGCGGAACCTGGATGCTTATATTGGCTCCTACATATTCTACGAAGATCTTTATCGGTCAAACCGCATAACAACATACGTTGTTCCCTTTGTCATCGGTATGTTACTTGTCGAGATTCGATCGTCGGTATCTCAATACCTAGTTCAATCTCGTTACCGGCAAGTCTCTTTATTCGTTACGTAATGCATCATTCTGTAACTAACTCATTAGCTACATTGCTTGCAAGGCTTATAGTGATGTGCATTACCGAGAGGGCCCATAAATACCTTTCCGACAATCGGAGTGACAAAACCTAATCTCGAAATACGCCAACTCAACATGTACCTTTGGAGACACCTGTAGAGCTCCTTTATAATCACCCAGTTACATTGTGACGTTTGGTAGCACACAAAATGTTCCTCCGGTAAACGGGAGTTGCATAATCTCATAGTTGTAGGAACATGTATAAGTCATCAAGAAAGCAATAGCAACATACTAAACGATCAAGTGCTAAGCTAACGGAATGGGTCAAGTCAATCACATCATTCTCCTAATGATGTGATCCCGTTAATCAAATGACAACTCATGTCTATGGTTAGGAAACTTAACCATCTTTGATTCACGAGCTAGTCAAGTAGAGGCATACTAGTGACACTCTGTTTGTCTATGTATTCACACATGTATTATGTTTCTGGTTAATACAATTCTAGTATGAATAATAAACATTTATCATGATATAAGGAAATAAATAATAACTTTATTATTGCCTCTAGGGCATATTTCCTTCAGTCCCCCACTTGCACTAGAGTCAATAATCTAGTTCACATCGCCATGTGATTTAACACCAATATTCACATCTGTTTGTGATTAATACCTATAGTTCACATCGTCATGTGATCAACACCCAAAGGGTTTACTAGAGTCAATAATCCAGTTCACATCGCTATGTGATTAACACCCAAAGAGTACTAAGGTATGATCATGTTTTGCTCGTGAGAGAAGTTTAGTCAACGGGTCTGTCACATACAGAGCCGTATGTATTTTGCAAATATTCTATGTCTACAATGCTCTGCACGGAGCTACTCTAGCTAATTGCTCCCACTTTCAATATGTATCCAGATTGAGACTTAGAGTCATCTGGATCGGTGTAAAAGCTTGCACCGATGTAACTCTTTTCGACGGGCTCTTTTATCACCTCCATAATCGAGAAATATTTCCTTAGTCCTTACTAAGGATATTCTTGACCAATGTCCAGGGATCTACTCCTAGATCACTATTGTACTCCCTTGCCAAATTCATAGCAAGGTATACAATAGGTCTGGTACATAGCATAGCATACTTTATAGAACCTATGACTGAGGCATAGGCAATGACTTTCATTCTCTTTTCTATATTCTTCCATGGTCGGGATTTATGTCTTACTCAATTTCACACCTTTGCAACACAGGCAAGAACTCTTTCTTTGACTGTTCCATTTTGAACTATTTCAAAATCTTGACAAGGTATGTACTTATTGAAAAACTTATCAAGCGTCTTGATCTATCTCAATAGATCTTGATGCTCAAAATGTAAGTAGCTTTACCGAGGTCTTTCTTTTAAAGAACTCCTTTCATATACTCCTTTATGCTTTCCAGAAAAATTCTACATCATTTCTGATCAACAATATGTTACTTACATATATTTATCAGAAAGGCGGTAGTGCTCCCACTCACTTTATTGTAAATACAGCTTCACCGCAAGTCTCAGATAAAACTATATGCTTTGATCAACTTATCAAAGCGTATATTCCAACTCGAGATGCTTTCCTAGTCCATAGATGGATCGCTGAGCTTGCACATTTTGTTAGCACCTTTAGGATTGACAAAACCTTCTCGTTGCATCATATACAACTCTTCTTTAAGAAAACCATTAAGGAATGCAGTTTTGACATCCATTTGCCAGATTTCATAAAATGTGGCAATTGCTAACATGATTCGGACAGACTTAAGCATCGCTACAGTTGAGAAAATCTCATTGTAGTCAACACCTTGAACATGTCGAAAACCTTTTTGCGACAAGTCGAGCTTTGCAGATAGTAACACTACTATCAGCGTTTTTCTTCCTCTTGAAGATCCATTTATACAATATGGCTTGCCGATCATCGGGTAACTCCATCAAAGTCCACACTTTGTTCTCATACATGGATCCCATCTCAGATTTTATGGCCTCAAGCCATTTCATGGAATCTGGGCTCATCATCGCTTCCTCATAGTTCGTAGGTTCATCATGGTCTAGTAACATGACTTCAAGAATAGGATTACTGTACCACTCTGGTGTGTACTATACTTTGGAAGACCTACGAGGTTTTGTAGTAACTTAATCTGAGTTTCATGATCATCATCATTAGCTTCCTCACTAATTGGTGTAGGAATCACTAGAACTGATTTCTATGATGAACTACTTTCCAATTCGGGAGAAGGTACAAATTACCTTATCAAGTTCTACTTTCCTCCCACTCACTTCTTTCGAGAGAAACTTCTTCTCTAGAAAGGATCTATCTTAGCAACGAATAACTTGCCTTCGGATCTGTGATAGAAGGTGTAACCAATAGTTACCTTTGGGTATTCTATGAAGACGCACTTCTCCGATTTGGGTTCGAGCTTATCAGGTTGAAACTTTTTCACATAAGCATCGCAGCCCCAAAATTTAAGAAACCACAATTTTTGTTTCTTGCCAAACCACAGTTCATATGGTGTCGTCTCAATGGATTTAGATGGTGCCCTTTTAACGTGAATGCAGTTGTCTCTAATGCATAACCCCAAAACGACAATGGTAAATCAATAGGAGACATCATAGATCGCACCATATCCAATAAAGTGCGGTTACGACATTCGGACACACCATAACATTGTGGTGTTCCAGGTGGCGTGAGCTGTGAAACTATTCCACATTGTTTTAATTGAAGCCAAACTCGTAACTCAAATATTCGTCTCCGCGATAAGATCGCAAAAACTTTATTTTCTTGTTACGATGATTCTTCACTCCGAAATTCTTTGAACCTTTCAACTATTTCATATTTATGTTTCATCAAGTAGATATACCCATATCTGCTCAAATCATTCTGTGAAGGTCAGAAAATAACGATACTTGCCACGAGCATCAACACTCATTGGATCGCATACATCGGTATGTATAATTTCCAATAAGTCAGTAGCTTGTTCCATTGTTCCAGAGAACGGAGTTTTAGTCATCTTGCCCGAAAGGTACGGTTCGCAAGCATCAAATGATTCATAACCAAGTGATTCCAGAAATCCATCTTTATGGAGTTTCTTCATGCGCTTTATACCGATATGACCCAAACGGCAGTGCCACAAATAAGTTGCACTATCTTTATTAACTTTGCATCTTTTGGCATCAATATTATGAATATGTGTATCACTACGATTGAGATCCAACAAACTATTTTCATTGGGTGTATAACCACCGAAGGTCTTATTCATGTAAATAGAATAACAATTATTATTTAACTTCAAATGAATAACCGTATCGCAATAAACATGATCAAATCATATTCATGCTCAACGCAAGCGCTAAATAACATTTATTTAGTTTTAACACTAATCTCGAAAATATAGGGAGTGTGTGATGATGACCATATCAATCTTGGAACTATTTCCAACACTCATCGCCACTTTCCCTCAACTAGTCTCTGTTTATTATGTGACTCCTGTTTCGAGTTACTAATCTAAGCAACCGAACAAGTATCAAATACTCAGGGGCTACTATAAACACTAGTAAGGCACACATCAAACACCTATTATCAAATATACCCTTGTTCACTTTGCCATCCTTCTTATCCACCAAATATTCAGGGCATTTCCGCTTCCAGTGACCATTTCCTTTGCAATGTAAGCACTCAATTTCAGGCTTTGGTCCAGCTTTGGGCTTCTTCGCGGAAGTGACAACTTGCTTGTCATTCTACTTGAAGTTTCCCTTTCTTTCCCTTTGCCCTTTTCTTGAAACTAGTGGTCTTGTCAATCATCAACACTTGATGCTCTTTCTTGATTTCTTCCTTCGTCGATTTCAACATCTCGAAGAGCTCGGGAATTGTTTTTGTCATCCCATGCATACTATAGTTCATCACGAAGTTCTAGTAACTTAGTGATGGTGACTAGAGAATTCTGTCAATCACTATCTTATCTCGGAAGATTAACTCCCACTTGATTCAAGCGATTGAAGTACCTGCATAATCTGAGCACATGCTCACCAGTTGAGCGATTCTCTCCATCTTATAGCTATAGAACTTGTTGGAGACTTCATATCTCTCAACTCGGTATTTGTTTGAAATATTAACTTCAATTCCTCGAACATCTCATATGGTCCATGACGCTCAAAACGCCTTTGAAGTCCCGATTCTAAGCCGTTAAGCATGGTGCACTAAACTATCAAGTAGTCATCATATTGAGCTAGCCAAACGCTCATAACGTCGCATCTACTCCTGCAATAGGTCTGTCACCTTAGCGTGCATTAAGGACATAATTCTTTCAGACAAAGAATGAGGATAAACCTCGATCACGGATCCAATCCGCATCATTGCTACTAACATCTTTCAACACAATTTTCTCTAGGAACATATCAAAATAAACATATGAAAGCAACAACGCAAGCTATTGATCTACAACATAATTTGAAAAATACTACCAGGACTAAGTTCGTGATAAATTTAAGTTCAATTAATCATATTACTTAAGAACTCCCACTTAGACAGACATCTCTCTAGTCATCTAAGTGATCACGTGATCCAAATCAACTAAACCATGTCCGATCATCACGTGAGATGGAGTAGTTTTCAATGGTGAACATCACTATGTTGATCATATCTACTATATGATTCACGCCGACCTTTCGGTCTCCGTGTTCCGAGGCCATATCCAGATATGCTAGGCTCGTCAAGTTTAACTCGAGTATTCGTGTGCAACTGTTTTGCACCCGTTGTATTTGAACGTAGAGCCTAACACACCCGATCATCACGTGGTGTCTCAGCACGAAGAACTTTCACAACGGTGCATACTCAGGGAGAACACTTCTTGATAATTAGTGAGAGATCATCTTAAAATGCTACCGACAATCAAAGCAAGATAAGATGCATAAAGGATAAACATCACATGCAATCAATATAAGTGTTATGATATGGCCATCATCTTGTGCCTGTGATCTCCATCTCCGAAGCACCATCGTGATCACCATCGTCACCGGCGCAACACCTTGATCTCCATCGTAGCATCGTCGTCGTTACGCCATCTATTTCTTCTACGACTATCGCTACCGCTTAGTGATAAAGTAAAGGAATTACAGGGCATTTGCATTTCATACAATAAAGCGACAACCATATGGCTCCTGCCAGTTGCCGATAACTTCAACAAAATATGATCATCTCATACAACAACTTATATCTCATCACGTCTTGACCATATCACATCACAACTTGCCCTGCAAAAACAAGTTAGACGTCCTCTACTTTGTTGTTGCAAGTTTTACGTGGCTGCTACGGGCTGAGCAAGAACCGTTCTTACCTACGCATCAAAACCACAACAATAGTTCGTCAAGTTAGTGATGTTTTAACCTTCGCAAGGACCGGGCGTAGCCATACTCGGTTCAACTAAAGTGAGAGAGACAGACACCCGCCAGTCACCTTTAAGCAACGAGTGCTCGTAACGGTGAAACCAGTGTCGCGTAAGCGTACGGGTAATGTCGGTCCGGGCGGCTTCATCTCACAATACCGCTGAACCAAAGTATGACATGCTGGTAAGCAGTATGACTTGTATCGCCCACAACTCACTTGTGTTCTACTCGTGCATAGAACATCAACGCATAAAACCTAGGCTCTGATACCACTGTTGGGGAACGTAGTAATTTCAAAAAATATCCTACGCACAAGCAAGATCATGGTGATGCATAGCAACGAGAGGGGAGAGTGTTGTCCATGTACCCTCGTAGACCATAAGCGGAAGCGTTATGACAACCCGGTTGATGTAGTTGTACGTCTTCACGATCCGACCGATCCAAGTACCGAACGTATGGCACCTCCGAGTTCAGCACATGTTCAGCTCGATGACGATCCCCGGACTCCGATCCAGCAGGGTGTCGGGGATGAGTTCTGTCAGCACGACGGCGTGGTGACAATGATGATGTTCTACCAACGCAGGGCTTCACCTAAGCACCGCAATAATATGACCGAGGTGGAATATGGTGGAGGGGGCACCACACACTGCTAAGGAATGATCACGAAGATCAACTTGTGTGTCATGGGGTGCCCTCGGCCCCCGTATATAAAGGAGCCAAGGGGGAGGGGGCAGCCGGCCAAGGAGGCGCGCGCCAAGGGGTGTCCTACTCCCACCGGGAGTAGGACTCCTTCTTTCCTAGTCCAACTAGGAGAAGGGGGGAAAATACCCGAATACTCTTCCCTGTATTCCCGTAACTCCCCGGTACTCCGAAAAATACCCGAATCACTCGGAACCTTTCCGATGTCCAAATATAGTCGTCCAATATATCGATCTTTACGTCTCAACCATTTCGAGACTCCTCGTCATGTCCCCAATCTCATCCGGGACTCCGAACTCCTTCGGTATATCAAAATTCATAAACTCGTAATAAAACTGTCATCGAAACCTTAAGCGTGCGGACCCTACGGGTTCGAGAACTATGTAGACATGACCGAGACACGTTTCCGGTCAATAACCAATAGCGGAACCTGGATGCTCATATTGGCACCTACATATTCTATGAAGATCTTTATCGGTCAAACCGCATAACAACATACGTTGTTCCCTTTGTCATCGGTATGTTACTTGCCCGAGATTTGATCGTCGGTATCTCAATACCTAGTTCAATCTCGTTACCGGCAAGTCTATTTACTCGTTACGTAATGCATCATTCCATAACTAACTCATTAGCTACATTGCTTGGAAGGCTTATAGTGATGTGCATTACCGAGAGGGCTCATAAATACCTCTCCGACAATCGGAGTGACAAAACCTAATCTCGAAATATGCCAACTCAACATGTACCTTTGGAGACACCTGTAGAGCTCCTTTATAATCAGCCGCCATACGTTAGACGTTTGGTAGCACACAAAGTGTTCCTCTGGTAAACGGGAGTTGCATAATCTCATAGTTGTAGGAACATGTATAAGTCATGAAGAAAGCAATAGCAACATACAAAATGATCAAGTGTTAAGCTAACGGAATGGGTCAAGTCAATCACATCATTCTCCTAATGATGTGATCCTGTTAATCAAATGACAACTCATGTCTATGGTTAGGAAACTTAACCATCTTTGATTCACGAGCCAGTCAAGTAGAGGCATACTAGTGACACTCTGTTTGTGTATGTATTCACACATGTATTATGTTTCCGGTTAATACAATTCTAGCATGAATAATAAACATTTATCATGATATAAGGAAATAAATAATAACTTTATTATTGCCTCTAGGGCATATTTCCTTCAGCGGGCGCCTCCAAGGATCCCAGCTAGACACTAGCACATAGCCCCCGGTGCCCTGGGCCTGCGCAGGGCATGGGGCCGACTCCAGCTGCCATGACGCCACAAGGGGGGCCCTGGACCTGAGCTCCCTGCTCCCTCTCTCCATGGCTCAGCCTGTGAGATGGGGGACGCACCGGCGATCCTTCCTCTTGTCATTGCTGGCAGGGAGCGCCCCTTGGGAGGCCTTCGTGTTCAGGTTGCGGGGCTACGCCGGCTAGCCCCCGGTCGGCGGTAGGTGGGGCGCCCAGTGCCTCCCCGGCAGCCTCCGAGGCCGAAGAGGGCCTTGGTGATGCGCTTGCGCTTGCTCGTGGGTGCAATGCCATGCGCTTCGAGCTCTTCGGCGAGGCGATGCGTGCGATGATCCAGCTTGGCGGGAAGCTCGCCAATGTCGACACCAGGCTTGAGGCGGAATGCCGCCGCTTGGCGCATGAGTGGCAGCAGTTGAAGGTTGCCATTAACCTCGGGAGACTTCAGCGTGACGAGGCCTATGCTCTTGCAGTGGCCACGCTCGCGACTTCTCGTGTGGCTTCTGCCCGCGCCATGGAGGAGGGCGAGGCTGCCAACCGGCATAGCAAGGCGGCCGAGGAGCGGGAGTGGGAGCTTCTGTCTTCAAATGCGGCCCTTGAGCAAGAAGTCGAGGAGCGTCGCGCCCTTCTAGCCTCCTCACCAGACGAGGCGGCCTTTGCCGAGGCGGAGCTCCTGAGGCACCACGAAGACTTGATGTTGGAGACCATGGAGCACAGCATGTCGTTGGAGAGGCTGGAAGTGAGGGAGCGCCAGGCTGCCGCGGCTGAGGATGTCGTCGCCGCCCGAGAAGCCCAGGTCCAGCTGGAGGTGGAGGAGAGGGCGGAGAAGGCGCGTGTTGACTTGGCTGAGGGGCACCGCCTGGATATGGAGCTGCTCAAGGTCGAGCTTGAACGTAGGACCTCCACCCTGAAGGCGAAGCTGCAATCCGCGGAGCAGCGTGAGAACGCTGCTCAAGAAGCCCTGATTTCTTCCGAATCTACCTTGGCGTCTGCCCGCGCCAAACTGTCTTCACTTCAACAACAGATCAAGGATACCGCATCCCTGGCAGAGAGGACCGCGAACGGTTAATCGTCACGGACGCTGCAGCATGAAAGCACGCCGATGCTCCAAAGGTGTCTCGTAGTCGAGCTAACTGGGGCACCATCTATGACGAGAGCGCTCCTCACTGTTGGTGTCAAAACTGACAGTTCTCAGGGAGGGGGTCCTGAACTATGTGTCTAAGGCTAATGGTAACAGGAGGCTGGGGACACAATGTTTTACCCAGGTTCGGGCCCTCTCTATGGAGGTAATACCCTACTTCCTGCTTGATTGATCTTGATGATATGAGTATTACAAGAGTTGATCTACCACGAGATCGTAGAGGCTAAACCCTAGAAGTTAGCCTATGATTATGATTGTTGTTGTCCTACGGACTAAACCCTCTGGTTTACATAGACACCGGAGGGGGCTAGGGTTACACAGAGTCGGTTACAGAGAAGGAAATCTACATATCCGAATTGCCAACCTTTCCTTCCACGCAAAGGAGAGTCCCACCCGGACACGGGACGAAGTCTTCAATGCTGTATCTTCATAGTCCAACTGTCCGGCATAAGCATATGGTCCGGCTATCCGAGGACCCCCTAATCCAGGACTCCCTCAGTAGCCGTTGAACCAGGCTTCAATGACGATCAGTCTGGCATGCAGATTGTCTTCGACATTGCAAGGCGGGTTCCTTCTCCGAATTCTCCAGAGTACCTGTTGTAACGAGCAGTGTCCGGCTTCCCATTTAATGTTGCACTCATCGGCTTCTGTACTTAATAATGTCAGTATCCACTTGTCGAGCGAATGCAAGAATCCTGGGCATTTTTACACTTGCCACCCTGACCATGTAAATAAATCGCCTATTAAAGAGACGGGGATCCTCAGATCCAAATCACACCATCTTCCCCAGGCGAGGATTCACCAGAGCGCGCCCGAAAAAAACATCCCATCATGGCCGGCCACTGCAGCTACACCTCTCGCCCCCATAGCGCCAAGCTAGGAGATTGGGAGAAGTGTACCGTATCCCACGGCCAATTGGTGAATTTGCATATCCAGGGGTTTCTTCCACCTGCATATCTTGTCCCCGTTCGAGCCGGATTAGCCACTTTTGATGGCAGGGAGCAAGCGGAGAATTTACCCAACCCATCCCGGGGGGAGCGAGTGTGCCTTGTCCCTTACTTGCTGAGGGGCATCGGATTTCCAATCCATCCGTTCCTCCACGGGCTCCTCGAGTATTATGGCCTCCAGCTACACAACTTCACCCCAGCCTCCATCCTGCATATCGCAGGTTATGTCGCCCTTTGTGAGCTATTTCTGGGTTACAAAGCTCATTTCGAGCTATGGAAGAGGTTGTTCTGCCTCGTCCCTCGCAATCAAGAGGGATCAATATTCCAAGTGGGCGGAGCCGAAATATGGTGCATCACCGGGACCGGATACCTGTTCGGCACTCCGAAGAAGACATCCGAAGATTGGCCTTCCGAGTGGCTTTATATAGAGGACGTCTCCCTTCCTGACCCTATCCGAATGGGTCTTCCAGAGTTTACAAATGCTTTGCTGAAGAAGCGCCATAGCTGGTATCCCCGGAGCCCCCAGGAGGAAGATAGCAAAGAGGTCCTTCAATTGATGGGCAGGATAAAAATGCTTGCCAAATCTGGATTGACAATAATCGAGGTTATGTCAATATGCATAATGCGGGGGTGCAGCCACTCCTATATCGGGGGCATCCTATGTGGCACTTCAATGGAGAAGACGATGCCACCCGCTGCGGTCGGAAAGGTCCGGACTCCGCCACCGCTCTGGCAAAAATATTGTCCGATTTATACAATGGAGAAGAAGAGGAGTTCATCCGCATTAAGCCACGGGATGGATTTTCCATGTACAACCCCCCTAGCTGGGTGAGTTGCTATTTTTTACTCGATTCTATTCATTCCCGCAGTATTTCATCACAAATATTTACCTCGCTAGTCCATGACAGGAACTGTTGAAAGCTATGAGGGAGGTCCACAGCCCGCCTCCACAGCCAGAGGACCACGACTGCGCCCTCGACCCCGGACTCGAAGAAGATCCAGACATATTCGTGGAATTTGACGGCAGGGTGTTTTACCAGGCGAGCTATGACGGCACCTTGGTGGCCATCATCGCCAATTATCCTGGCCTCCTCCCGGCACCACGTGTAAGTAAACATGAGACTTATCTTTCGAAAAGGATTCCCTCTTTCCGCCTTACCCACCGCACATATATTATGCTATAAAGGGAAAACCATGGGCGCGCCATGCCGAACCCGCGGCGACTCACCAATAAGGGGCGCCCAAGCCGGGTAGGATTAAAAGGAAAGCGAACAGGGACGAGCCGCCATCGAAGAGGTATAGTTTAAAACATGCTCCGTGATTGTTATCTTAAAATACAACAATGTCCACTGTGTTCTGGCAGAAAGAGTATTCGCTGGACTGTATCCGGAGATCCTGCCTGCCACGCCTCTACCAGCCGGACTCCAGAACCGACCTCAAGGGTGGAGGTTAACATGGGGACAACACCGGACGGTCGTCCTATAGAGAATGCGAATAGAATATCCACTACAAATTCCGAGGTGGAGAGCGCCATGAATCATCGGCGTCGGCGGGCCGCACTTCGCGACGCTAAATTTTCCGAAGAGGCTTTCAATGCCTTCCACTCGAGAGACGCGTACATCCGAGCTGCTCAAGATGGGCTTGCTAGAGCCATGGACCAGTATTTAAAAGATATACGGGTAAGAAAAATCTGATAATTATGTATATCAGTAACCCCTGAGGCTTGAAACAGTTGGAACAACTAATTTAAGGATCATTGTATGGATAGGTACTTACAGAGAAGAACACCCATTTGTCTCAAGAGCTGGAGGAGTGTAAAGTCCAGCTAAGGGCCACAACTACCGAAATGGAGGAATCCAAGAAGGCCTCATCTGGTAATATTTGTCTCGATCGATAAAAAAACGTAATGATGTGTACCATTTGGTGTTCAACATGTTTGTAGATCTAACAATAGATTCCGCAGGCAATCCCAGAGTGAATCCAGAGATCCTACGAGAGGATGAATAACGTGCTCAACGACAACTAGAGGTTGGCGAGCGTGTACTTACATGGGTCAGGCGAGAGAAAAACAATCTCCAGGATGCCAATGCCCGGCTGGGCGTGGCATTGAAAGATGTTCGGGCCCAGCTTGCGGACTCCGTGAAGGAGAATAAGAGGCTTCAACGTGGCATTTTTAGTATGTGCTTAAAGGAACCTTTATATAATTGGGTGAAGAAATGGGCTAACAGAGTTATGTCTGTAGGTATACTGACTGGTCCTCCTGAAGAGGAGATGCCCGGATCTTTTCAGGCGATCTTCTGCAAGAGCTTTCGCAACTGCATGAACAAGTTCGGCAGGTGATGCAGGGTATTGCAAAGGCCTTGTGGCCATCCGACTTCCTGCCAGGAAGCATGGGGGAGCTTGTACAGCTGCTCAAGGGAGCGCGGTGGCGCTTCCAATTATGGAAGATATCAGCCTGCCGACAAGGTGCGAGGGAAGCTTGGGCCATGGTAAAAACACGGTACACCAAGGTCGATCCAAATCACATGGCCCTGGTAAAAACACGGTACACCAAGGTCGATCCGAATCACATGGCCCTGGTCGGACCTGTAGGGTCAGATGGGAAAGGAAATTCCCGTTAGTCTGGTATATGACTAGGTAGGATTAGCTACAAAGTATTCCCAACAGGATTGTAGGCTAGACAGCCTGTTGGATGGCATAGAAGAAGAAGTATGTGGGTCTAAGTGACGGTGTACTTCAATTGACATATTTTGTCCCTAGCCGGATTGTAAATCATTTGTCATGGCGGACCTTCTCGCTTCAGCCTCCGGACCCGACAGTTATGTAAACCGGGGTATGCGTGGAAACCAGGCGTAGGGGTCATAAGTGCTTGAACAGACAAGTACTCAACTAGCTATGTTATATTACATGGATATTAAGATACATCTTCCAGGGAGAATAGTTCTGTTAAGGATTACTTTCCCTGGGTACGCATGCATTAATGTGCATGTCCGAACTTCAAACAGAGACGCAGTATTTTAAACATCTGGGGGTTTGTATTGTAATAGGAAAGAAACATCCTTAGTTCACGGACCGAATATTCCCTTAAGAACGCTAGCTTTCGGCTTCACCCAGTCTGAGGTACACGTCCGGAGGACCCGGCAGTAACAACCACAGAGGTGCTCCCCTTATTCCCTAGCCGAACTAACGGGAACGTAGGGCATAAACACAGGAGCCAGGCAACCCAGCTTGGCCAAAACTTAAGTCATATCGATGCATATAATGGTGAATAAAAGGTATATGTGGAAAAGTGACACATATGCAGTGGGCATGATGCCCGGAAGATAATTATATTAAGCTTCTGTATAAGAAGCCCCCAGGTATAGTGGGCGCGCATACTTGAGGATTTTAGCGCATCAAGAGTGTGTAGTCGAGCCACAATTTAAAGCCTTAGATCCATAAAAAGAAAGAGAGAGGATATAACTAAAAAGAAAGGCGGAGGGAAGGGGACGAACACAGAGTTCGGCGCTAGGCGTAGAATCTTCAGAGTCTGGTCGCGTTCCATGGGTTTGGCTCGAGTCGATTATCTGATGCGTCAGGCAGGTGGTACGCTCCTATGGTGAGAACTTTATCAATGATGAAGGGACCCTCACACTTGGGCATGAGCTTGTCCTTTTTCTTCTCCCGTAGGCGTAGAACGAGTTGGCCAACGTTATAAGTTTTGGCCCGTACTTCTCTGCTTTGATACCTGCGAGCCTGTTGTTGATAGAATGCGGAACGAGCTTTTGTGACGTCGCGCTCCTCCTCCAGGGCATCTAAACTGTCCTGCCGATCAAGCTCGGCTTCTCTCTCTTCGTACATGCGCACTCGAGGTGAGTCATGAATGATATCGCAGGGCAATACTACCTCTGCGCCGTACACCATGAAGAATGGTGTGTTTCCGGTAGTGCGATTTGGCATGGTCCGCAGCCCCCATAGTACAGAGTTGAGCTCCTCCACCCAGTGCGTGTCTGATTCCTTCAAGGATCGCACTAGTTTGGGTTTGATGTTGCTCATAAATAAGACCATTTGCTCGTTCGACTTGACTGTTTTTTTGGGGGTGATAGACGGAGGCGTAATCGAGCTTAATGCCCATGTTGTTGCACCAAGTTTTCACCTTGTCGGCTGTGAAGTTGGAGCCATTATCGGTGATGATGCTGTGGGGGACACCGTAACGGTGTATGACCCTTGATATGAAGTCGATCACTGGTCCAGATTCGGCCGTTTTAACTGGTTTGGCCTCTATCCATTTGGTGAATTTATCCACCATGACCAACAGGTATTTTTTCTTATGGCTTCTCCTTTAAGAGGTCCGACCATATCAAGCCCCCAGACCGCAAAGGGCCAAGTTATGGGGATTGTTTGGAGAGTGGTGGGTGCATATGGCTTTGGTTGGCGAAGAGCTGGCAACCGACGCAATGTTGGATGAGGTCCTGTGTGTCTGCTCGGCCTGTCAGCCAGTAAAAACCTATACGGAAGGCCTTGCTTACAAGAGCACGAGTTGCGGCGTGGTGGCCGCCGAGTCCAGCATTAATTTCGGCCAAGAGCTATCGCTCTTCTTCTTTGGAGATACATCTTTGAAGTTCTCCGGGAGCGCTTTTCTTATAAAGCTCTCCCTCATGGACCTTGTAGGCTTTAGAGTGCCACACAATGCAACGTGCCTCATTTTGGTCCTTGGGGAGTTCTTGCCTATTTAGGTAGGCTAAGAAGGGTTCGGTCCAGGGGGCGATGACAGCCATGAATATGTGGGCCAAAGGTGTTATTTCAGTGGTGGAGCCTCCGATTATGTCAGTGTGTTCGGGATCTGGGGTTCTGGTCGAATCCAGACTATTATTGCCGGTCTCCCCTTGCCACACCACGGATGGCTTGAACAGCCTTTCCAAGAAGATGTTGGGTGGGACGGGGTCGCGTTTAGCACCGATGCGGGCAAGGATATCCGCCGCTTGATTGTTTTCTCGGACCACATGATGAAATTCAAGCCCCTCGAACCGAGACGACATCTTAAGGACGGCATTACGGTAAGCCGCCATTTTCGGGTCCTTGGCATCGAAGTCTCCATTTATTTGTGATATTGCGAGGTTCAAATGCCCACGCACTTCTAGGCATTGGATGCCCATGGAGACTGCCATCCGAAGACCATGCAACATGAGCCTCAGATTCGATCGCATTGTTGGAGTCTGTATAGTATTTGGAGTACGATTGGGTGTATCTTGGTGGGGATGTCAGACAACGCCGCTCCTGCACCAGCCAAAGATCTTAGAGCCGTCAAAGTGCATGATCCAATTGGAGTATGCGTCATACTCTTTAGGGAGTTCGGCTTCTGTCCATTCGGCGACGAAGTTATCCAGTACTTGCGATTTAATGGCTCACCGTCGTTTATATATAATGTCGAATGGGAGGAGCTCGGTGGCCCACTTAGCAATCCGGCCCATGGCATCGCCGTTCTTTATTATATCGTTGAGTGGTACTTCGGAGGCCACCGTGATTGAACACTCTTGAAAGTAGTGTCGTAGTTTCCGGGATGCCATGAAGACCGCGTATGCTATCTTTTGATAATGTGGGTACCGTACTTGCATGGTGTGAGGACAATGGATACATAGTATACCGGCTTTTGAAGCAGGAATTTGTGTCCGTCCTCCTCTCGTTCGACGACGAGCAATGCGCTTACAACTTGGTGTGTTGCGGCTATATATAACAACATGGGTTTGCCAATGTTCGGTGCCGCCAGGATTGGGTTGCTGGCCAAGAGGGACTTTATTTCTTCCAGTTTGGCCGTAGTCGCATCGGTCCACTCAAAGTGTTTGGTGCGTCAAAGAAGGCGATAAAGAGGTAGTGCCTTTCTCCCAATCGGGAGATGAAGCGGCTTAAAGCAGCCATGCATCCAGTTAATTTCTGAATTTGCTTGAGGTCTGTTGGGGTAGCCCACTGTGACAAAGCTCGGATTTTAGCTGGGTTTTCTTCAATTCCTCTATTGGAAATGAAGAAGCCTAGGAGCTTTCCGGTGGGAATGCCGAAGACGCATTTTTCCGGGTTGAGTTTGATGTCATACGTTCGAAGGTTGTCGAACGTGAGCCTCAGGTCGTCTATTAAAGATTCGACGTGTCTGGTCTTGATGACCACATCGTCCATGTATGCCTCAACTGTTTTGCCGATTTGTTTTCCAGTCATGTCTGAATCATGCGTTGGTAGGTAGCACCGGCATTTTTGAGCCCGAAAGGCATGGTGTTGAAACAGAAAGGGCCGTATGGGATGATAAATGCCGTTGCAGCTTGATCCGACTCCGCCATTTTGATTTGATGGTATCCGGAGTATGCGTCGAGGAATCACAATGAGTCGTGTCCTACGGTGGTGTCGATGATTTGATCGATGCGGGGGAGAGGGAAGGGGTCCTTGGGGCAAGCCTTATTGAGGTCCTTGAAATCGACACATAGGCGCCAGGATTTATCCTTCTTTGGTACCATCACCAGGTTTGCTAGCCAGTCCGGGTGTTTTATTTCTCTGATGAATCCGGCTTCGAGTAACTTGGCTAGCTCCTCTCCCATAGCTTATTGTTTAGGCTCTGAAAAGCGCCGTAGAGTCTGCTTGACCGGCTTGTATCGTTTCAATATGTTTATGCTATGCTCGGCGAGCCTCCTGGGATCACTGGCATGTCTGAAGGGTGCCAGGTGAAGATGTCCCAATTCTCGCGTAAGAGCGCCCGCAGTGCGGCATCGATTGCGTGGTTCAGCTATGCCCCGATGGATGCTGTTTTTGTAGAGTCCGTTGGGTGGACTTGGAATTTGACTATTTTGTCCGCTGGTTTAAAGGAGGTGGACTTGGATTGTTTGTCGAGTATCACGTCGTCCCTGTCCACTGTGGAGCGTAGTGCAGTTAATTCTTCGGCCGCGAGGGCTTCGGATAATGCCTCAAGGGCCAGGGCGGCGGTTTTATTTTCGGTGCGGAGTGCTATGTCCGGATCACTGGCTAGAGTGATGATTCCGTTGGGCCCGGGCATCTTGAGCTTCATGTACCCATAATGGGGTATAGCTTGGAAGCTCGCGAATGTGTCCCACCCTAAAAGGGCATGGTATTCACTACTGAACGGGGCCACTTGGAATGTTATCTCTTCGGACCTGTAATTTTTCGGCATGCCGAATACCACATCGAGTGTGACTTTTCCCGCACATCGTGCCTCCCGACTAGGGATAATCCCTCGGAAGGTCATGCTGCTTTGCTCAATGCGGCTCTTGTCTATTTCCACTTTGTTAAGAGTTTCCTCGTAGATGAGGTTTAATCCGCTGCAGCCGTCCACGAGCACTTTAGTAAACTGGAAGCCGTCCACAATTGGACTAAGGAACATAGTGGTTGGTGCTCGGACTGTTCAGAATTGAGGTTCGTCACTGGCATTAAAGGTTATAGCCGTGTCGTTCCAGGGGTTTATTGCTGCAACATGGCAGTCTTCGGCGAGGCCGCGGAGTGCTCTCTTGCGCTTGTTATTCGAGGCGAAAGTCTCGAAGACTGTCAACATTGTATTGTTGTTTTCTGCGGGATGATGCTCTGCGGTATTGTTAATGAGGAGATCCTCGCCGCTCTTGGCAACCTGCCAAAGTATCCAACATGCTCTAAGGTTGTGTGTTGGTATGGTATCTGGTGTAGTGTGAATCTTGCATGGCCCATTGAGCCATCACTCCAATTCGGTTCCACGCCCTATAGTGGGCTTTGGTTTCATTGTGATTGGATCAGGTGACTTGCGAGAGTGCACCCTTTTGGTTCGGACGAGGGTTTTAGTGAGAGCTGGAGGATCCCAAAATTTTGCCTGGGTCTGCCAGGCACTTTTCCATCGCACATTACTTCTGTACTATGGCCGCCAAGTCAGCGAAGTGTGATATGTCACGACGACTTATGGCGTTAAGGATTTTCCCTAGTCCGTGCAATTTTTTCAAAAGAATGAGATTGCATCTTCCTCGCGACAATCCTTGACCTTGCTCATTACAAGGAGGAATCTGGCCAAAAGTGATGTACTGTCTCTTGGGATTGTTGTCTAATGTGGGAAAGATCACTTGTATCTGGGTCGGTGGGTGGATTTAAGTCTGAACCCTGACCCGATCTGAGACCCAGGGGCGGAGGAACTTCCGAAGTTGGGCGTTCGGGTTCCGGGATTTTGCCCAATTTTTCTGGCCTGCTGTCTGATTCTAAGTTCAGAGTTTGGGTCATGTCCTCCCGCGAACGGGTATCCAGCTCGGAGAGCTCGGGAATCCGGACATAGTTCGTCCTCAAAATAGAGGAAGAATCGGTGCATTGCTCCTCCACCACCGCTATTTGATGGGTGACCGGCGGAGGGTTAATCTGTCTTTGATCAGGTTTAAGCTCAATCCGATCATAGTTGGTAGCGACTCCCAAGGCGGCGATGCGATCCAAGAGCTTGTTCAAGGACGAAAGTTCCATCGGATCCATCTGCTCGGTGTATTCCGAGCTGACTGGAGGCTGTTTTCGATGACCTGAGAAGTTATCATCGGCATGGCGGCCGAACGGGCGGTCATGATGAAGCCGCCTAGTTGGAGGGTTTGGCCTAAAGCCAGGGCTCCCCCTGAGGCGATGTTGTCCTTGATAACAAGGCGGGCCATAAAACCTTTTTCTGACGTCATAGTAGAACTCTCAATGAAAGCACCAATGTCGGTGTCAAAACCGGCAGATCTCGGGTAGGGGGTCTCGAACTATGCGTCTAAGGCTAATGGTAACAGGAGGCGGGGGACACAATGTTTTACCCAGGTTCGGGCCCTCTCTATGGAGGTAATACCCTAGTTCCTGCTTGATTGATCTTGATGATATGAGTATTACAAGAGTTGATCTACCACGAGATCATAGAGGCTAAACCCTAGAAGCTAGCCTATGATTATGATTGTTGTTGTCCTACGGACTAAACCCTCCGGTTATTTATATAGACATTGGGGGGGCTAGGGTTACACAGAGTCAATTACAGAGAAGGAAATCTACTTATCCAAATTGCCAAGGTTGCCTTCCACGCAAAGGAGAGTCCCACCCAGACACGGGACGAAGTCTTGAATCTTGTCTCTTCATAGTCCAACAGTCCGGCATAAGCATATAGTCCGGCTGTCCGAGGACCCCCTAATGCAGGACTCCCTCACTCACTCGCACGAGAATTTTTACGCCAGCCACCTCAACTTCTTCACTGACATCGTGACCCGCCTGGAGGCTCGGGCCACAAGGACTCAAGAGCTTGTAGCGGAGAGGAGCCGGCGTCATCTTGGGCGCGCATTCTCATGTGTCTTCAGCCATCTCCTCAACCGCGATCCTCACTTCGACTTCAAGGCTGTGCTAGCCCCCGTGCCCTTGGTTATTCAGGACAACCTGGCGGGGTGGGTGGACGACCATGTGGATGCCCTGGTAGCAGAATTTGCTCCGGAGGATGACACGTTCGTGATTGCGGCCGAAGAAGACGGCGCGGGTAGCGCTGATGAGGAGGACGGCCGCCACGACGCAAGCAGCGCAGACGGAGGTGATGAGGAAGGCGCACCCAACTAGGCCCGTGTTTCTTTTTACTTTGACCTGTATGACAAAAAACTTGAACGCATCCTCGTGAGAGAATTTTGAGAAGGGGGCCCCTTATGATGTACGAAACTATGAAATGCTTTTGAAGTAGCGCCCAGAGCGCGACCCCGCAGGGCTGCGGGCTCCCAAGCGGGGTAGTTGTTTATGACTTATCTTTGGTTCCGCGGGTCTCAAGTGAGGCCTAGTGTCGCAGCGGCGCTCCTTCTCTTGAGGTGAGCCTGCCGCAGGCTCGCGAGGTTTTGAGCCTCCAAAGGGGCCTGTTGGCCTGCCCTAGAGTGCCTCGCGAGGAACCAGCGGCCAGGTTGTGGCGAGGGGGCGCGTGTGGCGGCCGCACCCTTGAGCCCCCCCCCCCCCGGGGGGGAGAAATCGGTCCAGCACGCACACCGTTCCCAGCCCCTGCTCGTGGGGCGCTTGAGGGCAGGGCAACAGTCACAAGCTTCAGAAAGATACAAGAACTAAAGGCAAGAGAGCAACACAAGACGAGAAAACTCCCCCCATTTTTATAAACGCACGAAAACCAAACTACTTCAAGAAGCCAACGAATAAGTACAGAAAGGAGGCAAAAGCAAATGGCCGCGTCCGGCACCTAGCTAGTCTTCAAGTCTTCTCACCAGCACGGAGCTAAGTGCTTCCATTGGCTAGGCATAGTCATTGGGGACAGTGTCGACGGCCAGCGCAGAGCATGGTGCTTCCACTACAACGTGGGTGGGAGCCCCCGTGAGGCCCTACGGCGGCGCTCAAGAGACTCCGGGGCGTGTACAACCCCACTCATTATTACGTGAGAGTGTCACGAGCAGAGACCTTCACAGGCCGGAGCATTTCTTCATGTCGCCCGACGAGGACCCCACCATGCACCAGCCCCAACCACCGTAGGGGAGACCAGAAACCAGGACAAGACCAAGGGGCAAGGGGTACACTGGCGGCGTCCTTGGTGACTGTAGGCCCCCTGCCAGGGGGAAGGGCTCGCCGACGCCTTCCCAGCGGGGAACCTACCTCCAGGAAGGGCCCTGCTCCACGCAACACGAGGAAGGCCCTGCTGTTGGGCTTCCCTCGCACTGCTCCCAATGTCCTTCGCGCTCCTGCGGCGGATCCACCGTCCCGTGAGTCCTGGTGGTAGCTGCGCCCTGGTTCACCCGCGATCCATGGTCAGCGTAAGCGTGCCCCTGTGGCGTTAGCTGTACCCAGAGGTTGTCGCCATTGGAGATGTTGGCTGGGCTCGGTGGTGGCTCGAAGGAGAGCTCGGCTTCGTGTATGTCTAGCGCCCAGCCTAGCGTGGGGGATCGCCTGGGGCCCTCTCCCAGTGCGTGCCTTGGATCCATTGCGGCGGGGATGTAGGGTTCCGGGCTAGCCGCACTAAAAATGCTGCCCGGATGCCTCATGTTCTTTCCTCCTTCAGTCGCCCTCTGGTCCTGCCGCCTAGGGGCCGGCGCTCCAGCACAGCCCCTTGTGATGTCGCCCAGAGCATCTCCATGCCGAGGTGGAACGTTCGGAGGGGTGCAGGCTGCTCCGCGAAGCTGGCCGGCATCGAGAGGCTCTTCGAGGGCCCTAGGAGGGGGCGCACGGTTGTGTCGGGGACGGGCGCGCGCCCCTACCATCGCCTGCGACATGGGAAGGGTGCAGAATGGCGCGGCACCCCTGCACGCCGCATCCAGTAGCTTGGTGACCCGCTCCAGCAGGGCATCGCGGCCCCTTTCCAGCAGCCTGCACCTCAGGAGCTCTCGAGCCACAATGACCACAGCCTGCATGTTTGCTTGTTCCCTGCATGTGTGCGGCGCGGTTGCTGCAGTGTAGTTTGCAGACCGCGCAGCGGCGTGGTTGCGGCACGGCGCCAGTGGGGATGGTTGCGCCCCGCGCCCCCCACGGCCTGTCGCCCCAGGCGGAGTGCGGGCCGTGAGTAGGGCGGAGTGGAGATCCTCCTCGTCGGCGGGTGTCGTCGCGGAGGCCCAAACCACCCAGTGCTCGACATGCGCCCTCGGGGCGTCAGCCATGGTGGTGTCGGAGTGACGGTGGATCGATCGGTCGAAGAGAAGATCCGACGCACCCCTACCTGGCGCGCCAAATGTCAGATTACGGATTCCGCAAACCCTTGAGAGGTTCGAACTCTGGGGTGCGTGCAGAGATCTCAACCTACCCAGCCTGCCTACTAGTGATCCCGCTAAGCCTAGCGCGACGAGCTCGAAGAGACAAAGAGACACAACAGTTTATCGTGGTTCGGGCCACCTTGCGGTGTAATACCCTACTCCAACGTTTTGGTGGATTGCCTCAGAGGGCTGAGGATGAACTAGTACAGTGCATGAGCTGTCCTCGGGAGGTGAGGTAATTTCGGGCTCAAGACAGCTGGTGAGGTGGTCGGGTGAGAATGGATCTGATCCCCCTCTATGGTGATGGCTAAGTCCTATTTATAGTGGCCTTGGTCCTCTTCCCAAATGTTGGCGGGAAGGAATCCCACAATGGCCGGATTTGAAAGGGGACAAGTAGTACAGCTTATCCTGACAAAAGTAGTCTTCGCCTGCGAAAAGCCTCTGCTTGTGACACCGCGGTGGGCTTGGCGATGACCTCCATCCTGCCATCCTGGCGGTCTTGGTCTTGTTGCACCAGAATGGAAACCTTTGGCTGATTCTTTGGGACTCCGCGCCTGTGGCTTGCCTCCCTTGCACCGAGTAGGAAACCTACGCTCTGCGCCCGTTGGCGCCCGCCTGGCCTTGGTCGTCATGGCTCACGTCAGCTAAGCCTCGTGAGGTAAACCTTGCATTGAACTCTCCGCCCCTCGGGAGCCAGCCTGAGGAGGCCGATCCCCTCGGGGGTCTTAGCATCATGCGCCTCGCGAGGGTCTTGAGCTGTTGATGTTGAAGCTGGGCCGTACCAGGCCGCCCTCTTAAGGGGGGTAGGATACCCCCATATCCAGAACGTCGACAAGATTCATCTTAAGGGGGGTAGGTTTGTATCATCCCAATTTTCAATTTGGATGTTATACATAGATCATCAAATGCATATCATATCTTATTTGCTTTTTTTGTGATCCTAGAAATCTTAAGCAACTCAAGGACCCAAGGAGAGAGTTGGAGGTTTCACCAAATTTTCATATTTGAATTTAGTTCAAATTTGAAAAGAGGACGAATTTGATTTTAATATTTTCTCTCCAATTATTTCCAATAATAAAAATAAATGAGAGAAGATAAAATGACTTCTTCAACAGAAGAGAAATATTGGAGAAGAAATTTTAAAATCATATTATTATTTTATTTGCTATTTTATTTGAATTAGAAAAAAACATGCATTTTTGAAAATTGCATTTTAGTCTAGAAAAATGTTCATCTTGTCCTAAATATTAGGTTTGGACGATGAAAATTGTTTCTGGAATTTTTAGAATTTATTTTATATTTTATTAGGATTTTTCCTTCACGATTTAAATTATTAAAAAACGTTCAAGACCGAATCGGGTCAAGGCCCACTGCCCAGCTAAGGCCACCGCCTCTGCCGGACTCATGAGGAGGAGTCCTGGTCGGACCCCCCGTCGCCCCCTGCCCCAAGCCACCCCCCCGAGCCCCTTTAAAAGGCCACCGCCGCCGCCCGTCCTCTCCTCCAAAGTAGCCGCCTGTTCATCGCAGCGCGCCGCTTAGCAGCCAAGACTCAGACCACGCCTTGCATTGCCGCGCAAGGCACGGGCAGAGCCCGCCGCCCACGCCTGACGCCGCCCCACACCCCGCTGTTGACCTTGCCGTTTTTCCTATTCGGTCAGATAAAAACTGTTCAGTTTTTCTTGGTTTAGGTTTAGATGGGTTTTTCGTTTTTGTTTTACTTTAATTAGTAAACGTTCACTAGTTAGATCATTTTAACAAATGTTTTCGTTCATCTAGTTCTGTTAGCGAACGTTCGTTCCGTAGATTTTTCCTTTTAGTTTTATTTTTGGCCAGGGACCTATCCGCGAATAGTTTTCTCGCGATTTAGCCCCTGATCTTAAAACTAGCGAAACTTTTTGCTCGTTTGTCCAAATTAGATGAAACCATCCCCTATATCTCCGTAACGATCTCTTCTTTCTAGTTAACCAACTTGAACATGATTTTGACAATTTGAAATTTGGGCTTTGTTCAGATTAGTAAACAATTTTGTTTCATTCGTATCTTGACTTTCGTAACTCCGTTTGAGTTGTTTCTTTTTGCAAATCGTAGCTAATCACATATACCTACTATTAAGATCTAATACACATGAAAATATTGCTGTCAGGTTTTGTTTTCTGTTTAGTTTAGACGTTTGCTTGTTTCGAGTTTGATTTCGATCTTTTCTCGTTTTCTCTCTGTTTCGCTTGAGTGATTGCTTATGTATGCTACTGTTTGTCTATGCTAGATTACCTGGAGTGCGTAGCTTGTTACTACGAATCTCTAGAGTTTGCAGATCGTCAGCAAGGCAATTTACACTTTGATCATACTCTTCTATACCAAAGTTTTACTATGCATTAGTTATGCCCTAAAATATTTGTATGAGTAGGATTGAGAACATGTGGTTTGGTTGTAGTACTTGAGGTAGGAACCTAATATGTTTTGATCACCCCGGGAATATACGTTATGCTTAATTATTGCTTAGCCATGCTCGTAGACGGGGATTGGATCGTGATTCACATGGAAGTTATGAGAGTTATTAATCTTGGATAACATTAAGGTGGTGTCACATCCCAAGTTCTGGTATGACCTAGGCTAGCTAGTCATGTGTGCATCATGTTTAAATTCCATTTAAATTTGAAATGGTGATTTGTGAAACCCTCAGAAATCATTTTTGGAAATGTCCCAAATAAAAATCGATCCAAAAAGGTCCAAGAAAATGTTCATGTTGCTCTCTGAAATATTGGACAGAGATAAAAATCAAACCAATATTTTTAGGAGCTCATAAGTATTTATTTTGGGCATTTGGTATTAATGCAGTAAATATTTGCTTTGGATATATATTGTTATATATATACAATATTGTCCAAAAATTATGCTAATTGTTGAGGAGCTCTGGAATAATACCACCAGCCCCTACAAAATTTGGCATAAGAAAATAAAATGATTTAGTATTTTTATTAAATCAAAACAAATGTCAGAAAAATAGAAAAGAAAAAGAAATGAGAAAACCTTACCTGGCGCCTCTGGCCGGCCCGTTCTTGTTCTGGCCCAGCCCACGAGGGGCATAGCCGTCTTCCTCCTCTTGCCAGGAGGCAGAGGGGAAGCAAGGTTCGACGGCAGCGCAAGACGCAGCCGCCTCTGCTGGCCGCCTCCAGCCCTTCTCCTCACGCCAGGCGCCACGCGCCGCCCTGCACTACTCTCACTCTCCTGCCCATTCCTCTTCCTCGCTCTCTCTCTCGCGCCGAACACGCCTGCCGCCGCAAGACGCCATTGCCAGAGCCACCGTCTCCCCTCGCCTCCCGACACGCGCAGAGCTCCGCCCTTGCTCAAGCTCTCCGCCGAGCCACGCAGCCGAGCGCCTGCGGAGTCGCCGCTGCCGCCATCTTCGCCCGCCACCGGATATCGCCTCGCTGACACGCCGCCGTTCGGCCTTCCCCGAGCTCGCTGACGATGCCATCGAGATCGCTGTGAGGCTCGACCGCTTCTCTCGCTTTCTGCTGCTTCGCGCCAGAGCCACAAACCCGAAGCGGACCCGAGCCCGGCCATCGCAGCGAAGCCTGGCCCGCGAGCTCCGCCACCCCACGCCCCTCCGTCACCTCCGCTGGATGCAGACGAGCACGGGCTACGCCCCGGTGGTCTCAGCCGCCGCTCCCGTGCACCACAGCGCTGCGCCCGCCCTTGGCCGTGCTCCGACCGCCGCCGTGAGCTTCACTCCGGCGAGCTCCACCGCCCCCGCAGCCTCCCGTTTGCCCCCGCCTGGGCTTCGCGTGGGTGGCTTCCGCTGCCCGACTGGACGCCGGAGCGACATTCCTGAGCCCCTCCGCCGCGTTCGGCCTCGCCGGTGGCTAAACGCCGGTGGGGGTTGACCGTTTGACCTCGTCGGCCCGTCAGGTGGGACCCATGGGTCAGGTGATTAGCTTAGGGCTAATCGCCATTAACTAAAACCCCTGACACTAACAGTGGGACCTAGTGCCCCCCTAATCTTTTAATTAAGCAAATAACCCCCCGCTTAACCTCGAGACATTGACGTGTGGACCCCACACGTCAGGTTTGACCTGGTCAGCTCTGTTTACTTGCTCACGCAAGCATGACACAGTGCTAACGCAGTTATTCTTTTTTGGATTTAAATCAGGAAAATCCATAAAATGATATAAACTTCAAAAAATCGTAGAAATTCAACTGTAGCTCAGATTGAAATAATTTATATATGAAAAATTATCAGAAAAATTCAATCTATCCATCTGTACAAGTTTCATGCATGAAAAACAAACTTATAC
Organism: Aegilops speltoides; assembly: GCA_021437245.1. NCBI lineage: Eukaryota > Viridiplantae > Streptophyta > Magnoliopsida > Poales > Poaceae > Aegilops > Aegilops speltoides. Next base: position 307,063,977 of record CM038143.1, read on the forward strand.
CTACTGTATAAGTGAAACACTAAAATGGCATTTATAAAAGACTTAACTTGGAGTTGCATTTGAATTCCTGATTCAAATGGACTTCCGTGTACTTGACATCGCCACCGCCATGAGCGACATGCGTCAGATTACAGCAACTGTGGAAACCTCAGAAGTACATCCAACGCTTCAACAACGCACGCCTCAAGATCCCCAATGTGACCGAGGAGGTCATCATCTCAGCCTTCTCCGACGGCGTGCGCGACGTCAAGATAGAGGAGGAGCTGGTGATGCATGAAGACCTGTGCACCTCCTTGGAGCTGTTCAACTTGGCGACCAAGCGCGCCAGGTCGAGGAGGGCGCCTCCTCCTCGACGCCGCCGCAGACCGAAGAGAAGAAGCCCAAGGCCAAGGATGTGAAGCGCAAGGGGCTGCCGTGCTCATGGCAGAGCTGCACACCAAGCCGGGCAGGGATCAGCCCGAAGCCTCCAAGGGCAATCGGTACTGCGTGTACCACGACCTCCACACCCACAACACCAATGAATGCCAAGAGCTCCGGGCCGTGCGTGAAGGAAGGGTCGGCCGACGTCCCGACCGCAGCGACCGGGGCTACGGCCGGGGAGGAGGATGGAACGCAAGACGCTGGGAAGACCGCGGCCCACGCCAAGGGTGGCGCGACCAACCTCGCGAGGATCGCTGGCAGGACCCGCCTCGCGAGGGAGGCTGGAGGGATCAGCCTCGCGAGGATCGCCCGCAAGGGAACGCAAGCCTCCCTCCGCTGCCACCGCAACCAAGAAGAAATGAGTACCGTCATCAGGACGAGGGGCTGGGGGCATCCAGGAACCACGCGCGATCGCCTGCATCCTGGGCGGAGCTCAAGCCCCAGCCTCTCAGCGCATCTTCAAGCAGTTCGCCCGCGAAGTGAATGCAGTCCTCCCCAAGCTCGAGGCCACGCGCCCTCTCGGGTGGTCGGCATGCGCCATCACGCTCATTTCGGCGGATCAGCTCAAGCGCGCGCCACACCGAGTCCTCCGATGCTTTGTTCCCCAATCATCGCGAACGTGCTAGTCACCAGACCCTCATCGATGGCGGGCAGGGCTCAACGCCCCGTCTGTGGAAACGCTCAATAATATCCAAGTGCCCTACAATCAGCTTCACCAACCAAGCCTTTCTCCGAGTCACCGACGGCTCCACAGCCCCGATCGGGCAGGTTCGCCCCTGTCACCTTCGGGGCACGCGACAACCATCTGACCGAAGCTCAACGACTTCGACGTCGCCCACATTCGCCTGCCGTACAACGCCATCCTCGGGTACCCGGCGCTGGCCAAGTTCATGGCCATAACCCACCATGGCTACAATGTCCTCAAGATGCCAGGAAGTGGCGGGTCATCACGGTGCCCCCAAGAGAGAGACGCAGCAGTGCTCCCCGAGAGAGCCTTCCGGCAGATCACCGAAGACCCGGATCATGAAGGGAGACTTCCCGAGGCCGCCCCAAGAAGAAGAAGACATCGCCCAGCCTGCCCCTCAGAGGCAGGCCCTCAGGCCTGCACACCGCCAGGGGGAACCTCCTTCCATCGCATAGGTAAGCATGCCCGGCGCCTCCTCGAGCAGGCTCGAGGGCTCTCCCCGAGGGCCGCCGACCTCGCCAAGGTCACGAGGAGGCGCTTGGGCACCACGTGGAGGCGTGTTCCGAAGCACGTTTCCCTCAAGAAGGAGCAAGGCAAGGAGGGCCAAACCCTCAGGAGTTTGTCAGCAAGGCCATTCGAGAGCTACAGGAGTCAAGAGTCATGAGAGGCAGCCGCCGCTTACCCGTTGTAGCCCCCCATCCAGGCAAGGATGGTGGGCTGCGCGTCTGCATCGACATACCAGGGCTCAACCAAGCCGCATCTCAGGAGTGCCTCTGGCCCTCACAAGTGGGACGCTGCGAGGGTCCGCCCCACAGCTACGTTCGCATGCCTTATGGCATGCCGAACGCGGCTGTCGCGTACCAGCGCCTCATGAGGGCCATCCTGGAGGCCCAAGAGGTCAGGCCTTCCGCAGCCCTGGTGGAGATGGAGATGGTTCGCGAGGGGCCACCAGCGCCTCCGGAGCCTCCCGAGGCCCCTGGGCCTGGGGGCTCGTGAGGATTGGCTCCCGCAGCCCACCGAGTCTGCTACACCAACGCCCCTTCGTCCCCAACATCATCAGGTGACATCCTTCAAGTTTCATTTCCAGCTGGGAGCACCCTCAGGGCTGCATTATTCCCAGGCCGCATGGGTCCGTCCCTGTGGCGTGTATCCCTTTTATTTCATGTTCTTAGCTTAGTTTATTGGGGGCGCCCCTCGGGCCGCATCATCCCCAATTCGCTCGGGTCAGACCCAGTGGCGTGTACCCCTCTTGCGTTTATCTTAGGGCCATGCTTTCGACCCATCATGCTTGTTATTCGGACGCTGTCGAACTAGTGAAGGCTTGCGAGGCTTGCCAATTCCATGCCAAGCAGATCCATCAGCCGGCAGGAGGTCTGCAAACCATACCCCTCACGTGGCCGCTTGCGCCTAGGGCTGGATATCCCGGCCCGCTTCTCGAGCGCCGAGGCTATCTCTACCTCTACGTCGCCGTGGACAAGTTCACCAAGTGGGCTGAAGTCGAGGCCGTCCGCACCATCCCTGCTGGTTCCGTGGTCAAGTTCATCAAGGGCATCGTGAGCCGTTCGGGGTGCCAAACCGCATCATCACTGACAACGGTTCGTAGTTCACCAATAACCTCTTCAAAACATACTGTGCTAACCTTGGAACGCAAATATGCTACGCTTCGGTGGCGCACCCCCGAAGCAACGGCTAGGCCGAGCGGGCTAACGCAGAAGTCCCGGGGGGCCTCAAGACCAGGACGTTCAAGAAGAAACTGGAGGCCTGCGGCAGAGGTTGGTACGACGAGCTTCAGTCCGTGTTGTGGTCCATCCGCACAACCGCGACCAAGCTGACTAGGGGGACCCCCTTCTTCCTGGTCTATAGAGCCGAAGCGGTCCTCCCTCACGAGGTCAGGCATCGTTCCGCGCGGGTCCTGGCGTTCAATGAGACGCAGCAGGACGCCATGCGGGGGATGGACCTCGTGCTGGGGGAGGAGCATCATCGAGAAGCCGCGCTGCGAGCGGCAAGGTACCAACAAGCACTGCGGCGATACCATTGCCGCAACATCCGCCCCAGAACTCTCGAGGTAGGGGACCTCGTGCTCCGGCGGGTCCTCTCTAGGGAGGGACTGCATAAGCTCTCTCACATGTGGGAGGGCCCGTTCAAGGTTGTTCATGTTTCCAGGCCCGACTCCGCGCGCTTGGAGACTCAGGAGGGAGTACCTGTCCAGAACGCGTGGAACATCCAGCACCTCCGGAGGATTTACCCCTAAAAAGGCCCAGAGCCTGTGAAGCTCATCTTTTTGGAAAAGGCCCAGAGCCTATGAAGAAGGCGATTGTCTGTGAAGCTCATCTTTTTGGAAAAGGCCCAGAGCCTGTGAAGAAGGCAAATGCCTGTGAAGCTCAACTTTTTGGAAAAGGCCTAGAGCCTGTGAAGAAGGCGAACGCCTGTGAAGCTGTCGCGTCTTGGAAAAGGCCCGGAGCCTGTGAATAGGGCCAATGCCCGTGAAGCTTGCCTCCCCGAAGAAAGGCGTGGAGCCTGTGAAGAAGGCCAATGCCTGTGAAGCTCGCCGCCCGTGACACTCTCACGTAATAATGAGTTGGGGCTGTACACGCCCTGGAGTCTCAGGAGTGCCGGCCTCAGGCCCTCGGGCTCCCTCCCACTAGGCTCATTGCTTTCTGCAGTTGGCCAGTTCATTCTCATTTGGAGTTTTATCGAAACTATCGCCGCCTTTTGACTTGTGGTTCTTCGGCTTTTTTGCTCTCCTGCCTTGATTTCTCTTACGCAAGGGCTCGCGAGGTGGAAGCCCCGGGAGCCCTCGCGAGTGTCCCTGTCCCTATCGCTCAAGGTTTCACGGCCGGGGTCCACTACAGGAGCGCCCCTCTAGTCCATGCCTCACGGGCACCATGACACGAATACAGGGCCTGGGTCGGTCGCCCCCGCGGCTGAGGCTGGAGATTACCTACGCACGGGTATGCATGTAAAGGAACAATACCAAATAATGTAAACAAAGACGATGATTGACGACGATAACCCAAACACGCCCCCACGGGGCACCACACTGTTGTCTTTTTTGAGCAGGAGAAAAGAAAGGAAAGAACAAATCAGGCAAAGCTCGCCCCTACGTCGGCCCTCAGGGAAGACTCGAGCCGCCCCGAGCTCAAAGCGGACTCCTCTCGCTTCATCGGGCGCGACGGCAGACCCGCCCGCCCTCCAAGCAGGCACGACGGCGTGGAGGCTGACCGCGGCCGCTGCTAGAAGAGTCGCTACCCGAAGAAGAGCTGGTGAAGCTTGAGGAGTCCCGGGCGCCGCCAACCACTCGCGCGCTGTCCTTCTCCGTCCTCGCCGGGCTGGGTCCCGGCCGTGGTCGCTGCCTTCAGACAGCACCTCAGGCGGCGATTATCTTCCCCAAACACCTCACATAGAGGGTGGCGCCGCCGTCGAACTTGAAGTGTAGAGTGCACCGCGGTTCAGCCACACGCTGGCAAACGCTCCGCCACCATGGTCAAGGCCAGCTCCGGCTGCGGAGACCTCCAGCGAAGTCCACGAGGCCCGGCTGCAGCAGCCATCTGCCTGGAGCCAGAGGCCGCCTAGGGCGCCAGCTGAGGAAGTGAGGGAGCTGAAGCCGGGCGCTGGTTGGCTCCGCTGCCCACACAATGAACTCCGGCAGCACCTTCGCAGTATGGAAGCGCGGCCTCGAGGGTTGCACGGCCGGAGCACGCCCCCCGACCATGGCCAGCCGCTCATCGCCACACAGAGAGCCACCTCCGCGACCGCGGGGGGCTGCCGTGGACGCCACAGGATGTTTGCGAGGGCGTCCTCGACCGCGCTTGGGCGGGGGAGAGGTAGGCTCAACCTAGCGAGCCTTTCCTTTCTCTGCGGCCGAGAACTTCCTTGGCGGAGCCATGAAGAAGAAGAGAAGCAAGGGGCAATAGACTGGAAGGGCACGCGCCGTTCCACGATCGCAGGTAATCATGACCCGCTTTGCATGCAGGGACATGTCGGGTCCGTGCAGTTACCAAGGCGTCGTGGGGAAGCGGAGGCGCCCACGTCCAATCAACCGCCATGTGGCGCCCAAGGCCGCAGGCTGTTAGGGCCCATGACGCTTCGCATTTGCCCTTTCGCCTCTCTGCTCGGCCAAGTCCGGGCGCGCCGTGGGCCTGGGGGCTACTGTCGGCGTTCTGGGAACGGGGGTCCACAGACTTGCCTGCCTGCGGCCTGCGAGGGACCCAGCACAGCCCATCTTCATCAACACAAGCTCAAGACCCTCGCGAGGGGCCAAGCATCGCAGGGCGGACGACAAGGAGCTTCCTCAGGCACGGCCTCATCAGCGGGCTCACAAGGAGGCGGAGAGTTCAAGGCGGGTACTCGCGAGGTGCCCATGACGCAAGCCATGACGCACCAAGGGTGCGGTCGGGCGCCACCCGCAGAGTGTCCTCCTTTCCTCTTTGGTGCAAAGGGAGCAAGCGCAGCGAGAGCATCAAGCAAAGGCATCCATTTCGTGCAACAAGACCAAGACCAGGCCAACGGCAGGGAGGAAGTCATCAGGAGCCCAAGCAAAGGCCACCACCAGAGCCTTTGACAGGCGAGGACCAACTTTAGTCAGGATAAGTGTACCCGTTGTTTGCCTTCAAAATGGCCAATTGTTGGCGCCCTTCCCGCTCAATATTTGGGGAGAGGCCCAGGGCCTTTGCCTATAAATAGGACTAGCCACCCCCAGGGTAGAGGCATCTTGATCCTCACCAAGAAACCAGTAGATAGAGCGACTGAACTCCTCCTAGCAGTTCATTGCACCAGCCAAGAACAGACCCTCGCGAGGTTGTTCCTCCTTGTATTGTTCATCATCAGCCCAAGAGGCAATCCACCACACCACACACTGGAGTAGGGTATTACACCACAATGGTGGCCTGAACCAGTATAAACCATGTGTCTCTTGTGCTGTTCTTTTAGTAGTTTAGATCCTAGCGATTCGGCAAGGGACAGGTAGATAGAGGGCGAAATCTCCGCGTGCACCCCAGTGTTCGAACCACAAGGGTCTGCCAGAACCCGAAATCCGACAATCTTATCCCAGGAACCGCTCCAATCTCTAGGAGACCTTACAAGACGGCACCCTTAGAACTAGCTGAGCTTAAGAAACAACTTGATGAGTCCTTGCAAAAGGGTTTCATCCGTCCTAGTTCTTCTCCTTGGGCTTGCCCCGTCCTCTTCGTCAAGAAGAAGGATGGTACGGACCGGATGGTTGTAGATTATCGTCCCGTTAATTTTGTCATGATAAAGAACAAATATCCGCTTCCCAGGATCAACGATCTGTATGATCAGCTTGCTGGATCCTCAGTCTTCTCCAAGATGGATTTGAGGTTAGGCTACCACCAAATCAAGATTAGAAATGGGGACATTCCTAAGACGGCCTTTGTCACTCGTTATGGCCAGTACCAGTACACCATCATGTCTTTCGGTCTAACAAATGCTCCAGCTACCTTCTCCCGCTTGATGAACTCGGTCTTCATGGAGTACTTAGATAAGTTCGTCGTGGTTTACCTCGATGATATTCTTATTTACTTGAAGAATGAGGAAGAGCATGCCGAACATCTTAGACTTGTGTTAGAAAAACTCAGAGAGCACCGCCTTTATGCCAAGTTCTCCAAGTGTGAATTTTGGTTGCCAGAAGTGACCTATCTAGGCCATGTAATCTCTGGTAAGGGCATTGCTGTCAATCCCGAGAGAGTTAAGGCCATTCTTGATTGGACTCCACCTGAAACCGTTAAACAAGTTAGGAGTTTCCTTGGTCTAGCCAGCTATTGTCGCCGCTTTGTTGAAAACTTCTCCAAAGTAGCAAACCCCTCACAGAACTTCTCAAGAAAGATAAAAAGTTCGAGTGGTCCCCACAGTGTGATTACAGTTTTCGGGAACTGAAAAGATGTCTGACTTCTGCTCCCATACTTGTGCCATGGGATTTCACTAAGGACTTTGTTATCTACTGCGACGCCTCATGACAGGGACTAGGCTGCATTCTTATGCAGGATCGTCATGGGATTGCCTATGCATCTTGACAGTTGCATCCACATAGGAGAATTATCCTACACATGATCTAGAGCTTGCATCCGTAGTCTATGCACTCAAGACCTAGCGACACTACCTTCTTGGTAAACATTTCAAGATCTACACCGATCACCAGAGTCTCAAGTATATCTTCACCCAACCAGATTTGAACCTTAGGCAAAGACGTTGGTTGGAAGTGATCTCACATTATGATCTAGGGATTACTTACACTCGAGGCAAAGCCAATGTCATGGCTGATGCGCTAAGCCGTAAATCCTACTGCAACAATCCCATGTTGCAGCAGGGCCAACCATTTCTCCATGAGGAATTCTATAAGCTTAACCTTCACATTGCTCACGGGTTCCTCTCTACCTTGGTGGCGAAACCTGATCTTGAGGATCGAATTATCACTGATCAAAAGCAGTACACATGAATTTCCCGGATCAAGAGAAACATCAAGAAGGGAGTTGCTGGATGTTTCTCTATGGATGATCAAGGTGTTGTTTTCTTTGAGAATCGCTTGGTGGTTCCCAAGAATCAACATCTGCGACAATTGATTCTTAAGGAGGCGCATGAATCTCCTCTCACGATTCATACCGGTAGTACTAAGATGTATCAGGACCTATGCTAGAGGTTCTGGTGGACTAGGATGAAGAGAGAAATTGCTCAATTTATTGCTAACTGTGATGTTTGTCATCGCATTAAGGCAGAGCATCAGAGACCTGGAGGCACCCTTCAGCCTTTAGCTATTCCTGAATGGAAATGGGATAAAGTTGGTATGGACTTCATCACCGGCTTTCCTAGGACCAAGAGAGGGAATAATGCTATCTTCGTAGTCGTTGATCGTCTTTCCAAAGTTGCTCACTTCCTTCCTATTCGAGAGAGTATCACTGCTAGTCAGCTCGCTGACTTATATATTTCTCGAATAGTGTCACTTCATGGTGTTCCACTAGAGATCAATTCAGACCGTGGTAGTCTTTTCACTTCTCATTTCTAGGAGAGTTTCCAAACTGCCATGGGAACCCATCTTTCCTTCAGTACCGCTTTCCACCCTCAGTCGAGTGGTCAGGTGGAAAGGGTCAACCAAATTCTCGAAGACATGCTTAGAGCTTGCGTTATCTCATTCGGCATGGAGTGGGAGAAATGTCTTCCTTTTGCTGAGTTTGCTTATAACAATAGCTATCAATCCAGTCTCAAGAAAGCTCCTTTCGAGATTCTCTATGGACGAAGATGTCGAACACCGTTGAACTGGTCAGAAGCCGGGGAAGACAATTCTTTGGACCGGACATGATCCAGGAGGCAGAAGAGCAAGTTCGCATCATTCATGAGAATTTGAAAACAGCCCAGTCTCGTCAAAAGAGCCAGCATGATCGTCATCATAAGGATATGACTTATGAAGTTGGCGACAAAGCTTATCTTCGGGTTACTCCTTTGAAGGGTACCCATCGTTTCGGTAACAAGGGCAAGTTGGCTCCTCGTTACATTAGTCCTTTTCGCATTCTCTCTAAACAAGGAGAGGTTGCCTACTGGTTGGAACTACCCCCACATCTTTCTCGAGTCCATGATGTCTTCCAAGTCTCTCAACTCAGGCGTTGCTTCTCGGATCCCATCCGCGGAGTGGACCACGAAACGCTTGATCTCCAAGGTAATCTCACGTATCGAGAGTACCCTATTCGCATTCTTGATCAAGCAGAGCGTGTCACTCGACGTCATAACATCAAGTTTCTCAAGATTCAGTGGTCTCATCATTCCGAGAGAGAAGCTACCTGGGAGCAAGAAGATCGTCTTCGACTAGAGTACCCCGCTTTCTTTCCATCGACCCCTGAATCTCGGGACGATATTCTTTCAAGTGGGGGCGAGTTGTCACATCCCTAGTTCTGGTATGACCTAGGCTAGCTAGTCATGTGTGCATCATGTTTAAATTCCATTTAAATTTGAAATGGGGATTTGTGAAACCCTCAAAAATCATTTTTGGAAATGACCCAAATAAAAATTGCTCCAAAAAGGTCCAAGAAAATGTTCATGTTGCTCTCTGAAAATATTGGACAGAGATAAAAATCAAACCAATATTTTTAGGAGCTCATAAGTATTTATTTTGGGCATTTGGAATTAGTGCAGTAAATATTTGCTTTGGATATATATTGTTATATATATACAATATTGTCCAAAAATTATGCTAGTTGTTGAGGAGCTCTGGAATAATACCACCAGCCCCTACAAAATTTGGCATAAGAAAAGTATTTTTATTAAATCAAAACAAATGTCAGAAAAATAGAAAAGAAAAAGAAATGGGAAAACCTTATCTGGGCCTCTGGCCGGCCCGTTCTTGTTCTGGCCCAGCCTACCAGTGGCATAGCCGTCTTCCTCCTCTTGCCAGTAGACAGAGGGGAAGCGGTGCCCGACGCCGTGCGAGCTGGCACGCAGCTGCCTGCCTGGCCGCTCCAGGCCCTTCTCCTCACGCCAGACAACGCCACGCGCCGCCCCGTACTCCTCTCACTCTCTCATGCCCATTCCCTCTTCCCATCACTCTCTATCTCGCGCAGCCGAACGCGCCCGTCACCGCCGCACGCCGTTGCCGTGGCCACCGTCTCCCCCTCGCCTCCCCGACAGGTGCAGCAGCTCTGCCTCCTAGCTCTGAAGCTCTCCGCCGAGCCACGCAGGATGGAGTGCCCCGTGGAGCCGTCGCCATCGCCATCTTCGCCTCCGGCCGCCGGATATCGTCCTCGCCGCCACGCCGCCGTCCGGCCTTCCTCGAGCTCGCTGACGACGCCATCGAGATCGCTGTGAGGCCCTGACCGTTTCCCCTCTGCTTTCCCGTTGTTTCCCGCACCGTAGCCACAAACCCGAGCAGACCCGAGCTCCGGCCGCCGCCGTGAGCTCTGCTCCGACGAGCTCCGGCCACCCTGCGCCCTCCTGTCGCCTCCGCTTGATGCGGACGAGCCCGGGCTACGCCTCAGTGCCCTCAGCCGCCGCCCCCGTGCACCGCAGTGCTGCGCCCGCCCTTGGCCGTGCTCCGGCCGCTGCCATGAGCTTCGCTCCGGCGAGCTCCACCGCCCCCGCAGCCTCCCGTCTGCCCCCTGGATGCGCGCGAGCCTGGGCTTCACGTGGGTGGCTTCCACCGCCCGAATGGTCGCCGGAGCGACGTTCCCGAGCCCCTCCACCGCATTCGGCCTCGCCGGCGGCTAAACGCCGGTGGGGGTTGACCGTTTGACCTCGCCGGCCCTTCAGGTGGGCCCCATGGTCAGGTGATTAGCTTAGGGCTAATCACCATTAACTAAACCCCCTAACACTAACAGTGGGCCCTAGTGCCCCCTAATCTTTTAATTAAGCAAATAACCCCCCCCCCCCCGTTTAACCCTGAGACACTGATGTGTGGACCCCACACGTCAGGTTTGACCTGGTAAGCTTTGTTGACTTGCTGACGCGAGCATGATGCAGTGCTGATGCAGTTATTCTTTTCTGGATTTAAATTAAATCAGGAAAATCCATAAAATGATATAAACTTCAAAAAATCATAGAAATTTAACCGTAGCTCAGATTGAAATAATTTATATATGTAAAATTATCAGAAAAATGCAATCTATCCATATGTACTAGTTTCATGCATGACAAACCAACTTATACCTACTGTATAAGTGAAACACAAAAATGGCATTTATAAAAGACTTAACTTGGAGTTGCATTTGAATTCTTGATTCAAATGGACTTCGACCAAATTAATGCTAGCTGCATTAGCTCAAACAACATCACATCTACATGCCATGATCATGCATCATATTGTTGCATATGCTTGTGTTTTGATTGTTGGCACCGTTCCTTCTCGATAGGTCCTGCCCCGGAGAGTGCTCGAGAGTACCTATCTGTGAAGCAATGCCTCCTCTGTTGATCTACCAGGCAAGCAAACCCCCTTGTTCATTCCGATACACCCTACTCTCTCGCTCCTGCTCTCAGTTATTGCATTAGGACAACAACGATTCAACTGCTACTTTGTGTCGCGGTAGTTGAACCCAGTCCTCTGCATGACCTGTCATTGCCACAGTAAATAGTTGGAACCCACTAGCATGTGTAGGAGTTGACTGAAGCCATTGTTGTGTTCCTACCATGCCATGCCTGCTACTGCTTAGAGTGTGTCATGTCTGATTCATTGGGAATGAATTGGAGTACAGTGCTCTATGTTCTGATGCTAAGAATGAACGTGTGAACACAATTTGGTAAAAGTAGCGGTGAGAGGCCATGTAGGAGTACATGGTGGGTTGTCTCACTGGAACCACCCTTAAGCACTGAGTTTTGTGTATGTCGTCCAATGACTAGCTACTACCACACATTGGGCTCCGGGCGCTCCAAGCCCTCTTGACTTATTAACCAACTTGATCTCTGTCCAGGAGTTGCAACTAAATTCTAGTATTTGTAGGTAGTGTTAGTAGTCTACCAAGTGGCACCCGGTTAGGTGGGCTTGGGACAGACTAGGCACAGTGGCACGGTGTACCAAGTGGCACCTGGATGGTGGGCTTGGGAACGCTGCTCACATCGTTTGGGGTTGTGAGCGACACTCCGGCCGGATCTCCTTGCGGATGGAACCCGAATAGGCGATAAACCTGGACTAGAGTATTGTGTGGTTAGTCAGGTCGTGGGAGACACCCTCGCCAGGCTTCTGCTTGAAGGTTGTCGAGTTACATGACGTGTACATGGCGGTAAGTGGCGAGAGCATGTGTGAAGAAGTACACCCCTACAGGGTTAACATGATCTATTCGAATAGCCGGGTCCGTGGTTATGGACTTCTTGGATGCTTACGTGGTACATAGACAACTTGAAGTGGATACCCTAAAATGCTCAAGACAAGTGTGAGTGCTATGGATGGCCTTCTCGTAGGGAGACGGGCATGAATCCATAGTAGTGTATTGTGTGGTGGTTAGTGGACTCGTGTGCATTGTCTCACCTCAAAGAAGTTCTCGTAGTCGTAGAACAGGATAGCCACTGAGTCAAAGCTGGCTTGCTGCAACTAAACCCCACATTACCTTCTTGATACAAGTGCATGTATGATAGGATCTGATGTAAGTCTTGCTGAGTACCTTTGTACTCATGTTGCTTTATTTATGTTTTTGCAGCGGAGACTTCGGTCTTACTAGTGTTCTCGTGGACTTCGACAAGTAGCTTGTATCTCAGCTACGATCTTGATCGGACGTTGTAGATAGTCAGGCTCTTCGGCCTTTTCCATTTGTAGATGTCTGTACTCAGACATGTAATACTTCCGCTTGTTGCTTGTTGCTCTGAATGTTGGGTCATGTGACCCCTGCTTGTAATAAATGCTATGATGGCTCTTCTGAGCCTTTATCTATATGAGTTGTTGAGTTATGTTGTGATGCCATGTTGTAGAACACATACTTGCATGTTATGCGTACGTGTAATGTGTATTGCTATGTGTGGGATCTGACTATCTAGTTGTTTATCCTTAGTAGCCTCTCTTACGGAAATGTCTCCTAGTGCTTCCATCGAGCCCCGGTAGCTTGCTACCGCTTCGAACACTTAGGCTGGCGGCATGTGTCCTTCTTCGCTCATGTGTCTGCTCTTCGGGAAATGTCACGCGGTGTCTACGGAGTCTGTTAGCCTGCCATGCACCGGTTCATCGAGTCCTACTAGCCCAGCTGCTACAGCCCGGATTCACTCGCTGATGACCGACACGTTCGTTGATGGGTCATGTATGCATGTCCCTGTAAGTTGGTGCCGCTTTGGGTTCACGACTAGCCATGTCAGCCCGGGTTCTTTGTCATATGGATGCTAACGACACCATCATATATGTGTGCCAAAAGGCGCAAACGGTCCCGGGCATGGTAAGGCGACACCCGTGGGAATACCGTGCGTGAGGCCGCAAAGTGATATGAGGTGTTACATGCTAGATCCGTGTGGCATAGAATCGGGGTCCTGACAGGTGGCAACCTTAATACACATCTGGGTGGATTGGTTCGGGCACCTGGAGAATCCAATGTTGGTCCATTAGGGAAATCCCCGAGTACCCGTGTGATTTTTCCTCGGTTCACCACCCAAGCTCAAAGGGATCATATGATATTTCACGCCTAGAAATTTCCATGTGCAGCCACAAGCCATTATGGGCTCTGGCATAGTTGAGTAAGTTATATGAGATCTCAAAGAGCTAGACTAGCAGATGGAGGGGAAAGTAGGTGTACCGGTCTCCCCGGAGTAGAGAGTTAATGCTTCGGAAAGACTATGTGTCGATCTTTCGATCATGGATGTGGTCGAGTCTTGTGGGGAAAAGTGCGCAACCTCTACAGAGTGTATAAACTAATCATGGTTAGCCGTGTCCCCGGTTATGGACATCTTGAGTATCTGGAATTTGATATTATTGTTGATATCATCAATCTTTTATTAATTGAATTGGGTTTAATGATGATACTTGTTTAATTGGGTTTTGAGTTGGAGGAACCTTCTCAAATATTGGAACAACTTGGGAGTAGTTTAAACAAATTTATTCCTTTGTTGTAGGGGAAAACTAGCTTTATGCAAAATCATTAACTTAGAGCCTCCACCAGCCAAATTTTGCATGTAGATATAGTTCTTGCATTCATTGCTTTACAGTGTAACTCTGCCAGCATATTCAATGTGCTGACCTACACGGCAGCAACATCTCATGTTGCAGACTACTCAAACGATGAATAAGGTGCGATAGGTCGTTATCTTGGACTCAGCTATGCCGTTGAAGTTGATGGACTCATTTACCTTCGAAGCTTCCGCAGTTATTTAGTTTAGATGGCCTTCAGCCATGATATTTTCATGTAATCCTACTGTTTTTGAGGACTCGATGTAATAAGTGTGTCATTGAACTCTGTTATAATTCCTTGAGTACTGTGTGTGTCAGCATTACCAATCTAGGGATGACACTTAAAATAGAGACTTTGGTCCATTGGGATCGTGGTCGCTACACTAGATGAGAATGCAAGCGGGACGACGTGAGCAAGGTAGTATTTATTGGCGGCCAGAATCTAGATCGACGGGAACAGTACACACGCCGACCGCCGAAATTTACGAGTACTGTAGTGTGAATTACAGACGACTCCCGCGGCAAAATCCATGTGTGAACATAACAGCTGATGGTTCCCAATGTCGAACCGTGTCAGTTTAATAAAGCCCGCCACTCACTTTCCAAACCTCGAGGCGCGAAATAGAGTGCCAATCGTGTGGGGCCTATTGTCTTGCCAGATTTTACATTTTCTTTTTTGAACACCAGATATTTACATCATCTGATGATTTTTTTACCTCGCACACAAGTACACAAATATGATTTTTCAAACCATTATGGTTAGCCATTGCATGTAGATATAGTCCAAATTTGAATTACGGTCATTAAATTGCTAGAAAATCACTTAAATGTCTTCAAAAGGTCAAATAACCCCTGAAATTTTCCAAATTTTCACATGACAGTTGTATTAGTGCATGTTACACGTAGAAAAAAATTGAATGCCGTAAGAGGTAGCTATCTGCCATTCGTCATCATACATGCATTGTTCCCTTCTCGGAACCACGAGCCTTCTAGTGAGTTTCTTCGGTTTGTGAGGGGTGTGTGTCCAAACTTTTGTCAAACAGGCCAATTTTAGTACCACATTATCTTGGTGGCATGACATTACATCAAGCAAGGTTTCATGTTTTTCTGATCATTTTTTAAATTTTTTGGAATTAAAATGCCATGGCACTCCATGCATGTGTCCATGCCGTGAGATCAATATGTTTGAAAATTCCTTCTAATTTACTGCACATGGAATTAACTCGCACACAAGTACACAAATATGATTTTTCAAATCATTATTGTTAGTCGTTGCATGTACATCTAGTTCAAATTTGAATTACGGTCATTAAATGGCTAAGAAATCACTTAAATGTCTTCAAAAGGTCAAATGACCCCTGAAATTTTCCAAATTTTCACATGACAGTTGTATTAGTGCATGTTACACGTAGAAAAAAATTGAATGCCGTAAGAGGAAGCTATCTGCCATTCGTCATCATACATGCATTGTTCCCTTCTCGGAACCACGAGCCTTCTAATGAGTTGCTTCGGTTTGTGAGGGGTGTGTGTCCAAACTTTTGTCAAACAGGCCAATTTTAGTACCACATTATCTTGGTGGCATGACATTACATCAAGCAAGGTTTCATGTTTTTCTGATCATTTTTTAAATTTTTTGGAATTAAAATGCCATGGCACTCCATGCATGTGTCCATGCCGTGAGATCAATATGTTTGAAAATTCCTTCTAATTTACTGCACATGGAATTAACTCGCACACAAGTACACAAATATGATTTTTCAAACCATTATTGTTAGTCCTTGCATGTACATCTAGTTCAAATTTGAATTACGGTCATTAAATGGCTAAGAAATCACTTAAATGTCTTCAAAAGGTCAAATGACCCCTGAAATTTTCCAAATTTTTACATGACAGTTTGTATGAGTGCACATTACACGTAGAAAAATTTTGAAGGCCGTAAGAGGAAGCTATGTGTCATTCGTCATCAAACATGCATTGTTCCCTCTCGGAACCATGAGCTTTCTAATTAGTTGCTCCGGTTTGTGAGGGGTGTGTGTCCAAACTTTCGTCAAGCAAGCCAATTTTTGTACCACATCATCTTGGTGGCATGACATTACATCAAGCAAGGTTTCATGTTTTTCTGATCATTTTTCATTTTTTGGAATAAAAATGCCATGGCACTCCATGCATGTACATGTTTCCATGCCGTGAGACCAATATGTTTGAAAATTCCTTCTAATTTACTGCACATGGAATTAACTCGCACACAAGTACACAAATATGATTTTTTAAACTTATGGTTAGCCGTTGCATGTGCATCTAGTTCAATTTTGAATTATGGTCATTAAATGGCTAGGAAATCACTTAAATTTCTTCAAAAGGTCAAATGACCCCTGAAACTTTCCAAATTTTCACATGACAGTTTGTATCAGTGCACATTGCACGTGAAGGCCGTAAGAGGAAGCTATCTACCGTTTGTCATCAAACATGCATTGTTCCTTCTTGGAACCACGAGCCTTCTAGTGAGTTGCTCCGGTTTGTCAGGGGTATGTGTCCAAACTTTCCTCAAACTGGAAAATTTTTGTACCACATCATCTTGGTGGCATGACATTACTTCAAGCAAGGTTTCATGTTTTCCTGATCATTTTTTAATTTTTTGGAATTAAAATGGCAATGCACTCCATGCATGTGTCCATGCCGTGAGACCAATATGTTTGAAAATTCCTTCTAATTTACTGCACATGGAATTAACTCGCACACAAGTACACAAATATGATTTCTCAAACAGTTATGGTTAGCCGTTGCATGTACATCTAGTTCAAATTTGAATTATGGTCATTAAATGGCTCGGAAATCACTTAAATGTCTTCAAAAGGTCAAATGACCCCTGAAATGTTCCAAATTTTCACATGACAGTTTGTATCAGTGCACATTACACGTAGAAATTTTTTGAAGGCCGTAAGAGGAAGCTATCTGTCGTTCGTCATCAAACATGCATTGTTCCCTTCTCGGAAACACGAGACTTCTAGTGAGTTGCTCCAGTTTGTGAGGGGTGTGTGTCCAAACTTTCGTCAAATAGGGCAATTAATGTACCACATCACCTTGGTGGCATGACATTACATCAAGCAAAGTTTCATGTTTTCCTGATCATTTTTTATTTTTCTTGGAATTAAAATGCCATGGCACTCCATGCATGTGTCCATGCCGTGAGACCAATATGCTTGAAAATTTCTTCTAATTTACTGCACATGGAATTAACTTGCACACAAGTACACAAACATGATTTTTCAAACTGTTATGGTTAGCCTTTGCAGGTACATCTAGTTCAAATTTGAATTAGGGTCATTAAATGGCGAGAAAATCACTTAAATATCTTCAAAAGGTCAAATGACCCCTAAAATTTTCAAAATTTTCACATGACAGTTAGTATCAGTGCACATTACATGTAGAAACATTTTGAAGGCCGTAAGAGGAAGTTATCTGCTGTTCGTCATCAAACATGCATTGTTCCCTCTCGGAACCACGAGCCTTCTAGTGAGTTGCTCCGGTTTGTGAGGGGTGTGTGTCCAGACTTTCGTCAAACATGCCAATTTTTGTACCATATCATCTTGGTGATATTACATTACATCAAGCAAGGTTTTATGTTTTTAATTTTTTGGAATTTAAATGCCATGGCACTCCATGCTTAATTGTGTCATAGCCGTTAGACCAATATGTTTGAAAATTCCTTCCAATTTACTGCACATGGAATTAAATCACACACAAGTACACAAAATATGACTTTTCAAACCATTTTGGTTAGCTGCTGCATGTACATGTAGTTCAAATTTCAATTACTGTCATTAAATGGCTAGAAAATCACTTAAATGTCTTGAAAGGTCAAATGACCCCTGAATTTTTCCAAAATTTGACATGACAGTTGTATTAGTTCTACAAATTTTCTCGTACATTCAAAACACCATCCGCTGCCACTTTACTCCAAATTCGTCTTTCACAGCTAATAAAAAATATCTACAACATCACACACAGTTGTTTTGTAGGAATCATTTGCGATGAAAAATTCTAGGTCTATTTAAGTCTTCCTCCTTAAGCTTCGCCGGCTCATGTGCTCCAGTGCCCCCCCCCCCCGAATCCACAAATACCGATCCCCATTCCCGCACCCCCTTCTTGCAAAGATGACGCCGCGGAAACGCTTCATGAAGGCCCGTACGACGGCCGTGTCCCGCCTGAGCACCGCCGCCTGCGCCGAGAGCGCGGCCGCCTACGCCGAGAGTGCTCCCGCATTCGCATTGAGCGCGACCACTTCCACTGAGAGGGCGTCTGTGGCAGCCAACAGGGCAGCTGTAGTAGCCAAGACGGCTGCAGCTGCTACTGCGACTGCGGCTGCAAATGACGAGAGCGCTCGAGGTGTCGTCTGTGCCGCTTTTGTTTCCCTAGCCCGGGTCGAGGACATCCACGCCAAGATATTCCAGGCCACCTCGGAATCCAGCATGCAACCCATGTACGAAAAGGCGGCGGTGGCCATGGAGCACCTGCTTCCTCATGAGGTCATCGAGCAGGAGCTGAAGATGCAGGAGGCGGCGGAGATCGAGGAGCGTCGGGAGGAGGAGTTGCGTGTGGCCCATGTCGAGGTAGAGAAGAGTCTATCTGTCGAGGAATCGGCGGTGGAGTACCAACGCGAGATCTGGTGTAGCCACTACTATGAGTACTACAACCTTGAGGGGGGTGCCGAGGACGAGGACGAGGACGAGGACGCGGTCGACTTCGGCAGTGGGTACGCGGAGTGCACCAATGGCGGCATGTCGCTAGGACAAGTCATCGACGTCTCATCTCACATTAGCGATGCATAGGCCGGTGCGGCGGTGGATTTGTTAAAATTATTCGTACTTAGGCTTTGTTTTTAATGCTGGTCTTTTGTTAGAGCAATGTTTAGGTGAACTGTCTCTGTTTAATTACTAAAATTGCTCGATTCGGTGAGTCCGGTCTGTGTGCTGTACGCTCTTTTGTGTGCCCAAATTAGCAAGTGATGTTAAATTATGCAATGACGTACGCCGGGGAAATTTCCACCAAAATTTCAATTATCAAACTCATCCCATGCACATTAAGCAGAAGAATCGTTTGCGATGCACACAATCGTTCAAAGTGAATGGTGTCCGGGGCACCGCGCGCAAAGTTTCCCTCCACATTTCGATATTTTTGGCCTACCACCGAAATATCTACCCTCACCCTCCCCATCCCCTTTTCTCCCCGACCACAAGTCACATTTCCCCTGTTTCCCCCTTCCTTCCTTCCTAAGCTATAGCCGCTTCCTCGCTTGCTTCCTCGCTCTCGCCGTCTCGCATCCTACCACCGGGGTCGCCATAGTCTTCTTCAAAGACCTCTCCAGCGGTTCCTCCTCCTCCGACGACTCCTTCACCACCCAGGTATGCCTCTCTTCTCTCTCTCGGCTATGACTTGGAATGAAGGATTTTTACCCAGTGGTCGATTTGAGTCATTTCTTCCACTTGTAGTTCCCTAGGACTATCAGTTGCAACGACTGGAGCGGGTGGCTGAAGATCTATCAGCTCGTTGTCATCATCAATCTCCATGCGTGAAGCTAGTTGCGTTTGAATCTGTGGACAGTGGGAAGAAGTTTTTGGCATGTGAAGAGAAGGTTAGACCCTCTTTCATTGTTACAAATCATTTGATAGATGTGATTCATACACTGTCATGGTCCCAACCCATTCATACCACACCTTCAACCAAACGCATCCTAATACAGTGTCACAGTTTGTACCTAGTATCAAAAAATGTTGCCATCTCATCAGCGGTGCCATTAGAAAACTATTTGGCACCGCTTCAGCAGTTTGTGGAGCCAACTTGTCCACACATCCGAGCAGCCAAGCAGTAAAATACTAAATCTTTATGGCACGAAGGAACCGGGCATCAGAGCAACTAGGTGCTCCGGAGTTCGGGTCCCTAATTTTTTTTCCGCTGCATCGGCTCGCCAGTGCAGGGCACCGGTGCGAGATGTAGCAACAGTTGTCTTTACACCGGTTTTGGCATACATAGTGGACGCCTTAGTGCTATTAGTTCTATGTTACTAAATGTGTGCATGTACACACCTGTTAGTATCAATTTGTTGTCATCCAAACAATGTCGCTATGTTGTTGCAGTTATATTTACCTTCCTCTTAATATGTTCAATTTGTTATTTAAAGTACATGAGTAAGAACTTGTAGCATTGTTGTAGTTAATTATAGCTTCTGATGTTTCAGAATTTTGTTGTTGTGTCAGTAGCAATTAATTCATTTGCACATTGATCTTTTGAGAAGATATGTCATAATTAACTTGTTTCTTCAGTTTTTCAAAATAAGTATTGGTGATTTTCTATGTTGCTCTAAACCCGTTTTCCCTATAATTTTTACTGATCTAGTTTTAAATATTATAGGATGAACGGAAGTGTTCTTACTTGGAGTGGGTTGATCAAGAGTGGCCATGGTCTTTGAAGATGTGCCTAGCAAAGCTCTAAAGCATGTATCAGGAGGAGAACACAGGTAGGCTTAGAGAAAGTGTTGTCAATGCTGAAGAATATTTGAAGATGCGGGATAAAAAGAGGAAGGTGGAGAATGAGCTTAGATTTTTTAAATCAGACTTTGCTAAGATGGTGTTGGCAAAGGAGGAGGCACTTTCCCAGTTGGCCAGTGCAAAACATGTTCTTACTGAACTGAAAGCAGAGGTGGATAAGGCGAGCCTGGATGATCTCGATTAGGGAAATGAATATATTGTTCTAATATTGTTTTTACGAAGTTGAACTATCTATATGTTGTATTGTGCTATTTTCCGGTAGCTATCGTACTATGATGTTAAAATATATCTATGTGCCTGATATGAAATTGGCAAACAGATATGAAATGTGAATTTGCCTAATACTAGATTTATTAATTTTAAACTAATAAACCTGCGAAATGGGTCATGGAACTTTGCTAACGGTTCTAGAAGTAAAAGCGCTTGTGATGGGTAGCCTAATGCCACACAGTTTTCTTCATCAAATCGTGTGTGATGTAGTTGATAAAAGCAAACGGTTAACCAAGGCAGAGCGTGTGTGATAGTTACACGTATCACACACGAGCCTATACATAAACCTGTGTGGGATGTACATACGAACGGAAACGTTTTACGTGGATTGACTGTGTGGGATGTACATACGAACGGAAACATTTTCCCTGGATTGACTATGTGGGAAGTACATACGAACGGAAACGTTTTCCCTGGATTCACTGTGTGGGATGTACATGAGAACGGAAACGTTCTCCTTAGATTGACTATGTG
Organism: Aegilops speltoides; assembly: GCA_021437245.1. Lineage (NCBI taxonomy): Eukaryota > Viridiplantae > Streptophyta > Magnoliopsida > Poales > Poaceae > Aegilops > Aegilops speltoides. Next base: position 307,084,942 of record CM038143.1, read on the forward strand.
TGATATACATACGAACGGAAATGTTTTTATGGGATTCACCGTGTGGGATGTACATACGAACGGAAACAATTGGGTTTTGGTGCCTCGCTCGATCGCACACAAGCCAGCTTGTGTGCCAGGAGGGCCTATCCCCGACGGGTTTTGGGTCGTGTGGGAAGGACCCCCCCTATCACCCACACTCACTTGGCGATGGTTCCAAATGTCTTCGCTGTCAGAGATATACCCCGCGGTATGACCCGGCTGGAGTCGTAACCCGACCGGGACTTGGTAAACCAGCATTGGTAAACCGGCTGACAGTTAAGACGGAGAGTCAAGACAGAAGGCTAAGACAGACGGTAAACCGGCTGGTGGTAAACCGGCAGGAGTCAAGTCAGATGATAACCCGACAGGTGTTAAGTCAGTTCTTAAACCGGCAGACAATGTTAAACCGGCAGACAATGTTAAACCAGCAGACATTAAACCGGCAGACAATGTTAAACCGGCAGACAATGTTAAACCGGTAGACAATGTTAAACCGGCAGACAATGTTAAACCAGCAGACGTTAAGAAGACCAGGAAAGGAAGTCAAAATAGTTTAAGTCTTAGTCCAAGATGGACTCTACATGTAACCCGCCCCTTCAACTTATATAAGGAGGGGCAGGGCTCCCCAAAGAGGGACAAGCAAGACAAAATCTCTAGGGCTAGACACAACTAGAGGAGAGCTGGTTTACGGCGACTCCCGCGTGATGATAATGAGATCTAGCCTCAAACACCATGTAGGGTTTTTACTGGATGATGTTTCCCGGGGCCCAAAGCTGTCTAAACCCTTGTCTTGTGTTGCGTCTCTCGATTCCGCTCAACCCCTCTCAAGCTACCACATAGATGTGTTGGCCTCGCGACTAAGTCCTCACATTTAGGACATCTGACGTGTTAATTCCACGACAGTCGTGGAAAGGGGTTAAAAACCATTTGAATAGCACCGACGCGTACCAGTGAATGTTCATAACGTTTGTATCTGCTCCTGCAATAGGTTTGTCATCTAGCGGTGCATCAAGGACATCATTCTTCTGTGCAGCAATGAGTATAATCCTCAGTTCATGGACCCAATCTGCATCATTGCTACTATCATCTTTCAACTTATTTTTCTCTAGGAACATATCAAAAATAGGGGAGCTATATCGCGAGCTATTGATCTACAACATAGATTTGCAAATACTATAAGGACTAAGTGATGATAAATTAAGTTCAATTAATCAAATTACTAATGAACTCCCACTTAAATAAACATTCCTCAAGTTATATAAGTTATACGTGATCCAAATCAACTAACCCATGTCTGATCATCACGTGAGATGGGGTAGTCATTAATGGTGAACATCTCTATGCTGATCATATCTACTATATGATTCACGTTCGATCTTTCGGTCTCCAGTGTTCCGAGAACATGTCTGTACATGCTAAGCTCATCAAGTTTAACACAAGTATTCAGCATGCGCAAAACTATCTTACACCGGTTCGATGTGAACGTAGAGTCTATCACACCCGATCATCACGTGGTGTCTTGAAACGACGAACTTTCGCAACGGTGCATACTCGGGGAGAACACTTATACTTGAAATTTAGTGAAGGGATCATCTTATAATGTTATATGGCCATCATCATCTCCTGCTTTCTATCTCCATCTCCAAAGCATCGTCATGATCTCCATCATCACCGGCTCAACACCTTGATCTCCATTGTTGCATCGTGGTTGTCTCGCCAACAATTGCTTCTACAACTATTGCTAACGCATAGCGATAAAGTAAAGCAATTACATGGCATTTGCATTTCATACAATAAAGAGACAACCATAAGACTCCTGTCGGTTGCCGATAACTTAAAAAACATGATCATCTCATACAATAACGTATATCACATCATGTCTTGACCATATCACATCACAACATACCCTGCGAAAACAACTTAGACGTCCTCTACTTTGTTCTTGCAAGTTTTACGTGGCTGCAACGGGTTTCTAGCAAGAGTTGTTCTTAACTACAGAAAATAACACAACGCTGATTTATGAAGTTTGCTGTTTTAACCTTCTTCAAGCACCGGCCGCGGTCAAATTCAATTCAACTAAAGTAGGAGAAACAGACACCCGCCACCCACCTTTATGCAAAAATAGTTGCATGTTAGTCGGTGGAACCGGTCTCATGTGCATGGACATGTAAGGTTGCTCCGGGCCGCCTCATCCCACAATGCCGCCAAATAAAAATAAGACGTTGGTGGTAACTAGTTCTTTGTAGACCTATGGGTCCATAGTTAGTAGCTAGATGGCTTCCTCTCTCTCTTGATTATCAATACAATGCTCTCTTGGAGATCCATATGATGTAAGTCTTTTTGCGGTGTGTTTGTTGGGATCCGATGAACTTTGAGTTTATGATCAGATCTATGTTTTCATCCATGAAAGTTATTTGAGTCTTCTTTGATCTCTTATATGCATGATTGCTTATAGCCTCGTATTTCTTTTCCGACATTTGGGTTTTGTTTGGCCAACTTGATCTATTTATCTTGCAATGGGAAGAGGTGCCTTGTAGTGGGTTCAATCATACGGTTCTTGATCCCAGTGAGAGAAGGGGAACCGACACGTATGTATCATCGCTACTAAGGATAACAAGATGGGATCTATATCTCCGCAATAGATAAATGGATCCCGTCTACATCATGTCATCATTCTTATTACATCACTATGTTTTTCCATGAACTTAATACACTAGATGCATGTTGGATAGTGGTCGATGTGTGGAGTAATAGTAGTAGATGCAGGCAGGAGTCGGTCTACTAATCTTGGGCGTGATGCCTATATAATGATCATTGCCTAGATATAGTCATGATTATTTGAAGTTCTTTGAATTGCCCAACAGTAATTGTTTTCCCACCGTTTGCTATTTTTCTCGAGAGAAGCCACTAGTGAAACCTACGGCCCCCGGGTCTCTTTTCATCATATTTGCCTTTGCGATCTATTTTCCTTTGCATTTATTTTTAGATCTATTAAACAAAAAATACAAAAGTACCTTGCTGCAATTTATTTGTTCCGCGATCTATTTATCCTATCTACCACTTTTACCTCACGTTATTTGCCTATCTTGAGGCGCCGTACTCGAAAGGGATTGACAACCCCTTTAACACGTCGGGTTGCGAGTATTTGTTATTTGTGTGCAGGTGTTGTTTACATAGTGTGAGGAGGTTCTCCTACTGGTTCGATAACCTTGGTCTCATCACTGAGGGAAACACCTACCGTCGCTATACTACATCATCCCTTCCTCTTAGGGGGAAATACCGGCGTAATTCTAGCAGATATGAAAAGGAATTTCTGGCACCATTGTCGGGGAGGATCAAGTCAAGATAGTCTCCCGGGCACGTGCCAATTTCTGGCGCCGTTGCCGGGGAGGATCTTCAACATCAACCAGGTTACGAATCACAAATCTCATCTCCTCGCAATTTACATTATTTGCCATTTGCCTCTCGTTTTCCACTTCCCCAGTTCATAAAGAAATGCCATTTTTATTCGCCCTCTTTTTCATTCGTCGTTTTCTCGTCAGATCTCTTATTTTCTTGAACTTGTCACCATGAGTGACTTTGGTATGGCAGAAACAGATGATGGCCTAATTCCTAAAATGGAGTGTACGGGTAATCTGGATGCCAAAACTTTTGTCTTGGGGCATTTATGGGAAAAGAACATATCCAAGAATTTTTCAATTGTGTCAGAAAATTAAGTCTTGATGATATCCCTATACTTAAAAGGACTAAATCTTATGCGGAAGCTATCTCGGCACTTGTTTTGAAGCTTTAAACTAGATTTATTCATACTCATCCTACCTTGCAAAGATTGTTCTATGAGTTGTCCGTTATAAAGGATCCTAAAGCTCATCCTACCTTGCAAAGATTGTTCTATGAGTTGCATGTTATAAAGGATCCTAAAGCTAAGAAGTTAGCCACTCTTGTTTTGATGAATGAATTTGACTACATAATATGGGAAGCTAGGGAAATCTTTGATTTTTATGGCATGAATCATGAAAAAACCCGTGATTGATGAAAATATTTATAATAGTAATTATGATTTAAGACATTTTCTTGGAGATAACCAAATCTTTGATGAGAATCTTAAAAGGAAAGTCCCCATTTTCGATATGACCCAACAAGTTTTTAATGATGTTAATCAACACTATTCTTGGATCACTGCCGGAAATCAAAGGGGTTATGATAAAAAGCAACTTGATAGTGCTAAGGTTTCCATGGATAATGTGTTTTATGTCTTATTTACAAAACCTCCCGACACAAATACCTCCAAGGCAAACAAGGATAAGGGTGACAACACTTCGATCCTATGCGTTATGCCTAGCTAGGGGCGTAAAATGATAGCGCTTGTTGGGAGGCAACCCAATGAGTAAAATTTATTTTTGCTTTTTGCTTTATGTTCTTGAGTGTTAGAACAATTATGCTACTGTTATGATTGTGTTGTTTGTTTTAATTAGTGTTTCTGCCAAGCAAGGCCTTTGGGAAGACTTGGGTGAAAGTTTATTTGATCTTGCTGAAAAACAAAAACTTTTGCACTCATCAGATTATTTGTCATTTTGAATAGAAGAGTGATTTTGAGTTGATTCTTTTTGCAGAAGATTAATAGAAAAATTTCTCACGTCCAACAATTTATTTCAGAATTTTTGGAGTTACAGAAGTATTTGAAATATTCAGATTGCTACAGACTGTTCTGCTTTTGACAGATTCTGTTTTCTTTGCGTTGTGTGCTTGTTTTGATGATTCTATGGTTTTCTTTGATGAGTTTTTGCCATAGAAAAGTTGGAGTACAGTAGATATAATGCAAAAACAAAATAAGAATAGGTTTGCTACAGTACTTATAGTAGTGGTTTGGTTTCTTATACTAACGGATCTCACGAAGGTTTTGTTTGAGTTTTGTGTGATTGAAGTTTTCAAGTTTTGGGTGATGTTACGATGGACGAAGGAATAAGGATTAGCAAAATGCTAAGCTTGGGGATGCCCGAGGCACCCCAAGATAATATTCGAAGAAGTAGCAAGCAACTGAGCTTGGGGATGCCCCCGAGTGCCATCCCCCGAGTGGCATCCCCACTTTCTTCTAACAACCATCGGTATTTTACTTGAAACTATATTTTTATTCGTCACATGATATGAGTTTTGCTTGGAGCATCTTGTGTGATATGAGTCTTTGCTTGTTTTGCTTTGTGCTTTGAGTGTCAAATCCTTGCTGGACACACCCTTTTGAGAGAGCCAAAAATTATGATATACTTGCTCCTATGCTTCACTTAAGTTTTTAGAGCCATGGATTTGTTCTAGTGCTTCACTTATATCTTTTTGAGCATGGTGTGCTTTATTATTTTTGAAAAATGCTCTCATGCTTCACTTAGATTTATTTAGGAGTTAGTAAAATTTTCATAAATTCTCTCTTGCTTCACTTAGATTATTTTGAGAGAAAGAAAAAAAAATATCCTCATGATCTTTACTTATATTTGTTTGAGCTTATCAAAAGCAACATATGAAAATAGTCCCAAAGTGATAGATATCCAAGGAGGATATAATAAAAACTTTCATGAAAATCATTCGACAAAATAAACTTGATTCTTAGTAATGGTTTTGAGATATGATGATATGATATGTGAGCCATGCTGATGAGTAATTGTGCTTTAGTAAGAATATTGATGATAAGGTTTGTGATTCCTTATGAAAGCGAAAGTCAATAGTTATGCAATGAAATTTATATCCTCCTTATGGTGCATTATTCGGTGTTACTTATGCTTAATGCTTGGGTACGCGATTTTTCGCTTTTTGGTTGGTCGCTTCTCAATCTTTTGCTAGCCTTCATTTTGCACTAAGTATGATCACTACTTGTGCATACAAACCCTTTAAACTAGTTTTGCCTTATGAGTCCACTATACCTACGTATATGTGGTATTTCCATGCCGTTCTAAGCAAATTTGCATGTGGCATCTCTAATTTTCAAAATAAATTTCTCTTTTGTGTGCTCTACCACTCGCGAGGCGGTGAAGGGTAGCCAATATTTTCCATGCTAGATGTGTTATTCTCATGATGAGAGTTTATTCACTTGTCATTGCACGAGAGTACGGCAAAGGTATTAGGGATTCCCATGTAACGCCCCGGATACAACTTTCCATATTCGTAACTCTAACTCTTGCCTTTTCCGGAGATGCGATATGATATTTCCTTCGTGGTTGGGTTTTTGTCTTTTGTTTTGCATTTTGTTCATGTCATGCATTTCATTTCATGTCATCATTCGCATTGCATCGGCATCGTTTTCATAAAACTTGCATTCGCTCGTAGTTGTCGCTTCTTCCTTGTCCCTGTTGACCCCTCTCAGATCAATCGGACCGCTCTCTTCTCTCTCTTTTCTGAGCCCATCAAAACCCTTTGTCTCCATGGCATTTTGTCAAACCCCTCGTGTGCGCGTCCGAAACTTCTCCGGACCCGACCCGGGCAGTCATGACCGATGGGTCCGGATCATCCCCTAACATCTATAAAACATCCCCATTTTCTTAATTGGACGTCCTAACCTATTTTTCCTCAGCCGTCCGATTACGATCCGAGGGTCATTCTAGCCCCTTCCTAAAACTCTTTTGCTATATAATAAGACCAACCCTAGATCCTAGGAGCCTTGTCCCATCGCGCCGCCGCCACTCCTCCAGTCTCCTCTTCCTCGGGATCTCCTCTCGATCCAAAATCCTCCCCTCGTTTTCAGCCTCGAACCAACCAGCCACCACCGATCCTCTTCCTTGGGATCCATCCCTTCCTGATCCACCAACCACAACCAGGCTCCTTCTCCTCCTCGTTTCCCCTCCTCTGCTCGATCCACCCCTACAGCCGCAGCCACCCGAGCTCGTCTTCTTGCACCTGTAGCCGTCCGGGCCTCCCCTGGCTCCTCTACCTCGCCTCGTCGTCCGGCGACCACGAGATAAGCTTCGCTGCCCTTCTCCTAATCCTGTGGTTTCTCTGCCTTCCTCGTCTCACCTCCCTGTCTCTCTTTCTCTGTTCGAACAGGAGCGTACAGCGCCTCCCATGGAGTTCCTGGCAGCCTTCCGTCCGCGTCGTCTCGTACCGGACCTCACCTGCGACCCTCCAGCCGCTCGCCACGGCCTTCTTCGTGCCCGCAAGCTTCGCCTGCACCTCGCCCTACAGCATCTCCAGCGGGATCCTGACCGAGCGGAACTCGCCTGCTTCGCCAAGTCCATCCCGTCGCTGGCGCCCCCTGCATCGCGCGAGTCGCCGAGCCCCTGCCTTCCCGCATCGCTTCGTTGACCGCTCCAGGTCCGGGCCGCTGTTCCCCTGCTCCTCCCTTCTCCTTTATTTCCTTCCTCCTGCCTCCCCTCACTCTCGATCTCTCTCTGTAACAGCAGCGACGCCGCCATCTTCTTCCCAGAGGGCCTCGACGAGAGCCCCGATCTGCGCCTCCCCTTGCCGGGTTTGGATCCCAGCGCCTCCCCATGCTCCGTTTCGCCCGTTCCGGCCGATTCCCGCCGATTCCGTTGCCAGGACCCCCCTGAGTCTTCCTCTCCATCGCCATGGAGCTGCTTCTCTGCTTGTGTTCTTCAGAAACGAGAGCAGCAGCTCGCTTCGCTCGGCGTTGACTGCTGGCAGTGCGTGGGCTGCAGCATGACAGAACTCCTCCAATACTGGGCAGTGGCCTCCAAGGTCTGCTCCAGCCTCCTGCTCCACCGACCGGGCCAAAGCCCATGGTGAGCGCCCCAGCAGCCTATCAGATTCGGCCCATGTCATGTTTTTTTCCCGCTCTGCGAATTTGTCCAATTATCCAGAGTATTACAGATTTGCAGAAAATCCCTCCATGTTCATGCACTAATAACTCATGGACCGTGCATCGGATTAAAATGATTTAAACATGTAAAATGCTTATTTTTTCATCTAGTTTCATAATATGCCACTCTCATCCATGTTTAAAATGTTTAAATTGCTGTTTGCATTAATTTGCTCAAATGCCATGTTAAAATGATTTATTTCATAACTAAATAACCGTAGCTCGGTTTTAAATAAACTTTATATCTAATTGGGGTGGAAAAATGCCTAGTTTAACATGGTCCACTTTATTTTCCTGTTTAACAAACTTAAAATATGGTTTAGGGCAGAACAGTACCAAATTCATAATATGCATATGAGGATTTTTCCGGAAATGTTGTTTGTTGTTCCGGCCTCATTTAAACTTGCCTAAATAGTTAGTTTACTTTTGTTACAACCCTTGCCATGTTTAACAACATTTGACATTGTTGTGTACCTAAACGAGAGTGAACTAAATAACTCAGATGTGGTGTTTCGTCAATATGCAACTCGTCGCATATTGAGCTCCACTTAACTTGTAGTATTGTTTGTTGCACTTTGCCATGCTATGCCTCATTAAACCGGACATGCATCATACTTGTTTGTGCATCATGCCATGTTTATGCTTGTGCATTTACCATGTTGTTTGTTTCTTTCCGGTGTTGCTTCTTAGTTCCGGTAATGTTGCGATTGTGAGGATTCGTTCGACTAATCCCGTTCGTCTTCTTCATGGACTCGTTCTTCTTCCTAGCGGGATTTCAGGCAAGATGACCGCTACCCTGGATCTCACTACTATCATTGCTATGCTAGTTGCTTCGCTCTATCGCTATGCTGTGTTACCTATTATTTGCTCTTCAAGCCTCCCAAATTGCCATGAACCTCTAACCTTTGACACCCTTCCTAGCAAACCGTTGCTTGGCTATGTTACCGCTTTGCTCAGCCCCTCTTATAGCGTTGCTAGTTGCAGGTGAAGTTGAAGATTGCTCCATGGCGGACAGGGTTATGTTGGGATATCACAATATCTCTTATTTAATTAATGCATCTATATATTTGGTAAAGGGTGTAAGGCTCGGCCTTATGCCTGGTGTTTTGTTCCACTCTTGCTGCCCTAGTTTCCGTCATACCAGTGTTATGTTCCCGGATTTTGCATTCCTTACGCGGTCGGGTGATTTATGGGACCCCCCTGACAGTTCGCTTTGAATAAAACTTGTCCAGCAAGGCCCAACCTTGGTTTTACCATTTGCCTCACCACCACCTATACCCTTCCTTGGGTCGGCCAACCCAAGGGTCATCTTTATTTTAGCCCCGGGCGGTGCTTGTCTAAGTCTTTGGTCCGAACCGGCAGACTCATGGGCCCCTCGGGCAACTCGAGGTCTGGTTTTACTCGAGGGTGACCTATTCGGTGTTGCCGAGAACGGATATGTGCAGCTCAATCGGGATTGTCGGCGATCGAGCGGTCTTGCTGGTCTTGTTTCACCATTGTCGAAATGTCTTGTAAACCGATTCCGAGATCGATCGGGTCTTCCGGGAGAAGGAATATCCTTCGTTGATCGCGAGAGCTTATCATGGGCTAAGTTGGGACACCTGCAGGTATAAACTTTCGAGAGCCGTGCCCGCGGTTATGTGGCGATGGGAATTTGTTAATGTCCGGTTGTAGATAACTTGACACCAGATCCGAATTAAAATGCATCAACGGCGTGTGTAGCCGTGATGGTCTCTTCTCGCGGAGTCCGGAAGTGAACACGGTCTTTGGGTTATGTTTGACGTAAGTAGGAGTTCAGGATCACCTCTTGATCATTGCTAGCTTCACGACCGTTCCGCTTGCTCTCTTCTCGCTCTTATCTGCGTATGTTAGCCACCATATCATGCTCAGCCGCTGCTGCACCCTCACCACTTTACCCCTTCCTTACCCATTAAGCTTTGCTAGTCTTGATACCCATGGTAATGGGATTGCTGAGTCCTCGTGGCTCACAGATTACTACAACAACAGTTGCAGGTACAGGATTATGCGATGATCTTGACGCGAGAGCGATGTTTGCTTGTTTTGGAGTTCTTCTTCTGCTTCTTCTTCGATCAGGGGATAGGTTCCAGGTCGGCAGCCTGGGCTAGCAGGGTGGATATTGTTTGAGTTTATGTTTATGTATCATCCGTAGTTGGATGTTGACCTCTTGTATGATGATGTTGTATTCGTGTGGCATTGTATGCCTTTTGTATGTATCCCCATCTATTATGTAATGTTGATGTAATGATATCCACCTTGCAAAAGCGTTCCAATATGCGGGTCTATCCTTGGTGGGACCTTCGAGTTCCTTTTGGATAGGGTCGCATATTGGGCGTGACAAGTTGGTATCAGAGCCTCGACCGACCATAGGAGCCCCCTTGATTGTTGGCCGTTGTTGAGTCTAGAAGAAAACTGTTTTGAGTCTTAGGATTATATATATCGGAGAGTAGGATTCTTTTTACTCCTCAGCCTCTTCCTCGCTCTGGTGAGGATTCCTGATGTAGATGTTTTGTCTTTCCTCTCCTCAAATTTCACTAAAAAAAATTTAGGATCACGCGGGTATCTTGGGATCGTTCCGATATTCTTATGACGAGAACATTGTTCTTGGTGCCTCCTGTCATTTAGGGGTTGTGGCAGTGTCCCGGGGAGTTCAGCTCCGAGGTGTTGTCGTCATAATTTTATCGTTGCAGTTCTGGAATACTTGAGTTTTGCCGACATCGAAAATCTCTTTTATGCAGTTGTTGGTGAGATAACCTCGACGCCACCTAGTACTAGGGAGTTCGGGAGTATTGCCATAGCTCGTATAACGGATGCTTTTCGAAGGTTGAGGTACACGATTTCCGGAGTTTTCTTGGTTATGTGTTGACGGATGGATACAGCTAGATGTAGGGATTGTTAGTTTGGGTGAGATATATTGCTTCCCCTGTATCCCCAACACCAGATTGCATAACCAGAAAGTTTTGGGAGTTTTATAGGTGCGAATTCAAGTAGCTCCTAGAATATATTTCCGACAGATGCATGATACGGGATTGGGTAAATCTCTATCATATGTATTTGTTCCGGCTTATTCTGCAAGCCAAATCCTTTGTTTTGTTTTATTTGTGGTATTCGAGTTGCTTCGAAGTCAAATGTTGAATCCATACCTTTCCTAAACGGTGTTCTCATATTGCTATGTGAATACTAATCCTTTTTGATCATTGAGGTTGTCATGTTAATCCTTTTCCAACCGGTGCGCTTCTCTTCGAGATGATCCCATCATTTTTCCCATCCGCAAGATCAATTCTAAGTTTTCTCAACGGTGTTTGTTTCGTTCATCCCAAGTTGTCTTTGTTTTCCCCACCCTCCCACCCTTTTCTTCAAGGACTCATTTATTTTAATCAAGTATCCATTTATTCATGTGAAGTCTCTTCATTCTTTTCTTTCAATGTTCTTATCCGGTGATTTCCCATGAAGATGCTCAACAGTTTCGATTTCATCATCCTTCATTGTTGTTTCTTCTCCGGTGGATCCAATTCAAGCTTTCGATATTCATCATATTCCTTTCCTCGTTTCTAATGCTTTCTCTTGCCGGTCTACCTATCAATCACTCACCTCTTGCTATTCATTTGTTCCAGAGTGTTCAAGATATCTCAGAAGATTTGTGTTTCCATTCTCAATTCGTTCAAGATATTTCGAGGTTGTTATCTCATTCAAGCTATTTAATTCTACTGATGCAATCTTTATTTCAAGCAATCCTTCAACGATGTTTCTTTCGAGTGGGCCCTAACCCGCAGGTCTTTTCCCAGGATCTTACCTGACTCTTCTAATTATCCCGAAGTTATTCTCAAATTCTTTTCAAGTGTGACGTAAGAACGGATCCCATCACTCATATTCCTTCTCCAAGATCGCTTTCAAATTCTTTTCATTTTTGGCTCAACCTTTCCTCTTTTAATTCTCCCAGAGTATCTCAACAATTCATGGTGGTTCTCATCATCATTCTCAACATTTGAAGACCGAAGAAGAGTTCCTCTTAAATCCTTACCCGTTCTTCCAAAGATGTGTAGTTCAAGTTTGATGCCATCCTCTCATAATTATTTTGATTGTGACAATTCTTTTCTTACCATCCGGAGCATTTCGTGAGTTCTTTCCATTTTATTCCTACGAAGGCCATCATGTCATAATTCTTCATTTTCAGCGTGTAGCTATCGTTCTCCAAATCTTATCGGTGCATCATTCAAATAACCTCTAATCAGTTTCATGGCCTCTTCGTTCTCATGTATCTAAATCCCCTCAAGTATCTTCATTCGTTTTCCAATTCTTCCCGGTGAATTGTGCCTTTGCTACTTTCATTTTCAATTCTACATGGTGGTTCGTGCAAGACTCCTCTTCCTTTGCTACCGTATCTAATATTCGTTGTTTCCAAATCCCAACGGTAGTTCCATCAATACCTTCTCAAGTTTGCGCTATATCTCTCTTAATTCTTTCTACGAGAATAAGTAGTATGCCAAATCCGTTGCTTGTCATCAATTTAAATTGGTGAAGGATTTGCATAACGTAATTCTTATTATTGTTTCATCCAAGTAATCTAGTTTCTTCTTTCCAGAGTTGTTCATCATGTTATTTTTCTCGGTTCTAGATGCTTCATCTTTTCTTTTCAGGAGTTCCAAGTTTTGCGCATGATCGTTGCGAAGCTCCATCTAAATCATCGCAAGGCTTCACCTTGTGTTTTCAACTTCTCTTTCTTTTTATCATCCTTTTATTACCGGAGTTCTTCATGGAGGCTCTACATGGTGGTTCGTCAAGGATTATTTTCATTCTTCAATTGTTCTTCAAGATATCTCTCGAAGTTATGAACCGCCAAGCTATATTCAAATTTAAACATGGTGCTCAACACATGTTTTGTTTTGAGGCGTTCAAGCATTCTTCATCTTGCATCCGAAGTGCAATTCTTCCTACCTTATCTTTTGAGGCGGTGTTATGTCATTCTTGATAATTTTTCCTTCGTGTTACAGGATTCATAAGTTTTCAAGACTAACATATTTAAATCCATCATTTTCTGTTCGTTCAAGAGATCTTTTCAACCAATCAATCTTTTGTTGGAGTTATATTGGGTTATATTTCACCTAAACCTTCCCTGACGAATGTTGCTATTTGTGGTGATTACACGTGACCCAAGCTTGCTCTTTATCCTCTTGGTGGAAGAAGTTTTCATCTCTTCGTTGGTCTCTAGCAAGCAATTGTTTTCGTTAGTGGCAGATTTTCACCTCAAGTTTTGAGATGTTTCCATAAGCCCACGAGGATCATATCCTTTCATATTGATCTTCCAACAACTCTGTTATAACCGTCTTGCAAGGATGCTTTCCAAGTTCACTTGTGGCAAAAGTTGTCATTTTCTTCTCCGTCCCTTTATCCCAACGATCTAACTTCTATTCTTTCGTTACGGAGGCATTGTGATGTTGTGCTCTTCACCCATCACCTCGTTTCTTTTTTGAGGATCGTGTTCTTTTCTTGCTTATCCATTTAACCGGAGTGTTGTATCATCTCTTCAATATCTTTTCATCTCATCAAATTTTCTTCTCTTTTCTACCGGAATGCTGTCCAAATTCTGTCATTCTTGTTCCTTGGCTATCTCATTATACCAAGGTGGTCATATTCTTTTCGTTCGTGAAGCTCTTATTTCCATGTCTTTCAACCTCTTGGTTCTCATCGTATCCCTTGTTCCTCGTTTCTAACGGAGTGTTTTCAACTTTGTTCATCTTTGTTGTTTTATTTCATTCATTTTGCTCAACCTCTCGAGGTTCGTGGTTTCACTCATTCGTCAAAAAGAAACTTAGTTTTACCTCTTCTCTTCCTCTTTCGTTTCTCTCCGGTGCCATCCTAGATCTCGGGACGAGATCCTCTCGTAGTGGTGGAGTGTTGTAATGCCCCGGATACAACTTTCCATATTCGTAACTCCAACTCTTGCCTTTTCCGGAGATGCGATATGATATTTCCTTCGTGGTTGGGTTTTTGTCTTTTGTTTTGCATTTTGTTCATGTCATGCATTTCATTTCATGTCATCATTCACATTGCATCGGCATCGTTTTCATAAAACTTGCATTCGCTCGTAGTTGCCGCTTCTTCCTTGTCCCTGTTGACCCCTCTCAGATCAACCGGACCGCTCTCTTCTCTCTCTTTTCTGAGCCCATCAAAACCCTTTGTCTCCATGGCATTTTGTCAAACCCCTCGCGTGCGTGTCCGAAACTTCTCCGGACCCGACCCGGGCAGTCATGACCGATGGGTCCGGATCATCCCCTAACATAAACATCCCCATTTTCTTAATTGGACGTCCTAACCTATTTTTCCTCAGCCGTCCGATTACGATCCGAGGGTCATTCTAGCCCCTTCCTAAAACTATTTTGCTATATAATAAGACCAACCCTAGATCCTAGGAGCCTTGTCCCATCACGCCGCCGCTACTCCTCCAGTCTCCTCTTCCTCGGGATCTCCTCTCGATCCAAAATCCTCCCCTCGTTTTCAGCCTCGAACCAACCAGCCACCACCGATCCTCTTCCTTGGGATCCATCCTTCCCGATCCACCAACCACAACCAGGCTCCTTCTCCTCCTCGTTTCCCCTCCTCTGCTCGATCCACCCCTACAGCCGCAGCCACCCGAGCTCGTCTTCTTGCGCCTGTAGCCGTTCGGGCCTCCCCTGGCTCCTCTACCTCGCCTCGTCGTCCGGTGACCGGCGCCGCCGCCGGCGACCACGAGATAAGCTTTGCTACCCTTCTCCTAATCATGTGGTTTCTCTGCCTTCCTCGTCTCACCTCCCTGTCTCTCTTTCTCTGTTCGAGCAGAGCGCTGGCCTCCCATGGAGTTCTGGCAGCCTTCCGTCGCGTCGTCTCGACGGACCTCACCGCCACCCTCCGGCCCCTTCGCCACGGCCTTCTTCGTGCCCTTAAGCCGCTTGCACTCGCCCCTACAGCATTTCCAGCTGGGTCCCAACCGAGCGGAACTCGCCTGCTTCGCCAAGTCCATCCCGTCGCTGGTGCCCCCTACATCACGCGAGTTCTTGAGCCGTGCCTTCCCAAGATCGCCGCTGACCGCTCCAGTCCGGGCCGCGTGCCCCTGCTCCTCCCTTCTCCTTTATTTCCTTCCTCCTGCCTCCCTCACTCTCGATCTCTCTCTGTAACAGCAGCGACGCTGCCATCTTCTTCCCAGAGGGCCTCGACGAGAGCCCCGATCTGCGCCTCCCCTTGCCGGGTTTGGATCCCAGCGCCTCCCCGTGCTCCGTTTCGCCCGTTCCGGCTGATTCCCGCCGATTCCGTTGCCAGGACCCCCCTGAGTCTTCCTCTCCATCGCCATGGAGCTGCTTCTCTGCTTGTGTTCTTCAGAAACGAGAGCAGCAGCTCGCTTCGCGAAGGCGTTGACCATACTGCCAGTGCGTGGCTGCAGCCGCAAGAACTCCTCCAAGGTTCGGGCCAGCGGCCTCCAAGGCCCGGCTCCAGCCTCCTGCTCCACCGACCGGGCCAAAGCCCATGGTGAGCGCCCCAGCAGCCTATCAGATTTGGCCCATGTCATGTTTTTTTTCCGCTCTGCGAATTTGTCCAATTATCCAGAGTATTACAAATTTGCAGAAAATCCCTCCATGTTCATGCATTAATAACTCATGAACCGTGCATCGGATTAAAATGATTTAAACATGTAAAATGCTTATTTTTTCATGTAGTTTGATAATATGCCACTCTCATCCATGTTTAAAATGTTTAAATTGATGTTTGCATTAATTTGCTCAAATGCCATGTTAAAATGATTTATTTCATAACTAAATAACCGTAGCTCCGTTTTAAATAAACTTTATATGTAAATGGGGTGGAAAATGCCTAGTTTAACATGGTCCACTTTATTTTCCCGTTTAACAACCTTAAAATATGGTTTAGGGCAGAACAGTACCAAATTCATAATATGCATATGAGGATTTTTCCGGAAATGTTGTTTGTTGTTCCGGCCTCATTTAAACTTGCCTAAATAGTTAGTTTACTTTTGTTACACCCCTTGCCATGTTTAACAACATTTAACATTGTTGTGTACCTAAACGAGAGCGAACTAAATAACTCAGATGTGGAAGCCATTAATATGCAACTCGTTGCATATTGAGCTCCACTTAACTTGTAGTATTGGTTGTTGCACTTTGCCATGCCATGCCTCATTAAACCGGACATGCATCATACTTGTTTGTGCATCATGCCATGTTTATGCTTGTGCATTTACCATGTTGTTTGTTTCTTTCCGGTGTTGCTTCTTAGTTCCCGTAATGTTGCGATTGTGAGGATTCGTTCGACTACTCCCGTTCATCTTCTTCATGGACTCATTCTTCTTCCTAGCGGGATTTCAGGCAAGATGACCGCTACCCTGGATCTCACTACTATCATTGCTATGCTAGTTGCTTCGCTCTATCGCTATGCTGCGTTACCTATTATTTTCTCTTCAAGCCTCCCAAATTGCCATGAACCTCTAACCTTTGACACCCTTCCTAGCAAACCGTTGCTTGGCTATGTTACCGCTTTGCTCAGTCCCTCTTATAGTGTTGCTAGTTGCAGGTGAAGTTGAAGATTGCTCCATGGTGGACAGGGTTATGTTGGGATATCACAATATCTCTTATTTAATTAATGCATCTATATATTTGGTAAAGGGTGGAAGGCTCGGCCTTATGCCTGGTGTTTTGTTCCACTCTTGCCGCCCTAGTTTCCGTCATACCGGTGTTATGTTCCCGGATTTTATGTTCCTTACGCGGTTGGGTGATTTATGGGACCCCCGACAGTTCGCTTTGAATAAAACTTGTCCAAAGAAGGCCCAACCTTGGTTTTACCATTTGCCTCACCGCCACCTATACCCTTCCTTGGGTCGGCCAACCCAAGGGTCATCTTTATTTTAGCCCCCGGCCGTTGCTTGTCTAAGTGCTGGTCCGAACCGGCAGATGCGGGGGCCCCTCGGGCAACTCGAGGTCTGGTTTTACTCATAGGTCGACCTATCCGGTGTTGCCTCGAGAACGGGATATGTGCAGCTCCTATCGGGATTGTCGGCGATCGGGCGGTCTTGCTGGTCTTGTTTTACCATTGTCGAAATGTCTTGTAAACCAGATTCGAGACCGATCGGGTCTTCTGGGAGAAGGAATATCCTTCGTTGATCGCGAGAGCTTATCATGGGCTAAGTTGGGACACCCTGTAGGGTATAAACTCGAGAGCCGTGCCGCGGTTATGTGGCAGATGGGAATTTGTTAATGTCCGGTTGTAGATAACTTGACACCAGATCCGAATTAAAATGCATCAACCGCGTGTGTAGCCGTGATGGTCTCTTCTCGGCGGAGTCCGGGAAGTGAACACGGTCTTTGGGTTATGTTTGACGTAAGTAGGAGTTCATGATCACCTCTTGATCATTGCTAGCTTCACGACCGTTCCGCTTGCTCTCTTCTCGCTCTTATCTGCGTATGTTAGCCACCATATCATGCTTAGCTGCTGCTGCACCCTCACCACTTTACCCCTTCCTTACCCATTAAGCTTTGCTAGTCTTAATACCCATGGTAATGGGATTGCTGAGTCCTCGTGGTTCACAGATTACTACAACAACAGTTGCAGGTACAGGATTATGCGATGATCTTGACGCGAGAGCGGTGTTTGCTTGTTTTGGAGTTCTTCTTTTGCTTCTTCTTCGATCAGGGGATAGGTTCCAGGTCGGCAGCCTGGGCTAGCAGGGTGGATATTGTTTGAGTTTATGTTTATGTATCATCCGTAGTCGGATGTTGACCTCTTGTATGATGATGTTGTATTCGTGTGGCATTGTATGCCTTTTGTATGTATCCCCATCTATTATGTAATGTTGATGTAATGATATCCACCTTGCAAAAGCGTTCCAATATGCGGGTCTATCCTTGGTGGGACCTTCGAGTTCCTTTTGGATAGGGTCGCATATTGGGCGTGACAAGTTGGTATCAGAGCCTCGACCGACCATAGGAGCCCCCTTGATTGTTGGCCGTTGTTGAGTCTAGAAGAAAACTATTTTGAGTCTTAGGATTATATATATCGGAGAGTAGGATTCTTTTTACTCCTCAGCCTCTTCGTCGCTCTGGTGAGGATTCCTGACGTAGATGTTTTGTCTTTCCTCTCCTCAAATTTCACTAAAAAAAATTTAGGATCACGCGGGTATCTTGGGATCGTTCCAATATTCTTATGACGAGAACATTGTTCTTGGTGCCTCCTGTCATTTAGGGGTTGTGGCAGTGTCCCGGGGAGTTGAGCTCCGAGGTATTGTTGTTATAATTTTATCGTTGCAGTTCTGGAATACCTGAGTTTTGCCGACATCGAAAATCTCTTTTATGCAGTTGTTGGTGAGATAACCTCGACGCCACCCAGTACTGGGGAGTTCGGGAGTATTGCCATAGCTCGTATAACGGATGCTTTTCGAAGGTTGAGGTACACGATTTCGGAGTTTTCTTGGTTATGTGTTGATGATGGATACAAATTGGATGTAGGGATTGTTAGTTTGGGTGAGATATATTGCTTCCTGTATCCCCAACACCAGATTGCATAACCGAAAGTTTCGGAGTTTTATAGGTGGAATTCAAGTAGCTCCTAGAATATCTTTCCGACAGATGCATGATATGGGATTGGGTAAATCTCTATCATATGTATTTGTTCCGGCTTATTCTGCAAGCCAAATCCTTTGTTTTGTTTTATTTGTGGTATTCGAGTTGCTTCGAAGTCAAATGTTGAATCCATACCTTTCCTAAACGGTGTTCTCATATTGCAATGTGAATACTAATCCTTTTTGATCATTGAGGTTGTCATGTTAATCCTTTTCCAACCGGTGCGCTTCTCTTCGAGATGATCCAATCATTTTTCCCATCCACAAGATCAATTCTAAGTTTTCTCAACGGTGTTTGTTTCGTTCATCCCAAGTTGTCTTTGTTTTCCCCACCCTCCCACCCTTTTCTTCAAGGACTCATTTATTTTAATCAAGTATCCATTTATTCATGTGAAGTCTCTTCATTCTTTTCTTTCAATGTTCTTATCCGGTGATTTCCCATGAAGATGCTCAACAGTTTCGAGTTCATCATCCTTCATTGTTGTTTCTTCTCCGGTGGATCCAATTCAAGCTTTCGATATTCATCATATTCCTTTCCTCGTTTCTAATGCTTTCTCATGCCGGTCTACCTATCAATCACTCACCTCTTGCTATTCATTTGTTCCAGAGTGTTCAAGATATCTCAGAAGATTTGTGTTTCCATTCTCAATTCGTTCAAGATATTTCGAGGTTGTTATCTCATTCAAGCTATTTAATTCTACTGATGCAATCTTTATTTCAAGCAATCCTTCAACGATGTTTCTTTCGAGTGGGCCCTAACCCACAGGTCTTTTCCCAGGATCTTACCTGACTCTTCTAATTATCCCGAAGTTATTCTCAAATTCTTTTCATGTGTTACGTAAGAATGGATCCCATCAGTCATATTCCTTCTCCAAGATCGCTTTCAAATTCTTTTCATCTTTGGCTCAACCTTTCCTCTTTTAATTCTCCCGGAGTATCTCAACAATTCATGGTGGTTCTCATCATCATTCTCAACATTTGAAGACCGAAGAAGAGTTCCTCTTAAATCCTTACCCGTTCTTCCAAAGATGTGTAGTTCAAGTTTGATGCCATCCTCTCATAATTGTTTTGATTGTGACAATTCTTTTCTTACCATCCGGAGCATTTCGTGAGTTCTTTCCATTTTATTCCTACAAAGGCCATCATGTCATAATTCTTCATTTTTAGCATGTAGCTATCGTTCTCCAAATCTTACCGGTGCATCGTTCAAATAACCTCTAATCAGTTTCATGGCCTCTTCGTTCTCATGTATCTAAATCCCCTCAAGTATCTTTATTTGTTTTCCAATTCTTCCCGGTGAATTGTGCCTTTGCTACTTTCATTTTCAATTCTACATGGTGGTTCGTGCAAGACTCCTCTTCCTTTGCTACCGTATCTAATATTCGTTGTTTCCAAATCCCACCGGTGGTTCCATCAATACCTTCTCAAGTTTGCACTATATCTCTCTTAATTCTTTCTACAAGAATAAGTAATATGCCAAATCCGTTGCTTGTCATCAATTTAAATTGGTGAAGGATTTGCATAACGTAATTCTTATTATTGTTTCATCCAAGTAATCTAGTTTCTTCTTTCCAGAGCTGTTCATCATGTCATTTTTCTCGGTTCTAGATGCTTCATCTTTTCTTTTCCGGAGTTCCAAGTTTTGCGCATTATCGTTGCGAAGCTCCATCTAAATCGTCGCAAGGCTTCACCTTGTTTTTTCAACTTCTCTTTCTTTTTATCATCCTTTTATTACCGGAGTTCTTCATGGAGGCTCTACATGGTGGTTCGTCAAGGATTATTTTCATTCTTCAATTGTTCTTCAAGATATCTCTCGAAGTTATGAACCGCCAAGCTATACTCAAATTTAAACATGGTGCTCAACACATGTTTTGTTTTGAGGCGTTCAAGCATTCTTCATCTTGCATCCGAAGTGCAATTCTTCCTACCTTATCTTTTGAGGCGGTGTTATGTCATTCTTGATAATTTTTCCTTCGTGTTACAGGATTCATAAGTTTCAAGACTGACATATTTAAATCCATCATTTTCTGTTTGTTCAAGAGATCTTTTCAACCAATCAATCTTTTGTTGGAGTTATATTGGGTTATATTTCACCTAAAGCCTTCCCTAAGGAATGTTGCTATTTGTGGTGATTACGCGTGACCCAAGCTTGCTCTTTATCCTCTTGGTGGAAGAAGTTTTCATCTCTTCGTTGGTCTCTAGCAAGCAATTGTTTTCGTTAGTGGCAGATTTTCACCTCAAGTTTTGAGATGTTTCCATAAGCCCACGAGGATCATATCCTTTCATATTGATCTTCCAACAACTCTATTATAAACGTCTTGCAAGGATGCTTTCCAAGTTCACTTGTGGCAAAAGTTGTCATTTTCTTCTCCGTCCCCTTATCCCAACGATCTAACTTCTATTCTTTCGTTACGGAGGCATTGTGATGTTGTGCTCTTCACCCATCACCTCGTTTCTTTTTTGAGGATCGTGTTCTTTTCTTGCTTATCCATTTAACCAGAGTGTTGTATCATCTCTTCAATATCTTTTCATCTCATCAAATTTTCTTCTCTTTTCTACCGGAATGCTGTCAAAATTCTGTCATTCTTATTCCTTGGCTATCTCATTATACCGAGGTGGTCATATTCTTTTCGTTCGTGAAGCTCTTATTTCCATGTCTTTCAACCTCTTGGTTCTCGTCATATCCCTTGTTCCTCGTTTCTAACGGAGTGTTTTCAACTCTGTTCATCTTCGTTGTTTTCTTTCTTTCATTTTTCTCAACCTCTCGAGGTTCGTTGTTTCACTCATTCGTCAAAAAGCAACTTAGTTTTACCTCTTATCTTCCTCTTTCTTTCTCTCTGGTGCCATCCTAGATCTCGGGACGAGATCCTCTCGTAGTGGTGGAGTGTTGTAATGCCCCGGATACAACTTTCCATATTCATAACTCCAACTCTTGCCTTTTCCGGAGATGCGATATGATATTTCCTTCGTGGTTGGGTTTTTGTCTTTTGTTTTGCATTTTGTTCATGTCATGCATTTCATTTCATGTCATCATTCGCATTGCATCGGCATCGTTTTCATAAAACTTGCATTCGCTCGTAGTTGCCGCTTCTTCCTTGTCCCTGTTGACCCCTCTCAGATCAACCGGACCGCTCTCTTCTCTCTCTTTTCTGAGCCCATCAAAAGCCTTTGTCTCCATGGCATTTTGTCAAACCCCTCGCGTGCCGTCCGAAACTTCTCCGGACCCGACCCGGGTAGTCATGACCGATGGGTCCGGATCATCCCCTAACATCTATAAAACATCCCCATTTTCTTAATTGGACGTCCTAACCTATTTTTCCTCAGCCGCCCGATTACGATCCGAGGGTCATTCTAGCCCCTTCCTAAAACTCTTTTCCTATATAATAAGACCAACCCTAGATCCTAGGAGCCTTGTCCCATCACGCCGCCGCCACTCCTCCAGTCTCCTCTTCCTCGGGATCTCCTCTCGATCCAAAATCCTCCCTCGCTTTCAGCCTCGAACCAACCAGCCACCACCGATCCTCTTCCTTGGGATCCATCCTTCCGATCCACCAACCTCAACCAGATCCTTCTCCTCCTCGCTTCCCTCCTCCGCTCGATCCACCCCTACAGCAAGCAGCCACCCGAGCTCGTCTTCTAAGACTGCCGCCATCCTGGGCCTCCTGGCTCCTCTACTCGCCTCGTCGTCGGCGACCGGCGCCGCCGCCCGGCGACCACGAGATAAGCAGCTGCCCTTCTCCTAATCCTGTGGTTTCTCCGCCTTCCTTGTCTCACCTCCTGTCTCTCTTTCTCTGTTCGAACAGAGCGCTGGCGCCTCCCATGGAGTTCTGGCAGCCTTCCGTCGCTCGCCTCAGACGGACCTCACTGCGACCCTCCATCCGCTCTGCACGGCCTTCTTCGTGCCCCGCAAGCTTCGCTTTGCACCTCGCCCTACACAGATCTCCAGTGGGATCTCGACTGAGCGGAACTCGCCTGCCATAAGTCCATCCTGTGGCTGGCGCCCCAGATCGCTGTGAGTCGCCGAGCCCCTGCCTTCCCGCATCGCTTCTTTGACCGCTCTAGGTCCGGGCCGTTGTTCCCCTGCTCCTCCCTTCTCCTTTATTTCCTTCCTCCTGCCTCCCCTCACTCTCGATCTCTCTCTGTAATAGCAGCGACGCCGCCATCTTCTTCCCTGAGGGCCTCGACGAGAGCCCCCATCTGCGCCTCCCCTTGCCGGGTTTGGATCCCAGCGCCTCCCCGTGCTCAGTTTCGCCCGTTCCGGCTAATTCCCGCCGATTCCGCTGCGGGACCCCCGAGTCTTCCTCTCCATCGCCATGGAGCTGCTTTCTGCTTGTGTTCTTGAACGGAGCAGCAGCTCGCTTCGCTCGAAGGCGTTGATCATGTTGCCAGTGCGTGGGCTGTAGCCATGACAAACTCCTCGGCCTTTGGGGGCTGGCCTCCAAGGCCAGCTCCGACCTCTGCTCCACCGACCGGCCAAAGCCCATGGTGGCGCCCAAAGAGCCTATCGATTCGCCCATGTCATGTTTTTTTTCGCTCTGCAAATTTGTCCAATTATCCAGAGTATTACAGATTTGCAGAAAATCCCTCCATGTTCATGCATTAATAACTCATGAACCGTGCATCGGATTAAAATGATTTAAACATGTAAAATGCTTATTTTTCATCTAGTTTCATAATATGCCACTCTCATCCATGTTTAAAATGTTTAAATTGTTGTTTGCATTAATTTGCTCAAATGCCATGTTTTTTTTTTGCGAATAAAGAGGATTGTATTAATCAAAGGAGATCATTACAATCCTGTTGGCACAGTGCGCCAATTGCATCAGTCCATGGCGATCCAAACTGCGAAGACGTGGTTGAACGCCCCATTTGGGCTAAAGCATGAGCTACTTTATTTTTATTCCTACAAACATGCGTTATCACATGTTGACGACCAAGTGCAAGGAGCCGCTTGATCTCTCCAACCATGGCAGCAACTGGGGACCTGTACATTCAGTTTCTTTGATCATATTAGCAGCGACTAAGCTGTCCGCTTCAGAGAGAAAGGCAGGAGCTCCATTCGAGTGTTAAGGCCACCCCTTCCATGCATGCGGCGACCTCCGCCTCAAGAGCGCTTCAGCAGCTAGTCAACAACCTACAGGAAGCAAATATTATGGCGCCGTTGTGATCACGTGAGGACCATGCCAAGACCACCAGTTCCATCCTCTTCCCTCCAAGCACCATCAACGTTTAGCTTTGCCCACCCAGCAGCAGGTTTAGCCCAATGTTCGGCGGTCTTGGGCGAGCACTCGGGTTTATTGGCTTCTTCTTTTTGCTCTGTCGTGGCCGTTCACGGTCACCATCTTGCCTTTAACTACATCTTCAGAGGGTGTCTTCTGGATACACCAAGACTCTTGATGTAGCTGCACAAAAATCTGCGAGATGCTTCAATGGTCGGGCAGGTTTATGATGAACCACTTCAATGCGGACATGCCGATTACGCCACAACGTCATGATCACCGGAAGCCGCTGCTCTTGATGCATTGATTCAGAAGTGAAGAGCCCATTCCGTTCGAAATTGGTGACGTTCTCGAGTCTCGGCATGCATTCAGATTTCTCCATTGCTTCCCAAAGCATTACGCCGAGGGCACCTACACATTGCGTGGTATGTATCCTCGGATTCCATTCCACGAGCAAACAAATATTAGTGATTTCTAGATTTCTCTTAGCTTTATTCTCCATAGTCGCTAGGGAATTGGTTATTAGACGCCACGCAAAGGTGCGTACCTTCGGGGAGCAGGCACCCCACATCGCTGCCTTCCAGACGGCACGAGTGCCGTCCCGTTCTCGCTTTCGCTGCACCCATGTTGGTGCTTGAAGGAAGTTGACGCCGAGGTGATACGCGCTGCAAGACGGAGAAAATGCCACGGGATCCGGCGCCCATGCCGAATGTCTTGCTGGTGTGTCGGTGAAGCCTTGATTTGCATGATACATGTAGCATCGATTGGGTGGAAGTGTCGCTGCACTAGTTCATGGATCCAGCGCCCATTCCCATCCAGCAGCTCGCTCACTCGATGAAGGCGGCACGCAACACGCCCCGTTATTGGGCGATAGGATGGTGGCCTGGGCAGCCAGGGGTCACGCCATATGCGCACCTGCTCGCCATTGCCAACTCGCCAGATGAGCCCCCTCTTCAACAGCTCGAGTCCATGTTGGATTGCATGCCAAGTAGGTGAAGCGTTGCCTGAAAAAACAGTGTCCACTAGGGAACCATTAGGATAGTATCTCGCTTTTAAAACGAGGGCACAAAGGGAGTTTGGTTTTGTGAGTAGTCGCCAAGCCTGACGAGCGAGCAGGGCTTGGTTAAAAATACGGAAGTCCCGGAAACCGAGTCCTCCCCTTCCCTTTGGCTCAATCATTTTTTCCCATGCCTTCCAATGGGTTTTCCGCTGCCCATTCTTTGACCCCCACCAGAAATTTCTAACCAATCTTGTGAGGTCCTCACATACAGAGACTGGTAATTTGAACACTCCCATGATGTATGTGGGGATAGCTTGCAGGATTGCTTTGATTAAAGTTTCTTTTGCAGCCTGTGACATGGTGTCTCCCCATGCCATAATCCTTTTTGTGAGACTAGCTTGCAGCATTTGAAACTTGCCTTTATGCATTCTCCCATCCGGGTTGGAAGGCCAAGGTATTTCCTTCAAATTCAGACTGCACCACCTCGAGTTCTCGCTGATAATTTGCTGCACCGTGGCTGGACATGCGCCACCAAATTGGATGGAGCACTTCGTGGGTTGATGAGTTGCCCGTAGCTTTGTGCATAGCTATTAATCACACCTTTTATGTCTTGAGCCTGCTCTGGTGCGCCTTGAAAAATAACAATGTATCATCCATGAAAAGCAAGTGTGAGATAGCAGAGCCCTTGGGCAAACTTTTAGAGCTTGGAAGTTATGGTTATCTATTCCTTGTCTCAACAAGGCGAGAAAGTCCATCAGCGACAAATAGAAATAAAAAGGGATAATGGGTCACCTTGCAGTATTTCACGTGACGGTGCAAACGAATCTAAGATAGCTCCATTAAATTTTACTGAGTATCTCACCGAGGTCACACATGTCATGATCCACTGAACCCACCGGTGAGAGAAGCCTAACTTTAGCATCGCTTGCTCCAAGAAGACCCAATCCACTCTGTCATATGCTTTGGACAAATCCAGTTTGTACGCGCAGTAGCTGTTCTCCACTTTCTTTTCATGCTGCATAAAATGAAGGCACTCAAAGGCCAGGAGGGCGTTGTCTGTTATCATCCTTCCTGGGACAAAGGCACTTTGTTGCGGGGAGATTATGTCGTCGAGAATGGGACGCAGCCTATTCACCAAACATTTAGCCACAATTTTATAGATGACATTGCAGAGACTAATTGGCCGGAAATCGGTCACCCTCATTGGATCATCCACTTTTGGGATGAGCACTATAACTGTGTCATTCACCCCCTCCGGCATCATTCCCGTACGAAAAAATTCCTTGACTGCATGTATAACTTCATCTTTGACTGTCAGCCAGTTTCTCTGAAAAAACCGCTACGGAAGCCATCAATACCGGTGCCTTCAAGGGCCCGATCTGGAACAAGTCATCGGCTATCTCCTTATCACTAAACTCGCACATAGCATGTCATTCATTTCTTGTGAGACCTTCTGTTCAAAGAGCTGCACAAGGGGTTGTTGCACAAGGCTTTTATCACATGTGAACAGAGACTGAAAAAAGGAGTCAAATGCCATGTTAAAATGATTTATTTCATAACTAAATAACCGTAGCTCGGTTTTAAATAAACTTTATATGTAAATGGGGTGGAAAAATGCCTAGTTTAACATGGTCCACTTTATTTTCCTGTTTAACAACCTTAAAATATGGTTTAGGGCAGAACAGTACCAAATTCATAATATGCATATGAGGATTTTTCCGGA
Organism: Aegilops speltoides; assembly: GCA_021437245.1. NCBI lineage: Eukaryota > Viridiplantae > Streptophyta > Magnoliopsida > Poales > Poaceae > Aegilops > Aegilops speltoides. Next base: position 307,111,321 of record CM038143.1, read on the forward strand.
AATGTTGTTTGTTGTTCCGGCCTCATTTAAACTTGACTAAATAGTTAGTTTACTTTTGTTACACCCCTTGCCATGTTTAACAACATTTAACATTGTTGTGTACCTAAACAAGAGCGAACTAAATAACTCAGATGTGGTGTTTCGTCAATATGCAACTCGTTGCATATTGAGCTCCACTTAACTTGTAGTATTGTTTGTTGCACTTTGCCATGCCATGCCTCATTAAACCGGACATGCATCATACTTGTTTGTGCATCATGCCATGTTTATGCTTGTGCATTTACCATGTTGTTTGTTTCTTTCCGGTGTTGCTTCTTAGTTCCCGTAATGTTGCGATTGTGAGGATTCGTTCGACTACTCCCGTTCGTCTTCTTCATGGACTCGTTCTTCTTCCTAGCGGGATTTCAGGCAAGATGACCGCTACCCTGGATCTCACTACTATCATTGCTATGCTAGTTGCTTCGCTCTATCGCTATGCTGTGTTACCTATTATTTGCTCTTCAAGCCTCCCAAATTGCCATGAACCTCTAACCTTTGACACCCTTCCTAGCAAACCGTTGCTTGGCTATGTTACCGCTTTGCTCAGCCCCTCTTATAGCATTGCTAGTTGCAGGTGAAGTTGAAGATTGCTCCATGGTGGACAGGGTTATGTTGGGATATCACAATATCTCTTATTTAATTAATGCATCTATATATTTGGTAAAGGGTGGAAGGCTCGGCCTTATGCCTGGTGTTTTGTTCCACTCTTGCCGCCCTAGTTTCCGTCATACCGTGTTATGTTCCCGGATTTTTGCGTTCCTTACGCTGGTCGGGTGATTTATGGGACCCCGACAGTTTGCTTTGAATAAAACTTGTTCAAGAAGGCCCAACCTTGGTTTTACCATTTGCCTCACCACCACCTATACCCTTCCTTGGGTCGGCCAACCCAAGGGTCATCTTTATTTTAGCCCCCCAGGCGGTGCTTGTCTAAGTGCTGGTCAACCGGCAGATCATGGGCCCCTCGGGCAACTCGAGGTCTGGTTTTACTCGTAGGCTGACCTATCCGGTGTTGCCCTGAGAACGGGATATGTGCAGCTTCTATCGGGATTGTCGGCGCATCGGGCGGTCATGCTGGTCTTGTTTTACCATTGTCGAAATGTCTTGTAAACCGGGATTTCGAGACTGATCGGGTCTTCCTGGGAGAAGGAATATCCTTCGTTGATCGCAAGAGCTTATCATGGGCTAAGTTGGGACACCCCTGCAGGGTATAAAGTTTCGAGAGCCGTGCCCGCGGTTATGTGGCAGATGGGAATTTGTTAATGTCTGGTTGTAGATAACTTGACACCAGATCCGAATTAAAATGCATCAACCGCGTGTGTAGCCATGATGGTCTCTTCTCGGCGGAGTCCGGGAAGTGAACATGGTCTTTGGGTTATGTTTGACATAAGTAGGAGTTCAGGATCACCTCTCGATCATTGCTAGCTTCACGACCGTTCCGCTTGCTCTCTTCTCGCTCTTATCTGCGTATGTTAGCCACCATATCATGCTTAGCCGCTGCTGCACCCTCACCACTTTACCCCTTCCTTACCCATTAAGCTTTTGCTAGTCTTGATACCCATGGTAATGGGATTGCTGAGTCCTCGTGGCTCACAGATTACTACAACAACAGTTGCAGGTACAGGATTATGCGATGATCTTGACGCGAGAGCGATGTTTGCTTGTTTTGGAGTTCTTCTTCTGCTTCTTCTTCGATCAGGGGATAGGTTCCAGGTTGGCAGCGTGGGCTAGCAGGGTGGATATTGTTTGAGTTTATGTTTATGTATCATCCGTAGTCGGATGTTGACCTCTTGTATGATGATGTTGTATTCGTGTGGCATTGTATGCCTTTTGTATGTATCCCCATCTATTATGTAATGTTGATGTAATGATATCCACCTTGCAAAAGCGTTCCAATATGCGGGTCTATCCTTGGTGGGACGTTCGAGTTCCTTTTGGATAGGGTCGCATATTGGGCGTCACATCCCAGTCCCCAAATTAAAAATGAATTTACTTTATGTTGTCAAATAATAAATTCCTTGGAAAGTGTTGGTATGGAGGCACCCGTGAATACGGTTAGCCACGGAAAGTGAAAGTAATGGTGAAAAAGGAATAAACTTTATTTTCTGTTTGGGAACCGCCTATGATGTATATAGCAAGGAAAGTGTTGGGATGCTCCAAGTCGTTTTCGTTGGTGGGAAAAGTATGCCTCTCAAAAATATTTTAATCTCTCAATTTAAGCTTTGAGCACATGCACCTCAACAAATCCCTACTTCCCTCCGCCAAGGGCCTTTCTTCTACTTATGAATTTTTTTATTTTGTATTTGAGTCTCCATCTTCTCTTATAAAGCACCAACTAAGGGGCACTATGATCATATTTGAGCATTGGGTGTAGCTAATATTCGAGTGTGTTTCATGAATGGATCAATGATTGACCATGATGGGTTAGGGATAACTTGATTTAGTGTTGATATTTTGAAAGACATGGTTGCTTGTTGGTATGCTTGAGTATTAAAGTCTACATGTGAAAACTAGACTATTGCTTTGAATCATATAAAAGTCCATATGTCCATGCTATAAACAAAAGAAATGTGATGAACATGTCAGGCAGCATTCCACATCAAAAAATCTATTTTTATCATTTACCTACTCGAGGATGAGCAGGAATTAAGCTTAGGGATGCTGATACGTCTCCAACGTATCTATAATTTTTTATTGTTCCATGCTGTTATGCTATCATTCTTGGATGTTTTACAATCATTTTATATCATTTTTTGGTACTAACCTATTGACATAGTGCCCAGTGCTAGTTGTTGTTTTCTGCATGTTTTTTACATCGCAGGAAATCAATATCAAACGGAGTCCAAATACAGAAAAACTCCTGGAGGATTTTTTTGGGCCAGAAGACATCTAGTGGGCCCAGGAAGCACCTGGGGGTGGCTCGAGGTGAGCAACACCCACCAGGGCGTGCCAGGAGGCCCAGGCGCGCCCTGGTGGGTTGTGCCCACCTCGGGTGCCCTCTGAACCCCTCTTCGCTCTATAAATACCCCAATATTCCAGAAACCCTAGGGGAGTCGACGAAAATCAATTCCAGCCGCTGCAGAGTCCAGAGCCACCAGATCCAATCTAGACACCGTCATGGAGGGGTTCACCACTTTCGTTGGTGCCTCTCCGATGATGCATGAGTAGTTCTTTGTAGACCTACGGGTCCTAGTTAGTAGCTATATGGCTTCCTCTCTCTCTCTCTCTCTCTCTCTCTCTCTCTCTCTCTTGATTATCAATATAATGGTCACTTGGAGATCCATATGATGTAAGTCGTTTTGCGGTGTGTTTGTTGGGATCCAATGAACTTTGAGTTTATGATCAGATCTATGTTTTTATCCATGAAAGTTATTTGAGTCTTCTTTGATCTCTTATATGCATGATTGCTTATAGCCTCGTATTTCTTCTCCGATATTTGGGTTTTGTTTGGCCAACTTGATCTATTTATCTTGCAATGGGAAGAGGCGGTTTGTAGTGGGTTCGATCTTACGGTGCTTGATCCAAGTGACAGAAGGGGAACCGACACGTATGTATCGTTCCTACTAAGGATACCAAGATGGGATCTATATCTCCGCAATAGATAAACGGACCCCGTCTACATCACGTCATTGTTCTTATTGCATTCCTCGGTTTTTCCATGAACTTAATACACTAGTTGCATGCTGGATAGCGGTTGATGTGTAGATTAATAGTAGTAGATGCAGGCAGGAGTCGGTCCACTAATCTTGGACGTGATGCCTATATAATGATCATTGCCTGGATATTGTCATGATTATTTGAAGTTCTATCTATTGCCCAACAGTAATTGTTTTCCCACCGTTTGCTATTTTTCCCGAGAGAAGCCACTACTGAAACCTACGGCCCTCGGGTCTCTTTCCATCATATTTGCCTTTGTGATCTATTTGCCCTTGCATTCATTTTCAGATCTATTAAACCAAAAATACAAAAATACCTTTCTGCAATTTATTTCTTCCACGATCTATTTATCCTATCTACCACTTTTATCTCACGTTATTTGCCTATCTTGAGGCGCCGTACCCGAAAGGGATTGACAACCCGTTTAACACGTTGGGTTGCGAGTATTTGTTATTTGTGTGGAGGTGTTGTTTGCATGCTGTGAGGAGGTTCTCCTACTAGTTCGATAACCTTGGTCTCATCACTGAGGGAAATACCTATCGTCGCTATACGGCATCATCCCTTCCTCTTTGGGGAAATACCGACATAGTTATAGCAGACATCAAACTCTCAAAATAATATAAGTGAAGCATGAGAGTGCAACTATTTCTTTGAAATATAACCACCGTCGTGCTCTAAAAGATATAAGTGAAGTACTAGAGCAACTGGCTAGCTCAAAAGATACAAGTGAAGCACATAGAGTATTCTAACAAATCACGAATAATGTGTGTCCCTCACAAAAAGGTGTGTCCAACAAAATGATTGTGGAAAACTAAAAGTAAACAAAGCAAAGACCCATATAATACACAACACTCCAAGCAAAAGTCATATCATGTGATGAATAATAATATAGCTCCAAGTAATTTACGGATAGTTGGTAGAAGAAATAGGAGATGCCTTTCGGGGCATCCCCAAGCTTAGAGTCTTGCGTGTCCTTGAATATTACCATGGGGTGCCTCGGGCTCTTGCCACTCCTTATTTCTTCATCCATCGTGACCTCACTCAAAACTTGAAAACTTCAGCACACAAAGCTCAACAAAAAACTTGTGAGATCCGTTAGTATAACAAGCAAATCATAAACTTTAGGTATTGTTGTAAACCCATTCATATTTTATTATTTCATAATACCTACTGTATTCTAACTTCACCATGGCTTACCCCCCCCCCCCCCGATACAATCCATAGATTCATCAAAACAAGCCAACAATGCAACAAAAACAGAATCTGTCAAAAATAGAACAGTCTGTAATAATTCGAACAATGACCATACTTCTGTAACTCCAAAAATTCTGACAAATAGAAAAGTCAGGAATTTATCATGTTCTAGTGAATCTCAACAGTTCTACTACTGGGCACAAAAGTATTTGTTTTCTCACAGAATCAAAGCAACTATCATCCAAATCATCCCAAAGGCTTTACTTGGCACAAACACTATTTAAACACAAAAACATAACCATAACAGTAGCATAATTGTGTGCACACCAAAAAAATAGGAAATAAACAAGCAACAATAAAGATAGCTATTGGGTTGCCACCCAACAAGCGTTATTGCTTTACGCCCTAGCTAGGCGTAATGCATAGTTTCAAGTGTTGTCATCCTTAGTTTCCAACTCCTCAATCACACATACATATTTCCTAGGAGTTTCAACAAACAAGTTTTTAATGATCACACTCCTAGGGATAAAGTTGAGAAATTTATTGTCGTAGACGATTTCCTTTATTAAATCAACGAAGTCGAGGTGAACATTTATCATTTTAAGATCTTCGCTTCCATTACTAGATGTGGCACCCATATTCTTAGGAACATACATAAACTTGCAATTCTTACTAGAGGAGTCTTTTCAATAGTCTTGACGGAAGAAAAAGCGGAACCCAAATTATTAATAATTTATTCCAACTTATCAATCCTAGCGGGACTTTGCTCTACCCTCCCATTAATTGTTGGTTCCTTTTCTTTTAGAATCTTAAAAGTATTTCCTACCTTTGAACCAAATTGAGTAATGTGATTATGAATCTTTTTATCCAAATTTTCAATATGCTCTATGGTAGGCATTTTATTTTCAATAACATCTAACTTTTGCATAACATGTTCCAAAGTCAATGTTGTTTCATTAAGAAGGATAGGTGGTGATCCCACTAAATATCCCATAGCATTGAAATCATCCGATGGTGACTACTCCAGAAATTCCCCTGGTAATAGTGTCTAGCACAAATCTATACCAAGTAGTAACACCCACATAAAAATTGCGAAGAAGAATGGTAGTAGATTGCTTACGAGATGATTTATTTTGAGCATCACAAATACTATACCAATCATCTTTTAGACTCTCCTCCCCTTTGTTTAAAATTGAAAACCTCATTTTCATGGGTACGTGTAACAAGGGATGACGTAGCCATAACGATAAAACAAGCAAACAAGCAAAAAGGCAAATGGAAAATACTTTTGTGTTTTTGTGAAAATGTTTTACAAGTGGGGGATATGAAAATGAGAGGCAAATGGCAAACAAAAGTAAATGCAAGGAGATGAATGTTTATGCAATGGTACTTGATAGATGTTGATGATGTCTCCTCGGCAATGGCGCCAGAAATTCTTCCTGCTACTTGTGAGCTGTGTTGGGATTTCCTCGAAGAGGAGAGGATGATGCAGTACAGTAGAGATAAGTATCTCCCTCAGTTAAGAACCAAGGCTGTCAATCCAACAGGAGAACCACGTAACACCTTGTTAGCAGTACCTACACACAAAATAACAAATACTTGCACCCAACGCAAACAAGGGGTTCTCAATCCCTTGGCGAGTAATTGAAAGGATCAAATATCGTAGTGATAGATAGATTAACAAAAACACAAAATATAATATAAGTAAATAAATTACATCAATGTATTTTTGGATTTTAGTATATGATTAAAATAGACCCAGGGGCCATAGTTTTCACTAGAGGCTTCTCTCTTGAATGTAGCATACGGTGGGTAAACAAATTACTGTTGGGCAGGTGATAGAAAAGCGAATAATTATGACGATATCCAAGGCAATGATCATGTATATAGGCATCACGTCCAAGACAAGTAGACCGACTCCTGCCAGCATCTACTAAATTACTCCACATTTCGAGCGCTATCCAGCATACATCTAGAGTACTTACTTCATAAAGAACGGATTAACGCTTAAGCAAGATGACATGATATAGACAAAGTAAACACAATTAATATGAATAAACCCCATATTTTTATGCTTAATGGCAACAATACAAGTACGTGTCATGTCCCTTTCAATCACTGGGACTGAGCAATGCAAGATCGAACCCATCACAAAGCACCTCTCCCATGGCAAGATAAATCAATCTAGTTGGCCAAACCAAATCGATAGATCAGAGAGAAATACAAAGCTATAAAAATCATTCATAAAAGAGTTCAGAGAAGACTCAAATAATATTCATGGATAATCTGATCATAAACCCACAATTCATTGGATCCCAACAAACACACTGCAAAAAGGATTACATCAAACTGATCTCCAAGAATATTGAGGAGAACATTGTATTGAGGATCAAAGAGAGAGAATAATCCATCTAGCTACTAGCTATGGACCCGTAGGTCTGTGGTAAACTACTCACACATCATCAGAGGGGTAACAAGGTTGATGTAGAGGCCCTCCATGATCGATTACCCCTCCGATAGAGTATTGAAAAAGGTCTCCAAATGGGATCTCCGAAGAACAGAAACTTGCGGTAGTGGAAAAAGTATTAGGGGTGGTTCTCTTATGTATGGGGGATATTTTGGAATTTATAGAGCTGGAATTAGGTCACGAGGTGCCACAAGGGGCCCATAAGCCTTAGGGGTGCTCCCCTGGCGTGTGACTGGCAGGCTTGTCGCTGCCTCGTGGCACTTCAGGTCTTCTCCCAAAGATTCTATGGTACCCTCTGGTCCAAAAAAATCGTTAAAAAGTTTCGTAGCATTTGGACTCCGTTTGGTACTGATTTTCTGAAAATCCATAAACAAGTAAAAAAACAACATGTGGCACTGGGCACTAGGTTAGTAGGTTAGTCCCAAAAATGATATATAATTGCATAATAAACATCCAAGATTGACACTATAATAGCATGGAACAATCAAATGTTATAGATACGTTGGAGACGTATCAATAACAAAGAGCAAGCTAAAGGTACATTAGGTTGTGCTTACTAAATTCATCGACCACATGTCCCTCAAATTGAATGCATTAATAAGGTTGATCAAGTCTTATTAACAAACTATTTCCGAGTAACATGAAACAGAAGAACCTTGGTATAACACTAAGTTACCTCAACGGGGATATACATCTCCCCAACAATAAGAGTTTTGTATTTCCTTTTGACGGACAGAAGACGGAATTCAAAACCTCCAATAGTAATTGTCATAATTCTTTCAATAGAGTTGATACTATTCACTTGGAGTTGTTTCCTCAGAAAATATACCATATGATCATTACCATTGACATGAAAAGTAACCTTGTTTTTGTTGCAATCAATAACAACCCTTGTAGTATTCAAAAAGGTCTACCAAGGATAATCGATATGTTGTCGTCCACAGGCATGTCAAGAATAACAAAGTACATTAAGATAGTAACATTTGCAACTACAACGGGCACATCCTCACAAATACCGATAGGTATAGCAGTTGATATATCAGCCATTTGCAAAGATATTAAAGCAGGTGTCAACTTATTCAGATAAAGTCTTCTATATAAAGGGAAAGACATAACACTCACATCGGCTCCTAAATCACATAAAGCAGTTTTGACATAACTTCTTGTAATGGAGCATGGTATAGTGTATTCCTGTTTCTCTTAGCTTCTTAGGTATTCGCACCTTAAAAGAATAATTTGCAAGCATGGTGGAAATTTCATCTTTAGGTATCTTTCTTCTATTAGTGACAATATCTTTCATGTATTTAGCATTTGGAGGCATTTTCAAAATTTCCGTCAAGCGTGTGCGCAAAAAGACGGGTCTAAGCATTTCAATAAAGTGTTAAAAATCCTCCTCATCCTTATTTTTCGGAGGTTTAGTAGGAAAAGACATGGGTTTTTTAACCCATGATTCTCTTTCTTTACCATGTTTTCTAGCAATGAAATCTCTTTTATCATATCTTTTATTCTTAGGAGGTGGGTTATCAAGATCAACATCAAGTTCTATTTCTACATCATTATTAGGTTCTTTATCATTATCTGGTTGAGCAGTAACATGAACCTCCTCATTATCATTATCACTTGGTGGATGTTCATTACCAGATTGTGTCTCAGCATCAGAAATAGAAACATAATTACTATCTCAGAAGGTTTTTCTACCACAGGTTCACTAGGAACATGCAAATTTCTATCATTTTTCTTTTCCTTTTTTTCTTAGATGAACTAGGTGCATCAATATTAATTCTATGAGAATCTTGCTCAATTCCTTTAGGATAACCTTCAGGATATAGAAGATCTTGGGTCATTTTTTACCCTAATAGCATGATCGGCCATTTTATTATTCATATCATTAAGCAAATCATTTTGTGACTTAGAGACTTGTTCTAACTGGGTATGAACCAAGGATGCATGTTTACTTAATCCTCTAACATCATTAGCAATTCTGAACATCAAGTCACTCAAACGATCAATCATGATGGCATTACGTTTCAATTGATTGCTAACATACGTATTGAAGCGTTCTTGCTTAACAATGTAATTATCAAATTCGTCCAGGCATTGACTAGCAGATTTATTATAGGGAATATCTCATTCATCAAATCTATAAAGAGAATTTATCTTTACTACCTATGTAGGGATATCGAGTCCATGTACTTATTCATTACGTGGTAAATTCTTGACATCTTCAGATTTAATACCCTTTGCTTTCATGAATTTCTTTGCCTCTTGCATATCTTCTATACTGAGGAATACAATACCTCTCTTCTTAGGAGTTGGCTTAGGTGGCGGTTCAGGATTTCTCAATATATTATTCAATAATTCTTCAACCTGTTCAGCAGTTCATTCCCTAAAAACACAACCAACACAACTATCTAGGTAGTCCCTAGAAGCATCAGTCAGTCCATTATAAAAGATATCAAGTATTTCATTTTTCTTAAGAGGATGATCAAGCAAAGCATTAAGTAATTGGAGAAGCCTCCCCCAAGCTTGAGGGAGATTATCTTCTCCGAATTGCACAAAGTTAATTATTTCATGTAAGGCAGCTTGTTTCTTATGAGCAGGAAAATAATTTTCACAGAAGTAATAAATCATATCCTCGGGACTACACACAAAACCAGGAGCAAGAGTATTAAACCATTTCTTAGCATCACCCTTTAATGAGAAAGGAAACAACTTAAGAATATAGTAGTAGCGAATTTGGTCCTCGTGAGCAAATAGGGTGGCTATATTATTCAATTTAGTAAGATGTGTCACAACAGTTTCAGTTTCATAACCATGTGAAAGTGCAACTATCCCTGGGTGGTTTTGGTAATTCCTAACAACATATATCTCATTGAGCTAATGCTATTTCAAGATAAATATTTCAGGAAAGCTCAATGATTGGCATCGCATGGATGAGAAAAGTGGATCCCTCAAAATGCTAAGGACAAAAGGATTGGCTCAATCTCAAAGCACAAGACTCTACATTTTCTATTTTAGTGATCCAAGATCACATTGAGTCTATAGAAAAAGCCAATACTATCAAGGAGGGATGAGGTGTTGCTTAATAGCTTTCTTGCTCAAAATGATTAGTGATATGCTCCAAATCCCTCAACTACTTTTTCATATCCACATATGACCTAAACCAAAAGTCAAACTCGGCCCCACCGATTCTTCCTATCCGGCGACACCGAGTTCAGATGTCATAGCCACTGCCACAAACCCTAGGCAAATCGGTCTCACCGAGATGGGATTGTAATCACTCTGTTTCCCTTTGTAACGTTTCGGTCCAACCGAGATGAGCGATCGGTCCCACCGAGATTGCAATCCAAACTCTCTGTTTCCCTTTCGTAATGTTTCGGTCTCACCGAGATGAGCGAATCGGTCCCACCGAGTTTGCCTGACCAACTCTCTAGTTAGCTTATTATCAAAATCGGTCCCACCGAGTTTGAGTAATCGGTCTCACCGAGATTACGTTATGCCCTATCCCAAACCATATCGGTCCTACCGAGTTGCATGTCGGTCCCACCGAAAATCCTAACGGTCACATTATTTGCTATATCGGTCTGACCGAGTTTGACGATTCGGTCCCACCGAGTTTGGCAAGTTGTGTGTAACAGTTAGATTTTGTGTGGAAGCTATATATACCCCTCCAGCCACTCTTCATTCATGGAGAGAGCCATCAGAACGTGCCTACACTTCCAACATTCAGTTTCTAAGAGAGAACCACCTACTCATGTGTTGAGACCAAGATATTCCATTCCTACCGTATGAATCGTGATCTCTAGCCTTCCCCAAGTTTCTTTCCACTCAAATCTTCTTTCCACCAAATCCAAATCCTGTGAGAGGGAGTTGAGTGTTGGGGAGACTATCATTTGAAGCACAAGAGCAAGGAGTTCATCATCAACACACCATTTGTTACTTCTTGGAGAGTGGTGTCTCCTAGATTGGCTAGGTGTCACTTGGGAGCCTCCGACAAGATTGTGGAGTTGAACCAAGGAGTTTGTAAGGGCAAGGAGGTCGCCTACTTCGTGAAGATCTACCCTAGTGAGGCAAGTCCTTCATGGGCGACGGCCATGGTGTGATAGACAAGGTTGCTTCTTCGTGGACCCTTCGTGGGTGGAGCCCTCCGTGGACTCACGTAGCCGTTACCCTTCGTGGGTTGAAATCTCCATCAACGTGGATGTACGATAGCACCACCTATCGGAACCACGACAAAAACATCTGTGTCTCCTATTGCGTTTGCACTCTCCAAAACCTTACCTTTACATTCTTGCAAGTTGCATGCTTTACTTTACGCTGCTCATATACTCTTTGCATGCTTGCTTGAATTGTGTTAAGATTGCTTGAATTGTGCTAAGTTGCTAAAATCTGCCAAGAACTAAAATTGGTTAAAGGATGCTTTCGATCCTACAAGTAGTCTAATCACCCCCCCCCCTCTAGACATACTTTTGATCCTACAAGTGGTATCAGATCCTTGGTTTCCATTTGCTTTGATTTCCATAGCTTTTGGTAGTCATAGCCTTGGTTTCACAACCTAGGAGAGTATGGCATCTAGCGAGGGAAATTACCACCGTAGAGGTCCTTACTTTGATGGTACTAATTTTGCTAGTTGGAAGCATAAGATGAAAATGCATATTCTTGGACATAACCCCGCCATTCGGGCTATTGTGTGTATTGGCTTGCAAGGTGAATTCTTTTATGGGAGAGAACTGAACCGTGAAGCTACCGCGGAAGAGTTGGAGATGCTGCAATACAATGCTCGAGCTTGTGATATCCTCTTCAACGGATTGTGCCCCGAAGAATTCAACAAAATCAGCCGTCTTGAGAAAAGGAAATTTGGGATACTTTGATAGATATGCACGAAGGTACCGACTCCATCAAGGAATCCAAGTTGGATGTGCTTCAAAGTCAGCTTGAAAAGTTCAAAATGAAGGATGGTGAAGGTGTCACTGAAATGTACTCTAGGCTTGCACTTATCACAAATGAGATTGCCGGCTTAGGAAGTGAAGAGATGACCGACAAATTCATCATCAAGAAGATCCTAAGAGCTTTGGACGGAAAATATGATACCGTGTGCACATTGATCCAAATGATGCCCAATTACAAAGATCTCAAGCCAACGGAAGTCATTGGAAGAATTGTTGCTCATGAGATGTCACTCAAGGATAAGGAGGAGCTCCACAACAAGTCAAGTGGTGCTTACAAAGCCTCATGTGAAGCTCCCACATCATCAAGTGAGAAACAAACCTTCAATGAAGAATTGAGCCTAATGGTGAAGAACTTCAACAAGTTCTACAAGAGTAGAAGCAAGGAAAGAAGTTCCAAGTCAAGGTCCTACAATGACAAAAGATCTTCTAGTCGTGAGCGTAATTGCTACAATTGTGTAAGACCCGGACACTATTCCAATGAGTGTACGGCACCCTACAAAAGAAGAGAAGATTCTCCAAAAAGAAGAAGTAGAAGAGAAGAATCACCATCAAGAGAAAGAAGGAGTAGAGATGATCGTTATGAACGAAGAACATCCCGGAGAAGCAAGGATTCAGAAAGGAAGGACAAGTCATCAAGGAGCTACACAAAACGAAGACATCAAGCTCATGTTGGTGAATGGGTATCCGGCTCCGACTCCGACAATCACTCCGAGAGAAGCTATCACTCCGACTCCAATATACTCAAGATGGAGGTGTTGCCGGTCTAGCACTTGTGTCAACCAACTCCTACGACATATTTGAGTCACCAAATGAAGGACTTGGAAGATGCTTCATTGTTAAAGGCCCAAAGGTATCACACCCCGAGTATGTTGATTTCAATACTGATGAAGATGACTTGTTAGGTGATGATGATTTACTTGTTGACAACTCTAGTGATGAATACTATGATTAAACGTCAATTAATCATGCTAATCAAGATAAAACGAATGAAAATGATAAGGAGAAGGTTGAGCTCCTAACTAAAGAACTAAACACTCTTAAGTTAGCTCATGAAACTATCTTAGGAGATCATCGAGAACTTTAAGGACTCATGAGAAGTTACGCTTTGAAAAGCTCAACCTTGAGCAAGAGCATGAGTTCTTAAAGGCAATCAATGATGATCTTCGCAAGAAAAGTTCTTCTTACATTGCCAAGCATTTACTCTTATCTACTTACATGCCTCAAGTCAAGTCTAGTAACAAGAACAAGAAAGATTCTTCCTCTAGTAGTAACAATAATCATGCTAAATCCAATGTTGTTACTTCTAGTAGTTCTCTTGATTCCACTAATGATTATCTTAGCCAAGTTATACTTGAGCAAGAAAATAGCTTATTGAAGGGAATTATAGAGAAAGGTGTTTAGAAGAGCCTTGCCGGGAGTAAGCAATTTGAGGAAATTGTACGCAAGCAAGGAAGGCACCGGAAGAACCAAGGTGTTGGTTTTGAATGAAAGTTCAATGCCAATGGAGTTGAGTGTGAAGAAGATCAATACCCCAAGACGAAGTTTGTTCCTCAACAAAAGAAGTATGATCCTACTTCTTTCAAAGGGACACAAGCTCAAGATGATCTTCCACCATAAGACCACAAGCAAAAAAGGCAAGGACAAGCTTCAAGAGGAGATTGATGCATTCGAAGAAGCTCCTAAGGCCTTGGTCAAGTGGGTTCCCAAGACTACATCAAGTTCTACTTCATCAAGTACGACTACAACTCCAAGGATTCCCATCAAGATGATGTGGATCCCGAAGAAGAAGAACTAGAGAGTTATTGAGGGTGACTCCGCCAACATATTTCACTCTTATCATTTTGGCAAGGACAAGTGCAATCAACTTCCACATCTTGCACTAGTTCAAGGAGTCACAAACCCTCTTGTTGGTAAGACAAGGGACAAGGTAACCCAATGCTTTCATAGAAATCATCTTGTGTGTGTGAATCATTCTATGTCTATGGATATCCTTGTTTGTTCCTTGTGGGACTAACCCGTGTAGGTTTTGAAAGTGCAACTCACTCCAGAGGATTGCTCCAAATGATATACATCAACATTGAGCATCCACATCTTCAACACCTACGTGAAGTCATCATCGACAAAACCCAAAGTTAGTTCATCCCTCTTAGGGGGGATCTCACATCTAGGGGGAGCTTTACTCAAAGAATTGAGCCAAAGCAACTCTAATGGTGTGAACACAACAATGCTTTATGTAAAAGTGGTAACCCACTTGTGCTTAAACGATGAGTATGACCTATGATCAAATGTTCTCATTTGACTCCTAAGTCAACATAGTCATATATAGATGACCTAGTCATTGCCAATTGCTTGATAGATGCTAGAAATGGTTGTGCATGCTTTGCCACATATTTCATTTGCCATTTTATTGTGTGAGCATGTTGGTTGCATAATTTACTCATTCGAGGACATCCACTTGTAGCTTTGATTGTTTGGTTTCTTTTCATTTGCCAAGTGGATGGACAAGAATGCCTAAGAACATTCTCTAGCTATCTATGTTTTTCTTGTCTCAAACTCTATTCATGCTATATCACAAAGTTTGATCAAGTCAGATTTGAACCACTCTGTGTGAGGAGCACTCGGAGTCCCCGATTCGTCATAGACTTAAACTTCCAAAACCTCTTTGTGTGTTTCGGTCTGACCGATTCAACCATTTCGGTCATACCGAGATCACTAAGTTGATCTAGGTTTTCAATCTCGGTGAAACAGATTTGAACTTTTCGGTCACACCGAGTTGCAGTAACTGCTTGCAGTTATGCATCTCGGTGCCACCGAGTTGTTCCACTCGGTCACACTGACAGGATTAGGCTATATATACCCCCAGGCCAAAATTGGGAAACTTTTCCGAAACTTTTCGCCCGTGCACAGCCTGCCCTGCCTCTTCGGGTCTCCGGATCGTCCTCCTCGTCGCCAGCGACCTCCCGCCGCTGGTCTCTGCCATCGTCAACGGGATTCTCCTCCGCCGTTGTCGCCGTAGCAAATCCATCGCCGCATTAGGGGTCTGCTGTTAGAGTTTGCATCATGTCAGATCAGAGTGACAGTCAGAACAAGTCTGAGGAGCAAGTTCACATGAGTGAGGGCACTAGTCCCTCTAGCAGTTATGATGAGGGTAGCAGGAGCACACCCAGCAATTTGCCCAAGGCATCCACCAGGGCCAGAAAGAAGAAGACCTCAGATTCTGAAGATGAGGACTATGTTGTTGTTGAGGATGAGACCACTTATAAGAAGAAGGTGCTGAAGAAGGAATATGGCACAGCTGCATCCACTAAGCCAGGAATGCAAAAGAAGGCACCTGCAAGGAGAATTCCCACTTCGAAACCTAGGAAGGTTGCCACTAATGAAACCATGAAGTTCACCATTGAGTCTGATGATGAATCTGCTGGCCAAGACAAGAAGAAGAAGAAGAGAGTCAGAACTACTACTGCCAAAGTACTTGGCAAGCCCTCCATGAAGAGAGACTCTGAAGAAGAAGAAGAGAGGTTGCTGCACCAACACCTAAAGCTCAAAAGCTGATGGGAGATGCTATAAGATCAGGTACTGCTCCATCTGAGCCCAAAGATGCTCCCAAGGTTGCTGCTCCTAAGCCCAAGTCTGCACCCAAGAGGAACACCAGGAGTATTCCAGCTGAAGAGAAGAACAAGGCCCCAGTGCCTGAAGCTGCTGAAGAAGAAGATGAAGATTCACTTGTATTCAGAAAGTTGAAGCCCAAGATCCCAGATCATAATGATGCTCATCCAGTTGCAGAGGATATGAAGCTCAGGAAGGATGCAGGTCTGAGACTCTGGAGACAGACTGGTCCCTATGCTGTCAGAAGAAGAACTGTAGTGGACTACAGGTTCCACACTAAGGAACAGCAAGATTTCTATGAGACAGTGTTGCTTGACAAGAATCCCATAGTATGTGACATGAGATGGGTTGACTGGGATTACATCAAGAAGAATGAAGAGCACTATCCAAGAGTTTTATGACAGTTTCAAGTCTTGTGGAGTTGAAGACTTTGTTGGCCAGAAGCTCACCAAGTGGAATGATGAGCTTATTATGCAGTTTTACTCCACAACTCACTTCTACCCAGATGGGAAGATAGTCTGGATGTCAGAGGGTACCAGGTACCAATCAACAGTTGAAGAATGGTCTGAGTTGAGATGATAAATGCTCCAAAAGAGAATGAGGATGACTTGGATGTCTATGCCAAGAAGAAGAAAGACCACAACTCTATGGCTCACATGTACAGAGAGATCCCAGATGCTGCACTAGAGACACATAAGTTTGGATCTGTACATTACCTGTTGTCAGGATTGCCTACCATCAACTAGATCTTAAGGAACATTTTGTTGCCCAAGTCAGGTGATCACAAGACGATCAGAGGCCATGCAATCAACTTGCTACATATATTTGATGTGCGTCAGAAATTCAAAGTCATGAGCCTGATTGTGGAAACAATCAAAAGGACTGCTGCTGATCAGAAGAGGAGTTGTGGGTATGTCCCACACATTCAGGAGCTTATAAACTCCAAAATGGGCACTGGCACATATCTTTTGGACAAGGAGCACCTGCCCATCTACCCTGATTTCGAGGACAACACCATTGTGATGGATGAAAATGAATCATCATCTGTGCAAGCACAAGAGAAGAAAGAGAAGGCAAGGGCTGAGAAGGCTGCAAAGATGCCAACTGCTGAAGAGGCACCTCAGATTTTCCTGAAGAGCAAGCAAGATCAGCTTGGCTACTTGATTGCCTCCACCTTGAGGATTGAGAAGGGCTTGGCCACCCTGACTCAAAACATGGAGAGCTTGGAGAGAATCATAGAGCAGAAGTTTTATGCTCTTGATGTCAAAGTGACTGAGATCTAAACTGCAGTTGAGCAACTTCAGGAGGATGTGGAGGAGAAGAAGGGCAAGTATACTACTGATGCTTTTGCTAGAGTGCCCAGAGGACAGAGATCTGCTGCAATGCCTGTTCCAGACACCAGAGCTACATCATCTGCACCAGCTACAGCTTCAGTGCCTCCAGCTCTAGTACCTACTCCACCAGCTCCAGCTACATCAACAAAAGCCTTCGTCCTTGGAGCCATCTCTACACAATCACATGAGGACCAAGCCTGAGAGTCGCTTAGCACTATGCATTTTTTATGAACTTTTTGGCAACTTGTTGCCAAAGGGGGAGAAAAATGTATAGATCATAGGCTTCGAGAGAGAGTGTTGCTTTTGTTCTCTCTTGTTTCTTTTGGTGGTTAAACTTTGTTATTTGTGTGCTTGATACTTTATGCCGTTTGTGAGATACTTGGATGATCATGTGTTTGATCATATCCTATGCTACATTAATGCTTGTTGGATGATATTATCTCTTATTTCCTCATATGATCATTCACTTTGCTTGGTGATGAGTGCATGTGTTTAATTATTATCATTTTGAGCGCTCCACCAAGATGTATGTGATATGGAAGAGTAACCCATGATCCTAACTCATTGTGCATTTGCAGTCCAAAGCAAATTTCAAATAATGCACAAATTTAGGGGAAGCTCTTACTTTTCACATACTTCTCAAAGCGATGATGTTTTTCAATCTTTTATCATTTGTCGAATCTTTGATCTATATGTTGTCATCAATTACCAAAAGGGGGAGATTGAAAGTGCAACTATCCTTCGGTGGTTTTGGTAATTCCTAACAACATATATCTCATTGAGCTAATGCTATTTCAAGATAAATATTTCAGGAAAGCTCAATGATTGGCATGGCATGGATGAGAAAAGTGGATCCCTCAAAATGCTAAGGACAAAAGGATTGGCTCAAGCTCAAAGCACAAGACTCTACATTTTCTATTTTAGTGATCCAAGATCGCATTGAGTCTATAGGAAAAGCCAATACTATCAAGGAGGGATGAGGTGTTGCTTAATGGCTTTCTTGCTCAAAATGCTTAGTGATATGCTCCAAAGCCCTCAACTACTTTATCATATCCACATATGACCTAAACCAAAAGTCAAACTTGGCCCCACCGATTCTTCCTATCCGGCGCCAGCGAGTTCAGATGTCATAGCCACTGCCACAAACCCTAGGCAAATCGGTCTCACCGATAGGGATCTTGGTCTCGCTGAGATAGGATTGTAATCTCTCTGTTTCCCTTCGTAACGTTTCGGCCCAACCGAGATGAGCGATCGGTCCCACCGAGATTGCCATGTAAACTCTCTGTTTCCCTTTCGTAACGTTTCCGTCTCACCGAGATGAGCGAATCGGTCCCACTGAGTTTGCCTGACCAACTCTCTGGTTAGCTTATTACCAAAATCGGTCCCACCGAGTTTGAGTAATCGGTCACACCGAGTTTTAGCAAATATGTTATGCCCTAACCCTAACCATATCGGTCCTACCGAGTTGCATGTCAGTCCCACCGAAAATCCTAACGGTCACATTATTTGCTATATCGGTCTGACCGAGTTTGACGAGTTGGTCCCACCGAGTTTGGCAAGTTGTGTGTAACGGTTAGATTTTGTGTGGAGGCTATATATACCCCTCCACCCACTCTTCATTCGTCGAGAGAGCCATCAGAACGTGCATACACTTCCAGCATTCATTTTGATCTCTAGCCTTACCCAAGTTGCTTTCCACTCAAATCTTCTTTCCACCAAATCCAAATCCTGTGAGAGAGAGTTGAGTGTTGGGGAGACTATCACTTGAAGCACAAGAGCAAGGAGTTCATCATCAACACACCATTTGTTACTTCTTGGAGAGTGGTGTCTCCTAGATTGGCTAGGTGTCACTTGGGAGCCTCCGACAAGATTGTGGAGTTGAACCAAGGAGTTTGTAAGGGCAAGGAGATCGCCTACTTCGTGAACATCTACCCTAGTGAGGCAAGTCCTTCGTGGGCGACGGCCATGGTGGGATAGACAAGGTTGCTTCTTTGTGAACCCTTCATGGGTGGAGCCCTTCATGGACTCGCGCAGCCATTACCCTTCGTGGGTTGAAGTCTCCATCAACGTGGATGTACGATAGCACCACCTATCGGAACCACGACAAAAACATCTGTGTCTCCTATTGCGTTTGCACTCTCCAAACCCTTCCCTTTACATTCTTGCAAGTTGCATGCTTTACTTTCCGTTGCTCATATACTCTTTGCATGCTTGCTTGAATTGTGTTAAGATTGCTTGAACTGTGCTAAGTTGCTAAAATATGCCAAGAACTAAAATTGGGTAAAGGATAGATATTTATTTTGCCAAGTAGTCTAATCACCCCCCCCCCCCTCTAGACATACTTTCAATCCTACACCATGGAAAGCATCAGATTCTACCAAAGTAATTAAATCAGGATCAATGGATAATTCATAATCCATATCGGTAATAAAGGTAGGAGAAGTAGCAAACTTAGGATTATATTTCGTTCTCTCTATCATAGCTTTTTCTTTCAGCTTACTCAGTAATTTCTTAACATCATCTCTATCATTACAAGCAATAATTTCTCTACCTATCTCCCCATCCATAACACAACCATCAGGTATCTTCGGCATTTCAACTCTAGCAGGACAGCTAGGCATAATAGGTGAATCAAAATTTTCATCAGTTTCAACATTCTCAAGTTCTTTAGCTTTAGCAAGTTGTTCATCCTGAAATTCACCTAGTGGCACAATTTCATCAAGCAGAGTACTAGCATCATCACAATTTTCATTTATAGCAAAAGTAGCATCATCAATTACCTGCGACATATCAGAATGAATAGCAGGTGGTGGTGTCCCAAGTCTACTTAAAATAGAAGGTGAATCAAGTGTAGAGTGTGATGGTTGTTCCTTACCTCCCCTCGTCTTAGAAGGTACGATCTTGGTCTTAGCGTCTTGCCAAGTGACTCAACAAATAGAGCTATGCTCCCTGACAATGGCGCTAGAAAAAGGTCTTGATAACCCACAAGTATAGGGGATTGCGACAGTCTTCGAGGGTAGTAATTCACCCAAATTTATTGATTCAACACAAGGGGAGCCAAAGAATATTTATGAGTATTAGCAGTTGAGTTGTCATATCAACCACACCTGGAGAACAAAATATCCGCAGCAAAGTGTCTAGTAGCACAATAGTATGATAGTTTGATAGCAATAGTAATAGTAGCAACAGGAACAAGAACATTTACAATAGCAGTTTTGTAGTGATTGTAACATCAGCAACAACAACAAAAGTAACATAGCAAAGATCAATATGAGCAAAGTGCAGGCATTGGATGCGATCGATATTTGCGTTCGATGACATTCATCATATACCAGTCACAACCTAGAGCGATACACAATAGCTCTAATTCATCAATATAATGTAGGTATGTATTCCGTATATAGTCATATGTGCTTATAATAAGAATTGCATGACATCTTTTGTCCTGCCCTCCCATGGCAGTGGGGTCCATAAGGAAACTAAGGGATATTAAGGCCTCCTTTTAATAGAGAACTGGAACAAAACATTAACACATAGTGAATACATGAATTCTTCGAATTACAGTCATCCCCGAAGAGTATTGCAACTATTGTCACTTTGGGGTCTACGGATCAGAATAATAACATGTGAATACAACTAGCAGATAGGATCAAGAACTCAAATATATTCATGAAAACGAATAGGGTTCGGATCTGAAAGCATGGCACTCGGGCCCTAGTGACAAGCATTAAGCATAGCAAAGTCATAGCAACATCAATCTCAGAACATAGTGGATACTAGGGATCAAGCCCTAACAAATTGAATCGATTACATGATAAATCTCATCCAACTTCATCACTGTCCAGCATACCTATGAAGGAATTACTCACTCCTAACGGTGAGCATCATGAATTTTTTGATGAGGAAGGGTTGATGATGATGGAGACGAAATCCACTCTTCAAAGACCCGAAGGGACTTCAGAACAGCCTTCCCGGTGAAGAACAGTTGGTGGCAGCAGCTCTGTATCGTAAAACGCCATGAAACTTCTTCTCTTATTTTTTTCTCGGGGAAGTGTAATTTATAGGCTTGGAATGAGGTCATACGGTCGCCTGCGGGACCTATTGGGGATATAACTATTGGGTATGACCCGCTCAGGAGGGGCCGGGTCATGCCACTAGTGACTTAAAGATGAACAGGCCTGATAAGGTCTAGAAGAGTTGAAGATGGCGATTCATGAAGCAACCCTGTTGGAGGCCCAAGACCCGGAGGCGACTAGAGGCCCATAGGGATGAGCCGCCATATGTTTAACTTGTTCCATAAGGCAAGTTTTGTTAGAAATCGAGCCGGTCACATTGTGTGAACTGGCCGGGACTCTATAAGCCGCCAGGCATCAACCTATGTATATAAAGGTGAGACCCAGTGGCAGGTTAAACTCAAGAAACAATCGATCGAGTACTAGGTAAAGCATATTCACTCACTAGTAATCAAAACACAAGAAATACAATCAAAAGCAGGAGTAGGCTTTTACCTCATTAAGAGGGCCCGAACCTGGGTAAAACTCTCTGTGCCCTTTGTCCCGTTTAACCCCTTTAAGCTAACCTAGCTGGGATGGCTCCACACGTAAGTCCTTTTGCTAGCGCATCTGCTGTGTTAAATCCACGATAGTTGGCGCCCACTGTGGGACCAGAGCATGGTGGTTTCGAGTTCTTGAAGGGCAGCTTCTCAGGGATCAAGGGATACTCCAAGGGCCGGATGACCAAGAGTCGTCGCGGCAAGATCTACATCGATGACGGAGGCTGGGGTCCCGAGGAAAATTCAATCGAGTACGGGTACCGGGTCCCCTTTGGCGGGATCCATGTCTTCGTCGGCAAGATCGGTGAGTCGGAGCCTGAGCTGGACACCTGCACCGACATCATCAAGACGGCTCAGCGCGCGCGACCCGCCAATGATCAAGATTCCCTGAAGCGTGCTTTTGTGGGCTTTACTCAAGGAGTGGATCTTGAGGGAGGATCTGTGTCCGGTGGAGAGACGACCATCTACTATGGCGATGAGTCCTCAACCGGCGAGACCAATTCCATGTATAAGTTGCAAGATGATAGGCTTGGGGGCTGTTCCGATGGCGATAGTATTCCAGACCCCTGTGAGCCGTCGAACCGGGTTGCGATCTTCATGGCCGGCATGCAACCGGTGCAGAATTACTCAACTGCGGCAGCAATGATTTCCGACTCAGCAGCCGTTACGGCAGTCGGGGTAGGAGGCCTCGTGCGCCCACCGGCTCAAGTTTTATGTGAACTTTTGAAGGCCTTGGCAACTTTTCTGACGGTGGAGGTAACCCCGATGGACCAAGCACATCATAACATGGATGTTGCAAAGTTGCGTGATGAGATAGCTCAGGCTAAGGAGGACCTTAACCCTGAAAATACCAGGATGGCAACAGAGCGAGCTGCCTTGGAGGTGGAATCGTAATGGATTCAACCAGAAAAATTTCACTTAAGCTTGGATCATAATGCATCAAACATTGTTTTTAACAGGAGATACTAGAGTCATCTGCCTCACGAGTTCGATGCAAGAAATCTCTTCAATACGCCTGGTGTAGGACCAAGTAACCCGCCCGGCGTGACCCGGGGCCCGGAAGCACCTAGGACTGGAGCAGCGGATCAACCCCATGTGGCGGATCCGGCTTGTGTCAATTTAACCCCGCCTCAGTGACTCTCCACACCTCCGGGTCACTTCTCTAACCCGTTGGACAACATGATCGCCGCAGCGTCATGATTGGCAGCTCTCCCAGTGATAAACGAGAGTCCTGAGGCGGTCGAGGCTCGGAAAGACGTAGAACTTCTTCAAACAACGGTGGCTCAGCAGGCGGCTTACTCCTACAGCCACGATCGAATCCATTCGACTCCGCGTCCGAGTCGAAGCTACAGCCGGCACATGGAGTCACCGGCAGTTTCGAGCAGTGAGCGGCATCATAACCAGCCCCGTGGGCATGACCCACCACGGGCTGATAACCATGCTCAGTTGTTGGTAGATCAAGCACGGGCTCGCCGTGAGGCGGAGCTGGCGGTTCAACAACCTCAATTACACCCTTTGGCATCCATAGAAGCTGGGGTGAATTCCAGGACGGTGGGTGTGCCGTGCTTAGTGTCGGCTCTACGCAGTGAGCGGTTACCCAAAGACTTCAAGGGCCCTCGAAAAGTACCCAATTACATAGCGGATCAACCCCCAGAGGCTTGGATAGAGAGCTATGAGATGGCCATGGAGATGTTGGATGTCAATGATGTTGCATGCACTAAGTATTTCATCATGATGCTGGATGGGCCGGCTCGTACCTGGTTGAAGGGATTGCCCCCTAACTCTGTCAGATCATGGGATGAATTGAAGGCACATTTTATTCAAAATTTCAAGGATACATGCAAGCAGCCCATGTTGATTCTTGATTTAGACACTTTTGTCCAGAGTGAGGGTGAATCAACCGCTCATTGGGTACACCGGATCTCGGCCATTATCCACTCATCAGACAACAACAATGTCGGCTCAGCTGTCCTAATTTTGGAGAAAATTTGTCGTTTCCTTCCCCTCAAACAGAAGTTGGGGTGGCTTAAGCGCCAATGTAATGACATGGGGGAGCTCATGGTGGCTCTTGTTAAATATGTTGGTTCTGATAGCACTAAGAACCCTGAGTCTGATGAGGAAAAGGTTGGCAAAGGGAAGAAGAATGGCAATGCAAAGGGACAACAGCACAATATGGCGGGTCACAATAATAATGGTAAGCGCAAGCAAACTAACGGCAGTTCAGATTTTGTGGCTAATACCAACGCGTACAGTAATAGTGGTAAGCGTAAGGGAAAGCCGTCAGCACCCCAGTTTGGCAGGCCAAAATTCGACCTTGAGGCGATGATGAATCAGCCTTGCCCAAAGCACGGTACTCCAGATAAGCCGGCCACTCATATCTGGAAAGATTGCTTCATCATGAGGGAGTATAGGAATTCTGGTTTTTATCAGGCTAACCAGGGCCCACACGGCGGGTCCGGCTCTCACGGACTCGGCTTTGGAGGTGGCGGCTCAAACTCTGGATTTCAGGGTCAAGGCAATCAAGGCGGTTTTAACCAGCAATCTAATCAAGGTAATCAGCAGCAGCTGTCTGGTTATCAGAGTAATCCGAAGCAGCTGAATATTGGTCAATATCATGTGTTTACCACGAGTTTGTGCAAGCGAGATTAGAAGATTCACAAGCGGGCGGTGAACGCGGTTGAGCCAGTGGTCCCCCGATGCTTACGATGTCAGAGTAGCCCATTGTATGGAGCCGTGAAGATCACCCGCCCCGGGTTGATAATCTGGGTCAGCTGGCTTTGGTGATGGCACCTCAAGTTGGAGAATACAAGTTCACTAAAGTGCTCATGGATGGAGGCAGCAACATCAATATCCTCAATTATGATACTTTTCGCCATATGAATTTGACTGACAAAGATCTTAAGCAATCCTCTACATTTTTCATGGGGTGGTGCCCGGTAAGTCGGCATATCCAGTGGGCAAGATAACCTTGGAGGTGGTTTTTGGTAACGAGTATGACTACAGGGCTGAAAATTTGACTTTGGAAGTGTTCAAGATCAAGAGCCCTTATCACGCCCTGTTTGGACGGCCGGCTTATGCTAAATTTATGGCACGGCCTTGTTATGTTTATCTGCAGCTTAAGATGCTGGGTTATAAGGGCACCATCATGGTGCATGGAAACAGAAAGATAGCTTTGGAGTGCGAAGAGGGCGATGTTGCCTGCTACCTCTTGAGCACTGCATTGGATTTCCCCGAAGAGGATAGGATGATGCAGTAAAGTAGCGTAAGCTTTTCCCTCAGTTTTTGAGAACCAAGGTATCAATCCAGTAGGAGACCACACACAAGTCCCTCGTACCTACACAAAACGATAGCAACTCGCAACCAACGCTTAGGGGTTGTCAATCCCTTCACGGTCACTTACGAGAGTGAGATCTGATAGAGATAATATTTTTGGTTATTTTGATAGATAGATGCAAAGTAAAGATAAAGGCAAAGTAAAAACAAAGCAAGTAAATAAAGTGATATAGATTGATATGATGAGAATAGACCCGGGGGCCATAGGTTTCACTAGTGGCTTCTCTCAAGAGCATAAATATTCTACGGTGGGTGAACAAATTACTGTTGAGCAATTGACAGAATTGAGCATAGTTATGAGTATATCTAGGCAATGATCATGTATATAGGCATCATGTCCAAAACAAGTAGATCGAAACGATTACGCATCTACTACTATTACTCCACTCATCGATCGCTATCCAAAGATGCATCCAGAGTATTAAGTAAAAACAGAGTAACGCCGTAAGCAAGATGACATGATGTAGAGGATAAATTCATGCAATATGATAAAACCCCATCTTGTTATCCTCAATGGCAACAATACAATACGTGCCTTGCAACTCTTTCACATCCGAGTAAGGACACCGCAAGATTGAACCCAAAGCTAAGCACTTCTCCCATTGCAAGAACTACGAATCTAGTTGGCCAAACCAAAAAGATAATTCGAAGAGACTTGCAAAGATAACTCAATAATACATAAAAGAATACAGAGAAGAATCAAATATTTTCCGTAGATAATACTGGATCATAAACCCACAATTCATCATTCTCAACAAACACACCGCAAAAAGAAGATTACATCGAATAGATCACCACGAGAGAGGGGGAGAACATTGTATTGAGATCCAAAAAGAGAGAAGAAGCCATCTAGCTACTAGCTATGGACCCGAAGGTCTGAAGTAAACTACTCACACTTCATCGGAGGGGCTATGGTGATGATGTAGAAGCCCTCTGTGGTGGATGCCCCCTCCGGCGGAGCTACAGAACAGGCCCCAACATGGGATCTCATGGATACAGAAGGTTGCGGCGGTGGAATTAGGTTTTTGGCTCCTGTTCTCATCGTTCGGGGATACATAGGTATATATAGGAGGAAGGAGTATGTTGGTGGAGCTCCGAGGGTCCCACGAGGTAGGGGGCGCGCCCTCCACCCTCGTGACCTCCTCGGGCACTGCTTGGAGTAGGGTCCAAGTCTCCTGGGTCACGTTCGGTTGAAAAATCACGATCCCGAAGGTTTCATTCCGTTTGGACTCCGTTTGATATTCTGTTTCTTCGAAATACTGAAAAAGGCAAAAAAAACAGCAATTCTGTGCTGGGCCTCCGGTTAATAGGTTAGTCCCAAAAGTAATATAAAAGTGAAAAATAAAGCCCAATATAGTCCAAAACAGTAGATAAAGTAGCATGGAGCAATAAAAAATTATAGATACGTTGGAGACGTATCATTGCCTATGCTGAGTCAGCCTGTGCGATGGAGGAGCTGAAGTTCTATAAAGATAATGTTGACCCGACAGATATGACCCCCTTGAAGAAGCCAACCATAGAGCAGGACCCGCTGTTGAAGTTTAAGTCGGCGGATGACACTAAACCGGTTGACTTTGTCCCTGGCGACTCATCCAAGTAGTTCATCATCAGTGCCAACATGGATCGGAAATAGGAAAGCGTGCTCATTGAGTTCATCCGTGAGAACCGGGACATCTTCACATGGAAGCCTTCTGACATGCCAGGTGTACCGAGGGAACTTGCTGAGCACACTCTAATTGATCCTAAGTTTAAGTCGGTCAAGCAATTCCTTCGTCGTTTTAGTGAAGAAAGGCGCAAGGACATTGGTGAAGAAATGGCCCGGCTCTTGGCGGCTGGGTTTATTGTTGAATTTTTCATCCTGAGTGGTTGGCTAACCCGATGCTAGTGCTTAAGAAGAACGGCACTTGGTGTATGTGTGTGGATTACACGGGCCTTAACAAGGCTTGTCTGGCTGATCCTTTTGCTCTCCCTCGTATTGATCAGATCATTGGTGCTACGGCGGGTTGCGAGCATTTGAGTTTTCTAGATGCTTATTTTGGTTATCATCAGATCAAGATGGCAGTTAAGGACTAGGAGAAAACATCCTTCATCACTCCTTTTGGAGCCTTTTGCTACATATCTATGCCTTTTGGGCTCAAGAGTGCCTAGGCGACTTATCAGCGTTGTGTTCAGAATTGTCTCCGCAGCCAGATTGGGCACAATGTTCACGCTTATGTGGAGGATATCGTTGTGAATTCCAAAAAGAAGGAGACCTTCATAGATGATCTGAAGGAGACCTTTGATAATCTTCGGGTTTACAAGATGATGCTTAACCCAGATAAATGTGTTTTTGGTGTACCGGCAGGCAAGCTCCTGGGTTTTCTGGTCTCGGAGAGAGGTATTGAAGCTAACCCGGAGAAGATCAAGGCTATCATTTGCTTGGCTAAGCCGGCGTCTGTTAATTATGTTCAACATCTGGCAGGTCGTATTGCGGCCTTAAGCCGGTTTATAAGCCTCCTGGGGGACAAGGCTATTCCTATTTACCAGATGATGATGAAGACAGATCACTTTGTCTGGAGTGATGCTGCCAATGAGGCGTTTGAGGCGCTTAAGAAACAGCTGGCTGAGCCGCCGGATCTTGCAGCTCCTATTAATAAGGAGCCCTTGCTTTTATATGTGACTGCTAACAGTAGGGCCGTTAGTGTAGCAATTTTTCTGGAGAGGAAGGAATCAGGCAAAGAATATCCGGTTCAAAGGCCGGTTTATTATGTCAGTGAGGTATTAATTGAGTCTAAGCAGAGATACCCACATTGGCAGAAGCTAGTCTATGGAGCGTTCATGGCTAGTCACAAGTTGAAGCATTATTTCTTTGGTCATCCCATCACTGCGGTTAGCTCCGCTCCTCTAGGGGATATTATTCAAAACAGAGAAGCTACAGGCCGGGTGGCTAAGTGGGCCATTGAACTTGGACCTCATGGGTTGAAATATGTGCCCCGAACAGCCGTTAAGTCTCAGTCCCTTGTTGATTTCATCAATGACTAGACGGAATTGCAAATGCCTAAGGATAACCTGGATAATACGTATTGGACTATTCATTTTGATGGATCCACGCAATTGGAAGGCTCAGGGGCTGGAGTTATTTTGGCTTCCCTACGAGGTGATAAGTTTTGTTATGTTTTGAGGCTGATGTTTTCTTGCACTAACAATGCAGCTGAGTATGAGGCTTTACTCCATGGTCCTCGGATGGCTAAGGAGATGAATCTAAGCAGGGTTAGGTGTTTTGGCGATTCAGATCTGGTGGCTCAGCAAGTCTCGGGAACTTGGGATTCCAAAGACCCACTCATGGCTGCTTATCGCCGGGCAGTTGATGATATTGCTGGCCATTTCAAGGGCTATCATGTTGGGGAACATGGTAATTTCAAAATAATTCCTATGATCACGCAAGATCTATCTAGGAGATGCATAGCAACGAGAGGGGAGAGTGTGTCCACGTACCCTCATAGACCGAAAGCGGAAGCGTTTAGTAACGCGGTTGATGTAGTCGAACTTCTTTGCGATCCAAGTACCAAATGTACGGCACCTCCGCGTTCAGCACACATTCAGCTGGATGACGTCCCTCGTTCTCTTGATCCAGTTGAGGACGAGGGTGAGTTCCGTTAGCACGATGGCGTGGCGATGGCGATGATGATGCTACCTGCGCAGGGCTTCGCATAAGCACTACGATGGTATGATCGAGGTGTGTAACTTTGGAGGGGGGGCACCGCACACGGTTAAGAGAAACTTGTGTGTTCTAGGGTGCCCCCCTGCCCCCGTATATAAAGGAGGGAGCGGGAGGCCGGCCGACCCTAGGGGGCGCGCCTAAGTGGAGGAGTCCTACTAGGACTACTAGTCCTAGTAGGATTCTCCTACAAGGAAGAGAGGGGGAAGGAAGGAGAGGGAGAGGGAGTAGGAAAGGGGGGGCGCCCCCTTCCCTTGTCCGATTCGGACTGCAAAGGGGGGGCGCACGGCCTACCCTAGCTGCCCTCCTCTCTCTCCACTAAGGCCCATGGTGGCCCATTTGTTCCCCTGGGGGTTCCGGTAACCCCTCCGGCACTCCGTTTTTACCCGAAACTTCCCGGAACACTTCCTATGTCCGAATAACATGGTCCAATATATCAATATTTATGTATCGATCATTTTGAGACTCCTCGTCATGTCCGTTATCTCATCCGGGACTCCGGACAAACTTCGGTGATCAAAACACATAACTCATAATACATATCGTCATCGAATGTTAAGCGTGCGGACCCAACGGGTTCGAGAACTATGTAGACATGACCGAGACACATCTCTGGTCAATAACCAATAGCAGAACCTGGATGCTCATATTGGTTCCTACATATTCTACGAAGATCTTTATCAGACAAACTGCATAACGACATACGTTGTTCCCTTTGTCATCGGTATGTTACTTGCCCGAGATTCGATCGTCGATATCTCAATACCTAGTTCAATCTCATTGCTGGCAAGTCTCTTTACTTGTTCCGTAAAACTTCATCCCGTAACTAACTCATTAGTCACAATGCTTGCAAGGCTTATAGTGATGAGTATTACTGAGAGTGCACAGAGATACCTCTCCGATACACGGAGTGACAAAT
Source organism: Aegilops speltoides (assembly GCA_021437245.1). Taxonomy (NCBI): domain Eukaryota; kingdom Viridiplantae; phylum Streptophyta; class Magnoliopsida; order Poales; family Poaceae; genus Aegilops; species Aegilops speltoides. The sequence continues at coordinate 307,141,065 of CM038143.1, forward strand.
CCTAATCTCGATCTATGCCAACCCAACAAACACCTTCGGAGACACCTATAGAGCATCTTTATAATCACCCATTTACGTTGTGACATTTGATAGCACACAAGGTGTTCCTCCGGTATTCGGGAGTTGCATAATCTCATAGTCTGAGGAACATGTATACGTCATGAAGAAAACAGTAGCAATGAAACTGTAATGATCATAATGCTAAGCTAACGGATGTGTCATGTCCATCACATCATTCTCCTAATGATGTGATCTCGTTCTTCAAATGACAACACATGTCTATGGTTAGGAAACTTAACCATCTTTGATTAATGAGCTAGTCAAGTAGAGGCATACTAGGGACACTACGTTTTGTCAATGTATTCACACATGTACTAAGTTTCCGTTTAATACAATTCTAGCATAAATAATAAACATTTAGCAAGAAATAAGGAAATAAATAATAACTTTATTATTGCCTATAGGGCATATTTCCATCAATCTCCCACTTGCACTAGATTCAACAATCTAGATTACAAAGTAATGATTCTAACACCCATGGATTTTTGGTGTTGATCATGTTTTTGCTCGTGGAAGAGGCTTAGTCAATGGGTTTACAACATTCAGATTCGTATGTATCTTGAAAATCTCTATGTCTCCCTCCGACACTTGATGACCGATGGAATTGAAGCGTCTCTTGATGTGCTTGGTTCTCTTGTGAAATTTGGATTCCTTCGCCAAGGCAATTGCACTAGTATTGTCACAAAAGATTTTCATTGGACCCGATGCACTAGGTATGACGCCTAGATCGGATATGAACTCCTTCATCCAGACTCCTTCATTTGCTGCTTCTGAAGCAGCTATGTACTCCGCTTCACACGTAGATTCCGCCACGACGCTTTGCTTGGAACTGCACCAACTGACAGCTCCACCATTCAACAAAAATACGTATCCGGATTGTGACTTAGAGTCATCCGGATCAGTGTCAAAGCTTGCATCGACGTAACCACTTACGACAAGCTCTTTTTCACCTCCATAAATGAGAAACATATCCTTAGCCCTTTTCAGGTATTTCAGGATGTTCTTGGCCGCTGTCCAGTGCTCCACTCCGGGATTACTTTGGTACCTCCCTGCTATGCTTATAGCAAGGCACACATCAGGTCTGGTACACAACATTGCATACATGATAGAACCACTAAAGCATAAGAAATGACTTTCATTTTCTCTCTATCTTCTGCAGTGGTCGGGCATTGAGTCTGACTCAACTTCACACCTTGTAACACAGGCAAGAACCCTTTCTTGGACTGATCCATTTTGAACTTCTTCAAAACTTTATCAAGGTATGTGCTTTGTGAAAGTCCAATTAAGTGCCTTGATCTATCTCTATAGATCTTGATGCCCAATATGTAAGCAGCTTCACCGAGGTCTTTCATTGAAAAAATCTTATTCAGGTATCCCTTTATGCTATCCAGAAATTCTATATCATTTCCAATCAACAATATGTCATCTACATATAATATTAGAAATGCTACAGAGCTCCCACTCACTTTCTTGTAAATACAAGCTTCTCCAAAAGTATGTATAAAACCATATGCTTTGATCACACTATCAAAGCGTTTATTCCAACTCCGAGAGGCTTGCACCAGTCCGTAAATGGATCATTGGAGCTTGCACACTTTGTTAGCACCCTTTGGATCGACAAAACCTTCTGGTTGCATCATATACAACTCTTCTTCCAGAAATCCATTCAGGAATGCAGTTTTTACATCCATCTGCCAAATTTCATAATCATAAAATGCGGCAACTGCTAACATGATTCAGATAAACTTAAGCATCATTACGGGTGAGAAGGTCTCATCATAGTCAACTCCTTGAACATGTCGAAAACCTTTTGCAACAAGTCGAGCTTTGTAGACAGTAACATTACCGTCAGCGTCGGTCTTCTTCTTGAAGATCCATTTGTTTTCTATGGCTTGCCGATCATTGGGCAAATCCAACAAAGTTCACACTTTGTTCTCATACATGGATCCCATCTCAGATTTCGTGGCTTCAAGCCATTTCACGGAATCTGGGCTCATCATCGCTTCCTCATAGTTCGTAGGTTCACCATGGTCTAGTAACATGAATTCTAGAACAGCATTACCGTACCACTCTGGTGTGGACCGTACTCTGGAAGACCTATGAGGTTCTGTAGTAAATTGATCTGAAGTTTCATGATCATCATCATTAGCTTCCTCACTAATTGGTGTAGTAATAACTGGAACTGATTTCTGTGATGAACTACTTTCCAATTTCGGGAGAATGTACAATTACCTCATCAAGTTCTACTTTCCTCCCACTCACTTCTTTCGAGAGAAACTCCTTCTCTAGAAAGGATCCATTCTTAGCAATGAATATCTTGCCTTCGGATCTATGATAGAAGGTGTACCCAACAGTTTCCTTTGGGTGTCCTATGAAGACGCACTTCTCCGATTTGGGTTCCAGCTTATCAGGTTGAAGCTTTTTCACATAAGCATCGCAGCCCCAAACTTTAAGAAACAACAACTTTGGTTTCTTGCCAAACCACAGTTCATAAGGCATCATCTCAACGGATTTTGATGGTGCCCTATTTAAAGTGAATGCAGCCGTCTCTAAAGCATAACCCCAAAACGATGGCGGTAAATCGGTAAGAGAGATCATAGATCACACCATATCCAATAAAGTACGGTTACGACATTCGGACACACCATTTCGCTGTGGTGCTCCAGGTGGCGTAAGTTGTGAAACTATTACACATTGTTTCAAATGAAGACCAAACTCGCAACTCAAATATTCACCTCCACAATCAGATCGTAGAAACTTTATTTTCTTGTTACGATGATTTTCCACTTCACTCTGAAATTCTTTGAAATTTTCAAATGTTTCAGACTTATGCTTCATTAAGTAGATATAACCATATCTGCTCAAATCATCTGTGAAGGTAAGAAAATAACGATACCCGCCACGAGCCTTAACACTCATTGGACCGCATACATTGGTATGTGTTATTTCCAATAAGTCAGTAGCTCATTCCATTGTTCCAGAGAATGGAATTTTAGTCATCTTGCCCATGAGGCATGGTTCGCAAGCACCAAGTGATTCATAATCAAGTTATTCCAAAAGCCCATCAGCATGGAGTTTCTTTATGCGCTTTACACCGCTATGACCGAAACGGCAGTGTCACAAATAAGTTGCACTATCATTATCAACTTTGCATCTTTTGGCTTCAATATTATGAACATGTGCATCATCACGATTGACATTCAATAAAAATAGACCACTTAGCAAGGGTGCATGACCATAAAAGATATTACTCATATAAATAGAACAACCATTATTCTCTGATTTAAATGAATAACCTTCCCACATCAAACAAGATCCAGATATAATGTTCATGCTCAATGCTAGCACAAAATAACAATTATTCAGGTCTAAAACTAATCCCGGAGGTAGATGTAGAGTTAGCCTGCCAACGGCGATAACATCGACCTTGGAACCATTTCCCACGCACATTGTCACCTCATCCTTAGCCAATCTTCGTGTAATCCGTAGCCCCTGCTTCGAGTTGAGAATATGAGCAACAGAACCAGTATCAAATACCCAGGCGCTACTACGAGCATTAGTAAGGTACACATCTAACATGTATATCAAATATACCTTTCACTTTGCCATCCTTCTAAACTGCCAAATACTTGGGGCAGTTCCGCTTCCAGTGACCAGTCCCTTTGCAGTAGAAGCACTCAGTTTCAGGCTTAGGTCCAGACTTGGGTTTCTTCTCCTGAGAAGCAACTTTCTTGCCGTTCTTCTTGAAGTTCCCCTTCTTCCCTTTGCCCTTTTTCTTGAAACTAGTGGTCTTGTTGACCATCAACACTTGATGCTCCTTTTTGATTTCTACCTCCACAGCTTTTAGCATCGCGAAGAGCTCAGGAATAGTCTTGTTCATCCCTTGCATATTATAGTTCATCACGAAGCCTTTATAGCTTGGTGGCAGTGATTGAAGAACTCTGTCAATGACACTATCATCAGGAAGATTAACTCCCAGCTGAGTCATGTGATTATGGTACCTAGACATTCTGAGTATGTGTTCACTGACAGAACCATTCTCCTCCATTTTGCAGCTATAGAACTTGTTGGAGACTTCATATCTCTCAACTCGGGCATTTGCTTGAAATATTAACTTCAACTCTTGGACCATCTCATATGCTCCATGACATTCAAAATGTCTTTGAAGTCCCGATTCTAAGCCGTAGAGCATGGCACACTGAACTATCGAGTAGTCATCAACACGTGTCTGCCAGGCATTCACAATGTCTGCAGTTGCTGGCGCGGGTGGTACACCTAACGGTGCTTCCAGGACGTAATTCTTCTGTGCAGCAATGAGGATAATCCTCAAGTTACGAACCCAGTCCATGTAGTTGCTGCCATCATCTTTCAACTTAGCTTTCTCTAGTAACGCATTAAAATTCAAAGGAACAGTAGCACGGGCCATTGATCTACAATAACATAGACATGCAAAATAACTATGAGGACTAAGTTCATGATAAATTAAAGTTCAATTAATCATATTACTTAAGAACTCCCACTTAGATAGACATCCCTCTAGTCATCTAAATGATCGCGTGATCCAAATCAACTAAACCATGTCTGATCATCATGTGAGATGGAATAGCTTTCAATGGTGAACATCACTATGTTGATCATATCTACTATATGATTCACGTTCGACCTTTCGGTCTCAGTGTTCCGAGGCCATATCTGCATATGCTAGGCTCATCAAGTTTAACCCAAGTATTCTGCGTGTGCAAAACTGGCTTGCACCCGTTGTATGTGAACGTAGAGCTTATCACACCCGATCATCACGTGGTGTCTCGGAGCAATGGTGCATACTCAGGGAGAACAATTATACCTTGAAATTTAGTAAGGGGTCATCTTATAATGCTACCGCTGTACTAAGCAAAATAAGATGCATAAAAGATAAACATCACATGCAATCAAAATATGTGACATGATATGGCCATTATCATTGAGGGAGTCCTGGACTAGGGGGTGTCCGGATAGCCGGACTATCATCATCGGTCGGACTCTAAGACTATGAAGATACAAGATTGAAGACTTCGTCCCGTCTCCGGATGGGACTTTCCTTGGCGTGGAGGGCAAGCTTGGCGATACGGATATGTAGATCTCCTACCATTGTAACCGACTCTGTGTAACCCTAGCCCTCTCCGGTGTCTATATAAACCAAAGAGTTTTAGTCCGTAGGACGAACAACCATTACAACAATCATACCATAGGCTAGCTTCTAGGGTTTAGCCTCCTTGATCTCGTGGTAGATCCACTCTTGTACTACCCATATCATCAATACCAATCAAGCAGGAGTAGGGTTTTACCTCCATCGAGAGGGCCCGAACCTGGGTAAAAACATCGTGTCCCTTTTCTCCTGTTACCATCCGCCTAGACGCACAGTTCGGGACCCCCTACCCAAGATCCGCCGGTTTTGACACCGACATTGGTGCTTTCATTGAGAGTTCCTCTGTGTCGTCACGATCAGGAAGGATGCCTCTTCCCGTCTTTAAAGACGGCATCTTCGCCAAAGGAGCCTTGGCCGCCGGCCAAACTATCCGGCTAGGTGGTTTTCTCATGACCGCCTGTTCGGCCACCGCTTCGACGATGACCTCTCGGGTCATCAAAAGCAATCTTCACGCTAACTCGAATTCGCGAGCAGTGGATCCAATAGAGCTCTCGCGTCAGAACGAGCTCTTGATCGCATCGCCGCCTCAGGAGTCGCTATAGACTACAATCAGATTGGGCTTAAAACCGATCCGAGAGATTAACTCTCCCGTGTTACCCACCACATTGCGGTAGAGGAACAACGCGGTGACTCTTCTTCTGTATTGAAAACTAGTTATGTCCGGACTCCCGAACCCTCCATGCCGGATTCCCGCGGAGGGACGGACGTCGATCAAGCACTGAACCTAAAGTCAGGCATCGGACCAGACTCGTTGGACAACGTCCAGCAATCCAAGCTTCCAAATTTAGAAACTTTTCGGCCCTTGAGCCTCGAGATGGGTAGGGTTCCGGACTCAATTCCACCCACCCACCCAGACATATGCGATATATCTCAGATCCGACAAGAGCCCGCTGAAACAGTACATCATTACTGGGCCAAATTCCTCCTGGTTATGGACAGGATAAAGGACTGCCGTGAGGAAAGCGCAATTTCAATTTTCTGCAATAATTGCACGGACGAGGGAATCTTGAACGCCGTCAGTCGTCGTGAAATTACACGCTTCACCAATCTGGCGTCCATAGTACGAAAGTACTGTGTGATGGAGAGTTTCCGGAAAACCGAAACTAAGTTTTGGGACAATCCGGCCCCGAATACAACCCTAGTCCGAAACAAAAGGGTGCATCACACTCAGGCACCAGGTACAAAAACCAAAAAGCAAAAACCCCATAAAGGGCACGGAACCGTACTGGAGGGATGGCTCAGCGGACCCTGTAAAAATTCACAGTACAGAAGGCGCCACTCCAACACATAGCCTTCGAGCATGTTGGATACTTCGGCAGGTGGCCAAAAGTGGCAAAGAGCTTCTAGCCCCAGAGAACCACTCCAACAGTACCAGTACGGTGTCAACAGTCTTCGAGACTTTCGCATCAAATAATATGCGGAAACAAACAATCCGCAGCCTCGCCAAAGTCTACCAAGTAGCCACAACAAATCCATGGAGCGACACGGCCATCACCTTCAACGCCAGCGACGAACCTAAATTCCGAATAGCCCGAGCACCAGCTGCATTGGTCCTCAGTCCAATAGTGGACGGCTTTTGTCTTACCAAGGTACTCATGGATGGCGGCAGCGGATTAAACCTCATCTACGAGGAAACTCTTCAAAAAATGGAAATAGACTGGAGCCGCATTGAGCAAAGCAGCACAACCTTTAGAGGAATAATCCCTAGCCGGGAAGCACGCTGCACAGGAAAAATCACACTTGATGTGGTGTTCGGCTCGCCAGACAATTACAGGTCCGAAGAGGTCACGTTCCAAGTGGCCCCGTTCAGCAGCGGATATCACGCTATATTAGGACGAGAGGCATTCACAATTTTTCAAGCCATACCCCATTACGAGTACATGAAGCTTAAGATGCCCGAGCCCGGCAGAATAATCACTCTCGTTAGTGATCCGGACACAGCACTCCGCGCCGAAAACAAGACAGCCGCATTAGCCCTGGAGGCACTATCTGAAGCCCTAGCAGCGGAGGAACTCACTGCGCTGCACTCTACGGTGAATAGGGATGATGTGATACTCGATAAGAGATCCAAGTCCATCTCCTTTAAACCAGCGGACGAAATAGTCAAATTCCAGGTCCATCCAACGGACCCAACAAAGACGGCCTCCATCGGGGCACAGTTGAACCCTGATGTAGACGCCGCACTATGAGAATTCCTCCGGGAAAATTGGGACATCTTTGCCTGGCACCCTTCAGATATGCCAGAATCCCATGATTGGCGAACACAGCCTAAACATCCTAAAAGGATTCAAGCCGCTTAAACAGGCTCTTGGCGATTTTCCGAACCCAAAAGACGAGCAATGGGAGAAGAGCTAGCGGACTCATGGAAGCCGGATTCATCGAGACATCAAACATCCGGATGGCTAGCAAACCTGGTAATGGTACCAAAGAAGGACAAATCTGGCGCCTATGTGTCGATTTTAAAGACCTCAACAAGGCCTGCCCAAAGGATCCCTTCCCCCTTCCCCGCATCGACCAAATAATTGATGCTACTGCAGGGCATGATTCATTGTGCTTCCTTAACGCATACTCCGTCTACCATCAAATCAGGATGGCGGAGGCGGACCATGCCGCAATGGCATTCATTACTCCATACGGACCATTCTGCTTCAACACGATGCCCTTCAGACTCAAAAACGCCGACGCAACATATCAGCGCATGATTCAAATATGTCTCGCTACCCAGATCGGCAAAACAGTAGAGGCATACGTATACGACGTAGTCATCAAAACCAAACATGTCGAAACTCTAGTAGACGATTTGAGGCTCACATTCGACAACCTCCGAGCATATGACATTGTGAATCCGGAAAAATGCATTTTCGGGCGCATCGGCGGAAAGCTCACAGGCTTCATCGATCCAGTTGAGGAATTGAAGCAAACCCAGCCAAGATCCGAGCTCACACAGGTGGATATTCCAAAAGACCTCAAACAAATACAAAAATTGACTGGATGCGTGGCGGCTCTAAGCCGCTTCATCTCCTGTTTGTGAGAAAAGGCATTGCCCCTCTATCGCCTCCTCGGCGCACGAACACCAGTGGGCGGATGTTGCCACTTGGGACTCGAAGAAATAAAAGCCATATAGGCAACAAATCCGGTCCTGGTTGCGCCTAACCTGGGCGAACCAATGTTGTTATACATTGCGGCAACACATCAAATTGTAAGCGCGGCGCTCGTCGTCGAACGAGAAACAGAAGGGCATAAATTCCCTCTTCAAAAAACAGTGTACTACGTATCCACTGTCATAACTCCCTGCAAGTCCCGGTACCCGCATTATCAAAAGATAGCGTACGCGGTGTTCATGGCATCCCGGAAGCTTCGACACTACTTTCAAGAGTGTTCGATAACAGTGGCCTCCGAAGTGCCCCTCAACAACATTATAAACAACCGCGATGCGACGGGCAGGATTGCAAAATGGGCCATTGAGCTCTTACCATTCGATATAACTTATAAACCTCGGCAAGCTATAAAGTCGCAAGTCTTGGCTGACTTCGTCGCTGAATGGACCGAAGCCGAACTCCCTAAAGAGTACGGCACATACTCCAATTGGATTATGCATTTTGACGGCTCCAAAATGTTGGCCGGCTTGGGGTTTGGCGTCAGATCGGCGTCCCCAACCGGAGACACGATCAATACGATTTCAGATAATGTACACGGACTCCAACAATGCAGCCGAATACGAGGCCCTCCTACATGGTCTCCGGATGGCAATCTCCATGGGTATCAAATGTCTAGAGGTGCGCGGGGATTCAAACCTTGCAATATCCCAAGTAAATGGAGACTTTGACGCCAAGGATCCGAAAATGGCAGCCTATCGTAACGCTGTCCTAAAAATGTCAGCTCGGTTCGAAGGACTCGAATTCCACCACGTAGCCCGGGATAATAACCAAGCAGCCGACGTGTTGGCGCGCATCGGCGCGAAACGCGACGATGTCCCTCCAAACATCTTCTTGGAACGGCTCTTTAAGCCATCCGTACTATGGGAAGAGGAGTCCAGAAATAACAACCCGGAAACAACCGCGCCACCCAACACAAAACAATCTGACATAATCGGCGGTTTAGCCGATGAAATAACACCTTCGGCCCACGAAATAATGGCGGTAATTGCCCCGTGGACAGAACCATTCCTAGCCTATTTAACTAGGCAGGAACTCCCCGAAGACCAAAATGAGGCCCGCTACATAGTTCAGCGATCTAAAGCCTACAAGGTCCATGAGGGAGAACTTTATAAGAAAAGCACAACCGGAGTCCTCCAAAGGTGCATCTCCAAAGAGGAAGGGTGAAATCTTCTGGCTGAAATTCACGCCGGACTAGGCGGACACCACGCTGCAGCTCGGGCCCTTGTATGTAAGGCCTTCCGTACAGGATTTTATTGGCCGACGGCCCGGGCAGATGCGCAGGACTTAGTCCAAAGATGCGTCGGTTGTCAGCTCTTTGCTAATCAGAGCCATATGCCACCCACCACCCTCAAAACTATACCCATTACCTGGCCGTTTGTGGTCTGGGGGCTTGCCATGGTTGGACCCCTTAAAGGGGGAACCCACAAGCAAAAGTACCTATTGGTCAAGGTGGTCAAATTCACCAAATGGATAGAGGCCAAGCCAGTTAAAACGGCAGAATCTGGACCAGTGATAGACTTCATATCCGGGGTAGTACACCGTTATGGCGTCCCCCATAGCATCATCACTGATAACGGCACGAACTTCACGGCCGACGAGGTCAAACTCTGGTGCAAAAATATGGGCATTAAGCTCGATTACGCTTCAGTCTATCATCCTCAAACCAACGGTCAAGTTGAGCGAGCAAATGGTGTGATAATGAGCGGCATCAAGCCTAGACTAGTGCGGTTCCTTACGGAATCTTACACGCACTGGGTAGACGAGCTCGACTTCGTACTCTAGGGCCTGCAGACCACACCAAACCGTACTATCGGATTCACACCATTCTTTATGGTATATGGCGCAGAGGCAGTTTTGCCCTGCGACATAATTCATGACTCACCTCGAGTGTGCATGTACGAAGAAAGAGAAGCCGAGCTGGATCGGCAGGACAGCTTGGACGCATTGGAGGAGTAACGCGATGTGGCAAAGGCCCGTTCCGCATTCTATCAGCAGCAGGCTCGAAGATATCAAAGCAGAGAAGTACGGGCTAAAACTTACAATGTTGGCGAACTAGTTCTCGCTGCCGGACAAGAAAAAGGACAAACTCAAGCCCAAATGGGAAGGTCCCTTCATCATCGACCAAGTCTCGACCGCGGAGCATACCGTCTGCGGAATGCATCGGACAACCGACCGAGCCGAACCCATGGAACGCAGCCCGCCTCCGAAGATTCTCGCCTAGCGCCGGACTCGAGTTCGTCTCCTTCCTCCACATTTTCATACTTCAATTTGTCTTTTGTTTCTCTCTCTTCTCCCACCTTTTTCATAAAAGCCCTTGAGGGCCTATTTGCGCATTGTTCAGACACACCGATGTGCTACCCGCACTCATTATACCGGGGCTTCTTTAATGAAGCTTACTTATAAGGGCTTCATGCCCAAAGACATGTGTCAAACTTCCACATGTACCTTTTATTCACCATTATATGCATCGATATGACTTAAGTTTTGGCCAAGCTGGGTTGTGCGGCTCCTATGCTTACCCCTCGTTCCCGATTGTTCGGCTAGGAGGTAAAGGAGCACCTCTGCGATTATTCTTCTTTGGGTCACCGGATGTGTACCTCAGGTGGGTGAAGCCGAAAGCTAGCGTTCTTAAGAGAATATTCGGTCGGTGACTTGAAAGATGATTTTTACACATTTATCTATCTGCCCCAGATGTTTTCTGCTTTTTGCAGTCGGGACATGCACTTTAGGGCATGCCTCCGAGAAAGGAACCCTTAACGGAACTATTCTCCTTGGAAGATGTTTCTTACTAACCATGTAATATAACATAACTAGTTGGGCACTTGTCCGATAAAGCACTAATGACCCTACGCTTTGGTCTCCATGCATGCCCCGGTTTTTCATAACCGAGAAGGTATTCGGACACACTCAGGACTCTAGGGTCCCGAGGTCGAAGCGAAAAGGTCGGCAAAGACAAACGATCTACAATCCGGCTAGAAGGCATTTTACATGTCATTTTAAATACATCGTCAAATTGACTGACTGTACTCCTCCTCAATCCGGTCTAACAGGTTGTCTAATTTACAGTCCCGTTGGGAATACTTAGAGGCCAACTCTACTTGGCCATACACTAAGCTCACAGGGATCTCCTTCCCATCAGGCCCCACAGGTCCGACCTCGGCCATGTGGTTTGGATCCGCCTTCTTGTACCGCGTCTTCACCATGGCCCAGGCCTTCCTGGCACCTTAACGGCAGGCCGATATCTTCCATAAACGGAAGCACTGCCGCGCTCCCTGAAGCTTCTCCGCAAGCTCTCCAAGGCCCTCGGGTAGGGAGACGGATGGCCATAGGGCCTGGACGATGCCACTCATCGCCTGCCGAACACGTTCGAGCAGTCGCACCAGCTCGGGAAGTTGGTCACCCGTCGAACCGGGCATTTCCTCCGCAGGGCGACCTGTGAGCGCACCTACAGACATATTTCTGTCAATTGGCTTCCTCGCCGAACTCTTCTTTTCAAAAGAATTCGCTCAAGCACTTACCATATATGCCGCGACGAAGCCGCTGATTCTCCTTCACGGAGCCAGACAGCTTGGCCTGAACACCTTTCAGCTCTTCCCCAAGCTGGGTGTGGGCATCCTCGAGTTTGTTCCTCTCTGCTGCACCTTCATAAGCACCTCTCGCTGGCCTTGGTGGCGCAGAGAGGTGTTGCTTGTCCGGATCCAGTCCGGCAACACCTGCAATATCATTGTCAGACTTACACGCACGCCGCACACCACTTATCTTTTTGAAATAATGTGTTACTAGGGGGGTCTCTGTGTCTCCTCCTGCGGCAGCTAGTGCGGCCTCAAGTTGGGCCTTGCACTCTTGTAGCTCCTGGGACAATTGGGTATTCTTCTCTATAAGATCCTGCACATTAAATGATCCTTTAAGTCTCGGGGGCTACTGGTATATACCACTATTATAATCCCTTACCCGTATGTCTTTTACATACTGCTCCATGGCTCTGGTCAAACCATCTTGAGCAGCACGGAGGTGCGCGTCTCCCGTGTTAAAGGCATTCAACGCCTCAGGGGAGAAACACGCGTCACGAAAAACTGTCCGGCGGCGCCTATGGTTCATGGCGCTCTCCACCTCAGACCTGGTGGCGGACAGCCTATCGGCATCCTCCGCTGAGGAGTATCCGCTCGCGCCTTGCGCCTCCCCCTCCGACCGGTGTTGGAGCCCGGTGGCGGAGGCTTGGTTGGCAACCTCTCCGGGCACAGTCCGGCGAGCGCTCTTTCTCTTGAAAAAGTCATGAGCATTAATACACCTCCTAGGAATCTTTTCCTAAATAACGGTCGCGAGCTATACCGTTGCGGTGACGTTTCGATTCGCACCGCACCCCTCTTCCGCCTGCGGGGTCGGACTGACCCTTGTTGGTCAGCCACCGCGGGTTCGGCTTCCCGCCTGGAAGGCTCCTCCTGAAAGACACCGTTGTATACGGTGGTCAGGAATGCTCAAGGATGAAATAATGGTGTTAGGACTTCGGTCATAAGTACCTGGGAAGCCGGTGACAAGCCGGGGTAGTCAGCCGTAATGGCGACTAGAGCATTGTCCATGCTGAGTTGGTGGACCACCCTGTCGATTAGCTCCAGCTTTATGTCTGGATACTCTTCGGAGGCCGGATCAAAGGATCTTCCTGGATCCTCAGGTTGTGGAGCCGGACTATGTATGCCCTCCACATCACGACGCAGTTCCTACGTCAAAATCGTAAAATAAGGTACTTAACTTTGAAAGCATGGGTCGGATAAATAAAACGACCACTTACCCAGCGCTGAGGGTTATTCATGGAGAACCCATTCAATGGGCTCGTCTGGAGGAAGTCCTCCTTCTCCCCCTTGTACAGACCGGACAAAATCTTCACCAGATCTTCGGCCGATTCCGGCCCTTTGCGGCCATGGTGGGTGGCATCATTCTCCCCGTTGAAATCCCACATGGGGTGGCCCCTGTATTGCAGCGGCTGCACCCCCCGCATAATGCATGTGGCCATGACTTCGATCATGGTCAATCCGGAATGGGCCAGCAACCTTATCCGGCCCATCAAATAATGGACGCTCTTGTCTTCCTCTAGTTGAGGGCTCCGCGGGCCAACTTAGGCGCTTCTTCAGAGGAGCCTTGCTGAACTCCGGGAGGCCGATCCAAACTAGGTCCGGCAGTGGAGCGTCTTCTACATAAAACCATTCCGAAGGCCACACTTCGGATGCCTTCTTTGGGGTTCCGGATGGATATCCGATCCCGGCGATGCGCCATATTTCGGCACCGCCCACTTGATATATTGACCCCTCGTGAGAACGGGGTACGAGGCAGAATAGCCTCTTCCACAGTGCAAAATGGGGCTCGATGCCCAGGAATAGCTCACAAAGAGCTACGAAACCCGCGATGTGTAGAATAGAGGCGGGCGTGAGGCGATGGAGCTGGAGTCCGTAGAACTCCAGAAACCCGCGGAGGAACCGATGTACGGGAAATCCAAGCCCCCTTATTAGATAGGGGACGAAGCACACCTGCTCTCCTTTAGAGGGACTAGGGGTGGTCTCCGCTTGCTTCCCAACTTTGTAGGTGGCCAGCCCGGCTCGAACCGGGACCATAAAGGCCGGAGGAAGATATCCCTCCGCTTGGAGGGTCACCAGCTCGTTGTGCGGAACTGAACATCTCATCCAATCTCCTGGCGGAGGGCTGGGAACGCGAGAGGAGTAGCCGCGTCGACGGTCCATGATGGAATGGGTTTTTGGTCAGAAGCGCACCGATGAGTACTCGCGGAAGGAGGATGGTATGGTTTGGATCTAGATTCTTGCCTCTCTTATAGGCAGATTGTTTACGCAGCTAGGGGGTAAAATGTAAAAGATACCCTGGCTTTTCGCATTCGTGCGACGTGTCGAAGAGGGCCATTATTGGGCGTGGAAGCCAAGGAGCGCAACATTTGTAAGGGAGCCGGACACTATTCGGCAAGCACATGGAATTTGAAGGAGAACCCGCCTTGCAACGCCGAAGACAATCTATGCGCTGGACTCGTCGTCATTGAAGCCTGGTTCGGGGGCTACTGAGGGAGTCCTGGACTAGGGGGTGTCCGGATAGCTGGACTATCATCATCGGCCGGACTCTAAGACTATGAAGATACAAGATTGAAGACTTCGTCCCGTGTCCGGATGGGACTTTCCTTGGCGTGGAGGGCAAGCTTGGCGATATGGATATGTAGATCTCCTACCATTGTAACCGACTGTAATTCCTAGCCCTCTCCGGTGTCTATATAAACCGGAGAGTTTTAGTCCTGAGGACGAACAACCATTACAACAATCATACCATAGGCTAGCTTCTAGGTTTAGCCTCCTTGATCTCGTGGTAGATCCACTCTTGTACTACCCATATCATCAATATCAATCAAGGTGAGTAGGGTTTTACCTCCATCGAGAGGGCCCAACTGGGTAAAACATCGTGTCCCTTGTCTCCTGTTACCATCCGCCTAGACACACAGTTCGGGACCCCCTACCTGAGATCCGCCGGTTTTGACACCGACAATCATCTTGTGCTCATGATCTCCATCACCGAAGCATCGTCGTGATCCCCATCGTCACCGGTGCGACACCTTGATCTCCATCGTAGCATCATTGTCGTCTCGCCAACTATTGCTTCTACGACAATCGCTACCGCTTAATGACAAAGTAAAACAATTACATGGCGATTGCATTGCATACAATAAAGCGACAACCATATGGCTCCTGCCAGTTGCTGATAACTTTGTTACAAAACATGATCATCTCATACAACAATTTATATCACATCATGTCTTGACCATATCACATCACAGCAAGCCCTGCAAAAACAAGTTACATGTCCTCTACTTTGTTGTTGCAAGTTTTACGTGGCTGCTACGGGCTTCTAGCAAGAACTGTTCTTACCTACGCATCAAAACCACAACGATTTTTTGTCAAGTGTGCTGTTTTAACCTTCAACAACGACCGGCCGTAGTCAAACTTGATTCAACTAAAGTTGGAGAAACATACACCCGCCAGCCACCTATGTGCAAAAGAACGTCGGTAGAACCAGTCTCATGACCGCGGTCATGTAATGTCGGTCCGGGCCGCTTCATCCAACAATACTGCCGAATCAAAGTAAGATGTTGGTGGTAAGCAGTATGACTATTATCGCCCACAACTCTTTGTGTTCTAATGGTGCATAAAACATCTACGCATAGACCTGGCTCGGATGCCACTGTTGGGGAACGTCGTAATTTCAAAAAAAATCCTACAATCATGCAAGATCTATCTAGGAGATGCATAGCAATGAGAGGGGAGAGTGTATCCACATACCCTCGTAGACCGAAAGCGGAAGCGTTTAGTAACGCGGTTGATGTAGTCGAACTTCTTCGCGATCCAACCGATCCAAGTACCGAACGTACGACACCTCCGTGTTGAGCACACATTCAGCTCGATGACGTCCCTTGTGCTCTTGATACAGTTGAGAACGAGGGTGAGTTCCGTCACGACGGCATGGCGATAGTGACGATGATGCTACCGACGCAGGGCATCGCCTAAGCACTACAATGGCATGGTCAAGGTGTGTAACTGTGGAGGGGGCACCGCACACGGTTAAGAGAAACTTGTGTGTTCTAGGGTGCCCCCTGCCCTCGTATATAAAGGAGGAAGGGGGAGGCCGGCTGGCCCTAGGGGGCGCACCTAAGAGGAGTCCTACTAGGACTACTAGTCCTAGTAGGATTCTCCTACAAGGAAGAGATGGGGAAGGAAGGAGAGGAGAGGATTAGAAAGGGGCGCCGCCCTTCCCTTGTCCAATTCAGATTGCAAAGGGGGCGCGGCCTGCCCTGGCTGCCCTCCTCTCTCTCCACTAAGGCCCTTGGTGGCCCATTAGTTCCCCGGGGGTTCCGGTAACCCCTCCGGCACTCCGTTTTTACCCGAAACTTCCCGGAACACTTCCGGTGTCCGAATAACATGGTCCAATATATCAATTTTTATGTCTCGATCATTTCGAGAGTCCTTGTCACGTCCGTGATCTCACCCGGGACTCCAAAAAAACTTCGGTCATCAAAACACATAACTCATAATACATATCGTCATCGAACGTTAAGCATGCTGACCCTACGAGTTCGACAACTATGTAGACATGACCGAGACACATCTCCGGTCAATAACCAATAGCGGAACCTGGATGCTCATATTGGCTCCTACATATCCTATGAAGATCTTTATCAGTTAAGCCGCATAACAACATATGTTGTTCCCTTTGTCATCGGTGTTGGGGATATTACCACTAGGTGTAAACCGGCCAGCTTGGGCCGGGTTAGCTCCGTTAGTGGTATAAGCAGAGAAAGGCCCAAGGCCTATAGTCGGTTTAGAGCTTGTAGCCGTAAACCGGCCTGATGTATAACTTGTATTGTAAGTTAGGAATAGAGAGATACCAACCGGGATACGAGTATGAACCGGTTGGGGCTCTATGAACTAGACGGGCGTCACTCGTGTATATAAGGGGACGACCCGGCGACGGTTCAAAGGAGAGACAACCACAACTCGAGCCTAGGCGAAGCTTGTTTGCTCCCTAGCCATCGAGACTACATCAATTCCATCACAACTAGACGTAGGCTTTTACCTTCATCGAAGGGGCCGAACTAGTATAAAATCCTTGTGTCTTTGTGTCCGCTTTAACCCCTACAAGTAAACTCGTAGCGATGGCTCCACGACTAAGTCCTTACGCTAGGACATCTGCCGTGACAAATCCATTTACGCTTGGCGCCCACCGTGGGGCTATCGCACGATGGTTTGACGATCTTGGAGGGCAAGCTCAAAGGACTCAAGGCTACGTCGTGGGCGGATGACCAAGAGTCGTCGCGTCGGATCTACATCGACGACGCCGGATGGGGTCCCGAGGCCGATTCAATCGAGTATGGATCTCGGGTCCCTTCGGCGCATACACGTTTTCATCGGCAAGATCGGGAGCTGGGCTGAGCCGGACATCCGCACCGACCTCATCGAGACGGCTCAGCGGCACGACCTGCCCAAAGTTAAACCGGCCGTGAAGCATGTCTTCGTTGAGTCACCCATGGAGAAGAATCGACGCGGTTCGTAACACGGTAGCGAGACCGTCGCTTATTCGGCGATGAATCTTCAACAGAGAGACCGAGTCATTGTACCAGCTGCAGGGCGATATGATCAGGGGCTGTTCCGATGGTGACAGTATTCTGGACCCCCCAAGCTAGTTAAACCGGGTCGGAGTATTCATGGCCGGTACGCAGGCAGCGAACCACTCTTCAACCGCAGCAGCGATGCTTTCCGGTTCAGCGGCGGCAGCAGGGCAGAGGCCCGTGCGCCCGCGGTTCAAGTTCACAGATCTGTTTGATGCACTAGCAGCGCTTATGGCGGAGGACAACCCAGCGGATCGGGAGGCTCATAATGCAGAAATCGCAAAGGTGAAAGAGCAGATCACGCAAGCCAAAGCGGATCTAGCGCCGAGAAGGAGCGATGGTCGCAGAGCGAGCCGCTTTAGACGACAAGCTTACAAACTCATTCTTGACCGAGTGCATCGCAGGAGGTGTTGAAGCGGAAGTATAGATCGCGCCGCCATCGATTTGATCCTAGAAATCTCTTTCGCACCGGGAGCCGGACCCGAGAACCCGCCCAAGACAGGAGGTAAACCGGATTGAGGCACGTGAGCAGGAGCGACGGTCCAGCCGCCGATGGAGCCTCCGCAGCAGAACATGGTGGTTCCTCCGCCGCATCTGAACACCCCAGTGTCATTATTCTAATCCTATGGACAACCTTGTTGCAGCCGCTGCACGATTGGAGGCGATCCCAGTCGAAGGAGATTCCCCACAAGCAGTTGAGACACGCCGGGTTAAGGAGCTTCTTCGCACTGCGCTGATACAGCAGGAGGCATATTCATACAGCCGTGATCGGATTCACTCCATGCCCCGTCCAAGCCGGAGCTACAGCAGGCGTATGGATGAACCGGCCATATCGAGCAACGCGCGGGACCGTGAAGCGGCCCGAGGCAATCATCAGATGGGCGGCATTTGTGATGCTCAGGAGGTAGTGGATCGGGCCCGGGCACGCAAAGAGGCCGAGTTAGCGGCACAGGATGATGCGGGCCAACACACACCGGTTCGCCCTACCACCTTCGCCGGACCAGGAGTCGCATCCGCTTTAGGGGTGCCCTGTTTAATCCCCGCTTTACGCAATGTGCGTCTGCCTAAGGATTTTAAGGGCCCACGCAAGGTGCCGAATTACACCGCAGATCTGTCCCCTGAAGCGTGGGTTGAAAGTTATGAGATGGCCATGGAGATGCTAGATGTTGATGAGACCGCATGTGCAAAGTATTTCACCATGATGTTGGAGGGCACAGCCCGTACTTGGTTGAAGAGCTTACCGCCCAATTCTATCAGTTCATGGGCCCGCACGGGCCCGGTTTATCCGTAACTTCAAGGATACGTGTAAGCAGCCTAAGTCCATAGTAGACTGGCGGCTTGCGTCCGGGAAGAAGGAGTCAACAACCCGTGGGTACGCCGTGTGTCCGAGATTTTGCACTCTCCGACCGGATCAACGCTGATTCGCGATCTTAACATTAGAAGGCAGCTGCGGTTTGAGCCTTTGAAATTAAAATTGGGACGTATGAAGCGGTTACGCAATGATATGGGAACCCTCATGGCGCTTTGGTAAAGTATGCCGATTCGAGACGGTACCAAGGATCCTGAAGTCGATGATGATGAAGCAGGGAAGGGAAAGAAGAACGGCAACTCCAAGGGGCAGCAGTACAAACCGGCGGGTCATGGAAACGGGGGCAAGCGCAAGGCTGATGGCAACCCGGATTTCGTAGCCAACACTAATGCACAGGACAGAGGCCCGCGACGCAGAGGCAAGGCGAATCGGGGTCCAAATCCTAATACAAGCCGTTTGAATTACTTGTTGAATCAACCTTGCCCCAAGCACGGGACGAAGGAGTCCCCATCGAACCATCTCTGGAAAGACTGTTATATTATGCAGGAGTTCAAAAACTCCAATGCGTTCCGGTATGACCAGGGGTCAGGTGGCGGTTCAGGATCCGGTTTCCATGGGCCGGGTCAGGATGGAGCTTCCGGTTCAGGGCCTAGTCAAGGCAATCACCATAGTCAGGATAACCAGAGTGGCCAGCAGCAGCAGCAGCAATCAGGTTATCAGAGCCAACCAAAGCAGTTGAATAGTGGGCAGTATCATGTTTTCACAACCAGTTTGGACAAGCGGGATCGGAAGCTTCACAAACGAGCGGTAAACTCTTTTAACCGGCCTTGCCGATATTTACGCTGGTCGAGCAGCCTATCGTGTGGAGCAGAGAGGACCATCCCCCCCGGGTTGATAATCCGGGTCAGCTGGCATTGGTGGTAGACCCTCCGGTGGGGGGCTATAAGTTCACTAAGGTGCTTATGGATGGAGGAAGTAGTATCAATATATTATACTATGAAACTTTCCGACGCATGGGTCTCACAGACAAGGATCTCAGACCGTCCAATACAGTGTTCCATGGTGTAGTACCAGGCAAATCTACGTATCCTGTTGGTAAGATAGCCTTGGATGTAGCTTTTGGAGACGAGCACGATTCCCGGTCTGAGAAGCTAACTTTTGAAGTGGTGAAAATCCGGAGTCCATATCATGCCTTGTTCGGGCGGCCGGCTTATGCTAAATTCATGGCACGACCTTGTTATATTTACTTGCAGCTCAAAATGCCGGGTTACAAAGGGCGATAACGGTGCATGGAAGCCGCCGAGTCGCTTTGGAATGTGAGGAAGGTGATGCAGCTTATGCAGAGGCGGTGCTGTGCCACGGAGGAGTTGAAATTCTATAAGGACAACGTTGACCGGCGGATATGACCCTTTGAAGAAACCCACTCTGAGCATGAATCGGATCTGAAGTTTAAATCGGCGGTGAGACCAAGCTTGTTGACTTCGTGCGTGCAATTCGTCCAAGCAGTTCCATCGGTGCTAACTGGATCCCAAATAGGAAAGCGCGCTCATCGAAGTTCATCCGTGAGAACCGGATATCTTTGCATGGAAGCCATCGACATGCCGGGTACCGAGGAACTCACCGAGCACACACTTAATGTGGATCCTAAGTATAAACCGTGAAACAGTTCCTCTGCCGGTTTAACGAAGAAAGGCATAAAGCCATTGGAGGAAGTAGCTGTGCTCTTGGCGGCGAGCTTTATCGTCGAGGTGTTTCATCGAGTGGCTTGCTAATCCGGTGCTGGTCCTTAAGAAAAATGGCACCTGGCGATGTGTGTGGACTACAGATCTTAACAAAGCTTGTCCAGCAGATCCTTTTGCCCTCCCCCGCATTGATCAGATTATTGATGCCACGGCAGGATGTGAGCGTTTAAGTTTTTTGGATGCGTACTCTGGATATCATCAGATCAAAATGGCAGTTAAGGACCAGGAGAAGACAGCATTCATAACTCCCTTTGGAGCCTTCTATTATGTATCTATGCCTTTCGGGCTCAAAAGCGCCCAGGCTACTTATCAGCGGTGTGTACAGAATTGCCTGCATACACAGATCGGCCGCAATGTACATGCTTATGTGGATGACATTGTGGTGAAATCACGACAAAAGGAGACACTGGTGGAAGATTTGAAGGAAACCTTCGACAACTTGCGCATTTATAAGATGATGCTTAATCCGGCCAAGTGTGTTTTTGGTGTTCCGGCAGGCAAGTTATTGGGCTTTCTGGTGTCTAACAGAGGAATTGAGGCTAACCCGGAGAAAATTACAGCTATTACTTCCTTGGCTAAACCAAAGTGTATCAATGATGTTCAGCGTCTGGCGGGCAGAATCGCTGCGTTGAGCCCGTTTATCAGCCGCCTCAGAGAAAAAGCCATCCCCTTATACCAGATGTTGAGGAAGGCAGATAATTTTGTGCGAGTCCATTCTGCGGGAAGCATTTGAGGATCTAAAGCGGCAATTGGCCAATCCGCTTTGTTCTTGCGGCTCCGGTTGACAAGGAACCATTGTTGTTATATGTGGCGCCAATGCTCGGCGATTAAGCGTGGCCATTGTGGTAGAGCGCAAGGAGGCGAGCAAGGAATATCCGGTTCAACGGCGGTTTATTATATCGATGAGGTGCTTATTGAGTCCAAACAAAGGTATCCGCATTGGCGAAGCTAGTCTATGGTGTTTTTCGGCGACCGAAGCTGAAGCAATATTTCAAGGGCACCCTATCACGATGGTTAGTTCAGCTCCTTTGGGTGATATTATCTGAACCGGAGGCGATCGGCGGATTGCAAAATGGGCCATCGAGCTTGGGCGCATGGGCTAAAGTATATACCACGCACAGCGGTGAAGTCACAAGCACTTGTTGATTTCATTAATGGTGGGACGGAGTTACAAGCACCGAGGAGAAGCCGGATCACACATCTTGGACTATTCATTTTGGCGGGTCCAGCAATTGGAAGGCTCGGGCCGGAGTCGTTTTAACTTCCCCACGAGGTGATAAGTTTTGTTACGTTCTCCGTTTAATGTTCCCTTGTACTAATAATGCAGCTGAGTACGAAGCCTTGCTCCATGGTCTCCGAATGGCTAAGGAGATGAACTTAAGCCGGGTTAAGTGCTTTGGTGACTCGGACCTAGTGGCTCAGCAAGTATTTGGCACTTGGGACTCTAAGGACCCCCTCATGGCCGCATATCGTCGAGAAGTGGATAATATCGCAGGTTGCTTCAAGGGCTATCAGGTGGATCATGTGGTTCGCCGGAAGAATGAAGCAGCAGACGCTTTAAGCCGGTTGGGTTCTCAGCGTAAACCGGTCCCGCCTAATGTCTTTTTGGACGTCTTGCACAACCCGTCGGTCCAGCTCCCTGGTGAAGCGGATTTGGCTATTCCTGATCCGGAGGCTCAGTTGGTGGCAGCATTACATGCTACTCCGGATTGGACGATTCCTTACCTTGCGTATATGACTCGAGGGGAGTTGCCAGAAGATGAGGTTCTGGCCAGACAGATAATCCGGCGCTCCAAATCTATGACGATTCTTAACGGTGAGTTACATCATTGCGGTGTCGGGCGTTTCAACGCCTGTGTTTCCCCGAGGAAGGCTGTGAAATTTTAAGGGAAATCCATGAAGGATTGTGGACATCACGCCGATTCAAAGTCCACAGTGGCAAAGGCGTTCCGTCATGGATTTTCTTGGTTGTTGCCCATCTTGATCACGGAGGACTTGGTTAAGCGGTGTGATGGATGTCGAAATTTTCAAGGCGTGCTCATGTACCGCACAAGAATTG
This sequence comes from Aegilops speltoides, assembly GCA_021437245.1. Classification (NCBI taxonomy): domain Eukaryota; kingdom Viridiplantae; phylum Streptophyta; class Magnoliopsida; order Poales; family Poaceae; genus Aegilops; species Aegilops speltoides. The sequence continues at coordinate 307,163,723 of CM038143.1, forward strand.
AGGATGATCCCAATAACGTGACCGTTTGCGACTTGGGGCTGGATATGGTTGGACCCTTTAAGCGATCCAAGGATAAGAAGACCCACTGTTGGTGGCGATGGACAAGTTCACCAAGTGGGTTGAAGCGGAACACATCGCCAAGTGTGATGCGGCAACAGCGGTGCGAGTTCATCAAAAGGTGATTTTCGGTTTGGCTTTCCACATAGTATAATTACCGATAATGGCACTAATCTATCCAAGGGGCTATGAAAGAGTTACGTGACGCGAGCACATCGGCGGCGTGTCGTCGATGGCGCATCCCGATCCAACGGGCGGCGAACGAGCCAATCAAGAGATCTTACGAGGTATCAAACCTCGCTTATGGTTCCATTCGAGAACGCCGAGTGCTGGGTAGAAGAGTTACCATCGGTGCTATGGAGTATTAATACTCGCCAAACCGTCCACTTTGGATATCGCCGTTCTTCATGGTCTACGGGCGGAGGCGCTTCTCCCCGGCGATATCCGCACGACTTCGCCCGTGTAGCAGCTTATGTTGAAGCGGACAACGAGATGGCACGGCGGGGCGCTTTGGACCTATTGGATGAGGAGTGATATGGCAGCCGCTCGTTCGGCGATTTACCGGCAAGATCTTCGTCGTTATCATAGCCGCGGGTTAAAACCGAGCCTTTCAGAAGGAGATTTGGTGCTTCGTCTCATCCAAGACCGAACGAGATATGCACAAGTTATCCCCACCTTGGGAAGGACCTTTTGTGGTCGACAAGAATCTACACAACGGATCATACTATCGATTGATATTCGAGGCGTAAAGACTCACGTACATCGAGGAGGAGACCAATGAGGCCGTGGAATATAGCTCATCTTGACCTTACTACACTTGAGTCATCGGCTCGGTTTATGTACATAGCATGACAATGTATATATTATCTTCGATATAATAAAACCGAGCCTCGGCTAAAGCGGGGTCTCTGTCTTTCTTCTCATGCGCCGTTACATGGAGTGTTTCTATTTTTAAAGCGGCCTCCGGTTTACCCCTTGACGATTATATTTATCACTTGGGGCTTGGTCGTGTCCGAACCAATGCAACACCTCTTGATAGGCGAAAGCCACCAGATCATTTGGGGACACGGTCGCGTCTGAACCGTCACGCCTCTTGGTCGGCCAATAGGGCCAGAGTCATTTGGGGGCTTGGTCGAACCCGAACCAATGTCATGCCACTTGGCCGGCGTACTCGCCAAGAGTCTTTTGGGGACCTGGCCGACTAGCACCATCGCTACGCCTTCGGGGGGCTTGGTTGTGTCTGACCATGGTAATGCCATCTGACCAGCTCCATGAAGCTTTACTTTTGCAAAGAGTTATTGCCTTTGTTGCCATATTTTCACATAATTGGTATTCGATTTTTTGTTGCATTTTTTAACCCGACGAATATTTTTATCCGGTTTAACTATCAGTCACAAACTGACAGGACACGGTTTGGTATTACACCGGAATTTTTATCTGCCCGGTTTACCTTCTTCCGGTTCATCCTCATGAAATAACACGAGGGCTTGTGCTGATTCAGCACGATTATATGGGAGTTATTATCTCCCCAGACGGTCATGGTTTTTAAGGCCTCCGCTTCAAGTTTGGCTACGCCAGCTTCATGCCCAGATACGGCAGGTATTTGTATCACATACTTATTAATTTTCGATATATATATATATATTGGATACCATAAACCGGCTGGCGGTGTCACCGCCACCGAGGTTCAACTTTTCTGGTTGCAGGGAGTATGAATCAAACAAAAGTTTCACTTATGCACGAAGGCATATCCAGGCAGAAAGTTTTAACTAAGGTTATTACAAGGCAACACAGTGCCCAAATGAGATCATTGTTTTTGGGCAAACCACCCTGGCAATCTGAACCGCCACCGGTTCAAGCCTGCTCTTCATCCTCCGCCGCTTGACCTCTTCATCTCTACCCATTGGCTGAAATCCACGATGGTCGATCGATTCCCATTAGCGCTTGGAAAACAGCCTCTTCGTGGATCGAAAGAAGCGGTTCAATATCGGGCGTAAGTATGCTTACGGATTGGAGGGATCAGGTTTCCGCTTCAAAGGTTAGGCGGACACTCGCTTGTTTTGATCATTGTATTGCGCTTGATAATGCTCTAAGTCGACTTCTTCGCCAATCGACAAGCGGCGAGGCGTCGCACGGTTTATTGCCCATAAGTCCTCTTCATCAAGTCGAGCCATCTTCTTTCACTTTGGGATAACCTTGGGCTGCTTCCACGGGATCAAAGTCTGGTACCCATGCCTTGGCTCGGATCAAAGCGTTGATAGCTCCGGTTCACAAGCAAGAGATTTCTTTACCTCTTCAATCCGGGCCGGAAGTATTGACAGCCGGTTCAGAGTATCTTGAATCAAAGAAGGCGCCGGATTGTTATGTGACATTGTGGTGATGACGCGCTGGGCTCCGGTATACAGCTGTTCTACCAATGTATAGACAGCCTTCAGTTTTTTCCGCACGTCATTTCCTAAGTGCCCAACGCGTGTGCCTATAACAGTAAACGGTTAGTTTCAAACCGGAGCCATGGCACAAAAGATGTAACATATCACAACTGTTCAAAGAGACTTACCAAAGATTGTTGCCGTCATAGAATGTACTTGCCGTTTTACGGCTATTAGATCGTCGACCACCGGTTTAAGGGCAGCTTCAGCATTTTCTGCCCGTTTGATCAGATTAGCCTTTTCAGTGGCCCAGACTGCCTGCTCTTTCTTCATATTTTCCTTCACTTCTTCAGCAGCGGTCAAGGCACTGGTTAACTCTTTCTTGGCTTTCTCTGTTTTGGCCTGCTGGGTTTGCAAAGCCGCTTGTAAATCGGCAATCCGATCGTCTTTGATTTTCACCTCAGCCTGTGCATTGACAGTATGTTCAGCTAGCAATTCAAGTCAAAGTCCCAACCACACAACGCAGTTATATGCTTGGCACTTGGGGGCTAATGTACCTTCAATTTTTCTACTGCTATTACATGGCAAAGTCCCAAGCTTAATACAAGTATTCAACTTGGCACTTGGGGGCTAATGGCTATTTGATTCTACCAATGTTTCGGCAGGCAGTTATATTGAAGTACCGGTTTAAGTTTGAGTTAAAACCGGCCCTTGTGGTTATGCGGGTAGATGTCAAAATGGATCAAGAAAATAATCAAGTCCCGGTTTGATCAAGATTACAAACCGGCCCTTAGAAACTACAAGGACTAATATCTTGGTGATAAGGAAAGGAGTGAGTTACCTCAAACTTGTCCCTCATTAATTTGACCAGGCCAGCTTCATAGTCACGGCTCTTTGTAAAGCGGTTCAGATATCCAGAATGAAGGTCTTGGGCGCTTAAAGCGGCATATGTTTCCAGCTCGACAGCCCACTTTCCTTTATTCAAAGTGGAAGAATCCTCTTTCACAGTATGCCGGGTTAAGGTTGCAGGATTCCCCGGTTGAGCGGCCCATACCGATAATCACAGCGTCATCGTCTTCGACTCGGCGGATTGAGTGGGCACGGCTGTTTTAGCAGGATCTGCGAGGTCTCTCAAACCGGATGGTCTTTGGCAGGTGGATCGCGAGAGGTTGAAGTATTGACGAGCCTCTCTTGAGAATAACCTCCTCTTGAACCGGAGGGTTATTGGGAATATCTTTGAGGCAAAGTTTTCAAGATCCGCGCTCTCTCATGATCAAGCGGCAGCCTCTTCGATTATTTTGTCCAAGCGAGCCTTCTTGCTGGGTTTCGGTTTGGTTCTGAAGAGACAAAGAGTCAGGAACAAGGCATATACATTACAGAAGATATCGAAAAGCATAAGGCCGTTTTGACTTACCCGACGGCTATCTTCAACGGTGGTAGCTGAGTGTACGAGGATTCGCCAGAGGATGAATGGGAAGTAACACGATAATCGGAGTCGGACGGATTAAGAGGTTGTGGAACAAACCCGCTTTGGAATTTAAAGCAATAAAAGGTCGGAAACCTTGGTGCGGCGCTTTCGAGCGGGCTGTTTAGTAAACCGCAGAGGTAACTACCGCCACTATGCGGGTTGTGCGAAGAGCTTCATGTTCTTTGTGTCTTCATAGGAAATTTGGGATCCAAGTAAGCAAGAGGGTGAGAAAAATTAACTTTCGGTTTGCTGGCGAAATTTTGGTAAAGGCAAATTTGTTGAATCGAAAGAAAGAATAGTTACCTCGGCAAATCCTGCGTTCTTGGCTTCAAACATCATCGACAAGCATCATCATCAATAAGGCGTGTAAAAAGCAAGCCAAGAGAATCAAGTTCCGGATTACCCACATCATCGTCAACAGCCGGGTCAGATGAAGCAGTGGTCTTTCTCTTGTGGGCTGATTTCTTGACAACTTTTGTTTTGGGCCGGTTTGGCCATCCAGCTTTATCCGCTTTGTCTTGGGAAAGTTTCTTGCTCCAGAATGGATTATCACCCTAGATCAGAAATAATTAAAAGTTGGATATATGAAGCAATAACAGGTTTAACGATGAAGCGGTCAGAGACTTACTGCAGGAGGTTCATTGGTGGTACAGTAAGGAGCCAAACCGGTTTGAGCACAGAGATGCTCCGGTTCGTTCAGCATTCTTCTTACTGAGTCCGTAACTTCATCTTCAGAAAGTTCAAGTTTTGTGTGCCGGAGTGGGTCGTCGACACTGCCAGTATACTGACACATCAAACCGGAACGCAGGCTCAAAGGCAGTATGCCCCAAGACAACCAGCAACGTGCAAGATCAATTCCGGTTAAACCGTTCGCCATAAAAGCCCGGAGTTTGGACAGTTGCGGGGCATATTTGCTTCTCTCTTTGGCGCTTAATCTTTGAGGAAACGGATGAGTATTACTTAGCCGCTCTGGACGAAAGCCAGGTAAAGGATTTTCCCTTCAGGAGAAGTGTCCTTGCAGTAAAAACCAAGTCGCATTCCACTCTTTGGGGTGAGTATGAAGTTTGACGTGGGGATAGGTGATTTCCTTCCTTTTCTGAATAGCCACACCACCCAATTCTGTATTGGGGCCGTCGGTGAATTCAGTACGACGGTTTAGATGGAAGAGATCTCTAAACAGTTCAACAGAAGGTTCCTCTTGCAGATATGCTTCGGATAGCACTTGAAAGTGGCATAAGTTGGTGACGGAGTTGGGTCCAATGTCTTGGGGACGGAGCTGAAAATTGGCCAACACGTCCCGGTAAAATTTTGAACCGGGCGGTTTGAAGCCCCGGGCCAAGTGATCCGCAAAAACTACAACTTCCCCTTCCTGAGGTGTGGGAGGACATTCCTCTCCAGGAACCCTCCAGTGAACTGTATTTTTGTCATCCAAGGCGCCAATCGATACCAGTTCATTCAGCTGTAACTCGGTGACTCGGGAAGGAACCCAGTTGCATTCATACACTTGTTTGGCCATGACCTACAAAGGTAACAGATCCGGTTCAAGAGCGTGCTTGTTACCAAGTGATTGATCTAAATTATGATAAACCGGAGGCAGTGTCTACAAATCGGTTCATTGTGATATAATGTCAGATGAGCTCTGGCGGTTCAACAAGGGGACTAATGGTGTACCTGTGCCGGTTTAGTAGCTTTTTCTTATGGTGAGTTAAACCGCCTCATCTAGGCCTTGGAAATAATTGAAGCTATGGACAGAAACAAGTTTCACAAGATCACATGATTACTACGGATCAAACGCGAGTTTTCAGAAAACAGGAAATATTTCGCGGAGGTAAAGAGGAAACGAAAGTGGAATACGTGACAGATATATATGCAGAAGATCCATGGGCCTAAGATGAGAAAGTGCAGCGGATGCATTGGAGTCGCCATTAACGCAGCACAGATTCACAGCGTGGTTCAAAAGTTAAAAGGGTAGATGAAGACGCACGAAGAACACAGTACGAAGCTGGAACCCTAGAAAACAGATCTAAGTTGAGAAGGAAAAGAAGCTCACCGGGAACGGAGAAGGCGGAAGCAAGCCGCGATACTACGAATGCGTTCAGGTCGATGCAGCGGCCTGGGATGAAGCAGAGGTCGAAGACGATGGCGGAGCTCCAAGAGCAGCGGCGCGAGGAAGACGAAGAAGAGGAGGCGAAGGAAGGAGAGAAATGACCCTTCGGTCCTATTTATAAGGCAGCCAGGCTAGGTCAAGTGCGTGGATCTAGGAACTGCCATTAAAGAAGGCGTTATAAAGGATAAAATCTCAGGATGACGTCATGCCGGTTTACAATGACCAGAAGCAACGAAGTCATGCCGGTTTACAGTGACTAGAAGCAGCGATGACATGGCGGTTTACCAAACAACAGAAGATGTCCAAGATACAAGCTCTGTGAAGGATTGACATGAACCATTTCAAATCAATCTGGGGCCTAATGTTGGGGATATTACCACTAGGTGTAAACCGGCCAGCTTGGGCCGGGTTAACTCCGTTAGTGGTATAAGCAGAGAAAGGCCCAAGGCCTATAGTCGGTTTAGAGCTTGTAGCCGTAAACCGGCCTGATGTATAACTTGTATTGTAAGTTAGGAATAGAGAGATACCAACCGGGATACGAGTATGAACGGTTGGGGCTCTATGAACTAGACAGGCGTCACTCGTGTATATAAGGGGCGACCGGCTGACAGTTCAAAGGAGAGACAACCACAACTCGAGCCTAAGCGAAGCTTGTTTGCTCCTAGCCATCGAGACTACATCAATTCCATCACAACTAGACGTAAGCTTTTACCTTCATCGAAGGGGCCGAACTAGTATAAAATCCTTGTGTCTTTGTGTCCGCTTTAACCCCTGCAAGTAAACTCGTAGCGATGGCTCCACGACTAAGTCCTTACGCTAGGACATCTGCCGTGACAAATCCACGACAATCGGTATGTTACTTGCCCGAGATTTGATCGTCGGTATCATCATACCTAGTTCAATCTCATTACCGGCAAGTCTCTTTACTCATTCCGTAATACTTCATCCCACAACTAACTCGTTAGTCACATTGCTTGCAAGGCTTATAGTGATGAGCATTACCGAGAGGGCCTAGAGATACCTCTCCGATACACGGAGTGACAAATCCTAATCTCGATCTATGCCAACCCAACAAACACCTTCGGAGACACCTGTAGAGCATCTTTATAATCACCCATTTATGTTGTGACGTTTGATAGCACACAAGGTGTTCCTCCGGTATACGGGAGTTGCATAATCTCGTAGTCTGAGGAACATGTATATGTCATGAAGAAAGCAGTAGCAATGAAACTGTAACGATCATAATGCTAAGCTAACGGATGGGTCATGTCCATCACATATTCTCCTAATGATGTGATCCCATTATCAAATGGCAACACATGTCTATGGTTAGGAAACTTAACCATCTTTGATTAACGAGCTAGTCAAGTAGAGGCATACTAGGGACACTATGTTTTGTCTATGTATTCACACATGTACTAAGTTTCCTGTTAATACAATTCTAGCATGAATAATAAACATTTATCATGAAATAAGGAAATAAATAATAACTTTATTATTGCCTCTAGGGCATATTTCCTTCATATCATGTGGAACATATTGATCGTAAGAAAAATGAGGCGGCTGATGTTTTAAGTCGGTTGGGGTCCCAGCATAAACCAGTACCACCTATTGTTTTTCTTGATGTTCTGAATAATCCTTGAGTTAAATTGCCTACGGAAGAGGATCTTGCTATCCCTGACCCAGAGGCACAGTTGGTGGTGGCTCTTCATGTTATTCCTGATTGGACAGTTCCATATTTGGCTTATATGACCCGGGGTGAGTTACCTGATGATGAAACTTTGGCCAGGCAAATAACCTGGAGATCTAAGTCAATGACCATTGTCGATGGCGAGTTACACCGATGCAGTGTTACAAGGGTGTTTCAACAATGCATCTCTCCCGAGGAGGGCCATGAAATTCTAAGGGAGATTCATGAAGGAGATTGCGGCCATCTTGCCGGCTCTAAATCTCTCGTTATTAAGGCTTTTCGTCATGGGTTTTATTGGCTGACGGCTCATGCTGATGCAGAAGTTAGCAAGGGTGATGACTGTCAGAAATTTTCAAAACGGCTCATGTGTCGACTCAAGAATTGTGGATGATTCCAATTACTTGGCCGTTTGCAGCCTAGGGGATGGATATGGTTGGACCTTTCTAAAGATCCAAGGATAAAAAGACCCACCTTTTGGTGGCGGTAGACAAGTTCACAAAGTGGGTTGAAGCAGAGCCGGTCAGCAAATGTGATGCGACAACGGCGGTTCAATTCATATAAAAGGTGATTTTCCGCTTTGTTTATCCTCATAGCATCATAACCGATAATGGCACTAACCTATCTAAGTGTGCTATGAAAGAATTTTGTTAACAAGAGCATATTCATCTTGATGTCTCGTCAGTGTCTCACCCCCAGTCTAATGGTCAAGCTGAAAGGGCTAATCAAGAAATCTTGAGAGGTATAAAACCCCGCCTTATGGTCCCTTTGCAGAGGACATCGGGTTGTTGGGTTGAGGAGTTACCCTCAGTGCTTTGGAGTATCAATTCTACCCCCAACAGATCCACGGGTTATACGCCTTTCTTCATGGTTTACGGAGCAGAGGCAGTTCTCCCTAGTGACATCTGTCATGACTCGTCCCTTGTGGTGGCCTATGTTGAAGCTAATAATGAAAAGGCACGTCAAGATGCTCTTGACTTGTTGGATGAAGAGTGTGACCTTGCAGCAGCTTGTTTGGCAATATACCATCAAGATCTGCATCGTTATCATAGCCGCCGGGTTAAGACCCGAACCTTTCAAGAAGGTGACTTGGTGCTCCGGCTCATCCAGGATCAGACATATATGCACAAATTATCCCCACCTTGGGAAGGACCCTTTGTGGTCAGCAAAAACTTGAACAATGGATTGTACTACCTCATTGATGTTCAAGACCACAAGGACTCATGCACATCAGAGGAGGAGACCCGCCGGCCTTGGAACATTGCTCATCTTCGGCCTTATTACACCTGAGCCATTGGCTGTTGTGTTGTACATATTTTCATCCATGTGTATATTATGATCAAGTATAATAAAGCCAGCATCCCTGATAATTCAGGGCCTCTGTCATTTCATTTCTGAGTATCTGAGTCTTTATTATCAATTCATAATATCACTTGGGGGCTTCCTGCTCATTGAGCATAGCTATGACTACCCTCTTGATCCGGCTTGCACGCCTTGTTAAAAATTACTTGGGGGCTTCCTTCTCATTGAGCATAGCTATGACTACCCTGTTGATATGTCTTGTACGCCTTGTTACACATTCTTGGGGGTTTATTTCCCAAGTTAAAGGTTACCAAAGAGAACTTGTGGCAATCCACAGTTCAAACATAGGTATCCTGCCTTGACGGTTCAATATATGTCACTTGGGGGCTCCCTATTCAATGAACATAGCTTTTGTTAACCCTTTTTGATTGGCTAGTATGCCAGGCGTAAACCACCAAAATTCTGGTTTATCCTGCCTCGTTTGTCTGCCACTCCGCCCAGGTAATCCTGGAATGACCCGCCGTACTCATGACAGTCAATCTTATAAAAGACCCTGAACTTGTCTAAAGTTAAAGCGGTGGTTGGTCATGTGAGGCCCGACTTACAGGTTTGATTGATGGATTAACTCAGTAGCTGTGCATCCCATGAACAACACTTGATTTTGAGGCTTGGCATCCTATGAAAGCCTTCCTTTCTGTTTTGTCCTTTTCCGAACAGCTTTTTGAATTCATGTCTTTGTTCCATATTGATATATGGTTTAATAACAATTCAGGCCATGTAGCCTTGATCTTTATGACTCGTGTTTGAGCACAGTTATGGGTTTTTGCTAACCCACCCTAGTTTTGGACTTTAAGTCACCGGTATATTTGAACATATGTAAAGGTTCTGATAACCCAGCCTGGCTTTGGACTTTAAGTTGCCAGTATGCTTTGATTGTGCAATTGAAATTATCCTCACCGCATATGGTGGTGTAAGCCGGCAGTATGAACTACATTCACATGTATAGTTTTGCCTGTTATGTGAAAATGCGAAGCTTGATAACCTACCCTGGTTAGAGACTTTAAGTCACTAGAATATGCTAATTTGAATATTATGACCCACCCTGGTGTAAGTTGCCAGGGCACATATTGTTCACTTGTGTGCAAGTCACACAACAATACTTGTTATAACCCGTTTGATGGATAAATGTGATGAAGTACAACCTATGGATCTTCAAGCATGAAAACGGCAGTTTAACATATTCAAACGACAAAACATGCATGATGGCATGGCAGATCATTGTTTTTAACTAGCCTATTACAAGGCTATCATCAGGCCCAAGTGGTTTTTTAACAAAATATGGCACCATGGTTAGACAGTCGCCCTTCAAATCAATTATGCTCATGCCGAGTAGAAGATTCTGGGTTAGCATGCGCCGGTTCTTTGCCTCCATCTATTGTCTGGAAATCAGAAGTTTTCCAGTTGATGTTCGTTAAAGCTTGGAATTCGGCTTCATCATCTATGAGTTCAGACGGGTCAACTTTAGGGGCAAAGGTATGCTTACGTGTTGGCGGGGTAAGGTCGAAAGCTTCATAAGCCGGAGCTTTTACTCTTGAGTTGTCTTATAATCCGGCTGATATCGAGCAAGGTTAGTCTCTTCGGCCAGTTTGCTAGCTAATGGACGCACCTCCCTCAAGCATATAACGTAGTCCTCTGTGGTAAAAGGAGACCTGTCCTCTTTATAGCTCGGGTAGCTAGTGGCCAGCTTTGCCTGGTCTACCTCTGCTTGTTACGCTTTCGCACGGCTCAAGGTAGTAATGGCGCCGGCTCTGGCGGACGGCCACTTAATTTCTGCAATCCTTTGCGGCAAGACAGACAATTGGTTCAGTACATCTTTGAGAAGTGAAGGTGGCTCTTTGTTGTGAGTAATCGTAGCTATCATGCACTGGGTGCCTACATATAACTACTCCACTAAGGTATAAGCCGCCTTCAGCTTCACAAGCATATCTTGCCTAAGATTGGCGCTTCTGGGACCTGTAAAGTAAAGCATAGTCGCCAGGCGAGTTCAGAATTGTGCGCTGGAATTGATTGAGATACTTAAAATTGCTTACCAAAGATGGTAGTGGTCATCTGTGAAATATGATTCTTTAAGCCGGACAGTTCTGCGGTAACCTCTTTTAAAGAAGCTTCAGCAGGCTCCGCTCTTTGCACTAAGGCAGCTTTTTCTTCGTCCCAAGCGTTTCTATCTGCAGCAAACCCGGGTTTTAGTTTCTCTGATTCATCCAGGCTAAATTTGGATTTGGCTTCAGCCTTCCGGGTCTCTGATTCTTGATGTTTAAGCCTCTTCTTCAAATCAGCCAGCTAAGATTCAGCTTCAGTGGAGGCTTCCTGTGCAGGCAAAGTTAAAGTGATCATAAGCAGACATGTTAATACGCACAAGTCCCAAGCCCTTTGCAAACAATAGCACTTCGCACTTGGGGGCTAATGTGTGTAGAAGTTCTTCTTTGTTTATGTATTTTATGAACCGTTCAGCTTTGTCAGGCTAAACCAGCCCATGAGGGCTAGGACCTGGAAGTTTTCTATTTTATTAATGAGAATGAACTGGCTCAACTTTGTCAAGATAAGCCGATTCATGGGGGCTACGGCTTGAAGCTATTTAGTTTATACTAATTGAAGTCTTCACCATACTCTGTTAAATCTTTCCTATGGCTAAGAATTGGGGGCTGGAGGATTATATTAACAAAGGAAGTAGAAGTTTGTACCTCATACTTTTGGTGCATCTTTTTGACGATGCCCACGTCAAGTTCGCGGCCAGCATGAACTTGGCTAAGATAGCTAGAGAGGAGTTCACCGATGCCCAGCTGAGAGTAATTGGACAGATCAAATTTAACCTTTCGCCTTTCGGCAAGTTCTTCCTTGGCAGTGTGCTTGCCCAAGACCGTGGGATTCCCCGGCTCTGTATAACTGATGTGAGTGATAAGACCATCTTCAGCCTCTTCAACAGGCTTGGCAGGGCTCGACGGTTTAGCTTCTGATGAGTCAATGATCATAGGGTCCACAAGGGTCTCTGGCATTTCTGGTGGCACCTCATCAACTATGTTTTTAGCATTTTGAATTCAAGCTTCAGACTCTGGCGGTTGTTTCTCAAGCTCATGTGTCTTGGGGTCTTCAACCGACTGGATTGTCCTGGCTTTCTTGCTTGGTTTAGCTTTACCACTGAAGAAATAGAAAGTTCAGTATGAGTACTTACAAAGTTAAAAACAATGATGGCTAAAATTATTACCGAAGGGCAGTCTTGAAATCCAACAGCTGAGTTCCATTTGAGTCACCAGAAGAGGAGTTTGAAGTTCCCTGGTAGTTTGAGTCGGAAGGATTAAGTGGATGGCGAATAAGACCTGCCTTGGGATAAAAAGAGTTTGAATTTTGAGGCACCTCTTTCCGGCGCTTGCAAACTGGTGTATTGGGTAAGCTGGAGGATAACTCTCCGCCCCCACTGTTCCAGGTCTGGTGCCGGGTCTCATGCTACTGTTGCTTCAAAATAAAGTTTGGATCCAAGTAAGCTAAAGGGTGCGAAAATCTTACTTTCTGGGTCACACATTGCATTTTCTGTCTTGGCAAAGGCTCTGAGTCGGAGGGGATAATAGTTACCTCGTCATCATCCGCCTGGCTGGCCTTCGTATCATCCTGAGAGAGGTCAGCATCAATAAGATGCATAAAAAATGAGCCGAGGGAGTCAAGTTCTACCTCTAACTCATCATCCAGATCAAAGAGTTCTGAGATATTGGTTTTCTCCTTATTCTTTTTGGAGGCCTTGCTTTTGGCCCTGGGCTTTTTAGACGCCTTCTCCTTTTCCTGATATTTCTTCTTTAGAAGGCAGAGTCGGCCTGCGCAAATCAAAGTGAAAATAAGGGATATGCAGTTTGTATAAATAGAAAAGTAAAGTGTGCATTGATCACTTACAGGTGGAGGCGGGTTAGAAATGGTTCGACCCCATTTTGCTGCAGCTATCTAAGGATTCTTCAAGCAGACTTTTTGTCATATCATTGATGCCCTTGTTATCCAAACGCACTGAGCTATGGCGTAATGGATCCTTGGTGTCACCGGTTTATGTGCACATTAAGTCGGGCCGGCGGCTCAGGGGTATAATCCTCCACAAGACCCAGCAACGGACTAGGTCGATGTCGGTCAGCCCATTGGCAAGCAAATCCCTTACTTTGGAAAAGGTGGCTCTGTACTTGGCCTGCTCAGCGGTCATGAGCCGGCCTGGAAGGGGATGTCTTGGGCTAAGCCGGTCCTCGCGGAAACCCGGTAGAGGGTTCTCATCAGATGGAGAAGTGTCTTTGTCGGATTTAGGGATCCGGCAACCCTTGAGAGGTTCGAACTCTGGGGTGTGTGCGGAGATCTCAACCTGCCTAGCCTGCCTACTCGCGATCCTCCCTAGCCTAGCGCGTCAAGCTCAAGGAGACACAAAGACATAGAGATTTATACTGGTTCGGGCCACCGTTGTGGTGTAATACCCTAATCCAGTGTGATGTGGTGGATTACCTCGAGGGGCTATGGATGAACTAGTACAAAGGATGAATAAGCCTCAGGAGTGAGGTGTTCTTGAGCTGGTGTGGTGCTCTCCTTGTTCTAATTTCGGTCCTCCTCTATGGTGGTGGCTAAGTCCTATATATAGTGGCCTTGGTCCTCTTCCCGAATATGAGAGGAAGGATTCCTACAATGAGGATTTGAAAGGGGACAAGTAGTACAGTCTATCCTGACAAAAGTAGTCTTCGCCTGTGAAAAGCCTCTGGTCGTGACGCTGCGGTGGGCTCGGTGATGACCTCCGTCTTGCCGTCCTGGCGGTCTTGGTCTCATTGCACCAGAATGGCAGCCTTTGGCTGATTCCTCGGGACTCCGCGTCTGTGGCTTGCCTCCCTTGCACCAAAGAGGAAACCTGCGCTCTGCACCCGCCTGGCGCCTGCCTGGCCTTGGTCGTCATGGCTCACATCAGCTGAGCCTCATGAGGTAGCTGCATAGAACTCTCTGCCCCTTAGGAGCCCTCCTGAAGAGGCCAACTCCTTCGGGGGTCTCAGCGTCGTCCTCCTCGCGAGGCTTGGCCCCTCGCGAGGGTCTCATGGTGTTGGTGTTGAAGCTGGGCCGTACCAGGCCGTTGATGGAGCCACGTGACGGGCCGCAGGCAGGTAGGATTGGGTACCCCCAAATCCAGGACGCCGACAGTAGCCCCCGGGCCCAAGGCGCGCTCGGACTTGGCTTCTAGGCGAAGCCAAAAGGCAAGGGCGGAGTGCCGTGGGCCCCATCAGCCTGCGGTCCCGAAGACACGTGGCGGTTGATGGGACGTGGGCGTCTCCACTTCCCCATGCCGCCTTGATTCCGGTAGACCTAGCAGCCGCCCGTTCTCAACGCAACTCGCCCTTCACAGAGTACTCTGCTTGGCTATTGTTTCCCCCTTCCCAATCTTGCCGCCGCGTTCATAGATCTGGTGCCGGCGCCTCGCCCTCTCTTGGTGTTCGCCGTGGCCCCCAAGCCAAGGAAGAAGAAGGGGCAGTCGCGTGCACCGGCCGGTCCTCCGCCGGCCCTGGAGGCGGCCCTTGAGTAGTTGACGGTGATCAATAAGGAGGGGTTGGACAAGGTTCGCCATGCACTCGCCGCCGATTCCAATGAGGGGAAGGCAACGTGAAAGTGCTAGTATCGACTAGAGGGGGTGAATAGGCGATTTTTATGAAAGTCTTCAAAACTTGGAAGTTTCGAAGACAACCAATAGAAATGACCTAGTTGATATGCAGCGGAAGATAAACTACCATAAGCAAGCCATAGTCAAGTATGCAATGATGTGAAAGTACAGGACTAATAGCAGCTAAGTAGTAAGGATCAGGATGGAAGATAGTATGAAGCCAATCAACAGTAGTAGTCAAGCAATGAAGTCAAACAGGTATGGCAGACAGGCAATGACTTCACGAAGACAAACTTAAGTAAAGGATGGAAAGGATAGAACCAGTTGCTTGTTGAAGACCACGAGTTTGTTGGACCAGTTCGATTCTTTGTGACAACTATCGTCCAGTTAGGGAGGCTGAGATTTAACTTTCGAAGACCGTGTCTTCACCTTATTCCCCTTGAGCTAAGGACATCCGGTCCTCGCCCAATCACTCTGGTAAGTCTTCAAGGTAGACTTCCAAACCTTCCACAGACTTCGTTCACCGGCAATCCACAATGACTCTTGGATGCTCGAGCGCGACGCCTAACAATTTGGAGGATTCACAGTCCTAAAGTGTAATAAGTCTTGGTCACATGCGAGTAAAGACTTGATGATGCCTAACACTCTTTGGCTCTGGGTGTTTGGGCTTTGTCCTCGCAAGGATTTCTCTCTCTCAAATGCTTCGAGGTGGGTTGCTCTCAAACGACAAAAGCCGTGCACAAACTCTGAGCAGCCACCAATTTATGGTGTAGGGGGTGGGCTATTTATAGCCACAAGGCAACCCGACCTGATTTGTCCAAAATGACCCTGGGTCATTAAGGAACTGACACGTGTTCCAATGGTCAGATTTCAAACACACACGACAACTTTACTTGTGCTACAAGCAAAGATGACTCATCCAGCTCTGGATAAGATTTGCTCTCATTGTCTTCGCTCGAAGACATAGGATTTGGGTTGAGCATCACTTCAGTCACTCTGACTTAGTTCACTTGGACCCCACTTAACGAGACAGATGGTTCCTATGACTCAACAAAGAAGAAAAGGAAACAACGAAACCACACGGTCAAGGCTCCATAGTCTTCACGTAATGTCTTTTCATGTCATAGTCTTCAATATGAATATCTTCTCATACCACCATTGCCTTCAATGTCTTCATACATTTTAGGGTCATCTCGGTAGGTAAACCGAATCAATGAGGGACACTACTGCGTTATCTGCAATTCTCACAAACGCATTAGTCCCTCAACCAACTTTGTCGTCAATACTCCAAAACCAACTAGGGGTGGCACTAGATGCACTTACAATCTCCCCCTTTTTGGTGATTGATGACAAACTGGTTGAAGTTTTCAACGGGGATAAAGTATGTGAAATTGTAAAGGATAGGGTATTGTCTTCATAAGTAGCAAGGGCTCCCCCTGAAGATATGCATATAATTAATTTGCTTTTGGAATGCAAATGCACATGGCAGGTTGTACTTGTGGAGATCCTCTTCAACTTATGAAGATAATTCATCATGCATGAAATGATATAGCAAGTAGAATGACATGCATAATGAAAAATGGACGTCTGCAGAATGATCTAAGTGCGGAAGTTATCATCGCACATGCGGAATTTATCATCGCATCACAGTAAAGCAAATAAGTAGCAGACGACCATCAAGTTTAAGTGTTACAACTCAAAGAACCAAATGTTTCAAACGCAAGAGTTGTAAGCATGCGGCAAAAATATAATGCAACTGCCCATATGAACCCGCTTGAAGACTATCAACTCATATGCTTCTCCCCCTTTTGTCAGTAAGGACCAAAAAGGTTTGAAGACATAGAGCATCTACTCGTCCTCATGAGTAGGTGAAGTAGTAGGGTTGTCGATGTGGTTGGCGGTGCAGACGAACTTGGTGCAGTGTCTATGCGTGTAGTAGTAGGAGGTGGTGAAGTAGCATCATCTTCATCATCGATCACTCTGGCATTGACAATTGCCGTAGAGGAAGAATATTCAGAATCTTCAAGAGATGGAGTTCGACGTAGGACAGCAGTCCGTGGAGGAGTGGAGTCAAACTGGAATCTTTCATTGAAGCCATCGTCTTGAAGATCTGCTTCAGCACTAAGCAAGGTCAAACTCTTCCATGATCGCCGGCAAGTCTCATGAGCAACAAAGGCATTCTTGGTGGCAAGGTTGCGAATGCGATTGACATCCACCAAGAGGCTTTGCATCTGTCTCTTGAGCCAAAAGTGATGCTTATCCTGTTTCTGATGAAGGGCCATAAGAAGTTCTCGGTCATTGAGAACGCGAGAACGCTTCCGAGGCCTTTGGGCAATAGTGCTTTCAGTGGCTTCAGTAGGTGCGTGATGAGGCAGACGAGTGTTTCCAGCCAATGGATAGATTCGTGTTGCTGCTTGAACACCTTCAATGGGTTGAGTGAAGCTTTGGTGCTCGGCATTCTGAAGACAACGAGGCTTCTTCGCAGGGTCAGAGTATATGGCTTCAACTGACATATCAACCTCTGGCAAAAAGATCAGATGGTTGCGAGTAGAGGGGTGATAGTTGACAGATGAGTGTCTCTTGATGAGGCGCATGACCCATGGAGCATAAAACTTCAGAACAAATAGATCAGATCCAGAAGCAGCAAGTTGCCTGATGAAGAATTCCTAAGTATTGAAGCTGATGCCATTGAGAATGTAAAAGACCAAAGTCTTCATAGCTCCTTCAAGCTTGGTCGCTGATGAATGTCCCTTGATAGGCCATAGAGTTCGCCTGATGATATGATATATGGTGCGAGGCAGATACTCAAGGTCTTCAACAAAGAACTCTGTTGGATATTCAGCGTCAGATGGCAAAGGCTTCATCATGCTCAACATCTGGCTCATATTGGGTTCTAGCTTATGGAAGATGCTCTCCAATGCATTGCGGTGTAGCTGACAATCAGGTTCATATAACTCTCCAGGAGTGGCTAGCCCTGTAAGATCGATGATATCCATAGCTTTGGCTTCATGATGAACATTTCCAGTCATCCACTCGAGAACCCATGTATTGATATCTCTGTAGTAGCCGCGAATGTGTAGAGTAGCATAGAATTGAAGCAATAGCTCTTCATTCCAGTGTTCGTTATGCATCACAAAGTGGAAGCGAGACCAGCATCAAAGCAATCCAGTGCTTCTTCTAAGCACGGCAGTCCAACAATAGCCCGATGTCAAAGGCGCATATGAGGAAAATCGCCCTTGATCATAGAGAACGCAGGAGTAATAGCTTCTCTGCTGATAGCTCCAGAACCGATCTGATGATATCCTTGGCTTGGAGTAGGGGTTCTTGGCGATGTCAAAGAAGGTATTGTGGCTCTTGAAGCCATTGGCATTGAAGGACCCTGGTGAGTTGGCAGTACCTAGAAACCTTGGCAGTCTTGGCTTTGGCTTCTGGACCTGAGGCCTGTGCTCAACATGATAATCAAATTGAGGTCCAGAGGCAGTAGGCGGAGATACCAGAATGGGCCATCGGACAGTGGTTAGCTGACCATGACTGAATGCTTGCTCAATTGTATGGGGCCTTGGTGGCGGAGCAGAGCAGCGAGGCAGCGGTGAGGCTTGAGTCGCACAACAGTGCCAGGAGCGATTGTTTCATTAGCTTCAGGTGCAGTGGCCTCATTGGCTTCAGGCATAGTGGCCTCATTGGTTTTAGGCACACTAGTTGGTGCAGGCTCCACGTTAGCGTCAGCCATGACTACGTCATTGGCTTCATTGGCGTTGGTGGTGGTAGCCTCAACATTTTCAACCTCCTCTTGATGAACAGGAGGGTCAGGCACGGGCACGTTCTCATCAGGAACAACTTCTTCATTAACGGGGGGAGTAGGGACACGTACGTCTTCTTGATTGTCATCGGCTGATGCAGCCAGAATGTCTTCAGCAGCTTGGGCTTGGACTCGGAGACATTCACGGTTGGGTGGGTTGAGAAAAGACTTGACGAGCAACGGTGGGCGTTGCACTTCTCATACGGAACACTCAGCGAGAGGACTTGAGGCCTTTGTCCTTTGCGAAGCCTGCGAAATGCCGGTAACGCCTTCGGAGATGGAGTTGGCTGGGCCTCAAAGTCTTCATCTTCTTCTTGCACGGGAGGTGTAGCTTGTTGTTGTTGTTGGGGAGTACTAGGGGAGTCTTGTTGCTATGGGTGATCAGCCCACGATGCATCCTGAGCAATTGGCGTCAGAGGACGACCAATGCTGATGAGTTAACTGTTTGTAAGAACAGGCGATGATACCACGTCATGTTCGATCTGAGAAAGAACTTCATCATCTTCAACATTGTCATCATGACCAATGTCTTGGCAGAGTGGGTTCATTGCTGGAATATCTTCAGCTTCATGAGCCTCTGTGGGAGCAGGCTCATGAACTATCATCCTTCTTTCTTGATGTTCTGATGCAGGGCGAACCACAGAAATGGGTTCAACAACTAAGGGCTCTGTGGGAGCAGCCCTAGTCTTCTTGGTCTTGCACTTCTTCTTGGAGGGAGCGGCATCAGAGGCTTCAGTATTCTTCCTCTTCCTGGCTTCAGCCTCGGCAGCCCCTGTCTTCTTCTGTTCTGAAGCGGTTGTGGCGACCTTTGGCTTCGAGCCAGTCATGCTGCTTGGGAAGATAATGCGAGGGGTTTCTTGGCTTGAAGGTGCAGGCTGATCAGCAGGAAGCTTCTTCTTTTTCTTTACAGCCATCCTGGGGTCAATGCCAGGACGGCCAAGTGACTTGTGCTTCTCAGCATCATTGTAGGCAAGCACACACTTATCAGCCAAACTCTTCATGCGCTCTCGAGAGCCCTGAGCTTCTTGGCGCTTCTTGAGAAAAGCTTCTTTAAGCTCATGCAGCATGACCTTGAAATTTATGACGTCTTGAACACTTAGCTTGGCCACATGCTTCTTGAATTGAGCCTTCTCAAAATCAATCTTGTTCTTCAGCTCAACGATGCACTGAGCGAGAGCTAGCTCAGAAGCAATGGCGCCATTGAAGGCGACACTAAGGCCAATGGGAAGCTGCAAATCTTCAAAGCTGAGATTGGGGGTGTCGAACCACTCATAAATGAAGTTGTGGATGATTGCCACATCAAAGAGAGGCAAGTTGTTGAAGATTTCTGCTTCTTCCTTGCTCTTTATCAGTTGCTCAAGGGCAGCATCTGCAAGATCTTCATCACTTGACAGATCAATGGGTTCTTCACGCAGAATGGCGGCAGGAGTCAAGGCTTGATCAGTATGCCTGACAAGTTGCTTTTTCTTCTCCGTTCTCTTGGAATCTGAGATTGATCTTCGATCGCACACTAGCCGGGGAGGTGCGATGGCGATTAACCGCACGTGAAGTTTTTGAGGCGGCTGATCTTGAAGCCTTTGGCTTCATTAAACATGCCGGAGGAGGAGCTGGGGCTTCATCAGAGTCAGCATCATTGGCAGAATGATCAACTCTGGCTCCCTGGACCAAGATGTAGGTGATGAGGCCGTCAAGGTTGGAGAAGGGGCCGATGACATTGGGTTCTGCATCACGGGAACCGTCAGCACGAGGAGCAGAGGGACCAGGGTTGAAGTCCAATCCCAATGACTTCTTGTTCTTCTTGGCCGAAGCCTAAGCGAATTGAAGGTTGCGCTTGAAGAGAGTGTCGTCACTACACCAGAGTAATGAAGTGGGATCGGCGTTCTCAGGCTGAGGTCCACGGACCATGCAAGGATAGAAGCCTTGCGCAATAGCTTCAGCTCTGTTCTTGGGTTGAAGTCCTCGATAGAGAATATGTCAGGACCCCGACTCAATGCCACATCGATCTAGCATGTAATACCTCATATCACTTTGCGGCCTCACGCACGGTATCCCCACGGGTGTTGCTTTACCTTTGCCCGGGACCGTTTGCGCCTCTTGGTACACGTATATGATAGTGTCGCTAGCATCCATATGATAAGGAGCCCGGGCTGACATGGCTAGTCGTAAACCCAAAGTGGCACAAACTTACAGGGACAGGCATCCATGACCCGACATCGAGCGTGTCGGTCATGTTGAGTGAATCCAGTGTAGCACTAGGCTAGCGAGGACTCGGTGAACCGGGCTGTAGCGGCTAACAGGACTCAAAGTATTCATCGCGTGACATTTCCCGAAGGAACAGACACGAGAGCGAAGAAGGACACATGCCGGCCAGCCTAAGTGTTCGGAGCGGTAGCAAGCTACCATGGCTCGATGGAAGCACTAGGAGACATTTCCGTAAGAGAGGCTACTAAGGATAAACAACTAGATAGTCGAGATCCACACATACCAAGCATTTCAATAACATACACACAATATGCTCGATATGTGCAAATATAACATGGCATCACAACATGACTCTACAACTCAAGTATTTTATTCAATAGGCTCCGAGGGGCGAGATATTACAAACATGGGTCTCATGACCCAACATTGAAACCCACAAATCAAAGCACAAGCGGAAGCTTAACATGTGCGAGTCTGAGACAACTATAAATGACAAAGGTGAGAAGATGACTATCCACTAGATCCTGCCGAGGGCACAAGATCGTAGCTGAGGTAACAAGCTAAACGTCGAAGTCCAAGCGGAACTACTAGCGAGACTGAAGTCTCTCTGCAAAGACATAAATTAAGCAACATGAGTACAAATGTACCCAGCAAGACTTACATCAGAACTACCTACATATGCATCATTATCAACAAAGGGATGGTGGGGTTTAAGCTGCAACAAGCCAGCTTTGACTCGGTGGCTATCTGAACTACATTGCAAGTAACTCTTTTGAGGTGGCGCTACGAGTCCACATATTCACCATATCAATACACCACTATGGATCCGCTCCGTCTCCCTACTAGAACGGCATCCATAGCACTCACGCTATCTTGCGTATTTTAGAGTATCCACTTTCACTTGTCTATGAACTGTATAGGCAACAGAAGTCCTTAACGCGGACACGGCTATTGAATAGATAATGTTAACCTGCAGGGTGTACTTCTTCACACTGCGCTCGCCACTTACCGCCATGTACACCTCGTGTATCTCGGCAACCTTCAAGTGGAAGCTTTGGCGAGGAGTCGGCGCGACCGACTAACCACACAAGTCTCTCGTCCGGGTTTATCGCCTATTCGGGTTCCATCCGCAAGGAGATCCGGCGGGGTGTCGCCACGGCCCCAAGCGATGTGAGCAGGGTTCCCAAGCCCACCTTTCGGTGCCACTTGGTACCGTGCCACTTGTGCCTAGTCTGTCCCAAGCCCACATGCGGGTGCCACTTGGTAGACTACTAACACTACCTACAAACACGAAACTAGTTGTAACTCACCGGCCGGAGATCAGTTGATTAATAAGTCGAGAGGGCGAGTTACGGTAACCCAATGTGTGGTAGTAGTTGTTCATGGATCACAAACACGAACTCAGTTCACGAGGGCGGCTTCAATGAGACAACCCACCATGTACTCCTACATGGCCTCTCACCGCTACCTTTACCAAATCGTGTTCACACACTTAGCTCTCAACAAGTGGGACATGTTCACACACCTCCAATTCATCCCGATGAATCGGACCGACACAACTCTAAGCAATAGCAGGCATGACAAACAAACATGAATGAGTAGGCACATCAGGGCTCAAACAACTCCTACTCATGCTAGTGGGTTTCATCTATTCTTGTGGCAATGACAGTCATGCGAGAGGATAAAGGGTTCAACTACGCAGCAAGTAACAGTTGTATCGTTGTTGTCCTAATGCAGATAAAATAGAGCGGGGAGCGAAAGTGGGATTGTCGGAATGAACAAGGGGTTTTGCTTGCACAGCACTTCGAAGATAGTATAGTTCTTCATCGGTGTCATCGAACTCATCGTCGAAACCACGTCTATCGGGAGGGGACAAACACCGGCAAACAAGGAAGAACACAATCAATGCAATGCACAATATGATGCATGATCATTACATGGCAATATGTTGTTGATTGGGCTAATGCAACTAGCAACAGATTAAATGAAGTTGGTTTGAATACAAGATTCAAATTCAAACTCCATATGTGATTATTCAAATGCCATTTAATTGATTTGACCTAAACAGTGAGAAAAGATTGTTCTAACATGCATGAAAATGGTACAAATGGATAGATTGGATTTTTCTGATCATTTTTCATATATAATTTATTTCATTTGGAGTTACGGTTGAATTCCTATGATTTTTAGAAGTTTTGGACAATTTATGGAAATAAATAAATCAAATAGATTTATTTAAAATCCAGAAAAGCATTACTGCGTCAGCCTGACGTCA
This sequence comes from Aegilops speltoides, assembly GCA_021437245.1. Lineage (NCBI taxonomy): Eukaryota > Viridiplantae > Streptophyta > Magnoliopsida > Poales > Poaceae > Aegilops > Aegilops speltoides. Next base: position 307,186,645 of record CM038143.1, read on the forward strand.
GGGTGACGTCAGCAGAGTCAACAGGGCTGCCCCGGGTCAAACCTGACCAGGGGGTCCCACTGGTCAGTGTCACGGTGCTGGTTAGGTCGCTGACGTGTGGGCCCAGTCAACGGCCACATCAGCGGGTCAACACAGGCATGTGGGTCCCACTGGGTTTTAAACTAACCTAAACAGAAACAAAACTGGGATTAATTAGGGCGCGGGGCCCATGCGTCAGTGGCCTAGGGGGTTGGTTAGCGGTGTGATTAGGCCCTAATCACGACCACGTCAGCGGTTAACCGCCGGTGACACACAGACGCGGCGACGTCGCTCGTCCCGACGACTCCGGCGACGAGAGGAGGTAGGGTTGGGCTCTAAGGCTGCAGCGCGACGAGGCGCATCGGGTGGTGGCTGCGGGGCTGCCGGAGATGGCCTGAGGCGGCGGCGGCGTCAAGCGGAGCGCGCCGAGCACGGCTCGACCGTTACTGCCTTCTGGCGTCAGCGAAACGAGCAGTGCGGCGGGCAAAACACAACGAGGTTAGGGGTGTCGGCGGAGCTCACGGTGAGGTCGGCGGGCGCGAGAGCGAGTCGGGATGCGTTAGTGCGGCCGGAACGGCGGCGGCGATCTCGGCGGCGGAGGTGAAGAGCGGCGATGGTGGAGGTGATCTGAGCTTCGGCTTGCGTGGATTGGCGAAAGGGCGGGGGCATTACGGCGGTTCTTGGAAGCAACTTCTGGCGAGGTTGGCGGTGGACGCAGCAGCAGCGGTGGGCGGCAGCAGCTCCGCTTCGAAGCGAGGGAACGAAGGAGGGTGGGAGAGCGAGAGCGAGGGAAAGTGAGGGGATCGTTAGGCGTCTCCGTGGCGTGAGGGGGAGGCAGGAGGTGGCAAGCGAGGAGGTGGCGCGTTCGTCATGCACGCGACTGCTTCAACTTCCGCGAAGGTTGAAGAAGAGCATTTGGCTGGCTGGCTGGGCCAGCCAACTGGGCCGCCAGTGGCCTAGCCGGTGGGCTGCCAGTGCAGTAATGGTGGGCGAGTTAGTTTCCTTCCTCTTTTTTCACATTTACATTTTACATTTTCTATTTATTCTGTTTTGTTTTGATTTAGTAAAATACTAAACCATTTTATAAAATCACGAAATAATTAGGGGTGTTATCGAATTATTCGGTGACCCATAACAATTTCCAACATTTTTGGAGCACCTAAAATATATATAGCATTTAAATAGCTCCAATTCAGATATGTTTGAATTAATTCAAAGCCCAAATATGTCCTGCAAAAATGTGAACCATTTTTGGTAGATGCTTCCACCTTCATCCAGAAATGATGAACATTTTTAAAGGGCATTTTGAAATCATTGAAAAATATTTTGGTTGAACCTATTTGAATTCCTTTTGATGCTAGGGTTTGAACATCCCCATTTCAAATTTCCATGAAAGTTAAACATGATGCAAACACTAGGCAGCACTAGAAGCTAGGGATGTGACAACTCGCCCCCACTAAACAAGAATCTCGTCCCGAGATTCAAGCGTAGGGTAAGATGAAGGGGGACGCAACTAACACAATCTTCACGATCCAGGTTGCACTTCATAAGAACGTTGAATCGATCACCATCTTTGTCTTGATGTGTTGCTCTCAGAATTCCAACCCACATGACAATGAGAGGAAAGGAAAAAACTCTAGCAGGGTCGATCTTCTTGGAGAACGAATCAACTCAGGATCAACTCTCGGAGGGAGACATGGAAACATCTCTGGAGCTGAGAGGCAACATGCATCGGGAAGGACGGAGGAAACAGTTTGACAAGGGTTTTCAACTAGCGACGACAAATTGCCATGATCCCATAACGGGACATCTTAGAGGAGGTGACTCATAGAATATATCCCCCTTAAGTGGCAAAAGAATTACCTTTGATTCAGAGATCATTGAAACTCTTTATACCAGCCTAAGGCAAATCATAATTGATCATTTTAAAGAGTCTAAAAGAATGACATTCTCGGGCCAGAATGGATGATGTGGACTACCTTGTTGAAGACAATGCAACGTATGATCTTGCTTACCATCGGAGGTGGATGGAACCCATGGTAGAATGACGCAATGATGGTGCAAGTTGGGGACAAATGCAAACGTCGGGAATGTTCCAACCATCATATCTGCCTGAGATTCAGATCTGGTTGGTGTCAGAATATTCCAGACTCGTCAAGTCTAGAAAGAAAAATGAAGGTTTGCAACACAATCGACGGGATGACGTTGCGAGATTCTCGGGAAATGAACTACGATAGCAAGCTCAAAAACATGAGATGGTTCTGCTACAAACCTGTGAACACGTTGTCCAAGACAAGCATGACCACGTAGTAGTCTTATAATAAAACACTACCGAGTTCAGGTGGGGAACCATCGTCAATGATATCGGGGTCTCCACGCGTGGAAGTCCAAAGATTTCACCTTAGAACAGACTCCTTTATCTTGAACAAATCAATCAGTGGCTTAGTGTGCTAGGAAATACATGTGGAATGGAGGTAGCTAATCACACAAACCAAAGTATACTTCGCACTTGCATGACTGGTTTGGGACGATTCCAGAGGATGCAACATTGACTTTCTCGAATTCATGGTGGCAACTTGCATCAAATGCACATGAATTAGAGGAAGTCATTTTTTCATCCAAACATATGCTTCAGGAATGGGACATGAAGATAATGTTTACAAAAGTTTCCAAAACTAGCTTAATGTTCAACAAAATCATGGAGGAGATAAGGATGTTGTCAATGGGCTCAACAACAATTCATCCAGATTCCCATGGAGATGGAATTCCATAACTATGTGAACAAGGTGATAGTATTGGTCAGACCCAAAAGATATAATGATGTATGCCCGAGGAAACAACCACGAGTAAGGCAACATTACGAATATCGTTGGTTCTGGTTTGATTTGATGATAGCCCATATGCAAATCAAAGGCTGGGTAAAATGATAGGTCCATTAACTGACCATGAGGGTCAGTCGATGAAAATATCAACTTTCTTCAACACACATACAAGATATCCCTTAGAATGAACTAAGTCGGACAAGCTTTTATCTTCCAACTCTCCAAGTTGTTGTTTAGCTTAACCAACTAGCTCAGGGGTATCCAACACAGATTCTTGGAGAAGGCGGTGGTTACAAGGAACCAACTTGATCACGAACTCAACATAGCGGTCAGGTGACAACCTGGTGATACCTCCGAGAAGATATTCGGAAAATCACGAACCACCGATATGTTACTAAGCTCGAGAACAATCTTGCTTTTCAGGGCAAGACGATATGATCAACAGAGCAAGGGTTTGACAAAATCCTAACTCATTGATTGAAGAGTGCACCAGAAATAAGGACTAGGTAGCCAATCTATCTTAGAATGATGATTCAAGAACCAACACACTAAGAATGAAATTATTGTCCTTTAACTACCAAGCAACAAAGTTGCTAGGAGTATTGGTTTCACACATCACGGTTCACTTGTTGGCATTCCGGTTACAATAACACGGGAACCGAGAAATTATCAATGATGGCAAGAAGTATTACTGCGTCAAGAATTCATAAGAGGTGGTGCAATTCTCAGGACACTCTTGACATAAAGATGGTAACACTCAAAGGTAGAACAGAACAAAAGCTGGATTGGCATTTTGATCTGCGGAATACAACTACTTTGATCCAATCCTAGAAATGGATGAGATACTGGAGTTTGATTCTCCTGGTCATTCCAGAATAGAATGGCTTGACGGACCATAGGAGTAATAGGCATCGACGAATGAATGCCCGCATACTCTTGACTATCAATTGATAGACGAAGTCAGAAGACAACTAAAGAGGGACAACCCAACAGAACATATATTTTTCTGAGTTGTGGATGCATGGACTAGCATGTCGAACGAGTTCAACATATTTCTTCCAAATAACCCATCCAGAAAGGTTGAACTGGCAGAGACACAATATAGAATGGAGAACTCATCAAGAGCACTCTTGTTGTGATCTTTTGGTTCCCGAACTTCTGCCATATTGGTTCATGGTATTGGAAGAAGGATATACCATGAATCTCGAGGACTATCGCAAAGGTTACTAATATCCTAAAGGAACTAGCAAACACCAACATCATGAAGTAAGTAGGTGAATCTCGGGTTCAAAACCCAGAAGTGGAATACCTACATACTAAGTGGCATCACGGGATGCTTTCGAGACTGATGGCCAGAATCATCACACTGGGAACACAAAGCATGGCTAAATTACTAGGTGATAGTCTAGACATCTAGGGTCATAATAATAGCTCCAACATATACGTCGAGGCAATAGAGTACCTCAACTCACCGTTTAGTGTGGTTAATCTGGCACAAAGTAACTTTGAAACGGTAGGAAGTGATTTGCAAATGCATCAAATTATTTAGAAACCTGGGATGACTCGAACAGCATAACGACTGTAAATGCTCAAAAAGATTGGAGACATGCTACAAAAATGGTGGCATAGCCACTCGATCATCACAATATCAAGGTTCCGAGATCAACTATGAACACACGGAGGTAGTAAAAATTGAACTGAGGCTTGGATCCAACAATCCTATAAGTCTACGGATTAGTAACACGTGATCCTGATAGAAAAAGGAGAGAGCCTAGTTCCTTAACCCCGTAGGAAAAATAAGATGACTCAGATCAGAAGGGCATAAGGTATAAGGAGTAAAATGAGCCTTACGTTCCATCCCACAATCAGTTCCCTTATATAACTAAAGAATTTCTAGACTCGACTTCGACCAGTTTGGCTTGGTAATCCTACAGGCAGTCAAGCTCTGATACCAAAGCTGTCAGGACCCCGACTCAATGCCACATCGATCTAGCATGTAACACCTCATATCACTTTGCGGCCTCACGCATGGTATCCCCACGGGTGTCGCTTTACCTTTGCCCGGGACCGTTTGCGCCTTTTGGTACACGTATATGATAGTGTCGCTAGCATCCATATGATAAGGAGCCGGCTGACATGGCTAGTCGTAAACCCAAAGTGGCACAAACTTACGAGGACGAGCATCCATGACCCGGCATCGAGCGTGTTGGTCATCGGTGAGTGAATCGAGGCTGTAGCTTTGGGCTATACGACTCCGGTGAACCGGGCATGGCGGGCTAACGGGACTCGGTATTCATCGCGTGACATTTCCCGAAGGACAGACCGAGAGCGAAGAAGGACACATGCGGCCAAACTAAGTGTTAGGAGCGGTAGCAAGCTACCATGGCTCGATGGAAGCACTAGGAGACATTTCGGTAAGAGAGGCTACTAAGGATAAACAACTAGATACTCGGGTCCCACACATACCAAGCATTTCAATAACATACACACAATATGCTCGATATGTGCAAATACAACATGGCATCACAACATGACTCTACAACTCAAGTATTTTATTCAATAGGCTCGAGGGCGAGATATTACAAACATGGGTCTCATGACCCAACATTGAAACACACAAATCAAAGCACAAGCGGAAGCTTAACATGTCCGAGTACAGACAACTATAAATGAAAAAGGTGAGAAGCTGACTATCCACTAGATCGGCGAGGGCACAAGATCGTAGCTGAGGTAACAAGCTAAGCGTCAAAGTCCAAGCGGAACTACTATGAGCTGAAGTCTCTCTGCAAAAACATAAATTAAGCAACGTGAGTACAAATGTACCCAGCAAGAATTACATCAGAACTAGCTATATATGCATCATTATCAACAAAGGGATGGTGGGGTTTAACTGCAGCAAGCCAGCTTTTGACTCGGTGGCTATCCTAAACTACGACTGCAAGTAACTCTTTTGAGGTGGCGCACACGAGTCCACATATTCACCATATCAATACACCACTATGGATCCGCTCCGTCTCCCTACTAGAACGCCATCCATAGCACTCACGCTTATCTTGCGTATTTTAGAGTATCCACTTTCACTTGTCTATGAACTATCTGAGCAACCCATAAGTCCTTAACAGCGGACACGGCTATTGAATAGATAATGTTAACCTGCAGGGTGTACTTCTTCACACATGCTCCGCCACATACCGCCATGTACACCTCATGTATCTCGGCAACCTTCAAGTGGAAGCTTTGGCGAGGGAGTCGGCACGACACGACTAACCACACAAGTCTCTCGTCTAGGTTTATCGCCTATTCGGGTTCCATCCGCAAGGAGATCCGGCCGGGTGTCGCTCACGGCCCCAAGCGATGTGGCGGGGTTCCCAAGCCCACCTTTGGGTGCCACTTGGTACACCGTGCCCTTGTGCCTAATCTGTCCCAAGGCCACTGCAGGGTGCCACTTGGTAGACTACTAACACTACCTACAAACACGAAACTAGTTGCAACTCACGGACAGAGATCGAGGTTGATTTATAAGTCGAGAGGGGCGAGTTACGGAACCCAATGTGTGGTAGTAGCTGTTCATGGATCACAAACACGAACTCAGTTCTCGAGGGCGGCTTCAATGAGACAACCCACCATGTACTCCTACATGGCCTCTCACCCTACCTTTACCAAATCATGTTCACACACTTAGCTCTCAACAGTAGGACATGTTCACACACCTCCAATTCATCCCGATGAATCGGACTGACACAACTCTAAGCAATAGCGGGCATGACAAACAAACATGAATGAGTAGGCACATCAGGCTCAAACAACTCCTACTCATGCTAGTGGGTTCATCTATTTCTTGTGGGGATCCAACAATCCTATAAGTCTACGGATTAGTAACACGTGATCTCGATAGAAAAGGAGAGAGCCTAGTTCCTTAACCCGTAGGAAAAATAAGATGATTTCGGATCGAGAAGGGCATAAGGTATAAGGAGTAAAATGAGCCTTACGTTCCATCCCACAATCAGTTCCTTATATAACTAAAGAATTTCTAGACTCGACTTGACCAGTTTGGCTTGGTAATCCTCACAGCGGTCAAGCTCGATACCAAAGCTGTCGGGACCCGACTCAATGCCACATCGATCTAGCATGTAACACCTCATATCACTTTGCGGCCTCACGCATGGTATCCCCACGGTGTCGCTTTACCTTTGCCGGGACCGTTTAGCCTTTTGGTACACGATATGATAGTGTCGCTAGCATCCATATGATAAGGAGCCGGTGACATGGCTAGTCGTAAACCCAAAGTGGCACAAACTTACGAGGACGAGCATCCATGACCCAAAGATCGAGCGTGTTGGTCATCGTTGAGTGAATCGAGCTGTAGCACTGGCTAGCGACTCCGGTGAACCGGGCAGTGGCGGGCTAACGGGACTCGGTATTCATCGCGTGACATTTCCCGAAGGGACAGACTGAACGAAGAAGGACACATGCCGCCAAACTAAGTGTTAGGAGCAGTAGCAAGCTACCATGGCTCGATGGAAGCACTAGGAGACATTTCCCGGTAAGAGAGGCTACTAAGGATAAACAACTAGATACTCAGGTCCCACACATACCAAGCATTTCAATAACATACACACAATATGCTCGATATGTGCAAATACAACATGGCATCACAACATGACTCTACAACTCAAGTATTTTATTCAATAGGCTCCGAGGAGCGAGATATTACAAACATGGGTCTCATGACCCAACATTCAGAGCACACAAATCAAAGCACAAGCGGAAGCTTAACATGTCTGAGTACAGACAACTATAAATGAAAAAGGCTGAGAAGCCTGACTATCCACTAGATCCCGCTGAGGGCACAAGATCGTAGCTGAGGTAACAAGCTAAACGTCGAAGTCCAAGCGGAACTACTAGCGAGCCTGAAGTCTCTCTGCAAAAACATAAATTAAGCAACGTGAGTACAAATGTACCCAGCAAGAATTACATCAGAACTAGCTATATATGCATCATTATCAACAAAGGGATGGTGGGGTTTAACTGCAGCAAGCCAGCTTTTGACTCGGTGGCTATCCTAAACTACGACTGCAAGTAACTCTTTTGAGGTGGCGCACACGAGTCCACATATTCACCATATCAATACACCACTATGGATCCGCTCCCGTCTCCCTACTAGAACGCCATCCATAGCACTCACGCTTATCTTGCGTATTTTAGAGTATCCACTTTCACTTGTCTATGAACTGTACAGGCAACCCATAAGTCCTTAACCGCGGACACGGCTATTCGAATAGATAATGTTAACCCTGCAGGGGTGTACTTCTTCACACATGCTCCCGCCACATACCGCCATGTACACCTCATGTATCTCGGCAACCTTCAAGTGGAAGCCTGGCGAGGGAGTCGGCCGCGACCTGACTAACCACACAAGTCTCTCGTCTAGGTTTATCGCCTATTCGGGTTCCATCCGCAAGGAGATCCGGCCGGGGTGTCGCTCACGGCCCCAAACGATGTGAGCAGGGTTCCCAAGCCCACCTTTCGGGTGCCACTTGGTACACCGTGCCACTGTGCCTAGTCTGTCCCAAGGCCACCTGTACCGGGTGCCACTTGGTAGACTACTAACACTACCTACAAACACCAGAAACTAGTTGCAACTCCTGGACAGAGATCAGGTTGATTTATAAGTCGAGAGGGGCCGAGTTACGGAACCCAATGTGTGGTAGTAGCTGTTCATGGATCACAAACACAGAACTCAGTTTCACGAGGGCGGCTTCAATGAGACAACCCACCATGTACTCCTACATGGCCTCTCACCGCTACCTTTACCAAATCATGTTCACACACTTAGCTCTCAACAAGAGGACATGTTCACACACCTCCAATTCATCCCGATGAATCGGACTGACACAACTCTAAGCAATAGCAGGCATGACAAACAAACATGAATGAGTAGGCACATCGGGCTCAAACAACTCCTACTCATGCTAGTGGGTTCATCTATTTATTGTGGCAATGACAGTCATGCAGAGGATAAAGGGGTTCAACTACCGCAGCAAGTAATGTGATTGCATCGTTGTTGTCCTAATGCAGTAAAATAGAGCAGGAGCGAGAAAGTGGGATTGTATCGGAATGAACAAGGGGGTTTTGCTTGCCTGGCACTTCTGAAGATAGTCTAGTTCTTCATCGGTGTCATCGAACTCATCGTCGAAACCACGTCTATCGGGAGGGGACAAACACCGGCAAACAAGGAAGAACACAATCAATGCAATGCACAATATGATGCATGATCATGACATGGCAATATGTTGTTGATTGGGCTAATACAACTAGCAACAGATTAAATGAAGTTGGTTTGAATACAAGATTCAAATTCAAACTCCATATGTGATTATTCGAATGCCTTTTAATTGATTTGACCTAAACACTGAGAAAAGGTTGTTCGAACATGCATGAAAATGGTACAGATGGATAGATTGGATTTTTCTGATCATTTTTCATATATAATTTATTTCATTTGGAGTTACGGTTGAATTCCTATGATTTTTAGAAGTTTTGGACAATTTCTGGAAATAAATAAATCAAATAGATTTATTTAAAATCCAGAAAAGCATTACTGCGTCAGCCTGATGTCAGGGTGACGTCAGCAGTGTCAACAGGGCTGCCCCGGGTCAAACTGACCGGGGGTCCCCGGTCGATGTCACGGTCTTTGGTTAGGTCGCTGACGTGTGGGCCCAGTCAACGGCCACATCAGCGGGTCAACACAGGCATGTGGGTCCCGCTGGGTTTTAAACTAACCTAAACAGAAACAAAATTAGGATTAATTAGGGCGTGGGGCCCATGCGTCAGTGGCCCGGGGGTTGGTTAGCGGTGTGATTAGGCCCTAATCACGGCCACGTCAGCGGTTAACCGCCGGTGACACACAGACGCGGCGGCATCGCTCGTCCCGACGACTTCGGCGACGAGAGGAGGTGGGGTTTGGCTCTAAGGCTGCAGCGCGACGAGGCGCATCGGGTGGTGGCTGCGGGGCTGCCGGAGATGGACTGAGGCGGCAGCGGCGTCAAGCGGAGCGGCGCCGGAGCACGGCTCGACCGTTGCGACGCTACGGGCGTCGGCAGAACGACGGGTACGGCGGGCGAAACACAACGGGGTTAGGGGTAATCGATGGCGGAGCTCACAGTGAGGTCGACGGACGCGAGAGCGAGGTCGGGGATGCGTTGGTGCGACCGGAACAGCGACGGCGATCTCGAGCGGCCGGAGATGAATACGGCGATGGTGGAGGTGATGCATAGCTTCCCGACTTGCGTGGATCGGCAGGAAGGACGGGGGAATTACGGCGGTTCTTCTGGAAGCAACTATGAGGCGAGGGGTTGGCGGTGGACGCGGCAACAGTGGGCGGCGGCGACGGCTCCGCTCGGGCGCGAGCGAGGGAACAGAGGGAGGCGGAGAGCGAGAGTGAGGGAAAGTGAGGGATCGTTAGGCGTCTCCGTGGCGTGAGGGGAGGCGGGAGGTGGCAAGCGGGAGGTGGCTGCGTTCAAGTGCGTGCCACGCACTGCTTCTCCTTCCGCGAAGGTTGAAGAAGCAGCAGCGCTGGCTGGCTGGGCCACCAACTGAGCCACCAGTGGGCTGGCAGTGGGCTGCCAGTGCATGTAAGTGGGCCAGGTTAGTTTCCTTCCTCTCTTTTTTCACATTTCTATTTCTCTTTTCTATTTATTCTGTTTTGTTTTGATTTAGTAAAATACTAAACCATTTTATAAATTCCTGGAAATAATTAGGGGTGCTGTCTGAATTATTCCAGTGACCCATAACAATTTCCAACATTTTTGGAGCACCTAAAATACATATAGCATTTAAATAGCTCCAATTCAGATATGTTTGAATTAATTCAAAGCCCAAATATGTCCTGCAAAAATGTGAACCATTTTTGGTAGATGCTTCCACCTTGATCCATAAATGATGAACATTTTTAAAGGGCATTTTGAAATCATTGAAAAATATTTTGGTTGAACCTATTTGAATTCCTTTTGATGCTAGGGTTTGAACATCCCCATTTCAAATTTCCATGAAAGTTAAACATGATGCAAACACTAGGCAGCACTAGAAGCTAGGGATGTGACAGAATATCACCCCAAGGTCTCTTGATAGCATTCTTCTCTGCATATTCCTTGGTTACAAACTTGTACTTGAACCATTCTTCAGCCCAATAGCATCGAATCCATTGGATTCGTGTCTTGCGCTGATGATAATTCTCTTTGGGATCTGTCTTGTAGGGTTCTGCTAGGTCATCAGGCAGATCTTTGGATGTTCCTTCTCTGCGCTGTCTGCCACCCTTCCTTGCTGATTTTTCTGCAGCAATGAACTTCAAACTGAATGGCTTCAACACGTTCAAAGGCTTCAGAGACTTACGCTTGTTTGGTCAAGCGAAGGCGCTTCACGAGAATTGATATGATGTTGTAAGTATTCGCAAGCGAATGCAGACTATGAGAACCAAGGAATTCTCCCACGGACATGTACCTGTGACAGCATTAGAGATGCGAGGGAAGGGTAAGAGGTCATATGCATTCTCAGAAGATTTTGAAGATAAATCAGTGTGAAGACATTGACCTCATGATGCGAAGACATTCACTTATATAGGTGAGTTGGTTCCAGATTTGTACCAATCCTAGAATAAGTACAAGTGAGGAATCAAATTAGACAGGAAATTTAAGTGAATTGACTAAGCAGTATGAGATGCAGACAGAATAGATCTAACATTGAATAGGCAGAAACCACTTTTGGTAAACAGGATGAATCTTGAAGATCAAAAAGGTGGTAAAAATAGAGTTATAATTACCGCATGAAGAACTGCTAGATGGGATGAATAGGAGACCGAGCAGTTCAGCCCACCGTGCCCTAACTTGGCAACGGAGGACACCTACGTCGACGGCGGAGAGGACGATGTCCGCGGCCAGCGTGAGGATGGTGTTGGAGAAGTCGCGGCAGCTAAGCGCTTCGTCGCCGGCGTCGTCGAGAGCTAGCGGTGGCGCTAGGGTTTTGTCGGAGGTGGAGAGGTGGAAGAAGGATTTCTTTACCACAGGGGACAAGTATTTATAAGTAGGTGAGCGGCACAGCGCAATGACGCTGGTGCCCCTGGCGGTTCACATCTGAGGGGCATGTGGCAAGAATGCAACATACTCGAGTTGTCCCACGTTCCCACGCCCGCCAGCATGTCGGAGAGTTGTTCAAGCTTCTCGGATTTCAACAATAAAGATAAGTCATTTAAAACAGATTTAATGTTTGTCTCTTTGCCTTCTACTGACTAGGACGCAGAGAAGACATTCGACAGTTTCAATAGAATGCATATGATTTGGACAGATAGAGTTTGAGATAGAAAGCATAGAGAGGTTAGGGTCCGATCACAATCACTTAGTTCAAAAGATTCAACTTGAAGACATAGCTATAAGTGAATGCTGTAGAGGACAGAACACTAGTATATATATATATATCAGAAAGCAATCAAATCATCATAGTGCGGAAAATCATGAAGATAAATTGAAACTGAAGACAAACCAAATGCGAAGTCTTTGCAACAATAACGCCATGAGTGAAACACTTCAAACAGAGAAATTTGGTGGTGGTGTTACCCACCGTATAGGAAGTATTAGACCCGGACACGGCGCACAATTATCGTGGCGCTCCAAAGTCAAATTCCATGTTAATGTATTCACACTTAGAGTGTAAGTCTTCATTGATTGAAGATATACATTACTTTGTGTGTTGTACATCTAAGTCATCAACATGCATAAGTATTAGGATGTGTGCCTGATCACAGGACATTAGAGGATTCCAAGATATTTAGCTCACACCGTAACTTGCAAAACCTTTTCTCATCCAAGGGCTTTGTGAAGATATCGCGATTGCTCTTGTGTTGGCGTGAATGATATCAATATCTTTCTTCATGACATGATCTCGAGAAAGTGATGACAAATTTCAATGGGCTTTGTCTTTGAGTCTTTGAATCGATTGTTGGCTATCTTGATGGCACTTTCGTTGTCGCAGAAGAGAGGTACTTGCTCGAGTTGATGCCATAGTCCTTGAGAGTTTGCTTCATCCATAGAAGCCGAGCACAACAGATCCAAGCAGCAATGTATTCAGATTCAGCAGTTGAGAGTGATACACAATTCTGCTTCTTTGAAGACCAACAGACAAGTGATCGACCAAGAAAATGACATGTGCCTGATGTAGACTTGCGATCCACCTTGTCACCAACATAATCAGCATTCGAGAATCCAACCAAATCAAATTTTGAGCCCTTGGGATACCATAATCCGAGTGTTGGGGTGTAAGCCAAATATCTAATAATTCGCTTCACAGCTAAGTGATGCGATTCCTTTGGTGCCGCTTGGAATCGAGCACACATGCAAACACTAAGCATAATATCTGGCCTAGATGCACATAGATAAAGTAAAGAACCAATCATGGAGCGGTATACCTTTTGATCGAACTCTTTACCATTGTCGTCGGGACCAAGATGGTGTTTGGCTGGCATTGGCGTCATGTAGCCTTTGCAGTCTTCCATTCCGAACTTCTTCATGCAATCTTTGAGATATTTTTCTTGAGATATGAAGATGCCATTCCTTTGCTGACGAATTTGAAGACCAAGGAAGAACTTCAGCTCACCCATCATGGACATCTGATATTGCTCTTGCATCATGTACCCAAACTCATCGGTATATTTCGGTTGGTGCGGTAGAAGATTATGTCATCCACATATATTTGGCACACAAACAGTTCACCATCATATGTCTTCGTGAAGAGTGTGGGATCGAGGATCTGGTTTGAAGCCTTTGCTCTTGAAGTCTTTGATTGTATCATACCATGCGCGAGGAGCTTGTTTGAGGCCATCTGATTGCTTTGTTTAGCTTGTACACCATATCAGGATGTTTTGGATCTTCAAAGCCAGGTGGTTGAGCTACATACACTTCTTCTTCACTCTTGCCATTGAGAAATGCACTCTTCACATCCATTTGATATAGCAATATGTTGTGATGATTAGCGTAGGCTAGCAGTATGCGAATAGCTTCAAGCCTAGCTACAGGAGCAAATGTTTCATCGAAGTCAATCCCTTCAACTTGAGTATATCCTTGAGCCACAAGACGTGCTTTGTTTCTGATGACTTGAACATGCTCATCTTGCTTGTTTCGATATATCCATTTTGTTCCAATAATGTTATGCTTGCGAGGGTCAGGTCGCTTGACAAGTTCCCAGACATTATTCAGCTTGAACTATTGAAGTTCTTCTTGCATGGCTTGAATCCATTCAGGTTCCATAAAAGCTTCAGCAACTTTCTTGGGTTCTGATATTGACACAAATGAAAAGTGCCCACAGAAGTTTGCTAGCTGTGTTGATCTTGATCGAGTGAGTGGACCAGGTGCATTGATGCTATCAATTATCTTATCTATTTGAACTTCATTTGCAACACGAGGATGAACAGGACGAAGACTTTGCTCTTGCTGATCATTGTCATCATTGGGAGGATTGTCTTGATGCGAGCATTGTCTTGAGTTGATTTGGTGCTGAGATGATAAGTTCCTCTTCAGGCTGTGCTTCAGAAGGCATGATTTCACCAGTTCCCATCAACTTGATAGAGTCGCTTGGAGAAGCTTCGTCTAGTGTACTTGGCAGAATCTCTCTTTGTGAACCATTAGTTTCATCAAATTTCACATCCACCGTTTCGACGATCTTATAGAGATAGAGGTTGAAGACTTTGTACGAGTGTGAGTCCTTTCCATATCCAAGCATGAAGCCTTCGTGAGCCTTAGGTGCAAACTTTGACTTGTGATGGGGATCCTTGATCCAAACATCTAGCTCAAATACTCAAGAAATGGCGGCGTTTGGCTTCTTGCCAGTAAGGAGCTCATAGGATGTTTTGTTCAGAAGCTTATGGATGTACACACGGTTGATGATGTGACAGGCTGTATCAATAGCTTCAGGCCAAAACTTTCTTGGTGTCTTGTATTCATCTAGCATTGTTCGAGCCATCTCAATGAGGGTTCTGTTTTTGCGCTCAACGATGCCATTTTGCTGAGGTGTATATGGAGCAGAGAACTCATGAGTGATTCCCATTGTATCCAGATAGAGATCAAGTCCTGTGTTCTTGAATTCAGTGCCATTGTCACTTCTGATATGCTTGATCTTCACGCCATTATTGTTCATTGCTGGATTGGCAAAGCGCCTGAAGACATCTTGCACTTCAGTCTTGTAAAGAATTATATGAACCCATGTGTATCTTGAGTAGTCATCAACAATGACAAAGCCATAGAGACAGGTAGTTGTTGTGAGAGTGGAGTAGTGAGTAGGTCCAAATAAGTCCATGTGTAACAGCTCGAAGGGTTGAGATGTTGTCATGATTGTCTTCGAGGGGTGCTTTGCTCTTGTCATCTTTCCAGCTTCACAGGCACCACACAGATGATCCTTCTTGAACTTGACATCCTCGATGCCAATGACATGCTTCTTCTTGACGAGTGAGTGTAAGTTCTTCATGCCAGCATGTCCTAGCCTTCAATGCCAGAGCCAGCATTCTGAAGCTTTTGTGAGAAGACACACGGCAAGTTGTGGACCTGCTGAGAAATCTACCATGTATAGATCATCTTTTCGATACCCTTCAAAGACTAGAGATTTGTCAGATTCCATTACTACAAGGCAGCAATATTTTCCAAATAGCACAATCATGTTCAAGTCACAAAGCATTGAGACAGACATTAAGTTGAAACCAAGGGATTCAACAAGCATCACTTTATCCATGTGTTGATCCTTTGAGATTGCAACTCTACCTAGACCCAATACCTTGCTTTTACCAGTGTCAGCAAATGTGATGTGACTCTTGTTGGATGGACGTAAGGTTGAGTCCATGAGAAGACTTCGATCACCAGTCATATGATTTGTACATCCACTATCCATAATCCATTTTGAAGCTTTTGGTGATGTACCCTACAGTGCAGTTAGGAGGATAGGATTCACAAGAGTGTTGTGAAGCATAAGCATTTGGCACATATAGGGATTGTCACAGCTTATATCAAAGTTAGGACATATAGTATGACTGATAAGAGATTCAGATGTGAAGTATATAGAATGACATTTTATCATGCGTCCATAATGTGTTTTAGGTCCCCAGCAATAGTATTGGACGCCATTGATTCTCGGGTGGAGACCGTTTTACGCAAGAGAGTTAGTTCTTCTTTGCCACCCACATCTTGAGGGTGGCTTAGAAGCAATGAGTCTAAGTCGACATCGAGAATTTTGGCTTTGAAGCCCTAGCAAATAGCCTTGA
Source organism: Aegilops speltoides (assembly GCA_021437245.1). Taxonomy (NCBI): domain Eukaryota; kingdom Viridiplantae; phylum Streptophyta; class Magnoliopsida; order Poales; family Poaceae; genus Aegilops; species Aegilops speltoides. The sequence goes on from CM038143.1 coordinate 307,202,779, forward strand.
AGGAGATGAATGATACTCATATGAATAAGCGAGAAAAGTTCTTAGTCCTATGAACATAGCGGTTTGAAGATACACGCTCATATTCATAAGTCTCGAGCATGATTTCCTGCAAAACATTGGCGTTAGGGTGACTCATGTGAGTCCTGATCTGTATGAAGCCTTTGGGCCATATGAAGCTATAGGTCAGGGTTTGTCTTCTTCCTTGGTGGTGTCATGACGAAATTCACGGGAAGATTCTCAATGTCTTGCTTAGGTACCCAGATCTTCTTCATAGGTGGTCCATTCCTGCGATTAGTACCAATGTACCTGGCAAACACTTCACCATTCTGATTCTTGAACAGTTTATAGTTTGCATCAAAGGATTCATCAATGATAGTAGGATTAGCACAGGTAAAGCCAGATAAAGTGGATGGATCTACTAAAGGTTCCTTTGCAGCAACCCATGTGGTTTTGGGGTATTGCTCAGGCTTCCAGTACGAGCCATCAACATTCATTTTCCTATCGAACCCAACACCCTCTTTCCTAGGGTTTCAGTTCAGAATCTGCTTTTTGAGGACATCATAGAGTGTCTGATGTCCCTTCAAACTTTTGTACATCCATGTTTCAAGCAATGTCTTCAACATAGCATTTTCATCAAGAATAAAGAGTGGTATCCTCCTTGAGAGGGTTAGTAACCACGTCAAGAGGTGAAGACAATGAAACGAGAGCGATAGTGGAACATTTAGCAACGTATGTAGCGTTATCACGCTCAATGCATTTTAGACATGGTGGTTCAAATCCATCTGGCGGGATCGATCATTGAGCTGAAGTGACTCATTCACTTTTGAAGATCTTCATGAGCCGCTCTCAATTTCTCAAGCTCTTGTTTCCTTTGAAGATAATCATAGGAGAGCCTTTCATAAGTAATTGAGGCGTTTCATGGCGACCTTCAAGTTCTTGGTACTTAGCATGAAGATTTTTTATGTCATCAACTAAGGACTGTGAACGTGTCATTTCCGCGTCCAACAGGTCATCGCTTTTGTCTAACAGTTTTTTAGTATGTTCCATAGCCTTTTGTTGTTCATTTGCAATTTTAGCAAGTGTTTTGTAGCTTGGTTTGGATTCACAATCAGAGTCATCTTCACTTGATGTTTGAAAGTAAGCACAGCGTGATTTTACCTTGGCACCACGTGCCATGAAGCAGTAGGTGGGAGTAGGATCGTCTTCGACATCAGCCTTAGCGTTGGTGTGGAAATCGTTATCTTCAGTGTTGAAGATGGACTTGGCAACATAGGCTGTGGCTAGAGCCAGACTTGCTACGCCAGGGTCAGACTCCTCTCCAAACTCCACCTCCGCCTCCTCAGAAGCAGACTCCTCCTTTGAATCCATTTCCTTGCCAACAAAAGCACGAGCCTTGCCAGATGATCTCTTCTTGTATGATGAAGACTTGGAAGAAGACTTAGAAGAAGACTTTGAAGATTTCTTCTTCTTCTTGTCATCAGAATCATATTCCTTGCTCTTCTTCTTCTTCTTCTCATTGTCCCACTGTGGACACTCAGATATGTAATGATCAGGTTTCTTGCACTTGTGGCAGGTTCTCTTCTTGTGATCATGGGTGGAAGCTTCATCATTCCTTGAGCTGGATCGTGAAGACTTTCTGAAGCCTTTCTTCTTAGTGAACTTCTGGAACTTCTTCACAAGCATAGCAAGTTCCTTTCCAATGTCTTGGGATCTTGAGCTGCAATGATTCTTCTTCGATGAGGAAACAACTTTTGCCTTTAAAGCGCGAGTTCGGCCATAGTTTGGGCCATAGATATCTCCTTTTCTCAGATAGCTGGAACTCATGTGTGTTGAGCCTCTCAAGTATATCAGACGGATCGAGTGTCTTCAAGTCAGGACGTTCTTGTATCATGAGGGCGAGGGTGTCAAAGGAGCTGTCGAGTGATCTCGGTAGTGTCTTGATGATTTCATGCTTGGTGATCTCAGTTGCGCCAAGAGCTTGAAGTTCATTTGTGATGTCAGTGAGGCGATCGAACGTGAGCTGGACATTTTCATTATCGTTTCTCTTGAAGCGGTTTAAGAGGTTGCGAAGAACACTGATTCTTTGATCTCTCTGGGTTGATACACCTTCGTTGACCTTGGATAGCCAGTCCCAGACTAGCTTTGATGTTTCCAGAGCACTCACACGACCATCTTGTCCTTTGGTCGATGACCACGAGATGATGTTCTTTGCGGTAGAATCCAGTTGAATGAACTTCTTGACATCGATGGGGTGACACCTTCACGCTTTTGGGAACGCCGTTCTTGATGACATACCGAGGTCGACATCAATGGCTTCAAGATGCATCGCATCTTATTCTTCGATAGGGATATTCGGTTCCATCGAACACGGGCAAGCAGCGGAGACCTTGATTATCCCTGCAGTCGACATAGCTAGAACTCCAGGTGGTTAAACCGAATCACACAGAACAAGGGAGTACCTTGCTCTGATACCAATTGAAAGTGCTAGTATCGACTAGAGGGGGGGTGAATAGGCTATTTTTATGAAAGTCTTCAAAACTTGGAAGTTTCAAAGACAGCCAACAGAAATGACCTAGTTGATGTGCAGCGGAAGATAAATTACCATAAGCAAGCCATAGTCAAGTATGCAATGATGTGAAAGTACAGGACTAATAGTAGCTAAGTAGTAAGGATCAGGATGGAAGATAGTATGAAGCCAATCAATAGTAGTAGTCAAGCAATGAAGTCAAACAGGTATGGCAGACAGGCAATGACTTCACGAAGACAAACTTAAGTAAAGGATGGAAAGGATAGAACCAGTTGCTTGTTGAAGACACAGATTTGTTGGACCAGTTCGATTCTTTGTGACAACTATGACGTCTGGTTAGGGAGGCTGAGATTTAACTCGAAGACCGTGTCTTCACCTTATTCCCTTGAGCTAAGGACACCCAGTCCTCGCCCAATCACTCGTAAGTCTTCAAGGTAGACTTCCAAACCTTCACAGACTTCGTTCACCGCAATCCGCAATGACTCTTGGATGCTCGAGCGTGACGCCTAACATTTGGAGGATTCACAGTCCTCAAGTGTAATAAGTCTTCAGTCACACAGACAAAAAGACTTGATGATGCCTAACACTCTTTGGCTCGGGTGTTTGGGTTTTGTCCTCGCAAGGATTTTCTCTCTCAAATGCTTGAGGTGGGTTGCTCTCAAGCGACAAATGCCGTGCACAAACTCGAGCAGCCACCAATTTATGGTGTAGGGGTGGGCTATTTATAGCCACAAGGCAACCCAACCTGATTTGTCCAAAATGACCACTGGTCACTAAGGAACCGACACGTGTTCCAACGGTCGATTTCAAACACACACGACAACTTTACTTGTGCTACAAGCAAAGCTTACTCATCCACTCTGGATAAGATTTGCTCTCATTGTCTTCGTCGAAGACATAGGATTCAGGTTGAGCATCACTTGACCACTCGACTTAGTTCACTTGGACCCCACTTAACGAAGCGGTGGTTCCTATGACTCAACAAAGAAGAAAAGGAAACAACGAAACCACACAGTCTTCTTGCTCCATAGTCTTCACGTAATGTCTTTTCATGTCATAGTCTTCAATATGAATATCTTCTCATACCACCATTGTCTTCAATGTCTTCATACATTTTTAGGGGTCATCTCCGGTAGGTAAACCGAATCAATGAGGGACACTACCTGCGTTATCCTGCAATTCTCACAAACGCATTAGTCCCTCAACCAACTTTGTCGTCAATACTCCAAAACCAACTAGGGGTGGCACTAGATGCACTTACACAACGGCTGCCCGCCCTGTGTCTTGGCGAACCAGAGAGATGAGTGCCACTGAGATCCCCATCCATCTCCATGCTCTTCTTGCTGGGTTGATTCCTCCCTTCTCCCCTTTCTTCAATGTCGTGATGTCGCACTACCAGATCCATCTGCTGCACCTGGACCCTCGTTCCGTCATCCTCCTCGCCGTCTTCGCCTTCCTCTGCGAGGCCATGGTGGGCATCACTCCCTCCGTGGCCTTGTTTCGCCATTTCTTCCTGCTTCGGTTTGTGGACGCCCGCCAATGCTCTGGGTGCGCGACCTTCGAAGTCGTGGCAGTGACTGCTGGCTCGGGGATCGACTTCGAGCTTGCGCGTGTCGTGAAGGGATTCCGGAAGCAGTGGCTCCTGATGGACGCCCGTGTGTTCAGCCCCCTGCTCACGATTCCTGGGTCGCCGGCTTCGCCTAGCTCCGGCTGGCGCCATGAGAAGCTCACCGACCGGCGTCTTGCTTTTGTCTAGAAGAGGTTGTCGAGGCTCCGGAAACTAGAGGTGACGGTGCCAATGGTGGTGAAGGAATTCGTGAAGCAGCACATTGCTCCCCTCCAGCACCATTCTCACCCGATGTGGGACTGCACAGGCGCCGGAGATCCGATGAGGCTGCAGAAGCCATCGCTTGCTGCTGATACCTTGAGCATGGTGCTCAAGCTCCTGAGTGGTGAGCCCGAGCCTGCTGACCTTCCGGGAGGTGGTTGCCTTCTCTATCTGTGCTCGAACAAGGCGGCCTTCGCGGGGCAGATGCCTCTGTTCGACGAGTGGGGGTTGCTTCCCGAGGACATTGAGGGCCCCCGTGAGAATCCCATCTTTGTGGCTCCTCTCCTGGTCGACCCTGCCGCGTGCGCCTCGAATGTGGAGGCTGGGGGGCGCGCCTTCATCAACTGTTGAGAGCTGCTCAGGAGGCCCGGCTCTGTTAGAGGCTCAGGAGCCTGAGGCTTCTGGGGCCTGGGAAGGAGCTGCCACAGGACTGGTGCAGCCCCCGGCCCCGGAGGCAGGGGCTTCTGACGCCTGGGACGGTGGCTCCAGTGTGGCTGCTGACAATGAGAGGCCCACCAATGGCCCCGGGGCTGTGAGCCAGAAAGTCTCGCCGGGTGCCCCTGCCCTTGGGACCCTTGCTCCAAATACCACGCTGAGCGCTTCCTCTCCCGAGGATCGCCCGTCGGGATCGGGTCGGCGCCGCCTGTGCCTCGAGTCGCTCCTGAAGAGGAAGAGATCCCCATGTCGCGACGATGGCACCCGTCGGCTGCTGAAGCCGAGGAGATACGTGGCTGCCGATGAGTAAGTACCCTTGCTCTTGACCCCCAAGCGCGCCGCGTTTTCTTATGGCTGGGGTTTTGCAGGATCTCCATGAAGACGAAACCTCAGGAGGCAGGCACCCCCAAGGACTCCAGCTCGGCGCATGCGTGCAGCCCCCAGCGCCCCAAGCCTGCGTAGGGTGTGAGTCCAACTCCATCCATCATGACACCGCGAGGGTGCCCCGGAGCTGGGCCCCATGTTCTCTCCCGCGACTCGCGTGAGTGAGACGAGTGGTACGCCGGTGATCCTTCCTCTTGTCATTGCCGGCAGGGGGGTGTCCTCTGGGCAGCCTTCGTCTTCAAGTTGTGGGGCTACTGCTAGGCTTTTCCCTAGTAGTGATGGAGGGCCTTATATAACCTAATGTTCCCTAACAAATGACCAAGGCTACCCTTGAAGTAAGGAGGTGGGAGGATAGAACTGGGTACTTTTCCGTCCTTTGACCCATGTGCCTCTAGTTGGGCTAGAAGGTGGGTTATGGCCCATTAAGGGGAGAATCCCTACATTATTTAAAGGTCCCTTAGCTTGGGCTTGGGCTTTATTTTCTCTAATTTGCCTTCATCTTCAACTTATTATTTCATGTGACCTTCTTCCTTTAACTTGTTGACCATGAAGCTTTGCTTGAATTTTGTTGATCGGGGTGACTTGCTTGGAATGTCGTTGACCTTCTTGACTTGCAATTACTGGTCTTTACCTTGGTTGACCGCCTAGGTGGTGTGTCACGTATGATAGGGGGTGGTTCCTTAAGGGGGATTAGAGTCACTACTACGACACCTATATTTAATCATCTCCTCTTTGCTGATGGTAGCATAATATTGTTTAAGGCAACCGAGCGGGATGGAAAAGACTGTGTGAAGTCAAGCTGCCACCCAAACTCCGCACTTCTTGGAAGTTGGCTCAGTAACATGGCCTACAAGGGAAGTTAGGCACCACAGCCACATGGCGACCACTATTGAATGTCAGCTCTACGGGGTTCAAGTTGATACGTGGAAACATGCTTTGCTCGATTGTAACATGGCGCGGAGTGTCTGGGCGATCGCGGGACAAGATTTCTATGCTACTCCCTCCTTCATGTTTTTTTGATACTACACTAGTGTCGAAAAACGTTTTACATTATGGATGGAAATAGTAAAATACTTCAGACGAGACCCTGCACGCGAAGCTATGGTTGTTTGAGTTGAGCTCCAAATTGGGCCACAAGGAGGGCTATTGTGGGTACGAAGGAGGGCTATACATGAGGATGAATTCCAATCACCCTTATCGACACATGTTTTTATCGAGAGATATTTGCAAGATCTGAATATGGCGGACTCGGCTGATTGCAGGAGACTGGACCTCGGGTAGGGCCTTGTCCAAACCATGAAGGGAGGTGGATCCCTCCTCCAACGGATATGCTCAAAATACATGCTGATAATCATGTGAAACGGCATGGGAATATTGGAAATAAATAATATAACATATACTGGAAATTGCTTTTGGAGGCCGAGTTCCATGGAGACCTCCAAATGCAAAATTCAAAATTTGTGAAAATTTATATTTTTACATTTCAAAAATTCAGAAAAATGATAGACATACACGAAGGCATAATGCACAAGTGTGTAAATTTTTAGGATGAAGTACGTTGAAATGAGGGTTGTGCAAACAAAAAAAACAAATCTGGGGCTTTTTAACACATCCTCCCAGACTATGAATTTGTCTTTTTTATACAGGGCGCATTTCAACGTATCCGCCCTGAAATTTTACACACATATACCTCACATCCTTGTTTACTTGTACAAATTTTTTCAGATCTTTTTGAAATCAAAATTTTTGTTTTTTTTTTATTTTTCTTTTCAGAAATTCGGCCTCCGTGAAGGCCGAGATCCAAAACGCCATTCTCAGCGTATACCCTCTAGCCAACGTGGTTTCTTGAGAATACTTGAGAGCTACGTATCATGTTTATTATCCGTTTTGTACCGTGTTTTGGAGCGGCGGCGGGACGGAAGGAGTACATGATTTTTGATACACTAGAACAATGCCTGCGTGTTACAATGGGATATAATATGTTAGTTTGTGATTTACCTGTCAATAATAATACGATTGTGTAAATAAATGTTTATCAAATTCTGCCCATGAATTACCTTATATTTTGATTAGAAGTTTGGTAAGTAACTAAAGTGGAATTGGTTCAGAAGGTAAATAAATTAAAGTGATTAATTATCATATATACATGAAAGGTTACGAATCCTATCAATGAACTTTTCATAATTTTCATAATAGAATCCTCATATTTTATTATGAAAATTATGAAAAATGGAGTATTCTTACAATAGGACTTACAACTTTCACCTGTCTTCTCCAAAACCATAAGGTTAGTAAATCTTATTAATAAGAGCATATTCCAGAAAGTATCCCGAAAATCCTTGATTTAGTTTTGAGTAATAAATTAAGGGTAGTGGGAAGAAAGGTGAAATGAAAACTTTACGTTCTTTTCAAGTAGTAAAGATAGAGATGTAAATTTGGATAGGAACTTCTAAGAAACAGCGGGAGCTGGCCGCTGCCACCAAAGAGGAAAATAAGAAGAGGGAGGAGGCTCAGGCCGCAGCAGCTGCTTGTGTGCAAGCCAAGGGGTCTGGCAAAAACTGAACGGCGGGGTGCCTCGACAGCGGTATGCAGCAGGGCCAGTTCAGGAACTTCTCAAGGTGTGTCAGGTATGATTGTTGAAGGCTTGACAGCTCCTGAAGCTTTGGAGGCTATGGCGATTAGTGAAGCACTATCCTTGGCGGCTGATCTCAAACTGCCTGGAGGTTGTAGCTAATATGTATAAGGAGAACACCCTCACGAGCTATCGCCGTGCTTCTCTACTCGAATCAATGTCCGAAGAATTTACATATTACAAAGTGTTGAATCAATCTCCGAAGAATTCACATATTACAAAGTGTTGAATCAATCTCCGAAGAATTTACAAAGTGTTTGAAACAATTTTCAAGAATGCAGCTCTAACAATCAATCTCTGAAGGAAGTATTTACACTTGTTTTTGTCATATAAAGTCACATGTCGGCAAACTCCTCGTCGTCAACTTCATCGACCCACTCGACTCGAGAATAATCCGCCGATTTCATCAACTCCGTCAGGCCCGTCAGGTCTTCTAGGTAGGTTGGTTCGTTGATCACCTGCATCACAAAATCCAATCCTCTACTCCTGTATTCACGCAATACCTGCCATTTTGTTTTGCACGCGAATGTATCAGCAAAGTTTTCAAAACATCATATCCAATCATGCATCGCCGTAGATGTTTGCTTACCGCATTGGAACATGCGATACAGCTGCTCGAGGAATAGCCCATGAGAGTTAATAAGCTGTACTGCGATAGTGATCCTCGCATCTGGTGTGGCAATAGACCAGACGGACGCTCACTGCTTGTGCCAGCGATATCTCCTGGAGCATGTATCCTGCACAATACAGTAAGTAAATCAACCATCACTTGCATTGTTTCCTCACCCACCTTTTACATAGCAGGTTCCAGGAGGTTCTGCTGCTTACCCATCTGGATGATTTAACAGTCTTGTGAAGAGGTCTGCAGCATGGCCAGATGCAATGGAGGCCAGTCCAGGTCGTGTTACTGTACACTGTTGGTCCAGCGTTCGGTTGGAGACCGACTGCATCACAAGATCATAAAAACATGATATATGATGGTTGCAGTAAATAATTTACTGAGAAGATGAGCATAACTTCAGAAACCTAAGGCAACAAACATTACATCAACAGGAGCGATAACGTCATTGCAGAAATAGCACCCTAGTCTTTGACGCCCAAGAACATCTTCTGCAGACAGCTTGTTCATGGCAGCAACCATATCTGAACCTTCAGAATTTGTTCCTGGACCAGCCCCATGTCGCATGGCAAGGTAGCTATCATATCCTAGGGCTGCGGTAATAGCAATCTGCAGTATAATGGGAGGCATTATATAGCATATAACTTCCAGTGTGTACATTATTCAAGAATACGGACAGGGTTTACCTTATTTTCATTCGCACAGAGAAGCGTTGGCAGCCACCTACTTTCCCTTGTGTCAGTCAGCAAGAAGACAGCATCATGGGCAGCTACTAACTCCTGGAGACACTCGCAAGCTTTAAGCACACCAGCAGCTTCTTTAGATGATACAGGGTGCCCTGGCATCGGTATTTCCATTTGAATTCCTTCAACCTCCTATAACGCAGATTTTTTTTTAAATGTTGTTAAAAAAATGAAAGTACTATTTCGAGGGAAGGGAAGTGAAAACTTACCACTGACGAACATCTCTCTTTTAGATGCTCCAGTATCGCTGTCGCTTTTGGGGTCTTGCGGTCTTTAGTTGTGTAAAGTGATTGTCTTGCCAAATTTGACACAACAACACAACCACTGTCAACAATTGTGAGATTCCGAACACCATAATCCTGAAAAAGTTAGTATCCACCATGATTAACAAGATGCTCTGTGAGTCTATGTCGGTAGTTCAACATAAAAGTAGCACGAACCATAAAACTAACCATAAGAATACGAGCAACATCGCACCCAAGAGTTCCAGCACCTAAAAGTAGACATCGAGCACTAGACAACTTCCCAGAATTTACAGGGAAGCTGGCTGGCAATTTCAAACAAGTGTCCGACTTTATCAAATTAGAAATGCCTGTAAGGTCCTTTAAATATGTTGGTTGGTTAATGGCTTGCATGACAAAATTCAACCCTTCTCTTCTATATTCAGACAGTACCTGAAATGTTTAGCAAGGAGAAACGTCAGTATATATACAACTCTTATAATGTAGCGCCGTGTGTGCTATAATTTACTTACAATATTAGAACATGCAGTACAATTGTTTGAGGAATTGCTTATCACAGTTGATAAATCACACCGCGGGAGTGATCCTCGCATCTGGTGCGGCAATAAACCAAGCTGATGTTCAGTATCCATACCAGCCATATCTCCTGGAGCATGTATCCTGCAAGAGGTATGGTACAATCCTTAAGGCACGGTGTACGTGTATTGATTAGTTTTCTTTAGTTCTAGCTTGATCAACTACTCTTCATCGAAATCAATGATACACATACAAAAATTGCAACTCTGCAGTTATCTTTCAGTTATTTAGCAGCTTACCCCTCTGGATGATGTAACATCCTCGCAAAGAGCTCCACCGCTTTGCCGGATACAATGGAGGTCAACCCAGGTAGTGCTACTGTTTCATCAGAGACTGACTGCAAACCAATAAGATCAAGCAAATATGAAATCTAGTAACCAGTGTCAAAATTAAAAGTATAAAAAAAAAAGAATATTCCACAAATGTAAGTCTTTATCTGGTATACGTTGAAAAGGGAAGTCATATCGTTGCAGAAACAGCACCCCAATCTTTGACTTCCGAGAGCATCTTCGGTGGATAAATTCTGTATCTGAGCAATCACGTCATCCATATTTCCTCTTCTTGTTCCTGGACCAGCACCATGTCGCATGACAAGGTAACTGTCATGTCCTAATGCTGCCGTGATGGCCATCTGCAGTGGAGACAAAAGACCTTTAGTTCCCAAGAGCTCGCTATGTTTAAAAATGGAAGATGGGGAAAGCATACTTATTTAAATGAAACCACATGGCCAGAATATATTCTCCAGTCAAGCTATTGAGTATTAAAAATTCTTGGTCACTGCAGATGAATAATATGTCTGAGATTTACCTTGTTTTCGTTTGCACACAAAAGAGTTGGAAACCATCTGCTCTCCCATGTGTCAGTCAACAAGAAGACCACATCACTAGAAGCTACTAATGTTTGAAGACGCTCACAATCATCAAGCACACTTGGAGAAACCGGATTCCCAGGCGCTGGTATTTCCATTTGGATGGCTTCAACGTCCTAGATGACAGCAATTGTTGTCAACAAGCAGATCTGTAGAAAGCAAATATTCAAGAAAAAGGTAGCCATGACTTACCACTGCAGGACATCTCTCTTTTAGATGTGGAACTATTGCGGTGGCTCTTGGGACACCACAATCGTCATCTACGTAGAGTGATTGTTTGAGTACATCAGGCATAGAAACATGACCACCGTCAACCACTGTTAGTTTCCGTACACCCCAGGTCTGAAATTTTGGTTCCATCAAGGAATAAAAAGATACAAAAAATATGTGTAAGTGCCGATTTTATTTAAGTTTGTTAGAAGGGAATTATGTAATTGTATACTACTCCATTTCAAATTACTTGAAGTTCTAGCTTTGTCCTAAGTCTTCTTTTAAGTTTAACAAAGTATATAGAAAAATATTGCTAACATAGTATCAAAATATATTTTATGCTGGATCTAATGAAAATTAATTTGGCCTTGTAGATGTTAATATATTAGTTTGACATAGGACAAAGCTATAACTTCAAATGATTTGGAATGGAGGGAGTATTACAGTTTGTTACATGGGAGCATGGACATAGCAGTACACAATGTACGAACCATGAGTAAGCGAGAAACTTCACATCCAAGAGTTCCAGCACCCAACAGAAGACATCGAATGCCAGATAACTTCTCCAAATCAACAGGGAAGTGCCGCCATCCCATAAGCTTCAAGTGCATCAGTTGTTGTTCTTCATCCCGCCTGCGCATATGATAAACAATCGAAATAAATCCAATTAATTACTGATAATGTGCAGAGCAAGGTAAAACACTCTTCATCTACCTTTCTGGGCTCATTGATTCAAGATTGATTTCTTTCAGTTTCTTTTCTTTCCTTCCATCCCCAGGCTGTTCTCCTTCCCATCCAATAGCTTCAGGCACATAATCAGAGTCATCCCAGCCTGTAATCACAACCAATGTTAAAAAAAAATACAAACTACGAGTGAAACTGCTATGTAGAAGTTCTTATCCAGATAGATCATAATACCATGAGGTGGTGGAAATGATGCTTCGCCAATAAGGGATTTCTCTAGATCAAGCTCCGATCGTTTTTCTCGGTAGCATAAGAACTGAATCTTCTCAATTTTCAACCGCAGACTAAGGAATGCAATGTAGTTTCTAAGAGCCCAGCCAGGATCTTGATGACAACCATGATCATAAAATCCAAATAGGAACTGCATTAGCAGATCAAAGCATTTAAAGAAAGAACAGATATATGCATGAAGAATACAAAGTAACGGATCTCCTAAATTTCGTACCAAATATGAGAGCACGAAATATTTGTGATGATCAAATGAGTAACACAGACATACCTTTTGGCCATTGTCCTGGCAATCTTTCCAATCCTTGAGTTGCCTTATAGCAATAGAAGAATCCGAGGATATATCGACGAAGAAAAATGGAAGAGCTGCAGAAATATGGATCCATTGCAACAAAAGTATAGCAAATTAGCAAAACATGACCAATTAACAACAAGCTATCAAATAACTCATATACTAGTTTGAGATAACTATCATTTACCCAACCTGCTGTTTCATTTGAACTGCGCCACTCTTTCAGTGACTTAGACAATGATTTTGCCTGCGGAAGAAAATTGATAGCCTTCAATACCAACCACAAAAATACAGATATTTAATATTGTGGATATTAGGCGCATAAGATCATGACCTCCTCTTGACTAAGCACCAGTGAGGCACTATGCAGGCTGAGCAAAGTCATTTCAGACTTGAAAACCAATGAGGGGAATGCAACACTGTAATAAATCTTCCAATTCTTCAGATCCGCGAATGATATCACAAGGAACCTCAGTAGCAGAGAAGGATCCTCTTCTATTTTACCATACATAATGTCGTGCAAGATCTGGCTCCATAGATACATACAACAGCGATTATGATGAAGGAAATACATCAAGAAAGGAAAGATTAGCAAATTCCATGTCAAAAAATGTACCTTCTTTGCTTCTTCTCTCAGTAGATACTCCACATCCAGGGTTTGTAACCCTCGCATGTTATTCGTGTTTATGAGGGTCCCTGGGACTGGACAAGAGTTCCTAGAGCCAGAGGAGTTGGCAGATGGTGGCACTAATGATTCTCCGCCCAGCCTTAAGAGGCCCGACATTTTTGGATGTGTGCATGGAATATAGTAACCTAGCACAAAATTGAAACAAACTTGTTTGGTCTATCCAGAAAGAGAATACAAAAAGACTAGGCGCCCCCTACACACATGGACGAACAGATCAGAAGAATGTTTTTTTTTTCCACAAAATTGGAGTTATTTCAAGGGAAATGCTACTTCTCCTGAGGAATCACTGGAGTTGTACTCCATATCACTAGAGGAAAGTGCACAAGCAGAAAGATCAATCAGCAACTACACCAACAATAACCCATCTAAAAAAATGATGGAGAATTTATATTAGGACATGCGAAAACTCAAGCCTTAACCGAGACCATCTGGACCAAACATTTACTAGCAAGTCGAACACAGAAAGCACCAACTCCCAAGAAACATGTCAAGCAAACATTGCAGCGGAGGCAAAATCCAGGCAACATAGCGTACATGGACAGCCACCAACTCATACACGAGATCGCAAAATCTAGGAGTAGCGACAACTAAGACCATTGTCGATCCGACGCACGAAATCGCAACCCTCAAGGAGAATTACGAGAGGAACTGGAGTGGGCGAGTGGGAGGATCCGTACCGGTGATGGGGATGGGGGAGTCGTCGGTGCCGAGGACGTCGAGCTTGAGTCGGCGGAGGTCCTCCCAGAACGCCAGCTCGACGCGGCTCGTGATGGGGTCTAACTCAAGCGGCCGCGGCCGCACCTCCGCCTTCGCCGCCATCTCCCGTCTCGTCTTTTCGCCGGCGGCACGGCGAGTGGTTTCGTGGGCTGCCTCTGCTTCTTTTTTTTTTTTTTACCTCTCCTTTTATTTGTATAGTTATTTGTTGGATAACCCTTGCAATTGGAGGAGGGCTTGCTTTAGCGTATGTATAACTTGCGCGTGCAGTATTACGTTTCGTGAAGGATTGTAGAAGACAAAGAACGCGTCTGCAAATAGGACTTCGAAACGACGCTTTTACAGGTAGCCCCTGCTACCGGATAACAGATTTTCTCTCTTCTTTTTACAAAGAAGAAGAAAGATAGTAAAGGGCATCATCGTAGTTTGTCATTCAATGTGTTTCTTTATTTGTTCGTGGATGCAGCCGCTTGTCCAAATTCCCACAAATTGGGGGAGATTTGCGGGCGTCCAGACCTCCGCCACGTAAGACTCCGACACTCTGATCCACTCAAATACCCTTGTCCCCCTGCCAACGCCATCCATGACGGAGGCAGGTGTTTGGTCAAATGGCATTGAGCTTTTTTGACCTTCCTGTTGTTTCCTAGAGTAAATGGATTAGCAATGAAGCTCTAAATGATCAATTTGCTGCACTATATGAGGTCCGTCATGATTAAGCTATATCAGTACGAGAAATGGCGAGAGGAATTGAAATTTTAATTCTAGAAGATGACTTTCTGCTAACGAGATGATTTGGCTTAACAGACAAGGATAACCCTGTGTTCTATAACACTAAGACCTATTGGAGAGGCTGTTCCTAAATGGAGGATATGGAATAGTAGAGGTGGCTTTACTGTTAGATCTGTGTACAACTATTTGTCTGACATGGGTCCTTCCAGATCTTTCAAGCACGTATGGAAAGCTAAAATTCCCCTACCGCCGCCTCCCCGCCTGTCAGCCGGCGGATCCGGCCGCCCTCGGCCGGTCTTGCCCGAGCCGGCCCTCCCACCCCGCCCTTCCTCCCTCCTCCTTGGCCTCGCCGCCCCGGGAGGGCGGGCTTGCCCAAGGCTGCTCTCGGCCTCGCTCCGTTCTTCCTCTCTCCCTGTCGCCGTGGCGCCCCGGGCAGATCTCTCCTCGCTGGTCCTCTGGCCGGGTGGGCGGAGTGTCGCTTCACCAGTGGCGGTCCGGTGACCGTGGGGCGCCGTGGCAGACGTGGTGGTGGCGCTGCTCCTTGGCGGCGGGCGGCGTGGTGGTCTTTGGGCGACGACGTCGCGCCCGGCCAGATCTGGCCGGCGCGGCCTCATCTGGTCCTAGCGGGCTTTGCCCGGCGTGGCCTCGTTGTCTGCTGGCGTGAGGAGGAGGAGCGGCTCGATTTAGGCGTCGACGCCGATGGCGTCTTGGCGGCAGCTGGCCAAGGGGAGCTTACTGGGCCCACGAGGGCTCGGGCGGGCCTGTGGGCCCCGCTGGTGTGCTCTGAAAGTGCATTATATCGACTAGAGGGGGTGAATAGGCGATTTTATGAATTCTTCATCGAGGAATTTCTTTGGTGAGGAAATTCCTTAGCGAAGAACTACTTGCGCAGAATAAGTACTCGAGTAAACATAACGGGATACAAACATAGTCATGATGAAATGAAGACTAGCACAGAGTACGTAAAGCGTAAACACAGGATAACAAGATGAAGATAAAGCGATGAAGAAATTGAGCGAGGAATTTGTGAAAGTCTTGATCAAAGTCTTCAAGCACGATATGAACAACATACAACACAGTCATGAGGAAATGAAAGAGTTGAGGAATAGAACCAGTTAGTTGGAAGACAATGATTTGGTAAACCGCCCAAGCTCTTTGTCTCGATTATACGTTTGGTTGGAGCGGCCGAGTATTTAAACTCGAGGACACGCGATCCGGACACCCGATCTCGAGCCGCAACTCAGGACACCCAGTCCTCACCGTATTCTCCTTGAACTAAGACCACGCAGGTCTCGTCCAATCACTCGTGGTAAGTCTTCAGGTGACTTCCAAACCTTCACAGACTTGGTCACTCGGCGATCCACTCTTGGATGCTCTAGACCTTGACGCCTAACCGTTTGGAAGAAGCACAGTCTTCAAAGGTAACAACCGTCGGATCCACGTAGGATCAATTTCTTCAGTGATGCTCAATCAGTTGGGTTTGTGGGGGTTTGGTTTTGGGATTTTCCTCACTTGATGATTTTCGCTCAAAGTCCTCGGAGGATGGGTTGCTCTCAAATGACAAGTGTCAAGTTCTCTCGGAGCAGCCAACCAACTAGTGGTTGTAGGGGGCGGCTATTTATAGCCTAGGGAGCAACCCGACATGATAAGACATAAATGCCCTTCAATGATATGACCGTTAGGTGGATAGGATATTTTGGACGGTACAAGAAGACAAAGAACGGTCGAAATTTGACTCTCAAATTCCTCGGGGCTATCATGTTCCTCCTTTGTGTAGGCAATTCAGACCGCGAATTCATAACTCCTCGATCCAGAGAAAAGTCCTCGATGACTGTAAGAACTGCGCCTCATCCATCAAGAAATTGATCGAATCAGTATGAGATTTCAATGGCTTCACTCGAAGGGATTGGTAGGTGTAGGATTTTGAGTTGAGCATCACATGGAAATTTTTTCTTAGTATTTCCTCGACCCCTTTAACGAAGACGGTGTTTCCTATGACTCAAGAAAGAGAAAATGAAACTACGAAAACAAAAGTCTTCACGCTTCATATTCCTCGAATGAATACCAAGTCTTCAAGGTCACACCAATTTCTTCACTTTTAAAGTCTTGAAAGTCTTCGAATATCAAAGTCTTGATCGAAGAACTTCATTTTAGGGTCGACTTTCTCTGTAAATATCAAACTCCTCATAGACTTATAGACCTGTACACTCACAAATGCATCAGTCACTTGACCTATAAGTCTTCAATACACCAAAATCACTAAGGGGCACTAGATGCACTTACAATCTCCCCCTTTTTGGTGATTGATGACAACATAGGTTAAGTTTTCAACGGGGATAAACATATGAAGTGTAAATACTGATATTGAGGAATTTGATTGCAAGATATAGAAGAACTCCCCCTGAATATGTGCATAGTGAGGAATTTGCTTGTGAGGCAATACACATTTGAAGAATTGAATCATGGAGATCTCCCCCTATATCTTGTAATTCATACACGCATTTGATATATAATATGAAGAATTTGAAATGCATGATGAAATATGGTGCTGATGAGATTGACATCGTGCAATAATATTAACTAGGAATAGGCATGCGAATAACACATCAAAAGTATCGAGCAAAGTGCATCAAAGTCGAGCACCATGCACCATCCAAAAGTATCGAGGCACCATCGGATTTAAGATTACAACTCGATCCAATAAAAGTTTGGAAGAACGAGAGTTGTAACTTAACAAAACGCCCATAATATAAACCCACTTGAAGACTAACTCAGATTTCTCCCCTTTGTCATCAAATGACCAAAAGGATCAAACCGAGGACTAACGTCCTCAAGAATTTCAAGTTGATGGAGGAGCGCCAAAGATTATCGGGTTGTTCGTTGAAGTAGGGCTGCCGCAGATGTCGCCCAAATCTTCATGTTCATTAGTTTCACACGATGAAGAATAGGAGCCGCCACCGGATCGGGAACTTTGACTCTCTTGAATTTCTTGGAGGTGGTGCAGACCGGTCAAATGCTTCACGGAGACCCATAGTCTTGATTCTTCCATGAATATACATGAGTGAGAACAGCCAGTGCGATTGAGGGTTTCATGAAGGTGATCTTGATTTTCTTCTTTGCATTATGAGTTGAGGTCATGTTGTGAAGAATTGCAGCAAACCGACGCTTCACCCATTTGTGATTGCGATCAACCTTCCGATGAAAGGCGAGGAGTAACTCACGGTCGGTCATCACCACAGGTCTTTGTTGCTTGAGGCTTTTGCTTGGGTGATGTATTTTTGGCAAAGTGTCATGTGTTGTAGAATCGTCATTGGTGGAGTAAGATGTAGCGAGACGGAATTGACCATCCAATGGACGAGTGCCTTCATCGATCACAAAGAGCTGCCTTGCCCTTGTCATCGATTGATGAAACCGGTCGCTGAGGACTTCAATGGGCGGCAAGTAGCTACCATGGTTGAGTGTCGACCTTGTAATTGGTGAAGATCTTGCCCTTATGAATCTCATAATCCAAGGCGCATAGGGCTTGACTCAAAAGGTGACATAGCAACATTAGCGAGTCCTCATGAAGAAATCATGGAAGTTGACAGGAACGCCATGAATGATGTTGAAAAGCATGTTCTTCATGATGCCAACGACATCTTCATCATTTGAGTCGTGGCCTTTGATAGGACTCATTGTCTTCGTCAGGATGCGATAGACAGTCCGAGGCACATATAGCAATTCCTTGACGAGGAATTTGGTTCATGGGGCCTGCCCTGGCTTCAAAGGCTTCATAAGCACTTGCATATAATGATCTGTCAGTTCGCGGTCATTGTAGATGCAACGTGTGCTGGCATGAGGAGGATCAAGAGGAAGGACACGAAGCAATTCGATTCTTTGGTGCCTTATAGTGAGTGTTTTCGTCATCCAATCCAGCACCCATGAATTGACATCTTGACATCTCCGTGATATGCAAAGTGGCATAGGCGAAGAATGAGTTCTTCATTCCAATCACAGATATCCCGCAGAAATTCAAGAGTCCTGCATCGTGAATAACTCGGAGAACGGCTCAAGCACGGCAGAGATTCCATATCCACATGAGGAATATGTTCATGATCGAAGATTTTGTCCTTGTCAAAAGTCTTGAGGAATAGAAGTTGGCTTGTGTAGCAGTCCGTAAATGTCTCTTCCTTATGCGAGCAGAGTCATATGGATTGTAAATCGATGAAGAACACATGCTCGTAAAAGAAGTCTTGACCTTGAATTTTTGCTTGCTAGAGAGCGGATTCTTGGTTTGGGCAGAGGAGTGTCGATGATTTGCAAAGACAACCTCGAGAATCGCGATCTCGGGTGCTTGGTGAGGAATTTCTGGTTCCTCTTCTTGTGCAGTTTGGGGATTAGCAAGAGTTCTTGACACTAGCGGCTGGAATTTCTTCATGAGCAGACGATGTGGGATGAGTTTCTTGAGCCCATTTGAGCAGTTGTAGCCGGGACCGAGGAATTTGTTGAATAGGAGTGAAGAGAGGAGTATTGGGATCTTGACTTTCCCAAAAGTCATCGTTCATCACCGTGTAGTGCATCCAATATCCACATCTTCTTCTTCTTTTCAATTTCCTCAACACTAGCCTCTTTAGGCGTGAACCGAGGCATAGGTGAGAAGCATTGGCGGTGAAGGGAATGTTTCCACTTCAATTTCTTCATCAAACCGCTCGAGGTAGCAAGAATGATTTTCTTCATCGATCCACTTGGGATCTTGTAGTCTTCTCCATAAGGAACAATTTTCTTAGGCGACATGGAGGAAATGGGAATGGCATCAATGGGATTTTCAAGCGAGCTGGTCATTGGCTTCATTTTCTTGGCGGTCGAAGAATTTGACGCTTGGTGATGCCTTCCTTTTCTTCATCGCAGCTCGCTCTGCAGCCTTGGTCTTCTTCACTTCATAAGCGAAGGAAGAATTGGAGTCGGTGTTGGCGCAGGAGGAGCCGAGGATCGTGGTTCGATTTCTTCAGCGCAACAGTGTAGTTGCCTCTGATCTCTTGATTTCTTCAGCGCACCACTAGTGGATGCCACAGGAATTTCTTCAACGGGTGGAATGGGGTCATCAGCCCCGAACTTGTATTCTCATCGAGAGAGGTGAAAGTCATCAGCGATCTTGGCATGTTCTTCAGCGGTGAGCGAGAGTCTGCACTCGAGGATTTTCTTGTTGCGATGGGGGGCTGCAATATTGTCATTTTCTTCGTCAAATTGACGAATCTCACTTTGGCTCCTTGCCAATCAGCATTGTATGCATCAAGTCCTTGCCGAGGGCTTGGATCTCGATTGAGCCTTGAGAAGTTCTTCAGAGTTAGTCGACAACGTTCTTCTTTAGAAGCTTCTCCTTTTCGGCTTGAGCTCTTTTTATCTCATGGGCCTTTTCAAACTTCCATTTCTCTTGAGAGATGAAATGGGTTGAGATATGACTTTGACCAGAGTCGAGGCGATCGGGCATAGGAGTGTTTGGATCCTGATGCCATAAGTCAATGTAGTCAAGGATCTTCTTTGGATCCAGAAGCAGAGGCACAGGTGTTCATTTGGCTCTGGCGGCCTTTGCTTGTCTATCTCTGATGATTTCTGCAAGTTCTTCATCAGAAGCCTCGTCATCAGAGGGCACTTGGAAAGCAACCTGTTTCTTTCTTGGACTTGGCCGAGGACTGCATCCAGCTGTTGCTTTTGTCTTCAGCAGAGTGGGGCCTGATGAGGATTTTGAACAATTGAACACTCTGAAGAAGTATGCAGTTTTTCTTCGAGGAACGCTGCAAATGAGTTAAGTTGATGAGAACCTAGCGATTCAGCAGCGGACATGAGTACCTGTGAACAGAGTGTAGGTGCAAGGAATTTGGAGAGGTCATATGCGTTCTCAGAAGATTTTTTTGAAAAAAACAAGTTTTGAGGAATTTGACCAGTTGAGCCTTGAGGAATTTCACTAAGCGTTCTTGTCTTAGGTTCCAGAGTTGTACAGATCGAAAATCCGCACAATTGAGGAATCTTGAAGAAATGAGTGCTTAGAGAGATGGATCAAGAGCATCTGATGTGTGAGGTGTTCATATGTGAAGATTTGAAGAATAAAACACCTTTAAAGATTTTCGGAAAAGTTTGAGAATCAAAGCGAGTAATAAAAGTGACTTTTAATTACCCGAATGAAGAACACGACGAACAGAGATGAACGCGGTGAAGTTCGTCAAGTTAGATCTCCCACGCCCTAACTTGGCAGAGGGAGATAGCTACTGGCGGCGGCGGAGTGAAGATTTCCTTGATCGGCGCGAAAGTACGACGGTGACGAGGTTGAGGCAAGTGAAGCTCTTCCTCACGGCAGCGATGGAGAAGCGGCGGCGCTAGGGTTTGAGGAGAGCTCGGCGAGAGACAATGACCGGCGGAGTAAATGAAGTAAGGAAGGGAGGAGGGTATTTATAGCCACGGTAAAAACTGTTCGCTCAAGATTTTGGGACGAACATGCCCCGCCCTTTCTTCTTCACGCGACATGTGTCACCCATGTCTTGTCTGAGATGAGATCGTGTAAGATCGTGGGTGAATAAAATAATGCATCATGGGATGCGGAGCGGTTTGAGCGATAAAACCGAAAATATGGATAAGATTTGTTTTAGAGTTTAGTTCGCAATTTCTTGGTGACAAGGACACAAAGTGAAGACTTTGAGCGAGTTTCAAATAGAACGCACATGAAGAATTTGTGAATAGATTGGTTGAGTATAGCATAGAGGGGAAGGGTCGATCACATTCACTTAGCGTAAATCACAACTTGAAGAAATAGTAATAAGTGAATGTTGTAGAGGACATAAACTCATATATATATATATATATATATATATATATATATCCAATGAAGACAAACGTCGGAAGCAGTGAAGATTTTGCAAAGTTGAAGAATTTGAAAAGCTGAAGAATTTCAAAATGAGGAAAAACTCAAATTTGAAGATTTTCAACTTTTGTGGTGGCGTGACCCATCGTATAAGAATGATGATTTTGAGACACGCGTACAATTGTCGAGGGTTACGAGAATCAAATTCTTCATTAATTTCTTCACACTTAGAGTGTTATTTTTCATTGATTGAAGAAAACGTTTCTTCATGTGTTGCACATCAAGTCATCAATTTCGCATAAGGGTTAGGATGTGTGTCCTTTTCAAAGAACATTGAAGATTCTAAGATATTTAGCTCACACCGCAACTTGCTAAATTTCTTCTCGTCCAAGGGCTTAGTGAAGATATCAGCTAGCTGTTCTTGATCTTCACATGCTCAATGGAGATGTCGCCTTCAACACATGATCACGAAGAAAATGATGACAAATCTGGATGTGCTTTGTCTTGAGTCTTTGAAGCTGGATTGTGAGCAATCTTGATGGCACTCTCATTGTCCTGAGGAGAGGCACATTCTTCACGTTGGCGCCATAGTCCTTGAGGGTTTGCTTCATCCAAAGCAGTTGAGCACTGGCATGAGCCAAAGAAAGCAATGTATTCACTTTAGTAGTAGAGCGGTGATCGCAGATTCTGTTTCTTCGAGGACCAACGGACCAAAGATCGTCGAGAAATGACAAGTGCGGATGTTGACTTGCGGTCCACACGATCACCAAAGCATAGTCGAGTCGAATATATCAATGAGATCAAAAGCAGAGCCCTTGGAGTACCATAATCCTAATGTTGGTGTGTGAGCTAGATATCGAAGAATATGCTTCACAGCCTTATGGTGTGATTCCTTCGGTGCAGCTTGAAATCGGGCACACATGCAAACACTAAGCATTATATCTGGCCTAGATGCACATAAGTACAATAAGGAATCAATCATGGAGCGGTATACCTTGTGATCGAAGTCAATACCATTTTCATCAGTGCATAGATAGCCATTTGTGGGCATAGGAATTTTGACGCCTTTGCAATCTTGCATGCCGAATTTCCTCAATACATCTTTGAGGTATTTCTCTGAGATATGAATATGCCATTGCGTCACGATTTAATTTGAAGACCTAAGAAGAATTTCAACTCTCCCATCATAGACATTTGATATTCTTCACTCATCATATAGGCAAATTCATCACTATAACGTTGGTCAGTACAGCCAAAGATAATATCATCAACATATATTTGGCACACAAACAGTTCACCATCATATGATTTAGTAAAGAGAGTAGGGTCGAGTGAACCGGGTGTGAAGCCATTCCTCACGAAGAATTCCTTCAATGTGTCATACCACGCCCGAGGGGCTTGCTTGAGGCCATAGAGAGCCTTATTGAGTCTGAAGACTTTGTTAGGATTCTTGGGATCTTCAAAACCTGGGGGTTGAGCAACATATACTTCTTCCTCAAGCTTACCATTGAGGAATGCACTTTTCACATCCATTTGATATAAGATGATATCATGATGGTTAGCGTAAGCAAGTAATATCTGAATAGCCTCAAGTCTAGCAACAGTGCAAAAGTTTCATCGAAATCAATTCCTTCAACTGTGTGTAGCCTTGAGCTACTAGTCGTGCCTTATTCCTCACCACAAGGCCATTTTCATCTTGCTTGTTGCGGTAGATCCACTTTGTGCCAATGATATTATGCTTGCGAGGATGCAGGCGATTGACCAATTCCGGACATTGTTTAGCTCGAATCGATGTAATTCTTCTTGCATAGCCTGAATCCACTCCGGCTCGAAATGCTTCATCTACCTTAGTGGGCTCTGTGATAGAGACAAAAGCATAGTGCCCACAAAAGTTAGATAAATGTGAAGCTTTTGGCGTGTGAGAGGACTGGTGCGCTAATGTCATCGATGATCTTCTCCACTTGCACTTCTTTTGCAACGCGTGGATGAGTTGGTTGTCACGAGGATTTTGATCAGCATTTTCTTGACACCATTTTCCTCATCATGTTCTTTAGGTGCATCACTCGGCGTTCTTCATGAGCAGGAATGAATTCTTCAACAGATTCTTGATCGGAATGACATCCTCGGTTGCCTTGAGCTTGATAGCATCTTGGTGCTGGTTCATCTAACATGAAGGTAGGTGCTCTCTTTGCGAGCCATTAGTTTCATCGAACCGCACATCTACTGATGTCAACAATCTTGTGAAGAACAATGTTGAAGACTCTGTAGGTGTGCGAGTCCTTCCGTAACCAAGCATAAAACCTTCATGTGCTTTGGTGCAAATTTAGAGTTGTGGTGAGGATCTCTAATCCAACATTTAGCATCAAGACTTTGAAATAACTCACATTGGGTTTCTTGTCGTTGAGGAGTTCATATGCGTCTTCTTGAAGAATTTGTGAAGATATACTCTGTTGATGATGTGGCACGCAGTATCAATTGCATCAATCCAAAACGCCGAGGCGTTTTGTATTCATCAAGCATAGTGCGAGCCATCTCAACAAGAGTTCTATTCTTGCGCTCCACGACGCCATTCTCACGAGGAGTATAGGGAGCAGATAACTCATGAGTAATACCAAGTTCATCAAGATAAGCATCAAGACCGAATTCTTGAACTCGGTTCCATTGTCACTTCGATATGCTTGATCTTCACACCAAAGTTGGTTGAAGCCCTCGAGGAAAATCGTTTGAAGACTTCGCACTTCATGTTTGTAAGTAACAATGTGTACCCATGTATATCGAGAATAATCATCAACAATGACAAAACCATATAGAGATGCATCATTAGTGACTGCTGAGTAATGATTAGGTCGAAGAGGTCCATGTGAAGAAATTGAATGGACGGGTAGTGGTCATGATAGTCTTTCTTTGGATGCTTGGCCTTGGTCATTTTCCGGCTTCACAGCTCGCATAAGTGATCCTTGAGGAATTTGACATTCTCAATGCCAATGACATGCTTCTTCTTCGCAAGCGTGTTCAAATTCCTCATGCCTGCGTGACCAAGTCGTCGATGCCATAGCCAGCCTTCTGAAGCTTTTGCAAGTAGGCACACGGCTGGTTGTGGTCCTGTAGAGAAATCAACAATATACAGATCTCCTCTCCTAAAGCCTTCAAAGACTTTGGAATTGTCAGCTTCCATAATCACAACACAATGATATTTGCCAAAGACAACAACCATATCAAGATCACAAAGCATTAAGACTGACATGAGATTGTATCCTAAGGACTCAACAAGCATGACTTTGTCCATGTGCTTATCCTTAGAGATAGCAACCTTACCAAGACCCAATACCTGACTTTTGCCTTTGTCAGCAAAGATGATATGCTTCAGAGGTGACGGTGATAAGGGATCATCCATCAATAGATTCTTGTCACCAGTCATGTGATTTATACATCCACTATCGAGGACCCACTCAGTGGTTTTGGGTTGATCATCCTGCAGATGAATTAGTGTAACTTACAATCTCATATGCTTCATCAGTGAAGAATATGATATCAAGTTCATCGATGAATTTCATCAAGCGAAAACATATATATAGCAAGATGAGGACGTGTGAAATGAAAGTTCATTTCATCATGATTTACTGCGTCCTTTCGAGCATTTTGTCGATCCCAAACAAATTCTTGAGACGTTAAAGCACGCCCGAGACCTGACCCGCAGAAGAGATTAGTTCTTTTCTTCACCACCCACATCCGGAGGGTGGCAAAGAGTTCATCATTCTGCGAGCACCATATGAGAAAGGTGGCAAAGATGCCAAACCATTTTGTTTCACATAAGAGGGTTAGGGTAAGCATATGAATATGCAGAGTAATTCTTCGAGGACTTATGAACATAATGGTTTGAAGAATAATGCACATATTCATAGCCCTTAGCTCTACCCTGTGAGACAGAGTTGTTAGCACGATGATAATCATATGAGGACTTTGATCCATTTGAGGAATTCGATCCATGTGAAGAATTTGGTCCATAAGAGGACTTGGATCCATATGAAGACTTTGGTCCATATGAAGAATTTGATCTGGGGTTCCTGTTCTTCATATGTGGTGTCATGAGGACATTCACCTGAAGACTTTCAACACAACTTTTGGGAACCTAGATTTTCTTCATAGGGGAACCGTTCCTGCAGTTAGTGCCAACATATCTAGCAAATACTTCACCATTCTGATTTTTGAACAGTTTATAGTTGGAGTCAAAAGACTCATCAGAAGAATGAGGAGATTCACATGTAAAGCCAGACAAGTTAGGTGGATCAACTGGAGGTCCCTTTGCAGCAACCCATGAGGTTTTGGGGTACTGCTCAGGCTTCCAATATGTTCCATCAGCATTGAGTTTCCTCTCAAAGGCAATACCCTCTTTCCTAGGGTTTCTGTTGAGGATGTGCTTTTTGAGCACATCACAAAGTGTCTGATGCCCTTTGAGGCTTTTGTACATGCCTGTCATGTAGAGTTCCTTCAGCCCTGCATTGTCAGTGATACTAGCAATGTCCTCAGACGAGGAATTAGTGATAGCAGGGGCAGATGAAGAATTTGTAACAGTTGAAGCATTTGAACATTCAGGTGAAGAATTAGCAGATTCACGTTCAATGCACTTTAAGCATGGGGGAACAAATTCTTCCTGAGAAGCGTTGATTTGTTGAGCTAGTAATGAATCGCGCTCCTTCTAAAGATCTTCATAACACACTCTTAGCTTTTCAAGATCTTCCTTTCTTTGAAGAGATTCAAGAGAAAGCTTCTCGTTATCAGTCAAGAGGGTATTATGTTGATCTTGAAGGGCGTCAAACTTGGAGTGAATTCTCTAAAGACATTCACCCAGAGCTTTTGACTGGTCCATTTCTGTGCGCAACATTTTATCACTTTTGTCTAGCATATCTTGAGTTTGTTCTAAAGCCGTTTGTTGTTTAGTGGCAATGCAAACAAGTTTGGTATAGCAGGATTCAATATCATCATCAGATTCATCATTGTCGATTCATCATTATCGATTCATCATCACAAGACTCGGATGAGGAGCATTCGGTTACCTCAAAGACCGTTTGCCATGAGACAAGATCGAAGATGATGATTCGGCTCGAAAGTCATCGCTTTGAGAGATTCCTTGAAGTCCTCAAACCAGGGATCATGACGAGTTCGATGACCTTCATAGACATCAGAGATTCGGTCCTAGATGAGCTTCGAATTGCCAAGATGCATAATTCGCCCGAATTGATCTCTGGATAGGCAGGAGCAGATGATATCCTTTGCTATGATGTCAAGTCGAGTGTACTTGCGAATATCATCAGCATTCGCCGTCTTGCATAAATCAGTAAGACCAATCTCAGTGACGGTCCACAGCTCGCTGTTCCTTGCCATGAGGCGCTTCCTCATCATGGCCTTCCACTTGGGGTAGTCATGACCGTCAAAGATAGGGCATGTCACTTTCTTCATACTGCGGTCGACATAACTAAAACTCCAAAGGTTAAACCAAAATCACACGTAACAAGGAGTACCTTGCTCTGATACCAATTGAAAGTGCGTTATATCGACTAGAGGGGGGGTGAATAGGCGATTTTTATGAATTCTTCACTAAGGAATTTGCTGGTGAGGAAATTCTTAGCGAAGAACTACTTGCAGCGGAATAAGTACTTAGAAGTAAACATAACAGGATACAAACATAGTCATCATGATGAAATGAAGACTAGCACAGAGTACAGAAAGCGTAAACACAGGATAACAAGATGAAGACAAACAGATGAAGAAATTGGGCGAGGAATTTGTGAAAGTCTTGATCAAAGTCTTCAAGCACAGATATGAACAACATACAACACAGTCATGAGGAAATGAAAGAGTTGAGGAAATAGAACCGTTAGTTGGTGAAGACAATGATTTGGTAAACCAGTTCCAAGCTGCTGTCTCGAGTTATGCGTCTGGTTGGAGCGGCCGAGTATTTAAACTCAAGGACACGCAGATCCAGACACCCATCTCGAGCCGCAACTCGGGGCACCCGATCCTCACCGTATTCTCCTTGAACTAAGACCATGCAGGTCTCGTCCAATCACTCGTGGTAAGTCTTCAGGTGACTTCCAAACTTTCACAGACTTGGTCACTCGGCGATCCACAATTCCTCTTGGATGCTCTAGACCTTGACACCTAACCGTCTGGAAGAAGCACAGTCTTCAAAGGTAACAAGCGTCGGATCCACGCAGATCAATTTCTTCAGTGATGCTCAATCACTTGGGTTTGTGGGGGTTTGGTTTTGGGATTTTCCTCACTTGATGATTTTCGCTCAAAGTCCTCGGAGGATGGGTTGCTCTCAAATGACAAGTGTCAAGTTCTCTCGAGCAGCCAACCAACTAGTGGTTGTAGGGGGCGGCTATTTATAGCCTAGGGAGCAGCCCGACATGATAAGACATAAATGCCCTTCAATGATATGACCGTTAGGTGGATAGGATATTTTGGACAGCCGCCAAGAAGACAAAGAACGGTCGGAAATTTGACTCTAAAATTCCTCGGGCTATCATGTTCCTCACTATGTAGGCAATTCAGACTTGCGAATTCCTAACTCCTCGATCGAGCAAAGTCCTCGTGACTGAAGAACTGCGTCTCATCATCAAGAAATTGAGTGAATCGTATGAGATTTCCAATGGCTTCACTCGAAGGGATTGGTAGGTGTAGGATTTTGAGTTGAGCATCACATGGAAATTTTTCCTTAGTATTTCCTCGACCCCCTTTAACAGTACGGTGTTTCCTATGACTCAAGAAAGAGAAAATGAAACTACGAAAACAAAAGTCTTCATGCTTCATATTCCTCGAATGAATACCAAGTCTTCAAGGTCACACCAATTTCTTCACTTTCAAAGTCTTCAGAAAGTCTTCAGAATATCAAAGTCTTCAGTCGAAGAACTTCATTTTTAGGGGTCGACTTTCTCTGTAAATATCAAACTCCTCATAGACTTATAGACCTGTGTACACTCACAAACGCATCAGTCACTTAACCTATAAGTCTTCAATACACCAAAATCACTAAGGGGCACTAGATGCACTTACAGCTCCTGCTATTGCGTCCAGACGGCTACCGCCGCTGACGGTGGAGGTGGGGCCCTCCCGCGTGCCGACGGTGCTGATGCCCTAGTCCCGGCTCTGATCCTTCGCCTCACTGCTCTCATTTCATGGTGCCGTGGTGAGACGGCGTGGGGGCCTCATGACCGCGTTGGCGCAGGGTGGTGGTTGGTTTGGTGGATGGATCTGGAGCGCCCGAGGTGCGGGTTGGGATCGGGGGAAACCCCTGTCGGCGTGGCCGACACCGGCGCGGTGGCGCTTGAGGGTGCCTCCTGACCTTCCGGGAGGGCGTCGGGGGCTACCCTACCTCTCGCCTCGTCGTGTACCGGGGGAAACCCTTGGCAGCAGCGTCGTCATCGTCGCGATCCTTCTTGGAGGTGTTGATAGGTGCCGACACTTTGGAGTCTTGGAGCCTAGGGGTAGATTCCAGTGGGCGCAGCGATCGCGAGGCTTCTTCATTTTTGTTGATCCGCCGTTGTCGGCATTTGTTTCTTTTGATCTTTCTCTGTCGTTTCTTTTGGGCATGTCTGTGCTGCTTCCGCCCCAGCACCTATCCCTGTATGGTTCGGTTGGTTGCTTTGTATACAAAGCGGGGGGAAACCCTTTTTCGGTAAAGCTAAAATTCCTTTGAAAATCAAGATTTGGCTTTGGCTAATTTTGCACAATGCAATAGCTAGCAAATATAATATGTTAAAAAGAAAATGAACAGGTGACCCATTGTGTCACTTCTATCCTAACAGGGAAATATAAATCATCTCTTCGTTGGTTGTTCTACAGCTAAGTATGTTTGGTGCATTGCATGCAGATGACTTGGTGTAGTTGCAAGGCCTTCTTGCTCCAAGCAATACCTTTGGTGGATTCCAAAGAAGAAATCTACAAATATGGGGATTGATGCTTTATGTTCGGAAATTTGGAAACCACGCACCAGGGCTTGTTTTGATAACAAACTGGTCAGCTCACCGGGTGAATTCCTGTGTTATGCATGTTCCTTCATGTGTTATTGGGCAGGTTTTTCAAAATGTTGTGGGGAAGTTGTAAGGGCATATTTACCCCCTAGTGGTTTTGGTGATTGATGACAATGCTTTTGCGGACTAATTGTGTGCGTTAAGCTCTTTCAGAGAATCATCCATTGGTACGAGACGATTTCCTCCCCTCGGTGTTTTATTCAAGACGGTGTAGCTCCTGCATTTCGTTGTTGGTGGACTAGTTTCGTAGGAGTCACCGTACTATTAAGAGGGGATCCGCTTTGGTAAGACTAGGGTGGAATCAACACGTACACATCCTTATCACACCCGTCGTCTTCCTTTCGCATCTTTGGAGCTGCACTTCTCTTCCGTACTGCTTGCCTGTGCTGTGCGGTAGTACTGCATGATCACAGTGTAGTACCTGCCAAGCCCCCAATGGTAGTACCGCTCTCACAGTAGTACCACTCCATGAGCGGTAGTACCGCTTCATGGGTTTCGGCGTAGTACGCAGTGATAGTACGCGCCCTCTGCCGCCTCGATTTGAGACGGTGTTTTCTCGTGTCGGGTTTTGCGGCACTAAAAGCGGTAGTAGAAGCGGTAGTACCACTCCGAGCGGTAGTACCGCTCCTACTCCCGTGGTAGTACCGCTCTGGGGCCAGTGGCCTGGCTTCCTCTCCAGCACGGTAGTACCGCTGGGTAGGGAGCGGTAGTACCGCTCTTAGCGGTAGTATGCCGCCTGCCCAATGTAGTACCGCTTCTGTCTTGAGGGCTGCTCGGTCTTGATAACGGTTGGATGTGTTCCCTCACTATATAAAGGTGTCTTCTTCCTCCAAGTTGACCTACCTCTTTCCCCCAAAGCTCCATTGTTGCTCAAAGCTCCATTTTCACCCGATCTCTCTCCCTAGCCAATCAAACTTGTTGATTTGCTGGGGATTGGTTGAGAAGGCCCAGATCTACACTTCCACCAAGAGAAATTTGATTCCCCCACTTATCCCTTGCAGATCTTGTTACTCTTGGGTGTTGAGCACCCTAGAGGGTTGAGGTCACCTCGAAGCCATACTCCATTGTGGTGAAGCTTTGTGGTGTTGTTGTTGTTGTTGGGAGCCTCCGATTGTTGTGGAGATTGCCCCAACCTTGCTTGTAAAGGTTGGTCGCCGCCTTCAAGGGCACCAATAGTGGAATCACGGCATCTCGCATTGTGTGAGGGCGTGAGGAGAATCTGGTGGCCCTAGTGGCTTCTTGGGAGCATTGTGCCTCCACACCGCTCTAACGGAGACGTACTTCCCCTTAAAAGGAAGGAACTCCGGTAACACATCCTCGTCTCCACCGGCTCCACTCTTGGTTATTTCGTGCCTTTACTTTTGCAAGCCTACTTGTTTTACATCCTTTGCTTTCTTGTGTGCTAGTTGTTATTGCATCATATAGGTTGCTCATTTAGTTGCACATCTAGACAACCTATTTTGTTGCAAAGTTTAATTTGGTAAAGAAAAGCTTAAAAATTGTTAGTTGCCTATTCACCCCCCTCTAGTCAACCATATAGATTCTTTCAATTGGTATCAGAGCCTCGTCTCTTTTTAAGGACTTTACCGTCCAAGGAGTATGGTTGATGACGTAGATGAGGTGGGAGAGCACTCCGGTGCGAATCCGATCTCATCTACGGGAGATGGGGGTAACTCGATCTCACCTGAGGAATTCAATGTTGCTTTGGAAACATTGAAAACCTCCATGACGACCAAGGTCAAGGACATGTTTAAGGAATTCCTAGAAGGACTTAAACAATCTACCTCACTGATGAAAGTGGGTGATCCCACCAACAAGGTGACGGATGCTCCCTCCGACAAGGGGGAAGCTAACATTGATAAGAGTCCTTCTATTAGTGGTAGAAATGGTACCGACATCTTTGCCCATGTGGAACCCCCGGTTTATGGAGGGCCAATTCCCTCCACTCATTTGAATCATGCCAGTCCTCCTCCTAAATATGAGAAACATGAAGATTTTGATTCTTGGGTCTATCGCTTTAAGCGTCATTTGAAACATGTGAACACTAACCTTTGGAGAATCATTGAAGAAGGTTTTTATCCTCATGACCCAAGCAACTTCACCCCTCGAGAAGCCGTGGACAATCAATTCAATGAGAGTGCTCTCTTCATCATCCAAGATGCAATCCTTCCCGAAGATCTCCCTCACCTTCGACCCCATGTCATGGCTAAAGAAGCATGGAAATGTGTCGAGGGTCTCTATCGTGGAAGTGCTAGCATTCAACGCTCCAACTATGAAGTGGTGCAAGATGAAGTCGATGAGTTTGCAATGAAAGAAGATGAAGAACCTCGTGAGCTCTTTCAAAGAGTGACCAAACTCGCGGTTGCACTTCGAGATCATGGAAGCAAGGACACGGATGACAATTGGATCAAGCGGAAGTTCCTCAAGGCCATGATGCCCTACAACAAGGCCATGTCCTCCGACATTCGTCAATGACCGGACTTCCACTCCATGACCTCAAGTGAAGTGTTGGATGAGTTCGTTGCAATGAGCATCTTGGACAAGACCGCCGACAATGCGGTGCTCCATTCTCAAAGAGCAAAGAAGCCTAACCTTGCTTTGAAGGCCAAGGTTACTATGCAAGAAGAGGAAGAAGTGGAAGATGAGGAAAGCAACCCCGAAGACACCAAGTTTGACTACCATGAGCACATGGCCCTTGCTTCAAGACAATTTTGGAGCAAGAAGAGTTAAAGACCCAACTTCAACAAGAACAACTCAAGTGGCGTCAAGGGCAAGCAATGAGTTAGAACTTGCTTCAACTGTGGCAATGTGAGCCATTTCGTTGCGGATTGTCCTTACGAGAAGCGGGAAGACAATGGTGGCAAGTTCATTCGAAAAGACAAAGCCAAGTCCTTCCCCAACAAGAACAACTTCGCCAAGAAGACTCCCACTCGTGGGTTGGTGGTTCAAGAAGAATACCAAGAGGATGACGATGATGATGAAAATGAAGAAGCAATGGCCATGGCGTCCGTTGCCATTGCTACCACTCCCCGGGTGTCTCTCTTCGAATCACCCAACGAAAACATCACCGCTAGATGCCTCATGGCTAAAGCTTCAAACAAGGTAACCCCAACATCACAACCACCATCATTACTAATCCCTCCTTGGAGGATTGCATTGATGGACATGTTGAGTCTAATGAGGAAGTGAATGAATTTGAGTCTTTTATGAGTAAGCTCAAGGGAAAGTCCAAGAAGCACTTTGTTGCTCTCTTGGAACAACTTGGTGAGGCCAATGACATGATTGAGGCTCACGAAGAAACCATCTCCAAGATGGAAGGTCATAGTCGTGACTATGCCGATGAGATACCGGATCTCTCTAATGCTCTTGAGGAAGAGCGTGTGCATCGTTTGACTCTTGAGGAGTCACACAATGATGACCATGCTAAGTTAAAGAAAGATCTTGATCATGCTCTTGTCATGTCTCGTGTGCTAACTTCCGAGAAGGCTAAACTTGGGGTTGATCATGCTAGACTCAAAGAGGAGTTTGAGATACTTGACAAGGCCCACAAGGTCTTGAAGGGTACTCATGCTAGCCTCAAAGAGTCTCATTCTCAACTCCAAGTTAAGCTAATCAAGGAAAAGGCCACCTTTCCTCATATGGTATTAATTGATAATGCATGTGCTACTAACCCATGTTGTGAGCATGTGCATCTTGTGGAGGAAAATGCCAAGTTGAAGGATCAACTTGAGAAAGGCCTTGTGTCTTGCATTCAAGGTGAGAAAAACCTCAACGACCTTTTCAAAGAATCAAAAGGAAGTTGTGGCTAAAGAAGGAATTGGGTTTGCACCCAAGTCCAAGAGCAAGAAGAAGAAGAACAACAAGACCAATCGTCCTCCTCCTCTCAAACAAACGTTTGTGAAAGAGGGAGAGGGTGCTCCTAAGAAGAAGAAGGAGAAAGTGAAGGGAGTTGATGTCCAAAAGGGAAAAAGCATTTCCTCAAACAAAGCCGGCAACTTTAACCCGTCATATGTGTTGTGCCGTGCTAGTGATGGACATGTTTATGCTAGATTTGTTGGTTCTTCTTATGAGTACATTGAATGGTCTATTTGGGTTCCCAAGACCCTTTCTACTAACATCAAAGGACCCATTACTAAATGGGTACCTAAAACCAAGCATTGATCTCGTGTAGGTGTTTGCTTCCGGTGGGGGATCATGGTTGCTCGATAGTGGAGCAACAAATCATATGACCGGGAGCAAGGACTTGGTGGTGGACGTGCAAGAGATTCCATCTATGCCCACCAATGTCGAGTGGGGTGATGCATGACATTCTAAGGTATTGGGTCTCGGCAAGGTTGTCATTTCTCATGATCTAACGATCGAGAAAGTCATGCTTGTTGAGTCCCTTGCATTCAATTTACTTTCCGTTCGTCAACTTGCACTCATGGGCTTTGCTACATTCTTTGATATTGATACCATGGCCCTCTTGTGGAGCAAGACTCTTAAAGTAGCCTTTGTTGGGCATGTCGAGAACGGTCTCTATGTGATTAACTTCTCGGAGCGACCCACTAAGACCGCGACATGCCTAATGGCTAAAGTTGACGTGGGATGGCTTTGGCATCGCCGTTTAGCCCACGTCAATATGAGATCTTTGCAAAGTCTTCTCGAGGGGGACCATGTTCGTGGACTGACAAATGTTAGTTTTGCCAAAAATCGTGCTTGCAGTGCTTGTATCGAAGGAAAGCTTCATGAAAAGGCTCACCTGTAACGCCCCGGATTCGATGCGCCAGGTGTCTTCCAGTTATTCGCCATCGTTGCCATTTCATTTGCTTGCGTGTTGCACTTTGCCATGTCATCATATGCATTTCATACCATGTCATCATGTGCATTGCATTCGCATACGTGTTCGTCTAATGCATCCGAGCATTTT
Organism: Aegilops speltoides; assembly: GCA_021437245.1. Taxonomy (NCBI): domain Eukaryota; kingdom Viridiplantae; phylum Streptophyta; class Magnoliopsida; order Poales; family Poaceae; genus Aegilops; species Aegilops speltoides. Next base: position 307,237,012 of record CM038143.1, read on the forward strand.
CCCCGTTGTCCGTTTTGCAATCCGGCACTCCTATGTCATCCAGCGTTCCCCTTTGGTCTTTTGTTGTGAGCGGGTGTTAAACTTTCTCGGAATGGCCCGAGGTTTGCCAAGCGGCCTTGGTATAGAACCGGTAGACCGCCTGTCAAGTTTCGTGCCATTTGGAGGTCGTTTGATACTCCAACGGTTAGCAAGGGTAAAGTAAAGGCCTCTTTTGTCTTGCAGCCCAACACCCCTTCCAAAGTGGCCCAAAACCCATCTAACTACCCTCCATGCTCTCGGTCGTTCGATCACGATCGCGTGGCCGAAAACTGCTCCTCATTTGGACTCTCCTAGCTCCCTCTACCTACAAATACACCTCCCCCTCCGAATTTTCGGGTCCAAAATCTAGCAAACTCCCCCTCCGCGCCGCCGGACATGTCCGCACCCAGCCGGACGCATCTCCGCCGCCGCCCCCAGCCACTGGCACGCCACCATGTGGCCCCTGCGCCCTCCCGCCGCCGCCCATGGGGCCCGAGTCGGGCCCATGCCCGCCCGCCGCCGCCGCTCGTGAGGCGCTCTCTCGCCGCTGCTCTTGCGCAAGCGAGGGCAGCGCCTCCGCCGCCTGCTGGCTCTCTGCCCGCTCGGGCCGCGCCCGCCCTGCCCGCCTCTCCTCTGCCGGAGGCCGACGCCCCGCCTCGCGCGCGCCGCGCCTCCTCGCCCGCCGCCGTCCCGGCCCGCCGCCGGCGGATCCAGCGAGATCCGGGCCGGGGCCGCCTTCTCTGACCTCCCTCCGGCCGCTCTCCGGCGAGAGCCGCTGCCTGCCTCGATCCACATGCCGTCCGGATCCAGATCTAAACCGAGAGGTTGACCCCCGAAATCCACTAAGTCCCTGTATTTTTGCATAATCACGCCATGTTCATCGCATTGTATCACTGCATCCGTAGCTCCGTTTTGTGCGTGTAATATGTCAAATGGTTCGTCCCAACGAGTACTTCATTTCATCCCATTGCATCATGTTCATTTGAGCTCATCTTGATGCCCGAAATGCTGTTGGAAGAGTGCATGTTGATGTTAATCTTCTGAAACTGTTATAACATGCTCATTTGTCATTTTTGCCATGTTTGATGTGTGCATCCTATGAGCATGAGCTCTACATGTGTTTTGATCTATGATATGCCATCTTTCCAGGGGTGCTATCCATGTATTTTTGTGACTTGTGTAGTGAGTGCATCAAGATTGTTAAGTAGGGTACTTGCTGTTGCTGTTTTCATGACAGATTCTGTTATATTTTGTTGCTATGTAAACCTGCTGCTACAAGCCATTTCGTGCATTATTCTGGAGATGTTCACTAAGGATGAGTTATTATACATGTCTTGCTCTATCCATTCATGCCCCTTGTTGCATTTATAGCCTGCTGGAACATGTTGTAATCTTGCTCCAAAGTTGCTAAATAATGTTGCTGTCAACCTGTTAACATGAAGTTCAGTTTTGGCCATATGCTTTTCTAGTGATCCATGCATCCTATGAACTTGTTCATGCCATGCTTAGCTTCATAAACATGTCTTGTTACTGTTGGTTGCCTTGCCATGCCATGTATTGCTCTATGGTGAGTGGTTCAAGCTCACCAACATGCCTACTTATTGTTGTTCCTGCCATGTATGAATCTGTCATATAACTTGCCATGTTTACGTGGGTGCCATCGTATCTTCTGATCCTTTTTGGCTCATGGTCAGTAAGGGACTCTTGTTCTATGCATTTAGTAGTAGCATGCCATGCCTTTGTTTGTCATGTTAAGTTCCTGTAACATGTTGTTTGCTTGCTCTAAACATTGCAATCTGATGTTATTTCCTGATAAGTCTGAAACTGTTATTATTTGCAATCTTCCCATGTCATTTTGTGCATGTTCTAGTTGTTTCTGGAGGTAGCTCAGTGTTCATGTTTTGTTATGCTTTACCTGTACTTCATGCCCATGCCTTTTGTTCTTATGTTGGGGTGCTGTAGCATATTGTTTTGATGCTCGCAAGATGCCTAGTTCTTTGTTATGGATGATTGTTGTTATGCTTTGTATAGAGTGTATGTGTTGAACCGTTGCTCCGTTTTGAATGTGCTCTATATGAAACTTGCTTGATTTTGCATGTAGTTCCATATTATCATGTTGCATCCATGTTTGGGAATGTTTGCTTGATGTTTGCATGCATTTTGCATCGATGCCATGTTGAACTTGTTTCGCTCATATCTTCTAGGCCGTAGCTTCGAATCTAATGAACTTTATATGTAACTTGACTAGAATTTCGTGTAGATCATCTTGGTGCATCTTAACTTGCTGTTTAATAACTTGAACATAAGGTTTATTCAGTTCTGGACCAATTTCGAAATATGCATATGAGGACTTACTGGAATTGTTATATGTTGTTTTCGGCCTCATTTAAACTTGCCTTGATATGTTGGTCTTGTTTGCATCATCTCTTGCCATGAGTAGCCTCATCTAGTTTTGTCATGCATCATGCTTGGTTGTGCATCATGCCTTGTTTATGTGTGGTGTGTTTACTATGTTGTGTTCTTCTTCTCGATAGTTGCCGTTTCGTTGCGATCGTGAGGATGCGTTCGTCTACGTGTGGTTCATCTTCGTGGCTTCATCTTCTTCATGGACTCGTTCTTCTTCCTTGCGGGATTTCAGGCAAGATGACCGCTACCCTGGATCTCACTACTATCATTGCTATGCTAGTTGCTTCGTTTTTTCGCTATGCTGCGTTACCTATCTGTTGCTCATCAAGCCTCCCAAATTTGCCATGAACCTCTAACCTTTGACACCATTCCTAGCAAACCGTTGCTTGGCTATGTTACCGCTTTACTCAGCCCCTCTTATAGCGTTGCTAGTTGCAGGTGAAGTTGAAGATTTCTCCATGATGGACAGGGTTATGTTGGGATATCACAATATCTCTTATATTATTAATGCACCTATATGCTTGGTAAAGGGTGGAAGGCTCGGCCTTATGCCTGGTGTTTTGTTCCACTCTTGCCGCCCTAGTTTCCGTCATACCGGTGTTATGTTTCCAGATTTTGCGTTCCTAACGCGGTCGGGTTATTTATGGGACCCCCCTGACAGTTCGCTTTGAATAAAACTCCTCCAGCAAGGCCCAACCTTGGTTTTACCATTTGCCTCACCACCACCTACCTTTCCCTTGGGAGTAATTAACCCAAGGGTCATCTTTATTTTTAGGCCCCTCGGGCCAATGCTTGTCTAAGTGTTGGTCCAAACCGAGCGATGTCCGCGCCCACAGGCAACGTGGTCTATGCCAACCCGACGTCTGGCTCATCCGGTGTGCCACGAGAACGAGATATGTGCAGCTCCTATCGGGATTTGTCGGCACAGCGGGAGGTCTTGCTGGTCATGTTGTACCATTGTCGAAATGTCTTGTAAACCGGGATTCCGAGACTGATCGGGTCTTCTTGGGAGAAGGAATATCCTTCGTTGATCACGAGAGCTTATCATGGGCTAAGTTGGGACACCCCTGCAGGGTATAAACTTTCGAGAGCCGTGCCCGCGGTTATGTGGCAGATGGGAATTTGTTAATGTTCGGTTGTAGATAACTTGACACCAGATCCGAATTAAAACGCATCAACCGCGTGTGTAGCCGTGATGGTCTATTCTCGGCGGAGTCCGGGAAGTGAACACGATCTTTGGGTTATGATTGACGTAAGTAGGAGTTCAGGATCACCTCTTGATCATTACTAGTTGACGACCGTTTCTTTGCTTCTCTTCTCGCTCTCATTTGCATATGTTAGCCACCATATTATGCTTAGTCGCTGCTGCAACCTCACCAATTTACCCCTTCCTTTCCCATTAAGCTTTGCTAGTCTTGATACCCATGGTAATGGGATTGCTGAGTCCTCGTGGCTCACAGATTACTACAACAACAGTTGCAGGTACAGGTTATGTGATGATCTTGACGCGAGAGCGATGTTTCTTGTTTTGGAGTTTCTTCTTTTGCTTCTTCGATCAGGGTATAGGTTCCAGGTCGGCAGCCTGGGCTAGCAGGGTGGATATTGTTTGAGTTTCTGTTTATGATTCATCCCTAGTCGGATGTTGTTATTGTATGTTGTATTGTTGTATTCATGTGACATTGTATGTTTTGGATGTATCCCCACTATTATGTAATGTTGATGTAATGATATCCACCTTGCAAAAGCGTTCCAATATGCGGGTCTATCCTTGGTGGGACCTTCGAGTTCCTTTTGGATAGGGTCGCATATTGGGCGTGACAAGTTGGTATCAGAGCCTCGACCGACCCTAGGAGCCCCCTTGATTGATCGTGTAGTTTGGCCGTTGTTGAGTCTAGAAGAAAACTATTTTGAGTCTTAGGATTATATATATCGGAGAGTAGGAATTCTTTTTACTCCTCTGCCCCTTCGTCGCTCTGTTGAGAAATCTTGACGTAGGTGTTTTGAACTACTCCTCTTCCCCTTCAAATTTTTCTTTAGGTTCACGCAGTTGGGTTTCCGGTAGTTGTTTCCTCAGCTCTTTTTGTCCGGCGCATTCCTCATCAAGCTGATTCGAACCTCTTTGTCTTTGGGAGATCAATCCTCAGCTCTTTTCGATCGATGTTGTTTCCCTGTCCGAAGTTGTCCTTGTTTTTCCCACCCGCCCTCCCTTCTTCTTCTCGAATCCGGAGTCCGTAATCGAGTATCCATCCTACTCGTGCGAAGTCTTTGCTTTCTTTCCTCAATGATTTCAACCGGTTCTTTCTCTTCAAGATATTCGTCGGTTCCCCTTCCGATTTTCTTTTGTTTTCCCGCCCTCCCACCCTTTTTCTTCCCTGAGTCTGAGTCTGTTTCGGCCATCAATGTCTTTCGTGTGGAGCCTCTTCAGTCTTCCCTCAATTATTTCAACCGGTGAAGTCTCGTCTCGTTTGACATTCTTCATCTCTTTTTTCTTTTCGGTGGACTTAATTCAAGTTTTTCGGGTTGATCATATTCTTTCTCTCGGCTCAAGTGTTTTCCTTGCTCGTTCGCCTCTCGCCAGTTTATCCTTCTCGAGTGTTCAAGATATCTCAGGAGATTTGTCTGTGTTTGAATTAATTCGAGGTTGTCACCTCATTCAAATATCTCAATTGTTCCGGTGCATCATCTATCTGTTCAACAATCCTTTTCTATGGTGTTTTTCTCTTCAGTGGGCCCTAACCCACAGGTCTTTTCCCAGGATCTTACCTGACTCTTCTAATTCCCCGGAGTTATTCTCAAATTCTTTTCAAGTGTGACGTAAGAATGAATTTCATCAGTCACATGCCTTCTCCAAGATCTCGTTCAAATTCTTTTCATTGTTGGCTCAACCTCTTCGCTTTTCGTTCTCCCGGTGTATCTCAGTAATTTCGGTGGTGTTTCTTGTCGTCATTCTCAGCTTTGAAGATCGAAGAAGAGTTTTTCCTCTAAATCTTGTCCGTTCTCTCGAAGATTCGTGGTTCTAGCTTCATGTTATCCCCTCGAATTATTCTATATCCGTGCCCTTTCGTTCGTCTCAATATTCTTCCGGCGCTTCGTTCAAGTGTTCCTTAATCAGCTCGAGTTCTTCCTGTTCTTTTGCATCTAAATCCCCTCAAGCATATTTGTTCTTCTAATTCTTCCCGGTGATTAAGTCTCTTTCATTAGTCATTTTCGAATTCTCACGGTGGTTCTTTCAGATTCTTTTCCTTGTTTATCATATTAATCCATTCGTTCGTTTCAATCCTACCGGTGGTTCATGAAGACCTTCTCAAGTTTGCGATATGTCACTTCTCAATCCTTTCAACGAGAATAAGTAATATATATGCAAAATCCATTGCTTGTCATCAATTTAATTTGATGAAGGATAAGCATACAATAAATCTTATTCTTATTTCCTCAAAGTGATTAATCCTTCCTTCGGAGTTTGTTCTTGATGAATAAATTCTAGTTCCAAGTGTTTTCATCTTTTCTTTTCTGGAGTTCAAATTTTCCTCGGCCATTTCGTCGGAACCTCCATCTAAATCATCGCAGGGCCTTAATCTTATTCTTTCCATCCTTGAATTCTATCGCGTCATCCTTTTGATACCGGAGTTCTTCATGGTTGTTCTTCATGATTTAATTCATTCTTCAAGAGCTCATCAAGATTTTGTTGGAGGAGTTCAAGTATCTTTTGTTCTTGCATCTCGAAGTGTAATTCATTCTCCGTATTTCTTTTGAAGTGGAGTTTTGCATTTCTTCGTTCTTCTCAGCTATTCAATCTTTTCCGCTTGTGGTCGGAGATCACCTCATAATTTTGAGATGTTATCCGTAAGTCCACAACAAGCAATTCTTTGCGCTGTTGATGTTCTCAACAACTCAGTTCAATCCTTTCTTCTAAAGATGCTTTCAATTTCATTCGTGGCACAAGTTGTCATTTTCTTCTCCGTTCTTTTCATTCAACTCTTTCAATTCTTTCCGGAGGTTTTGTGTCATGTCTTCATCAAGTACCATTCCATCCTCTCAAGTTCGTTCTAATCCTCCCATTTTCAGCCGGAGTGCTACCTAAATCCTTTCAGTCTTATTCGTTTCTTTTCTCATTCTAACCACTCCGGTTAGAATGAGTGGTTTCAGAGTCTATCCGATTACGTGAGCTTTCGATTCTCGTCATTCTCGCAGTTCCTCTCTTATTCTCGAGTGCTCTCGATTCTTTGCTTCTTCTCTTGAGTTCTTGTTTTGCCTCATTCCTTTTCCCTTCCGTCTCGGTCCTAAGATCTTGGGACGAGATCTCTTGTTAGTGGAGGAGAGTTGTAACGCCCCGGATTCGATGCGCCAGGTGTCTTCCAGTTATTCGCCGTCATTGCCATTTCATTTGCTTGCATGTTGCACTTTTCCATGTCATCATATGCATTTCATATCATGTCATCATGTGCATTGCATTCACATACGTGTTCGTCTCATGCATCCGAGCATTTTCCCCGTTGTCCGTTTTGCATTCCGGCACTCCTATGTCATCCGGCGTTCCCCTTTGGTCTTTCGTTGTGAGCGGGTTTTGAACTTTCTCGGAATGGCCCGAGGTTTGCCAAGCGGCCTTGGTATAGCACCGGTAGACCGCCTGTCAAGTTTCGTGCCATTTGGAGGTCGTTTGATACTCCAACGGTTAACCGGGTAACCGTAAAGGCCTCTTTTGTCTTGCAGCCCAACACCCCTTCCAAAGTGGCCCAAAACCCATCTAACTCCCCTCCATGCTCTCGCTCGTTCGATCACGATCGCGTGGCCGAAAATCGCTCCTCATTTGGACTCTCCTAGCTCCCTCTACCTATAAATACACCTCCCCCTCCGAATTTTCGGGTCCAAACCCTAGCGAACTCCCCCCCGCGCCGCCGGACATGTCCGCACCCGGCCGGACGCATCTCCGCCGCCGCCCCCAGCCAGTGGCACGTCGCCATGTGGCCCCCACGCCCTCCGCCGCCGCCGCCGTGGTGGAACTGAGTCGAACCCAGCTGCAGCGCCGCCCGCCGCCGCCGTCGTGAGGCGCTTGTCTCGTGCCATTGCGCCCGGCAGGGCAGCGCCTCCGCCGCCATGGCTCACTGCCGGGCGCCGTGCTGCCAGCAGCTCTGCCCGCTGGGCCAAGCGCCCGCCTGCCCGCCTCTCATCTGCCGGAGGCCGGCGCCCCGCCTCCGCGCCTCCTCGCCCAGCTGCCGTCCCAGCCCCGCCAGCCGGATCCGGCGAGATCCGGGCCGGGGCCGCCTTCTCTGACCTCCCTCCGGCCGCTCTCCGGCGAGAGCCGCCGCCTGCCTCGATCCACGTGCCGTCCGGATCCAGATCTAAACCGAGAGGTTGACCCCCGAAATCCACTAAGTCCCTGTATTTTTGCATAATCATGCCATGTTCATCGCATTGTATCTCTGCATCCGTAGCTTCGTTTCGTGCGTGTAATATGTCAAATGGTTCGTCTCAAGGAGTACTTCATTTCATTCCATTGCATCATGTTCATTTGAGCTCATCTTGATGCCCGAAATGCTGTTGGAAGAGTGCATGTTGATGTTAATCTGCTGAAACTGTTATAACATGCTCATTTGTCATTTTTGCCATGTTTGATGTGTGCATCCTATGAGCATGAGCTCTACATGTGTTTTGATCTATGATATGCCATCTTTCCAGGGGTGCTATACATGTATTTTTGTGACTTGTGTAGTGAGTGCAGCAAGATTGTTAAGTAGGGTACTTGCTGTTGCTGTTTTCCTGACAGATTCTGTTATATTTTGTTGCTATGTAAACCTGCTGCTACAAGCCATTTGGTGCATTATTCTGGAGAGGTTCACTAAGGATGAGTTGTTATACATGTCTTGATCTATCTATTCATGCCCCTGGTTGCATTTATAGCCTGCTGGAACATGTTGTAATCTTTCTCCAAAGTTGCTAAATAATGTTGCTGTCAACCTGTTAACATGAAGTTCAGTTTTGGCCATATGCTTTTCTAGTGATCCATGCATCCTATGAACTTGTTCTTACCATGCTTAGCTTCATAAACATGTCTTCTTACTGTTGGTTGCCTTGCCATGCCATGTATTGCTCTGTGGTGAGTGGTTCAAGCTCACCAACATGCCTACTTATTGTTGTTCCTGCCATGTATGAATCTGTCATATAACTTGCCATGTTTACGTGGGTGCCATCGTATCTTCTGATCCTTTTTGGCTCATGGTCAGTAAGGGACTCTTGTTCTATGCATTTAGTAGTATCATGCCATGCCTTTGTTTGCCATGTTAAGTTCCTGTAACATGTTGTTTGCTTGCTCTAAACATTGCAACCTGATGTTATTTCCTGATAAGTCTGAAACTGTTACTATTTGCAATCTTCCCATGTCATTTTGAGCATGTTCTAGTTGTTTATGGAGATAGCTCAGTGTTCATGTTTTGTTATGCTTTATCTGTACTTCATGCCCATGCCTTTTGTTCTTATGTTGGGGTGCTGTAGCATATTGTTTTGATGCTCGCAAGATGCCTAGTTGCTGTTATGGACAGATTGTTGTTATGCTTTGTATAGAGTGTATGTGTTGAACCGTTGCTCCGTTTTGAATGTGCTCTATATGAAACTTGCTTGATTTTGCATGTAGTTCCATATTATCATGTTGCATCCATGTTTGGGAGTGTTTGCTTGATGTTTGCGTGCATTTTGCATCAATGCCATGTTGAAATTGTTTCGCTCATATCTTCTAGGCCGTAGCTCCGAATCTAATTAACTTTATATGTAACTTGACTAGAATTTCGTGTAGATCATCTTGGTGCATCTTAACTTGCTGTTTAATAACTTGAACATAAGGTTTATTCAGTTCTGGACCAATTTCAAAATATGCATATGTGGACTTACCGGAATTGTTATATGTTGTTTCCGGCCTCATTTAAACTTGCCTTGATGTGTTGGTCTTGTTTGCATCATCTCTCGCCATGAGTAGCCTCATCTAGTTTTGTCATGCATCATGCTTGGTTGTGCATCATGCCTTGTTTATGTGTGGTGTGTTTACTATGTTGTGTGCTTCTTCTCGATAGTTGCTGTTTCGTTGCGATCGTGAGGATGCGTTCGTCTACGTGTGGTTCGTCTTCGTGGCTTCATCTTCTTCATGGACTCGTTCTTCTTCCTTGCGGGATTTCAGGCAAGATGACCGCTACCCTGGATCTCACTACTATCATTGCTATGCTAGTTGCTTCGTTCTTTCGCTATGCTGCGTTACCTATCTATTGCTCATCAAGCCTCCCAAATTTGCCATGAACCTCTAACCTTTGACACCATTCGTAGCAAACCGTTGCTTGGCTATGTTACCGCTTTACGTTGCTAGTTGCAGGCGAAGTTGAAGATTTCTCCATGGTGGACAGGGTTATGTTGGGATATCACAATATCTCTTATATTATTAATGCACCTATATACTTGGTAAAGGGTGGAAGGCTCGGCCTTATGCCTGGTGTTTTGTTCCACTCTTGCCGCCCTAGTTTCCATCATACCGGTGTTATGTTCCCGGATTTTGCGTTCCTAACGCGGTCGGGTGATTTATGGGACCCCCCTGATAGTTCGCTTTGAATAAAACTCCTCCAGCAAGGCCCAACCTTGGTTTTACCATTTGCCTCACCACCACCTACCTTTCCCTTGGGAGTAATTAACGCAAGGGTCATCTTTATTTTTAGCCCCCCTGGGCCAATGCTTGTCTAAGAGTTGGTCCAAACCAAGCGATGTCCGGCGCCCCCTGGGCAACCAGGGTCTATGCCAACCCGACGTCTGGCTCATCCGGTGTGCCCTGAGAACGAGATATGTGCAGCTCCTATCGGGATTTGTCGGCACAGCGGGAGGTCTTGCTGGTCTTGTTTTACCATTGTCGAAATGTCTTGTAAACCGGGATTCCGAGATCGATCGGGTCTTCTGGGAGAAGGAATATCCTTCGTTGATCGCGAGAGCTTATCATGGGCTAAGTTGGGACACCCTGCAGGTATAAACTTTCGAGAGCCGTGCCCATGGTTATGTGGCAGATGGGAATTTGTTAATGTCGGTTGTAGATAACTTGACACCAGATCCGAATTAAAATGCATCAACGCGTGTGTAGCCGTGATGGTCTCTTCTCGGTGAGTCCGGAAGTGAACACGGTCTTTGGGTTATGATTGACGTAAGTAGGAGTTCAGGATCACCTCTTGATTATTACTAGTTGACAACCATTTCTTTGCTTCTCTTCTCGCTCTCATTTGCGTATGTTAGCCACCATATTATGCTTAGTCGCTGCTGCAACCTCACCACTTTACCCCTTCCTTTCCCTCTAAGCTTTGCTAGTCTTGATACCCATGGTAATGGGATTCTTTGAGTCCTCGTGGCTCCTGATTACTACAACAACGATTGCGGTACAAGTTATGTGATGATCTTGGCGTGAGAGCGATGTTGCTTGTTTTGGAGTTTCTTCTTACGCTTCTTCGATCGGGGATAGGTTCGGTCGGCAGCTGGGCTAGCGAGGTGGATATTGTTTGAGTTTACATTTATGATTCATCCGTAGTCGGATGTTGTTCTTGTATGTTGTATTGTTGTATTCATGTGACATTGTATGTTTTGGATGTATCCCCACTATTATGTAATGTTGATGTAATGATATCCACCTTGCAAAAGCGTTCCAATATGCGGGTCTATCCTTGGTAGGACCTTCGAGTTCCTTTTGGATAGGGTCGCATATTGGGCGTGACATCACCCTCCTTCAACCATCATCTACTCGAAGAGACCCTTGGAGCTCCTTCACATGGATCTTTTCGGGCCTCCATCTTTTGATAGTCTTGGAGGGAGAAAGTATTGCTTGGTGATTGTGGATGATTATTCAAGGTAAACTTGGGTATACTTCTTCAAGAGGAAGAGTGAGACTCAACAAACCGTCATCGACTTTGCAAATGAAGCTCAACGTCAACATGATGCAAAGATCTTGACAATAAGAAGTGACAACGGCACCGAGTTCAAGAACTACACCTTGGATGAGTTTCTTAGTGATGAGGGGATCAAGCATCAATATGCGGCACCTTATACCCCTCAACAAAATGCTATTGCAGAGAGGAAGAACCGGACGTTGATGGATGCGGCAAGAACCATGATGGCGGAGTTCAAGTCTCCGTACAACTTTTGGGCCGAAGCCATCAACACCGCATGTCATGCATCCAATCGGCTCTATCTTCGCAAAGGCTTGAACAAGACTCCTTATGAGATACTCATGCAACAAGCCCAACCTCAAGTACTTAGGGTGTTCGGTTGTAAGTGTTTCATTCTCAAGAAAGGTGTTTGTTTGTCTAAATTTGAGGCTAGAGCTCATGAGGGCATATTTGTTGGTTATGCTACAAACTCTCATGCTTACGTGTTCTCAACAAGTCCACGGACTCATTGAGAAGCGATGTAACGTGGAGTTTGACGAAAATAACGGCTCCCAAGTGGAGCAAAGTGTTACTTGTGATATAGGTGATGAAATTCCTCCCCATGCCATAAGAAGAATGGGTATTGGTCAAATTCTACCCATTGAGGAACCCCTTGTGGCCGAAGGAGAAGGACAATGCTCTACTCAAGTAGAGCCATCACCTCATCAAGACCCACACGCTTCCGAAGAACAAAGTAAAGGCCCTCAACCTTGTGAACAAGACCAAGGGCAAGATCAACCTCAAGATGGTGGTGAACCTCTAAATGATGCCCAAGGTCAAGTTCTCCCCCTCGAGCAAGTTCAAGATCAAGAGCAAGCTCAAGATCAAGAGCAAGTTCAAGCTCAAGAACAAGCTCAAGACGGCGCTCAAGATGATCAAGTCAACCCTCCTCCCTTAACATCCAAGGAGGAATTAGGCGTCATCTTCAAGATTGCTTCCAAGCTCACCACCCAAGGCCATCTCATGGAAAATGTGGTTGGAAGCCTAAGAAAGGGGGTAAGCACTCGTAGACAATTAGCAAACTATTGTGAACATCACACGTTTGTCTCTTGTGTTGAACCCCAAAAGGTCTATGAGGCGCTCGAAGACTCGGATTGGCTCAATGCCATGCATGAAGAACTCAACAACTTCGAGTACAACAAAGTATGGAGATTGGTGCCAAGGCCATCGGGGAACCACAATGTCATTGGAACCAAGTGGATCTTCAAGAACAAGCAAGATGCTCATGGGAACATCGTTAGCAACAAAGGCAAGATTGGTAGCACAAGGCTACTCCCCGCTTGAAAGCCGCCCGGCGGGTCTCCTCCGCCTCCGACCAGCGCCCAAGCGCCGCCCTGCCGCCGCCGCTGCTCCTCCTCCGCCGCCTTCCCGCCTCGCCGGCGCCTCCTCCGGCCGGATCCGTGGCCGGGCCGGCCGGATCCGCCGCTCCCCGCGCCTCCCGGGTCACCTCCGGCCCTCCCCGTTAACTTCTCCGGCGAGCAACTCCGGCGACCCGCGCCGGTTTGACATCCGTGCAAGGTTGACTTCCCCCCGAAATTCTCTAAGTCCCCAGGATTTTTACATAATCATGCCATGTTCATGCCATCGCATCTCTGCATCCGTAGCTCCGTCTTGCACGTGTAATATGTCAAATTGTTCGTCTCGACGATTAGATCATTTCATACCATTGCATCATTTTCATTTGAGCTCATCTTGATGCCCAAAATGCTGTTGGAAGAGTGCATGTTGATGTTAATATCTTTGGCTGTTATAACTTCTTTGTTTTATCATTTTTGCCATGATTGATGTGTGCATCCTATGAGTATGAGCTCTACATGAATGTTGATCTATGCCATGCCATCTTTCCAGGGGTGCCAACCATGTATTTTTGTGAGTTGTGTGCTGAGTGTATCAAGCTTGTTAAGTAGGTTAGTTGTTGTTCTTTGTTTTCTGATGATTCTGTTATATTTTGTTGCTATGTTAACATGCTTCTACTAATCATTCTATGCATAATCTGGAGATGTCCTATAAACATGTTTTGATCTACATGTCATGCTCTATCCATTCATGCCCTTGGTTGCAATTATAGCCTCCTGGAACATGTTGTAATCTTGCTCCAAAGTTGCTTGAAAATGTTGCTGTCAGCCTGTTAACATTAAGTTCACTAGTTCCCATGTGTTTTGCTAGTGATCCATGTACCCTATGACCTTGCTCTTGCCATGCCTAGCTTCATAAACATGCCTTCTTACAGTTGGGTGCTTTTCCATGCCATGTATTGCTCTGTGGTGAGTGGTTCAAGCTCACGAACATGCCTACTTATTGTTGTTCCTGCCATGTTTGAATCTGTAATATAACTTGCCATGTTTACATGGGTGCCATCATATTTTCCGTGCCCTTTTGGTCATGGTCAGTAAGGGTCTTTTGATCTATGCTTTTAGTAGATTCATGCCATGCCTTTGTTTGCCATGATAAGGTCCTGTAACATGTTGTTTGATAGCTCTAAACATTGCAACCTGATGTTATTTACGCTAAAGTCTGGCTGTTATTATTTGCAATCTTACCATGTCTTTTGAGCATGTTCTATTTGTTTCGGAGATAGCTCAGTGTTCATGTTTTGTTATGCTTTACGTGTACTTCATGCCCATGCCTTTTGTTATTATGTTGGGGTGCTGTAGCATGTTGTTTTGATGCTTGTAAGATGCCTAGTTCTTTGTTATGGATGATTGTTGTTATGACTTGTATAGTGTGTGTGTGTTGCACCGTTGCTCCGTTTTGAGTGTGCTCTATATGAAACTTGCTCGATTTTGCATGTAGCTTCATATTATCATGTTGCATCCTTGTTTTGAGGTGTTTGCTTGATGTTTGTGTGCATTTTGCATCAATGCCATGCTTAACTTGTTTTGCTCATATCTTCTAGGCCGTAGCTCCAAATCTAATGAACTTTATATGTAACTTGACTAGAATTTCGTGTAGATCATCTTGGTGCTCTTTAACTTGCTGTTTAACAACTTGAACATAAGGTTAATTCAGATCTGGACCAATTTCGAAATTTGCATATGAGGACTTACCGGAATTGTTATATGTTGTTCCCGGCCTCATTTAAACTTGCCTTGATGTGTTGTTCTTGTTTGCATCATCTCTTGCCATGAGTAGCTTCATCTAGTTTTGTCATGCATCATGCTTGGTTGAGCATCATGTCTTGTTCATGTGTGGTGTGTTTACCATGTTGTGTGCTTCTTTTCGATAGTTCCTGTTTTGTTGCGATCGTGAGGATTCGTTCGTGGTTCGTCTTCGTTGCTTCATCTTCTTCATGGACTCGTTCTTCTTCCTTGTGGGATTTCAGGCAAGATGACCGCTACCCTGGATCTCACTACTATCATTGCTATGCTAGTTGCTTCGTTCTATCGCTATGCTGCGCTACCTATTACCTATTTATCAAGCCATCCCATATTGCCATGAACCTCTAACCTTTGACACCTTTCCTATGCAAACCGTTGATTGGCTATGTTACCGCTTTGCTCAGCTCCTCTTATAGCGTTGCTAGTTGCAGGTGAAGTTGAAGATTTCTCCATGGTGGACAGGGTTTTGTTGGGATATCACAATATCTCTTATATTATTAATGCATCTATATATTTGGTAAAGGGTGGAAGGCTCGGCCTTATGCCTGGTGTTTCGTTCCACTCTTGCCGCCCTAGTTTCCGTCATACCAGTGTTATGTTCCCGGATTTTTGCGTTCCTTACGCGGTGGGGTGATTTATGGGACCCCCCTGACAGTTCGCTTTGAATAAAACTTGTCCAGCAAGGCCCAACCTTGGTTTTACCATTTGCCTCACCACCACCTATACTTTTCCCTTGGGAGTCGCTCTCTCAAGGGTCATCTTTATTTTAGCCCCCGGGCGGTGCTTGTCTAAGTCTTTGGTTCGAACCGAAGTTATTCGGGGCCCCTCGGGCAACTCGAGGTCTGGTTTTACTCGTAGGATGTCTCATCCGGTGTTGCCTCGAGAGCGAGATATGTGCAGCTCCTATCGGGATTGTCGGCGCATCGGGCGGCTTTGCTGGTCTTGTTTTACCATTGTCGAAATGTCTTGATGTACCGGGATTCCGAGACTGATCGGGTCTTCCTGGGTGAAGGTCTATTCCTTCGTTGATCGTGAGAGCTTGTCATGGGCTAAGTTGGGACACCCCTGCAGGGTTTAAACTTTCGAGAGCCGTGCCCGCGGTTATGTGGCAGATGGGAATTTGTAGATAACTTGACACCAGATCCGAATTAAAATGCATCAACCGCGTGTGTAGCCGTGATGGTCTCTTCTCGTGGTCCGGAAGTGAACACGGTTTCGTGTTATGTTTGACGTAAGTAGGTGTTCAGGATCACCTCTTGATCATTGCTAGCTTCACGACCGTTCCGCTTGTTCTCTTCTCGCTCTTATTTGCGTTGGTTAGCCACCATATTATGCTTAGTCGCTGCTGCAACCTCACCACTTTACCCCTTCCTTTCCCATTAAGCTTTGCTAGTCCCGATACCCATGGTAATGGGATTCTTTGAGTCCTCGTGGCTCACGGATACTTCAAAACCAGTTTGCGGTGCCTATGTTACGAAGCGGTGGCGCAACCAAGCTCAAGGAGGAGCTCGATGAAGATCTTGCCCTTTGTTGTTTCGTTCTAGTTGATCGAGAGTGGAGCCCGGTTGGGGTCGATCGGGGACCTTTTGTCGCATTTGGGGTTCTTCTTTTATTTTGGTTCCGTAGTCGGACCTTGATTGTATCTGGATGATGTAATGCTTTATTCATGTAATTGTGTGAAGTGGCGATTGTAAGCCAACTATGTAACTCTTCCCCTTATGTATTACATGGGTTGTGTGAAGATTACCTCACTTGCGACATTGCTTTCAATGCGGTTATGCCTCTAAGTCGTGCTTCGACAAGTGGGAGATATAGCCGCATCGAGGGCGTTACAAGTTGGTAATCAGAGCCTTCCCCGACCTTAGGAGCCCCATTGAATGATCGTTTTTAGCGGCCGAGTTGTGTCTAGAAAAATGTTTTGATTCATTTAGGATTATATATATCGGAGAGTTAATAATTCTTTTTACTCCCCAGTCTCTTCATTGCTCTGGTAAGGCATCCTGACGTAGAGTTTTGACTCTTCTCTTCTCAAATTTCACTAAATTTTTTTTAGGATCACGCGGGTATCTTGGAATCGTTCCGATGGTTTTATGATGAGAACATTGTCTTGGTGCCTCCTGTCGGGGTTTAGTGGAAGTGTCCCGGGAGTTGAGCTCGAGGTGTTGTCGTCATAATTTTATCGTTGCGATTCTGGAATACGAGTTTAATGCGCCGACATCGAAAATCTCTTTTATGCAGTTGTTGGTGAGATAACCCGATAACCCGATCTTGAGGTGAGTACGGGAGTATTGCCATGACTTGTATAACGGATGCTTTTCGAAGGTTGAGGTAGACGATTTCCGAAGGTTTCTTGGTTATGTGTTGACGGATTGATATAGCTTGGATGTAGGTATTGTTAGTTTGGGTGAGATATATTGCTTCCCCTGTATCCCCAACACCAGATTGCATAACCAGAAAGTTTCGGGAGTTTATAGGTGGGAATTCAAGTAGCTCCTAGAATATCTTTCCGACAGATGCATGATATGGGATTGGGTAAATCTCTATCATATGTATTTGTTCCGGCTTATTCTGCTAGCCAAATCCTTTGTTTTGTTTTATTTGTGGTATTCAAGTTGCTTCGATGTCAAGTGTTAATCCATACCTTTCCTAAACGGTGTTCTCATATTGCTATGTGAATACTAATCCTTTTGATCATTGAGGTTGTCATGTTAATTCTTTCCTACCGGCGTGCTTCTCTTCAAGTGGATCCGATCATTCTCCCTATCCGCAAGATCAATTCTAAGTTTTCTCAATGCTGTTTGTTTCGTTCATCCCAAGTTGTCTTTGTTTTTCCCCACCCTCCCACCCTTTTCTTCAAGGACACAGATTTCTTAATCAAATATCCATTTATTCATGTGAAGTTTCTCCATTCTTTTCCATCAATGTTCTTACCCGGTGGTCCTCAAGTTGTTCTACTAGTTCGTCATTCCTCATTCCTTTCTCTTCTCCGGTGGATTCGAGTCAAGTTTTGTTGATCTTACCTTTTTCCTCATTTCAATGTCTTCTCATACCGGTGCACCTCATTATCATTCTACTTCTCGCTATTTGTTATTTCGGAGTGCTCAAGATATCTCGAAGATCCGTGTTTCCACTCTACATTCGTTCAAGCTCTTTCGAGATTGTTATCTCATTCAAGTCATTTAATTCAACCGATGCAACATCTCTTTTAAATCTTTTCAACGGTGTTCTTTTGAGTGGGCCACAGGTCTTTTCCCAGGATCTTACCTGACTCTTCTATTTTTACAGAGCTATCCTAAATTCTTCTCCAAGTTTGACGTATGAATGAGTTATTATCAGTCAAATGCTTTTCTCCAAGATCTTTCAAATTCTTTTCATAGTTGGCTCAACCTCTTCGCTTTTGATTCTTCCGGTGTGCCTCAATAATTCTTGGTGGCGTTTCTCGTTGTCATTCTCATCATTTGAAGACCGAAGAAGAGTTTCTCTTTAATCTTGCTCTATTCTCTTCAAGATTCATGGTGCTAGCTTGTTGCCATCCTCTCATAATTGTTTTCGATTGTGAGAATCTTTTTCACCCATCAGGAGATATTCAAGAGTCTTCTCAGTTTGTCATCCGGAGTCCATCAATTCAGGTTTATTCATTCTCAGCGTGTAGCTATCATTCTCCAAATCTTACTGGTGCATCGTTCAAATATCCTCTAATCAGTTCATGTTCTCTTCGTTCTCATGTATCTAAATCCCCTCAAATATCTTCATTCGTTTTCCAATTCTTCCCGGTGAATTGTGCCTTTGCTACGTTCATTTTCAATTCTTACGGTGGTTCGTTCAAGATTTCACCTCTTTCGTTATCAATTAATTCATTCATTCTTTCCAATCCTACCGGTGGTTCGTTGAAGACCTTCCCAAGCTTGCGCCATATCTATCTTAATCCTTTCTACGGGAATAAGTAGTATGCCAAATCTGTTGCTTGTCATCAATTAAATTTGATGAAGGATAAGCATACAATAAATCTTATTCTTATTTCCTTGAGGTGATTCAATTCTTTTCTTTTCCGGAGTTCCAACTTTTCCGCATTATCGTCGCGAAGCTCCATCTAAATCATCGCAAGGCTTCACCTTGTGTTTTCAACTTCTCTTTCTTTTTACCATCCTTTTAATACCGGAGTTTCTTCATGGTGGTTCCTCAAGGATTATTTTCATTCTTCAGTTGTTCTTCAAGATTTCTCTCGTAGTTATGATCCGCCAAGCTATACTCTAAAAATAAACATGATGCTCAACACATGTTTTGTTTTGAGGCATTCAAGTATTCTTTGTCTTGCATTCCGAAGTGCAATTCTTTCTACCTTATCTTTTGAGGTGGTGTTATGTCACTCTTGACAATTTCCTTCTTGTTTCATGATTCATATGTTGTCAAGAATGAGGTATTTTAAATCCATCAATCCCTTTGTTGGAGTTATCTTGGGTTATATTTCACCTAAAGCTTTCCCTAAGGATTGTTGCTATTTATGGTGCTTATAAATGACCCAAGTTCTTCTTAATCCTCCCGGTGATATAGCTTTCTCGTCTCCTTGTTCGTATCAATGAAATTCTTTTCCTGTGCTTGGCAGGTTGTCGCCTCATAATTTGAGATGCATTCCTTAAGACCATATCAAGCTTATTCTTTTCGTTGTTGGTTTTTTTCCAACAACTCCATTCTAACCTTCTTGGAAGGGTGCTTTCCGAGCCCATTTGTGGCAGAAGTTGGCATTTTCTTCTCCGTTCTTTTATTCCAATGATCTATCTTCTTTTCGTTCTTCCGGAGGCATGGTGATGTTGCTCTCTTCACTAATCATCTCGAATTGTGAGGATCATGTTCTTTTCTTGATTATCCATTTAACCGCAGTGTTGTGTCATCTCTTCCATATCTTTTCATCTCTTCAAGTTTTCTTCTCTTTTCTACCGGAGTGCTGTCCAAATTCTGTCATTCTTGTTCCTTTGCTATCTCATAATACCGAGGTGGTCACATTCTTTTCGTTCGTGAAGCTTTTATTTCCATATCTTTCAACCTTCAAGTCCTTGTAATACTCCTTGTTCCTCTTTTCTAACGGATTGTTTGCAATCTTGGTCATCTCCGTTGTTTTGTTTCTTTCAGTTTGTTCAACCTCTCAAGGTTCTTTGGTTTCACTCGTTCGTCAAAGAAGCAACTTAGTTTACCTCTCCTCTTCCTCTTCCGTTTTCCCTCCGGTGCCATCCTAGATCTCGGGACGAGATCCTCTCGTAGTGGTGGAGTGTTGTAACGCCCCGGATCCGATGCGCCAGGCGTCCGCCAGTTATTCTCCGTCATTGCCATGTCATTTGCTTGTGTGTTGCACTTTGCCATGTCATCATCTACATTTCATGTCATGTCATCATGTGCATTTCATTTTGCATACATGTTCGTCTCATGCATCCGAGCCTTTTCCCCGTTGTCCGTTTTGCAATCCGGCGCTCCTATGTCCCCCGGCGTCCCCTTTTTGCCTCTTCTCTTGTGCGGGTGTCAAACTTTCTCGGAATGGCCCGAGGTTTGCCAAGCGGCCTTGGTATAGCACCGGTAGACCGCCTATCAAGTTTCGTGCCATTTGGAGGTCGTTTGATACTCCAACGGTTAACCGGGTAACCGCAAAGCCCTCTTTTGTTGCAGCCCAACACCCCTTCCAAAGTGGCCCAAAACCCAGCAAACTCCCCTCCATGCTCTCGGTCGTTCGATCACGATCGCGTGGCCGAAAACCGCACCTCATTTGGACTCTCCTAGCTCCCTCTACCTATAAATATAGCCCCTCCCCCGAAATTCACGGATGATCCCCCCGAAACCCTAGATCCATCCCTTCCGCGCCGCCGGACATGTCCGCCCGGCGACCGGACGTGTCCGCCCGCTCCCCGGCCAATCGCCCGCTGACACGTGGCGCGCCGCCGCCACCACCGCCCGGCCCGCGCTGCCCGTCTTGCCGCCGCCGCCTCCAGGCGCCGTCCGGCTCCCATGGCGGCGCTGCCAGCGCTCTCGCCGCGCCGCCGCTCCGCTGGCCGCCGGACCCGCCGCCTCGCCGCCCGCGCCCAAGCGCCCGCGCCCTCCGCCCGTGGCGCCGCTGGCGCGCCTCCGGCCCGCCGCCGACAGCCGCCGCCCGGCAGTCTCCGCCGCCTCAACGCCGCCCTTAAGCGCGCCGCCCGCCCGCCTTGCTCTCTCCGCCGCCGCCGCCTTCCCGCTGCGCTGGCGCCTCCTCCCGGCGGATCCGTGGCGGGCGGCGGATCCGCCGCTCCCCGCGCCTCCCGGGTCACCTCCGGGCCTCCCCGTCAACTTCTCCGGCGAGCAACTCCGGCGACCCGCGCCGCTTTGACATCCGTGCAAGGTTGACTTCCCCCCGAAATTCTCTAAGTCCCCAGGATTTTTACATAATCATGCCATGTTCATGCCACCGCATCTCTGCATCTGTAGATCCGTTTTGCGCATGTAATATGTCAAATTGTTCGTCTCGACGAGTATATCATTTCATTCCATTGCATCATTTTCATTTGAGCTCATCTTGATGCCCGAAATGCTGTTGGAAGAGTGCATGTTGATGTTAATCTGCTTTGGCTGTTATAACTTCTTTGTTTTATCATTTTGCCATGATTGATGTGTGCATCCTATGAGTATGAGCTCTACATGAATGTTGATCTATGCCATGCCATATTTCCAGGGGTTCCAACCATGTATTTTTGTGAGTTGTGTGCTGAGTGTATCAAGCTTGTTAAGTAGGTTAGTTGTTGTTGCTGTTTTCCTGACAGATTCTGTTATATTTTGTTGCTATGTTAACATGCTTCTACTAATCATTCTATGCATAATCTGGAGATGTCCTATAAACATGTTTTGATCTACATGTCATGCTCTATCCATTCATGCCCTTGGTTGCAATTATAGCCTGCTGGAACATGTTGTAATCTTGCTCCAAAGTTGCTTGAAAATGTTGCTGTCAGCCTGTTAACATTAAGTTCACTAGTTCCCATGTGTTTTGCTAGTGATCCATGTACCCTATGACCTTGCTCTTGCCATGCCTAGCTTCATAAACATGCCTTCTTACAGTTGGGTGCTTTGCCATGCCATGTATTGCTCTGTGGTGAGTGGTTCAAGCTCACGAACATGCCTACTTATTGTTGTTCCTGCCATGTTTGAATCTGTAATATAACTTGCCATGTTTACATGGGTGCCATCATATTTTCCGTGCCCTTTTGGCTCATGGTCAGTAAGGGTCTTTTGATCTATGGTTTTAGTAGATTCATGCCATGCCTTTGTTTGCCATGATAAGTTCCTGTAACATGTTGTTTGATAGCTCTAAACATTGCAACTGATGTTATTTACGCTAAAGTCTAAAGCTGTTATTATTTGCAATCTTACCATGTCTTTTTGAGCATGTTCTATTTGTTTCTGGAGATAGCTCAGTGTTCATGTTTTGTTATGCTTTACGTGTACTTCATGCCCATGCCTTTTGTTATTATGTTGGGGTGCTGTAGCATGTTGTTTTGATGCTTGTAAGATGCCTAGTTCTTTGTTATGGATGATTGTTGTTATGACTTGTATAGTGTGTGTGTGTTGCACCGTTGCTCCGTTTTGAGTGTGCTCTATATGAAACTTGCTCGATTTTGCATGTAGCTTCATATTATCATGTTGCATCCTTGTTTTGAGGTGTTTGCTTGATGTTTGTGTGCATTTTGCATCAATGCCATGCTTAACTTGTTTTGCTCATATCTTCTAGGCCGTAGCTCCAAATCTAATGAACTTTATATGTAACTTGACTAGAATTTTGTGTAGATCATCTTGGTGATCTTTAACTTGCTGTTTAACAAATTGAACATAAGGTTAATTCAGATCTGGACCAATTTCGAAATTTGCATATGAGGACTTATCGGAATTGTTATATGTTGTTCCCGGCCTCATTTAAACTTGCCTTGATGTGTTGTTCTTGTTTGCATCATCTCTTGCCATGAGTAGCTTCATCTAGTTTTGTCATGCATCATGCTTGGTTGAGCATCATGTCTTGTTCATGTGTGGTGTGTTTACCATGTTGTGTGCTTCTTTTCGATAGTTCCTGTTTCGTTGCGATCGTGAGGATTCGTTCGTGGTTCGTCTTCGTGGCTTCATCTTCTTCATGGACTCGTTCTTCTTCCTTGCGGGATTTCAGGCAAGATGACCGCTACCCTGGATCTCACTACTATCATTGCTATGCTAGTTGCTTCGTTCTATCGCTATGCTGCGCTACCTATTACCTGTTTATCAAGCCATCCCATATTGCCATGAACCTCTAACCTTTGACACCTTTCCTATGCAAACCGTTGATTGGCTATGTTACCGCTTTGCTCAGCTCCTCTTGTAGCGTTGCTAGTTGCAGGTGAAGTTGAAGATTTCTCCATGGTGGATAGGGTTTTGTTGGGATATCACAATATCTCTTATATTATTAATGCATCTATATATTTGGTAAAGGGTGGAAGGCTCGGCCTTATGCCTGGTGTTTTGTTCCACTCTTGCCGCCCTAGTTTCCGTCATACCGGTGTTATGTTCTCGGATTTTTGCGTTCCTTACGCGGTCGGGTGATTTATGGGACCCCCCTGACAGTTCGCTTTGAATAAAACTTGTCCAGCAAGGCCCAACCTTGGTTTTACCATTTGCCTCACCACCACCTATACTTTTACCTTGGCAGTCGCTCTCTCAAGGGTCATCTTTATTTTAGCCCCCCCGGGCCAGTGCTTGTCTAAGTGCTGGTTCGAACCGAGTAGACTGCGGGGCCCCCTCGGGGAAACTCGAGGTCTGGTTTTACTCGTAGGATGTCTCATCCGGTGTTGCCCTGAGAACGAGATATGTGCAGCTCCTATCGATATTGTCGGCGCATCGGGCGGCTTTGCTGGTCTTGTTTTACCATTGTCGAAATAACTTGATTTACCGGGATTCCGAGACTGATCGGGTCTTCCTGGGTGAAGGTCTATTCCTTCGTTGATCGCGAGATCTTGTCATGGGCTAAGTTGGGACACCCCTGCAGGGTTTAAACTTTCGAGAGCCGTGCTCGCGGTTATGTGGCAGATGGGAATTTGTTAATGTCCGATTGTAGATAACTTGACACAGATCCGAATTAAAACACATCAACCGCGTGTGTAGCCGTGATG
The DNA here is from genome assembly GCA_021437245.1 of Aegilops speltoides. Lineage (NCBI taxonomy): Eukaryota > Viridiplantae > Streptophyta > Magnoliopsida > Poales > Poaceae > Aegilops > Aegilops speltoides. Next base: position 307,260,613 of record CM038143.1, read on the forward strand.
GTCTCTTCTCGGCGGAGTCCGGGAAGTGAAGACGGTTTCTGCGTTATGTTTGACGTAGGTAGGTGTTCAGGATCACCTCTTGATCATTGCTAGCTTCACGACCGTTCCGCTTGTTCTCTTCTCGCTCTTATTTGCGTTGGTTAGCCACCATATTATGCTTAGTCGCTGCTGCAACCTCACCACTTTACCCCTTCCTTTCCCATTAAGCTTTGCTAGTCCTGATACCCATGGTAATGGGATTGCTGAGTCCTCGTGGCTCACCAGATACTTCCAAAACCAGTTTGCAGGTGCCTATGTTACCGAGCAGGTGACACAACCAAGCTCAAGGAGGAGCTTGATGAAGATCTTGCTCTTTGTTGTTTCGTTCTAGTTGATCAGTAGTGGAGCCCAGTTGGGGTCGATCGGGGACCTTTTGTCGCATTTGGGGTTCTTATTTTATTTTGGTTCCGTAGTCGGACCTTGATTGTATCTGGATGATGTAATGCTTTATTCATGTAATTGTGTGAAGTGGCGATTGTAAGCCAACTATGTAACTCTTTCCCTTATGTATTACATGGGTTGTGTGAAGATTACCTCACTTGCGACATTGCTTTCAATGTGGTTATGCCTCTAAGTCGTGCTTCGACACGTGGGAGATATAGCCGCATCGAGGGCGTTACATGTTGTTATTTCCTGATAAGTCTGAAACTGTTATTATTTGCAATCTTCCCATGTCATTTTGAGCATGTTCTAGTTGTTTATGGAGATAGCTCAGTGTTCATGTTTTGTTATGCTTTACCTGTACTTCATGCCCATGCCTTTTGTTCTTATGTTGGGGTGCTGTAGCATATTGTTTTGATGCTCGCAAGATGCCTAGTTGCTGTTATGGACAGATTGTTGTTATGCTTTGTATAGAGTGTATGTGTTGAACCGTTGCTCCGTTTTGAATGTGCTCTATATGAAACTTGCTTGATTTTGCATGTAGTTCCATATTATCATGTTGCATCCATGTTTGGGAGTGTTTGCTTGATGTTTGCATGCATTTTGCATCGTTGCCATGTTGAACTTGTTTCGCTCATATCTTCTAGGCCGTAGCTCCGAATCTAATGAACTTTATATGTAACTTGACTAGAATTTCGTGTAGATCATCTTGGTGCATCTTAACTTGCTGTTTAATAACTTGAACATAAGGTTTATTCAGTTCTGTACCAATTTCGAAATATGCATATGAGGACTTACCGGAATTGTTATATGTTGTTTCCGGCCTCATTTAAACTTGTCTTGATATGTTGGTCTTGTTTGCATCATCTCTTGCCATGAGTAGCCTCATCTAGTTTTGTCATGCATCATGCTTGGTTGTGCATCATGCCTTGTTTATGTGTGGTGTGTTTACTATGTTGTGTGCTTCTTCTCGATAGTTGCCGTTTCGTTGCGATCGTGAGGATGCGTTCGTCTACGTGTGGTTCGTCTTCGTGGCTTCATCTTCTTCATGGACTCGTTCTTCTTCCTTGCGGGATTTCAGGCAAGATGACCGCTACCCTGGATCTCACTACTATCATTGCTATGCTAGTTGCTTCGTTCTTTCGCTATGCTGCGTTACCTATCTGTTGCTCATCAAGCCTCCCAAATTTGCCATGAACCTCTAACCTTTGACACCATTCCTAGCAAACCGTTGCTTGGCTATGTTACCGCTTTACTCAGCCCCTCTTATAGCGTTGCTAGTTGCAGGTGAAGTTGAAGATTTCTCCATGGTGGACAGGGTTATGTTGGGATATCACAATATCTCTTATATTATTAATGCACCTATATACTTGGTAAAGGGTGGAAGGCTCGGCCTTATGCCTGGTGTTTTGTTCCACTCTTGCCGCCCTAGTTTCCGTCATACCGGTGTTATGTTCCCGGATTTTGCGTTCCTAACGCGGTCGGGTGATTTATGGGACCCCCCTGACAGTTCGCTTTGAATAAAACTCCTCCAGCAAGGCCCAACCTTGGTTTTACCATTTGCCTCAGCACCACCTACCTTTCCCTTGGGAGTAATTAACCCAAGGGTCATCTTTATTTTTAGGCCCCCTGGGCCAATGCTTGTCTAAGTGTTGGGCCAAACCGAGTGATGTCCGGCGCCCCCTGGGCAACCAGGGTCTATGCCAACCCGACATCTGGCTCATCCGGTGTGCCCTGAGAACGAGATATGTGCAGCTCCTATCGAGATTTGTCGGCACAGCGGGAGGTCTTGCTGGTCTTGTTTTACCATTGTCGAAATGTCTTGTAAACCGGGATTACGAGGCGATCGGGTCTTCACGGGAGAAGGAATATCCTTCGTTGATCGCGAGCTTATCATTGGCTACGTTGGGACACCCTGCAGGTATAAACTTTTGAGAGCCGTGCGCGGTTATGTGGCAGATGGGAATTTGTTAATGTCGGTTGTAGATAACTTGACACGGATCCGAATTAAAACGCATCAACCGCGTGTGTAGCCGTGATGGTCTCTTCTCGGCGGAGTCCGGGAAGTGAACATGGTCTTTGGGTTATGATTGACGTAAGTAGGAGTTCAGGATCACCTCTTGATCATTACTAGTTGACGACCGTTTCTTTGCTTCTCTTCTCGCTCTCATTTGCATATGTTAGCCACCATATTATGATTAGTCGCTGCTGCAACCTCACCACTTTACCCCTTCCTTTCCCATTAAGCTTTGCTAGTCTTGATACCCATGGTAATGGGATTCTTTGAGTCCTCGTGGCTCACTGATTACTACAACAACGATTGCGAGTACAGGTTATGTGATGATCTTGGCGAGAGCGATGTTGCTTGTTTTGGAGTTTCTTCTTACGCTTCTTGATCGGGGATAGGTTCGGTCGGCGACTGGGCTAGCGAGGTGGATATTGTTTGAGTTTCTATTTATGATTCATCCCTAGTCGGATGTTGTTATTGTATGTTGTATTGTTGTATTCATGTGACATTGTATGTTTTGGATGTATCCCCACTATTATGTAATGTTGATGTATTGATATCCACCTTGCAAAAGCGTTCCAATATGCGGGTCTATGCTTGGTGGGACCTTCGAGTTCCTTTTGGATAGGGTCACATATTGGGCGTGACAAGTTGGTATCAGAGCCTCGACCGACCCTAGGAGCCCCCTTGATTGATCGTGTAGTTTGGCCGTTGTTGAGTCTAGAAGAAAACTATTTTGAGTCTTAGGATTATATATATCGGAGAGTAGGAATTCTTTTACTCCTCCGCGCCTTAAATCGCTCTGGTGAGAAATCTTGGCGTAGGTGTTTTGAACTACTCCTCTTCCCTTCAAATTTTTCTTTAGGTTCACGCAGATTGGGTTTCGGTAGTTGTTTCCTCAGCTCTTTTTGTCCGGCGCATTCCTCGTCAAGCTGATTCGAACCTCTTTGTCTTTGGGAGATCAATCCTCAGCTCTTTTCGATCTATGTTGTTTCCCTGTCCGAAGTTGTCCTTGTTTTTCCCACCCGCCCTCCCTTCTTCTTCTCGAATCCGGAGTCCGTAATCGAGTATCCATCCTACTCGTGCGAAGTCTTTGCTTTCTTTCCTCAATGATTTCAACCGGTTGTTTCTCTTCAAGATATTCGTCGGTTCCCCTTCCAAGTTTCTTTTGTTTTCCCGCCCTCCCACCCTTTTTCTTCCCTGAGTCTGAGTCTGTTTCGGCCATCAATGTCTTTCGTGTGGAGCCTCTTCAGTCTTCCCTCAATTATTTCAACCGGTGAAGTCTCGTCTCGTTTGACATTCTTCATCTCTTTTTTCTTTTCGGTGGACTTAATTCAAGTTTTTCGGGTTGATCATATTCTTTCTCTCGGCTCAAGTGTTTTCCTTGCTCGTTCGCCTCTCGCCAGTTTATCCTTCTCGAGTGTTCAAGATATCTCAGGAGATTTGTCTGTGTTTGAATTAATTCGAGGTTGTCACCTCATTCAAATATCTCAATTGTTCTGGTGCATCATCTATCTGTTCAACAATCCTTTTCTACGGTGTTTTTCTCTTCAGTGGGCCCTAACCCACAGGTCTTTTCCCAGGATCTTACCTGACTCTTCTAATTCCCTGTAGTTATTCTCAAATTCTTTTCAAGTGTGACGTAAGAATGAATTTCATCAGTCACATGCCTTCTCCAAGATCTCGTTCAAATTCTTTTCATTGTTGGCTCAACCTCTTCGCTTTTCGTTCTCCCGGTGTATCTCAGTAATTTCGGTGGTGTTTCTTGTCGTCATTCTCAGCTTTGAAGATCGAAGAAGAGTTTTTCCTCTAAATCTTGTCCGTTCTCTCGAAGATTCGTGGTTCTAGCTTCATGTTATCCCCTCGAATTATTCTATATCCGTGCCCTTTCGTTCGTCTCAATATTCTTCCGGTAACCGTTCAAGTGTTCCTTAATCAGCTCGAGTTCTTCCTGTTCTTTTGCATCTAAATCCCCTCAAGCATATTTGTTCTTCTAATTCTTCCCGGTGATTAAGTCTCTTTCATCAGTCATTTTCGAATTCTCACGATGGTTCTTTCAGATTCTTTTCCTTGTTTATCATATTAATCCATTCGTTCGTTTCAATCCTACCGGTGGTTCATGAAGACCTTCTCAAGTTTGCGATAGGTCACTTCTCAATCCTTTCAACGAGAATAAGTAATATGCAAAATCCATTGCTTGTCATCAATTTAATTTGATGAAGGATAAGCATACAATAAATCTTATTCTTATTTCCTCAAAGTGATTAATCCTTCCTTCGGAGTTTGTTCTTGATGAATAAATTCTAGTTCCAAGTGTTTTCATCTTTTCTTTTCTGGAGTTCAAATTTTCCTCGGCCATTTCGTCGGAACCTCCATCTAAATCATCGCAGGGCCTTAATCTTATTCTTTCCATCCTTGAATTCTATCGCGTCATCCTTTTGATACCGGAGTTCTTCATGGTTGTTCTTCATGATTTAATTCATTCTTCAAGAGCTCATCAAGATTTTGTTGGAGGAGTTCAAGTATCTTTTGTTCTTGCATCTCGAAGTGTAATTCATTCTCCGTATTTCTTTTGAAGTGGAGTTTTGCATTTCTTCGTTCTTCTCAGCTATTCAATCTTTTCCGCTTGTGGTCGGAGATCACCTCATAATTTTGAGATGTTATCCGTAAGTCCACAACAAGCAATTCTTTCTTGTTGTTGATGTTCTCAACAACTCAGTTCAATCCTTTCTTCTAAAGATGCTTTCAATTTCATTCGTGGCACAAGTTGTCATTTTCTTCTCCGTTCTTTTCATTCAACTCTTTCAATTCTTTAGGAGGTTTTGTGTCATGTCTTCATCAAGTACCATTCCATCCTCTCAAGTTCGTTCTAATCCTCCCATTTTCAGCCGGAGTGCTACCTAAATCCTTTCAGTCTTATTCGTTTCTTTTCTCATTCTAACCACTCCGGTTAGAATGAGTGGTTTCAGAGTCTATCCGATTACGTGAGCTTTCGATTCTCGTCATTCTCGCAGTTCCTCTCTTATTCTCGAGTGCTCTCGATTCTTTGCTTCTTCTCTTGAGTTCTTGTTTTGCCTCATTCCTTTTCCCTTCCGTCTCGGTCCTAAGATCTTGGGACGAGATCTCTTGTTAGTGGAGGAGAGTTGTAACGCCCCGGATTCGATGCGCCAGGTGTCTTCCAGTTATTCGCCATCGTTGCCATTTCATTTGCTTGCGTGTTGCACTTTGCCATGTCATCATATGCATTTCATATCATGTCATCATGTGCATTGCATTCGCATACGTGTTCGTCTCATGCATCCGAGCATTTTCCCCGTTGTCCGTTTTGCAATCCGGCACTCCTATGTCATCCGGCGTTCCCCTTTGGTCTTTCGTTGTGAGCGGGTGTTAAACTTTCTCGGAATGTCCCGAGGTTTGCCAAGCGGCCTTGGTATAGCACCGGTAGACCGCCTGTCAAGTTTCGTGCCATTTGGAGGTCGTTTGATACTCCAACGGTTAACCGGGTAACCGTAAAGGCCTCTTTTGTCTTGCAGCCCAACACCCCTTCCAAAGTGGCCCAAAACCCATCTAACTCCCCTCCATGCTCTCGGTCATTCGATCACGATCGCGTGGCCAAAAACCACTCCTCATTTGGACTCTCCTAGCTCCCTCTACCTATAAATACACCTCCCCCTCCGAATTTTCGGGTCCAAACCCTAGCAAACTCCCCCTCCGCGCCGCCGTACATGTCCGCACCCGGCCGGACGCATCTCCGCCGCCGCCCCCAGCCAGTGGCACGCCGCCATGTGGCCCCGCACCCTCCGCTGCAGCCGGCCCGTGGGGCCGAGTCGGGCCCAGCAGCCCGCCCCGCCCTTGCCGCTTCGCGAGGCGCTCGCTCGCCTTGTTGTGAGGCGCTCGCTACAAGCCATTTGGTGCATTATTCAGAGAGGTTCACTAAGGATGAGTTGTTATACATGTCTTGATCTATCTATTCATGCCCCTGGTTGCATTTATAGCCCTCTTTGGAACATGTTGTAATCTTTCTCCAAAGTTGCTAAATAATGTTGCTGTCAACCTGTTAACATGAAGTTCAGTTTTGGCCATATGCTTTTCTAGTGATCCATGCATCCTATGAACTTGTTCTTACCATGCTTAGCTTCATAAACATGTCTTCTTACTGTTGGTTGCCTTGCTATGCCATGTATTGCTCTGTGGTGAGTGGTTCAAGCTCACCAATATGCCTACTTATTGTTGTTCCTGCCATGTATGAATCTGTCATATAACTTGCCATGTTTACGTGGGTGCCATCGTATCTTCTGATCCTTTTTGGCTCATGGTCAGTAAGGGACTCTTGTTCCATGCATTTAGTAGTATCATGCCATGCCTTTGTTTGCCATGTTAAGTTCATGTAACATGTTGTTTGCTTGCTCTAAACATTGCAACCTGATGTTATTTCCTGATAAATCTGAAACTGTTATTATTTGCAATCTTCCCATGTCATTTTGAGCATGTTCTAGTTGTTTATGGAGATAGCTCAGTGTTCATGTTTTGTTATGCTTTACCTGTACTTCATGCCCATGCCTTTTGTTCTTATGTTGGGGTGCTGTAGCATATTGTTTTGATGCTCGCAAGATGCCTAGTTGCTGTTATGGACAGATTGTTGTTATGCTTTATATAGAGTGTATGTGTTGAACCGTTGCTCCGTTTTGAATGTGCTCTATATGAAACTTGCTTGATTTTTCATGTAGTTCCATATTATCATGTTGCATCCATGTTTGGGAGTGTTTGCTTGATGTTTGCATGCATTTTGCATCGATGCCATGTTGAACTTGTTTCGCTCATATCTTCTAGGCCGTAGCTCCGAATCTAATGAACTTTATATGTAACTTGACTAGAATTTCATGTAGATCATCTTGGTGCATCTTAACTTGCTGTTTAATAACTTGAACATAAGGTTTATTCAGTTCTGGACCAATTTCGAAATATGCATATGAGGACTTACCGGAATTGTTATATGTTGTTTCCGGCCTCATTTAAACTTGCCTTGATGTGTTGGTCTTGTTTGCATCATCTCTTGCCATGAGTAGCCTCATCTAGTTTTGTCATGCATCATGCTTGGTTGTGCATCATGCCTTGTTTATGTGTGGTGTGTTTACTATGTTGTGTGCTTCTTCTCGATAGTTGCCGTTTCGTTGCGATCGTGAGGATGCGTTCGTCTACGTGTGGTTCGTCTTCGTGGCTTCATCTTCTTCATGGACTCGTTCTTCTTCCTTGCGGGATTTCAGGCAAGATGACCGCTACTACTGGATCTCACTACTATCATTGCTATGCTAGTTGCTTCGTTCTTTCGCTATCTTTGCGTTACCTATCTGTTGCTCATCAAGCCTCCCAAATTTGCCATGAACCTCTAACCTTTGACACCATTCCTAGCAAACCGTTGCTTGGCTATGTTACCGCTTTACTCAGCCCCTCTTATAGCGTTGCTAGTTGCATGTGAAGTTGAAGATTTCTCCATGGTGGACAGGGTTATGTTGGGATATCACAATATCTCTTATATTATTAATGCACCTATATACTTGGTAAAGGGTGGAAGGCTCGGCCTTATGCCTGGTGTTTTGTTCCACTCTTGCCGCCCTAGTTTCCGTCATACCGGTGTTATGTTCCTGGATTTTGCGTTCCTAACGCGGTCGGGTGATTTATGGGACCCCCCCTGACAGTTCGCTTTGAATAAAACTCCTCCGGCAAGGCCCAACCTTGGTTTTACCATTTGCCTCACCACCACCTACCTTTCCCTTGGGAGTAATTAACCCAAGGGTCATCATTATTTTAGCCCCCAGGCCAATGCTTGTCTAAGTGTTGGTCCAAACCGAAGCGATGTCCGGCGCCCCCAGGCAACCAGGTCTATGCCAACCCGACGTCTGGCTCATCCGGTGTGCCACGAGCGAGATATGTGCAGCTCCTATCGGGATTTGTCGGCACGCGCGGAGGTCTTGCTGGTCTTGTTTTACCATTGTCGAAATGTCTTGTAAACCGGGATTCCAAGGATCGATCGGGTCTTCTGGGAGAAGGAATATCCTTCGTTGATCGCGAGAGCTTATCATGGGCTAAGTTGGGACACCCCTGCAGGGTATAAACTTTCGAGAGCCGTGCCCGCGGTTATGTGGCAGATGGGAATTTGTTAATGTCCGGTTGTAGATAACTTGACACCAGATCCGAATTAAAATGCATCAACCGCGTGTGTAGCCGTGATGGTCTCTTCTCAGCGGAGTCCGGGAAGTGAACACGGTCTTTGGGTTATGATTGACGTAAGTAGGAGTTCAGGATCACCTCTTGATTATTACTAGTTGACAACCGTTTCTTTGCTTCTCTTCTCGCTCTCATTTGCGTATGTTAGCCACCATATTATGCTTAGTCGCTGCTGCAACCTCACCACTTTACCCCTTCCTTTCCCTCTAAGCTTTGCTAGTCTTGATACCCATGGTAATGGGATTGCTGAGTCCTCGTGGCTCATAGATTACTACAACAACAGTTGCAGGTATAGGTTATGTGATGATCTTGACGTGAGAGCGATGTTGCTTGTTTTGGAGTTTCTTCTTACGCTTCTTGATCGGGGATAGGTTCGGTCGGCAGCACTGGGCTAGCAGGGTGGATATTGTTTGAGTTTCTGTTTATGATTCATCCGTAGTCGGATGTTGTTCTTGTATGTTGTATTGTTGTATTCATGTGACATTGTATGTTTTGGATGTATCCCCACTATTATGTAATGTTGATGTAATGATATCCACCTTGCAAAAGCGTTCCAATATGCGGGTCTATCCTTGGTGGGACCTTCGAGTTCCTTTTGGATAGGGTCGCATATTGGGCGTGACATCACCCTCCTTCAACCATCATCTACTCGAAGAGACCCTTGGAGCTCCTTCACATGGATCTTTTCGGGCCTCCATCTTTTGATAGTCTTGGAGGGAGAAAGTATTGCTTGGTGATTGTGGATGATTATTCAAGGTACACTTGGGTATACTTCTTCAAGAGGAAGAGTGAGACTCAACAAACCATCATCGACTTTGCAAATGAAGCTCAACGTCAACATGATGCAAAGATCTTGACAATAAGAAGTGACAACGGCACCGAGTTCAAGAACTACACCTTGGATGAGTTTCTTAGTGATGAGGGGATCAAGCATCAATATGCGGCACCTTATACCCCTCAACAAAATGGTGTTGCAGAGAGAAAGAACAGGACGTTGATGGATGCGACAAGAACCATGATGGCGGAGTTCAAGTCTCCGTACAACTTTTGGGCTGAAGCCATCAACACCGCATGTCATGCATCCAATCGGCTCTATCTTCGCAAAGGCTTGAACAAGACTCCTTATGAGATACTCACCGGCAACAAGCCCAACCTCAAGTACTTCTGGGTGTTCGGTTGTAAGTGTTTCATTCTCAAGAAAGGTGTTCATTTGTCTAAATTTGAGGCTAGAGCTCATGAGGGCATATTTGTTGGTTATGCTACAAACTCTCATGCTTACCGTGTTCTCAACAAGTCCACGGACTCATTGAGGAGGCGATGTAGCGTGGAGTTTGGCGAAAATCTTGGCTCCCAAGTGGAGCAAAGTGTTACTTGTGATGTAGGTGATGAAATTCCTTCCCAGGCCATAAGAAGAATGGGTATTGGTCAAATTCTACCCATTGAGGAACCCCTTGTGGCCGAAGGAGAAGGACAATGCTCTACTCAAGTAGAGCCATCACCTCATCAAGACCCACACGCTTCCGAAGAACAAAGTGAAGGCCCTCAACCTTGTGAACAAGACCAAGGGCAAGATCAACCTCAACCCTCCTCCCTCAACATCCGAGGAGGAATTAGAGCGTCATGCCGCGAAGATTGCTTCCAAGCTCACCACCCAAGGCCATCTCATGGAAAATGTGGTTGGAAGCCTAAGAAAGGGGGTAAGCACTCGTAGACAATTAGCAAACTATTGTGAACATCACACGTTTGTCTCTTGTGTTGAACCCCAAAAGGTCTATGAGGCGCTCGAAGACTCGGATTGGCTCAATGCCATGCATGAAGAACTCAACAACTTCGAGTACAACAAAGTATGGAGATTGGTGCCAAGGCCATCGGGGAACCACAATGTCATTGGAACCAAGTGGATCTTCAAGAACAAGCAAGATGCTCATGGGAACATCGTTCGCAACAAGGCAAGATTGGTAGCACAAGGCTACTCCCAAGTCTAGGGTATCGACTACGGTATATCGCTCCATGATTGGCTCCTTGCTTTACCTTTGTGCATCTAGACCGGATATCATGTTGAGTGTGGGGATGTGTGCACATTTTCAAGCCGCACCAAAGGAAAGTCATTTTGTGGCGGTCAAGCGAATCTTTCAATATTTGGCTCATACCCCAAACTTTGGCTTATGGTACCCAAGAGGAGCAAACTTCAAGCTTGAAGGTTTCACGGATTCCGATTGGGCGGGAGACAAAGTGGATAGGAAGTCCACTTCTGGAGGGTGCCAATTTCTTGGTTGCTCTTTGGTAAGTTGGTCTTCCAAGAAGCAAAGTTGTGTGTCCCTCTCATCCACCGAAGCGGAGTATGTGGCGGACGGTAGTTGTTGTGCTCAACTCCTATGGATGAGGCAAACTTTAAAGGAGTACGGTGTCATTTGTGACAAAGTGCCTCTTTGGTGTGATAATGAAAGTGCCATCAAGATTTCTCTCAACCCGGTGCAACACTTCAAGACGAAGCACATTGAGATTCGGTATCACTTCATCCGGGATCACATTAGGCGAGGGGAGATCGAGCTCAAGTATGTCAACACTCATGATAACCTTGCAGATACTTTCACGAAGCCCTTGGATGAAACAAGATTTCGCGAGTTAAGGCATGAGCTAAATATCATTTATTTGAGCAATGTGACTTGAACCCGTGCACCCCCCGCCACACTCAACTTGTTGTCTAGTTTAGGTGTAGGCATGGACATATGGGGAGTGTTGTTCTCTCAATGAACTCTCCCTCCCCCCATTATGCATAAAATGATCAACTCTTTCACATTAGACATTTTTGATGGTACTTGTGCTTCAAAGACGAGTTTTGGTCATGGGCCCAAGGATAATTCTTCGCGGTGCCATACCAATTGACTCAAACATAGGTGGCTCCGGCCACCGCCCTCTCTTGAGAGAGGCCAGAGCTCGCTCTTCTTTTGGTTGGTTGCTTTGAAGGAGTGGGTTCCGGTTCGTTGATTCGTGTGTGTTGTCTTGTTGGTCTTTTTCTTGTCTTTGCCTTCCCGTTCTTCTCAGTGTGTTTGAGTTTTTTCTTTTAGTCTAGAAGTATTTTTTGGTTGCTGGCGGTACTACCGCTTGTTGGCAGCAGTACTACCGCTCCAGCGGTACTACCGCCCTCAGTGCAGTACTACATTGAGGCTTGGCGGGGTTATGTCGGGTGGCGGGGAGTTTCTTCTCCCCATACCCATTCGCGACGCCTCGCTTTGTTCTCTCTCTCTCCGGCAACCGGCGCCTTGTGGGCGGCTCGGCGGATCTCCTCTCCGGACCGCCCTCTCCATTCCCTTCGGTGGAGACGATCCCCACCTTGTCCTCTTGCCATGGATGCTGGTATTGCCCCCGTTCTCTTGTTCTTTTTGTCTAGGTTTCCAATATAGCATATTAGGGGCAGTAGCAGTTGCATCATTAGATTTTTGGCCAAATCTAGGCTTGAGTAGGATGGAGAATGCTTCTAGGCAGTTTGGATTGATGTTTGGTTGGAGTATTTTTGAATTTGGTAGGACGGTAGTGCCGGAATTGACCACGGTAGTAGGAAACTGCTGTTTCCCCGTCCCGAGCGGTACTACCGCCCTCTCCAGGGCGGTACTACCGCTTGGAGCGGTACTACCGCTCGTGGCGGTACTACCGCTATCTGGTCGCGGTACTACCGCTCTCTACCAACTTCTACTCTACTTCTACCTTTTAGTGATCTTTTTGCTCGTGTTTGTGGCTTATGCTCGTGCTTTCTGGTTGTTTGCGTGTTCTTGTGTGCGGTTCCAGGTGATGAGGTCCCTGAGCATCAGGCTCGTCGTGTCAATCTCGGACGTGCCACGTCCAAGCGCTACCGTACCACCGAGCCTGCCGGAGGATCCTCAAGTGCTCATCCTCCACCTCCACCTCCACCTCACTCCAGAAGAAGTCTGGGGTCAAGCCAAAGCCCGGCAAGACAGTGCCAGAAATGCCACCAAAGGAGTTCTGGGCAAGGCGCCGCCGCAACCCGTATGAAGCTGACGAAGATCCCACTTTGGTCAACCATCCGTTCTGGAACAGGTTCCAGTTTGCCATCTTCTTCGATGTTCTCAAAGCCAAGAAGAATCTCTATGTCAACGTGCACTCCATCGACACCGACCATATGGAGCAAGATCCTGACTACTTTGGTGAAGCTCTTCAGATGTGCACTCAACTGAACATTCTTGGGATCATGAAATTCAACAAGGACTTTGATGCTGATATGGTGGCCCAATTCTATGCCACGGTTCACCTTGGGACTGATGAGGATAGGACACTCACCTGGATGACCAATGGCAAGTTGCTTTCCGTCAAGTGGAGAGCGTTCATGCGGTTGATTGGGGTGCAAGATCTAGGTCTTGAGTCTCCTGTTGGCTTTCGCCCTCACGCCCGTGCCCATTGCACTCACAAGCAAGCTCTCTGGCCATACTGCACTCTAAAGATCAACCAAGAGACAAAGAAGGAAACCTATGAGCTGCCTGCCTATCTGGATATCCTTCACCGCATCTTCAGAGAGACTCTTTTCCCTCGCATTGGGAATCTGGACCAGGTTCACTCTTATCTCGTGGACATGCTTCTTTTCTGCCAGCGTGAGAAGGAAAATCCCACCGGAGAGTCTTTGGATATCTCTCATGTTATGTGGTATGAGCTGCTGTCTGCTATCTCCGAGCGCAACTGCCCGATCTATGGTCCATTCATCATGCTGCTCATTGAGAAGGCATGGGATCATGTATATCCTACGGTGCCACTGGAGTCTGGAGAGTTGATCTCTCACGATTTCAAGCGTCTGAGGAAGAAGGACAACTGGGGCACTCAGGCCCCTAGGACTGGAGTTCCTTCATCTGCTGCTGCCATGGAGATAGAGGAGGAGCCTGCAGCTGATGATGATGACTACATGCCTTCTGAGGCAGAGCCCTCTTGGGCTAAGCTCAAGTCTAAGATGAAGAAGCTGTTACGCATGGAGGCTCACGGTCGATTACATGACTCATGTGGTGAGAAGAAGGCTCGAGGTCGTCACAAGGAGCTCATCGTCGGTTGGGTGCTTCTGATCAAGAGTGGATCGAGGACTAGCTTCTTGAGAAGGAGGAGTGGATTCAGACCTTGCCCGTGGACCGATTCTCGAGGCCGAGCATTTCGGGACCGACGACGGTGGTCTGATGATTCCGCTGGGCTCGATCGTGTGTCCCTCATTTGCTCTCACAGGAGCCGTAGTAACTTGCCTCTCCTTTTTGGTGTCTCGATGCCAAAGGGGAGAGAGTTTAGGGATTTGCGAGTTGTGTCTTTCGTCTCTTATTCGTGTCTTGTTCGTGTTTTCCTCGCATTTGCTTTGGTTGGTTTGTCTGTGAGACCTAAGTTCGAGTGAGACTTAAGTACGAGTAATATGGTGTGAGACATATGCTACCTTATCTTTCCAGTATCATTATCTATGTCACTCTCTAGCTTATGAGTTGCGTGCTCTTTTGTTATATCATCTATGCTGCTCTCATATATCTTGCTCAGATTGTTGGTCTCTAAAATGTAGAGGGAGCATTGATCCTAGTATGTGTGCTGTGCAGTCCAAAGCATTTATCTAGATAGCACACATCTAGGGGGAGCCCATCTACATATTAGGACCGTGGGGTTTGTACGCTTACTCTATATCGTGTTTATGCAAATCCCGTATTGTCATCAATCCACCAAAAAGGGGGAGATTGTAAGGGCATATTTATCCCCTAGTGGTTTTGGTGATTGATGACAATGCTTTTGCGGACTAATCGTGTGCGTTAAGTTCTTTCAGAGAATCATCCATTGGCACGAGACGATTTCCTCCCCTCGGTGTTTTATTCAAGACGGTGTAGCTCCTGCATTTCGTTGTTGGTGGACTAGTTTCGTAGGAGTCACCGTACTATTAAGAGGGGATCCTCTTTGGTAAGACTAGGGTGGAATCAACACGTACACATCCTTATCACACCCGTCGTCTTCCTTTCGCATCTTTGGAGCTGCATTTCTCTTTCGTACTGCTTATACTGTGCGGGTAGTACCACGGTCTCAGCGGTAGTACCTTGAAGCCCCCCAATGATAATACCGCTCTCAGTGATAATGTCGCTCCATGACAGTAGTACCGCTTCATGAGTTTCGACCGTAATACCGCGATAGTACGCGCCTCTGCCGCCTCGATTCAAGCAGTGTTTTCTCGTGTCGGGTTTTGCGGCACTAACGCGGCGAGACCGCTCGGCGGTAGTACCGCTCCTACTCCCACGGTAGTACCGCTCTGGGGCGATGGCTGGCTTCCTCTCTATGCAGTAGTACCGCTGGGTAGGGAGCGGTAATACCGCTCTCGTGATAATACCGCCTGCCCTGCAATGGTAGTACCGCTCTGTCTTGAGGCTGCTCGGTGAGGTAACGGTTGGATGTGTTCCCTCACTATATAAAGGTGTCTTCTTCCTCCAAGTTGACCTACCTCTTTCCCCAAAGCTCCATTGTTGCTCAAAGCTCCATTTTGCCGATCTCTCTCCTAGCCAATCAAACTTGTTGATTTGCTCGGGATTGGTTGAAAGGCCAGATCTACACTTCCACCAAGAGAAATTTGATTCCCCACTTATCCCTTGCGGATCTTGTTACTCTTGGGTGTTGAGCACCCTAGAGGGTTGAGGTCACCTCGAAGCCATACTCCATTGTGGTGAAGCTTCGTGGTGTTGTTGTTGTTGTTGTTGGGAGCCTCCGATTGTTGTGGAGATTGCCCAAACCTTGCTTGTAAAGGTTGGTCGCCGCCTTCAAGGGCACCAATAGTGGAATCACGGCATCTCGCATTGTGTGAGGCGTGAGGAGAATCTGATGGCCCTAGTGGCTTCTTGGGAGCATTGTGCCTCCACACGGTCTAATGAGCGTACTTCCCTTAAAAGGAAGGAACTCCGTAACACATCCTCGTCTCCACCGGCTCCACTCTTGGTTATTTCGTGCCTTTACTTTTGCAAGCCTACTTGTTTTACATCCTTTGCTTGCTTGTGTGCTAGTTGTTATTGCATCATATAGGTTGCTCATTTAGTTGCACATCTAGACAACCTATTTTGTTGCAAAGTTTAATTTGGTAAAGAAAAGCTTAAAAATTGTTAGTTGCCTATTCACCCCCCCTCTAGTCAACCATATCAATTCTTTCAGAAGTGCTGGAGCGAACGAGCGCGGCAACACACAGCCGTGGAGATCCATGATGATGGCAACACCAGTCAAAGCAAGGGCTTTTGCGACTGGAGGCCAGGGAGACCAACAACTCAGTTGTGAATGAACAAGATGCAAAAGAAAGGAACATGTGAAGGAGGGCATGTGATAAAGCTGAAAACATGAAGGAAACAACAATATGAAGAAATTTAGGAAAAAAATCAATATGAAGAAGCAAGAAATAGAGAACCATCGAGCAACTACTACGGGCCCATAGTCCAAAGGAAACTACTCACGGGCTATCGATGGCATTTGATACGTCCATTTTGCATCATGTTTTACTACTGTTATTTATATTGTTTTTGGTCATTATTCCACTTTATGTTGCAATTCTAATGTATTTTCTCTCTTAACCTGCAAGATTTACATGGAGAGGGAGATTACCGACAACTGGAATTCTGGACCTAAAAGAGCTACATCAAAGATACCCATTCTACAAAGCTCGAAATGACCTGAAACTTCACGGAGATTTTTTATTGAATATATAAAAAATACTGGAGCAAAGAAATGCCAGAGGGGGCCCACCAGTTACCCGCAAGGCGACAGGGTGCGGTCACCCCCCTTGGACGCGCCCCGATGCCTTGTGGGGCCCATAGCTGGCCGTTGGTGCCATCTTCTGCTATATGAAGGATTTTGGCCTAGAAAAAAAGAAGAGAAGACCTTCGGGATGAAGCGTCGCCGTCTCGAGGCGGAACATGGGCAGGAGCACTTGTGCTCTCTTGCGGAGCGATTCCGCTAGGGATACTTCCCTTTGGGAGGGGGAAATCGAAGCCATCGACATCACCAACAATCCTGTCATCGTGGGAGGACCAATCTTCATCAACATCTTCACCAGCACCATCTTATCTCAAACCCTAGTTCATCTCTTGTATTCAATCTTTGTCCCAAAACCTCATATTGGTACCCGTGGGTTGCTAGTGTTGGCATCTTTATCTTTTTCCTGTTAGACTAATAGACCTAACTGCATGTTCAGTCGTCAGATCAAATAACATTCTCCCCCTTGATCGTTAGGCTTAACTTCATTCACCCATTCTACATAGGAATGATGTACCAAAGTGAGGTGTTACAACAACTCGAAACGCCATAGAATCCCAACACTTATAGCACACCCACCTATTTCGAAATGGAATATGTTTTGCTAATTGGGGAGTGGTTTATTTTAACGGTCCTCTTAATCCAGAATCATAAGGCTCCCAGTAGTCCCATGCCGGCAACATGCTCATGAAAAATACTGGGTGGTAAGCCTTTAGTTAGCGGATCTGCAAGCATATGCTTCGTTCTTATATGTTTAACATCAACTGTTTGATCCTAGATTCTATCTTTCACAACACGATACTTGATGTCATTGTGTTTGGCAGCATCATTTGATCTGTTGTTACTCGTATAGAAAACTGCGGGTTCATTATCGTAGTATAATAAAGTTAGTTTAGATATGTTGTCAACCACTTTAAGCCCGGGAATAAAATTCTTTAGCCATACAGCCTGCCTGGTGGCCTCAAAACATGCTACAAATTCTACTTACATCGTAAATCCAGCAGTTAACGCTTGTTTGGAGCTTTTCCACGATATGGCTCCCCGAGAGAGTGTGAATATATAACCAGATGTGGATCTCTTACTATCCACACACTCGGCAAAATCAGAGTCTGAATAACCAACAATTTTAGGTTATCAGTTCTTTTATATGTAAGAATGAAATCCTTAGTTCCTTGCATGTAACGCACGGCCTTCCAGTGGTCCGGTCCTGGATTTGATTGGTGAGGGAGTCCTGGACTAGGGGGTGTCCGGACAGCCGGACTATCAATATCCGCCGGACTCCCAGACTACGAAGATACAAGATTGAAGACTCCGGCTCGTGTCCGGATGGTACTATTCCTTGGCGTGGAAGGCAAGCTTGCAATCGGATATGTAGATCTCCTACCATTGTAACGACGACTGTGTAACCCTAGCCCTCTCCGGTGTCTATATAAACCGGAGGGCCTTAATCCGTGGGGCGAACATACATCTCAACAATCATACCATAGGCTAGCTTCTAGGGTTTATCCTCCTTGATCTCGTGGTAGATCTACTCTGTACTACCCATATCATCAATATTAATCAAGCGGGGCGCACGGTTTTACCTCCATCGAGAGGGCCCTAACACAGGTAAAAACATTGTGTCCCTCGTCTCTTGTTACCATCCGCCTAGACGCACGTTTGGGACCCCCTACCGAGATCCGCGGTTTGACACGACATTGGTGCTTTCATTGAGAGTTCCTCTGTGTCGTCACCGATAGGCTTGATGGCATCTTCAACCAACAACGCTGTCCTGGGCGAGACTTTTCTCCCCGGACAGATCTTTGTATTCGGCGGCTTTGCACTGCGGGCCAATTCACTTGGCCATCTGGAGCAGATCGAAAGCTACGCCCCTGGCCGCCAGGTTAGATTTGGAAGCTTAAAATTCACGGCCGATGACCGCGGAGACTTGATCTTCGACGGACTCGAGCCACAGCCGAGCGCGCCGCACTGTGACGATGGGCACGATCTAGCTCTGCCGCCGGACAGTGCCTTGGTGGCGCCTTTCGGATCCGCTTGACCATTAGCCCGGAGCCGATCGCCCAGATCGAGGGTCGGTGGATAGACGCCACCCCGGGGGCTTCAACATCCATGGCGATGGAGCCGAACACTGACCTTGTCCCCTGCGAGACTCATGATTCCGAGGTGCCGGACTCCTTGCCGGACTCCGAACCTCCCGCGCCCCTACCGATCGGTCCAGATTGGGCGCCGGTTATGGAATTCACCGCCACGGACATATTCCAACACTCGCCTTTCGGCGATATCCTAAACTCATTAAAACATCTCTCGTTATCGGGAGAGTCTGGCGGACTATGGCGGGATGGTTGGAGTACAGACGACGAAGAAATTGAGCCCACCCACCACCCACTTTGTAGCCCTTGTCAAGGATTTAACCGACATGCTGAACAACGACTCAAGACATCGGCGCTATGGGCGGCGATCTTTGGAGCGAACAGAACCAGCGCCTCTGAGGGCCTTTGGAAGGCCACCTCGTCATATAGCGTATACATGGTGGATACCCCAAAAGAAGGGATGGCGAAGAAAGCAATGAGGAGACTCTTTAAAAAGCAGCCCAAACGCCGGCGTCGTGGCGCCGCTCTAAATCCGCCACGGCAAAAATAGAGATTCCAGCACAGGAGATAACAATACCCGAGAGAGTGCGAAGACAACCCCTCCGGCAAGACTCGGTAGCGGGGAGGATCACGAAGCAAGCCCTCACGAAAGGGCGGCAGACGAAGAGGTTGAGGATCATAACTATATACCTCCCTCCGAAGACGAAGCAAGCCTTAATGACGACAAACTCGTCGCGCCCGAGACCCGTCGAGCAGGAGCTTTTTAAGCGCAGGCTCATCGCCACAGCAAGAAGCCTGAAGAAGGAAAAACGGAAGCTCAAAACAGTGGAAGACACGCTCAGAATAAGATGGAGCAAAGTACTCAAAACCGCAGATAAATCGGCAGCGGCCATCAATCGAAGAGCTACCGAAGTGTAAGCTGCTACAGAATTGACGAAGAGGCCATAGAGCCTCCACCGTCAAATGGCCCAGCCAGTCCATCTGGACCCAAAAGAAGGCCCAGGAAGCAAGGCAACACGTCAAGTGTCCGCGATAGCGGCACATACAAATAGGGCGCCGCACACCCACTATGTTTCACCGATGAGGTCTTTGGACCATAATTCCCAGCAGGGTTTAAACCCATGAACATAGAGGCCTACGATGGAACAACAGACCACAGAGTGCGGATAGAAGATTATATCTGCATATACACATGGCGGAGGAGACGATCTCCACGCCATAAAATATCTACCCCTCAAGCTCAAAGGGCCAGCCCGTCATTGGCTCAAAAGCCTCCCAGAAAACACTATTGGAAGTTGGGAAGAGCTCGAGGGCGCGTTTAGAGCAAATTTTCAAGGGAACTATGTCCGGCCTCCGGATGTAGATGATCTAAGTCATATCACTCAACAGTCCGGAGAGTCAGCGCGGAAATTCTGGAACAGGTTCCTTACCAAAAAGAACCAAATAGTCGACTGTCCGGACGCCGAAGCCTTAGCAGCTTTCAAGCACAATGTCCGAGACGAATGGCTCGCCAGGCACCTCGGTCAAGAAAAACCGAGGACAATGTCCGCACTAACAAGCCTCATGACTCGCTTCTGTGCGGGAGAGGATAGCTGGCTAGCAAGAAGTAGCACCAGCGACCCAAGTACATCCGAGATAAGGGATGGAAACGGGAGGTCACATCGCAGAAAAGAACAGCGCCGGAATAAAGAAAGGCCCAAAAGCGCGGCGATCAGCGCGGATTCAAAAGCTCATGGCCCAATAACAAAACACAACCTCTTAAGGATGACAATGACGAATTGTCCAACAAACAAAATTTTGGGTCGGATATGTCAAATCCACAGTACCCGGAAGACACGCAAATCACACCCACGAGGATTGTTGGGTTTTAAACAGTCGGCCGACTAAATGCGAACACAAGGGGCTCGAGCGTCAGCGAAGAAGATAAACCCGCCGATGAGGGCACCGGAAAACAAAAGACTTTTCCACAAGGGGTCAAAGCGGTAAACTCACTTCATGTGATAACACGGAAAAATAGTGCGGCACTTTCTAAAAAGAGCCATGCGGTCCAACCAACAGACCGTAGAGATTGGATATCAAAACCAATCACTTTCGACCACCTGGACTATTCCAGAAGCATTCGAAACGCGGGAAGGACTCCCCTGATATTGAATCGCATAATAGACGGATTATAGTTTACTAACGTCCTAATGGACGGAGGCAGTGACTTAAACCTGCTATATTCAAACACATTCCGCAGGATGGGGATAGACCCTACCAAAATTCGATACAGCCGCACTTCCTTCAAAGGGTGGCGCCAGCCCTTCGCCAAGTGCACGGGCTCTATATTACTAGAAGTCGTGTTCGGATCGCGAACAATTGTCGGCGTGAAAAATTAATTTTCATATCGTCCCATTTGAAAGTGAATATCAAGCACTCTTGGGACGAAAAGCTTTTGTCGCTTCAACGCCATACCGCATTACGCGTCTCTTACACTCAAGATGCCGGTCCACATGGCGCCATTTCGGTCGCTGGTCACTTAAAGACCCGGACTCGGATAGACGAATCCGGCCTCAGCAGGCTAGGGGCTCCTTAGCCGCATATCCCTTCACAAGGGCTGCGCACAAACAATCACGGTTTCATATAAACCTTGCTTTAATTATTTATATTTCTTATTTTACATATTTTTAGCACGAATTGTTTATAAACTAAGCGTTCCTCTCTTCCTCTGAGATGAACAACGTGCATACCCGTCGAGGATAACGGTATAGCGGAGACACAGCGCGAGGCGTGCAGCGAGGACCCGTTGCAAGATTCTTTTCAGATTAAGACCTGCGTAGACCTTTCTTCTGTCTCTTGTTGTTACACTCCTTGGTTTCTTCCTATAGCCAAAGCGGAGCTCGGCGCTTAGGCATCGGCGCGTCGAAGACCATGCCGTGCACGGACACTAGGGGCTTAGGGCATCGTTCGCCCATTATTATAAAGTCCGAACACCTTTGGGAGTGTTGGCGTCTCGAGATTAGGCATTATATGCATCAGCTCGAATCATGTCTTTGGTCAAATGTTGGGTTTGCGGCTCACGTGTTTTGCTGCCTTCGTTCCGTATCATCCGCTAACGCGGCACCGGAGAACTCTGCGATTGTGCCCGGTTGGTTGGCGAGCACCTCGATGAAAGCCAAAATCGATGTCATGATACATCGAGAGTCCGTCGACCACTCGATCGACTCTTTGGAATGTTTAGAATTCCCGCTTTGACGAAGGACCGTTTCGGTCGAGCATCGCGCCTTTTAAATCCGGAGATGTGCGGTGCCACCATGGGCTATATCGTAGCCCCACCCTCGAGCTCCACGGCTAAGTGAAAGTGATAAAGCATTATAGTCCGGATTGCCTAGTTAAGCTCGCTACCACCTCCTTATAACAAGACCGAGGCGCCGGATTAAGTGTGACAACGCTATTTTGCAAACACCCGGCACCTTGTGCGTGGGGGCTGAAGTCAAGACTGCCATCTTTCGGGTTATACACAAGTATACATAAGCGGCCGCATAGGAGAAGTTTTACTTGGACACACAAGTATAAAAGCAGTTATAATATAATCATTAATTTACAAGCTAATGCATTCATTTGAGCGTTACATTCTTGAAACTGCGACTCTATTTCTGAGCACCGCGCATGACTTCTCGAAGTAGTGGTCGGCGAGGAGCGGCTTTCATCCGGACCACAGGTGGCGGCGGTGGCATCCATCTCCGGATAATGCACCTTCACGGGCAAGAGCCATCCGCGCCCTCGATGCGAGCCGACCGCTTCATATCCTTTATATGCGGCACCGCTCCAAGGAATTGCTGCGATGGCGAAGTAGCTCGTCGCCTTGGACCTCTCGGCGGACATGGGCCGCGATGTCGGACATGGCCAGTCCGGACAATCTATTTAGCTCAGCCCATTGCCAACGGTCCGTCAGCGGAAGGAAGCGATCCGGACTGTGGAATTGAGACCAATACAGCTCTTCCGTCTCATGATCCCCGGCTCCGGAAGTGCTTAGCGGCATCACCGCACTTGCGCTAAGTCCATATACGGATCCTCCGGACTCCACAACCGCTCAAATTGAGCATACTTTGCATCCATAAACGGCGACGCAGCGAGAATAGGCTTGCCAGCCACGATCTCTCGACTGGCGCAGCTCCTCCTTCATAGCCCGCATTGCAGGCGGGCATCCTTAACCGGCGGTGGCCTTCTTCAGTCTTCCCGCTCGATAAGCGCTCCTTTTCAAGAGCCTCATTGCGGTCGGTAGAATCTTTTAATTTCATGGCCAATTCGGCCACCTCCACCCTGCTTAGGCAGTGCGCAGCCTTTTCGGCTTTCAACTCCTCGGCCGCCCTCGAGGCAGCCGCGTCACTCCTTTGGGCTTGCTCCTTAGCTAGAGCAAGTTCGGCCCGAAGGCTCTCCACAGCAGCAGCACCGTCTGTATAAACAACATATAATTTATCAGAGGCAGGCTTTGACCCCCCCTCAAATAACGCAACTGCGGAGAATTTATTTACCTTGCGACTCGTCAAGTCGCCGGTTGACAAGTGCGATATCAGCATCTGCCACGTCAAGTTGCCGACTTAATTCGGCAAACTCATTAGTCCGGCTGGCCCCCGGACTATCCGCCACCTGTACAAGGACGACGGTATTCATTACTTGAGATTTTGAGATTTCGATCCTCGGTACGCTGTCATTTCCGACAACCTACCGAGTCTCGAGAACTACTATCTATCTGAGCGCATTTTTATATGCAAAACTGTTAAACGACAAAGGGGTGCGCCATTTTCGCATACCTCAAATCCTGCCAGCAAACTCATGGCGGCATTATGCAATCCTCTCTCGGCGGACGAAATCCTTCCAATCACCACGCGCATTAACGCACGATGATCTTCTGAAATGGGCGCCCTCTCAAGCAGATTCTTGATTCTCGGCGAACCTGGCAGTGCGAACTCTGGCCCCTCGGACTGGGCGCCCGCCGTGGCGACACCGGGCTCGCTTTGCTTCATCTGGCGGCGCTGCAGCGAGGCGTGTCGCTCTCCATCATCTCCGGAAGAAGGTCCCGAAGATGAACTCATCGAGAAGGCTGCAGATCCGAACTGCAATATAAATATTTCGATTACCCACGAAGCACAAATGAAGGTACTTCCTTACTAATTAATTTCCCTTTCATACTCACGGCTCGTTGGAGGCTGGTCCTTGGCGATGATTGTGCGTCCGGATTCTCTCGGACGCGGACCCGGTGAGATTTCTTCCCACGCTTAGGGGCTTTGGCCTCCGGATCTTGGGCGGTCCTCTCTCCCTCTGAAGGAGGGTTCTTGGTTCCCTCCTCTTGATCGCCCCTTTAGGCGGAATATTAGCTCCTCTATTTCCCCGCTGCCCCTTATACGTGGCGCAACCTCCAACAATCGACCAGCCACGGGCTCGGTCACGGTCTCTGGGGGAGGGCGGACACCTTATCGGCGTTGATCGCGCCACCCATTCTGTAAGGGACGGAGGTCGAGAGGCGAACTTTGAAAGGCATATAAATAGAATGTCCGGACTCGAGCTATCTACACGAGTATCAAGGCGATCGCGGCTTAGACCTGCGTCCTCGGCTGAATCCAGACACGCCACTGCGGTCGAAGAACAACTTGTACATCTCCACGGGTGTTGCACCCATGAAGTGTTGGAGAATCCGAGGTCCCTCCGGATTGAACTCCCATAAACGGAGAGGACGACGTTTGCAGGGCGGAAGATGCCTGATCAGCATAACCTGCATCACCTTGACCAGGTTGATCTCCCTTGATTGGAGATCTCGGATCCGGCCCTACAGTGAGGGCACGTCTTCGGACGACCCCCACTTGAGCCCTTGGTTGACCCACGACATCAGTTGGCGTGGAGGTCCCGGGCGGAATGAGGGCGGTGGCTTTTGCCTGCTGCCCCTCGGAGCGGTGATATAGAACCACTCCCGCTGCCACACTCCGGGTTCCTCTTGGAAGGAACCCTCGAGCCACGGGGCATTGACCTTCTTGCTTATGGTCGCCCCACCGCACTCCGCTTGGTGCCCCCCGATCATCTTCGGCTCCACCTTGAAGGTCTTGACCATAGGCGAAGTGGGGATGGCGGAGGAAGGCTTCGCAGACGATGATGAATGCGGAGATATGGAGGATGACTCGGAGCCAAGTCGTGAAATTCAGCCCGTAGTAGAATAGGAGCCCTCTCACGAAGGGATGCTGTCGGGAAGCCTAAACCCGGCGGAGGTGGGATCTGGCAGCGTATTCGCCGGGCTCGGGGCTGGCACAGCCTGCCCTTGGGCAGGCAACCTCTGCGAAACCTCGTGGGCGGTGCTTGGCCTCACGCCTTCAATATGTCCTCCTCCGTGGCGGAGGAGGGCATCCACCGCCTGGAGGTCGGGCCGGACATGATTGAGGATCCGGCGCTCGAATCTGAGGCTCGGGTGTTGGGCGGGGCGGGGAAAGATTCGATCACGAGATTGAAGAACAAGGGCTGGCCTTGGTCCTCTTATAAAGGGAGAAATACCAAGGGCCGTCTCGTGACCGTTTGGGATTCCCCTCGTAGAGGAGGCGTGGCGATGGGAACAGTTGGGTTACCCCGCGCGTATTGATGAGAATCCGGGATAAGGGAACACGATCTCTG
Source organism: Aegilops speltoides (assembly GCA_021437245.1). Taxonomy (NCBI): domain Eukaryota; kingdom Viridiplantae; phylum Streptophyta; class Magnoliopsida; order Poales; family Poaceae; genus Aegilops; species Aegilops speltoides. The sequence goes on from CM038143.1 coordinate 307,285,735, forward strand.
CTTGACGGGGCGTGCGAAACCGCCGCTAAGCGTCTTTGAGGTGGTACGATGAATTCAAACAAAGGCTTGGTCGCGGTGTGATGGCACGCCGCATAATACGTCAGCAGATTGAACTAAGTGTATATTTTATTCTCTCTACGGTGGAATGTGGAATTTATTTTGCAGAGCCGGACACTATCCTGGTGTTCATTATCTTCTCTGGATTATTCAAGGGAGGAACCCGCCTTGCAATGCCGAACATTATGCACGCCGAACTTATCGCCATTGAAGACTGGTTCAGGGGCTACTGAGGGAGTCCTGGACTAGGGGGTGTCCGGACAGCCGGACTATCAATATCCGCCGGACTCCCAGACTACGAAGATATAAGATTGAAGACTCCGGCTCGTGTTCGGATGGTACTATTCCTTGGCGTGGAAGGCAAGCTTGGCAATACGGATATGTAGATCTCCTACCATTGTAACCGACTCTGTGTAACCCTAGCCCTCTCCGGTGTCTATATAAACCGGAGGGCCTTAATCCGTGGGGCGAACATACATCTCAACAATCATACCATAGGCTAGCTTCTAGGGTTTAGCCTCCTTGATCTCGTGGTAGATCTACTCTTGTACTACCCATATCATCAATATTAATCAAGCGGGGCGAGGGTTTTACCTCCATCGAGAGGGCCCGAACCTGGGTAAAAACATTGTGTCCCTCGTCTCTTGTTACCATCCGCCTAGACGCACAGTTCGGGACCCCCTACCCGAGATCCACCGGTTTTGACACCGACAATTGGTATCTGCCAAGCATCCCGGTTGCAAAACATAAATCTAGCCGTGTACACACTTGAGCATACATGATGCTTCCCACAGTTGAAGCATAAGGAACCGACTTCATCTGATCAGTTTCATACTGGTTCCTCAGACATTGAAATGTCCCAAACTTATCGCCCTTAACTCTAGGAGCAGGTGAGGGTGAGCACTTATGCATATTGAATTTCTTCAGCACTCTCTCAAAGTGTGCCTTTTGAGATAGTCCTAACGTTCCTCTAGACCTATCTCGATGAATCTCAATGCCGAGGACATACGAGGCTTAAGCAAGATCTTCCATATCAAAATTGGATGGCAGAAAATTCTTGGCCTCATGTAGCGTATCCTTATCGCTACACGCCAACAATATGTCATCAACATATAGGACTAAAACTGTGAACCTACTCCCTTTAAACTTAACATATATGCAGTTGTCCACAACATTTTTGGTGAAACCAAAAGTTTTGATAATTTTATCAAAATTGAGGCACCACTCTCTTGAAGCTTGCTTTAAGCCAAAAATTGATTTCTTTAGACGACATGCTAAATGTTCCTTCCCTTCCACAACAAAACCTTCCAGCTGAGCCATGTAAACGCTTTCTTTCAGGTCACCATTTAGAAATGCCGTTTTAACATCCATTTGGTGTAGTTCTAGGTCGTAATGAGCTACTAATGCCATTATGATTCTGAAAGAATCCTTAGTTGACACAAGAGAGAAGGTTTGCTTATAGTTAATTCCTTCTCTCTATGTATACCCTTTTGCCACTAGCCTTGCCTTGAACCGTTCGACATTCCCTTTGGAATCATACTTGGTTTTGTAGACCCACTTGCATCCTACTTCCTTAGATCCATTGGGAACTTCTACTAAGTCCCAAACGTCATTTGAGCCCATAGATTTCAACTTGTCTTCCATGGCAAACAACCACTTGGATGAATTTTCGCTTTTTAATGGCTTCCTTGTAAGAGGTTGGATCCTCCACTTTTCCCATATCATTCATATCTTCAATCATGAAAGTGACATAATCATCTGATATGGCTTTCTTCCTCTCACGCCATGGTCTACCCACGGGAGGAGGTGGTGGTGGTACATCAATATTTTGAGGATCATTATTTTCCTGGGGGTCCTCATTTGTGTCTAGATTTTCATTATTACTTTCCGGATCACTATTTGACTGAGAAACTGAATCGTGAGATTCAGGATCATTAGATGTCACATTTATTCATATTGGAAAAACAATCTCTTGGATAATCGGGGATGGTGCACAAACCCGCTTCTCCTCAAGATCGATCTCCCTTAAATTTGTGACCTTATTATCTTCAAAAAATACCGCTTGTCTAGTCTTCACAAACTTGGTGGTATGACTTGGACAATAAAAATGATATCCATGATACGTCTCCAGCGTATTTATAATTTTTGATTGTTCCATGTTTTTATATTATCATTCTTGGATGTTTTACAATCATTTTATAGCAACTTTATATCATTTTTTGGGACTAACCTATTGACATAGTGCCCAGTGCCAGTTGTTGTTTTTTGCTTGTTTTTTAATATCCCTATCAAAGGGAGTCCAAACATAGCAAAACTTTTTGGAGAATTTTTTTGGACCAAAAGACAACTTGGGAGACAAGGAAGCACCAGTGGGGAGGCCCTGGAGCCCACAAGACACAAGTGCGCGCCACCTCTCAGCGCACGGGGCCCACGGGGGTCTCCTCCACCGCCTCTCAACTCTATAAATACTCAAATATTCCAGAAACCCTAGGGGAACCACTACTGCAGGATGCTACTAAAACGATATTACGATCAGAGACCCTTCGATGAAACTGTGTGCGATGCAATAATCGTAAACGATGGTGTAAAAACTGCCAAAAAAGGTGCAAAACTTTTGCGATGGCGGTTGCATCAAACATGGTTTAGATTTTAGTTGCATGTGCGATGCAGGGCATACGGTTCAGTTCAATTAATTGTTTGCGATGAGGAGGAACAAAAGAAACGGGCAACCATATGAAGGTGTGTGCGATATACAGCATACGGTTCACTCGGATGAACTGTTTGTGCTTAGGCAACACAAAAGAAACGGTCAGCCTGATCAAGGTGTGTGCGATATATGGCATGCGGTTCACTCGGATGAACTGTTTGCTTTGAGCCAAGAGAACAAAAATGGTTCAATATAACAAGATGTGTGTGATACGCGGCAAATAGGCGTGTAATCGGAAACGTGTGGGAAGACCTATAACAACACAGACGATTCCTGTAAACAAGTTGTGTGTGTTGTGAGCAAATTATTGCTGGTATACAATTGTGAGTGATTAATGAATACATCACCGACGGGTTCCATTGTTTAGTCCGTGTGTGATGTGATTTTCTTTGTCCGCACAACATGTATGCTCTGTCTACAGAGCATCAACATATATACTTAAAAGACAGCATTGCATAACCAAACTAAGCATACAATTACGCAAGTGACTACACACATAAAATTTCCACACACCAAAGTAAGCAAGTACATGCATACTAAACTAGGACAAACGAGGATCTAATCATCTACTTATTGTTGCGATGACGCTTGCCATTGCTCTGCTTCCGGCTGGATCCCTGACCGTTTTAGCGAAGGAGGCACTTCTTCATGTCAATGATCTGCATGTACATGTCATAGCTCGTGTACGCCTCCTTGGCCGTGTACACGATGTGAGCTTTGTCAAGTATCTCCATCCAGGTCGAGTGCTAGCCACGCTTGTCCTTGTTGCAGGAATCCTTCATGTTCTGTAGTATGGGTCGATGATGGCCTCGGCAAGGTGAACCAGTGAGTCCTTCTCATGCTCCTTGCTCCCCTAGTTCTTGTACTGGCCCTGGATGTCGACAAGATTGTGGCAGGCGATGCCCGAATTCTCGAGCGCCTTTACATCGTTGGTGATGTCCACCGTAGCGAACATGTAACGGGGGTTGTTGACAAACCTGGTGAAACACTCACAAGGCCTTGTAGCCGGGTAGTAGTGGTAGACAAGGACGTGGTGGCACATGCACATCTGGGCGACGGCGACCTTGGGACGAGACCCAACACGAGCGTGGGTGTACTCGAGGTCGAACCCGACCACCTTGTACTTCTCCTCAGCAAGCAACAACTCCATGATGCGGATGGAGTGCTCCACCCAGACTGGGTCGTTGGTGTACACCAATGAGAGGTCCGTGAACCTTCTGTGGGTGTCCACCATAGCATGCATGGTGAACTGCTGCTCGTCGTCGGCAGCCGCTTGGAGCGCCATTGGAGCCGCGCAGGATACCCTCTAAGAATTCCTCGTGGTGGGTGTGCTTCTTGCAATGGTGGGGCGCGATCGAAGGTTGAAGAGACACAAGGGTTAAATGGCCGCTGTAATAAATGGGGCCGGCCGGCCTGTAATCGTCACGTCTTGTCACGACGTTCATAGCGGAGGATTCCAGTGCACCCTTGACAACATCGCACCGCACACGTTTCGTTTGACCACGAGTGGGCTTGAAGAGGCGCCAAATGTATCGTCGGTGAGCATGTTCTCGCGCTACCATGCAGTTTATCGCACTAGCTTCCCACCCGGCTAGTTTGGCCACGCCTCGGCTAGAAGAAGGACAAATCGTGGGCGTTTATTGGCAAAAGCTTTATAAAAACGAAGTGTGTGGAATGACTTCGGTCTTAATTTTACCCATGGGTGATGAGGTCAAAGTTACACAGAAGGGTGATGATGGACATTCGAGTGCGATAATTAATTTTACGCTCTACGGGGCACACGGTTGAAGAAACCAACTGTGTGCAATAATGTTGAAGATCGCAGTCAAGTTAGCTATACAGATCGTGTGCTGTGAGACCAACAAGGTAAATAGATTCGAGAATTGTTAATAAAATCTAAGACCATTGCATATTAAGGTCAAAATAGTGCTACCACTATACGAGTCTCATACGATGCCATTTCAATGGTTGTACCATAAAAGCTCGAAATATTACAAGGTTCAAATTCCAGAGTTATATGGCTCAAATTTGAAGATTACAAGGTTCAAACTGATATTAGAAATGAAATTCAGCTCATCAGCTGCAAACGCTCGCGCTAATCTGCTGAAGATGGATATCATAGAGGTTCAAACTAATATTACCACTTCTAAGTCTGGTTTCGAAACCTCATAATTTTTGCAAAGGGGCCAGCCACCGAGAAGTCATGTATGGCGTTGATACGATGACTTCCGATTACTCTGTCACCTGAAGTTCCAAAATGAAACTCAGCATTTTTTGAGCCTATACCATTCTGCCGCAGGCGCCGATGTTGTTCAACAAACCATTCATTTTTGCGAAATAAATGTAGGGCAAACCTCATTACCTTCAGCACCCTTGCTCTGACAACAAAGAACCTGACGAATATAATCTCCGGTAAGGTCCCTCAGTAGGAGTTCAAATAATTTCTGAGATATGCAGATCTAGGCATTAGACGTGATTGTTCTATTTGTATAACATTATCGACCACTGGGCCTAATCTTATCTGCAAAAGAAGAAAACATGTTAGTGCGTACCTGCAGTTTTGAACACTGCTACAAGCCTATTTGGTTTGCAGGATTTGTAAAATGCACTAATTTGCCATCTTTGATCTGACATGATTAACATGGGCATTTGATTACAAATTCTAGAAAAATGTATCCTTCTTCACAAGAGGTTGGAGTGGATGAAAAGTTCCCTAAGAAAAACTAGTACAAATGAATCCAAGAAATGCTTATGGATTGTAACCATATGGATCAAGCAACCAATATGGGGGGGGGCATGTATGTATTGAAATCCTCCAAAAGAATCCTTCAGAAATCGTAGTACATTGTCATTGTAAACTTGGAAAAAGGTGTCACAAATTGAAATCCCTTATGGTTAACATTTAACAGGAAAGGAACATCACCTCGATATATAGCTTCTCCAGGCATGGAAAGCATCTTAGGAAACTAACAACTTGCTCCAAGTTGGGGCCCATAGATTCTAGTGCCAAGACCTTCACTGTGCGCAGTTTCTGGGTCAAGCTTGTCAGAATCATTTTCTGGACGACGGACGAACAAACATCTTCAAAATTAGAAATAATGTTAATTTATAAAAGGAGAGGTAGAAGGCGGGTGTTGTACCTGAATGGGTGTGGATCCGATAACAAGTTTGGAGTATTTGTCAGACGAGTAGCCCACCACTGTCAATTTCGGCGTAGAAATGACATTGATTCTTGTTGGACCTTGTTGATCAACTACAAGTAATCTCTCAAGTGTAGGTGTGTCCTCAGTGACAATACCGTGGTACACATCTTTTGATGTCTTCCTGCCGCACCAGCAACATACATAAATAATCCGGAGAGTCAGGGAGGTGATGTGGAAGCTACTCAACCCATTGATCGCCTGAAGACGAAGGTACTCGAGTGCAGTACAGCCACGGAGTAGGCGCTCCATGTCACCGTTTGAGAGGCAGACGACGACGAGCTCGAGGTGCTTCAGTCGTGGTAGAATAAGAGCGGGCGCGTCATTAACAGGGGGAATGGCATTTCCTAAACTTGGCGACGCGTAGCATGGGCGCGAGGCGGAGCACGGACGTTGGCAGCAAGCGCATATGCCCATCATCAAAAGTGAGCTCCTCGAGCTGATTTAGGGCGGGGGATCGGAACTAGTCATCAAGCTTGGCTCGGTCCTTGCCGTTGGAACAGAACTTGCCCATTCTAATGCCTCTGGTTGGGCCAAGGTGACTGTCGAGGATCTTGGAGAATGCATCCAAGCTTTTGCGATAGTCATGGTAGAGCTCGTGGGTATCGATGTGGTCGAAAGGGGTGAAGTTCCATAGGGGGCACCACCATCGGGAAAGGACAGTTGTCCGTGCCCCATATTTGATTGGGAGGAGGATGATGATGACTATCAACATATCATCGGGGAGGTTGCTGATGACGTCTAGGCCTGCTGGACTCGCTCGCGGTTCTTGCTCACCCCGCCTCGGCATGTTGGCAGCCCCGTTCTCCACCTTTGGAGTCTCCTTGTCAGCGGTGCTTTCTGATAGAAGTGGGAGTACAGGGAATATTTAGTTAAAACAGGGCAATAGAAAAGTGTATTGGTAACTAGAAGTTATTAGGTAGGAATATAGTAAGGAAATGGAATAACAATTGGTTGCTTAAATACCACACAATTCATTTGATATTGCTGGGTAAGCCAACATGCAGATACTTGAAAAGAAAACTTAATTCGAACAAAGTCTGGATGGATGGTATAGTCGGGGAAGTTAGCATATATCTCATGACCAGGCCCTTTTATGTGCAGTGCAATTATAATGCCAGCTTTCAGTACATAAAACTTAGAAATTTCTTTCCAAAGGCGAGTGCCAAAATAGGAGTCAACATGTTCATCAAGTCTTATAGTAGCAACGATCGTAAATCCATGGTTTGTGTTCAGTATGACTTCCCTGCAATCTTGATTTATGTAAAGGGAAAGATTGTGCACTACAGATTCTGTTGCGTAGCAAGGGATGCGCTGCAGAAAATGGTAGGATTGTTAAAGAAAATATGGTAACATGCAAATATGGGCCCAAATTGAAAGAACCGTACAACAGTCGAGATCAAAGGACAAAAATCTACAATTAAACAGATAGGGTAAACATGATGTCATGGAAATATGAGTGTAATTGAAAGAACAATACATCATTAATTTGCCTAATATAGAAAGAAGAGGGGGAAAAACCCTTTGACGTATATGGTGCATGTGGCATCTTTTATCCAAATGTAGAAATATTTAGAATATGTTCAGGAAAGTAGGCCATGCCAACCGATTTAGGGTGAGATTAAACATACTACACGCATCCTCAAGTCATCTGGTAAGGTGAGATGGAATGTCTGGCGGTGGACGCAAGGTCCTGATGTGTCTGCGTACTGTACACTCTATGAACGGAAGAAAACCCTCAAATCAGCTCGAATAAAAATGAATTCATGGTGATTTCGGCTAGGTGATTAAAGGAGACAAATGAATTGGGATAAGAGTGAGATAATATCTCATTAAATTAGTTACCTTGTTGTCCATGAGAAAGAACCCCCAGTACGGCAGATTCCCCAATCGAGCGGAGCTGGGTCGACCGCGAGCAGCATCGAGAAACTCGATGGTGATAGGCGGCGGCAAGCGGAAGTGACGAAATGCGGTGGGCTTTGCCGGCAGCCTGGCAGCGGCGGTAGGCGTTGAGCTATTACCGCCGCAATAGGCGGTGCCATGCATAGACGGGGAGGGGCTTGTGCAGGTGTGACTGGGGACTAGAGGGGGTGGCGGGCGGGGTGAGGGTTTTTGCGGCATGGGGATAGTGAGGGTTTTCTTTTTTCTTTTTTGAATTGGGTGGTGAGGGTTTTCTGTCCCACAAAGAATTTTGGAGGCGACAGTTTGCTAGAGCCAACCGTGTGTGATTGACGCAACAGGCAAAATGAAAGTCATTGCGCGCGGTTCCAATTTTGCAAACCGTGTGTGATTGACGTACTACCTCCGTCCTGGTTTATTGGCCCCCTTTGTAATTTTTACCAAATTTTGACCAAATATTTAACTAAGAAATGTTTATGCATGTCACAAAAAATTATATCATTGAACACTATGCTCAAATACCCATCCAGCGATATAATTTTTGCTGACCTGCACTAACATTTTGTCAGTTAAACCTTTGGTCAAAATTTAACACAAATTACAAAGGGGACCAATAAACCAAGACGGAGGTAGATTCCATCAACCTGACTGATTGCATCCATATCCCAAGGTTAGACATAAGTAAACCTAAATTAAACATACTCAGACATAGATAATATGTGTACACGTACACAAGCATAGTTCAACCATAAGTACATAGTTCAACCGTCATTAAGCATACTCAAGCGTACATAATTCGATCCCACATCTCATCTCACATGCCGGCATGATCCTGAAGCTTCTCCAGGTACTCGGCGTACGCGCCGTGCACCACCCTGCGAGAGTACTTCTGCTTGAAGGAGCCAACGGTCTGTCCTCCTGCATGCGTCAGAACACTTAGATACGCCTCATGAAGCTTGTGGTTGCCAAATGGGCATCGATAGACGCCGTTCCAGGTCCTAATATGCATGTTATGCTTTCCTGCATAAAGCTCCCTCGGGATTTGCCTCTTGTACCTCCATTGGCCATCTTCATCCTCGTTGTCCACATCGTCAAACAACACCTATACAAATAGTAAAACAAATTTGGCATCAAATCAATGTTTACATGCCGTGAAGTAGGATTAGGAATTTATGGCTATTTATTTATGCATATACAGAGGTTATGGTTTGATTTTAAGCATAGTCGTCTATGTGCAGACCAATCTTGAAGAAAATAATGGCACAAACATATGTAGGTCATTCAAAATCAATTGTCAAGTCCTGGCTAGGAATTATTAGCACGAACACTAGCCCTAGTCAGATTACTAGCAGAAATCATTTGCACAAATGAAACAACTAATCACTTATCACTTGTACCATTCAAACAATCAATACACTACAGGATCTAACGAGACTTACTCAGATTTGATGGATTGGGAAAACATAACCATAGGATTTCTATTCCAAAAACGGGGAGGCAGAAGTAACCAGAGAAACCCTAGGATCTATTTGACACATAAATGGGTATAGATGACTAACCAGTTGTCCGTCGCCGTCAGAGTCATCGCCGGAGTGGTCGTCGGAGTTGTCGCTGGGGTCATTGCTCGAGTCGTCACCAGAGTCGGAGGTGGAACTACGCCTCCGGCTGTGGAAGCTCGACGCCGTTGATGACGTCAGGGTGCAGCGATAACTCACCGCCGGTGACGGCAACCTCTGTCTCCATCTCCACACCGTGCTCCGATGCTTCAGCAGCCCCGACGTCACCACTCCCTCCGATGGGGCACTTCGGCGGCATCCTCATACACTAACGGCTTTGAGGACTGAGAGCGGTGTCGAGGATGCAAGCGGAGAGAGAGGATTGTGTGCGCGGCGAGGATGGGGGGCGGCCGCTCGGGCGCACCATTAATATGGAGTAGTGGAAGAGAGGTGGGCGGCGATCAAACCGCTGGCTCGCCTCCTGGTGAGCCTATGCACCTGACTACTGGCATGCCTACCGTTGTTTCACACAGCTACTCGCACGCCTCGCGATGACATTGCACAGCGAGCATGCCTCTGCTAATTCAAACACCTGCACGCATGCCTCCTGGTCTGCCTGCATGGTGGACTGCTCGCATGCGTCCCGTCAACTCACGCCTGCTCGCATGACACACGGAGCGCGTGGTGGCACGTATATTGTTTTTCTATTTGGATGATTAATGATGTCGCTTTATTGCTTAACCGAAGCTTGGCACGTATCCATTGTTGGTCTAACGCTTATAGTTTGAATAAATAATCTGTTTGGGATATTGGTTCCCAATTATTAATAATCTCCCGTTTGTAATTAGATAAAGATTACATCAAAACTGGTCTCAAATTTGACAAAAATAAAGTACAATGCCAATTTGTATTGGTGTCCATATGACTACATGATAAGTTTCATGAACTTCAAATAAGTTTTGGATGTACTAGAATTTAAAAATCAAGATTCTCAATGTTTGAAATTTCTTGCACGGGGAGTAAAACATGCACCCAGTGAGACACATGTGTTTTTGCAATCCATTTAGGTGCACTGTCATGTGTGCATGTAGCACAAATTTGATTTTTGCACATTATACCCGTAGAAAATCGATCAATTAATGTACTAAAACGTCTTAATGATCTCGATTTTTTTTGCAATTAAAACATCCTTCCTTTGGTAACATATGTTCACCCGGGATAATTTAACATGCATCATAGTTGCGGTGGATTCGCGGTGTGGGTGTGGGTGTGTGCGGGGTTGGCGGGTGGGTCGCAGTACATTACGAGTTGTGAGCCACCGTGTGGGTTGGCCATTTTGTTAGGCAGGTGCCACATTAGAGTCATGAATTCGTTATTTAAAACATTACACAACCCTGATATACATACATGTTTTGGCCGCATGTAGTTGATGGTTGTCCTACACGACACTCGATACTCGCTTGTGACGCTTTCTGTGGGCCCGCGAGGTCGTCGTACATCACTTTGACGAATAGCTGGCAGTGAGGTTAATTTGGACAAGCAAGGTAGAATCTTTTTTGTTTGTGTTATGGTGGTATATAGTATGCGTCGAAGAGGTGGGAGGGGACTAGCATATATACTGTAGGTACACGTCCGTGAACAAGTACAACTCACTCGATGTCGGGACTTTTCGGTTTCCAAGGCACGCGCCACATCAAAGTTGTGAAATTGGCTATTCAAACATCACACAACACCTCTTTGGCGCACATGCATGCAGGCGGTGGTTATCCTAGTTAGGACACTCACGTGTGACGCTTCCATCTGTGGGCCCACGAGGCCATCGTCGATGCATGCATCACTTTGACCTACATCGGGAGAGGTTAATTAATTTCACCATCGAGGAGGATTCTTTTTGGGTTGTATTACGGTAGGAGCATATAGTATGCGTCGAAGAGGGGGAAGGGGACCATCATATGTAGTATGCTTCATGAACCTCGCTCAGTGTGGCGGATTTACAATTTTTTAGGCATGTGGCACATCAAAGTTGTGCATTTTGGGTATTCAACATATGTTTGGCCCACATGCAAAGCGATGGTGGTTGTACTCTCGCACCCACTTAAGCGGTTATCAGTCATATCGATGCTTTCCATCTATGGGCCCGCTTGGTCCATCACTACTTTTTCCCTGACAACGACAGAGGTTAATTTGACTTAGGAGTGATTATTTTTTTGCTTTTAATTTAAAGACATTATAACCGCGCACTGTTCCGACCATCTCAGGCTATCCGTGTTTTCAGCCGTCGATCTATAGTTTTGGACGTTTCAAGGCATTGGATCTACCTGCAGTCACGCCTGGGCTTCTGTTGCTGATTGCAGAGAGCTACACCGGCCGAGCCGCTGCTCCAGTAACAAAATTGGAGATCTACCCTTATTTGGGCCTACTAGGCCTTAAGTGTATCAGCGGCCAACAAAAAACAATCACGCAGTCAATGAGCGAATCGTTCTGTGCAAGGCAGAGCGACATGCTGCGTACCACGACGGCGATTCTCGTGGAAACGCCTCTCACTGCAATCCATCCGGCCGCTTCCGCTACCCTCACATCACCATCTTCCCCATCCACAACTCTCCAACTCCCTTCCATGAACCACCAACAACTTATCTGCGGGGTCCCTATTCAGGCCCACTGATCACACCTCCTCTGAGGTACAGGTGCGAGTTCCTCTGATCTCTTCATCGTTCACCTAATTGCATTAATTGGTTGAGGGTGCTTGCCGGAAGATAGTGTTGATCTTCCAAGAAGTGCTGCTGGGTGGACTCCATTCTTCATCTCCAGCTACTGATTTCTCTCCCGTGGGTAATTGTGCTGAAGAAAGTCGATAGATATCCCTCCTAGATCTCCTGTTCTACTTACACTTCTCCGTGTAAGGCTTCTTATGTGCCTGATCAACTACAAAACATTTACCTTCCATTTGCCTTCTTGTGTTCTTGATAAATTAGAAAACATTACCATCAAAAGTTTATCGTTTCACTAAAAAAAGTATCAAAAGTTCAGCACAAACTCGAACAAACTTTAGCACATTAAATCAAAGAAAACTTTCCAGTCCTACAACATTGCTTTACTGAATGCAGGTTAAAATTCCTCTCTCCGGCTACCAATTAATATATGTTTATGGAAATTAATTTTCATATTTATTATAAATACCTACCATTTTATTATAAAAATAAAGAGGCGCAGCAATGCGTGCCATCATTGTCTAGTACAATATATATAGGTCATGCTCTAGGATGACATGATACAGTTTGAGCACAGACACATGCATGTGTACGCATGAATCCCTCCCATCGAGTTGAAGTGGCTAGTACAATGACACGTCATGAACCAATCTCGCTCTGTTTGGGGACTATACGATTTTCGACGCACGCGCCACAACAATGTTGTAAAATGGTATTCAAACATGCATGCACGCATCACCTCCATACATATGCATGTAGTGGTTGTCTTTAAACGGTACACTCCCTCGCTTGGTTATGGGCGACAAGCCTATATATTCGTGGGCCCGCATGGACATCCATGATCACCTTGACCGACAACAAGATTTGTTACCATGGCGGATTCTTCCTTTGGTTCGTATTATCGTAGTATAGGTCATGGTGAGATTCAGACCTAATTAAGTTTGAGCGCATATACTCACTACTGCAGGTTGCTGCTAACGCGACACACCGATCAGAGACCCTTCGACGAAACTGTGTGCGATGCAATAATCGCAAACGATGGTGTAAAAAACCTGTACAAAAAGGTGCAAAACATTTGTGATGACGGATGCATCAAACACGGTTCAGCTTTTAGTTGCTTGTGCGAAGCAGGGCATACGGTTGAACCGGACGAACTGTTTGTGATTAGATTGAACAATAGAAACGGGCAGCCATATCAATGTGTGTGCAATATACGACATACAGTTCGCTCCGATGAGCTGTTTGCTATTAGGGAAAGCAACAAAAACGGTCAGCCAGATCAAGGTGTGTGTGATATACGACATACGGTTCAGTCAAATGAAATTTTTTCGATTAGGGAAGAGAACATAAACGGTTCAACTTAACAAGATGTGTGTGATATGCGGCAAAAAGGCCCGGAGGTTAATTCGAGAACAAGTACACAGAGGTTAATTTGACATACATGACTTATAAGTTTCACAGAAATCATATCACTTTTTTTGGAAAATATTTAATTGTGTTGAATGTATAAAGTGCTCCGTCCTATTAGTTGAATTAACCTCAAGGTCCATGTTTTGGAAACATGTCATAAAGTAACGAGATAGACCTTCATTCAAGCCAATCAACATGTGTTCAGAAAAATTATCAATAAGTAATGAGATAGACCTTCTTCAAGCCAATCAACATGTGTACAAAAAACAAAAAATGTCAAAAATTACAAAACAAGGACCTCGAGGTTAATTCAACTAATATGATGGATCTCTATATACATTCAACACAATTAAATGTTTATAGTGAGCCATCACATCAGTTTATTTAACATTGATGCCACTTCCCATCCGGTCACCCATCAGATGACTACTCAAGCCTCAGCACAGTTAACTTGGGAGTTCTATTAGATGAGCTATCGGTAGGGAAGCTGGTCCTTGCTATTGTAGGATCCTTCTTTGCATCCTTTATTGGGCACCTGGATGATTGACTGTTGCCGCCCAATGGTCAATGCCACGTCCCCCTTGAATGTGCCCGGCATGACCGATGGTGTACTCGAGGTTGAAGCCGACCACTTGGTACTTGTCCTCGGCAAGGAACTGCTCCATAGTTTGGATGGAGCTCTCCATCGAGACCGGATCGTTCGTGTACACCACCAAGAGGGCTTCCCCCTTCACGTGGGTGTCCACTATGTGATGCATGGTGAACTGCCCGCCGTTGTCGTCATCGGCCGCTGGGAGCGCCATTGGAGCCACGAGGATCGCATTGGAACCGCTGGATGTCCTCTCTGTATGTATCATCATGGGTGTTCTTATTGTGTCGTGCGCCGGCCCCAAACACTGGAAGCACAACTTATAAATTGACGGATGGAGTACTAGTTATAGTGATGCACATAATTAAGCAAAGGGATCACACATGTCTGTATTGACTGGAACGAGAATGCAATAGCACAATAAGAATTAAGGCCACGATGATGCGATCGCAGTGGTGGTTACAGGAGGTAAGAAGATAGATGCATCCATCAACGTACGACCTCCTCCTCTTCAACTCAGTGCGCTGGGCCACCGACCGGCGGCTAAGGAGCGGCGGCTTTTGTGGCGAGGTTAAGGTGCTTCTCAGCAAAGGAATCCAAGGCTTCCAGCCAGTTGAAGAAGGCCAACGTTGTAGCGTCTTCACTAGCCTTGTAGATACCTATGTACACAATTTTCTCATACACGTGGATGTGTAGGTCGACAAATTCTTGCAGGGCGAGGCGCCTCGCGGCAAGTGCGACCTCTAGGTGGACATTCTTTGTGGCATCGGCGGGCAGTCGCAGGGCCACTAGTGCTCGAAAGAGGTTCCGACCATGGAGGCCGATTAAGGTGGCCGACAATGAGGAGCCCAGGCACGCGGGCTGGAGGAGTACGGCAATGTTGTCCGCGAGCTTCTTGACAATGGTGAACTTGTTGGTGGTTGCAACGATCATCTGGTTCAACTGAGAGTCGTAGCTAGCATCGACGACGCCCATCCACCAGCCGATTGACAACACCGTCTGGAGACGATCCTCGGTGCCATGCCGCAGGCCGGCGTCCTGGACCATCTGGCACAACCGCTGGCCGCTCACGCGCATCGCTGCCATGGGTCTAGAGTGATCACTTTTGTGCTTAGTGTAGGTGCTTAGGCAAATGCTTAGGTGCGTACGATGTGGTAGATGCCTTGGAATGGAGGGGCGCCTTTATATGAGTGCAAACTGCATTGCATTCACATCGTGTTGCCTCTTTTCCCGTTCCTCCTCCCATTACTTCTCTCATGCATTCATGATGCTAATTGAAGGAGGATGCATCATTCACCATTCAACATTTCGGGAACCGCTACCCTCTCCTAAATGCGCATTAAAGCCGTATCGGTTCTTTGCGCCCATTATCCGTCGAATAATCTTGTGCATCGCTTTGCCTTGCTGAACATGCCTCCTCGCCTCCATCTATGCTTAATTACTGAATTTTAGTTGCAAAAATTAGATACTACTAGTGATTTTTAGCTTCATATTTTGACAAATCGTAGTGTTACAAGGTTGACAAATGGCAATGTTACTAGATCAACAAATATCAATCTTTCCAGTTTGACAAATGGCAACATACCCAATATGACAGATGCAAATCTTACCAAATTGTTTGTAAGTGGTTGCACATGGGTCATCCAAAAGAACCGTTTGCGTTAAGGAGATTCACAAATCCTACTCTCACTTTGCATACGGGTGTTTTATCTAAAACCTTTGCAATCAAGAGCCATTAAAACCTATAGCCATTAAAACCAAGACATGTGGTGTCATGTGAATGGTTAAAATTTGAATTATGCATATAAATGCATTGAAAACTCAATTAATGCATAAAAATGTCCAAACCAACCCTGAAAAATCCCAAAAATTGACACAACACTCGTGTTGTTCTATGTTGACACGGGATTTTTTTTGAAATAAATAAGAGGCAATGGATATCGTTTCGTCCCCAAAGGTGGGACGTTCCCTACCGAAACAATCATGCTTGTTGTGAGAAACTCTGGTTTGTGAGAAGCATATACCCAAACCTACCCCAAATGGGACCAAAAATCTACCATGGCATGTTGATGCCGCTCCATGATAGCATGCCAAGTTTCATGAATTTCACACGAGTTTTAGATTTACTAGAATTTAAAAACCAGGTATCTCAATGTTTGCGGCCGAGTGACGGTGGCAGGGTGTTTGACATTCATTCCCATTTCTTGCATGGGACCTAAGCATGCAACCAAGGACACAGATTTGAATTTTCAACCAATTTATATGCATTAGAGCATGTGCATGTAGTTCAAATTTGAATTGTGCACATAAATGCATTGAAAAAATCAATTAATGCATAAAAATATCCAAACGAACCACGAAAAATCCCAAAAATTGACACAACACTCCTGTTGTTCTATGTTGACACGAGATTTTTTTTGAAAGCAATAAGAGGCAATGGATATCGTTTCGTCCCCAAAGGTGGGACGTTCCCTATCGAAACCATCACGCTTGTTGTGAGAAGCTCTGGTTTGTGAGAAGCCTATCCCCAAACCTGCCCCAAATGGGACAAAATTTTTACCTTGGCATGTTGATGCCGCTCCATGATAGCATGCCAAGTTTCATGAATTTTAGATGAGTTTTGGATTTACTAGAATTTCAAAACTAGGTATCTCAATGTTTGCGGCCGAGTGACGGTGGCAGGGTTTTTGACATTCATTCCCATTTCTTGCATGGGACCTAAGCATGCAACCAAGGACATAGATTTGAACTTTCAACCAATTTATATGCATTAGAGCATGTGCATGTAGTTCAAATTTGAATTATGCACATAAATGCATTGAAAAACTCAATTAATGCATAAAAATGTCCAAATGAACCCCAAAAAATCCCATAATTTGACACAACACTCCTATTGTTCTGTGTTGACACGAGAATTTTTTTGAAAGAAATAAGAGGCAATGGATATCTTTTCGTCCCCAAAGGTGGGACGTTCCCTACCAAAACCATCAGGCTTGTTGTGAGAAGCTCTGGTTTGTGACAAGCATATCCCCAAACCCGCCCCAAATGTGACAAAAAATTTACCACGACATGTTGATGCCGCTCCATGATAGCATGCCAAGTTTCATGAATTTCAGACGAGTTTTGCATTTACAAGAATTTAAAAACCAGGTATCTCAATGTTTGCGGCCGAGTGACGGTGGCAGGGTGTCTGACATTCATTCGCATTTATTGCATGGGACCTAAGCATGCAACCAAGGACACAAATTTGAATTTTCAACCAATTTATATGCATTAGAGCATGTGCCTGTAGTTCACATTTGAATTATACACATGAATGCATTGAAATCTCAGTTAATGTATAAAAATGTCCAACCGAACCCCCCAAAATCCCAAAAATTGACACAACACTCCTGTTGTTCTATGTTGACACTAGGAAAAAACTGAAATCGAGAAGAGGCAATGGATATCATTTCATCCAGAAAGGTGAAACATTCACTACCGAAACCATCGGGCTTGCTGTGAGAAGCTCTGGTTTGTGAGAAGCATATTCCCAAACCTACCCCAAATGGGACAAAAAAATTACCACATCATGTTGATGCCGCTCCATGACAGCATGCCAAGTTTCATGATTTTCAGACGAGCTTTGGATTTACTAGAATTTAAAAACCAGGTATCTCAATGTTTGCGGCGGAGTGACGGTGGCAGGGTGTTTGACATTCATTCTCATTTCTTGCATGGGACCTAAGCATGCAACCAAGGACACAAATTTGAATTTTCAACTAATTTATATGCATTAAAGCATGTGCATGTAGTTCAAATTTGAATTATGCACATGAATGCATAGAAAACTCGGTTAATGTATAAAAATGTCCAAGTGAACCCCGAAAACCCCAAAAATTGACGCAACACTCCTGTTGTTCTATGTCGACACTAGGAAAAAAATTGAAATCGCGAAGAGGCAACGGATATCATTTTGTCCAGAAAGGTGAAACGTTCCCTACATAAACCATCACACTTGTTGTGAGAAGCTCTGGTTTATGAGAAGCTTATACCCAAACCTGCCCCAAATGGGGAATTTTTTTACCACGGCATGTTGATGTCGCTCCATGATAGCATGCCAAGTTTCATGGATTTCGGACGACTTTTGGATTTACTAGAATTACAAAAGCAAGTACGTCGATGTTGGCCGAAGAGCCACAGTGCCGTGGTGTTCGAAATTCATCCCCATTTCTTGCATGAGACATAAGCATAAACCCATGGACACATATATGATTTTACAACCCATGTTGGTGCACCAGAGTATGTGCATGTAGTTTAGTTTTGAATTGTGCACCTGAAATGGCTAGAAAACCAATTTAATGTATAAAATGTCCAAATGAACCCTGAATAATTCCAATTCTTTTATGACATACATATAGTTGCATGTTCACTGCAGATAAAAGGTATAGCAATTCAAACACCGTCCATTGCCGCTGTGACCCAATTATGTAATTCAAATCAAGAAGAAAAATCAAGTAGATCCCACACAGTGTATTATAACCAACCGTGTGAGATGCAGCACAAAATATCTTGGAGCACCGCCGGAGTATAGTACGCATACGCCTTACACGAGAAGGTGGACGGCTACAGTCCACAGCCTGCTCTGAATAAGGGACCGTGTCTGATGACACTTTGCGCGCCACTTTTTTCGCTGAAGCAATTCCAAATTCTCGGCTTCTGCGGAAATATCTACCTCCTCGCCCCCTCCCCCTTACCAAAAGCCACATTTCCCCTGTTTCCGCCTTCCTTTCCAAGTTGAAACCTTCACTCCTTGCTTGCAGCGCCGCCTCCTCGCCGGCGACCCTCCTTCACGCTGCTCGGCCTCGCCTATTCAGGCAAGTAATCCACACCCGACCCCCATCCTCCTTCTCTTTCCACATCCCACATGCCCCTACCGCCGGAGTGAGCGCGACACCTTCCACCCAAATCACCAACCCCTCCACGAAATAAGCGCTGCCCTAAGACATGGTGCATGCAGTATACACTACAAAAAAAAGACACATCCATGACATTTTGGGCCGAACTAATTTTTTTCTATCATACTTATGACACTTCTATGATGATAATTGTGAAAAAACCCGGTATCATCATAGATGTGGTGGGCTCCTACTTCTATGACAAAAAATCATGACAGAAAATGGGCTTTTCGTCCTGGGCGGGCCGGAGACGCAACTGCATGACATTATTTGGGCCGTCCATGACGAAAAAAAATCCGTGGTAGAAGCGAGGGCGAGGAAAATTTCGGGGAGTTCCCGGTTACGGTGGGTGGTCGGGGGAAGCGATCTGCGTTTCTCAGTATACGCGTGCGGTGTGCGGCGTTGGGCTCTAATCGAACCCGGCGGCGTCGCTTAATCGAACCAAGCGATTGCACTACAGGCTATGCGTTCATGAACCCGAGCAATCGGCGATTCGCCGCCATCGCTACTAGCGAAGCCGATTGATGCTGCCTCTGGATGAATAGTGAGCGTTGAAGGGGGGGGGGTTGGATGAACAGTTCCCGATGGGGGTTGGATTAACAGGACCCTGTGGTGTTGCCGCTGGATGAACAGGACCCCAATCGATCGAGACGGTTGGGCATGGATGAACAGGACCCCGTGGAGGGCTGGATGAACAGGATCCCATGGAGGGTTGGATGAATATGATCCCGTGGAGGGCTGGATGAACAGTAGCCGGTGGAGGGCTGGATGAACAGTAGTCCGTGGAGGGGTGGTTGAACAGGACCCTGTTGGCGTTCTAGGAACGGGGGTCCCCAGACTTGCCTCCCTGTGGCGTGGCTCAAGCGGAGGCCCAGTATGGCCCATCTTCATCAACCCAAGCTCAAGACCCTCGCGAGGGGCCAAGCCTTGCGGGGCGGACGACACAAGGCTTCCTTAGGGACAGCCTCACCAAGAAGGCTCACAAGGAGGCGGAGAGATCAAGGCAGGGGTACCACGTGAGGTGCCCATGATGCAAGCCATGACGATCGAGACCAGGAGGGCGCCAGGCGAGCGCTAGCCTGTGCAGCATCCTCGTTTCCTCTTTTGTGCAAAGAGGGCAAGCGTAGGCGTGGAGTATCGATGCATCAAGCAAAGGTTACCATATCGGTGCAACGAGACCAAGACCAGCAGAGCGGCAGGATGGAGGTCACCATGGAGCCCAAGACGGCGTCATCGCCACTGCCTTTGGCAGCCGAAGACCAACTTTAGTCAGGATAACTTGTACTAGTTCTTCCCCTTCAAAATGGCCGTTGTTGGCTCCCTTCCCGCTCAATATTTGGGAAGAGGACCAAGGCCTCTATAAATAGAGATAGCTACCACCATAGATGGAGTGGGAGAGAGATCGCTTCATCTAGAGCCCAGAGAGATCCACCCAAGTGGAGCACCGCACCATCTCAAGAACACCTCTCGCGAGGCTGTTCATCATCAGCCCCTGAGGTAATCCACCACACCACAAACTAGAGTAGGGTATTACACCACAACGGTGGCCCAAACTAGTATAAACCTTGTGTCCCTCGTGTTGTTCATCATGTAGCTTAGATTCTCAGCGAGGCGTTGGGACGTGGATCGGTAGGGGGAAGATCTTCGTGCGCACCCCAGAGTTCAAACCTTAAGGGTTTTGCCGGAACCCCATATCCGACATTTGGCGCGCCAGGTAGGGGTGCGCTGAAATCTTTCTTCCGCCATTCCGCGCTCGATTGTTCGTCACATCCATGGCTGACGCTCGCCGAGCTCGCGCCGAGCGTCAGGCTGCTCTCGCCGCCCGCGTCACCCAGACGGCTCCCGTCGGTGGGCCTCCCCATCGTTCTCCGTAGCCTGCCGCCAACGCCGCCATTGGCCCGGCGGGGAACGAGCAACAGGCATCGTCGCTGCATCCCTCGGTGCGGCGGGAAGGCCGCACCACCACTCCGTCGCTGACTCCAGCTGGTTCATCGTCGCACGCCCGTCGCGCTCCCACAAACGCGCATGCCGTGTTGCTCCTGGAACGCGAGCTCCTGCACTACCGCCCCGTCGACGACCTCTACGAGGAATGGCTCGCTCGCATCACCGAGCTCGTCAGCGCCGCAGGAGGCTCTCCTGCGCCGTCCCTCTCGCTGCCTCGCCCTCCGTCCTGCGTGGGTGATGTAGTTCAGTTGGTGCCTCCACCACCTCCTCCCCAAGAAGGTGCCGTGGCTCCAAGGCGCGCGGCCCCTGGACGAGACCCACCGCGTCCAGTGCCCGCGTGACAAGAAAGGAGCTACCAAGAAATCCCTCGTCCCCATTCGCTCGCGTTCTCCCCACTCCAGCATGTCAAGACCGTGTCCCCGCGCCAGCACGTCAAGTCCTTGCGCTGCCCCTGGCGGCGACGCGTACGAATCCCCAAGAGCAAGCCCCGCGTCTGCAAAGGGCACCGGTGGCCACCGCAGGCTGCCGCGCCTTCACCACCGAGCTGCGCAGTGTCGCCTGGCCGGGCAAGTTCAAGCCAGATCTGCGTCCTCGCTACGACAGCAATGCCGACCCCGTGGAGTTCCTGCAACTCTACGAGCTGGGCATCGAAGCGGGAAACGGAGACGAGAAGGTCATGGCAAATTGGTTTCCCATGGCACTCAAGGATGGTGCCCGCACCTAGCTCCTGAACCTGCCTCCCGGCATGATCTCCTCTTGGCACGAGATGCGCACCCACTTCATCACCAACTTCCAGGGCACTCGGGACCGTCCACCTATCATGGGTGACCTGCGCCGCATCAAGCAGCAACCTGGAGAGACCTTGCAGAAGTACATCCAGCATTTCAACAGCGCTCACCTCAAGATTCCCATGGAGACCGAGGAGGCCATCATCTCAGCATTCTCTGACGGCGTCCGCGACGTCAAGATGAAGGAGGATCTAGCTATCCATGAGGATTTGTGCATGTCTGGAGTTGTTCAACCTGGCGACCAAGTGCGCAAGGGCTAAGGAGGGGCGCCTCTCCCTTCTCGAGCTACCAGCTGCTGACCCTGAAGAGAAGAAAGCCAAGGCCAAGGACGTGAAGCACAAGGGAGCAGCAGTGCTTGCAGCAGAACCTAACACGAAGCACGGCAGGGACCAGCCAGAATCATCCAAGGGCAGCTGATACTGCGCCTACCACGACCTCCACACCCACAACACCAACAAATGTGAAGAGCTCAGGGCCGTTCGAGAAGGACACATCGGTCGATGCCCCAAGTGCAATGACTGGGGCTACGGCCGAGGAGGAGGAAGAGGTGGAGGATGATGGGATGACCGAGGCCCTCGCCAGGAGTGGCATGACCGACCTCGTGAGGACCACTGGAGGGACCAGCCTCGCGAGGGGGCTTGGAGGGATCAGCCTCACGAGGATCGCCCGCAGGGCAACGCAGGCCTTCCTCCTCTGCCACCATCGCCAAGAAGGAATGATGATCATCACCAGGACGAGGGGGTTGGGGGCTTCCAGGAGCCGCGTGCTATTGCTTGCATCCTGGGCGGAGCCCAGGCCCCAGCCTCTCAGCGCATCTTCAAGCAGTTTGCTCGCGAGGTGAACGTAGTCCTCCCCAAGCTCGAGGCCACGTGCCCTCTCAAGTGGTCCACGTGCGCCATCACGTTCAGCTCAGTGGATCAGCTCAAGTGTGCCACTACAACCGATGTCCTCCCAATGCTCTGTTCCCTAGTCATCAGCAATGTGCAAGTTACGAGGACCCTCATCGATGGCGGAGCAGGGCTCAACATCCTGTCCATCGAGATGTTCAACAATCTCCAAGTGCCATATGATCAGCTTCAGCCAACCAAGCCTTTCTCAGGAGTCACTAACGGCTCCAACCCGATAGGGCAGGTTCGCCTCCCTGTCACCTTCGGGCAACGCAAGAACTACCGGACCGAGCTCATCGACTTCTATGTTGGTCACATTCACCTGCCATACAATGCCATCCTCGGGTATCCAGCCCTGGCCAAGTTCATGGCGGTGGCTCACCATGGTTACAATGTCCTAAAGATGCCGGGAAGCGGCGGGATCATCACAGTCCCATGCGAAGAGAAGGATGCGGGGTGCTCCCTCGAGCATGCCTTCCAAGCTGCATCAGTCGAGGACCCGGACAGCAAGAGCGGGAACCCTCTCGAGGCAGTGCCCAAGAAGAAGAAGACAGCACCCAGCTCAAGGCCTTAGGAGGTAGGTGTCTCCGGAGGCGCCGCGTTAGGATATGCGCCCGTCCAAGGGGCGCCTCCCTCCATCGCATAGGAAGGTGCGCCTGGTGCCCTCCTCAGGCAGGGCTCGAGGGCTCTCTCCTGGAGGGTCTCAGACTTTGCCAAGCTCACGAGGGAGGCGCTCGGGCACCACTTGGAGGCATGCTTCACGGCACGTTTCCCTCAGGAAGGCATGGGGCAAGGAGGGCCCAACCCTCAGGAGTTCATCACCAAGGTCACTCAAGAGCTGCAGGAATCAAGAGTCATGCGCGGCGATCGCCGCCTACCCAGCGTAGCTCCCCATCCAGGCGAGGATGGCGGGCTGCGCGTCTGCATCGACTACCCAGGGCTCAGCCGAGTCGCATCTCAGGAGAGTTTCTTGCCTTCGCGCGTGGGACGCTGCAAGGGTCCGCCACAAAGCTAAGTTTGCATGCCTTTCGGCCTACCGAACGTGGCTGCTGCTCACCAGCGCCTAATGCAGAGCATTCTGGAGGCTCAGGAGGCCAGGCACCGCGCGTTCCTAACGGAGATGGAGATGGACCTTGAGGAACCGCCCGGACCCCCAGAGCCTCCCTAGGCTCAGGGCTCCAGTGGCTCATGAGGATCGACTTCTTCACCGCGCATCGTCAGCTACTCCAGCGCCTGCTCCGCAATAATATCAAGTGACATCTTTCGAGTTTCATTTCAGCTGGGAGCGCCCTCACGGCTGCATTATTCCCAGGTTGCGTGGGTCAGTCCCTGCGGCATGTATCCCTTTTGCTTATGTATTTAGTTTACCTTGTTGGGGGCGCCCCTCGGGCTGCATCATCCCAAAGCCGCTTGGGCCTGACCCAGTGGCATGTACCCTTCCTGCAGTTATCTAAGCCAGTTCGCTTTTCATGCTTAACCTTCCTATGATTATCATCTCTCGCCTATCGCGGCCCCTTCTTTCTCCCTCATGCGAATCGCTTGCATGTTAAAACGGGGGGCGCCTAAGCATCGCGACTCAGGGGCTCTTACTGGCTCTCTAGCCCTCACCCCTGGCCTTGTCCACGGCATCGCGACCTGGCATACCAGCGGCGGCTGAGCTTGCTCGAGGGCCGGGACCTGAGGGCATAGAGCATTTGCATCTAACCACCTTGCAGGAACCCTCAGCCGCCCAAGGCTCAAGACCAGGCGCAACCCGCCTTGAGGTAGGGCCTCATGAGTCCCGCGCTGGCTCACGGGTGTATAGATACACCTCATCTAGCCCAACCGTGCCGGCCACGTGTGAGGGCGGGGCTGTACATGCCTCGGGGGCTCCTCCCGGAGGGCCCCCCTCACACGTACCAGTGGAAGCACCATGCTCCGCGCTGGCTGACGACACTGCCGAGGAGCGGCTATGCCCGTACACATACGGAAGCGCTATGCTCCGCGCTGGTGATAAGCAACTGAGGGCAGCCCACAGCTGTATCAACCTCAGGGAGCCCAGAGCTTAGTGTCTGGTCTCATCGCAACGCCTCCCCTCGGGAGAGCCACGCGAGGGGGCTGGACACGGGGGCTGCCCCCGGGTCACGCCCGAGCGCATGCCACCCAGCTAGGTCCCTTGGACCTGGTCGTCGCGCGCCCCTCCCGGAGCGGAGCCAAGGTATGAAGACCGTTTGAGCGTCAAGGGGGACTCGTGAGCATCGCAACTCAGGAGCCTAACTTGTCATGTAGCCCCTCACTCCTTAGTTTCGAAAGACTAATGCCGGTTGAGGTATGCGCGGGGCCAGGCCCTGCCGACGTAGAACGATAGATCTACTCCCACATCCCTCTCCCTATTTGTTGTTTGTGCGTCAAGGGGGACTCCTGAGCATCGCAACTCAGGAGCCTAACTTGCCACGTAGCCCCTCACTCCTTGGTCCCGTCCTGGTGATCCGGTCGGGGCTAACGACAGCTGAGGTATGCGCGGGGCCGGGCCCTGCCAACGTAGAACACAAAGCAAATAGGAAGGAAACCGCAAAATCTCGCAAATTCAGAAGCGAATATTACAAAACATAAATTGTCCTCACGATACCAGACACAAGTTTAAACGCCTCCACGAGGCACGGTGCATGTTGCAGGAGTTGAAATAGGAAAAGAAGCCGCGAGGAGATCACCCTTGGGCAGCGCCATCGCTCGTGGCGGAGTCGCGCTTGTCAGCTCCACCTCCCGAGGCCGCGGAACCAGCAGCACTTGCCTTGGGCGCAGTAGCGAAGGCGCGGAACTTTGCCAGCAAGGCTTCCGCTCGGCCCTTCACGGCCTCAGCAGCAGCGGCGGAGCGCTCGGCGTCCACAGGCTCTGGCTGATCATCAAGGTTGGCGTTGGGGTTGCGAAGGTAGACGTGGCTGAGGATCTGCGTCACGCTGTGGAGGGAAGGACGCGAGCTTTAACCTCGGCCATGGGGCCGATGCTGGTCACGACCTCCTCAAGCACTTCGACCAAGAAGGGAAGCAGCTTGGCGGGGCTGTCTGTGGCTCCGGCCAACGGCTTCTCCAGACCATCATCATAAAGGGACTTCAGCGCCTTGCAAGATCTCACCTCGTAATCCGCGAAGGCTAGGCGATCCTCGGCCAAGACCTTCCCCTTGGCATCTAGCTCAGTCCTCTCTGCCATCAGCTTCTGCTCTAGTGTCTTCAGCCGGCCGCGATCAGCAGATAGCTCAGCGTCGCGGTCCCCGATGGCGGCCTCCCGAGCCTTCATCTCTTCCTCCTTCGCCTGACGGTCGCAAACCTCCTTGGCGAGTTCATCATGCAAGACTCACAGCTCGTCCTTGAAAGCACAAGTGCTCCCTGGGTGGTTTTGGTAATTAATGTCAACATATCTCTTGTTGGACTAACACTTTTACCTAGTATGTTTCAGATAAGTTCAACAATGAAGTGGCATGGACTAGAGGATGTGGAACCCCTTAAAGATGCTAAGGACAAAGGACCAGCTCAAGCTCCAAGAACAATATTCTACATTTTCTATTTTAGTGATCCAAGATCACATTGAGTCTATAGGAAAAGCTAATACTATCAAGAAGGGATGAGGTGTTGCTTAATGGATTGCTTGCTCAAAGTGCTTAGTGATATGCTCCAAAGCCTTCAACTACCCTCTTACATCCACATATGACCCAAACCAAAAGTCAAACTCGGCCCCACCGATTGTTCCTATCCGGCGCCACCGAGTTCAGATGTCATAGCCACTGCCACAATCCCTAGGCAAATCGGTTTCACTGATAGGGATCTCGGTCTCACCGAGATGGGATTGTAATCTCTCTGTGTATGTCCATTACCAAAATCAGTCTCACCGAGTTTTGAGTAATCGGTACTACTGAGATTATAATGCAAACTCTCTGTTCCTCTTCGTAACATTTCGGTCCAACCGAGATGAGCGAATCAGTCCCACCGAGTTTGCCCGACCAACTCTCTGGTTAGCTTATTACCAAAATCGGTCCCACTGAGTTTGAGTAATCGGTCTCACCGAGATTACATTATGCCCTAACCCTAATCATATCGGTCCTACCGAGTTGCATGTCGGTCCCACCGAAAATCCTAACAGTCACATGATTTGGTAAATCGGTCCGACGGAGTTTCACGATTGGGTCTCACCAAGATTGGTAAGTTGTGTGTAACGGTTAGATTTTGTGTGGAGGCTATATATACCCCTCCACCCACTCTTCATTCGTGGAGAGAGCCATCAGAACATGCCTGCACTTCCAACATTCATTTTCCGAGAGAGAACCACCTACTCATGTGTTGAGACCAAGATATTCCATTCCTACCATATGAATCTTGATCTCTAGCCTTCCCCAAGTTGCTTTCTACTCAAATCTTCTTTCCAGCAAATCCAAATCCTATGACAGAGAGTTGAGTGTTGGGGAGACTATCATTTGAAGCACAAGAACAAGGAGTTCATCATCAACACACCATTTGTTACTTCTTGGAGAGTGGTGTCTCCTAGATTGGCTAGGTGTCACTTTGGAGCCTCCGACAAGATTGTGGAGTTGAACCAAGGAGTTTGTAAGGGCAAGGAGATCGCCTACTTTGTGAAGATCTACCCTAGTGAGGCAAGTCCTTCGTGGGCGACGACCATGGTGGGATATACACGGTTGCTTCTTCATGGAACCTTCATGGGTGGAGCCCTCTGTGGACTTGCGCAGCCCTTACCCTTTGTGGGTTGAAGTCTTCATCAACGTGGATGTACAATAGCACCACCTATCGGAACCACGACAAAAACATCCGTGTCTCCAATTGCGTTTGCACACTCCAATCCCATCCCTTTACATTCTTGCAAGTTGCATGCTTTACTTTCTGCTGCTCATATACTCTTTGCATGCTTGCTTGTTATGTATTGTGATTGTTAAACTTGTGCCAAAACTCCACTTAAACTTTTAGAAATAAAAAACTGCAACTTTTCTCACTTAATGTCTAATCACCCCCCTCTAGACACCTCTTCTCGATCCTTTCAATTGGTATCAGAGCTTTGGTCTCCATTGCTTTGGTTTAAACACCATTGGAGGAAGATGGATGAGTGTACTTTGGGGAGTCTTAGTCATAGAGTGCCTATACTTGATGGAGAGTATTTTCATGGGTGGAAAAATGAGATGCTTGTGATTTTCAATGAATATCATTTGAACAAGTACATTGCCAGCCCTTGTGCACCTCATGTTGATCCTATGCATCCTACCCTTGATGAGTCAATTGACATGATTCGCAATCTTAGAACTGTTAATCTTATCACTAGAGGCTTGCCTAGAAAATTGATTGGATGTTTGCCTACTCTTAAGTGTGCCTACACTATATGGAAATTTCTTGAGGAACATTTTCCAAATTATTCCTTGAAAAATCTAGATGAAATTCTCCATAAGTCTATTGCCTTGAGTACGATGAACTCCAATGATCCTATGTTTGGTGATTGTCTATTTGAGCTTACAAACCTTATGCGTGCCAAAGGAGATGTTGGAATTATTAGTGATATTATTTCTGAAGCTATTAAAATCCATAGAGAAGATCATTGTCAAACTCACTCTAACGAATCACCCTCTCTAGGATTTGATCCACCACATGACGATGTTGAACATGGATACTATGATGAGGATGATGATAATGACTTTGATCTTGAGGATGCAATGAGACACTTTGGTCTTATGGCAAATCTTCGGGGATATATGGCAGGAGGAAAGGAATGGGTTCTTGATAGTGGATGTATCGATCACATGACCGGAGATAAAGATATGTTTCATGAGCTTGCTGAAAACGACGGTCCTCGAAAGTATGTCACTTTCGGTGACAACTCAAAGGGTAAGGTGGTTGGCCTTGGTAAGGTGGCCATATCACATGATAGCTCCATACAAAATGTCATGCTCGTTGAATCTCTTGGCTACAATTTACTTTCAGTATCTAGACTTGCTGATTTCGGTTTCAATGTCCTATTTACTAAAGTAGACTGCCAAGTGTTTCATAGAGATAATCATAAAATGGTCTTTACCGGTATACGTAGAGGTGATCTATACATTGTTGATTTCACTAAAAAGGCTCAACCTAGAACTTGCTTCATCGCTAAATCCTCTAAAGGTTGGTTATGGCATAGACGATTAGGTCATGTTGGCATGCGAAACCTTGACAAGCTTATTAAAGGAAATCATATCCTTGGCGTTAACGATGTCATATTTCATAAGGATAGACTTTGCAGCGCTTGTCAAGCAGGTAAATAGGTTGGAGGAAGGCATCCCGTGAAGAACATCATGACCACAAGGAGGCCACTCGAGCTACTTCACATGGATCTTTTTGGTCCCAACGCTTACAAAAGTCTCGGTGGAAATTCTTTTGGTCTAGTTATAGTTGATGATTTTTTCAAGATTTACGTGGGTGTTATTTCTCGATGATAAATCGCAGGTTCAAAAGATCTTCAAGAACTTCGCTAGGAAGGCCCAAAATCAATTTGAAGTGAAGATCAAGAAGGTTCGAAGTGACAACGGAACGGAGTTCAAGAACGCAAATGTGGACACCTTTCTTGACGAAGAAGGGATTTCACATGAGTTCTCGGCTACGTACACACCTCAACAAAATGGAGTTGTTAAGAGGAATAACCAGACGCTCATCGAAATGGCGAGAATGATGCTTGATGAATACAAGACGCCAAAGCACTTTTGGGCGGAAGTGGTTGAGACAGCTTGTCATGCAACAAATCGCTTGTATCTTCACAAGCTACTCGGCAAGACGGCATACGAGCTCCTCACCAGTAACAAACCCCAAGTTGGATACTTTCGAGTATTCGGCTCAAAGTGCTACATTCTTGATAAGCATCGTCGTTCTAAATTTGCTCCTAAGTCTCATGAAGGTTTCTTACTTGGTTATGGCTCAAACTCTCACACTTACCGTGTCTACAACAATTTCACCCAAAAGGTTGAAGAGACGGTAGATGTGAAGTTTGATGAATCTAACGGCTTGCAAGTAGAGCAATTGCCAATTGATGTAGGAGACTAAGACCCCTCGGAAGCAATCCAAGACTTGTCTATTGGCAAGATTCGTCCAACGGAGGTGTAGGAGAGTACCTCGTCCGTCCAAGTGGAAGCTTCTACCTCATGACAAGGTGAACCAAGAGTTGATACGGAAGCATCCACAAGTGGGACACACCAAGATGAATGCCAACAACCTCATTCTCCACCATGACAAGAGAACGACAACGTCAACAATGAAGAAGGCCAAGAAGAAGAACAAGATGAAGAAGATGTTCAACCAAGATCCAAGCAAAAGCTTTCACGAGTTCGAGCAAGAATTGCTAAAGACCACCCCATTGAGCAGATCTACAATGATATCCAAACCGGGAGAATCACTTGCTCTAAAACTCATTTAGCTAACTTTGTGAACACTATTCATTCATCTCTAGCGTTGAACCTATGAAGGTTGAAGAAGCTTTGGAAGATCCAGATTGGATAAACGCCATGCATGAAGAGCTACACAACTTTGAGAGAAATCAAGTGTGGACATTGGTCAAGAAGCCCGACAACAACCACAACATCATCGGTACCAAATGGGTGTTTCGCAACAAGCAAGATGAAGATGGACAAGTGGTTCACAACAAAGCATGTCTCATCGCCCAAGGATACACTCAAGTCGAAGGTATGTACTATGGTGAGACTTATGCTCCCGTTGCTAGACTTGAGTCCATTCGCATCTTACTTGCCTATGCTAATCACCATGATATCACCTTATACCAAATGGTCATTAAAAGTGCTTTTCTAAATGGTGTAACAGAGGAGGAAGTTTATGTTAAGCAACCTCCCGGCTTTGTTAATCCTAAGAAACCTAATCATGTTTACAAACTTCACAAAGCCCTTTATGGTCTTAAACAAGCTCCTAGAGCGTGGTATAAATGCTTGACCAAGTTCCTTATTGAAAAAGGCTTTGAAATTGGAAAAGTTGATTCTACTCTTTTTACTAAAAGGGTTAATGGGGAACTATTTGTGTGCCAAATCTATGTTGATGATATTATATTTGGTTCTACTAACCCTCACTTTAGTGAAAAGTTTGGAAAGCTAATGTCGGAGAAGTTTGAGATGTCGATGATGAGTGAGCTCAAATTCTTTCTTTGTTTGCAAATCAAGCAAACTAAGGATGGTACCTTTGTCTCTCAAACGAAGTACACCAAGGAATTATTCAAGAAGTTCAATATGAAAGAATGCAAAGGTATGACTACACCAATGCCTACTAGTGGACATCTTGATTTAACCAAAGATGGTGAACCGGTTGATCAAAAAGTTTATCGCTCTATGATTGGTTCATTGTTATATCTATGTGCTTCACGTCCCGATATTATGCTAAGTGTGTGCATGTGTGCACGATATCAAGCCACTCCTAAAAAATGTCATCTTAAGGCCGTGAAAAGGATAGTGAGATACTTAATCCATACACCAAATTTTGGCATTTGTTATCCAAAGAGGGCCTCTTTTAATCTTGTTGGATACTCCGACTTGGACTATGCCGGTGAAAAGGTTGATAGAAAGTCCACTTCGGGTACTTGTCAATTTCTTGGTAGATCCCTTGTATCTTGGTCTTCCAAGAAACAAAACTCGGTATCCTTATCCACCGCCGAAGCGGAATACATTGCCGCTGGTTCATGTTGTGGTAAATTACTTTGGATGACCCAAAATCTTAAAGATTATGGGATATATGTGAAACATGTTCCATTACTTTGTGACATTGAAAGTGCTATCAAGATTGCTCATAATCCCATGCAACATTCTCGAACCAAGCATATTCAAGTTCGTCATCATTTCATTCGAGATCATGTTGCCAAAGGGGACACAAATCTTAAGCATGTTTGCACGAAAAAGCAATTAGCGGATATATTCACTAAACCTCTTGATGAGAAAGTGTTTTGCAGGTTGAGAGGTGAATTGAACATCATCGATGCTTCAAACTTGGAGTAGGAACTCCATTTGATACATGCAAGACATGAGCCTATGACAAATCCTTGATATTTCTCTTATGATGATAATCTTATGTCTTGGGTATATTAGCACCTTGCATGTTATCTAACCCATGTAGGTACTTGGATGAATCTAAATCTATGAGATTGCAACTCACTCACATCTTGAGCAATCTCTACACCACCAAGTCTCTACACAATGGTGGTTGAAGACAAGGAAGCACGAAACCATTAAAACATATCCTTTGACAAAATTCCATGTTGAGTTTCATGATTGTCATTTTGGATACACAAGTGCTCTTCCTTGCAAAACTAACCCATGTAGGAAGATGAACTCAAATTCCAAAGTGGTGCTCCCAACTCTTGATGAGCTACATCAACCTTGAGCATCCCACATAAGTTCAACTACATGATCACGATCAACACCACCACCCAAGGTATGTTATTCCATCTTAGAGAAGCTTTACTCCAAGTCATGAGTCAAAGCAACTCGACAAGATCTGAATACATCAAGATGCTTAAACGAAAAATGGTAACCCCATTTTGAGCTTAAACGATGATTATGACCTATGATCAAGTGATCTCACTTGACTCCTAAGTTAATATACTCTAACATAGGTGACTTTGTCGCCGACCAATTCTAGGTGAAGTTTTCTTGTGTTCTTTTCTGTGCTCTTGCATTTGTCTCATGCATATCTGTTTCCCCTTTCAAATTAAAAAAAGTTCATCTAGATTTCTTCTCTTTTATTTTCTGTGCTACTTTCCCTGCATCCCATTCATTGCAAATGTTTCAGTTAATTCCTTGCAAATCCTTGTAAGATCATACTTGTCTAGTGAGCTGAGGCGACAAGTGTTTTCTCTGTTTTGAACTCGGCCCCACCGGTCTATTGTTTTCGGTCTAATCGAATCCTTTCGATACAACCGAAACAAACAACTCAGTGCCACCGATTTCACTATAGGAAAGACAGCTTGCCACTTGTTTCTGCATTCTTCTTAATCCAGCTCCACTCAATGATTCTTGTCCTCTACCAGCATCACATTCGACTTGCTGCTTTGTTCTATGACTCAAGGACCGAACCCATTTGCAACAAATATCCAGAAGGACCCTTCTTGGAAATTGATGTCAAAGGGGGAGAGAGAGAGATCACATCAAAGCTTAATCATATCTATAGGGAGAGAGAATACTCAAGGAGAAAGAGTAATCATTAAGGACCCCAGATGCTTGGTGTTCAAGAGGAGAGAAGTCACATGTCTTTAAGAGGGGAACGACCTGTTCATATGTGCTTATTTGCATTAGTTCTTTTCATTTGCTTCTTTGAGCTTTGATTTTGCTTTGATTTTCTGTTCCCTATCTTCTCCCAGTATCCCATGCTAGATTCAGGGGGAGCAAGACATCTAAGGGAAGGAAATCCTTGAATTCATTGCACATCTTTACCTTTGGGGACATGTCTACATCCAACATGGTACTCAGTACTCACTCTCTACATGTCATCCCAGTCTTGGTTCTCTTGTGGTTTCTTTTGTTTGCAAGTGTATCTGTGTTATATAACCTTATTTACACAGGTTCATTCCATCCTAAGCCAACTCAAGACCACAAGGTAAGTATATGCATCACAGTCATGTGTATGAGGAATTCTTGCTGATGTACATACTGTTTGCAAGAAGGACTCATGAGCATGAAGGTACATCTCCCATATTCACATCATTTGCTCTGATGCATATAGCCAAGATACATGTAACACATTGCTTACTCTATCATGCTTATGCATTCACATGCTCCTCAATTCCACATTTACATGATTGCATACATGTAGGGGGAGCCTATGCATGTTACATGTCTTTCCAAAGCTTTACTTGTTATTCTCTATATCTTTATCTAAAGCTTTGATGTATGCTGCCATCAATTACCAAAAAGGGGGAGATTGAAAGCACAAGTACTCCCTGGGTGGTTTTGGTAATTAATGTTAACATATCTCTTGTTGGATTAACACTTTTACCTAGTATGTTTCAGATAAGTTCAACAATGAAGTGGCATGGACTAGAGGATGTGGAACCCCTTCAAGATGCTAAGGACAAAGGACTGACTCAAGCTCCAAGAACATGATTCTACATTTTCTATTTTAGCGATCCAAGATCACATTGAGTCTATAGGAAAAGCCAATACTATCAAGAAGGGATGAGGTGTTGCTTAATGGCTTGCTTGCTCAAAGTGCTTAGTGATATGCGCCAAAGCCTTCAACTACCCTCTCACATCCACTTATGACCCAAACCAAAAGTCAAACTCGGCCCCACCGATTCTTCCTATCCGGCGCCACCGAGTTCAGATGTCATAGCCACTGCCACAAACCCTAGGCAAATCGGTATCACTGATAGGGATCTCGGTCTCACCGAGATGGGATTGTAATCTCTCTGTGTATGTACATTATAAAAATCGGTCTCACCGAGTTTTGAGTAATCGGTACTACTGAGATTACAATGCAAACTCTCTATTCCTGTTTGTAACATTTCGGTCCAACCGAGATGAGCGAATCGGTCCCACCGAGTTTGCCTGACCAACTCTCTGGTTAGCTTATTACCAAAATCGGTCCCACTGAGTTTGAGTAATCGGTCTCACCGAGATTACATTATGCCCTAACCCTAATCATATCGGTCCTACCGAGTTGCATGTCGGTCCCACCGAAAATCCTAACAGTCACATGATTTGGTAAATCGGTCCGACAGAGTTTCACGATTGGGTCCCACCGAGATTGGTAAGTTGTGTGTAACGGTTAGATTTTGTGTGGAGGGTATATATACCCCTCCACCCACTCTTCATTCGTGGAGAGAGCCATCAGAACATGCCTGCACTTCCAACATTCATTTTCCGAGAGAGAACCACCTACTCATGTGTTGAGACCAAGATATTCCATTCCTACCATATGAATCTTGATCTCTAGCCTTCCCCAAGTTGCTTTCTACTCAAATCTTCTTTCCAGCAAATCCAAATCCTATGACAGAGAGTTGAGTGTTGGGGAGACTATCATTTGAAGCACAAGAGCAAGGAGTTCAGCATCAACACACCATTTGTTACTTCTTGGAGAGTGGTGTCTCCTAGATTGGCTAGGTGTCACTTGGGAGCCTCCGACAAGATTGTGGAGTTGAACCAAGGAGTTTGTAAGGGCAAGGAGATCGCCTACTTCGTGAAGATCTACCTTAGTGAGGCAAGTCCTTCGTGGGCGACGGCCATGGTGGGATAGACAAGGTTGCTTCTTCGTGGACCCTTCATGGGTGGAGCCCTCCGTGGACTCGCGCAACCGTTACCCTTTGTGGGTTGAAGTCTCCATCAACGTGGATGTACGATAGCACCACCTATCAGAACCACGACAAAAACATCCATGTCTCCAATTGCGTTTGCACACTCCAATCCCATCCCTTTACATTCTTGCAAGTTGCATGCTTTACTTTCCGCTGCTCATATACTCTTTGCATGCTTGTTATGTATTATGATTGTTAAACTTGTGCCAAAACTCCACTTACACTTAAAGAAATTAAAAACTGCAACTTTTCTCACTTAGTGTCTAATCACCCCCCTGTAGACACCTCTTCTCGATCCTTTCAGTCCTCCAGCGCCTTGCAGCGGCCCCGAACAGTTGAAGCATCCTTCAACGCCACGTCGCGAGCGGCAATGGCCTGGGAGGTGACTTGCTTCTCCTCCTTGGAAGCTGTCACAGCCTGGCTCAGTGCCGCTCGGACAGAGGTGTCAGAGCAAACCCAGCCAGCGACCAGCTCCAGGCGCCTGGCCACCAGGCGGGGGTTGGCATCCTGGAGATCTTCCCGTAGCTGACTCAGCTCATCAGCAGCACGGTCCAAGGCGGCGGAGGAGGCAGAGGAGTCGGAAACCAGTGGAGTAGGAGGAGAAGACGGCAACGTGATCACGGCTTGGGAGGCCGGGAGCTCCTAAGCCTTGGCAACCTTGGCGACACCATCAAGCTACCTTGGCAACCTTGGTGATCACTAGTCGCCTCTGAGTCGCGCTCCTCCTTTTCCTCGTCTTCCTCCTCTCCTCCGTGGGAATCATCGGAGGACAATTCCACTGGCACCGCCGCCTCCTGGCCCTCAGGAGGCACCTCCGGCACCAGGCCGCTCCCATCGAAGGTGGGCATGGCGTTCACCACCTGTTCCCAGTCGTCGCGAAGGAACAAGCGGACAGGGGCGCCCCAGACCTTCCACGTCCTCTCCAACCAGGAAGCGGAGAGCTGCGGTCAGATCTTCGTCATCCAGGGCCTCCGAGTTCAGGCAGAGATCGGCGTCCGCATCCCCGAGCCTCCACAGCGGGCGCGAGTGCGCCTGAAGTGGAGCCACCCGATGCGCCAGGAATTCCCTCAGGAGCGTGGCCCCGGTCAGCTTCGCCGCCTTCATGCTGCTCAGCCTCAGGTTGGTGTTCATCTTCTCCAGCACCAGTGTCGGTGTCAAAACCGGCGGATCTCGAGTAGGGGGTCCCGAACTGTGCGTCTAGGCGGATGGTAACAGGAGACAAGGGACACGATGTTTTTACCCAGGTTCGGGCCCTCTCGATGGAGGTAAAACCCTACTCCTGCTTGATTGATATTGATGATATGGGTAGTACAAGAGTGGATCTACCACGAGATCAAGGAGGCTAAACCCTAGAAGCTAGCCTATGGTATGATTGTTGTAATGGTTATCGTCCTATGGACTAAAACCCTCCGGTTTGTATAGACACCAGAGAGGGCTAGTGTTACACAGAGTCAGTTACAATGGTAGGAGATCTACATATCTGTATTGCCAAGCTTGCCTTCCACGCCAAGGAAAGTCCCATCCGGACACGGGACGAAGTCTTCAATCTTGCATCTTCATAGTCTTGGAGTCCGGTTGACGATGATAGTCCGGCTGTCCGGACACCCCCTAGTCCAGGGCTCCCTCAGTAGCCCCTGAACCAGGCTTCAATGACGATGAGTCTGGCGCGCATATTGTTCGGCATTGCAAGGAGGGTTCCTCCTCCGAATAATTCATAGAAGATTGTGAACACCAGGATAGTGTCCGGCTCTGCAAAATAAATTCCACATTCCACCGTAGAGAGAATATTATGTACACAGGTTCAATCTGTTGACGTATTATGTAGCATGATGTCATGCCACTACCAAGCCTTTACTTGAATCGTTTTTTTATTATACCACCTCAGCGCGTTTAGGGAAGCGGTTTCCTTGGCACGTCTTGTCGAAGCAGAGATCGTGTTCCCCTTATTCCGGGATTCTCATCAATACGGACGTGGGTAACCCAACCGCGCCCGTCGCCACGCCTCCTCTGTCGAAGGTGAGTCCCGAACGGTCATGGAGACGGCTCTTGGTATTCTTCCTCTTTATAACAGGACCAAGGCTCATTTCTTTTCTTCAATCCACCATCGAATCTTCTCCTTGCTCCAAGTTCCAACACCCAGAGCCCCAGATTCGAGCGCTTCGGACCTGCAATAATGTCCGGCTCCGACCTTTAGGGCCGGTGGATGCCCTCCTCCGTCACGGAGGAGGACGTGCTAAAGCTGCAAGAGGCCAAGTACCTGTCTTACGAGATTTCGCACAGGTTGCCCGCCGAAGGGCGGGCCATCCCCACCCCCAAGCCCGGCGAGTACGTCGTCTTTGTGTTCCACCTCCGTCGGGGTTTAGGCTTCCCGATGGATCCTTTTGTGAGAGGGCTCATGTTCTACTATGGGTTGGAATTCCATGACTTGGCCCCGGAGTCCATCCTCCATATTTCCGCGTTCATTGTCGTCTGCGAAGCCTTCCTCCGCGTCACCCCCCACTTCGGCCTGTGGTTGAAGACCTTCAATGTGGAGCCGAAGATGATCGGGGCGTCAAGCGAATGTTGCGGGGCGGCCGTAAGCAGGAGGGCCGATGCCCCGTGGCCCGAGGGCTCCTTCCAAGAGGAGCTCGGCTTGTGGCAGCAGGAGTGGTTCTATATCACCGCTCCGAAGGGCAGCAGGCAGAAGCCGCTGCCCTTATTCCGCTCGGGACCTCCATGATGGTTGATGTAGTGGGTCAACCAAGGGCTCAACTGGGGGCCGCCAAAAGACGTGCCCCTATTGCAGGGCCAGATTCGAGATCTCCAGGCGAGGGAGATCGATCTGGTCGTGGTGATGCAGGTTATGCTGATTAGGCGTCTCCTGCCCTGCAAACGCCGTCCTCTCCGGCTATGGGAGTTCAATCCGGAGGGACCACGGATTCTCCAACACTTTATGGGTACGACACCCGTGGAGATGTACGAGTTGTTCTTCGGATCACGGGCGGTGTGTCCGGAATTGACCGAGGACGCTGGCCTAAGCTGCAATCGCCCGGATACTCAAGTAAGTAGCTCAGTGTTTGGACGTACCATTTGTTTGCCTTTCTATAATTCACCTTTTAACCCGTTATCCTTCAACAGGAGTGGATAGCGCAAGCAAAGCTGATACGGTGTCCGGCCCCCCTCCCAGAGACCGCGCCGGATCCCGTGCTGGTCAAGAAGCTGGAGGTTGCGCCTTCAGAAAAAGGCAGAGGGGAAAATAAGGGAGCTACCGCCTCGCCCAAGGAGGCGCTTGAAGAACGGGGGATCGAGAATCCCTCCCTCCAAGGGGGGAAGAGGACCGCCTCTGGAGACCCGGAGGCCAAAGCCCCTAAGCGGGGGAAGAAGTCTTCACCAGAGGCTCCTGCGTCCGGGGAGGCCCCGGCCGCACAGTCTCCCCTAATGCATCGGCCCTCCAGCGAGCCGTAAGTAGAAAAAAGAGATCTCGGTAAAAAGAGACATCCCTATTTATGCTTCTGAGGATAACCGAATTTTTACCTTGTAGTTCGGATCTCCGACCTTCTCAGATGAGCTCATCTTCGGGGGATCTTCGTCCGGAGATGGTGGAGAGTGAGACGCCTCCATCCCCTGCACCGTCAGATAGGACAGACAAGCCTGAAGTGTCATCACGGAGGGTATCCCCGAGCCCGGCAGAGCCGAAGAGTTCGACGCTGACTAGTGTTTTGCCGGGGGAGCTAAAGGATCTGCTTGAGAGGGCGTCCATCTCAGAAGATCACCGTGCATTGATGCGCATGGTGATTGGAAGGATTTCGTCCGCCGAAAGCGGATTGCATAATGCCGTCGAGTTTCTTTGGCGAGTCTCGAGGTATGTAAAATGACACACCTGTTTGACAGTTTTGCACATGAGGTGCGCCCTGTATAGATAGTAGCCCCTGAGACTCGGTAGGTTGTCGAAAGCGACAGCGTGCCGAGGATCAAAATGGCAGGTGTTGAGTGTCGCCTTTCCTATGCAGGTGGGGGATAGTCCGAGGGCCAGCCGGACTGATGGAGTTGCTGAATTAAAGCGGCAACTCGATGTTGTGGATGCGGACATCGCGCTAGTCAACAAGCGACTTGACGAGTCGCAAGGTAAAGTGTTTCTCCGTAGTCACCTGTTAAGGGAGCCGAAGCCCACCTCTTACAATGTTTGTGCTTGACGCAGATGGTGCCGCTGCTGTGGAGAGCCTTCGGGCAGAACTTGCTCAAGCCAAGGAGCAAGCCAGAAGGAGTGATGCGGCTGTCTCGAGGGCGGCCGAGGAGTTGGAAGCCAAAAGGGCTGCACACTGCCAAAGCTGGGAAGAAATGGCCGAAATGGCCGTTAAGTTGAAGGATGCTACCGACCGCAATGAGGCTCTTGAAAAGGAGCGCCTATCGGAGCGAGAAGACCTGGGGAAGGCCACCGCCGAAGCCAAGGATGCCCGTTCTGCAATGCGGGCTATAAAGGAGGAGCTGCGCCAGGCCGGAGACATTGTGGCTGGCAAGCCTTTTCTGCTGCGCCGCAGTTTTACTGATCCAAAGTATGCCCAGCTTGGCCAGCTTTGGGGTCCGGAGGATCCTTATATGGACTTCGCGGCGAGTGTGGCGGATGCCGTTGTGCACTTCCGAAGTCAGAAGGATCACAAGACGGAAGAGCTATTTTGGTCTCAATTCCATAGTTCGGATCGCTCACTTCCGCTGACCGATCGGTTGGCCGAATGGGCTGAGCTGAATAGGCTGTCCGGACTTGCCATGACGGATATCATGACTCATGTCTGGCCGGATAGGCCCAAGCCGACGAGCTATTTTGGCTTATTGCAGCAATTTCTTGGGGCGGTGCCGCATATCAAGGTGATGAAGCGGTCGGCCTGCATAGAGGGTGCGCGGATGGCCCTCGCCCGTGTAAAGACACATTGGACAGAGATGGATGCCACCGCTATTGCGACCCAGAGCTCGGACGAAAGCCGGTTACCCGCCGAGCACTATTTTGGGGAAGTTCTGCGTGATGCTCGTGTAATAGAGTCGCAGTGCTCGAAAAATGTCACGTTCAAATGAATGTTTTAATTTCATAAAACAATTTTTATGATGTAGGCGCTTTTTGTACTTGTGCGTTCAAGTATTGAATTATCTCCTGTGCGGCCGTTTATGTATACGTATGTATAACCTGAAAGATGGTAGTCGTCGGCTTCAGCCCCCACGCACAAGGTGCGGGGTGTTCGCAAAAATAGCGCATTTTCACACTTAATCCGACGTCTCGGTCCTGTTAAGGAGGTGGTAGCGTAGCAAACGAGGCAACCGGACTATAATGCTTTATCACTTTCACTTAGCCAATGGAGTTCAAGGGTGGGGCTACGATATAGCCCCTGGGGGCACCGCACTATCCGAATTCGGGGCGCGTATGTGCCTGACCGGGAAACGGTCCTTCATCAAAGCGGAGGAATTCTAAACATTCCTGTGGTCGATCGAGTGGTTGACCAATCTCTCATTTGTATCATCATGATCGGTTTTGTCTTTCTCATTGAGGTGCTCACCCAGCCGAACCGGGGCACAATCGCAGAGTTCTCCGGTGCGCGTTAGCCGATGATCTGAGCGTAAGGCAGCAAAACACAGGAGCCGGGCAAACCCAACATTTGACCAAAGACATGATTGGAGCTGATGCATATAAGGCCTAACTCGAGAGGCGGAACACTCCCTAAGGTGTTCGGTCTTTATGATACGGCGAACAATGCCCTAAGCCCCTAGTGTCCAGGTACGGGCGAGGTCCTCTGACGCGGCCGATGCCAAAACGTCAGTCTCCTCTCTGGTTATAATGAAAAACCAGGGGATTATAGCAACAAGAGACAGTAAAAAAGGTTTACGCAGGGTCTTAATCTGAAAAGAATCCTTGCAACGGGTCCCTACTGCACGTCTGCCCCTGTGTCTCCGTTGTGCCGTTATCCTGGACGGTGTGCACGTTGTTCATCTGTAAAAAAGAGAGGAACTTAGTTTGAAAGGAAATCGTGCGAAAAAGTCCATAAAAATATTAATTAATGAATAAAGCTGTGTCTATATTAGCTCATTATTGCTTATATGCGCAACCCCTTGTGAAGGGGTGTGCGGCTAGGGAGCCCCTAGCTTATTTATTCCGGACTCGTCTAGCCGTGTCCGGGGTCTTTAAACGACCTCTTAATGAAATGATGCCGCGTGGACCGGGCATTTTAAGCGTAAGAGACGCGTAATGCGGTATTGAGTTAAAGCAGATAAAAGCTTCACGTCCCAATAGTGCTTGATAGCTACTTTTAAATGGGGCGACATGAAAGATTAGCCTTTCGCGTCGGAAGTTGTCGGATGTCCCGAACACAACTTCTAATAATAAGGAGCCTGTGCACTTGGCGTAAGGGCCTGGCGTCACTCCTTTAAAGGAAGTGCAGCTATTTCGCATTTTAGTAAGGTCTATCCCCATCTTGCGGATTGTGTTCGGATATAGCAGGTTTAAATCGCTGTCGCCGTCCATTAGGACTTGTGTAAATTGTAGTCCATCGATTATAGGATCCAATATCAGAGCAGTCCATCCTGCATTTCGAACACTTCTGGAATGATCCAGGTGGTCAAAGGTGATTGGTTTTGACATCCAATCTCGAGGTTCCGCTGGGGTGGACCGTGCGACACCTGTCTTAGCGGGTGCCGCATTGTTTTTCCGTACTATCACATGAAGTGAGTTTACTGCCCTGACTTCTTGTGGGAAAGTCTTTTGTTTTTCGGTGCTCTGCTGGTGGGGTTCATCATCATCCTCGCTTGGTGCGTCGAGCCCCTTGAGTTCGGCGTTGAGTCGGCCGGACTGTTTGAAAACCCAACAATCTCTGTGGGTGTGGTTTGCAGGCCTTCCGGAGGTACTGTGATTTGACATATCCGATCCAAAATTTTGTTTAAGTTGGATAGCTCATCACTGTTGTCCTTAAGAGGCAGTGTTTTGTTGTTTGGCCGCGAGCTTTTGAATCCGGCGTTGACCGTCGTGTTCTTTGGGCTTTTTTCTTTATTCCGGCATTGATCCTTTCTGCGCCATGGTTTTCTGTTTCCATCTCTGATCTCGGATGTACTTGGGTCGCTGGTGCTGCATCTTGCTAGCCAGCTGCCTTCCCCTGCGCAAAAGCGGGTCATGAGGCTTGTTAACGCGGCCATTGTCCTCGGCTTCTCTTGGTCGAGGTGTCTGGCGAGCCATTCGTCTCGGACGTTGTGTTTAAAAGCTGCTAAGGCTTCAGCGTCCGGATAGTCGACTATTTGGTTCTTTTAGTAAGGAACCTGTTCGAATTCTTGCTGTGACTCTACGGGCTGTTGAGTTATATGACTTAGATAAATCGCATCCGGAGGGCGAACATAAGTCCCTTAAAATTTGCTCTAAACGCGTCCTCAAGCTCTTCCCAACTTCCAGAGTGTTTTCGGGAGGCTTTTGAGCCAATGGCGAGCTGGCCCTTTGAGCTTGAGGGTAGATATTTTATGGCGTGGAGATCATCTCCTCTAGCCATGTGTATGTGTAGTATATAATCCTCTATCCAGACTGTGGTGCATTGTTCCGTCGTAAGCCTCTATGTTTATGGGTTTAAACCCTGCTGGAAATTCATGATCCAGCACCTCATTGGTGAAACATAGTGGGTGTGCGGCGCCCCTGTATTTCGGTGTGCCGTTGTCTTCGAACACTTGGCGTGTTGTGTTGCTTCTTGGGGCCCTCTGTTTTGGCCCGTAAATGGACCTGGTTGGGCCGTCTGTTTTCCCAGGATCATGAGTTGGCTTGTGTGCGGCGCCACTTGTCGTTTTTGGCCTGTCATCTGGCCGTCTATCCGGCCAGGCGGCCTCTTTGTTCTTTTGTTGTGGGGCTCTATGGCTTCCTCGTCAAATTCTGGCAGCGACTTGCGCCGGGTAGCTCTTTGAGTGATGGCCATTGCCGTATTTGTCTGCGGTTTTGAGCACTTTGCTCCACCTCATTCTGAGTATGTCTTCCGCTGTTTTGAGCTTCCGTTTTTCCTTCTTCAGACTTCTTGCAGTGGCGACGAGTCTTTTGTGAAGGTTCTTATGCTCCGGTGGTGTGTCCGGCGTGAGGTCGTCTGGACT
Source organism: Aegilops speltoides (assembly GCA_021437245.1). Taxonomy (NCBI): domain Eukaryota; kingdom Viridiplantae; phylum Streptophyta; class Magnoliopsida; order Poales; family Poaceae; genus Aegilops; species Aegilops speltoides. The sequence goes on from CM038143.1 coordinate 307,328,715, forward strand.
GTTGGTTTCGCCGGGCATGGATCGATTATCCGATTCGTCCTGTTCGGACGGTTGCTTGGTTGCATGTTCGTCGTCCACTGGTTTGCCCTGCTCTATTCCTGGGTCATTAGGAGCGCTGTTTTTGTCGAGGCGGGACTTATGGCGGTGTCTGCGTCGCCGTTTTGGTTGTTTGTCGGCGGGATTATCCTTTGCCGCGCCCCGTTGGTCCTCGTTATCGCTTCCTTTTGGGGTGTCCACCATATATACAGCATGGGTTGGGGTGGCCTTCCAGTGCTCGGTGAGCGCTGGTTCTTGATCGTCTCCGGCATCGTCGTCCATACCGTCGATGTCTTCGGAGTCATAATCTAGCATGTTTGTTAGATCGTCGACAGTTGCTACAAAGTGGGTGGTGGGTGGGCTTTGAATTTCTTCGTGGTCCGTATCCCAACCATCCTGGCCATAGTCCGGCCAGGGCTCTCCAGATAGCGAGAGATGCTTTAGCGAATTTAAGATGTCGCCAAAGGGTGAGTGCTGAAAGATGTCCGCGGCGGTGAACTCCATGATCGGCGCCCAATCGGATTCGATTGGCAGGGGCGCAGGAGGTTCGGAGTCCGGCAGGGAGTCCGGCACCTCGGAGTCACGAGCTTTACAAGGGACGAGGTCAGTGTTCGGCTCCATCGCCGTGGAAGTTGCAGCTCCTGAGGCGGTGTCCAGCCACCCGTCCTCGATCTACGCGATCGGCTTCGAATTATGGGTCAGAGCGGATTCGTGTGCGGCCTCCAAGGTACTGTTCGGCGGCAGAGCTAGATCATGCCCATCGTGACAGTGCGGCACGCTTGGCTGCGGCTCGGATCCATCGAAGATCAAGTCTCCGCGGATATCCGCCGTGAAGTTTAGGCTTCCAAATCTGACCTGATGGCAAGGGGCGTAGCTTTCGATCTGCTCCAGATGGCCAAGTGAATTGCCCGCGATCGCGGCCGCCGAATACGAAGATCTGTCCGGGGAGAAAAGTCTCACCCTGGACGGTGTTGTTGTTGATTGAAGAAGCCATCAAGCCTATCGGTGACGACACAGAGGAACTCTTAATGAAAGCACCAATGTCGGTGTCAAAATCGGCGGATCTCGGGTAGGGGGTCCCGAACTGTGCGTCTAGGCGGATGGTAACAGGAGACAAGGGACACGATGTTTTTACCCAGGTTCGGGCCCTCTTGATAGAGGTAAAACCCTACTCCTGCTTGATTGATATTGATGATATGGGTAGTACAAGAGTGGATCTACCACGAGTTCAAGGAGGCTAACTCCTAGAAGCTACCCTATGGTATGATTGTTGTAATGGTTATCATCCTATGGACTAAAACCCTCCGGTTTATATAGACACCAGAGAGGGCTAGGGTTACACAGAGTCGGTTACAATGGTAGGAGATCTACATATCCGTATTGCCAAGCTTGCCTTCCACGCCAAGGAAAGTCCCATCCGGACACGGGACGAAGTCTTCAATCTTGTATCTTCATAGTCTTGGAGTCTGGCTGACGATGATAGTCCGGCTGTCCGGACACCCCCTAGTCCAGGACTCCCTCGACCAGCTTCAGCCGTCAGGCTTTGGAATATGCAACAAAGCCGGTGCACACAGAGGTATGCACGCTGGTGACTCGGAGGAAGAAGAAGTAGCGCAGCAAGGCCATGAAAGGCATCACCCCGACGTACGCCTCGCAGTAGTAGGCGAAAATCGACAGAAGGAGAATGGAGTTGGGATGGAGATGCAGAGCCTGCAGCTTATAATGGCGGAGGACAACATAGAAGAATTCAGAGAATGGAGGCAGCAGGCCGGTGATGATGGCTCTCATGAAGAAGGGGTAGAAGGTGCTCCCCTTGTCCTCCGGCTGGGCGGAGCTGGGTCAGACCGTGGTCTCCCCCATCTCGTTGCCTTGCGCCACCGTCATCAGGTGCGTGAGAGCGAGATTCTTCTCCGTCTTGTTGGGGGGATCCAGAGCCGGCGAGTACCAGGCCGATGGAGCCTCGGCCGCGGTCTTGCGGGGCGCCATTGCTCGCTGGTGGGGAAAGGGTGAAGGGGGTCTGGAGATTTCGGAAGCAGGGGGTGAGAGCAAGAAAGGGGATCTGGAGCAAGGCGAATGAGAGCAATGAAGGTAAGCCTAACCCATGCCAGCCTTTCTGTCAGACGGGCAGTTGCCGAGACAGCGTGGGGAAGCGGAGACGCCCACGTCCAATCAACCGCCACGCGGTGACCAAGGCCGGAGGCTGTTGGGGCCCGCAGCGCTCCGCACTTGCCCCTTCACTTTGCTGCTAAGCCAAGTCCGAGCATGCCTTGGGCCGGGGCTCTTGTCGGCGTGCAGGAGCAGGGGTCCCTGTGACTTGCTCGCTGCGGCTGCGGCGTGGCTCAAGCGGAGGCCCAGTACGGCCCATCTTCATCAACCCAAGCTCAAGACCCTCGCGAGGGGCCAAGCCTCGCAGGGCTGATGATGCAAGGCTTCCTCAGGGATGGCCTCACTAGGCAGGCTCGCGAGGAGGCGGAGAGATCAAGGCAGGGGTACCCCGCGAGGTGCCCATGACGCAAGCCATGACGATCGAGATTAGGCGGGCGCCAGCCTGCGCAGCGTCCTTGTTTCCTCTTTGGTGCAAAGGGGGAAAGCGCAGGCGGGAGTACCAAGGCATCAAGCAAAGGTTACCATATCGGTGCAACGAGACCAAGACCAGCAGAGCGGCAGGATGGAGGTCACCATGGAGCCCAAGACGGCGTCATTGTCAGTGCCTTTGGCTAAAGACCAACTTTAGTCAGGATAACTTGTACTAGCTGTTCCCCTTCAAAATGGCCGTTGTTGGCTCCCTTCCCTCTCATTATTTGGGAAGAGGACCAAGGCCTCTATAAATAGAGATAGCTACCACCATAGAGGGAGAGGGAGAGAGATCACTTCATCTAGAGCCCAGAGAGATCCACCCAAGCAGAACACCGCACCAGCCCAAGAACACCTCTCGCGAGGCTGTTCTTCCTGTGTACTGTTCATCATCAGCCCCTGAGGCAATCCACCACACCACAAACTAGACTAGGGTATTACACCACAACGGTGGCTCGAACTAGTATAAACCTTGTGTCCCTTGTGTTGTTCATCGTGTAGCTTAGATTCTCAGCGAGGCGTTGGGACGTGGATCGATAGGGGGAAGATCTTCGTGTGAACCCCAGAGTTCGAACCTTAAGGGTTTTGCCAAAACCCCATATCCAACAGACCCCATGGAGAGGGCTGGTTGAACAGTAGCCAGTGGAGGAGCACGCGGTGGAGGCTGGTTGAACAGGATCCCGTGGATGAACACTCGCATGTGGAGGCTGGAGGAGGTCGATGATGGATGAACAGTAGCCCGTGGAGGCTGGAGGAGGTCGACGGTGGAGATGAACAGTAACCCGCGGAGTCCCATTTTGCGATACGCCACACCCCTTCCGATGAACATGACCCCCGTTTCGACCGTAGCGCTCCAACACAAGTCCGTTTCCTCCGTTTTGCGGTACGCCACACCCCTCCCGATCAACAGGACCCCATTTCAACCGTAGGAGGTCCAACAGAAGTCCGTTTCCTCCATTTTGCGATACGCCAGACCGCTCCCGATGAACAGGGTCCCGTTTCGAACGTGGTCGGTCGTACACAAGGCCGTTTCCTCTATTCTACGGTACGCCAGGCCTCGTTTCCATCGGCTGTTCCGTCCAAGCCAGTTGGCTCCCACACGTTCCATTGTCTCCCGATGAACACGACACATTCCATTGCCTCCCCATGAACACGATGACGACGCAGTTTCTCCGTTCCAACCTAGCCATGTACACGAGCCCTGGCTGTACATATGCGCGAGTAGGCATTCGAGACCCCGCCCGTATGTACGTACGTGGCCGTATTTTCTTTCTTGCACCCTGGCCTCTGTACGTACGTGTACATGCTACGTGTGCGCCTTTACTATGACACGTGCACGCCTCTACATCGACCAGTATGTACGCACGTTCGCGGCCAGAATGACAACGCTACGTACGCTTCGACCAGGTGGGTCCCGACTGTTAGGCACTTCCTTGCGTGCGAAGATGTAGCTGGTGGGTCCCAGCAGTTAGGGGGCGAATTGTTTTTTTGCCCGTAATATGGACGCACTTCCTTACGTGCGAAGATGTAGCTGGTGGGTCCCAGCAGTCAGGGAGGAAACATTTTTTTCACGAAACACGGTGGCCCATCCGGTGGGCCCCTGCTGTCAGGTAGAGGAATCATTATTTTCCGCGTAATAAGGAGGCACTTCCTTGCTGCGGCCGTGGACCCAGCTGTCAGCCTCTCCACATACAGTGCTCTTCCGATGGAAGTCGTTCCTTGACCACATTGACCACGCCGCCTGAGAGCACTAGGGAGGTGGATGATGGCGAGGCCTAGGAAAGGGATGACGCAGAGCCGGGGAAGACGCGGCAGTGGATGCCCACGTGGAGAGGAGTACGAGGGTTCACTGGTTCGGCTTTGGTGTGAGGCTGCCATCGCCGCAGAATAACAGGGGTGTGGGTGAGTAGAGGGATGGCCTGGCCAGCGGTGGGAGTAGTAGGGGGCGGTGAGGCCTCCGCGACAGCATAGTCGGCCATGGGAGGCAGCAGTAGGCGACACGACCAGCGCTGCTCTGGGCGGCTGGAGCAAGAAGACCAGAGATTGAAGAAGCATTACGGCCGTTGGATGGACATCATATGGTCACTGGAGCTAGAATCGTTCATATTGACTAAGTTGACAAAACCCTCCGTCCCCACTCTAATCCCAAAAGTATAAGGAGTGTGCCATAATGATCATATTAATCTTGGAACCACTTCCAACACACATCGTCACTTCACCCTCAACTAGTCTCTGTTTATTCTGTAACTCCTGTTTTGAGTTACTAATCTTAGCAACCGAACAAGTATCAAATACCCAGGGGCTACTATGAACACTAGTAAGGTACACATTAATAACCTGTATATCAAATATACCTTTGTTCACTTTGCCATCCTTCTTATCCGCCAAATGTTTGGGGCAGTTCCGCTTCCAGTGACCAGTCCCTTTGCAGTAGAAGCACTCAGTTTCAGGCTTAGGTCCAGACTTGGGCTTCTTCCTGGGAGTAGCAACCTTCTTGCTATTCTTCTTGAAGTTCTCTTTATTTCCATTTGCCCTTTTCTTGAAACTAGTGGTCTTGTCAATCATCAACACTTGATGCTCTTTCTTGATTTCTACCTTCATCGATTTCAGCATCACGAAGAGCTCGGGAATCGTTTTCGTTATCCCTTGCATACTATAGTTCATCACGAAGTTCCAGTAACTTGGTGGTGGTGACTAGAGAACTTTGTCAATCTCTTATCTTATCTGGAAGATTAACTCCCACTTGATTCAAGCGATTGTAGTACCAGACATTCTGAGCACATGCTTACTAGCTGAGCAATTCTCTTCCATCTTTTAAGCAAAGTACTTGTCAGAGGTCTCATACCTCTCGACACGGGCATGAGTCTAAAATACCAATTTCAGCTCTTTGGAACATCTCATATGCTCCGTGGTGTTCAAATTTTTTTTGAAGTCCCGGTTCTAAGCCGTAAAGCATGGTGCACTAAACTATCAAGTAGTCATCATATTGAGCTAGCCAAACGTTCATAATGTCTGCATCTGCTCCTGCAATAGGTCTGTCACCTAGCGGTGCATCAAGGACATAATTCTTCTATGCATCAATGAGGATAAACCTCAGATCACGAACCCAGTCCTCATCATTGGTACCATCATCTTTCAACTTTGTTTTCTCTAGGAACATATAAAAACATAGGGAAGCTACAATGCGAGCTATTGATCTACAACATAATTTGCAAAATACTATCAGGACTAAGTTCGTGATAAATTAAAGTTCAACTAATCATATTACTAAAGAACTCCCACTTAGATAGACATCCCTCTAGTCATCTAAATGATCACGTGATCCATATCAACTAAACCATGTCCGATTATCACGTGAGATGGACTAGTTTTCAATGGTGAACATCCCTATGTTGATCATATCTACTATATGATTCACGTTCGACCTTTCATTCTCCAGTGTTCCAAGGCCATATCTGCATATGCTAGGCTCTCAAGTTTAACCCGAGTATTCTGCACATGCAAAACCGGCTTGCACCCGTTGTATGTGAACATAGAGCTTATCACACACGATCATCACGTGGTGTCTCGACTCGACGAACTGCAACAACAGTGCATACTCAGGGAGAACACTTGTATGTTGAAATTTAGTGAGGGGTCATCTTATAATGCTACCGCCGTACTAAGCAAAATAAGATGCATAAAAGATAAACATCACATGCAATCAAAATATGTGACATGATGTGGCCATCATCATCTTTTGCCTTTGATCTCCATCTCCAAAGCACCTTCATGATCTCCATTGTCACCGGCTTGACACCTTGATCTCCATCGTAGCATCATTGTCGTCTCGCCAACTATTTCTACTACGACTATCGCTATCGCTTAGTGATAAAGTAAAGCAATTACATGGCAATTGCATTTCATACAATAAAGCGACAACCAAATGGCTCCTTCTAGTTGCCGATAAATCTGTTACAAAACACGATCATCTCATACAACAATTTATATCATATCATTTGTTGAACATATCACATCACAACAAGCCCTGCAAAAACAAATTAGATGTCCTCTACTTTTGTTGTTGCAAGTTTTACGTGGCTACTACGGGCTTCTAGCAAGAACCGTTCTTACCTACGCATCAAAACCACAACGATTTTGTGTCAAGTGTGCTGTTTTAACCTTCAACAAGGACCAGCCATTGTCAAACTCGATTCAACTAAAGTTGGAGAAACAGACACCCGCAGCCGTGTGCAAAGCACGTCGGTAGAACCAGTCTCATGAATGCGTTCATGTAATGTCAGTTCGGCCCGCTTCATCCAACAATACCGCCGAATCGAAGTAAGACGTTGGTGGTAAGCAGTATGACTATTATCGCCCACAACTCTTTGTGTTCTACTCGTGCATATCATCTATGCATAGACCTGGCTCGGATGCCATTGTTGGGGAACGTAGCATGCAATTTCAAAAAAAAAATCCTACGATCACGCAAGATCTATCTAGGAGATGCATAGCAACGAGAGTGGGAGAGTGTGTCCACGTACCCTCATAGACCGAAAGGGACACGTTATGTTAATGCAGTTGATGTAGTCGAACATCTTCACGATCCAACCGATCTAGGACCAAACGTACAACACCTCCAAGTTCAGCAGACGTTCAGCTTGATGACGTCCCTTGAACTCTTGATCCAGCAGAGGGTCGAGGGAGAGATTCCTCAGCATGACGGCGTGATGATGGTGTTGATGATGTGATCCACGCAGGGCTTCGCGTAGGCACTAGGATGATACTATCGGAGGAGTAAATGGTGGAGGGGGCACCTCACATGGCTAAGGAAATGTTGTGCCTTTGGGGTGCCCCCTGCCCCCATAAATAAAGGAGGGAGGAGGAGGCCGGCCACCAAGGGCGCGCCAAGGGAGGGGGAGTCCTACTAGGACTCCACTCCTAGTAGGATTCGGCCCCTCTCCTTTTTTCCTTCTTACGGAGGTGGAAAGGGGGAATGAGAGGGAGTAGGAGAAGGAAAGGCGGGTGGCGCCCCCTTTCCCTAGTCCAATTCGGCCTCCTCCCTTGTGGGGGGTGCACCCCCCTTGTGGGCTGGTTAGCCTCCCTCCCATGGCCCATATGGCCCATATCTTCCACCAGGGGGTTCCGGTAACCCTTCCGGTACTCCGGTTTGTACCCGATACACTCTGGAACCCTTCCGGTGTCCGAATACCACCTTCCAATATGTAAATCTTTACCTCTCGACCATTTCGAGACTCCTCGTCATGTCCGTGATCTCATCCGGGACTCTGAACAAAATTCGGTCACCAAAACACATAACTCATAATACAAATCATCATCAAACGTTAAGCGTGCGGACCCTACGGGTTTGAGAACTATGTAGACAATATTGAGACACATCTCCGATCAATAACCAATAGCAAAACCTGGATGCTCATAATGGCTCGTACATATTCTACGAAGATCTTTATCGGTCAAACCGCACAACAACATACGGTGTTCCCTTTGTCATCGGTATGTTACTTGCCCGAGATTCGATCGTCGGTATCTTCATACCTAGTTCAATCTTGTTACCGGCAAGTCTCTTTACTTGTTCTGTAATGCTTCATCCCACAACTAACTCATTAGTCACATTGCTTGCAAGGCTTATAGTGATGAGCATTACCGAGAGGGCCCAGAGATACCTCTCCGATACACGGAGTGACAAATCCTAATCTCTATCTATGCCATAAAGTGTTCATTCGGTATTCGGGAGTTGCATAATCTCATAGTCTGAGGAACATGTATAAGTCATGAAGAAAGCAATAGCAATAAAACTGTATCGATCATAATGCTAAGCTAACAAATGGGTCTTGTCCATCACATCATTCTCTAATGATGTGATACCATGACAACACATGCCTATGGCCAGGAAACATAACCATCTTTGATTAACGAGCTAGTCAAGTAGAGGCATACTAGGACACTTTGTTTTGTCTATGTATTCACACATGTACTAAGTTTCCGGTTAATACAATTCTAGCATGAATAAGAAACATTTATCATGATATAAGGAAATACAAATAAAAACTTTATTATTGCCTCTAGGGCATATTTCCTTCACCCTCTATCAGGGAGACGAACACCTATGGGAACACAGGGATCCCTTCTATGTTCGGCGGGGGATTAGCTGCACGAAGAGTAGGTCTAGCAGTTAGCACAAAGGGGATTTTACCCAGGTTCGGGCCACAAATATGCGTAATACTCTAGTCCTGCTTGTCTGGATATATGTGTTCTTGAGCTTTTGAACTAGCTACGATGCGTGCACGGTCCAAAAGTCCGAATCCTCCCTCTGTATGCCTTGGGCCTCCTTTTATACGTAAAGGGGTTGCTACGGTGGCACACAGGAGGTGGCAAGCTACAGTGTATGAGCTTATCGCTCGGCACCATAGGACAAACGCATTTAATGTGTTGCCTACGTGCCCTCTTACTTTATCAGGGATGACAACAGAAGCCATCCCGTCCGTTGCCGCTCCCCCTTGCTTCGGCACGCGTCCAGGCTGACGAGGCATGCAGTGCCATGCTGGCTAACTAGCTGCTGTGTTGGCATGATGGTAGAGCCTCCACGAAGATCTGCATGCCGCCATGCAGGCGCCTGCTTAGTTGGCACAGTGGGTGTCGCACTGGAGTGGTGGTGAGGTGGCAAATTCTTGTCGGGCGCGGGCCTGGCCGCGGCCCAGCAATCATCCCCGGCAAGGCTTGCTGGGGGCCTTGCAACTGTCCTCGGCAAGGATCTTGCCGGGGGTCTTTGTCTTTTGGTCCAGCATGGACCCGCAGGCTTATCAATCTCTATGAAGATCTCCATGTTACCACGCCTGCGTTTCGAGATCTTTGTCTTAACGTTGTCGATGGTGTCAGAACTCTCAGCTTCAAGGGTGATGGGCTTGCTGGTGCTGCGCATGTTGCCCCAGCAAGGGTGTTGCCGGGGAAGGTCCAGCTCCCCCTCTGCTCCTTGTTCTTTGAGTATCTGTCTTGGTAGTCTTCATGTTTTATCTTCTACTGTCCTGCCGGGCCCGGCCACAGGCGTGGCTACAACTGCCCGTGCACAAGTAAGGGGTACAAAGGAGCCCGTACTTTTGTACACCGACAGGAGCCCTCGGGCCTGGGCCACATGTGAGCACAAGGCGTAGTTGGGCCAGGCCCAAGGTAGTGCGCGGGCACGCATGGCAGAGGCTTAACCTTCCACGATCCCTTCGATATTTGCGCTTCCCCATGATCTGCATCGAGCGCATGACATGGGGGTCGTGCGTGGGATGGCCTCAGCATGCTTGCTTCATTCCGCAGTCGATAGTAAAGAGGCGGCCCGTGCTTCCCCTATTATTAAAAAAGAGGGATTCGCATGGGCGCTACTCATTTACTGAGTGGACTTGGGTAGCAGCCTGCATGGCGCCACACCCCATGATCATGGGGTGGAAAATGGTTGCCCCACCTGTTCCCATGCCTCTGACTCGCTTACCACGTTTCCCGCATGCCTTGGTGTCACAGCCCCAGTTCAGCCCTTGTTTGACTTTGCTTGTTCATCATGCCATCATGTTCAAATTCCCAAGAAAATTTGAAATAGGGATTGTTGAAACCCTAGCATCAAATGGAATTTAACTAGGTTCAATAAAAATATTTTTAATAACCCAGAATGCCCTTTGGAAATGTTCATGATTTCTGTTAAAGGTGAAAACCTCTTCCAAAAATGATGAACATATTTATAGGCTATTCCTGGATTTTTGAATTAAATTATATAGTATTTGCATTTGGGCATTTAATTGCTAATAATATTTTAAATGCTCAAATAATCACAAACTGAAATGTTTCTTGTTGGAAATATTCCAAAGCAGTGACATGGAGCGATTTCATGGTTTTAGTAATACCACGCTTTTTAATAAAGCCCTAAATCTACGAGAATAATAGAAAAGCAGAGCAGAAAAAAAATAAAGCAGAGAGCGGAGGACTTACAGGCGCTCCTGGCAGCCCAATGGCCCGGCTCTGTGCTGCCCAGCTCTGTGCCGGCCCAGCCCACCTCCACCGCCTGTCGTCTTCCTCGCGCCCTCTGGCGTTGTGCGTGTGCGCAGCGCACAGCGAGCCGCTGCCACCTCCTGCTTGCCACGCAGCTGCCCCTCGCCTACAGGCGGCGCCACGCCACCTGCAGAACCCCCGCCTCTCCCTCTCTCCTGGATCTCTCCTTCGTCCTCCCCGCTATGGCCGCGCTTTCATCGCCGCCGTTGCTTCTGCCGCCGTGACCACCGCCACCCCACGCCTCACCAACGCGCCCCACGAGCTCCGCCGTTCCGCCCTCGTCCTCCTCGTCGTCTCACGCGACCAGAAGGGTCCTGAGCAGCCGCCATCGTCATTGTCTTCAAGCTTCGGCTCCGGCGCCTTCTCCGTCGATTCGGCCACTCCGGCGCGCCCCCGAGCCCACTAACCATCCCTGCAGCTCCGCGGTGAGCCTTTGACCCGATTCCCCCTTCCCTCGTCATCCTTCGCGAGCTCTAGCCCTGATCCCCAACCATGACCGAAGCATCTCGCCGCCGGCCATGGCGTAGCCGTGGCCACAGCCACCGCAGCTCATTCCCGAGCCCACCGTCGTGCTCAGCACGATCGCATGAACCCGTAGACACCCACGATGCCTCCTCCCGTGCTCTGTAACGCCACACCGAGATTGCCCGAACTCTGGCGGCCGCAAAAGAGCTCGCCGCCGTTAACTCTGGCCACCCCAGCACCAAACACCGCCACCGTTGGATGCGCCACATCGCCAGCTACTCGTAGCACCCACCCGCACATCAAACCGTTGCCGGAGCAGCGTTTCCGATGCTCTCTGTCGTCTCAGCCTCGCCGGCGACTCGACGCCGACGGGTTTGACCCGCTGACCGTTGACTGGGTGGGCCCAGTTTGACCTCTGGGTCAATGACATGTGGGCCACCCTTACTAATTTTAGCTAGGTTAGTTTAGCGCTAATTAACCTAGGTTAATGACTAACCTAACACTAACTAACTCCGTTTAGTTAGTCAACTAACCACTGACATGTGGGCCCAGGCCCCATTGACAGTTAGTTAGTATTAACTTAATCCTGTTAACTAGTTGTTACACTGACATGTGGGTCCCAGCGTCAGGTTTGACCTGGGCTGGCGCCTTTGACCTGATGACGTCACCCCGACGTCATGCTGACGCAGTAACTTATTTTCTGGATTTATTTTTATACAGGAAATTCCAGAAAATGTTGCAAACTTCTAAAAATCATAGAAAATCAACCGTAGCTCCAAATCAAACAAATTATATATGAAAAATGATCAGAAAAATCCAATCTTTCCATCTGTACTAGTTTCATGCATGTCAGAACACTTTAACCTTGCTGTTTATGTGAAACAAGCTAATGCACTTATATCACTTATTATTTTGGGTGATCATTTGAATCCTTGGTTCAAATGGACTCAAACCTTTATGTCCCAAGTTGCATTAGACCTATCACACATCATATTGCCATGTCATAGCATGCATCATATTGTCGCATTGCATTGATTGTGTTTCTTCTCTATTTGTCGGTGTTGTTCCCCCTCGATAGACGTTGCACCGACGTTGTGATCGTTGACACTGATGAAGACTCAATGCTATCTTCAGAAGTGCCAGGCAAGAAACCCCCCCTTGTTCATTCCGATACAACCCACTCTCTCGCTCCTGCTCTCTTTTATTGCATTAGGACAACATCGATTCAACTGTTACTTGCTGCGGTAGTTGAACCCCTTTATCCTCTGCATGACCTGTCATTGCCATAGTAAATAGATGAAACCCACTAGCATGAGTAGGAGTTGTTTGAGCCCTATTGTGCCTACTCATTCATGCTTGTTTGTCATGCCTGCTATTGCTTAGAGTTGAGTCAGGTCTGATTCATCGGGAATGAATCAGAGGTGTGTGAACATGTCCTACTGTGTGTGAGCTAAGTGTGTGAACACGATTTGGTAAAGGTATCGGTGAGAGGCCATGTAGGAGTACATGGTGGGTTGTCTCATTGAAGCCGTCCTCAGGAACTGAGTTCTGTGTTTGTGATACATGATTCAGCTACTACCATGCATTGGGCCCTGAAATATGACCCCGCTCGACTTCTTAATCACCCTTGTCCTCTGTCCAGGAGTTGCAAGTAGTTTCTGGTGTTTGTAGTATGCTGGAGGCCGTGCGCAGCGCTGACCGTAGGGGTGGGCTTTGATGCGGTAGGCACGTGTGTAACACCCCGGATGTAACTTTCCATATTTGTAACTCCAACTCTTGCCATTTTCGGCCATGTGCTATGATATTCCCTCCGTGGTTGGGTTTTGTTTAAGTTTTGCATTTTGTCCATGTCATGCATCTCATATCATGTCATCATGTGCATCTCATTTGCATACGTGTTCGTCTCATGCATCCGAGCATTTTCCCCGTTGTCCGTTTTGCAATCCGGCACTCCTATGTTCCCCGGCGTCCCCTTTTGTTCATTTTTCCGTGTACGGGTGTTGAACATTCTCGGAATGGACCGAGCCTTGCCAAGTGGCCCTGGTATAGCACCGGTAGACCACCTGTCAAGTTTCGGGTCATTTGGAGTTCGTTTGGTACTCCAACGGTTAACTGCTCTCTCGCAAAGGCCTCTTTTAAGTTGCAGCCCAACAACCCTCCAAAACAGCCCAATAACCCATCTAACTCCCTTCCATGCTCTCGATCGTTCGATCACGATCGTGTGGGCGAAAACCGCACTCCATTTGGAGCCTCCTAGCTCCCTCTACCTCTATAAATAGACTCCTCCCCCGAATTCATGGTCGAAACCCTAAAAATTACCCTCTCCGCGCCGCCGGACACGACCGGACGGAGCTGGGCCGCGTCCGCCGCCGCACGGATGAATCGCCCGCTGCCACGTGGCGCCGCCCTGCCCTTGAAAGCCAAGCCGCTTGACCAGCGTCAGCCCTTGAGGCCGGATGCCCGCCGGGCGCGCCGTCCATGAGGCGCCGCGCGCCCATGCGCCCGCGCCGCCCGCCGCCGCCGCCTGCCGCCTCCGCCTTGAAACTCCTCCACCGCCCAGCTCGCCGTCGCCTCCCCCTTGCAGCGCTTCGCTCAGGCGCCGCCGCCTCCGCGCGCCGCCGCGCCCGGCCTCGCCTCCTCCTCCGACTCGGCGAGGGTCGCCGCCGGCGCCCTCTCCGGCCCTCCTCCAGCTCCGGCGACGCCCCGGCCTCGCCTCCTCCCTCCGGCCGCGCCCTCTCCGGCGAGCCCGACTCCGGCCGACCTCGGTTCACGCGCCCGATCTCCAGATCCGGTTGACTTTCTTCTCCCCCCGAAATCCACTAAGTCCTATTTCTGTGTCAATTTTGTTGCATTTTCATAGCATCACGTCTCCGCACCCGTGGCTCCATTTTGGGCGTATAATATGTCAAATTGTTCGCCTCAAAGAGTACATCATTTCATTCCATTGCATCATTTGCATTTGAGCTCATCTTGATGCCCGAAATGCTGTTGAAAGAGGGCTTCAGATCGTTAGTTCCAGAATCTTATCAGCACGAGCTCTTTTATCATTTTGCCATGATTAATGTGTGCACCTTATGAACTTGAGTCCTACATGTGAGTTGAACTATGCCATGCCATCTTTCCAGGGGTGTTTGCCATGTATTTTTGTGAGTTATGTGTTGACTAGAACAAGCATGCAAAGTAGGGATGATGATGTTGCTGATTTCAGGAACTTAGTGTTTTCACTAAGTCTTGTCCTGCTGTTATTTTTATGCCATATGTTCATGTTGTTACAGAGAGATCTATGCCCTTTTTGAGCATGACCAGTAAGGGTGTTTTGAACATATGGATGTGCACTATGCATCCATGTCTTTGTTGGTATTTATGGAGTAGTCTAGCATGTCATTTTCGTGCTCTACTTTTGCTTGAAAATGTTTCCTGGCAGATTGTTTGCATGAGATTCAATTTTCACGAGGTCGTTGTAGTTGATCCGTGTATGCTATAATGTTGTTCTTGCCATGTATAGCTTCTATGCCATGTCTTCTTGATGGGTGTATGCTTAGTTTATCATGAGATGCTCTGTAGTGAGTGCATCGAGCTCACGAACATGCCTACTCGTTATCTGTTTTTGCCATGCCCAGTTTTTCTGCTAAGTCTGAAATCTGTAATAAAACTTGCTATGTTTACATGGGTGCCATCATTTCTTAAGGTCCTTTTTGGCTTATGGTCAGTAAGGGACTATTGATATATGCTTTGAGTAGAATCATGTCATGCCTTGTTTTGCTATTATAAGTTCCTGTAGCATGTTGTTTGCTTGTTCTAAACATGCCTTCTCGATGTTAATTTCGGCATACTAGTATTTTCACTAAGTCTGTGATCCCGATATTTTTGCACTTTCACCATGCTTGTTTGAACATGTTATGATGTGATTTAGCCGTAGCTCAGTGTTCCTCTTTTGTTAAGCATCTCCTGTAGATCGCTGCCATATGCTTTGTTTTTATGTTGGGGTCTTTGTAGCATAGTTTCTTGTTGCATGCTAAGTAGCATCGTCTTTATTAACGCAGATTTGCGTCATTCTTGTTTTGCTTGTCATTTGCAAACCGTGCATCCGATTCGGTGATCTTTATATCGATTTCAACGAAATCATCTCATCTTTCAGCGACATACTTGGTTTGCCAAGTTGATGCCCGGTTCATCATTTTCCTTCCGGAGCATACATATGCATTGCATATCACATCTCGCATAGCATGTCATGTATTGCATCATATTGCTTGTGCATTGTTCCTTGTTTGATTGTGGTTCCGTTGCTTGTGTTCTTGCTTTGGGTAGAGCCGGAGGCGAGTGCGTGAGCGAGGAACCTGTTGAGAACGCCTCACGAGGATCAAGCCTTGACAACTCGAGAACCTTGCAGGCAAGATGACCATACCTTCGAAATCACTTCTATCTTTGCTTGCTAGATGCTCGCTCTTTTGCTATGCCTATGCTGCGATACCTACCACTTGCTATATCATGCCACCCATGTTGCCATGTCAAACCTCTAACCACCCATGTCCTAGCAAACCGTTGTTTGGCTATGTTACCGCTTTGCTCAGCCCCTCTTATAGCGTTGATAGTTGCAGGTGAAGATGAAGTTTATTCCTTGTTGGAACACGGATATTTTTGGGATATCACAATATCTATTGTCTTAATTAATGCATCTATATACTTGGTAAAGGGTGGAAGGCTCGGCCTTATGCCTGGTGTTTTGTTCCACTCTTGCCACCCTAGTTTCCGTCATACCGGTGTTATGTTCCTTGATTTTGCGTTCCTTACGCGGTCGGGTGATTTATGGGACCCCCTTGACAGTTCGCTTTGAATAAAACTCCTCCAGCAAGGCCCAACCTTGGTTTTACCATTTGCCACATATACCTTTTTCCCTTGGGTTTTCGCGAGCCGATGGTCATCTTTATTTTAGCCCCGGGCGGTGCTCCTTCAGTGTTGGTCGAACCGAGCCCTTTCTTGAGGGCCACCTCGGGAAACTTCGAAGTCTGGTTTTACTCAGTAGCTTTGTCTCATCCGATGTGCCACGAGCGAGATATGTGCAGCTCCTATCGGGATTTGTCGGCACGGTCGGGGTGTTGCTGGTTTAGTTTTACCATTGTCGAAATGTCTTGATGTCTGGGATACCGAGTCGATCGGAGTGTCTTGGGTGAAGGTCTATTCTTCGTTGATCGCGAGAGCTTGTTATGGGCTAAGTTGGGACACCCTGCAGGTATTATCTTTCAAAGCCGTGCCCATGTTATGAGGCAGATGGGAATTTGTTAATGTCCGGTTGTAGAAAACCCGAAGTTGACCTTAATTAAAATACATCAACCGTGTATGTAACCGTGATGGTCTCTTCTCGGCGGAGTCCGGGAAGTGAACACGGTGTTGGAGTTATGTTTGACGCAGGTTGTTCTAGGATCACTTCTTGATCGCTACTAGCTTCACGACCGTGCTTTGCTTCTCTTCTCGCTCTCTTTTGCGATCGTAGCCACCATATATGCTAGTCGCTTGCAGCAGCTCCACCTCTTGACACCAGCCTTCCCTTAAGCTTAAATAGTCTTGATCTCGCGGGTGTGAGATTGCTGAGTCCCCGTGGCTCACAGATTCTACCAAAACAGATGCAGGTACCGATGATACCCGGTAGCAGAGGGCGAGCCCGAGCTGAAGTGGGAATTTGATGAGGCCCTTGGTCGTTACTATGTTTCATTTCAGACGATTAGTAGTGGAGCCAGTTAGAGCGATCGGGATCTGTGTTGCATTTGGGGTGTTCTTCTTTTATTTTGGTTCCGTAGTCGGACCTTGAGTGTAATCTGAATGATGGATGTTTATTTATGTATTGTGTGAAGTGGCATTGTAAGCCAACTATGTATCTCTTTCCCTTATGTATTACATGGATTGTGCGAAGATTACCTCACTTGCGACATTGCTTTCAATGCGGTTATGCCTCTAAGTCGTGCCCGACACGTGGGAGATATAGCCGCATCGAGGCGTGATAAGTTGGTAATCGAGCCATCCCGACCTTAGGAGCCCCTTTGCTTGATCGTTTTTAGCGGCGAGTTGTGTCTAGAAAAATGTTTTGAGTCATTTAGGATTATATATATCGGAGAGTTAGGAATTCTTTTTACTCCTCGGTCCTTAAATCGCTCTGGTGAGGTCTCCTGACGTAGAGTTTTGACTCTTCTCTTCTTAAATTTCACTAAATTTTTTTTAGGATCACGCGGGTATCTTAGAATCGTTTCGATGGTTTTATGATGACAACATTGTCTTGGTGCCTCCCGTCAGTAGGGGTTTTTTATTAGTGGAGTTGTCCCGGGGAGTTGAGCTCCGAGGTGTTGTTGTCATAATTTTATCGTTGCAGTTCTGGAATACCTGAGTTTAGTACGCCGACATCGAAAATCTCTTTTATGCAGTTCGTTGGTGAGATAACCCGCTAACCTTGATCTTGTGGTGAGTGCGGGAGTATTGCCATGACTTGTATAACGGATGCTTTTCGAAGGTTGAGGTACACGATTTCCGAAGGTTTCTTGGTTATGTGTTGAAGGATGGATACAATTTGGATGTAGGGATTGTTAGTTTGGTTGAGATATATTGCTTCCCTGTATCCCCAACACTGATTGCATAACGGAAAGTTTGGGAGTTTATAGGTGGGATTCAAGTAGCTCTAGCACTTCTTCATGAGATATTTGGTTTGTGATTGGGTAATCCTTACCACTTATTTGTTCCATTCATACCTTGTTTTTATTTTCATTCATCAATATCTCTTATCAAGTGGCTTCTCACCTTAATGGGCGTGGTGTTTACTTTGGAATTCATTCGTTCATCCCTGTTCGAATGTTTATTGTGAAGACTATATGTTACAATTTCTATCCGTTGATTCAACTTGTCTATCTCATCAATCAAGATGCTAACGGATGTCACCCTCTTGAGGATGGCTCCGTAACACGTCGAGAATCCGGAGCGCAGTGATGGGAATCAGCGAACCCTCCACCTCCACCTCCGCCTCCGGAGGCATGGCAAACTTTGATGGCAACCACTAACGCCATGGCTTCGGTTGTTGATCCAGTGATGCAAGAGCGTAACCAAGGCCAAGGCAACCAAGGGAATCAAGGTCAAGGGCAGTTCTATCATCGCCCACGTTTCCTACCTCAACCAATTCCTTGCAAATCAGCCAAAGTCTTTTAGCTCTTGTGCGAGGCCACAGAGCGCCGACGATTGGCTCGTGGATATCAACAAGCATTTGAATGCAGCAATGTCGGACACGAGGACTCGTCAAGTTCGCATCTTTCTAGCTCAAGGATCGAGGCAGCTGATTGGTTCCAGCAATACAAGGATTCCAGAGGTGGTCGAGTTATTACTTGGACTGATTTACGCCGGGACTTTAAAGCTCACCACATTCCTACCGGTGTTGTTGAGAGCAAGCGTGAGGAGTTCCGCAATCTCAAGCAAGGAAACATGTCGATTGTCTGAATATAACATACAGTTTGAAACTTGCTCGTTTACGCTAAACAAGGCGTTCTGATGAGAAAAGTATGATATATCGAGTTCAGAGGTGGCCTTAGAGAGGATCTGCAGTTAGCTCTTGTTCTTTTGAGCCTACTCGGTTTGATCAATTCTACAATATGGCCCTCAAGCAAGAAGGTGCTCAGCTCAAGTGTGAGGCTTCAAAGAAGAGAAAGCAGGGATGCGATTCAGTCTTCTTCTTCCTCTCAAGTGGCAGCAAAGCAGCGAAAGTTCTACCTTCCTCCTCCTCCGTTCCGTCGGCCTTATCGTGAGAAGAACTCAGGTGGTTGTGGATCTTCCACCCACCCAACCCAAGCTACGAGAACAAGTCTCAGCCTCAAGCTCCAAGGTCAAATGCTCCTTATCACCGTCCGCTCTCGGAGGTGACTGCAACAAGTGCGGCGAGAAGGGTCACTATGCGAACAAATGCCATAACCAAAGCGCCTTCCTCCTCCTCCTCCGTGAGGTCTTCAAGCAATCACGGTGGTCAAACATAATCCAAAGTGCGCAAAGGTGAATATGATGAATGCAGCAGCAGCAGAGGATTCTTGAGATGTGATAATGGGTAATCTTCTAGTTAATGATATTCTGCAAAAGTCTTATTTGATCTTGGTGCATCGCATTCTTTCATGTCATATCCTTTTGCATGAAGCACCATTTTGACTGGAGGAATTACCTAGAGCAATGCAAGTTATTTCTCCGGCTAAGCGTTTGAGGTCTACCTTATTGGTTCCGAATGTCGGTATCAAGATGGGCGACTATAAATTTCTGCTAAACCAATTGTTCTTGGTGACTCGATATTGATCTAATTCTTGGGATGGATGGCTTTCTCAGCACAAGGCTCAACTTGATTGTCTTTGCCGGCAGATTCAATTGACACACCCTTACGAGGATGTTATCATCTATGCGCTTCGTGATGAAACCATTCGGTTGTTTTCTCTCAATGAGAAAGGCGAGCTACACGCAATCTCTCGATTCGATCGTTTGTGAGTACCAAGATGTCTTTCGGAAGAGCTTCCGGTATGCCTCCGCATCGGCCGGTCGAATTCGTTATCGATCTTGAGCACATCGAACCCGTTTGCAAGCGTCCTTACAAGCTTGGACCCGAGGAACGGAAAGAATTGAAGAAGCAGCTCGATGAACAAGGCGTCTGGGTTTGATCGGACCGAGTTCATCTCCATGGGGATGTGGAGTTCTTTTGTCGGAAGAAGGATGGCGCGGACCGACTTTGCGTCGATTACCGTCCATTGAATAAGAAGACAATCAAGAACAAGTATCCACTTCCCAACATCAATGAGCTATTCGAGCAACTCAAAGGTGCTAAAGTATTCTCCAAGCTTGACCTCCGTATGGGTTATCATCGATTCACATTCGTGAACAAGATATTCCCAAGACGGCATTCGAACAATCTATGGTTCTTATGAATATCTTGTCATGTCTTTCGGCCTTGTCAATGCTCCTCCAACATTCTCTCGCATGATGAACTTTATCTTCAACCCCTACACCAATGATTTCGTCTTGGTGTATCTCAATGATATTTTGGTCTTCTCCAAGAACAAGCAGGATCATGCCAAACATTTGCGATTGGTGCTCGACAAGCTCAGAGAGCATCAATTCTATCTGAAGTTTTCCAAATGTGAGTTACGGCTTGATGAAGTTCTTTATCTTGGTCACATCATCTCCGTCAAGGGCATATTTGTTAATCCGAGAAGGTGTCTTGATTCTGAATTGGGAACCTCCTCGAATGTCAAGCAGCTCCATGATTTTCTCGGTCTTGCAAGCTATTGTCGAAGATTCGTTGAGAATTTCTCTAAGATTGCAAAGCCTCTTTCCAACCTCCTCCAAAAGCATGTCAAGTATATGCGGGCCTTTGAGTGTGATGTCGCTTTCAACACCCTCAAAGAGAAGCTAGTTACAGCTCTGTCTTGACTCCTCTGATGAATCCAAGCCATTCGAAGTTTTCTGTGATGCTTCCTTGCAAGGTCTCGGTGCTGTGTTAATGCAAGAGAAGAAAGTTGTGGCCTATACCTCTCATCAGTTGAAGCCCAACGAAAAGAACTACCCCACTCACGATCTTGAGTTGGCGGCAGTTGTCCATGCATTGAGAACATGGAGACATCTCTTGTTGGGAAGGAAAGTGGACATATTCACCGATCACAAGAGTCTCAAGTATATCTTCACTCAACCAAACCTCAACCTCGAGGCAAACTCGATGGGTCGAAATGATTCAAGAGTACAATCCAAGTATTGAATATACTCGGCAAGGCGAATGTGATTGCAGATGCCTTTAGCGAAAGGCTTATTACAATGACTTAATTCTCAAGCCCTTCAACGGATCTTGGTGAAGCTTTCCATAAGCTGAATCTTCAAGTTGTCCCTCAAGGCTTTCTTGCCAACCTCATAGTCTCTCCTACTTTGGAAGATCAAATTCGTGAGGCACAACTCCTGGATACCATGGTGAAGAAGGTGAAACGTGGTATTGACAAGGGCATTTCCAAATACAAGTGCTATCGCTTGGATGACAGAGATACTCTTTTCTTCGAGGATCGTATTGTGGTTCCTAAAGGCAATCTGAGAAAAGTCATTATGAATGAGGCACACAATTCCCTCCTATCCATTCATCACGGAAATGCGAAGATGTACCATGACCTCAAGCGATCGTATTGGTGGACTCGAATGAAGCGAGAAATTGCTCAATTCGTGAATGAATGTGATGTCTGCAGAAGGGTGAAAGTGGAACACCAAAGACCAGCTGGTCTCCTGCAACCTCTTGCTATTCCAGAATGGAAGTTTGATCATATCGAGATGGACTTCGTGACTGGTTTTCCTATGTCCAAGCGTGGAAATGATGCTATCTTCGTTGTCATTGACAAGCTTACTCAAGTGGCTCATTTTCTTCCTGTCAAAGAATCTATCACAGCAGCTCAGCTGGCAGAGCTATACACCTCTAGAATTGTCTCCTTGCACGGTATTCCTCAATTGATCTCTTCGGACCGTGGAAGCATCTTCACTTCTAAGTTCTGGGACTCCTTTCAGACGGCCATGCGCACCAACATTCGTTTCAGACAGCTTTCCATCCTCAAACAAGTGGCCAAGTCGAGCGAGTCAATCAAATCCTTGAAGATATGCTCAGGGCTTGTGTCATCTCCTTTGGCATGAAGTGGGAAGAGTGTCTTCCATATGCCGAGTTCTCCTACAACAACAGCTTCCAAGCAAGTTCGGGCAAGGCCCCATTCGAAATTCTCTATGGCAGAAAGTGTCGTACTCCTCTCAATTGGTCCAAGACAGGTGAACGCCAACTTCTTGGCAACGACTTGATCACAGAAGCCGAAGAAATGTGCAAAGTCATTCGTGAGAATCTGAAAGCCGCGCAATCGCACCAGAAAGGCTATTATGATGACAAGCACCGTGATGTGGCTTTTGAAATTGGAGACCATGTCTACCTCCGCGTCTCTCCAATGAAAGGTGTCAGTGTACTAAAGTAGGGGGTACCTTAGTACCCCGAACTTGTCTGCAGGCAGTCATGGCCATGGCCGAGGCTTGCCGGGCGCCCGGCAAGGCCCTCCACCACTCCTTATTACTGCAATTCAAGAACAAAGTACTGACCAAGAGGACGAAGGCCCCGGCATGAGGAGCTTGCGGGAAGGCCAGCCAAAACCTCACGGAAGACTTGCCGAGGCGCCCGTGCGCCCGGCAAGGCCGACGGCCGACAAGCTTGCTTGCTGACGACAGAGAAGGGCAGCGGCAAGGCACTTGCAGCGGCAAAAGGCCACCAGGACTCCAGGCGCACCCAGCGACGTGTCATCGCGAGGCCATCCCAAGGGCGCGTGGCGAGGTGCTACGCAGCCATGCAGAGCGAGGTGGCAAGCGGAGGCATGAGGCGCCATCGTGGCAACGGTGGCTCACCTATGATCGTTTCTTTACCTTTGTTAGGCGACCAGCGGGCATTTAATGCCCTTGTCCCTGCCGTCGGAGTTAGGTAGGGGCACTGTTGTGCACTGTTGTACCAACCTGCAATTTTACCTTTCTACCCCCTCTTCCTACGCTGCCACATGTGGGTACCCCCTTCAGACTATAAAAGGGAGGCCCATGCGCACGTAGAAGGAGTTCGGTCCACTCGACACCCACAGCACCACCATACGCTCGCACGCTCGAGCAAGATCAAATAACAAACACAAAGCAGCAGTAGGGGTGTTATCTCTCCGGAGAGCCCCGAAGCTGGGTAAAGATTGCCCGTCTCCCCGCGCGCGCTCGACCTCGATCTGCTCTACGCACGACCCCCGCTCCCTTGCCGAACCAGAAGGGGCCCTCAGTGCCCCATAGGTGTTCGAGGCAACAGAGAGAGACGCTACGCCCCGACATCTTTGGCGCGCCAGGTAGGGGGGCATCGAGGTCGTGAGCATCTGATCCGGTCTCCACGCGCGCTACACCAACGTCATCATCAGCATGCCACCGAAGAAGAAGCCTTCGGAGGTGGCCGCTCCGTCTACATCGATTCCGCCACCACCGCTGGAGCAAACAGGCGGTGGAGTGGACGCCGGCGGAGGAGCGGGCGCCGCCGGTGGGTCTCGTGTCGTCACAAGATCCAAAACAAGGCCCATAGCGTCGGCGATGGCGACACCGCACCCTTCCAGCGGTGCAAGGTCAATAACGCCCGGTGCTCCTAGCACCGTGCTCGCGTGGAAGAAGGCCAAGCTAGTGGGTCGCGGGAAGCTCGAGTCAGCATGCGCGCCCGCATCTTTGGCGCGGCGAATCTGATCGCCGGACGGGTGTTGCACCTCCCAATCCGATAGGGAGTCCGAGCACATCTCGCTCCTCACGCCGTTCGTCACCGCCACCCAAGATAGCGGAGAAGCGGCGGCGAGCCCAGCTGCTTCTAGACTACCCTCGGCGCCGCACAAGATCGGCGGCGGAGGATGACCATTACAGCCTTATCGGCCGCCAGCGGCGACAAGCCCCGGCGACCGGCGTCGAGGCCCGACAAAACGCCGGCGCGAGCCAGCGCCAGCAGGACTCTTTGGGGTGCCGCTTCCGTGCGCTCCCAGCCCCAAAGGCCAAGATCGCCGGCTCGCGGACCAACCTTGATGCCGACTCCACGCGTCGTCGGACCGCGGACTCGCCGCGATCAGCGCCCGTTCTTGAGAGCGGCAACACGAAAACGCTTCGCACCGCGAAGCGCCGGAGAAAGCGGCGTCAATCGACCAGCCGCTGGCCCGCTGTCGTCGGCAGCGCCGCACCGGAGAACTAGGCGACTTGCCGTGCGCGGCAGGTTGCCCTGCGTTCACCAGCGAGCTCCGGCAAGTCGGTGGCCCAAAACCAAGAACTTCAAGCGGGCGTGCGAAGTATGATGGCAGGATACATCCGTCGGAGTTCCTCGGCATCTACACCATCGCGGTGCGAGCTGCGGGGCGACGAAGATCCTCGCCAACTACTTCCGCGGCACTCAAGCCTAACATCAGATCTTGGCTCATGCACTTGCCGGACGGCTCCATCTCTTCATGGGCGGACTGTGTCATCGGTTTGTCGGTGCCTTCATGGGTGGCCACAAGCCTCATGGCGGAGAGTGACCTCCGCTTGCTCGTCCGGAAGGAGGAGCCCTGCGCAAGTGTATGCAAAGATTTAGCAGGTGCGGCGCAACATCGAGCGTCCACCCTGCGCGGTTATTAAGCGCGTTTCATCGAACGTCGCGTAACGCGCAGGATGAGGGAGGAGATGGCGATGTACAAAATCAGAGATGTCGACAAGCTCTACGCTCGGCGACAAGTGTGCAATTTGAGGAGGAGGAAAATCCCGGAGAGGTTGCGGAGCGAAGGATCGGAGTGAGGATGCCGCCCGGCAAGGAAGAACGGAGGCGGAACAATAGGAAGAAAAAGCTAAGGATGTGCTAGCTGTTGAGCATTCCGGCAGCGGAGGCGGCTCGACAAGGCCAAAACCGGCGACTCCGGCGAGGCTGTAGCAGCCGCCGACAAGCGAGACAGCTCCGGCAGCGATATTGCAAGATCCACCGCACTAAAGGCCATGACCTCCAAACCTGCAAGAAAGTGGAGCAGATGGCGGAGCTGCGAGAAAGCTGAATCTGGCGCGCGACAAGGAGAGAGCCCAGGGAGGTGGCGGAGGATCCGCAAGAAGCTTCCCCGGGGGAGGACACATGGCAAGGCTAAGCCGCGGCAAGGAGACAGCCTCCCAGCGGCGCGACAAGGGCGAAGATGAAGATGAGGATGATGAGATGGAGGAAGATGAGACTAATGACCGGGAGTTTGAGAAGGCAACAGAGGTGTTGTGCATTGGCGGCGGCTCTCTCTACACACCTCGCACCATCAACTCAAGCAATGGGTGCGAAGTGAGCGCATGGCGGAGCCGTCCGTCGGCGCGCAAGCCTCTGAAGTGGTCCAACCGCCCATCGTCTTCGGCGTTGAGGACCACCCGATCGCGTCACTGCGGTCGGGTGCTTGCCGATGTTGGTTTCACCAACAATCCGCAACCTCAAGGTCACGAAGATGCTGGTTGGCGGTGGGGCGGCCTGAACTTGATTTCCTCCATTTGTACTCAAGAAGCTCGGATCCCGACAATGAGCTTGAGGAGGATGGCGCCTTTCAAGGAATAAATCCGGGAAGGAGCAAGCCCAAGGGAAGATCACATTGCCGGTGGCGTTCGCGGCGAACTGAACTTCAGGATCGAGAGGGTCACGTTCGATGTGGCTGATATCCCTTGCCCTACTGGCGGGATACTCGGCCGACCGCTTTTCGCCAAGTTCATGGCGGCCTCTCTCTGGCGTACAATGTGCTCAAGATGCCCGGTCCGATGAGTGTTATCTCTGTCCAAGGCGACAAGAGGGATGCGCTCATCTGTGCCGACAAGATCTACCGGGAAGCAGCGGCCGCAGCAGAGCGCGAGCCACTTGCCGCTGAAGCTTTCCGGGGAAGAAGAAAGACCAAGTCCGGTAAGGATAGCTCTGGTGCTCACTCCGGCAAGCGCACCTCCCCGGAGCGCTGCGCTGCCGTCGAGGACGCACCATCGAGCTCCACCGGCATGTACAAGAAGGCAAAGGCAGACCAACCAAAAACTAAACCCGGCAAGAACGGCTCTGGTGTTCGCTCCGGCAAGCCTGCCTCTCCGGAATGCCGTGCTGCTGTCGAGGACGTGCCATCGAGCTCTACCGGCCAGTAATGCAAAGAAAGTTGCCAACTTCGAACTTTTGAGTTGTGCTCTCCGAAAGTCCGTACCTTGTATGAAGAACCTGCGCTGAGGGGTCGAGTCGTGGTTTGGTTGCGCCGTTGATCCGTTTCGAGTCCGCTCGACGGTAAAAAAAAAAGAGAGGTACACCGCAACCAGCCCGGCGAGTTCTTCCACCGGGCAACACCGCCCGGTGGCTGCTGATGTCTGCACTCAGCAAGTGTGTTTGCACCGGGGGTTCTGGAAGCGTGAGGATGAAAACATACAAGGGAGGCGGGGTCGGGAAGAAGCACGCCACGACGGATTGCTAAAGGCGGAAAAGCTAAGTCACTCGAGCTTTTATGCAGAGCACTTTTAGTCCTATAGCCTTGTGTTATGTCCCTCGGCGTTTATCCTTTTGTACGAAAAACCTGTGCGCAGAGGAACCGACTCGGGGTTAAGTTGCGTCCTTGCTTTGTTTCGAGTCCGCTCAACAATACAAGTCTTGCAAATGACCCGAGAAGGTTTCTTGCCGGATACAACACCGCCAGCAGGCTGCTGATGTCCCGCACTCAGCAAGTGTGTTAGCGCCGGCAAGTTCCCTAGAAGCGTAGGGTTAAAAACGTACGAAGGATACAACGAGCGAGGGCGTAGCGTAGCAAGCCTTGCCGTGGGCGACCTTCCGTATGAGAAACTTGTCTTGCGGAGGAACTAACTTCGCGGCTGAGTTGCATCCTTGATTTGTTTCGAGTCCGCTCGACAATTCAAGTCTTGTTGCAATCGCCCGAGAAGGTTTCTTCTGGAAACAACACCGCCCGGGCTGCTGATGTTCGCACTCAGCAAGTGTGTTAGCGCCGGCAAGTTCCCTAGAAGCGTAGAGTGTAAACATACGAAGGGCAAAGCATGGCATCGCGTGGTAGAGTCAAACCATGAAAGAATAGCTTATTACAGTATTTGTATCGCTTGTTTTGTGGCTATGATCCGGTGACAAGGAGAAGCGGAAGATGCGTGGCGACGACCCCGACAAGCCAGCTTATTTGGGGCTCAAGTGCCAAAGCTCCTTCGCGACGGGCGGGGCCCCAGAGGCAGGCGTCGGCAACAAGGGCAAAAGAAGGCACACCGGCAGACTGGATCTTGGCGGAGCGAGTTGCAGAGGCTGCAAAGGCCAAAATTCCTCCCGACAAGCTAATGTCGCCGGGGCTGCTTGAGTCGAGATAAGTTTTTATCCCTCGTCATGCATGCTCTTATGGACTGGGAAGGCGGGACGCGTCCTTGAACGGCGTGTCTTGTAAAACCCGTGCAGAGGAGCGAAGTCGCGGCCAAGTTGCGCCCTTGGTTTGTTTCGAGTCCGCTCAATAATACAAGCGTCATAAGCGGCCCGACAAGGTTGCTTGCGGAAGCAACACCGCCAAGAAGGCTTGATGTCCCTTTTCGGCAAGTGTGTTCGCTCGGCAAGTCCCTGGCGAGGGTGGAGCGTACAAGACACAAAATCAAGTAAAGGACTTGGTCCGGCAAGCGTTCCCCTCTTTTCATTAAAAACATCCCAGTTTAGTACAAGTCCATAAGAGGATGAAAAACATGATAGAGAGGATTACAGATTTTAAATACAGCTAAGGCCCGAAGGCTTACAAATTGAAAGATAAGATGCCCGTAATCCCTCTCTGTTTCTCTCATTAGGAGGTAGGTCAAGAAGGCCCGACAAGAGAAGCTTGCGGGGAGGGCAAAGGCGCCTAGGAGAGCTACGGGCGCGAAGACACCAAGAGAACACCCGAGGGCCGGCCGGGAGCTTGGCGGAGGCGGAGGCGCCGGAGGCAGAGCTTGAAGGCAGGCGGCGGGGCGTCGGCCTGTTGTCGAGGCTCCTCGCCCTCGTACTCGACTTGACGGCCTTGCCGCCACCCCTCTTCCTCTTCCGCAGCCTCCCTCATGCCGCCCAAGGAGAGGGCCGGGGAGTTGAAGGCCGGCGACCCGGATGATGGGGTCGCCGGTGGCGCGCGAGGCAGCATCCGGCGCCTAGTCGGACCCGCCATCCTCGTCGTCGCTGTCGCTCCCCTCCTCGTCACTCTCGCTTGAGGAGGGACCTTCGCTATCGGAGGAGCTGTCCACACAAACATCTCGCCGGGTGCGGAGTCCCGAAGACCTTGGACGGCGAGAAGGTCGCCCTCCATTAACAAAATGGAGGTAAACCCCGCCGTCAAGCTGTGGATGCGCGAACGTATTCCACCCTCGATCGAAGTACATCACGCCGGGGGCTGGGGATCGACACTCACTGAAAGTGCCGCTGATCCGCAGCCCCTCGCGCTAACTCCATCATCTTGGGAGGATCCGGTTCCATCGCGCTCGCAAACGGGGCCGGCAGCCGGAGGCGGCGACGAGGTGCTCGGCGCAGCTTGATGAAGAACTCCCAGGGGTCGTCCCCAGTGTGTACCGCCTCAAGGAGAGGAGCTGCCGGCGGAGACGGGGGTGGCGCGTCGCCCGGGCCGCCTCTCCCCCGAGCGCTCCGACCACGTCCACGGCCTCGTCGCGGCCCGCCCCTCCCTCTTCCCCTCACGGCCGGCTCCGCCCAGCAGCGCTGGATAGGAGAGGCGCTGCTGGAGGCAACCCTCGCTGCCACCGTCGAAGGACCAGGATTCCCTCCCTCCATGGCAGAATGGGGGAAGGGTAGCGGGAGTTGGAGAAGAAGGAAGAAGAAGAAGTGCGAGACTATTGTGCCCCCCTTCCGCCCTTTTGAAAGGGCGAGGTGGGGGGCTCGGCCACCCCGCTCAGCCAATCAGGGAGCGAGGAGGGCAAAGGAGCGGGGCCGGCTCGCCATCTTCGCCCGTGACGGCTCGGTCTCCCACCTTCGCCGCCCACGACCCCCCACGCATGAGAGCCGCGTGGCGAAAAAGCGGAGCCGGGGCGACGGGTGAAGTGACCTCGCCCTGCACCGTGATCACGGGGGTGGATGCCTTAAAGATCGCACGCGCCACCCACGTCTCCCACGACGCCGCAATCGACGCATGCCGTTGCGAGGGAGCGCGGTGGACACGAAGCCCGTTCTTGTGCGGACCAGAGCCGCGCGTGCCGTGATTGTTTTGGGCCTGGCCCAACAACGCTTCGGCACCGTGTATGGCCCAGGCAGGGGGCTCTGTCGGTGTACTAAAGTAGGGGTACCTTAGTACCCGAACTTGTCTGCAGGCGACAGAAGCGCCCTAGCGGCGAGGCTTGCCGGGCGCCCGGCAAGGCCCTCCACCACTCCTTATTACTGCAATTCAAGAACAAAGTACTGACCAAAGAGGACGAAGGCCCCGGCAAGAGGAGCTTGCCGGGAAGGCCAGCCAAGGCCTCACCAGAAGACTTGCCGCGGTGCCCCGCGCGCCCCAGCAAGGCCCGACGGCCGGCAAGCTTGCCGGCATGACAGGAGAAGGGCCGCGGCAAGGCACTTGCCGCGGCAAGGCACTTGCTGCGGCAAGGCTGCCACCCAGACTCCAGCGCACCCAGCGACGTGTCATCGCGAGGCCATCCCAAGGGCACGTGGCGAGGTGCTACGCAGCCATGCGGAGCGAGGTGGCAAACGGAGCTGACAGAGGCGCCATCGAGGCAACCGGTGGCTCACCTAACGGTCGTTTCTTTACACTGTTGGGGCGAGCAGACCTCGCCCTGCCGTCAGAGTTAGGTAGGGGCACTGTTGTGCACTGTTGTACCAACCTGCAATTTTACCTTTCTACCCCCTCTTCCTATGCTGCCACCTATGGGTACCCCCTTCAGATTATAAAAGGGATGCCCATGCGCACGTTGAAGGGGTTCGGTCCACTCGACACCCACAGCACCACCATACGCTCGCACGCTCGAGCAAGATCAAATAACAAACACAAAGCAGCAGTAGGGGTGTTATCTCTCCGGAGAGCCCCGAAGCTGGGTAAAGATTGCCCGTCTCCCCCAGCGCTCGACCTCGACCGCTCTGCAAGACGACCCGCTCCTTGCCGAACTAGAAGGGCCCTCGGTGCCCCATAGGTGTTCGAGGCCACAGAGAGAGACGCCACGCCCGACAAAAGGCACTCGCCGCCGGTATCAAAGGGAAGCTTGCCCCTAGATCGTGGGTCCTTTCAAGATCATTGGCAAAGAGGCGATCTCGCCTATCAACGAGCTTCCATCCAACTTTGCAAGCGCACGATGTGTTTCACGTGTCACAGCTCCGCAAGTGCTTCAAGATTCTGGCGCACTATCAACTTTGAAGAAATTGACCTCCAAGAAGATCTCTCTTATCATGAGCACCCGTTGCTATTCTTGAAGAAACCGAGCGCAAGACTCGCAACAAGTCAATCAAATTCACGAAAGTAAAGTGGTCACACCATTCCGACCGAGAAGCCACACAGGGCGCGAGGATCACCTCCGTTCGAATATCCGGAGTTCTTTCAGTCCTAGATCTCGGGACGAGATCCTCTTGTATTGGTGGAGTGTTGTAACACCCCGGATGTAACTTTCCATATTTGTAACTCCAACTCTTGCCATTTTCGGCCATGTGCTATGATATTCCCTCCGTGGTTGGGTTTTGTTTAAGTTTTGCATTTTGTCCATGTCATGCATCTCATATCATGTCATCATGTGCATCTCATTTGCATACGTGTTCGTCTCATGCATCCGAGCATTTTCCCCGTTGTCTGTTTTGCAATCCGGCACTCCTATGTTCCCTGGCGTCCCCTTTTGTTCATTTTTCCTTGTGCGGGTGTTGAACATTCTCGGAATGGACCGAGCCTTGCCAAGTGGCCCTGGTATAGCACCGGTAGACCACCTGTCAAGTTTCGGGTCATTTGGAGTTCATTTGGTACTCCAACGGTTAACCGCTCTCTCGCAAAGGCCTCTTTTAAGTTGCAGCCCAACAACCCTCCAAAACAGCCCAATAACCCATCTAACTCCCTTCCATGCTCTCGGTCGTTCGATCACGATTGTGTGGGCGAAAACCGCACTCCATTTGGAGCCTCCTAGCTCCCTCTACTTCTATAAATAGACGCCGCCCGCTCATGTCGCCTCCCCTCAACCAGCCGTCGCTCGCCCCGGGACGCCGCCTCCAGCGCCGCCCGCGCCCGGCCTCGCCTCCTCCTCCGACTCGGCGAGGGTCGCCGCCGGCGCCCTCTCCGGCCCTCCTCCAGCTCCGGCGACGCCCCGGCCTCGCCTCCTCCCTCCGGCCGCGCCCTCTCCGGCGAGCCCGACTCTGGTCGACCTCGGTTCGCGCGCCCGATCTCCAGATCCGGTTGACTTTCTTCTCCCCCGAAATCCACTAAGTCCTATTTCTGTGTCAATTTTGTTGCATTTTCATAGCATCACATCTCCGCACCTGTGGCTCCGTTTTGGGCGTATAATATGTCAAATTGTTCGCCTCGAAGAGTACATCATTTCATTCCATTGCTTCATTTGCATTTGAGCTAATCTTGATGCCCGAAATGCTGTTGAAAGAGGGCTTCAGATCGTTAGTTCCAGAATCTTATCAGCACGAGCTCTTTTATCATTTTGCCATGATTAATGTGTGCACCTTATGAACTTGAGTCCTACATGTGAGTTGAACTATGCCATGCCATATTTCCAGGGGTGTTTGCCATGTATTTTTGTGAGTTATGTGTTGACTAGAACAAGCATGCAAAGTAGGGATGATGATGTTGCTGATTTCAGGAACTTAGTGTTTTCACTAAGTCTTGTCCTGCTGTTATTTTTATGCCATATGTTCATGTTGTTACAGAGAGATCTATGCCCTTTTTGAGCATGATCAGTAAGGGTGTTTTGAACATATGGATGTGCACTATCCATCTATGTCTTTGTTGGTATTTATGGAGTAGCCTAGCATGTCATTTTTGTGCTCCACTTTTGCTTGAAAATGTTTCCTGGCAGATTGTTTGCATGAGATTCAATTTTCACGAGGTCGTTGTAGTTGATCCGTGTATGCTATGATGTTGTTCTTGCCATGTATAGCTTTTATGCCATGTCTTCTTGATGGGTGTATGCTTAGTTTATCATGAGATGCTGTGTAGTGAGTGCATCGAGCTCACGAACATGCCTACTCGTTATCTGTTTTTTCCATGCCTAGTTTTTCTGCTAAGTCTGAAATCTGTAATAAAACTTGCCATGTTTACATGGGTGCCATCATTTCTTAAGGTCCTTTCTGGCTTATGGTCAGTAAGGGACTATTGATATATGCTTTGAGTAGAATCATGTCATGCCTTGTTTTGCTATTATAAGTTCCTGTAGCATGTTGTTTGCTTGCTCTAAACATGCCTTCCTGATGTTAATTTCTGGCATACTAGTATTTTCACGAGTCTGTGATCCTGATATTTTTGCACTTTCACCATGCTTGTTTGAACATGTTATGATGTGATTTAGCCGTAGCTCAGTGTTCCTCTTTTGTTAAGCATCTCTGTAGATCGCTGCCATATGCTTTGTTTTTATGTTGGGGTCTTTGGAGCATAGTTTCTTGTTGCATGCTAAGTAGCATCGTCTTTAAACGCAGATTTGCGTCATTCTTGTTTTGCTTGTCATTTGCAAACCGTGCATCCGATTCGGTGATCTTTATATCGATTTCAACCGAAATCATCTCATCTTTCCAGCGACATACTTGGTTTGCTAAGTTGATGCCCGGTTCATCATTTTCCTTCCGGAGCATACATATGCATTGCATATCACAGCTCGCATAGCATGTCATGTATTGCATCATATTGCTTGTGCATTGTTCCTTGTTTGATTGTGGTTCCGTTGCTTGTGTTCTTGCTTTGGGTAGAGCCGGGAGACAAGTATGTGAACGAGGAACCTGTTGAGAACGCCTACGAGGATCAAGCCTTCGACAACTCTGAGAACCTTGCAGGCAAGATGACCATACCTTCGAAATCACTTCTATCTTTGCTTGCTAGATGCTCACTCTTTTGCTATGCCTATGCTGCGATACCTACCACTTGCTATATCATGCCACCCATGTTGCCATGTCAAACCTCTAACCACCCATGTCCTAGCAAACCGTTGTTTGGCTATGTTACCGCTTTGCTCAGCCCCTCTTATAGCGTTGATAGTTGCAGGTGAAGATGAAGTTTGTTCCTTGTTGGAACACGGATATTTTTGGGATATCACAATATCTATTGTATTAATTAATGCATCTATATACTTGGTCAAGGGTGGAAGGCTTGGCCTTATGCCTGGTGTTTTGTTCCACTCTTGCCACCCTAGTTTCCGTCATACCGGTGTTATGTTCCTTGATTTTGCGTTCCTTACGCGGTCGGGTGATTTATGGGACCCCCTTGACAGTTCGCTTTGAATAAAACTCCTCCAGCAAGGCCCAACCTTGGTTTTACCATTTGCCACCTATACCCCTTTTTCCCTTGGGTTTTCGCAGCCGAGGGTCATCTTTATTTAGCCCCCGGGCGGTGCTCCTTCGAGTGTTGGTCGAACCGAGCCGCCAAGGGCCACCTCGGGAAACTTCAAGTATGGTTTTACTCGTGCTTTGTCTCATCCGGTGTGCCACGAGAACGAGATATGTGCAGCTCCTATCGGGATTTGTCGGCACGATCGGGGTCTTGCTGGTTTAGTTTTACCATTGTCGAAATGTCTTGATGTCTGGGATACCGAGTCGATCGGAGTGTCTTGGGTGAAGGTCTATTCCTTCGTTGATCGCGAGAGCTTGTTATGGGCTAAGTTGGGACACCCTGCAGGTATTATCTTTCGAAAGCCGTGCTCATGGTTATGAGGCAGATGGGAATTTGTTAATGTCGGTTGTAGAAAACCGAAGTTGACCTTAATTAAAATACATCAACCGTGTATGTAACCGTGATGGTCTCTTCTCGTGAGTCCGGGAAGTGAACACGGTGTTGGAGTTATGTTTGATGCAGGTTGTTCTAGGATCACTTCTTGATCGCTACTAGCTTCACGACCGTGCTTTGCTTCTCTTCTCGCTCTCTTTTGCGATCGTAGCCACCATATATGCTAGTAAACTTGCAGCAGCTCCACCTCTTGACACCAGCCTTCCCTTAAGCTTAAATAGTCTTGATCTCGCGGGTGTGAGATTCTTTGAGTCCCGTGGCTCACAGATTCTACCAAAACAGATCACGGTACCGATGATACCAGTAGCAGAGGGCACAACCGAGCTGAAGTGGGAATTTGATGAGGCCCTTAGTCGTTACTATGTTTCATTTCAGACGATTAGTAGTGGAGCCAGTTAGCGATCGGGGATCTGTGTTGCATTTGGGGTGTTCTTCTTTTATTTTGGTTCCGTAGTCAGACCTTGAGTGTAATCTGAATGATGGATGTTTATTTATGTATTGTGTGAAGTGGCGACTGTAAGCCAACTATGTATCTCTTTCCCTTATGTATTACATGGATTGTGCGAACATTACCTCACTTGCGACATTGCTTTCAATGCGGTTATGCCTCTAAGTCGTGCTTCGACACGTGGGAGATATAGCCGCATCGAGGGCGTTATAACGTGGCACGGTGTACCGGGCGCCCGTTTGGTGTCTCGGGAACCCTGCTCACATCGTTTGGGGCTGTGAGCGAAACTTCGGCCGGATCTCCTCATGGTTGGAACCCGAATAGGCGATAAACCTGGACTAGGGACTTGAGTGTTTAGGTAGGTCATGGTCTACACCCACGTCGGCATTCGCTTGAAGTCTGCCGAGCACATGTCGTGTGCAGACGCTAAGTGGTGGAAACATGTATGAAGAAGTACACCCCTGCAGGGTTAACATCATCTATTCGAATAGCCGTGTCCGCGATAAAGGACTTCTGGGTTGCCTATAACAGTTCATAGACAAGTGAAATTGGATACTCTAAAATACGCAAGATAAGTGTGAGTGCTATGGATGGCATTCTCGTAGGGAGACGGGAGCGGATCCATAGTGGTGTATTGATATGGTGAATATTGGACTCGTGTGCGCCAGCTCAAAGAGTTACTTGTAGTCGTAGTTCAGGATAGCCACCGAGTCAAAGCTGGCTTGCTGCTGTTAAACTCCACCATCCCCTTTGTTGATAATGATGCATATGTAGATAGTTCTGATGTAAGTCTTGCTGGGTACATTTGTATTCACGTTTGCCTATTTTATGTTTTTTGAGAGAGACTTGATATCACTAGTAGTTCCACGTGGACTTGACGTTTAGCTTGATACCTCAGCTCCGATCTTGTGCCCTCGGCGGAGATCGGTAGATAGTCGGGCTTCAAGCCTTTTTCATTTGTAGATGTACGTACTCGGACATATTAGCTTCGCTTGTGCTTTGACTTGTATGCTCTGAATGTTGGGTCGTGAGACCCATGTTTATAATATCTCACTCCTCGGGCCTAATGAATACATACTTGAGTCGTAGAGTCATGTTGTGATGCCATGTTGTATTTGCACATATCGAGCATATTGTGTATGCGTTATTGAAATGCTTGGTGCGTGTGGGATCGACTATCTAGTTGTTTATCCTTAGTAGCCTCTCTTACGGAAATGTCTCCTAGTGTTTCCACCGAGCCATGGTAGCTTGCTACTGCTCCGAACACTTAGGCTGGCGGCATGTTTCCTTCTTCGTTCTGTATGCATCCCTTCGGGAAATGTCCGCGATGAATACCGAGTCCTGCTAGCCCAGTGCTACAGCACTGGATTCACTTTCGGCGATGACCGACACGTTCGATCTTTGAGTCATGGATGCTGTCCACGTAAGTTTGTGCCACTTTGGGTTTACGACTAGCCATGTCAGCCGGGCTCCTTATCATATGGATGCTAGCGACACTATCATATACGTGTGCCAAAAGGCATAAGCGGTCCGGGCAAAGGTAAGGCGACACCCGTGGGAATACCGTGCGTGAGGCCGCAAAGTGATATGAGGTGTTACATGCTAGATCGATGTGGCATTGAGTCGGGGTCCTGACACTTGGGAAGGGCAGGCGGTGGACGTGGGCATTAACGCCGAGGCGGGGAACCAAGCGTTGCTTATTGGGGCAACGGATCAGTTTCGATTCCCTGTACTTCAGGAGGTCGTATTGGTTGTGCGGGGCAGCCGCCCCTTGGGCTGGGTGGCCAGGCTCTGGCCTTGCTCTTCTACAAAAAGGGATAGGGACGATGCTTTTCCACACTCGCCCTCCTCTCATCCTTCTGCTTGACATCTTTCTTCCATTCACCATGGTGAGAGGGCGCGTCAGCACTTCGGTGGTGGCGACGAGGGCTTCTTCTCGACAGCGTGCTCCTCCTCCCCCAGAGCTTCCAGCGACAAAACCCGCTGCGAGGGGGAGAGGAAGAGGACGAGGCCGAGGCTGCTGTGGTGCTTGAGGAAGAGGAGGTCGGGGCGGCGTGCCGGCTGCGCTTCCACTGGCGGCCCCTCCTCCAATGGACGGCCATGTCGGAGATCAGCCACTCGAGTTCTTCATCCGGCTGTACAAGCGCGTGTGCAGCCATCCCCGCCTCCCTACCACGTTTGCTCGGGTGATGGAGCATGATCCACCGCAGGCTTTCAGGCTACACATGAGGGGCTGTGGGAACGGTAGCACGTGGGTCAATGTTGGCTTCCCACGCCCTCACGTCATGTACCTTCGCCGTGGGTTAAAGACTTTTGCACGCACCCACAGCTTGTTGGAGGGGCACGTCCTCCATTTTATATTAATGGAGAACGGCCTACTCTCCGGCAAGGTCTTCGGGAGCTCAGGAATCCGCTTAGGGTGTTGCGTGGAGAGTTCCACTGACGATGAAAGCTCCTCCTCGGACGACAGTGGCGAGGAGGACAGCGCTAATGACGACGACGACAACGGGCTGGAGGATGATGACTCCGACTCCAGCTGACCAATAGTGGAAGCATCATCATCTGCTCCGCCTCCTCCCTCCCCCAACAACACACCTTGCTGAGGGTTGCGTCTTGCTGGCTCTAGCGTCGGTGGTGGACGAGCTTCCTCGTCAAGCTCTCCATCGCCCCATTCCCCATTCCCGTCACCTTTCTTCGCTTTCCATGCCTGGAGGAAAGGGGCAAGAACGGGAATTACAGGGAACTTATCTTTTTCTCAGTTTATAGGCACTTGCCGAATCTTAACTTTCTAGAAAATGTAATCTACTGAGCCCATGCTTATGTTCTGTAACATTTGTACTTGTATTAGCATATCAATGAAAAAGATGAGCTTTTGCCAGGAACTCATGCACGTACATGTTCGTGCAAAGGTGAAAACGCCCCTTTAATAAAAATAAATGAGTCTTCCCGGCAAGCCACCTTGCCGGCGCTCTCTGTGCCTGCCGAAGAATCACATCTGCTGGGTTACAGACGCAGGGTCCAGCCCCTGCCAATCTCCTTTTACCAAAGGTTATTTGCAACCACCCCGATCGAAGCAGCGTTCGAGTCGGGGATGGGAGCACCTAAGTATAAACAGAGTGGCGAGGTTTTCTAATGCACAAGTCACAAGTTATGAACATGAATGGGCAGGAGATGAACTTTATCTGGTTGGGTTGTCGGGGATGACGTGCCGAGGAAGTCTTCTCAATTTCTTGCCAGAGCATTGTTACGTGGCTGAAAGGAGGAGAGGACAGGTGCACAGAGCCTTGATGGTTCCCCGGTACCTGCTAGAATCTAAGGTAGCACAATATCCTGGGCAAGCATGTCATGCATACATACATATATATAGACATGGAAACTAGCAGGAAACTGTACATGCTAAAAACTATTTGGCTGCGCATAGGGTCTGCGCCTGGCTCTGTACATAGGGTTGCATGCCTCGCCAGCAAGGCTAGTACAAAAGGGGGTTGCCGGAGCTCCCGGCAACTGCGTCCTATGGGTAAAACTTGCGAAGATGTTCAATATTCGTGGAGTTGCTCACCGGAATGCCATCTCCGGTCTCCAGGTGGATTGCGCCGGGCCTGGTGACTCGTATTACCCGATAGGGGCCTTCCCACTTTGGCGTCAACTTGTTTGAATTCTTGGTGGACTGAACACGCCAAAGAACAAGGTCGCCTTCCTCAAGGCTTTGGGCGTGAACCTTGCGGCTATGATAGCGGCGCAAGGCTTGCTGGTAGCGAGCGGCTTGCACTGCAGGTCGAAGACGATCTTCCTCAAGGGGCGTTGCATCATATTGGCACAACTGCTCTTGCTCAAGCTCATCATAAGCGAGAAATCGAGGTGACCCGTATATGAGTTCCGTGGGCAGAATTGCTTCTGCCCCGTATACCAGGGCAAAGGGTGTCGCCAGTGGCTCCATTTGGTGTCGTTCTGATCGACCAAAGAACTGTTGGCAATTAATCAATCCAGTGCCTTCCACACTTGCGCAGCCTATCAAAAGTTCTCGTTTTGAGGCCTCGCAACACTTCAGCATTTGCCCTTTCCGCCTGTCCATTGCTTCTTGGATGAGCAACAGAAGCAAAGCAAACTTTGCTGCCAAGGTCTTGGATATATAGCATGAAGGTGCGGCTCGTGAACTGTGTGCCTTTGTCAGTGATGACTTGTTTGGCACACCAAAACGGAAAATGAGTCCCTTAAAGAACTTCACGGCTGACTGCGCTGTCACCTTTCTCATTGGCTCCACCTGCGGCCACTTTGTGGACGTGTCAATCGCAACGTACAAGTACTCAAAGCCCCAGACAGCACGGGGAAAAGGGCCCAGTGTCGGGCCCCCAGACCGAAAATGGCCAGGAAAGAGGAATTGTTTGAAGAGCATGGGCTAGTTGATGGAGCTTCTTTGAATGAAACTGGCACGCTTCACACTTGGTTACTAGTGATGTTGCATCTTGGAGGGCAGTGTGCCAGAAGAAACCCTGCCGGAATGCTTTGCTGACATGGGCTCTTGACCCTATGTAGGAGGCACATATGCCTCCATGTATCTCTGCCAGCAGATCCAGTCCGTCCTCTTGAGGGATACACTTCAATTTCACGTCATTCGGTCTCCTTCTGTATAGGTCATCCACAAACTGATACATGCTGGACCGACGGGCTACTTTTTCTGCTTCTTCCTGCTCCTCAGGGAGCTCTCCTATTTGGAGGAAACGAATTATATGCTGCACCCATGCTGGAGCCTGGGGCTCGACAGTAAGGACTAAAGGAATGTCTTCTGCCGTGGGGGCAGCTGTCTCCATGACAAGGGCTTGGGACCCTGCCAGAGGCTGCTGTCCCCGGCAAGCTTGGGGTACCCGGCAACTTCCTTGCCGGCGGCTCCTGGGAGCTCTGTGGGATAGTATCTACCGGGGCCCGCCTTCCTTCGCTTGTTCTGCCCTGCTGATGGTTCAACGGATGGCTGAGTTAATTGAAGCACAAAGGTACCTGGTTCCACAGGTAGCTTGAGGGCAGCACGCTTTGACAAGTCATCGGCAATGCTAATCTTTTCTCGAGGAACATGCTCTGCTTGCAGACCGTCAAAGCGCTCTTCCGACTTCCTCACTTCATCCACGTAAGCCTCCATCAACGGGCTCTGATAATCCTTGTTGACTTGCTTGACAACAAGCTATGAATCTCCTCTGATAATAAGCTTCCTAATTCTGAGGTCCACCGCGATCCTCAGACCGACAAGCAGCCCCTCATACTCTGCGGTGTTGTTTGTTGACCTCTCCCGGGGAAAATGCATCTGGACTATGTACTTGAGGCGTTCTCCAGTGGGTGCGACGAGCAGCACACCGGCACCAGCACCTTGTAACGAGAAAGCCCCATCGAAGTACATAATCCAATGCCTACTTGCCTCTTTGCCGGGAAGGGTGATTTCTTGAACTTCTTTGTCGGGCGTGGATGTTCATTCTGCTATGAATTCTGCCAAGGCTCTGCACTTGATTGTCGAGGTACTTTCAAATCTGATCCCAAAGCTTGACAGCTCCAACGCCCACTCCACAATCCTCCCAGTTGCATCTGGGTTGTGCAAGATCTGTTGCAACGGGAGGCGAGTGACGACGGTGATCTCGTGTGCTTGAAAATAGTGGCGCAGCTTTCTCGAGGCCATAAGAAGGCCGAAAAGCAACTTCTGCATGCCAGAATACCTTGACCTAGCCCCTTGCAGGAGGGAGCTGACAAGATAGACTGGGTGCCGCACCACCTTCTTCCTCTGCGTTGCCTCGCTTACTTGCGCAGACTCTGTCTTGTCGGAACCGGGCGCTGCCGGGGGTTCTGCCTTGCCGACATTGGGCCTTCCAGGCCTGGTTCCTCATTCGATGGCATTGCGACCGCTGTTGCATCTTCCTCAACTTCTCTCTCCGGAACTAGCGCAACACTGACCACTTGATTCGTTGTTGCCGAATACAGCAGCAATGGCTCTTGTGGTCTGGGCGCGACTAGTATTGGTGTAAGGGAGAGGTACTTCTTTAAGTCTTGCAGCGCTGCCTCTGCCTCCGGAGTCCATTTCATTGGAACCGCCTTTTTCAGAATTTTGAAAAAGGGGAGGGCACGCTCAGCAGACTTAAAGATAAACCTACTCAGGGCAGCAACATAGTCGGCAAGCCTACGGACGTCCTTGACGATTCCGCGTTGAGACACAAAGAAACCAAGAAGTTTGCCGGATGGGACGCCGAACACACACTTCTTAGGGTTGAGCTTGAGGTTGATCATGCAAAAATTTGCAAAGGTTTCTTCGAGGTCCTACATGAGCGTAGCCTTTTCTTTGGTTTTGACCACTATATCATCCATATAGGCTTCCATATTTCTATGGAGGTGGGGCTCAAAACCAATCTGGACTGCTCGGGCGAACATCGAACCAGCGCTCTTCAACTCGAAAGGCATCCGTACAAAATAGTATGTACCACATGGGGTGATGAATGTGGTCTTTTCTTCGTCTTCCTTCGTCATGAAGATGTGATGATATCCTGAGTAAGCATCAAGGAACGGTAGCAAGTCGCACCAAGCAGTGGAGTCCACTATCTGGCCGATACGTGGCAACGGGAAAGGATCCTTTGGATAGGCTTTATTGATATCATTATAGTCGATACATAGCCTCCACTTCCCATTTGCCTTACGTACTACCACTGGATTGGCCAACCACGTCAGGTGGAGTACTCCATTGACCAAGCCTGCCGCCTCCAACTTCTTGATCTCCTCGGTGATGAACTCTTGTTGCTCCAAAGCTCGCCTTTTGACCTTCTGCTTGACGGGCCGTGCATGGGGGCAGATAGCAAGATGATGCTCAATCACGTCCCTGGGAACGCCGGGGATGTCAGATGCTTTCCATGCAAACACGTTGACATTCACC
Organism: Aegilops speltoides; assembly: GCA_021437245.1. Lineage (NCBI taxonomy): Eukaryota > Viridiplantae > Streptophyta > Magnoliopsida > Poales > Poaceae > Aegilops > Aegilops speltoides. Next base: position 307,369,588 of record CM038143.1, read on the forward strand.
CGCAGGAAGGCGGCGAGCGCGCTTTCCTATTTGCTGTCAAGGGCGGAGTTTATGGTAAAATCTCCGCCCGTGCCATCCTCCTTGACGGACACCTTCTTGGTTTTTGGCGGGGCCGCCTTAGACTTCTTGCTCTTGACGGTAGAGCTCTCTAGCACGTCCTCAGCGGGAACGCAGCACCCTGAAGAGGCGCGTTTTCCGAAGTGGGTGTAGGAACCCTTGCCGGAGCCAGGAGTCTTGCCGGCGGCCGAGGCCTTCCTAGTCTTCTTCTCAGTGGCGGGAGCAGGTGCCTTGGCGGCGGACGCTGCAACCGCCTCTCGATAGAACTAATCGGTGCAGATGAGCGCGTCCTTCTTGTCGCAGCTGACGGTGATGATGCTCATCGGGCCGGGCACCTTCAGCTTGTTGTATGTGTAGTGTGATGCCGCCATGAACTTGGCTAGCACCGGGCGGCCAAGGATCCCGTTATATAGAAACGGGATCTCCGCAACATTGAAAACGATTCTCTCCGTCCTGTAGTTTAGGTTGCCACCAAACGTGACTGGTAGCGTGCCCTTTCCCTTGGACTGGCTCCTCCCCAGATTGATCCATTGGAAAGTACCCATTTCATCAAGATCTTCATCAGGGATGTGCAGCCTCTTGATCACGTTGGGCGAGATCAAGTTCAGGCCGGCCCCATCGTCAACTAACATCTTCGTCACCTTGAGGTTGCATATTGTTGGTGATAGCAACAACTGCAAACACCCGGCCGCAATTGTGCGATCAGGGTGATCCTCGATGTCGAAGACGATAGGCGTGTGGGACCACCTCAGCGGCTTCTGGGCATCGACCATCGGTTCCGTTGCATTAATCTCATGTGCCCACTGCTTTAGTTGGTGGCGAGAGGAATGCAATGAGGCACCTCCATCAACACACATGACCTCTGTCGCCTTCTGAAACTCATGCTCGGTGGACTCGTCATCATCATCATGATCGTCATCCTCCTCTTCTTGTCGCGGCCTCGGGCAGGCCTCTCTTGTTGCTTCTCCTTGTCGCCGCGTCCTCCTCGGCCGCTGCACTTCTTGCCGGATTCTTTAGCGCCACCCTGGCCCTTCTCCTTGTCCCGTCTCTCCTACTCAGCCCTTTGCTTCTCCATTAGCAGCTCCACTTGGCGGCAATTCTGGTGGTCGTGGCCCTTGGTATGGTGAATCTTGCAGTAGTGCTTGTCGGTGCCCTCTGACTTGTCGGCAGCCGCCAAGGCCCGGCAAGTGTTGCACCCGGCAATCTCCTTACCAGGGTCGTCAACCTTGGCCTTCTTGGCGGTGCCGGGGTCGCTGGATTCCTCGACGACAAGCACGGTCTTGCCCTTGCGGTTCCTGTTGTGTCGCCGGCCCTTCTTCGCCGGGGCGGTGACGTCTTCGTCTTCAGAGTCACTTCCCATGTCGGCATCCTCGCCGGGTTACTTTCTCCCTTCCTCAGCTCGGGCACACCTGCCGGCCAGAACATACAGTTCGGCAACATCTTCAACCTTATTCATCGGGGACCTTCTGATGGAACGCGCTGATGACAACGGCGGGATGAACATCGGGGATGTTGTACTGCACACGGTTGAATCTTTGTATGTACTTGCTCAAGCATTCGCTGTCCCTTTGAGGGATCACATGCAAATCGCTTGCCTCGCCAGGAGCTACGTGGCCGCCCGTGAAGGCACCAACAAACTCGTGGCACAGATCAGACCAAGAGGATATGGAGTCTATCGGCAAATGCATCAACCATGACTTGACGTTGGGCTTGAGCGCCAACGGGAAATAGTTGGTGAGCACCTTGTCGTCTCATGCTTCGGTAGCTTGCATCATGATGGTGTAAACGCTCAGCAACTCATACAGATGGGTCTTGCTGTCGCACTTCTCCGGGACCTCCGGTTTGAACACACGGGTGTTGGGCCACTGGAACTGCCGCAGCTCATGGGTGAACGCTGGACAAGTTATCGCATAAGGTAAGTCGCTAGCGTCCCCCGACGCAGGCCTGTACGCAGTAGGCCCAACACTCCTATCAGATTGGTGACGTGTGTCCCATCGCCGCTCGATAGTGGTCTGGGCGTCTTCCTTGAGCCGCTCTCGAAGGACTTGACGCTGGTCACGACGCGTCCGTGGGTCAGATGACGCCGTGGACACGTTGTTACGGGCGTCAACCCTATGGGCTGGCTGCGGTGAAGGGGAGTGCACCATGGTTGTGGCGCCTCCAACCCTTCCACTGTCAATGCACGCCGGCTCAGTGGCCCAGCGCCGCAAGGGACTCGCTTCCTGGTGGCCATCCCTGTTGGCATGGCTAATATGGCTTTGAATGGCAGCCCTCCACTCTTCTTGCTTCTCCAGAGCAGGAGGAAAGTCGAGGAGTAGTTGCGCTTGCACCAATGCTTCTGCTCCTGTGGGTGGCAGCGACAGTCACGAGGAATGGGAGGAACTCATACTTCTAGCTATATTAGAAGGAGTCCCATCATGATTCCGCGGTCGCGCACCTTTTTCGCCAGCATCATGGCATACATCTCGGCCCTGTGCGTCGTGAGCGTGACACTGAGGGCTCTTGCCACGACGACGCCTGGGGTCTTCACCGTCGCGGCTCTGTTCATCGTGCATGAGATGCGAAGACCGCGACGCGTGTGCTGGCGGGGGCGTCCTTCTGCCCTTGGAGGTCCCCGCACCACCCGTAGGTAGCGCGGCTCCATCCTTGGTCGCGGCATCGTGCGGCATGCCGTCACCACTGCGAACGACACCGCTCGCCTGGCTTCTCGCATTCGGGTGGCGCGGATGATCTTGATCTCCTTCACCACCGGCGTCTGTCACATTGCCCGTCCGTGCGGGCACGGGCGGAGCGGCTCCAGACGGGTCGAGCACTGCGATCACCTTCTTCTTCGGCGCCATGGCGGTGGACAAACTACTTCGCTAGCTAGTAGACCAGATTCTCACAACTAACGTCCCCTACCTGGCGCGCCGAAGATGTCGGGGAAACGAACACCTATGGGAACACAAGGATTCCTTCTACGTTCGGTGGGGGATTAGCTGCACGAAGAGCAGGTCTAGCAGTTAGCACAAAGGGGATTTTACCCAGGTTCGGGCCGCAAAGATGCGCAATACCCTAGTCCTGCTTGTCTGGATATATGTGTTCTTGAGCTTTTGAACTATCTGTGGTGCGTGCACGGTCCAAAAGTCCGAATCCTCTCTATGTACGCCTTGGGCCTCCTTTTGTATGGAAAGGGGTTGCCACAGTGGGACACAGGTGGTGGCAAGCTATGGTGACTGAGCTTATCACTCAGCACCGTAGGACAAACGCATTTAATGTGTTTCCTACGTGCTCTCTTACTTTATCGGGGACGGCAACAGAAGCCATCCCGTCTGTCATCGCTCCCCCTTGATTTGACACGCGTCCAGGCTGACGAGGCATGGAGTGCCACGCTGGCTAACTAGCTGCTGTGTTGCCATGATGGTAGAGCCTCCACGAAGATCTGCATGCCGCCACGCAGGCGCCTGCTTAGTTGGCATAGTGGGCGTCGCACTAGAGTGGTGGTGAGGTGGCAAATCCTTGCTGAGCGCGGGCCTGGCAGCAGCCCAGTGACCTTCCCCGGCAAGGCTTGCCGGGGGCCTTGCAACTGTCCTCGGCAAGGATCTTGCCGGGGGTCTTCGTCCTCTGGTCCAGCGTGGACCCGCAGGCTTATCAATCTCTATGATGATCTGCATGCTACCACGCACGCGTTTCCAGATCTTGGTCTTAACATTGTCGATGGTGTCAGAACTCTCAGCTTCAAGGGTGACGGGCTTGCTGGTGCTGCGCAGGTTGCCCCAACAAGGGTGTTGCCCAGGGAGGTCTAGCTCACCCTCTGCTCCTTGTTCTTCGAGTATCTGTCTTGGTTGTCTTCACATTTTATCTTCTGCTGTCATGCCGGGCCCGGCCACAGGCGTGGCTAAAACTGCCTGTGCACAAGTAAGGGGTACAAAAGAGCCCGTACTTTTGTACACCGACACCCTCCATACCAACACTCTTCAAGGAATTTATTATTTGACAACATAAAGTACATTCATTTTCCATTTCGGGACTGGGCATCCCTAGTACATTTGTCGTACTTTCGTGCAATGACAAGTGAATAAACACTCATCATGAGAATAACACATCTAGCATGGAAAATATTGGCCACCCCTCACCGCCTCGCGAGCGATAGAGCACACAAAAGAGAAATTTATTTTGAAGATTAGAGATGGCACATGCAAATTTTCTTAGAACGGCATGGAAATACCGCATATAGGTAGGTATAGTGGACTCATATGGCAAAACTGGTTTAAAGGGTTTTGGATGCACAAGTAGTGATCATACTTAGTGCAAAATGAAGGCTAGCAAAAGGATTAAGAAGCGACCAACCAAAAAGCGAAAAATCTCGTACCCAAGCATTAAGCATAAGTAACATCGAATAATGCACCATAAGTAAGATATAAATTTTGTTGCATAACTATTGACTTTCGTGCTTGCATAGGGAATCACAAACCTTAACATCAATATTCTTACTAATGCACAATTACTCATCAACATGGCTCACATATCACATCGTCATATCTCAAAACCATTACTAAGAATCAAGTTTATTTTGTCCAATGATCTTCATGAAAGTTTTTATTATATCCTCCTTGTATATCTATCACTTTGGGACTATTTTCATGTGTTGCTTTTGATAAGCTCAAACAAATATAAGTGAAGAACATGAGCATAATTTTTCTTTCTCTCAAAATAGTCTAAGTGAAGCAAGAAAGAATTTCTGAAAATTTTACTAACTCCCAAATAAATCTAATTGAAGCATGAGAGCATTTCTTCAAAAATAATAAAGCACACCGTGCTTAACAAGATATAAGTGAAGCACTAGAGCAAATCCGTGGCTCTAAAAAATTTTAAGTGAAGCATAAGAGCAAGCATAGCATAATTTTTGGCTTTCTCAAAAAGGTGCGTTCAGCAAGGATTCAAGACATAAAACACAAAGTAAAACAAGCAAAGGCTCATATCATACAAGATGCTCCAAGCAAAACTCATAATATGTGACGAATAAAAATATAGCTTCAAGTAAAATACCGATGGTTGTTAGAAGAAAGCGGGGATGCCACTCGGAGGCATCCCCAAACTTAGTTGCTAGCTACTTCTTTGAATATTACCTTGGGGTGCCTCAAGCATCCCCAAGCTTAGCCTTTTACTAATCCTTATTCCTTCATCCATCGTAAGATCACCCAAAACTTGAAAACTTCAATCACACAAAACTCAACAAAAACCTTCGTGAGATACATTAGTATAAGAAGGTAAACCACTACTATAAGTACTGTTGCAAACATATTCTTATTTTGCTTTTGCATTATATATACTGTATTCCAACTTTTCTATGGCAAAACCTCGTAAAAAACCATAGAATCATCAAAACAAGCACACAACGCAGAGAAAACAGAATCTGCCGAAAACAGAACAGTCTGTAGCAATCTGACTATTTCGAATAATTCTGAAACTCCAAAAATTCTGAAAACTTGGGAAGACGTGAATAATTTGTTTATTAATCTTCTGCAAAAAGAATCTGTTGACATCAGATTTTGGCACGGCCAAGAAAAAATTTAATATGACCTCAAATTGAAAAGTGCTCAAAGTGAGAAAGTTCGGTATTGTCAAAAGTAGGAACTTTGATTTTTAGGCCATAGCCATCCGGTCTCATCTCTAAGGCCGAAGTTGTGTCCAAGGTATTGAGATTTTGTATTCAGAACACTATTCAGCTGATTATGCCATCAAGACGGCCTCATATGGAAAAATGACCTACATGAATTGTCTTCATCTCGTCGAAACGGTCGATTTTGATATAAAAATCGTCCCAATCCAAGTTAGTATGCAAAAGTTAGAGCCGAAAATGCACGGTTGTGTCAGGATGGCCAGACACTCCGGGAATGATCATCCGGATTTTGGATTTCTCCGAGGTTAGCCGGACACTCCGGGCATGTTTGTCCAGATTTTGAATTTTTCTGCTGCAGACTTCGAAAAACAGCTGAAGACCCCCTCAAGATGGCTTCTGGTCGAAAAACGTTCAACATGAAAGTTGTTCGTCTCGTCGAAACGGTCAAGATTTCTTTTAGGCACGTTTCCGTCCAAGGTCGTTTACTGCCTCAAACATGACCCGCAAGATGCAGCCAGGTTGTAAACCGAACAGTTTCGGAAAGTTTGGATTCCGAGTTGGACCCATCTAGGGTTTTGAACGTGAATTCTTAATCTTTCCTTGCACGGGAAGTCCATCCGCCTCTTATATACCTAAGGGGTGACGGCCGATTGAACAACAACACACAATTGCAAAACCCATCTACTTTAACCTAGTTTTACATCCCTCCCTTGTTCTTTCTCTCTCGTTCTTCATTCGTTCTTCGTATTAGAGGGAAGAGATCCTCGAGTCTCTAGGGGCGGACGAATTGACCTAGGGCAGCCCTATCCGCCGCGCGTCCAGACAGGGTCCCTCCTGGGAGCGTGGAGTTTCGGGTGCTCAAAAGCGCCCGCCGGATTGCTTTCGTACCGCGCTTTCGGACGGGCCTCCTTCGACGTGAGCTGCGGTGCATCACCCTCGGCGTTGGAGGTACACGGTGACGTGTTCGTGTGCGAACACACTTTTTGGTGACTCCGCTGGGGAAGAAAGATCAAGAATCATCATCAACCATGTCTAATATCCCCAAGCCCTAAGAAGTTGACGCCGATAACATCATTAAGCCCGGTCTTGATGAACTATCGGATGAACATCGCCAAGCCTACGAAGCGTGCAAGAAGCAGCGTGAAGAGGCTTTTGAGACGCTCAAGAAGAAGTGCAAGGAGGAGGATTTGGAAGCGTTTCTTTCAAGTTTCAAGAAGGACCGTCACGGCAACATCACTCCATCTGGAAACGTCAATTTTCCTCCCCTCATCGACGAACAAGATGTAATCACTGTGAGTAAAGTTTTTTTCCGGAGCAAGTGGCTGTGATTGAAAACCTTGTTAGTAAGGGTAATGTGATGGCATACATTTCTTTTGTGGCTAGTGCTAATGCTCAGAAAAACATGCCTTCATCATCTAGAGGTACTGTTGGTATATCTGAAAACCCTACTCCAATTTTACCTATTTCATCGGCACCACCTATGCAACCACAATATAATATGCCGTTGAACTATTACCCTACTCAAACCAACCAGCTTGTGGCTGCACCTACATACCCTAATCCTATTACGACTGTGCCCAATTCGGCGTCTACGCCGAATCACTTTGTCACACCACCCATAGGCGCAGGCATGTTTGGTCTTCCGCCAAATTATGGTTCGGCACCCACCCCACAAGTTGCACCAATAGCTAGTACTCAGGTTGCTCCTATGTCATTGCCACAAACATCTTCATCTACCTCGGATCCAATTTTAGCTAAATTAAGGGAAGATTTGCATAAGATGTTTCTAGAAACTTTCGAAAACGAGCCGAAAGTAAAGAGTCGTGTGTACCAAAAGCCTTATCATGAACACTTCGATGAAATTTCTTACCCTCAAGGTTATAAGGTTCCTGATTTTGTTAAATTTAGTAGTGAGGGTACAGAAACAACTTGGGAGCATGTGAGTCAGTATCTAGCACAGTTGGGTGAAGCAGGTTCCATAGAAGAGTTGAAAGTGCATTTATTTCCCTTGTCTTTAACTGGCACCGCATTTTCATGGTTTGCTGCTTTACCACATGGCTCAATTCTCTTATGGTCGCAATTGGAGCAAAAGTTTCATGATCACTTTTATAGTGGCGATAATGAGCTAAAGTTGTCACATCTTACATAGGTTAGGAAGAAACATGATGAATCGGTCACCGATTACGTCAAGAGATTTAGAGATATAAAGAACCGCTGTTATAGCTTAGTGATAACTGAGAGAGACTTGGCGGATCTTGTTCTTAATGGTTTGAAAACTCACATTAAAGAGAGGTTAGAAAGTTATGAGTTTTTGAGCATTAATCAAGTCTTACAAAAAGCTTTGGCCCAAAAGAGTCGAAGTAAAGAGGTTCATAGGTCTACAACCGATCGTCCTAGAATGCATGTGGTTGAACACAATGATGATAATTCGGACGATAAGGTTGATGTCTATACTACTGAATTTGTTTGGTCCTCAAATGCCAAACCCTATACATGCAATGCTCTTAAGCCGATTCGCAAGAATCATGATGATGATTTGAAGTTCACTTTTGATATATCTAATTGTGACAGAATATTTGATGCTCTCTTGCAAGACAAGATGATTAGAATATCACACACCATACCGCCGTTTGAGGAGCTAAAACGGCGTGCTTATTGCAAGTACCCTAATTCATTTTCTCATGCTACTAATGATTGCAATATTTTTCGACGACAGATGCAATCGGCCATTAATGATGGACGATTGAATTTTGCCGAGATGCAAGTTGATAAACAACCCTTCCCGATAAACACCATGGACTTGGAGGGAAAGAAAATGTTAATTCGGCCTAGCATAGCCGAATCTGCAAATAAAGATAATGTTGTTATTGGTGAACCCAGGAAATGCAAGGATGGCGACAAAGTCATGGGAAGAGAGGTTGTACTTGATAAACAACCCGATGGCAAGGAAGTATTGAAGATCACCATAAAAAATCCTGCACTCGGGGGGCAACCACAAGTAAAAGAAGATACTCATGTTAAATGTATCAAGCCCAAGAATTCAGGAATTGGCAAGTGGGGAAAGAGTGAAGCTAAGCACAAGCGAATCAAGCCAACTTTTGATATGCTGCTATCCAAATATGCAAGTCAAGCGGCCGGTTCTAGCTCTGATCGACTATCACATTCAAAGCGTTCAAGATTGCCCCCGGAACAAGAGTTTCAAAGCTATGCAAGGCCATATGGGTCATGGGCACTAACACCATGGGTGTCACAATCCTCCTATGCGCCATATTACATGAGAGACTTCAATAGAGGATGGTGGCAGCCCCCAGTGGCTCCTTTTGCTTTTCATATGGGGCGGGCAACACCTAGAAGGCTTGCTCTCGAGAGGCTCTATTATCCCACACAAGTCCGTTTGAGCTATGGTGCTAATCGGCCAATAAAAATTTATCCAAGCAAGACCAACAAAAAAGTGTGGCGTGTTAAGTCACCTAATGCGGAAATTGTAGAATGTGACAAGCAAAAGGAGATCGAAAAGCCGGTTATTGGTAATCTGGCTACTTCTAATGGTGATATTGTTATTGTTCAGTAGGGTTCCATGGTTAATGATCATGAGTCGAGCACAAGCAAGGCCAAACCAAGGGATCCCAAATATACTCAACTTAAGTGGTGTCCTCCCGGTTTAACTAAGACCATGAAAAGAAGATTACAACGCATGAGGAACCACGAGAAGGTAGAGCATAAAGAGGAGAGGCAAAGGGACGAATTGTTTAGTGAAATTCGGCCCATGGCACTCACAAAACAAGTGTGGAGGCCTAAACAAAAACAAAACACAGATGCTTCTACATTAGCTGCAGCTATACCTTCACCACCGAAAGAGGATGATGCGACCCCTATTATATCGTACACACCACCTGAAACATCCCCTTCAATTGAGGAAACTTTAAGCCCAATATACACATTGGGAGATGAAGATGAGATGGTGGATTATGAATCTACGCCGGTTCAAGAAGGTATGGATATTAATATGGTATATTACTTACCTGCCGAGTTTCGAGCTATAGGTGAAGAAGGGGAGGTAGCCCAACTGGATTTTGGTCCTAAGAACTATCTTCGAGAAGCCAAAAGAACCGGTGAAACACTTGAAGCCATTGTACCTCAAAGGTCATATTAACGGATCGCCGGTTGCTACGATGCTCGTTGATGGTGGTGCCGTGGTAAATCTTATGCTCTACTCGGTCTTTAAGAAGTTGGGGTTAGATGATGATGCATTGATGAAGACCAATATGGTATTTAGTGGATTTGAGGGTAAAGAAAAAACAGAGGCCAAAGGTGTGATGTGCATGGAACTCACCGTGGGAAGTAAAACTTTGGCCACCACATTCTTCATCGCTGAGGTGCAAGGTAACTATAATGTTATATTAGGCCGCGATTGGGTTCATGCTAACCAATGTGTGCCATCTACCATGCATCAATTCTTAATACAATGGGTCGATGATGAGATAGAAGTCATTCACACGGATAATTCGGCTTGTATTGCTTTGGCCGATGCATCGGTGGATTGGAATCATCCCGATGTTACTTGCTTAACAGGGCGTGACCTCTCGGAGTTTGATTTTCTTAGTGCTACAAGGAACGGGTTCAGTCCCATCTCTTTAAAACCGATTGGTGGTGATCGGTTACAAGGTATGATGTGAACAAGAAGTTAAAATCAATGGCCGATATAGAATTATCGCCCTAAGCATAAACATGGCCGATGGAGTGTTGACATCGTCCTTAGAAAAAGCATCATGCAAGTTATTTTTCGGCACACAAGTTTGCTGAAAAACTGGGGGCATGTGTTGACACCAGATTTTGGCACGGCCAAGAACACAATTAAGATGACCTCAAATTAAAAAGTGCTCAAAGTGAGAAAGTTCGATATTGTCAAAAGGAGAAACTTTGATTTTTAGGCCATAGCCATCCGATCTCATCTCTAAGGCTGAAGTTGTGTCCAAAGTACTGAGATTTTGTATTCAGAACACTATTCGGCTGATTACGCCGTCAAGACGGCCTCATATGGAAAAATGACCTGCATGAATTTTCTTCGTCTCGTCGAAATGGTCGATTTTGATATAAAATCATCCCAATCTGAGCTCATATGGAAAAGTTAGAGCCGAAAATGCGCAGTTGCATCAGGATGGCCAGACACTCCGGGAATGATCATCCGGATTTTTGATTTCTCCGAGGTTAGCCGGACACTCCGGGCATGTTTGTCCGGATTTTGGATTTTTCTGCCGCAGATTTCGAAAAACAGCCAAAACCCGCCTCAAGATGGCTTCTGATCGAAAAACGTTCAACATGAAAGTTGTTCGTCTCGTCGAAACGGTCACGATTGCTTTTGGGCACGTTTCCATCCGAGGTCGTCTACTGCCTCAAACATGACCCGCAAGATGCAGCCAGGTTGTAAACCGAACAGTTTCGGAAAGTTTGGATTCCGAGTTGGACCCATCTAGGGTTTTGAACGTGAATTCTAAATCTTTCCTTGCATGGGAAGTCCATCCGCCTCTTATATACCTAAGGGGTGATGGCCGATTGAACAACAACACACAATCGCAAAACCCATCTACTTTTTAACTTAGTTTTACATCCTTCCCTTGTTCTTTCTCTCTCGTTCTTCGTTCGTTCTTCGTATTAGAGGGAAGAGATCCTCGAGTCTCTAGGGGCAGACGAATCGACCTAGGGCAGCCCTAGCCGCCGCGCGTCCAGACGGGGTCCCTCCTGGGAGCGTGGAGTTTCGGGTGCTCAAAAGCGCCCGCCGGATTGCTTGCGTACCGCGCTTCCGGACGGGCCTCCTTTGACGTGAGCTACGGTGCATCACCCTTGGCGTTGGAGGTACACGGAGACGTGTTCGTGTGCGAACAGAATCAACTCAAAAAAACTCTTCTGTTAAAAATGAGAAATAATTTTGTGAGCGCAAAAGTTTCTGTTTTTCAGCAAGATCAAATCAACTCTCACCCAAATCATCCCAAAGGCCTTGCATGGCACAAACACTAATTTAAACCACAAAAACACATCTAACCAAAGGTTAGATGAATTATTTATTGAAAAACAGTAAGGAAAAATATTAGATTGTCTCCCAATAAGCGCTTTTCTTTAAAGCCTTTTAGCTAGGCATTGATAATTTGGATGATGCTCACATGGAAGAGAAGAATTGAAGCACAAAGAGAGCATCATATAGCATGTGACAAACACATCTAAATCTAACATTCTTCCTATGCATAGGAATTTTGTAGGCAACCAAATTATCAAGACAAGAAACATCTAGCATATGCAAGGAAAAAGACATAAACAATAGCAATCTCAACATGACGAGAGGCAATTTAGTAACATGAAAATCTCTACAACCACATTTTCCTCTCTCATAATAATTGCATGTAGGATCAATACTCAAATTCAACAATATAGCTATCACATAACGTATTCTCAATATGACCCACATGCATGCAAAGTTGACACTCTTCCAAAATAGTGGGATTATTATTACCTAAAGTTGACACTCTTCCAAACCCACTTTCAATATTATCGCAAACATTCATCATGAGGCTTAAATAAATTTTCAAGATTGTAAGAAGAATCACCCCAATCATGATCATTGCAATAAGTAGAGGACATATCAAAATTACCACCCCCAAGCTTAGGGTTTTGCATATTACTAGCATAATTGACATTTTAATAGAATTTATTATAACACCATTGTAATCATGCTTTTCATCCAAGGAGCTATCATGAATCACATCATACATTTCTTTTTTTATCGCTTCCTCACAATTTTCAGATTCATGATTCTCAAGCAAAACTTCATAAAGATAATCTAGTGTACTCAATTCACTAGCAATTGGTTCATCATAGTTGGATGTTATAAAAAGATTAGCAAGTGGATGTGGATCCAGAAGGTTTTTGGTTTCGGATTTCCAATAAAACACACAATTATGCCAAACAAACAAGAAACAAACCAAGAAAGACATAAGGGCAAACGAAAAGAGGGCGAATAAAAATGGCAATTCTTTGTGAAGTGGGGGAGATGAAAATGAGAGGCAAATGGCAAATAATGTAAATTGTGAGGAGATGAGATTTGTGATTAGGAACCTGGTTGATGTTGAAGATCCTCCCCGGCAACGGCGCCAGAAATTCCTTTTGATGTCTACTAGAACTACGTCGGTATTTCCCCAAACAGGAAGGGATGATACAATATAGCGACGGTAGGTATTTCCCTCAGTGATGAGACCAAGATTATCGAACCAGTAGGAGAGCCTCCTCACACCACGTAAACAACACCTGCACACAAATAACAAATACTTCCTATTAAAGGGGTTGTCAATCCCTTTCGGGTACGGCGCCTCAAGATAGGCAAATAACGTGAGGTAAAAATGGTAGATAGGATAAATAGATCACGGAAGAAATAAATTGCAGCAAGGTATTTTTGTATTTTTGGTTTAATAGATCTGAAAATAAATGCAAAGGAAAATAGATCACAAAGGCAAATATGATGAAAAGAGACCCGGGGGCCGTAGGTTTGACTAGTGGCTTCTCTCGAGAAAAATAGCAAACGGTGGGAACACAATTACTGTTGGGCAATTGATAGAACTTCAAATAATCATGACGATATCCAAGAAATGATCATTATATATGCATCACGTCCAAGATTAGTAGACCGACTCCTGCCTGCATCTACTACTATTACTGCACACATCGACCACTATCCAGCATGCATCTACTGTAGTAAGTTCATGGAGAAACAGAGTAATGCAATAAGAACGATGACATGATGTAGACAAGATCTATTTATGTAGAAATAGACCCCATCTTGTTATCCTTAATGGCAATGATACACACGTGTCGTTTCTCTTTCTGTCACTGGGATCAAGCACCGTAAGATCGAACCCATCACAAAGCACCTCTTCCCATTACAAGATAAATATGTCAAGTTGGCCAAACAAAACCCAAATATCAGGGAAGAAATACGAGGCTATAATCAATCATGCATATGAGAGATCATAGAAGACTCAAATAACTTTCATGGATAAAAACATAGATCTGATCATAAACTCAAAGTTCATCGGATCCCAACAAACACATTGCAAAAAGACTTACATCATATGGATCTCCAAGAGACCATTTTATTGATAATCAAGAGAGAGAGAGAGAGAGAGAGAGAGAGGAAGCCATCTAGCTACTAACTACGGACCCATAGGTCTACAAAGAACTACTCACGCATCATCGGAGAGGCACCAATGGAAGTGGTGAACCCCTCCGTGATGGTGTCTAGATTGGATCTGGTGGTTCGGGACTCTGCGGCGGCTGGAATTGATTTTTGTCGACTCCCCTAGGGTTTCTGGAATATTGGGGTATTTATAAAGAAAAGAGGCGGTTCATGGGGCACCCGAGGTGGGCACAACCCACCGGGGCGCGCCTGGGCCCCCAGGCGCGCCCTGGTGGGTTGTGCTCCCCTTGGATCTCCCCTCAGGTGCGTTCCTGGCCCACTAGATGTCTTCTGGCCCAAAAAAATCCACAAAAAGTTTCGCTGTATTTTGACTCCGTTTGGTATTGATTTCCCGCAGTGTAAAAAACATGCAGAAAACAATAACTGGCACTAGGCACTAGGTTAGTACCAAAAAAGATATAAAATGACTATAAAATGATTGTAAAATATCCAAGAAAGATAATATAATAGCATGGAACAATCAAAAATTATAGATACGTTGGAGACGTATCACGCCCGCAGCGGGAGCGGCCGGAGAGTTGCGGTTCGCCCCAGAATGAGCACCACCACTACGGTTGTGCCCTTCATCTGGGTGGAGGGGTGCAGACGAAATAATATCTCCACCCATACCTCATGGAGCGTGGCCGCTGGGATGTTGCTGATGCTGCCCTTCCCCGGCCGCGGAGGAGGCGGTAACAATGCCACTTGCGTCGACCACGTCCCTCGCAGCGTCCACATCTCCATGCATCCCCGTGGTCCCTGCAATGTCGGCGGCCGTGGGCGGCGGGGCGTTTGAGGTGGACAAGTGAGCTGCGGCACCGGGCTTCTTCTTGGGCGCCATAGTTGATGGAGCCGTCAATGATGAAAATGGTGATGAAGATGATGCGCTACTTACGCTCTCTGGGTTCGCGCAAGAGATCCCCCCTACCTGGCACCCCAAAGCTGTCATGGGAAACTGCTACTTCTTGAGCTTGAGTTGGTTTTTCCCTTGAAGAGGAAAGGGTGATGCAGCAAAGTAGAGTAAGTATTTCCCTCAGTTTGAGAACCAAGGTATCAATCAAGTAGGAGATAACGCACAAGTCACTGAATACCTGCACAAACAATCAACAAACTTGCACCCAACGCGATAAAGGGGTTGTCAATCCCTTCACCATTACTTGCAAAAGTGAGATCTGACAGAGATATATAAACGGTAGAGTAAATATTTTTGGTATTTTTGGTTTATAGATCGGAAAGTAAAAGGTTGCAAAATAGTAGATCGGAAACTAGTATGATAGAAAATAGAACTTGTATGATGGAAAAGAGATCCGGGGGCCATAGGTTTCACTAGTGGCTTCTCTCAAGATAGCAAAAAATACGATGGGTGAACAAATTACTGCCAAGCAATTAATAGAAGAGCGCATAATTATGACGATATCTAAGGCAATAATCATTAACATAGGCATCACGTCTGTGTCAAGTAGACCGAAACGATTCTGCATCTACTACTATTACTCCACACATCGACCGACTCCTGCCTACATCTAGAGTATTAAGTTCATAAAGAACAGAGTAACGCATTAAGTAAGATGACACGATGTAGAGGAATTAACCCAAGCATATGATGAAAACCCCATCTTTTTATCCTCGATGGCAACAATTTAATACGTGCCTTGCTGCCCCTACTATCACTGGGAAAGGACACCACAAGATTGAACCCAAAGCTAAGCACTTCTCCCATTGCAAGAAAAACCAAACTAGTAGGCCAAACTAAACCGATAATTCGAAGAGACTTGCAAAGATATCAAATCATGCATATAAGAGTTCAGAGAAGACTCAAATAATATTCATAAATAATTTGATCATAAATCCACAATTCATCGGATCTCGACAAACACACCGAAAAAGAGTATTACATCGAATAGATCTCCAAGAACATTGAGGAGAACATGGTATTGAGAATCAAAGAGAGAGAAGAAGCCATCTAGCTACTAGCTATGGACCCGTAGGTCTATGGTAAACTACTCACGCTTCATCGAAAGGGTAATGGTGTTGATGTAGAAGCCCTCCGTGATCGAATCCCCCTCCTGCAGGACGCTGGAAAAGGCCCCTAGATGGGATCTCACGGGTACAGAAGGTTGCGGCGGTGGAAAAGTATTTTCGTGGCCCCCCCTGATGTTTTTGGGGTATAATAGTATATATAGGCAAAATAATTAGGTCAAGAGAGATCTGAGGGGCCCACGAGGTAGGGAGGCGTGCCCTCCACCCTCATGGCTGCCTCGTTGCGTCTCCGATTTCATCTCCAAGTCTCCTGGTGTGCTTCTGGTCCAAGAAAGATCATCGCAAAAGTTTCATTCTGCTTGGACTCTGTTTGGTATTCCTTTTCTGCGAAACTCTAAAACAGGCAAAAAAATAGAAATTGGCACTGGGCGCTAGGTTAATAGGTTAGTCCCAAAATAATATAAAATAGCATATAAAATATCCAAAACAGATAGTATAATAGCATGAACAATCAAAAATTATCGATACGTTGGAGACGTATCAGAAACCACGGCCACCTATGGAGCCATGAGCCCCTTTTGGTTCGGCGGGGGGATGGGCACGTTGCACAAAGAGCAGAGAAGCGTAACAGAGCACGACAGAGATCACACGGGCAGTTTTACCCAGGTTCGGGCCGCCACGAGGCGTAAAACCCTACTCCTGCTTTGGTGGATTGATGGTGGATAACGGTGGAGAACGCGGCGCTCTTGCCCGGTAGGGTTGCCTCAGGGCGAGAGTGGGTACGAGTGTATGAATTTGCGAGGGTCTGAAGATTGCCATGGGCCTCCTTTTATATATAAAGGGGTCACCACAGTGGAAAATCAGTCTTTACATACTGATTAGATAGCAAACAGCGCTATCATACCTAACTCTACAGGCGGACAGAGCGCATTAAATGCACCGCTCAGTGTCACATCACAATGCGCCCGACAAGCCTTGCCGGATTGTTTTGCCAGCTTCGCGACTGCTTGCTTGACACGTCTCAGGACGGGTGTCATATGGAGGTGTTTTCTGTAGGAAGTGGCTGCCATGTGGCAGGAATCAGCCACTTACTCACTTAGGAGCTTGACACCGCACCGATCGATGACTTGTGTCACTGTGAGGTGGTGCAGTGGAGCAGTTTGCCTCCGCAATCCCCAGCAGGCCTGCCGGGATGATCTGGAGGCTCGCTTTCGGAGCAACCCCAACCTCGCCAGGCTCGCCTGCCTGACAAGGGAGTTTTTTCCCTTAGTGATATCTTGCCTCTCTGACTTGACATGATCTTCTCAACCAGCTCTCCGATTCTTCAAAGAGTTGATCCCTTCGTGCTTGATCTAACCTTGATGCTGCAATCTTGTTCTTGGGCTTGTGCACGGTCTGGGCAATGGACCCAGGGTTTATTGCACCGACACCTTTCTCATTATATCATAGACTTGAATTCGATAAGTTGACACCTACTGAAATCTCTTTGCAAATGGCTGATAAATCAACTGCTATACCCCATCGGTATTTTTGAGGATGTGCCTATTGTGGTTGCAAACGTTACTATCTTAACAGACTTTGTTATTATTGATATTCCCGAGGACGACAATATGTCGATCATCCATGGTAGACCCTTTTTGAATACTGCAAGGGCTGTTATTGATTGCAACAAAGGCAATGTCACTTTTCATGTTAATGGGAATGAGCAGACGGTACACTTTCCAAAGAAACAACCTCAAGTTCATAGTATCAATTCTATTGAAAATATTTCTACTATTTCTATTGGAGGTTTTAAATTCCCTCTTCCTACTGAAAAAAGAAATATGATATTCTTATTGTTGGGGACATGCATATCCCCGTCGAGGTAACTTAGTGTGATTCGAAAATTCTCTGGTTTCATGTTATTCGAAATAAGTTTGTTAATAAGACTTGATCAACCTTGTTAATGGATTCCTTTTGATGAGAATGAGATGGATGAATTTAGAAGGCACAACCTTTTGTACCTACTTTTTACTTTCTGTTATTTAGATTAAATAAAGCAAAAATAGTCTTATTTGTCTGTTTTCTGAATTATCCGTGCAATAAAAAGATGTCCTGAAAATAAAAGTTCTCCAAATGCCCTGAAAATTTAGTATGACTTTTTATAGAATATTTTAGAATTTCTGGCACTGAGAATGCACCAGGGGGCTGCACCAGTGGACCACAAGGGTGGAGGGCGCGCCCTACCCCCTGGGCACGCCCCCTGCCTTGTGGGTCCCATGTGGGTCCCCCTCACTTATTCCAACACCCATCCACTTTGTCTTCCTCCAGAAAAAATCATCCTGTAGCTCAAACCCGCGTTCTTGCTCATCTTGCTGCCATTTTCGATCTCCATGTGCAAAGCTCCATTTGCAAAACTATTTCGGGGGTTTGTTCTTCAGTATGTGACTCCTTGCTACCTCTTGAGCACTGCGTTGGATTTCCCCGAAGAGGAGAGGATGATGCAGCAAAGTAGCGTAAGTATTTCCCTCTGTTTTTGAGAACCAAGGTATCAATCCAGTAGGAGACCACGCACAAGTCCCTCGTACCTACACAAAATGATAGCAACTCGCAACCAACGCGATTAGGGGTTGTCAATCCCTTCACGGTCACTTACGATAGTGAGATATGATAGAGATGATAAATAATATTTTTGGTATTTTTGATAGATAGATGCAAATTAAAAAGTAAAAGGCAAAGTAAAAACAAAGCAAGTAAATAAAGTGATAAAGATTGATATGATGAGAATAGACCCGGGGGCCATAGGTTTCACTAGTGGCTTCTCTCAAGAGCATAAGTATTCTACGGTGGGTGAACAAATTACTGTTGAGCAATTGACAGAATTGAGCATAGTTATGAGTATATCTAGGCAATGATCATGTATATAGGCATCACGTCCAAGACAAGTAGATCGAAGCGATTTCGCATCTACTACTATTACTCCACTCATCGACCGCTATCCAGCATGCATCTAGAGTATTAAGTAAAAACAGAGTAACGCCTTAAGCAAGATGACATGATGTAGAGGGATAAATTCATGCAATATGATAAAAACCCCATCTTGTTATCCTCGATGGCAACAATACAATACGTGCCTTGCTGCCCCTTCTGTCACTAGGTAAGGATACCGCAAGATTGAACCCAAAGCTAAGCACTTCTCCAATTGCAAGAACTACCAATCTAGTTGGCCAAACCAAAAAGGATAATTCGAAGAGACTTGCAAAGATAACTCAATCATACATAAAATAATTCAGAGAGGAATCAAATATTTTCCATAGATAGTACCGGATCATAAACCCACAATTCATCGGTCTCAACAAACACACCGCAAAAGAAGATTACATCGAATAGATCTCCACGAGAGAGGGGGAGAACATTGTATTGAGATCCAAAAAGAGAGAAGAAGCCATCTAGCTACTAGCTATGGACCCGAAGGTCTGAAGTAAACTACTCACACTTCATCGAAGGGCTATGGTGTTGATGTAGAAGCCCTCCGTGGTGGATGCCCCCTCCGGCGGAGCTCTGAAACAGGCCCGAAGATGGGATCTCGTGGATACAGAAGGTTGCGGCGGTGGAATAAGGTTTTTGGCTCCTGTTCTGATCGTATGGGGATATGTAGGTATATATAGGAGGAAGGAGTACGTCGGTGGAGCGTCAGGGGGCCCACGAGGTAGGGGGGCACGCCCAGGAGGGGCGCCCTCCACCCTCGTGACCACCTCTGACACTTCTTGGAGTAGGGTCCAAGTCTCCTGGATCACGTTCGGTTGGAAAATCACGTTCCCGAAGGTTTCATTCCGTTTGGACTCCGTTTGATATTCCGTTTCTTCGAAACACTGAAATAGGCAAAAAACAACAATTCTGGGTTGGGCCTCCGGTTAATAGGTTAGTCCCAAAAATAATATAGAAGTGGAAAATAAAGCCCAATATAGTCCAAAACAGTAGATAAAGTAGCATGGAGCAATCAAAAATTATAGATACGTTGGAGACGTATCAGGCATCCCCAAGCTTAATTCTTGCTCGTCCTCGAGTAGGTAAATGATAAAAAAGGATTTTTGATGCGGAGTGATACTTTGGCATAATTTCAATATAAATCTTCTTAATTGTGATATGAATATTCAGATCCGAAAGATTCAAGACAAAATTTCATAGTGACACAAAAATAATAATACTTCAAGCATACTTATCAAAGCAATCATGTCTTCTCAAAATAGCATGGCAAAAGAAAGTTCATCCCTACAAAATCATATAGTTAGGCTATGCTTCATTTTCGTCACACAAAGATGTTCCCAACTTCTATACCCCCGATGACAAGCCAAGCAATTGTTTCATACTCAAATAATCTCAAACTTTTTCAACCTTCACGCAATACATGAGCGCGAGCCATGGATATAGCATTATGGGTGGAATAGAATATGATGATGGGGATTGTGTGGAGAAGACAAAAAGGAGAAAGTCTCACATTGACGAGGCTAATCAATGGGCTATGGAGATGCCCATTAATTGATGTCAACATGAGGAGTAGGGATTGACATGCAACGGATGCACTAGAGCTATTAATGCTCAACAAAAGAAAACTAGTGGGTGTGCATCCAACTCGCTTTCTCATGAAGACCTTGGGCATTTTGAGGAAGCCCATCATTGGAATATACAAGCCAAGTTCTATAATGAAAAATTCCCACTAGTATAAAAAGACAACCTATGAGACTCACTATCATGAAGATCTTGGTGCTACTTTCAAGCACAAGTGTGGAAAAAGAGATAGTAGCATTGTCCCTTCTCTCTTTTTCTCTCATTTTATTTGTTTGGGCCTTTATCCCTTTTTTTGGCCTCCCCTTTTTTTCGTCCGGAGTCTCATCCCGACTTGTGGGGGAATCATAGTCTCCATCATCCTTTCCTCACTTTGGGACAATGCTCTAATAATGATGATCATCACACTTTTATTTTTCTTACAACTCAACAATTACAACTCGATACTTGGAACAAAGTATGACTCTATATGAATGCCTTCGGCGGTGTACCGGGATGGTTCAATGAATCAGGAGTGACACGTATGAAAAATAATGCATGGTGGCTTTGCCACAAATACGATGTCAACTACATGATCATGCGATGGCAATATGACAAAAGTAATGTATGTCATGATGATGATGATGGAAGTTGCATGGCAATATATCTCGGAATGGCTATGGGAATGCCATGATAGGTAGGTATGGTGGCTGTTTTGAGGAATATATAAGGAGGTTTATGTGTGATAGAGCGTATCGTATCACGGGGTTTGGATGCACCGGCGAAGTTTTCACCAACTCTCAAGGTGAGAAAGGGCAATGCACGGTACCGGAGAGGCTAGCAAAGGTGGAAAGGTGAGAGTGCGTATAATCCATGGACTCAACATTAGTCAAAAGAACTCATATACTTATTGCAAAAATTTAGAAGCCATCAAAAAATTCAAGTACTACGTGCATGCTCCTAGGGGGATAGATTGGTAGGAAAAGACCATCGCTCGTCCCCGACCGCCACTCATAAGGATGCACAAGCTAGGTACACTTCATGTTTCAAATTTGTTACACAACTTTACCCATACGTGCATGCTACGGGAGTTGCAAACTTCAACACAAGCCTTTCTCAAATTCACAATTACCCAACTAGCATGACTTTGATATTATCACCTCCATATCTCAAAACAATTATCAAGCATCAAACTTATCTTAGTATTCAATTTACTCAAAAGAAAGTTTCACATGTCTAGAACACTAAGTATATTAACATTAAGCAAACTACCATGCTATTAATGACTCTCAAAATAATCTAAGTGAAGCATGAGAGATCAATAGTTTCTTTAAAACAAATCCACCACCGTGCTCTAAAAGATATAAGTGAAGCACTAGAGCAAAAATTATTACGCTCAAAAGGTATAAGTGAAGCACTATGAGCAAAACTATCAAGCTCAAAAGATATAAGTGAAGCACATAGAGTATTCTATCAAATTCCAACTCATGTATGGCTCTCTCAAAAGGTGTGTACAGCAAAGATAATTGTGGTAAACTAACAAGCAAAGACGCAAATAATACAAGACGCTCCAAGCAAAACACATATCATGTGGTGAATAAAAATATAGCTCCAAGTAAACTACCGATGGAAGTGGATTTAAAGAGGGATGCCTTCAGGGCATCCCCAAGCTTCGACTTTTGGTGTCCTTGGATTATCTTGGGGTGCCATGGGCATCCCCAAGCTTAGGCTCTGCCACTCCTTGTTCCATAATCCATCAAAAGAATTCACCCAAAACTTGAAAACTTCACAACACAAAACTCAACAGAAATCTCGTGAGCTCCGTTAGAAAGAAAACAAAAGACTACTTCAAGGTACTGTAATGAACTCATTCTTTATTTATATTGGTGTTAAACCTACTGTATTCCAACTTCTCTATGGATTATAAACTATTTTACTAGCCATAGATTCATCAAAATAAGTAAACAACACACGTAAAACAGAATCTGTCAAAAACAGAACAGTCTGTAGCAATCTGTAACTAACGCAAACTTATGGAACTCTAAAAATTCTAAAAAAATAGGAAGTCCTGGACATTTTATTTATTTAATAGCAGCAAAAAGAATCAACGCAAAATCACGTTCCTGTGATTTAAAAAAATTATATTCGTGCGTTCAAAGTTTCTGTTTTTCAGCAGAATCAAATCAACTATCATGGTAGGTTATCCTATAGGTTCTACTTGGAACAAACACTAATTAAAAGACAAAACCACATCCAAACAGAAGCTAGATGGATTATTTATTCCTAAACAGAAGCAAAAACAAAAAACACAAAATAAAATTGGGTTGCCTCCCAACAAGCGCTATCGTTTAACGCCCCTAGCTAGGCATAAAAGCAAGGATAGATCTAGGTATTGCCATCTTTGGTAGGCAATTCCTCAATGAGGCATCTACCTCCTTTAGAATTTTCTTTCTTCCTAGTAATTGTCAAATTTTCAGGCAAAAGATCGAAAAACTCATCTATAGCAAATGGTTCCTTAATGATGGTAAAAAGATTGGGATGAACACTTATAGATTTAAGATCCGTGGTTTCCTTACTAGATGATTCATCCTTATTCTTAGGAACATACATAAGCTTAGTATTTTTAGTATAAGAACTTGGAGTGTTTTGAACGGAAGAAAAAGCGGTTCCCAAGTTGGTAATGATACCCTCAAGTTTATCGATTCTTGTGGAATCTAGATTTATTTTCTCATTAACTATGGGTTCTTTTTCCTTAATATTTTTCAAAGTCATTCCTACCTTAGATCCATATTGGGTAATTTGATTGTGGATCTTTTTATCAAGATTTTCAATTGATTCAATGGTAGCAACTTTATTTTCAATAGTTTCAAGCCTTTGCATAACATACTCCAAAGTTAACGTAGTTCCATTAATCAAAAGGGGTGGTGAGCCAAATATATCTATTAAAGCATTATAAGAATCAAAAGTATGGCTACCCAAGGTATGGCTACCCAAGGTATGGCTACCCAAGCAATCTACTTCAGTTCTTCTTCGCAATTTTTACGTAGGTGCTAATCCTTGGTATAGATATATCCTTGATATCTATTAAAGCATTATAAGAATCAAAAGTAGCTAATCCTTGGTATGATTCATCCTTATTCTTAGGTACTTGGTATAGTTGACTTGCTTGCATGAGCCTCCCTGGCAACGGTGCCAGAAATTCTTGCTACCTCTTGAGCATTGCGTTGGATTTCCCCGAAGAGGAGAGGATGATGTAGCAAAGTAGCGTAAGTATTTCCCTCAGTTTTTGAGTTCCAAGGTATCAATCCAGTAGGAGACCACGCACAAGTCCCTCGTACCTACACAAAATGATAGCAACTCGCAACCAACGCGATTAGGGGTTGTCAATCCTTTCACGGTCACTTACGATAGTGAGATCTGATAGAGATGATAAATAATATTTTTGGTATTTTTGATAGATAGATGCAAAGTAAAAAGTAAAAGGCAAAGTAAAAACAAAGCAAGTAAATAAAGTGATAAAGATTGATATGATAATAATAGACCCGGGGGCCATAGGTTTCACTAGTGGCTTCTCTCAAGAGCATAAGTATTCTACGGTGGGTGAACAAATTATTGTTGAGCAATTGACAGAACTGAGCATAGTTATGAGTATATCTAGGCAATGATCATGTATATAGGCATCACGTCCAAGACAAGTAGATCGAAACAATTCTGCATCTACTACTATTACTCCACTCATCGACCCTCTATCCAGTATGCATCTAGAGTATTAAGTAAAAACAGAGTAACGCCTTAAGCAAGATGACATGATGTAGAGGGATAAATTCATGCAATATGATAAAAACCCCATCTTGTTATCCTCGATTGCAACAATACAATATGTGCCTTGTTGCCCCTTCTGTCACAGGGTAAGGACACCACAAGATTGAACCCAAAGCTAAGCACTTCTCCCATTGCAAGAACTACCAATCTAGTTGTCCAAACCAAAAAGGATAATTCGAAGAGACTTGCAAAGATAACTCAATCATACATAAAAGAATTCAGAGAAGAATCAAATATTTTCCATAGATAGTACCGGATCATAAACCCACAATTCATCGGTCTCAACAAACACACCGCAAAAAGAAGATTACATTGAATAGATCTCCACGAGAGAAGGGGAGAACATTGTATTGAGATCCAAAAAGAGAGAAGAAGCCATCTAGCTACTAGCTATGGACCCGAAGGTCTGAGGTAAGCTACTCACACTTCATCGGAGGGCTATGGTGTTGATGTAGAAGCCCTCCGTGGTGGATGCCCCCTCCGGCGGAGCTCCGGAACAGGCCCCAAGATGGGATCTCGTGGATACAGAAGGTTGCGGCGGTGGAATTAGGTTTTTGGCTCCTATTCTGATCGTACAGGGATACGTAGGTATATATAGGAGGAAGGAGTACGTCGGTGGAGCGTCAGGGGGCCCACGAGGTAGGGGGACGCGCCTGGGGGGCACCCTCCACCCTCGTGACCACCTCTGGCACTTCTTGGAGTAGGGTCCAAGTCTCCCGGATCACGTTCGGTTGGAAAATCACGTTCCCGAAGGTTTCATTCTATTTGGACTCCGTTTGATATTCTGTTTCTTCGAAACACTGAAATAGGCAAAAAACAACAATTCTGGGCTGGGCCTCCGGTTAATAGGTTAGTCCCAAAAATAATATAAAAGTGGAAAATAAAGCCCAATATAGTCCAAAATAGTAGATAAAGTAGCATGGAGCAATCAAATATTATAGATCCATTAGAGACGTATCGCTCCTCCAATGGTCCAATTAGTTTTTGTTTTTGTGCTTTATTTACTGAATTTATTTGCTACTTAAGTGACCTTGTCGTTGAGCTTGCATGTCTAATTTATATGGTCCAAAGTAGTTTTGATGCATGATATAGCCTCTAGACACTTGTAGGAGTAGTTGCTATCAATCTTGTTGAGTTTGGTTCACTTTTAATTTTGAGTGACTAAAAATTTCAGAAATTTTTCAAAAATGTTTGGGAAGATATACCAAGGTGATTCCTCAAGCAGGAAAGCCCCAAGGCTCGCTATATGTGAGTCAGACCTTGAACCACCAAGAGAAGCTCCAGTACGGCCTTGCGAATGGTCGTTGGATCAATTCATGATTCATCCAAGTTTCAAGGATGATTTTGACGCATACATACAAAATGCTGGCCTTGAGTTCTTCGTGTCAGATAAGTGCCGACAAAACTATCACCTCACTGATTTATTTGTGCGAAGATTTAATTTACATCCCAACGCAATACTCATACTGTCCAGTTTAATCTTTATGAAAAATCTTATACCATGGACCTAGAAGATTTTAGTGATGCATGCAAAATCCCACAATGGGGCATTCTTAGTGAGCCTCGCAAAACTGAATACAATGATTTCCTTGCTAGCATCACTATGGGAGAAACTAGAGATATCACACAAGCCTCCATGGGGGGCATTCATTTTCCTGCCATACATTATTTTGCTATCTTCATAGCTATATGCATTTTTTTGCTATCTTCATAGGTATATGCATTAATGGTAAACATGATCATAACCACCTTTGTGCATCGGACCTTAGTGTCCTCAAGTGTGCAGTGTTGGTTGATAAGCGATATAACTTGGGGGATATTATTGTGAGGAGGTTACACCTTAATGCTAAGGACGGAGATTTATTTGGTGAAATTTATGCCACTCGTCTAGCTAATTATCTTGGGGTGCCCATAAAGGGGAATGACATTGAATTACCACCTATTTTTCCAGATTATAATGCTTTGGTACGCTACCAGTTTCTTGTGACGATCGAGCAGTCCCTCCTATACCGACTAATCTTTGACAGACAGCGCGATGTCCATGTTACCCCTCCTGCTCCTGCCTTCTTTATTTTTCAGGTAAAAGGGAGATATTGTATAACTAGAGAGGAGGCAAAAGAATATTAGAGAGAGGTGGAGGCCGCTCGCCTCAGTGCTGCAGCCCTTTAGGCAGTACTGCCGCATCCCAGTACAACCCCGATTATAACTTTGGATATCCGCTGGGCCAGCTGTGGCCCTAGACCAAGTTAGGCCAAAAGCCTAAGCTTGGGGGAGTACGTACTTCTTACCGACATTACATTCATGTTCACACATTCACTCTAGTTGTCGGTGTTCATACTTTTTCATTGTATTATCCATGCTAGTTTATTTTCTTTTCTTGCTTTCTTCTTGTGTGTTTGAAAAACTTTGAGAAAAACAAAAAAAATATAGTTGTAGCCTCTTTTAAGTTTTCCTTTCTTGTTTAGTAGTAGTATTAAAGAAAGGGATTTCTATTTCTGTGCCCCTGGTTTGTTAGTTCTACTCATTCATCCCCACGCTCTTAACTTTTGCTCACTTTTCCCCACTCCCTTGCCCGAAACCCTCAGAACTGGTCATAGGGGACATTGCCGTCGGGTCAATGGCTTGACCGTTAACTCTTACTAGTGGGGCCGCATAGGGCGAAGTCCACATTTTGACCGTTACGTGGTAACCAGTGGGGCCGCGAAACTGACACTCACTATAACCTGAATCAGATCAAGTCGCTTCTGCACCGCCCCCTCCGCCGCCGTCGTGCTGCCTCCGCCGCACTCTTGCCGCCTCCGCCGCAGTCATGCCGCCTCCATCGCATCTACCCTCTCCCCCCATCTAGGATTAGGAAGCGATGTCGGGGGGGCACCCCGTCCGGCCCATCGACCGTGGAGATGATTGGATCGAATCAGAGGCTGATAATTAATGGATTCCACCTAGGTAAGCATCGTTTTCCTCTCAAATTGATTAGGAGATCCGTAAATAGGCTGTATTTGACCACCGTTGGCGTGAATCAGCACAATTTATCTGAAAAGTTTTGGCCTAACTGCGCCCTTTATCTTATTTCAATCGAATAGGGTTGATCCTGCACTTGCTTTTCGGCTGGCGGTTAGAATGGAAACTAGCGAGCTGTGTCGAACTAAATCATGTGTGATTTCTGGATTTTTCTATCCTAAAGTGATAGAAACCACCGTTTTGTTCACAGATTTCTGCGAGGCACTCTGTTTTGAGTATCCGTCGAGCCCTGTCGATGCTGTTGAACTTAGATATTTCGTCAGTACCGAGCAGAGATTTCTCCCATTAACTTATGATGATTATCTAGGATTGCTATTTAGTTTGAATGCTGACAGCCGTTTCGGTAAAATCCATATCGGTGTCCTTCAGTCACGCAAACAACGTATCCCGAAGGGTGTTCAGACATCATCTGTCTCTGCTAATAGCGAGCGTCCTTGCACTCCTTGTAGGCCGAGACCAAATAAACCTAATGGTTCTGAAAGCCACAACATGTCAGTTGTCGCTAATTCTGCCACTTCTCCTCTCCCTTCTGCACCAGATGTAGAAGTAGATGCAGAGCCTGATGAGGAGGTGCCTCGACATGATGATGAGGATGAGATTCTATTCCCTGAACTGGTAGATAGAGTCAATCAACAGGAAGAAGATGAATATGCAGAGGGGCCTAGCAGCCGTGCTAGATTTGATGACACTGATGATGAAGAGAGGGAGGAGAACATCGACTCCTTAGTTTTACAAGAATATGATTGTGAGGACATGCCAACAATTGAGTGGAACATGTAGAATCGTGACCTTACTCTAGGACCCGTATTCGAATCAATGGCAGACTGTCGTAATGCAGTGACTACATATTGCATTCTCACTGAAAACTCTTGTGAGGTTGATAGGAGTGAGCCAGGAAGATTCACTGTTCATTGCCCTTATGATAGCTGTAGGTGGAGGTTGCATGCATCCACTATGCGAAAGAGCAAATTTATTCAGGTATTACAACTGAATATTGTTATCAGATTATTTATCCATTCTATATTCAGATCATGTGTACTGTTTCTTAATTGTATTTGACATCATTTTTCATTTTGTTTCAGATAAAAAGCAACCCACACGGGCACACTTGCCCACCTGGAGGGGGAGGGGGAAAGGACAACTCTAAGCTTGCAAAGACTAGGTGGGTGGCAGATGCAATCTTGGATTGGGTGAGGGAAACACCAACAATTGGTCCAACAACACTCCATGGGAAGCTATTTAAGAAGTACAAGATTAATGTACAATACTGAAGATTTTCTGTGCTAAGTAAAGGGCTCTTGATAGGATTAATGGTCCATGGAATGAGAGTTTTCAGTTGCTTTACACCTTCAAAGCTGAAGTCGAGACGGCTAGTCCAGGGAGTGTTGTAGAGATTGACAAGCATACAGTTAAGTACAAATTAAAAGGGAAGACAATGGATAAGGAGTGCTTCAGGAGGGCTTTTGTTTGTTTCAAGGCTGGCAGGGGTTTCTGAATGGTTGTAGGCCCTATTTGGCTGTCGATGCGACTGCTTTGAATGGAAGATGGAGAGGCCAGCTAGCAGCAGCTTCTGTAGTTGATGGACACAAATGGCTATTTCCAGTTGCATTTGGTGTGTTGGAGGTAGAGAGTGAGGAGAGTTAGGTCTGGTTTCTGCAGCAGTTGCGCAACATTATAGGTACACCATCAGGTTTAGTTATACACACGGATGCTTGCAAGGGTTCAGAAACTGCAGTAGAATTTGTATTCCCTGGAGTGGAACATAGGGTATGTATGCGACACTAGCGCAGAATTTTAAAAAGAAATTCAAAGGCAAAGTTTATGATGAGAATCTATGGCCAGCATCATACACATGCAGCTTGAGGAAGCATGAGCACCATTTGAGAGTGTTGTATGTTCATAATCCTTTAGTGAAGGAGTACATGGATGAACATCATGGAAAGATGTGGCCAAGAAGCAAATTCAATGAAATCTGCAAAGTAGACTATGTGACCAACAACCTCGCTGAGTGTTTCAATGCAAAGTTCAAGTCAGTGAAAGGGCTTTTGTCGTGGCAAGCATTTGATAAGATCAGGCAGATGATCATGGTAAAGATGGCTCTTCGTAAAATGCAGAAACACAATATGTTGGCCATCTTATGCTCCCATCTCTGATTAAGGCATTGCATGCCAAGGCAAGAGGACTAAGAAATGGAGATATCCAGTGAACCTTGCAACCAATGAATGCAGCTGTAGGCAATGGCAGATCCGCGGGAAGCCGTGCATACATGCCCTACATCTCATGACTGTTATTGGAGGTGAAGATGGTGAAGTTGATCAGTATTGCTCTGAATATTTCGCTGTTGCCAAATTTAGGGCTGCTTATGCTGAAAATGTGCCTGCACTCTTGGTAAAAGACTAATTGAACATAGTAGACCCAGGGTTCAAACTCCATTCTCCTGTACTGACTAGACCACCAGGAAGACCAAGGAAAAACATGATAAGAACTGGTGAAAAGGGTCGTGTTAAAAATAGCGTAAGTGCAAAAGATGTGGTATCTTAGGGCATATTGTTAGGCGGTGTACCAATCCAGTTGATGCATCATTTGGAGAAGAGGAACAATGGGCAGCAGCAAATGCAGAGGAGCATGCAACAGCAGAGGAGAATGCAGCTAGTTTAGAGGATAATGCATCAGTAGAGGAGAATGTAGCAAGTTTAGAGGATAATGCATCAACAGAGGAGAATTTAGCAAGTTTAGAGAATGAAGCAACTAAAGTAGCAGCTTGGTATGTGTGATTTTTTGCATTTGTTCTCTTTTTAATCGATGGCTAAGCTTATTTCTGTTTGACCCAGCTCTAGGATAATTAGAGGCACCAGACAAAAAAGACCTAGAGAGGAAGAAACTTCGGTTGAACCATCATCTGATGCGGAATTTGAACCATGGCTTACGAAGGTTTTGAAGCTATAAGAGAGGAGGAAGTTATTTTGTCTGAAGTTCCTTTAAAGATTAGTGAGCCCACAGATGACCGTCAACTGGTCATCACTTGCTCAATCAGTCAAAGCTCAACAAAACCGCCACCACCAGAAGTGAAGATCAGAAGAAACAAGACAAAGCTTTCAAAAGCACAAAATATTCCATCCAGGGAAACCAGAAGTAAGACGGTTAACCCATCCCGGAACACAAGGAGCAAGGCAAAGATTTGAATTTGAACTTGAATGCAAGTCATAAACTTTAAACTTTAAAGATTTGTAATAAGGATTCTGTCTGCAATTTGAAGTACTGTGAAAACATGTAAGGTGTAATAATTCCATATGTAAACTTTGAACTTGAACTACTAAAGCAAACTTTGAATTTTAGGCAAACTTTGAATTTGAACCAACACTTCAGTCCATTCCCATGTGGTGTGAGTTGCATAGTTTGCTGAACTATTATGAACGTTAGGTGATCAATCCAATCTCTTTTGCGTCTACAAAACTTGTAGTCATGAGAAATGTGCTCCAAATGAGCTCCCAAGCTAGGGTAAGCAGCCCCATTTGTAATCAAGGTTTTTTGGACCTACTCCAAATGAGCCAAATATATTTTATTAACACCAAAAAATCTATATAGTGTTGATTCGAAGAATCACTATTTATTGAATTAATCTTTCTATTTGTACCTTTTTTTAAAAAAAATATTTTAATAGAAAAACCATTAAAAACATGTTTACAATATGAAAATGGAAAACTAAGTTCAGATCCTTCTTATTCACTTTGAAATCAAGTTTTGGTGATCTTTTTGATTTTTTTAAGTTTTCAAAAACCGAAGGGAAACCCTCCCTCCTCTCCTTGGTCTCTATGAAACGGTGTACATGATAGCTCATATGTGTGAAGGTTTTTTTATGAAAATGTCCATAGACAAAGTTTATGATTTTTGGTTGGTAACATGTCACACAAGACAACATTGTGCGCAGGTTTTATATTTTTTTGATTTTTTAATTAATGGTGCTCATTTTACCTCGATCGTGCTAGCTAGTTTTTCCCCCTAAATGTACGTATACTAAGTTTAGTATTTTTCCTCATTAGTGTGTCCTAGAAAATGACGAACGGCGAAGGTTTCATATTTTTTTGATTTTTTGAAATTATTTATGCTCAGTCAAAGCCTTTGAAACCCCGTTGACCAGCTCAAAATCCCTCTAAACCCCGGGGGGTTTCGCCTAAGCGACAACCCTTAGATGTGGCCTTCTACAAGTAATTCCGAGGGCAGGCTGCGAGCAGGCTTCGCGCCGTTGGATCACATGGACGGCTCCGCATCGTTGGATCGTGGGGCGATCTGCGAGAGGCGATCCGCGAGACTTGTTGGTTGTGCCTCCCCTTTCTTTGTGTACCCCCTTTATTCTGGTGCTTATTCTGCAGCGATGAGAGGAGCCACTCCTCCTCTTTTTCTTCTCCGGCGATGAGAGGAGCCACTCCTCTGCTTCTTCTTCTCCGGTGACTTTAGGTGATATGTCGAGCTCCACTTCAGCCTCCCGCCCCTCGTGGACCTAGTATGGTCCACTTCCCATGGAGCCATGTCCTGACTGTCCACGCAGCGCGCCACTGATATGGTTGACTTCGAAGGAGGTGAAGAATGGAAACTATGGGCACGAGTTCGTGAAATGCGAGAGCAAGCCAGAGGGGCAGGTTAGATCTCATGATTTTTCTCTGATTTATTTTTCTATTTGCTTTTAATTATTTTTCGATCTGGGATTTAGGATTCATGTTTTCATTTCAGATCATGAATAAATGCACACATTTTGAATGGGTGGATGACTACATTAAGAGGATTCAATTCAATGGGGCCCCAACCCGGGAGCTCAATCTGCCATCAGCAACAACGAATTTGGTCTCTGAAAGTGCTGCTCTAACAGTTGGGGATGTAGATCTGAAGGGGGAAATAAAGAAGATGAACAAGGATTTGCTTACTTGCTGGTCATCACTCGTTAGAGATGTTATTAGTGTGGTGTCATGTGCTCTAGGATTTGGTTAAATTTGTGGATCATGTGCTCTACTATTTGCTTAAATTTTTGGATCATGTGCTCTATGCTCTGTGTTGCTTAATTTGTGGATCATGTGCTTTATGCTCTGTGTTGCTTAATTTGTGGATCATGTTAGTTTCGGGTACCCGCCAGTTTTGTCAGTTATGTACACTTTCAGTTTCTTCAGTTTCGTCAGACAACACCGACCGCAGAAGAAAAAAATGTAGTTCTAGGGCCCAAATTGAAACTAAGCTCTGGTTGGGCCATCTCATTGCGTTGAGTGTCGAAGGCCCACGCGCTGGCTCTGTTTTTTCCCTTGATTATTACCATGGTAAATCCATTTGTTGCCATGCCGAACAAAAATAGTGCATGGTGGTAAATCGATTTATTGTTGGACTTGCACATGTAAAATTTATTTGTACATATCATGGCAATTTTCTTCTGTATATTGCCTACAGCACAACACTTTCATTTTTTGACTGCGGGTATTATAAACAAGTTTTGTTGCAAGAAAAATACTGTATAATGATTTTTTGTTTTTGTTTTTATTAAGAACATGTCATAGTTAATTATGTAGATCATGATATCCATCTGAAACCACATCTAAAATAAAGTCTGGTGGCACCATTAGCCAGCATATCAATCTAGAGAGCATGTCTAGGCTCGACTATGGCACCATATCCATCTAGAGAGCTTGTCTACGGCTCGGCTACGGCACCATATCCATCGATCGATATCTCACGTAGCAAGCATACATCCATAACATAAAAAGTAGCAACCATAGCATACTTCTTACATAAAACATAGGGTACCCTAAACCATAGCATAGGCCACAAACTATTCAAAAATTAGCTTGTTTATGTTCGTACAATATACGTAATATGACAACGCGGTTGATGTAGTCGTACGTCTTCACGATCCGACCGATCCAAGCACCGAACGTACGACACCTCCGAGTTCAGCACACGTTCAGCTCGATGACGATCCCCGAACTCCGATCCAGCAGGGTGTCGGGGATGAGTTCCGTCAGCACGACGGCGTGGTGACGATGATGATGTTCTACCGACGCAGGGCTTCGCCTAAGCACCGCAACGATATGACCGAGGTGGAATATGGTGGTGTAACACCCCGGATGTAACTTTCCATCTTTGTAACTCCAACTCTTGCCATTTTCGGCGATGTGCTATGATATTTCCCTTCGTGGTTGGGTTTTTGTCTTTTGTTTTGCATTTTGTTCATGTCATGCATCTCATATCATGTCATCATGTGCATCTCATTTGCATACGTGTTCGCCTCATGCATCCGAGCATTTTCCCCGTTGTCTGTTTTGCATTCCGACGCTCCCACATGCACCGGTGCACCCCTCTTGTCTCTTTTTCGTGAGTGGGTGTTAAATGTTCTCGGAATGGACCGAGGCTTGCCAAGTGGCCTTGGTACACCACCGGTAGACCACCTGTCAAGTTTCGTGCCATTTGGAGGTCGTTTGATACTCCAACGGTTAACCGGGTAACCGCATAGGCATCTTTTGGGTTGCAGCCCAACACCCCTCCAAAACAGCCCAATAACCCATCTAACTCACTTCCATGTTCTCCGTCGTTGGATCACGATCGTGTGGGCGAAAACCGCACCCCATTTGGAGTCTCCTAGCTCCCTCTACCTATAAATATGTGGCCATCCCCGAAATTTTCGGGCAAACCCTAGCCACCGCTCCCCTCGCGCCGCCGGACACGTCCGGACCGCGCCGGACGCGTCCGGCCTCCACCGCCTGCCAACTGGAGCCGCCACATGGCGCGTCCGCCGCCCAGCGCCGCTAGCCCGCTGCCCGTCGCCGGCCCCGTGGCCCGTCCCGCCGCCGCCGCCGCTGCCCCCGTCGCCCATTGCGACCTCCGCCGCCGTCCGGCCGTGTCGGACCTCCGCGCCTCGCCTCGCGCCGCCCGGCGCTGCCGGTTGCCGCCGCCGCCCGAGCAGCGCTCGGCGGCCCGCCCGCCAGACGCCGCCGCCGTCGCCCGCCGCGTTCCCCGCCGGATCGCCGCCCGGCCTCTTCCCGCCGTCTTCCTCCTCCCGAGCTCCTACTCCGGCGTGCATCGGCGTCCGTGCCCAGATCCAGATCGGATCTGAGAAGAGCCCGAGGTTGACCCCCGTATTTCGCCCAAGTCCTCGATTATTTTGATATTATCATGCCATATTTATCGTGTCATAACTGTGCATCCGTGGCTCCGTTTTGGGTGTGTAGCATAACGAATTGTTTGTCTCGATGAGTACATCATTTCATCTCATTGCATCATTTTCATTTGAGCTCATATTGATGCTCGAAATGCTGTTGGAAGAGGGCTATGTGATGTTAGTTTCAGATTCTTATCAGAACATGCACTTTTGTCATTTTTGCCATGATTGATGTGTGCATCTTATGAACTTGAGCCCTACATGTGTTTTGAACTATGCCATGCCATCTTTACAGGGGTGTATGCCATGTATTTTTGTGATCAAGGTGGTGACTAGCACAAGCATGTAAACTAGGCTCCGTGATGTTGCTGTTTTTAGTCCCTGTTCTGCTGTTATTTTTATGCCATGTAAACTTGATGCTACAGAGAGATCCATGCTTATTTTGAGATACTTCAGTAAGGATGTTTTGAACATATGGTTATGCTCTATCCATTCATGCCCCTGTTTGAAATTATGGAGTAGTCTATCATGTAATTTTCGTGCTCTACTTTTGCTACAAAATGTTTCCTGGCAGATTGTTTACATGTTATTCAATTTTGCCAAGGTTGTTGTAGTTGATCCGTGTATGCTATGATGTTGTTCTTGTCATGTTTAGTTTCATAAACATGTATTCTTGCTGGTGCTATGCTTATCTTGTCATGAAATGACTTGTGGTGAGTGAATCGAGCTCACAAAGATGCCTTCGTAATGCTGTCAATGCCATGCCCAGTTTGCTGAATCTGGTAACGAAACTTGCTATGTTTACATGGGTGCCATCATTTCTTCTGATCTTTTTGGCTCATGGTCAGTAAGGGAATTTTGTTCTATGCTTTGAGTAGATTCATGTCATGCCTTGTTTTGATATTATAAGTTCCTGTAGCATGTTGATTGCTTGCTCTGAACATTGCTACCTGATGCTGTTTATGCCATGTCAAACCTGATATCTTTTGCACTTTTCCCATGCTTGTTTGAACCTGTTATGGTGTGATTTAGCCGTAGCTCAGTGTTCCTCTTTTGTCAAGCATCTCATGTAGATCACTGCCATATGCTTTGTTTTATATTGGGGTGCTGTAGCATAGTTTCTTGTTGCATGCTAAGTAGCATCGTGTTGTTAATCGCAGATTTGTGTCATTCTTGTTTTGCTTGCCATTTGCAAACCGTGCATCCGATTCCGGTGATCTTTATATCGACTTCAACCGAAATCATCTCATCTTTCCAGCGCATACTTGGTTTGCCAAGTTGATGCCTTGTTCATCATTTTCCTTCCGGAGCCCGCATATGCATTGCATATCACATCTCGCATACCATGTCATGTTTTGCATCATGTTGCTTGTGCATTGCTCCATGTTTGATTGTGGTTCCATTGCTTGTGTTCTTGCTTTGGGTAGAGCCTGGAGACGAGTACGTGCACGAGGAACCTGTTGAGAACGCTTACGAGGATCAAGCCTTCGACAACTCTAAGAACTTTGCAGGCAAGATGACCATACCTTCGATATCACTTCTATCTTTGCTTTGTTAGTTGCTCGCTCTATCGTTATGTTAGCTCTACCTGCCATTGTTTATCATGCCTCCCATATTGCCATGTCAAGCCTCTAAACATCCTGTTCTATGCAAATCGTTGTTTGGCTATGTCACCGCTTTTGCTCAGCCCCTCTTATAGCGTTGCTAGTTGCAGGTGAAGATGAAGTTTGTTCCTTGTTGGAACATGGATATTTTGGGATATCACAATATCTATTGTTTTAATTAATGCACCTATATACTTGGTAAAGGGTGGAAGGCTAAGGCCTCATGCCTGGTGTTTTGTTCCACTCTTGCCACCCAAGTTTCCGTCATACTGGTGTTATGTTCCTTGATTTTGCGTTCCTTACGCGGTTGGGTGATTTATGGGACCCCCTTGACAGTTTGCTTTGAATAAAACTCCTCCAGCAAGGCCCAACCTTGGTTTTTACCGTTTGCCACCTAAGCCTTTTTACCTTGGGTTTTCGCGAGCTCGAGGGTCATCTTTATTTACCCCCACCCCGGGCGGTGTTCCTTCGGATCTTTGGTCCAACTGGCGATGTCCGCGCCCCTGGCAACTGTGGTCTATACCAACCCGACGTCTTGCCCATCCGGTGTGCCCTGAGAACGAGATACATGCGACTCCTATCGGGATTTGTCGGCACATTGGGCGGCTTTGCTGGTCTAGTTTTACCATTGTCGAAATGTCTTACGAACCGGGATTCCGAGACTGATCGGGTCTTCCCGGGAGAAGGTATATCCTTCGTTGACCGTGAGATCTTATGATGGGCTAAGTTGGGACACCCCTGCAGGGTATTATCTTTCGAAAGTCGT
The DNA here is from genome assembly GCA_021437245.1 of Aegilops speltoides. Lineage (NCBI taxonomy): Eukaryota > Viridiplantae > Streptophyta > Magnoliopsida > Poales > Poaceae > Aegilops > Aegilops speltoides. Next base: position 307,406,320 of record CM038143.1, read on the forward strand.
GCCCACGGTTATGAGGCAGATGGGAATTTGTTAATGTCCGGTTGTAGAGAACTTGACACTTGACTTCATTAAAATGCATCAACCGCGTGTGTAACCATGATGGTCTCTTCTCGGCGGAGTCCAGGAAGTGAACACAGTTTGGGTTATGTATGAGCGTAAGTAGTTTCAGGATCACTTCTTGATCACTTCTAGCTTCTCGACCGTTGTGTTGCTTCTCTTCTCGCTCTCACTTGCGTATGTTAGCCACCATATATGCTTAGTGCTTGTTGCAGCTCCACCATATTACCCCTTTCCTACCTACAAGCTTAAATAGTCTTGATCTCGCGGGTGTGAGATTGCTGAGTCCCCATGGCTCACAGATTCTACCAAAACAGATGCAGGTACCGAGGATACCAGCGCAAGTGGCGCAATCAAGCTCAAGTGGGAGTTTGACGAGGACCTTGGTCGTTACTATGTTTCGTTTCCAGATGATCAGTAGCGGAGCCCAGTCGGGGCGATCGGGAATCTAGCATTTGGGGTTGTCTTCTTTTCATTTGGATTTGACCGTAGCCGGTCTATGAGTGTATTTTGGATGATGTATGATTTATTTATGTATTGTGTGAAGTGGCGATTGTAAGCCAACTCTCTTTATCCCATTCTTGTTCATTACATGGGATTGTGTGAAGATGACCCTTCTTGCGACAAAACCACCATGCAGTTATGCCTCTAAGTCGTGCTTCGACACGTGGGAGATATAGCCGCATCTTGGGCGTTACAGGTGGAGGGGGGCACCGCACACGGCTAAGGAACGATCACGAAGATCAACTTGTGTGTCTAGAGGTGCCCCCTCCTCCGTATATAAAGGGGGGAGGAGGAGGAGGCCGGCCAAGGGGGTGGCCTGCCCTAGGAGGGGGAAACCTACTCCAAGTAGGTTTGCCCCTCCCTTTCCTAGTCCAAGAAGGAGGGGGAAGGAAGGAGTGGGAGAGGGGAAAGGCAAGGGGGGAGCCGCCCCCCTTCCTTGTCCTATTTGGACTCAAGGGGAGGGGGGCGCGCCTCTTGCCCTGGCCGGCCCCTCTCTCTCTCCACTAGGGTCCAACAAGGCCCATTAGTTCCCCGGGGGGTTCCGGTAACCCTCCAGTACTCTGGTTTTCTCCGAAAACACCCGGAACACTTCTGGTGTCCGAATATAGTCGTCCAATATATCAATCTTTATGTCTCGACCATTTCGAGACTCCTCGTCATGTCCGTGATCACATCCGGGACTCCGAACAACCTTCGGTACATCAAAACTTATAAACTCATAATAAAACTGTCATCGTAACATTAAGCGTGCGGACCCTACGGGTTCAAGAACTATGTAGACATGACCTTGAACTATTCTCGATCAATAACCAATAGCGGAACCTAGATGCTCATATTGGCTCCTACATATTCTACGAAGATCTTTATCAATCAAACTGCATAACAACATACGTTGTTCCCTTTGTCATTGGTATGTTACTTGCCCGAGATTCGATGTCGGTATCCAATACCTAGTTCAATCTCGTTACAGGCAAGTCTCTTTACTCGTTACGTAATGCATCATCCCGTAAATAACTCATTAGCTACATTGCTTGCAAGGCTTATAGTGATGTGCATTACCGAGAGGGCCCAGAGATACCTCTCCGACCATCGTAATGACAAATCCTAATCTCGAAATACGCCAACTCAACATGTACCTTCGGAGACACCTGTAGAGCTCCTTTATAATCACCCAGTTACGTTGTGACGTTTGGTAGCACACAAAGTGTTCCTCCGGTAAACAGGAGTTGCATAATCTCATAGTTATAGGAACTTTGTATAAGTCATGAAGAAAGCAATAGCAACATACTAAACGATCAAGTGCTAAGCTAACGGAATGGGTTAAGTCAATCACATCATTCTCCTAATGATGTGATCACGTTAATCAAATGACAACACATGTCTATGGCTAGGAAACATAACCATCTTTGACTAACGAGCTAGTCAAGTAGATGCATACCAGTGACATTATGTTTGTCTATGTATTCACACATGTATCATGTTTCCGGTTAATACAATTCTAGCATGAATAATAAACATTTATCATGATATGATGAAATAAATAATAACTTTATTATTGCCTCTAGGGCATATTTCCTTCAGTCTACCACTTGCACTAGAGTCAATAATCTAGATTACACAGTAATGATTCTAACACCCATGGAATCTTGGTGTTGATCATGTTTTGCTCGTGGAAGAGGCTTAGTCAACGGGTCTGCAACATTCAGATCCGTATGTATCTTGCAAATCTCTAGGTCTCCCACCTGGACTTGGTCCCGGATCGAATTGAAGCGTCTCTTGTTGTGCTTGGTCCTCTTGTGAAATCTGGATTCCTTTGCCAAGGCAATTGCACCAGTATTGTCACAGAAGATCTTCATTGGTCCCGATGCACTAGGTATGACACCTAGATCGGAAATGAACTCCTTCATCCAGACTCCTTCATTTGCTGCTTCCGAAGCAGCTATGTACTCCGCTTCACATGTAGATCGCGCCACGACGCTTTGTTTAGAACTGCACCAACTTACAGCTCCACCGTTTAAGAAAAACACGTATCTAGTTTGCGATTTAGAATCGTCCGGATCAGTGTCAAAGCTTGCATCAACGTAACCATTTACGACTAGCTCTTTGTCACCTCCATAAACGAGAAACATATCCTTAGTCCTTTTCAGGTATTTCAGGATGTTCTTGACTGTTGTCCAGTGATCCACTCCTGGATTACTTTGGTACATGCCTGCCAAGCTTATTGCTAAGCATACGTCAGGTCTGGTACACAACATTGCATACATGATAGAGCCTATGGCTGAAGCATACGGAACATCTTTCATTTTCTCTCTATCTTCTGTTGTGGTCGGGCATTGAGTCTGACTCAACTTCACACCTTGTAACATAGGTAAGAACCCTTTCTTTGCCTAATCCGTTTTGAACTTTTTCAAAACTTTATCAAGTTATGTTCTTTGTGAAATTCCAATTAAGCGTCTTGATCTATCTCTATAGATCTTGATGCCCAATATGTAAGCAGCTTCACCGAGGTCTTTCATCGAAAAACTTTTATTCAAGTATCCCTTTATGCTATCCAGAAATTCTATATCATTTCCGATTAACAATATGTCATCTACATATAATATCAAAAATGCTATAGAGCTCCCACTCAATTTCTTGTAAGTACAGGCTTCTCCAAAAGTCTGTATAAAACCATATGCTTTGATCACACTATCAAAGCGTTTATTCCAACTCCGAGATGCTTGCACCAGTCCATAAATGGATCGTTGGAGCTTGCACACTTTGTTAGCACCTTTTGGATCAACAAAACCTTCTGGTTGCATCATATACAACTCTTCTTCCAGAAATCCATTCAAGAATGCAGTTTTGACATCCATTTGCCAAATTTCATAATCATAAAATGCAGCAATTGCTAACATGATCCGGACAGACTTAAGCATCGCTACGGGTGAGAAAGTCTCATCGTAGTCAACTCCTTGAACTTGTCAAAAACCTTTTGCAACAAATCGAGCTTTATAGACAGTTACATTACCATCAGCGTCAGTCTTCTTCTTAAAAATCCATTTATTCTCAATGGCTTGCCGATCATCGGGCAAGTCAACCAAAGTCCATACTTTGTACTCATACATGGATCCCATCTTAGATTTCATGGCTTCTAGCCACTTTGCCGAATCTGGGCTCATCATCGCTTCCTCATAGTTCGTAGGTTCGCCATGGTCAAGTAACATGACTTCCAGAATAGGATTACCGTACCACTCTAGTGCGGATCTTACTCTGGTAGACCTACGAGGTTCAGTAGAAACTTGATCTGAAGTTTCATGATCAATATCATTAGCTTCCTCACTAATTGGTGTAGTTGTCACAGGAACCGGTTCTTGTGATGTACTACTTTCCAATAAGGGAGCAGGTACAGTTACCTCATCAAGTTCTACTTTCCTCCCACTCACTTCTTTTGAGAGAAACTCCTTTTCTAGAATGGATCCAAATTTAGCAATGAAAATCTTGCCCTCAGATCTGTGATAGAAGGTGTACCCAATAGTCTCTTTTGGGTATCTTATGAAGACACATTTCTCCAATTTGGATTCGAGCTTATCTGGTTGAAGTTTCTTCACATAAGCATCACAGCCCCAAACTTTAAGAAACGACACCTTTGGTTTCTTGCCAAACCATAGTTCATAAGGCGTCGTCTCAACGGATTTTGATGGTGCCCTATTTAACGTGAATGCGGCCGTCTCTAAAGCATAACCCCAAAACGATAGCGGTAAACCAGTTAGAGACATCATACATCGCACCATATCTAGTAAAGTACGATTACGATGTTCGGACACACCATTTCGTTGTGGTGTTCCGGGTGGTGTGAGTTGCGAAACTATTCCGCATTGTTTCAAATGTAAACCAAACTCGTAACTCAAATATTCTCCTCCACGATCAGATCGTAGAAATTTTATTTTCTTGTTACGATGATTTTCCACTTCACTCTGAATTTTTTTGAACTTTTCAAATTTTTCAGACTTGTGTTTCATTAAGTAGATATACCCATATCTGCTCAAATCATCTGTGAAGGTGAGAAAATAACGATACCCGCCGCGAGCCTCAATATTCATTGGACCACAAACATCAGTATGTATGATTTACAACAAATCAGTTGCTCGCTCCATAGTTCTGGAGAACGGCGTTTTAATCATCTTGCCCATGAGGCACGGTTTGCAAGTACCAAGTGATTCATAATCAAGTGATTCCAAAAGTCCATCAGTATGGAGTTTCTTCAAGCGCTTTACACCGATATGACCTAAACGGCAGTGCCACAAATAAGTTGCACTATCATTATCAACTCTGCATCTTTTGGCTTCAACATTATGAATATGTGTATCACTACTATCGAGATTGAATAAAAATAGACCACTCTTCAAGGGTGCATGACCATAAAAGATATTACTCATATAAATAGAACAACCATTATTCTCTCGATTTAAATGAATAACCGTCTCGCATCAAACAAGATCCAGATATAATGTTCATGCTCAACGCGGCACCAAATAACAATTATTTAGGTCTAAAACTAATCCCGATGGTAGATGTAGAGGTAGCATGCCGACCGCGATCACATCAACTTTGGAACCATTTCCCACGCGCGCATCGTCACCTCGTCCTTAGCCAATCTTCGCAATCCATAGTCCTGTTTGAGTTGCAAATATTAGCAGCAGAACCAGATATCAAATACCTGTGTACAACTGTGAGCATTAGTAAGGTACACATCAATAACATGTATATCACATATACCTTTGTTCACTTTGCCATCCTTCTTATCCGCCAAATACTTGGGGCAGTTCCGCTTCCAGTGACCAGTTTGCTTGCAGTAGAAGCACTTAGTCTCAGGCTTAGGTCCAGACTTGGGTTTCTTCTCTTGAGCAGCAACTTGTTTGCTGTTCTTCTTGAAGTTCCCCTTCTTCTTCCCTTTGCCCTTTTTCTTGAAACTGGTGGTCTTGTTAACCATCAACACTTGATGCTCCTTCTTGATTTCTACCTCCACGACTTTTAGCATTGTGAAGAGCTCGGGAATAGTCTTGTCCATCCCTTGCATATTATAGTTCATCACGAAGCTCTTGTAGCTTGGTGGCAGTGATTGAAGAATTCTGTCAATGACACTATCATCAGGAAGATTAACTCCCAGTTGAATCAAATGATTATTATACCCAGACATTTTGGGTATGTGTTCACTGATAGAACTATTCTCCTCCATCTTACAGCTATAGAACTTATTGGAGACTTCATATCTCTCAATTCGGGCATTTGCTTGAAATATTAACTTCAACTCCTAGAACATCTCATATGCTCCATGACCTTCAAAACGTCGTTGAAGACCCGGTTCCAAGCCGTAAAGCATGGCACACTGAACTATCGAGTAGTCATCAGCTTTGCTCTGCCAAATGTTCTTAACGTCATCAGTTGCATCAGCAGTAGGCATGGCACCCAGTAGTGCTTCCAAGACGTAATTCTTCTGTGCAGCAATGAGGATAATCATCAGGTTATAGACCCAGTCCGTGTAATTGCTACCATCATCTTTCAACTTTGCTTTCTCAAGGAACGCATTAAAATTCAATGGAGCAACAGCACGAGCCATCTATCTACAACAAACATAGACAAGCAAAATACTATCAGGTACTAAGTTCATGATAAATTTAGGTTCAATTAATCATATTACTTAAGAACTCCCACTTAGACAGACATCTCTCTAGTCATCTAAGTGATCACGTGATCCAAATCAACTAAACCATGTCCGATCATCACGTGAGATGGAGTAGTTTCAATGGTGAACATCACTATGTTGATCATATCTACTATATGATTCACGCTCGACCTTTCGGTCTCCGTGTTCCGAGGCCATATCTGTATATGCTAGGCTCGTCAAGTTTAACCTGAGTATTCCGCGTGTGCAACTGTTTTGCACCCGTTGGATTTGAACGTAGAGCCTATCACATCCGATCATCACGTGGTGTCTCAGCACGAAGAACTTTCACAATGGTGCATACTCAGGGAGAACACTTCTTGATAATTTAGTGAGAGATCATCTTAAAATGCTACCGTCAATCAAAGCAAGATAAGATGCATAAAGGATAAACATCACATGAAATCAATATAAGTGATATGATATGGCCATCATCATCTTGTGCTTGTGATCTCCATCTCCGAAGCACCATAGTGATCACCATCGTCACCGGCGTGACACCTTGATCTCCATCGTAGCATCGTTGTCGTTACGCCATCTATTGCTTCTACGACTATCGCTACCGCTTAGTGATAAAGTAAAGCAATTACTGATGCGTTGCATTTCATACAATAAAGCGACAATCATATGGCTCCTGCCGATTGCCGATAACCGGTTACAAAACATGATCATCTCATACAATAAAATATAGCATCACGTCTTGACCATATCACATCACAACATGCCCTGCAAAAACAAGTTAGACGTCCTCTACTTTGTTGTTGCAAATTTTACGTGGCTGCAACGGGCTGAGCAAGAACCGTTCTTACCTATGCATCAAAACCACAATGATAGTTCGTCAAGTTAATGCTGTTTTAACCTTTGCAAGGACCGGGCGTAGCCACACTCGGTTCAACTAAAGTTGAGAAAGCAGACACCGCTAGTCACCGTGTGCAAAGCACGGCGGTAAAACCAGTCTCGCGTAAGCGTCTGGCGTAATGTCGGTCCGGGCCGCTTCATCCAACAATACCGCTGAACCAAAGTATGACATGCTGGTAAGCAGTATGACTTGTATCGCCCACAACTCACTTGTGTTCTACTCGTGCATATAACATCAACGCATAAAACCTAGGCTCGGATGCCACTGTTGGGGAACGTAGTAATTTCAAAATTTTCCTACGCACACGCAAGATCATGGTGATGCATAGCAACGAGAGGGGAGAGTATTGTCCACGTACCCTCATAGACCGAAAGCGAAAGCGTTATGACAACGCGGTTGATGTAGTCGTACGTCTTCACGATCCGACCGATCCAAGCACCGAACGTACGGCACCTCCGAGTTCAGCACACGTTCAGCTCGATGACGATCCCCGGACTCCGATCCAGCAGGGTGTCGGGGATGAGTTCCGTCAGCACGACGGCGTGGTGACGATGATGATGTTCTACCGACGCAGGGCTTCGCCTAAGCACCGCAACGATATGACCGAGGTGGAATATGGTGGAGGGGGCACCGCACACGGCTAAGGAACGATCACGAAGATCAACTTCTGTGTCTAGACGTGCACCCCTCCTTCGTATATAAAGGGGGGAGGAGGAGGGGGCGGCCAAGGGGGTGGCGCACCCTAGGAGGGGGAAACCTACTCCAAGTAGGTTTGCCCCTCCCTTCCCTAGTCCAAGAAGGAAGGGGAAGGAAGGAGTGGGAGAGGGGAAAGACAAGTGGGGCGCCGCCCCCCCTTCCTTGTCCTATTCGGACTCAAGGGGAGGGGGCGCGCATCTTTCCCTGGCCGGCCCCTCTCCCTCTCCACTAGGGCCCAACATGGCCCATTAGTTCCCCGGGGGTTCCAGTAACCCTCCGGTACTCTGGTTTTCTCCGAAAACACCCGGAACACTTCGGGTGTCCGAATATGGTCGTCCAATATATCAATATTTACGTATCGACCATTTCGAAACTCCTCGTCATGTCCGTGATCACACCCAGGACTCCGAATAACCTTCGGTACATCAACTCATAATAAAACTGTCATCGTAACGTTAAGCGTGCGGACCCTACGGTTTCGAGAACTATGTAGACAAGACCAAAACTATTCTCGGTCAATAACCAATAAACCTGGATGCTCATATTGGCTCCTACATATTCTACAAAGATCTTTATCGGTCAAACCGAATAACAACATACGTTGTTCCCTTTGTCATCGGTATGTTACTTTCCTGAGATTCGATCGTCGGTATCCAATACCTAGTTCAATCTCGTTACCGGCAAGTCTCTTTACTCGTTACGTAATGCATCATCCCGTAACTAACTCATTAGCTACATTGCTTGCAAGGCTTATATTGATGTGCATTACCGAGAGGGCCCATAGATACCTCTCCGACAATCGGAGTGACAAATCCTAATCTAGAAATATGCGAACTCAACATGTACCTTCGGGGACACCTGTAGAGTTCCTTTATAATCACCCAGTTACATTGTGACGTTTGGTAGCACAAAAAGTGTTCCTTCGGTAAACAGGAGTTGCATAATCTCATAGTTATAGGAACTTTTTATAAGTCATGAAGAAAGCAATAGCAACATACTAAACGATCAAGTGCTAAGCTAACAGAATGGGTCAAGTCAATCACATCATTCTCCTAATGATGTGATCCCGTTAATCAAATGACAACACATGTCTATGGCTAGGAAACATAACCATCTTTGATTAACAAGCTAGTTAAGTAGAGGCATACCAGTGACATTATGTTTGTCTATGTATTCACATATGTATCATGTTTCCGGTTAATACAATTCTAGCATGAATAATAAACATTTATCATGATATGAGGAAATAAATAATAACTTTATTATTGCCTCTAGGGCATATTTCCTTCACCTACATCCGTGGTGGCTCGCGTGAAAAAGAGGTCGGTTAGCACATCATGGCGGCGGGCGGCATCGCATGCAGGTAGGCTAGCTACGTGCATGCATGCACGCTAGCTGGACATGTCGTGCATGCATAACAGGCTTCTATCATTGCGGCGCACGGAAGGCACAATTCTTACCATGGCCCAAATGGCTAACCGCGGCACCGTTCGCCGCGACCCCACTCATCAGGTCCAATGGGCGAAATAGTCAGCGCGGCCCCACTCGTTAGAGTTAACGGTCAAAGCACTGACCCGGTGGCATCCATTGTTTGTGACCAGTTCTGAGGGTTTCGGGCAAGGGAGTGGGGAGAAGTGAGCAAAACTTAAGAGCGTGGGGATGAATGAGTATCGCTAAGGAACCAGGGGCACAGAAATGAAAATCCCTTAAAGAAAACCCAAAAAGATTTCTCGTTCTTCTTTTGCTTGTTGGGAGCTTTCCCGTGTAAATAGTTTTTCTCGTTCTTGTTTTACTTTCTTAAAAAAAACTCCAAAAAAATTTCAGTGTGTTTCTTTGAAATTATTTTTCTTTTATTTGGGGGTCGAGAGGAGAAGACCATGATGAAAATGATGAGTGGCTCTCATATGCATTATTGTTGATCTAACAAAGAGCCCATATTACCTTGTCTTCTCCTTTGAATAAATGTTTGCAGATTCCAGCTTAGTCCAATGCATGTGCACTATTATTATTATTCACACCGTTCGGTCGTGCAAGTGAAAGGCAATAATGACGATATTTGATGACATGATTGAGATGAGGAAAAGTTGGTACGAACTCGACCTATCTTGTTTTCGTAAATATGATTAGTTCATCGTTCCTGATTTAGCCCATTATGAATGAAACATGTCTGCAATGACAATTAGATATTATAGTTACTCATGCCATGCTTAATTAGCTAGGAGTTTATAATGGTTTACCTTGCGTGCCAACATGCTTTTAAAATGGTTGTGATGTAGTATGATAGGATGGTATCCTCCTTTGAATGATTTGAGTGGCTTGACTTGGCACATCTTCACGCATGTAGTTGAAACAAAATCAACATAGCCTCCACGACATTTATGTTCATGGTGATTTATATCCTACTCATGCTTGCACTCAATGTTGGTTAATCTCAATGCATGTTTATGACTGTTGTCGCTCTCTAGTTGGTCGCTCCTTAATCTTTTGCTAGCCTTCACTTGTACTAAGCGGGAATACTACTTGTGCATCCACTTTCATAAACCCAAAGTTGTTCCATATGAGTCCACCATACCTACCTATATGCGGTATTTACCTGCCGTTCCAAGTAAATTTGTATATGCCAAATGTTGGGGAATGCGGTAGTTTCAAAAAATTCCCTACGATCACGCAAGATCTATCTAGGTGATGCATAGCAACGAGGGGGGGGGGGAGAGTGTGTCCATGTACCCTCCTAGACTGAAAGCGGAAGCGTTTCAATAACACAGTTGATGTAGTCGAACGTCTTTGCGATCCAACCGATCTAAGTACCGAACATACGGCACCTCCGCGTTCAACACACATTCAACTCGATGACGTCCCTCGTACTCTTGATCTAGTTGAGGACGATGGTGAGTTCCATCAGCACAATGGCGTGGCGACGGTGATGATGATGCTACCGACGCAGGGATTCGCCTAAGCACTATGATGGTATGATCGAGGTGTGTAACTGTGGAGGGGGGCACCACACGCGGTTGGGAGAGAAACTTGTGTGTTCTAGGGTGCCCTCCTGCCCCCGTATATAAAGGAGGGAGGAGGAGGAGGCCGGCCATGGGAGAGGCGCGCCAAGGGGGGAGTCCTACTTGGACTCCTAGTCCAAGTAGGATTCGGTCCCCACCTTTCCTGTTTTTTCCCAAAGAAAAAGGAAGGAGGAGATAAGGAGAAGGAAGAAGGGGACACGCCTGTCGATGTCTAAATCGGCGGATCTCAGGTAGGGGGTCCTGATCTATGCGTCTTAGGCTGATGGTAATAGGAAGCAAGGGAAACGTTTACCCAGGTTCGGGCCCTCTCGATGGAGGTAAAACCCTACTTCTTGCTTGATTGATATTGATGATATGAGTAGTACAAGAGTAGATCTACCACGAGATCGTAGAGGCCAAACCCTAGAAGATAGCCTATGATGGTTATGATTGTGATCGTGATGGGCCTTCTAAGGACCAACCTCTCCAGTTTATATAGACACCAGAGAGGGCTAGGGTTTACACGGAATCACAAGGAAGGAAATACAATATCCGGATCGCCAAGCTTGTCTTCCACGCCAAGGAGAGTCTCATCCGGACACGGGATGGAGTCTTGAGTCTGGTATCTTCACGCTCCAATAGTCCGGACGAAGTATATAGTCCGGCTGTCTGGATACCCCCTAATCCAGGACTCCCTCAATAGCCCCTGAACCAGGCTTCAATGACGATGAGTCCGGTGCGCATTCTTGTCTTCGGCATCGCAAGGCGGGTTCCATCTCCGAATAGTCCAAAGTAATTATCGAACATGTAGACCGTGTCCGGATCTACAAAATGATCTTCACATACCACCGTAGAGAGAATGATATTTCTGCTGATAACTTTTTTTAGACGACGTGACATGTCATTATGGTCGGGTCATTATTCGAACCGTTTTCCCACAACTAGCCACAACGCATATTGCGAGGCGGTTTCCTTGACACGTCTTATCAAAGCAGAGATCATGTCCCCTTATCACGGGATTCTCATCAATACGGGTATGGGTAATCCCACCGCGCCTTCAGTTGTGGCGCTTGGGAAGTAAGCGATTCTCAACGGGCAAGTGGAGAGGCGCACCGCTTTCGTCGCCTTTATAAAGGGATAAGGGCTCCCATTTTCACCCACGCCTTCCTTCTCCTTTGCTCATCCTTGCCTCCTCGAGCTCCAGCGCCCTAGTCCAAGTCTTCTTCGCACAGCCAAACATCTCCGGAGCAGGAGGCAAGTGGGTGGCTGCCACCGTGAAGGAGAAGCATATCGCAAATCTTCGGGCGGCCGGATACTTGGCAGCAGACATAGCGCACCGGCTACCGGACGACGGGCAGGTCATTCCAACCCCAGGACCCCACGAGAGGGTCGTGTTTCTCGCCCACTTCATCCATGGACTGGGGTTTCCACTTCATCCTTTCATCCGCGGTCTCATGTTCTAGCCCCAAACTTCGTTCTCATCCGGGGTTTCTACTACGGGCTAGATTTCCATGATCTAGCCCCAAACTTCGTCCTCAACATCTCGGCGTTTATCTTCGTATGCGAGGCCTTCCTCCGCATCAAGCCTCACTTCGGCTTGTGGCTACAAATCTTCTGTGTGAAGCCAAAGATCGTGAGCGGCTAGCAAGCGGAGTGCGGAGGGGCCATGGTGGGCAAGATGCCTAACGTCACCTGGCTTGACGGCTCCTTCACGGAGACCGTGAAAGGATGGCAATCGGGGTGGTTCTACATCACCGAGCCGCACGAAGCCAGTTGGGCGGCGGCCCCCGAATTCCGATCCGGAACCCCCATGCGGCTCACCTCCTGGGAAAGGAAGGGCCTGGACTGGGGCGAACCTGCAGAGCTGACCGGACTCCAAAACTGCATCAAGAATATGAAGGACAAGAACATCAAGCTTGTCAACATGATCCAGGTCATGCTCGTTCGCCGGATTCTTCGTGCCAAAGGAGGGTATTTAATCTGTGGGAGTTCGTCCCGGCCGAACGCCAGACGCTTCGAAAGCTCTATGGCATGACCCATAAAGATGCATGGAAGGCGCTGTTCAATGCCTCTGAAGTACCTCCTCCCACATCCGAGGACCGTGGACTTCATGCCGCGCGGCCTCCTCGTCCAGTGAGTTTTCTGACTACCACCGGATTCATTTCTTCCCAATATATTCATGAGGGAGTCTTAAGTAATTGTGTATATTTGATCAGGACTAGACAGCGGAGCGGATTGACTGTCCGGCTCCGCTGCCAGAAGGCCCAGCCGACGCTCTCCCACTACTAGGAAAAAGCCTTCTAATGGCGCACGGTTTTGCCTACTAATGGCGCACTACCGTGCGCCATTAGCATCACGCCACTAAATTCTTTTCTAATGGCGCACTGCAGTCGCCATTAGAATCTGATATTCTAATGGCGCATCACTAATCGCCATTAGTATCTGATATACTAATGGCGCACCACATTGGAGTCGCCATTAGTAACAATTTTTCAAATTTTTTTGCAGGATTTTTTTAAATTTTTTTTCAAAATTTCCAATTTTTTTTGTTTTTTTTCTTAATCTCGGTCACTATGGCTTAATCTCGAGTCAATATGCTTAATCTCGGGTCAAATCGCACTCCATAGTCAAACTTCGAAAGGTCACCCATCCCTCTCACTACTCCGGCTGAGCACGCTTAACTTCGGGTTCTATTCTCCCTCGTTTCCAAATGCACTTGTTGTTTTCGACAATAGTAAGATGTCAATCCTATTAACCTCGTGAATTTAGCTTGAGCATGTCTTGACACATTTCTTTGTTTGAGTTTGAAACTATTGTTCTAAAAAATTAGTAACACTAATATTTCTTAAATAATTAGTTCGCACACAGTTTGACCAGATTTGACCATAGTTTGACCAGATTTGACCACAGTTTGACCATAGTTTGACTAGATTTGACCAAAATTCAAAAAAACTAAAATAATTATTTATTAACACTAATATTCTTGAATAATTAGTTTGACCATAGTTTGACTAGATTTAACAAAAACTAAAAAAACTATTTTTTTTTGAATTTTTTTGCCTCCAGATCTTAAAAGCCCCGTAACTTTTTTTCTGTTAGGCTTTTGAGGATTTTAAAAATGTTTAACTGGGTTTCCCCAATTAAATTCGGATGTAACTTTTCGAGTAGATGCTTTTTCATATATAAAACTTTTTCATCCGAGTTCGTATGCAAAAGTTATGGCCATTTTACAAATTTCCAGAGAGATTTTGCAAATAAAGTCGAAATTCATATTTGTAAATTTTCCCAACAACTAGACCACATATCACATGGAAAACTTATTTTCTTTTATTTTTTTGACATTTTTATCATTTTTATTAAATTTTTTTAAAACTGAAAAGACGGTCCACGGGAGGGGGGGTGCATTCGGTGGAAGCTGGGCAAACAACTAATGGCGCACCGTGGGGTGGTGCGCCATTAGTAGTTAAACTAGTAATGGCGCACCACAACCAATCTGCGCCATTACTAACAAAAATTTTATAAATTTTTTATAATTTTTTACTTCTTTTTCAAAACTTCTAATGGCGACGGTGGGTGTGGTGCGCCATTACTAGTTAAAACTAGTAATGGCGCACCACACCCATGGTGCGCCATTAGAAGTTTTGAAAAAAAAAAAATTACTAATGGCGCACCGTGGGATGTGGTGCGCCATTAGTATTTGGAAACTAATGGCGTACCAACACATGGTGCGCCATTAGTATATAGCAATGGCGCACCACATGTCTGGTGCGCCATTAGAATCAATCCTATCTATAGCCCTTTTCCTAGTAGTGTCCTGACAGAGATGCTAGTCCCGGCGCCCTACAAGGCGCTGGAAAAGAAGGCCTCAGGGGCCAAGAAGGGTCTCCGGCGTAAGGTCGTACCGGAAGCCTCGTCCGAAGACGACAAGGCACACTCCCTCCCCGAAGGGGAGGAAGAAGAAGGGGCCGCCCCATCCGGAGAGGATGGGGGGCCTGAGAAGGCGGACCAGGGGGCCAGGAAAGGCCCCCGGCGCAAGGCCGTCATACCCTCGTCGTTCAACGACAACGAGGCAGATTCCTCCCGCGGAGGCGGGGGGAAACAAGAAGAAACTCTGCCTCCCCGCACTGGGGGGGAGAAAAAGAGGAAAGCCGCCCCGGAGGGGGAGGCTGGGATGTCCAAGAAGGGAAAGGCGTCCCTTCCAGACTATTCCACCACGGCCGCCGATAGCGAGGAGGGGTGGCTGACCAGGGGGAAGAACCTAGAACGATCGTAAGTATCTGCACTCTATTGCGATTTTGCTTCATAGTCTTGTTATAACGCCGAACATGTATACAGTCCGGCCAGGGTCCATCCCGAGGTATCGTCTTCGGATGGGTCCTTGAGTGATCCAGCGATGAACTCGCTCCCGACGGCCACTACTCCTCAGCCTGCGGATGACACGGAGGTGTTGTCCCAAAGGCTCCCAGAGCGGGGGGAGGTGACTCTGGAGGCGCCCCAAGGCGGAATTCCAGAAGTCGGACACGCGGGGTTCAAGATCCCCGCGGATCGTGTCGATGAGAGCCACAGTAAGCCGGGCTCTCAGCCGAACACTGCTCCGGAACCTCCAATGGTTCCGGACTCAGGCGGGCAGCCCCTCGTTAGGGAGGGCGAGCTTTCCTTGCCGAGGACTTCCGTTACGCCCAAGGCGTCGGATTGTTTGCTGGAAGCGCTTCGTGGCGCATCCATGGATGAAGAGCACCGTACTCTTATGAGTGCGGTGATTCAGAAGGTTTTGTCCGCCAAGAGCGGACTAACCGAAGGTTGCACCAGCCTCCTGACAGGCTTTGAGGTAAGTAATAAAATGTGTGAAATTACCACCCGATAGGTAGTAGCCTCGATACTCTGTTTGGTGTTAGGAAAGAAAAGCCAAAGCGGAGGGTCAATTATAATCCACTGAGTCTAATAATAAGTGTGCATGTGAATAAGCAGGTGTGCTGCTTGCCGCTGCCATCCAGACACCGAGGTCGCCAGACTAAAAGCGGGACCGGGAGCGGTAGCGAGGAGAGCTCGACCTCACGAAGAGGCAGCTCGAAGAGAACAAAGGTGAGTAATTCCCCGCTCTCATATAATGAAGAATAGGCAAAATTGGTTATTCTAACGACAAAGCATCGTGACTTTGCAACTCTGAAGAAAGCGCTGTCTGAGGCCGAGGAGAAGGCGGCTCTGGAGCGCAAAGAGCGCGAGAAGCAAGATGCTAGAGTGGGCGAGGTACAGCAAGAGCTCCAGGAGCTCGGTAAAAAGTTCGAGTCCTTGGAGCATGATCTTAAGGTGAAAGAGTTTGAGCTTGCGAAGGCCCTTGCGAGTATGAAAGACACCAAGGCCGAAGCCAAGAAGGCACAACAGGAAATCTAGGTGGCCAAGAAGATAGCGGCGGGTAAGACATTCTTTATGCAAAGCAAGCATGTGGAGGAGGCATTTCTTTTACTTACCCGAATTCGGAGCTCTTCAGGGGCATTCGCAGATCTGCCACGTAGCGTATCAGATGCCGCGGAGTTCTACCGTGTCGAGGAGGGGAGCGCAACGGAGAAGCTATTCTGGTCCCAGTATGCTGGGGCCGAACATCCAATGCCTCTGGGTGACTAGCTGAAGCAGTTGGTTGAACTCCACAGGGCGGCCGAAGTGGCTATGAAAGATTTCATAGTCCGGATGTGGCCTGGTGAGCCCCTGCCGACTAGCTACTTTGGCCTGATCAAGCGGATGGTGAATGTCTGTCCGCGGCTTGAATTATCAAGCGATCCGTTTGCATTGAGGGTGCCCGCCGGGCCTTTGCCCACGCGAAGGTGCATTGGGGCAAGCTAGATGCAGAGAAGCTGGTGAAGGACGGGCCGCCGGAGGGCAAGGCGAATCGCTATCCCGAGAAATATTACGATGGCGTTATGAAGGGCGCTCGTCTCGTGGCCGATGAATGTACCAAGGATACAATCCTTGAGTAAATGTACCTCTGCCGTTGTTGTAATATAAAGGCGAAGTTGCTTGCGCTATGTAGCGCTGTTTGATTTAAAATATTAAATTCTGTGCGGCTGTTTATAAAATTCTGAAAGTAGGCCAGTCGTCGGCTTCCACCCCCACGTAACTAGTACCGGGGTGTTCCTAGAAAAACCCGAATACTCTTTATCCAAATTTTTGGTCCCTTAAGGAGGTATCCGGCGCAGCGAACAAGGCAATCGGACTATGTGACTTTATAACTTTCACTTAGCCATAGAAGTCTACAATTTTAAATTTTGGCGAAGCCCCTAGAATTCGGAGGGCCGAATTGGGGTGCTATATACGCCTAAATCGGACGAGGCTGATTCATCGCCTAAAGCGGAAAAAATCTTTATGGATTTTAAGACCTCTCGAACAGCGACCAGTTCTCGCCACATCATGCCGGTCAGTTTTCGGCTTTCTCTACTGAGGTGCTCGTCCAGAAGAACTGGGACACAATCGCAGTAGTTCTCCCTGCGCTACCTTAGCCGATATAACGGAACGTAAGGTACCAAAACAAGGGAGCCGGGCAAACTCAACTATTGACCCAAGACGTGATTCGGAGTTGATGCATATAGTGCTATAAGTTCGGGGTGCGGCACTGTTGAAAGTGTTCGGACTTGTTTTGCCGTATTATGAGGCGCCATATGAAGCCCCTAGCAAACTAATCGTACCAAGGTGTACAGATGCAATATTAAATAAATATTTGCAAGAAAAATGCGTAAATAGGAATAATAAGCTAACGCTATATATTATCGCCCATTGATGAATAATACATTTAAGCGTATGTTTACAATGGTTGCATTTAAGCAGAAGTAAATAGGACTATTTAACATGTCCTATCCAAGGGCAGGCTGCATGTAGGTATGTAAAACAGGTATAACGATCGTGAACAGATTCCACCTGGGTATTTACTTTTGTGCGCAAAGCCTGTTGCCTCCTTGGTTTTCTCTCCTATGTAAGTCCGACAATCCGGATCTTCTGGAGAGGCTGCTCTAAAGCAATGCCCTGAAAGATAAAAAGGGAGGGTTATGAAGGTATGTGGCGGTTATACCGCACTGTTGACTGAGTCGTTGCTGTGCCTCCGCCTATGCCCATGGTATTTTGAGTGCGTAATTGTATATGCGTGGCACGAATGCTGCTTTGATGGGGCTCGAGCAGAGGCCGGACTACAAGTCACGCTCTTGGCGTGCCTGATGATCCTGTTGCGGGGTGCTCCGGACTCGCTTGACGATGTTCAAGGTTGTCATCACCGGATTGGTGGTTTGTCGGAGGAGGCCGCATTGCACTTCTGCCACGAGGGTTGCAGTATGCTCTTCTGTACGGAGAGAGCGGTCCATGTTTCCGTTTACTGTTATGACCCCGCACGGTCCTGGCATCTCTAGCTTGAGGTATGCATAGTGTCGTACCACATTTAATCTAGCAAATGCGGTTCTTCCAAGCAGTGCGCGGTAACCACTACGGAAAGGGACGATATCAAAGATTAACTCTTCGCTTCGAAAGTTATCCGGGGATCCGAAGACCACTTCCAATGTTATATAGCCGTGCAATGTGCCTCTACTCCAGGAATTACACCTTTAAAGGTGGTTTTGGTGGGCTTGATCCTTGAAGGGTCGATGCCCATTTTTGCTCGTGTCACGATAAAGCAGGTTCGAGCTCTTTGCCGTAAATCCATAAGTACTCACGTGAGGTGGAATATGTCGATGATTGGGTCTAGGACCAATGCGGCTGAGCTGCCGTGACGGATGCTGGTAGGGTGATCCCTACGATCAAAGGTGATCGGACAAGCTGACCATGGGTTGAATTTGGGGGCGACTGGCTCCATCGCATAGACGTCCCATCGTGCTCGCTTCCGTTCCCGCTTGGGAATGTGGGTGGCGTAGATCATGTTGACCGTTTTCACCTGGGGAGGAAATTTCTTCTGTCCCCCCGTGTTCGGATGCCGGGGCTCCTCGTCATCGTCGCTGTGCAGCCCCTTGTCCTTGTTTTCGGCGTTTATTTTACCAGCCTGTTTGAACACTCAGCAGTCTCTATTAGTGTACTTGGCTGGCTGCTCTGGGGTGCCATGAATTTGGCACGGGCGTTCCAGTATGCGGTCTAGACTGGACGGTCCCTGATTGTTTCTTTTGAACGGCTTCTTCCGCTGATCAGATTTGGATCCGCTGAATCCGGCGTTGACTGTCGTGTCTTCGATGTTGTCGCCGTTGCTCCGTCGCTTGTGTCTGTTGCGCCGTGGCTGGCCATTATTGTCACGGACGTCCGAAGTGCCAGAATGTGGCGTAGTGCTGCTGCGAGCCAACCAGTTGTCCTCGCCCGCGCAAAAGCGGGTCATTAGTGTCGTGAGAGCTGCCATGGACTTGGGTTTCTCCTGGCCGAGGTGTCGGGCGAGCCACTCGTAGTGGATATTATGCTTAAAGGCCACCAGGGCTTCGGTGTCCGAACAGTCAACTATTTGGTTCTTTCTAGTTAGGAGCCGAGTCCAAAATTTCCTGGCTGACTCTCCGGGCTGTTGAGTAATGTGGCACAAGTCATCGGCGTCCGGTGGTCGCACATGTGTGCCCTGGAAGTTGTCGAGGAATGCGTCTTCCAGGTTTTGCCAACTGCCAATGGAATTTGTGGGCATGCTGTTTAGCCAGTGACAGGCGGATCCTTTGAGCTTAAGGGGAAGATACTTGATGGCATGTAGATCGTCTCCGCGGGCCATGTGAATATGGAGAAGGAAATCTTTGATCCATACTGCGGGGTCTGTTGTGCCCTCGTACGATTCGATGTTTAGGGGTTTGAACCCTTCTGAGAATTCATGATCCATCACTTCATCGGTGAAGCAGAGGGGGTGTGCGGCGCCTCTGTGCCGGGCTATGTGGCTACACCGTTCGAATTGTTCTGGGTGGCTGTGTTCGGCCCGGCCGGACTTGTTGATGGTGTATCTGTCGCGACAGTCATTGTAGCATGCTCGGGCGCGCCCCCACGATCCGTAGATCGATCTTGGCTGTCCTGCTTTGTTTTCTAGTATGTCTTGCAGGTCTTGCCTGTTGCCTCGGGCCGTAGTTTATTGGCGTGGGGGTGCAGCTGGTATTCGGGCTGATATGCTGTTTTATCCCGGCCACGAGGTGGCCGGTTAGCCATGTGGCGATCGAGTCGATATTCCTCGGCTACCAGGACTTCAGTCCATCTATCTGTGAGCAGGTCTTGATCAGCTTGGAGTTGCTGCTGCTTCTTTTTCAGGCTCCTCGCAGTGGCCATAAGCCGACGCTTGAAGCGCTCCCGCTCCACGGAATCCTCAGGCACGCCGAACTCATCGTCGCCGAGGCTAATCTCGTCTTAGGAGGGGGCATGTAGTTGTCCTCCTCCGGATATCCGTCCGTCGCATGTTCGTCTGGGCTGACTTGCCCGTCTTCCTGCTCGGCCTGCTTGAAGGCAGGCTGATCAGGGTTGTATTCCTCTTCGGCACCATCCGAATTGCTTTCGTCTCCTGGGCCGGTATTGCTGTGGCGGGGCTTGGAGTGGCGCCGACGACGCCCATGCTTTGCTTTTCTCCCTGAGGGGTTATCCTCCGTTGCCTCATCGTCATTGGTTTCCTTCGGAGTGTCCACCATATATATATCGTATGAGGAGGTGGCTGTCCACCGCCCTAAGAGCGGTGGTTCCTGTACTTCTCCTGCATCGTCGTCCATACCGCCGATGTCTTCGGAGTCGAAGTCAAGCAAGTCGGTTAGATCATCGACCGTGGAAATGAAGTGGGTGGTGGGTGGGCAACGAATTCTTTCCCCGCCTGCTTCCCACTCGAGCCGGACATAGTTCGGCCAAGAGCCTCCTGACAAAGAGAGAGACTTTAACGAGTTCAGCATGTCGCCAAAGGGCGAGTGCTGGAAGATATTTGCAGCGGTAAACTCCATTACCGGAGCCCAACCAGGCTCGGCGGGCTTGGGAGCACGCCGACTGGAACCTACAACCGGATACGAGTCCGGGGGTCCGGAGTCATAGGCTTCCTTAGAGGTGAGGCATGTGTTCAGCTCTATCGCTGATGAGTGTGCGGCCTGCGGGGCGGGGTCCATCCACCCGTCCTTGGGCCATGCAGTCTGCTTCGGATTTAGGTCCGGGGCTACTGCAGGGGTGATATCCCGAGCATTGTCCGATAGCAGGTCTAAGCCGTGCTCATCGTGACTGTCCGGCGCTCCTGGCACAAGCCTGATTCCAATGAAGATCAAGTCTCCGCGGATATCGGCCGTGTAGTTCAGGTTTCCAAACTTGACCTGGTGGCCAGGGGCGTAGCTGTCGATCTACTTCAGACGGCCAAGCGAATTGGCCCGCAGTGTGAAGCCGCCGAACACGAAGATCTGTCCGGAGAGAAAACTCTCGCCCTGGACCGTGTTGTTGACGATTGAAGGAGCCATCAAGCCTCGAAGCGGCGACACAGAGGAACTCTCAATGAAAGCACCAATGTCAGTGTCAAAACCGGCGGATCTCGGGTAGGGGGTCCCGATCTGTGCGTCTTAGGCTGATGGTAACAGGAAGCAAGGGACACAACGTTTACCCAGGTTCGGGCCCTCTTGATAGAGGTAAAACCCTACTTCCTGCTTGATTGATGTTGATGATATGAGTAGTACAAGAGTAGATCTACCATGAGATCGTAGAGGCTAAACCCTAGAAGCTAGCCTATGATGGTTATGATTGTGATCGTGATCGGCCTTCTAAGGACCAATCTCTCCGATTTATATAGACACCAAAGAGGGCTAGGGTTTACACGGAGTTGGTTACAAGGAAGGAAATACAATATCCGGATCGCCAAGCTTGTCTTCCATGCCAAGGAGAGTCTCATCCGAACACGGGACGGAGTCTTGAGTCTTGTATCTTCACGCTCCAATAGTCCGGACGAAGTATATAGTCTGGCTGTCTGGATACCCCCTAATCCAGGACTCCCTCAACGCCCTTCACCCCTTGTCCAATTCGGTTTGGGTAGAGGGGAGGCGCGTGCCACCTTGTGGCCCTTCTTCCCTCTCTGCACTAACGCCCACTAAGGCCCATTAACTGCCTGCGGGGGAGGGGGGTTCCGATACCTCCCGGTACTCCGGAAAATACCCAAATCACTCCGAAACCATTCTGGTGTCCGAATATAACCTTACAATATATCAATATTTATGTCTCGACCATTTCGAGACTCCTTGTCATGTCCATGATCTCATCCGGGACTCCGAACAAACTTCGATCATCAAAACACATAACTCATAATACAAATCATCATCGAACGTTAAGCGTGCCGACCCTACGGGTTCGAGAACTATGTAGACATGACCGATACACATCTCCAGTCAACAACCAATAGCGGAATCTGGATGCTCATATTGGCTCCTACATATTCTACGAAGATCTTTATCGGTCAAACCACATAACAACATACGTTGTTCCCTTTGTCATCAGTATGTTACTTGCCCGAGATTCGATCGTCAGTATCATCATACCTAGTTCAATCTCGTTACCGGCAAGTCTCTTTACTTGTTCCGCAATGCTTCATCCCGCAACTAACTCATTAGTCACATTGCTTGCAAGGCTTATAGTGATGAGCATTACCGAGAGGGCCTAGAGATACCTCTCCGAAACACAGAGTGACAAATCCTAATCTCAATCTATGCCAACCCAACAAACACCTTTAGAGACACCTGTAGAGCATATTTATAATCACCCATTTACGTTGTGACATTTGATAGCACACAAGGTGTTCCTCCGGTATTCGGGAGTTGCATAATCTCATAGTCTAATGAACATGTATAAGTCATGAAGAAAGCAGTAGCAATGAAACTATAACGACCATAATGCTAAGCTAACGAATGGGTCATGTCCATCATATCATTCTCCTAATGATGTGATCCCATTCATCAAATGACAACACATGTCTATGGTTAGTAAACTTAACCATCTTTGATTAACGAGCTAGTCTAGTAGAGGCATACTAGGGACACTATGTTTTGTCTATGTATTCACACATGTACTAAGTTTCCGGTTATTACAATTCTAGCATGAATAATAAACATTTATCATGATATAAGGAAATAAATAATAACTTTATTTTTGCCTCTAGGGCATATTTCCTTCAGTCTCCCTCTTGCACTAGATTCAATAATCTAGTTCACATCGCCATGTGATTTAACACCAATAGTTCACATCTGTATGTGATTAACAGACATAGTTCACATCGCCATTTTAACAACACCCAAAGGGTTTACTAGAGTCAATAATCTAGTTCACATCGCTATGTGATTAACACCAAGAGAGCACTAAGGTGTGATCATGTTTTCCTCGTGAGAGAAGTATATTCAACGGGTCTGTCATATTCAGAGCCGTATGTATTTTGCAAATATTCATGCTCTGCATGGAGCTACTCCAGCTAATTGTTCCCACTTTCAATGTGTATCCAGATTGAGACTTATAGTCATCTCGATCGATGTAAAATCTTGCAGTGGTGTAACTCTTTATGATGAACTCTTTATCACCCCCATAACCGAGAAAAATTTCCTTAGTCCTTACAAAGGATAATTTTGACCGCTATCCAATAATCTACTCCTAGATCACTATTGTACCCCCTTGCCAAACTCATGGCTAGGTACACAATAGGTCTGGTACACAGCATAGCATACTTTATAGAACCTATGACAGAGGCATAGGTGATGTAGGGTAGAACCCTAGAGGCCGATCTTCCACGATTGGAGTGGATACCTACAAGGAACACAAAGAACACAGGGATGAACGGAGAGAAAGCACAAGGGGAAACACTCAAGAACAAGTCCAATCACACATCCACTAGACAATCAAACACACAAGATCACAAGGTACATGAACAACAAAGGGAAAGATACAAGGTAAGGTTCATCTCCAAGAGGAGGTCATGATGGGGTCCGCCCGTGAGGGGGTCTTGATGATATATCCCGCAGGATCTTTTCACGTGGAGGTCTTGAAATCCATGGGAGTGGTGGTCTCTCTCTCTCAAGAGTAGAGGAAGGCAGGAGCAAAGCTCACATATAAATGAGCTATCTCTTTGCTAAGCCTACAAAGGATGAGGGGGAGGTCTATTTATAGTCTAAGCCACGAAGGGGTAAGTGGGAAAGGGATACAAAGCCAAAGCCGCGTTGCGCACAGGCAGTGTCGGACGTCCGGTTGGGGTCGGACGTCCGGTCGCTCGCGGGGGTCCGGACGTCCGAAGGGCGTCGGACTTCCGACGTTTTGGCTCTGGACAGGTGGCGCCGGTCGTCCGGTCGGTGTCGGTCGTCCGTGCACTGGGACTTGTCAGTCGTCCGAAGGATGTTGGTCGTCCGGCCGCTATAGATCTCCTGGCGTGGTCGTGTCAGACGTCCGGTGGACGTTAGTCATCCAGGCGCTATAGAGTGTCAGACGTCGTGTGGCACGTCGGACGTCCGGCCGCTATAGACTCTGCAACTCCGTCTTCTTCCGTCTTCTCTTCCATGCTTCCCTCGGGGATGATGTAGTTGTTCCTTGGTGCTTGCACTCCTCCTCGTTGTCCGTAGCGTTCCGACAATACCTATGAATGCACACGAGTGGAGTGTCAAGTAGTATACCATCCTCGAAGGGGTCAAGTGAACACGTGTAAAGGAGAAGATTCACCTTTATGTACGAGAAGTAGAGGTTGCACATAACACTTGCCAAACGGACTCTTGACATGGTGATGACCGTAGGATGCTCTGCATCGTCCCCTCCCCCTTGGAAAAGATCCGACCTCGGATTGAAAACCAAATCACCATGGGAAAGAGATGGTGGTACCGTGTCGAAGTGGTCGGTCACCAAGCACTCATCGTCTAGTAGCTCGAAATGGGCACTCTTTAATGTCGCAACGTCTTTTGATTCCTTCAAAAGGAGCAAATAGAACAAACACTTGGAAAAACAAATGTGGTTAGCGTTAGTGGAAAACCAAGCATTCAAGAGGTGATTCACCAAACAAGTGTTGTTATCATGCAAAGCATATGGTTTGAAAAAGGATTGTGACATGGCATATAAGCACATAAATTGAGCAAAATCAAAGATATCATGGGGACAAGCATGTGAATGTGAGGTAGTGATGCAAATATGTGTGACAAGAGAAAAAGCATCTACCTCAAGTTCATAGCAAGTATTCACAAATTGCTCAATGAAAGGTCTATGGAAGGCATAAGAATCATTCACAACACTAAATAAAATGAAGTGTCTAAACACATGGGTCAAGTGCAAGACAATCCAAGCATAATGTGCATAGGGTGTAGTGAATATAGTGTGGTACTCACCACAATAGAAAGAGCAATTGTTCATCATGTGTGAGGCAATCAAGTCAAGCATGTGACAAGCAATGGGACATGGCATATGTGAAGAAATGATATTGGTGCAACCAACCATATGATAGTAGTAAGTAGTCCAAGAATTGGATGCAACACACAATGTATATATGTCATGAAGCAAGGAAACGCGAAAATGGCAAGTCGAGGCAAGATCTCTAACATGTGCGCAATCAAGTGGTCCAAGATGACCAATAAGCTTCATGGTGCAAGCAACACAAGTAGTATGATCCTCAATATCCATGCTCAAGAAGGATGTCACATTGAAGGCGTGTCCTTGTGCATTCTTCACAATGCCGAAACACAAGAAAGTGTGATGTACAATCGTCGTGGTAGAAGGTGGCTCGCTCTCAAGAGCTCGAATGGTCAACCCATGTGAAGTGGAAGTCGACACGAAGTCCAAGTATACTACGCATGCACACAACAAAACAAAGAACGTATGCGCATGGTAGATAAACACATCATCCATCTGATGATTCTCTTCTCTTGCACATAACCATTAGAAGCACAAGTGCATGAATAATATGATGCAACAATGGCGATATTCATGGCACTAGGTATATGGTGCAAAGAAGTAAGACAAGCATGCTTCACAAGAAATGTGTCAAAATCTCCAAAAATATGTGAGAATTCTATGGGGGCAATCTCATGAGCAAGACGAGAATCATTGTTGCACCCAATACATGGCAAATCATCTAGCATGAGAGAGGCAACACATGGAGATATATGACAAAAAGCAATATGAATCATGTGCAAAGCATATAGATAGTTGTCATCAACCGCATGAAATGAGCAAGTATGAGTCATTGGTGATGCAACATAAGCAAGCATAGTAATCAAGTCGTGCAAACTAGTGGGGCGAAGATGCAACACACTAGAGTAAATCATGGCAATCATGTCATGTGAGCAAATACTAGGCATAGACATGCACATGACATACCGCAAGCACTTACACAAAACAAGTATGATCATAGGCATGGTATAGAAAGCAAACATGGCAATAGCAAGTGATATCTCCACCAAGCTTGCAAATACACATAAAAGTATGAGAGTCAATTATCATGTGTAAAGCAAAGCATGGGTCACAAATGCATGGCAAAGGCATAGGAATGGGCATATCATGCAAAGTGAACATGGCAATATGGGCAAAGGATATATAATGGACGACAACCCATAGCCAAGTGAGGGCCATGTAGAAGAAATGTGCAAAGTCTTTGCGCGAAGAGAGCGGTGGGAAAGCAAGTCATCATTGCTCTCTAGAGATCGTTTTTGTCAACTCATGGGATTGTGAGGTTGACAAGTATTCATGGGTACCTACACAAAAGAGACACAAACCAAAGAAATTGTGCGCGTGGTAAATGTACACATCATCCATCATGATGTGTATGTGCACATGTGAGTTAGCACAAGATAAGCATCGCTCCAAGAAATTTAATGCATGGTATAAGAACATGTCATCCATCGTGAAAGAATAGTTGTTATGTATAACACGATGGGGATGCAAATTGAGCATACAATTATATGGCACATCAATAGCATTTTCATTCATGGGAAACATATGGTGCACATAATTATTAGGATCATGCAATGGATGGAATGGATCAAAATCTTCTAACATGTATGAGGAAACTATGTGGGTCTCCTCATGAGCAATAGCGGAAATATCATATGGAGAAAATGGACAACATCCAAAACATTGCATATCCGAAGCTAGGTGTTCATGGCATGGCATATGAGATAAATGATGCAAAGGGAGCATATCAATATCGTCACAAGAAAAATAAATGCCAATAACCATGGGCTTGTCATCTATGCCATATGTGCAAATTGGGTTTATTTAATGGCATATGCATAGTCACTATGAAGAGATTGCAAATAAGACATATGGTTGATCTCATGCATAGCATATGACAAGTCAAGCAGATTATCAAACATGATGTGACCTAAAGAATTGTCACAAGAAATCCTATGTAACATGGCATCACAACTAATAGACTCCACATGAGAATCATCATACTCATCATAAATGTGCAAATCATTGCATAGGGAAATCATACTAGCATGAAGCGTGGTACTAGGTGGATCAACATCATGCAGGCAATCAATGTCAAGAATGTCCACTAGTGGGACTAGAGCATCACCGTCACCTATGTAACGTTTTCATTCCACTCAAGTGGTGTAGGTGAGGTGGGAAAGACCAAATGGCGGTCATCTTCATCTTGATGGAACCATGTGGGGGGTGCATCATATTCCACCATGGCCATCGTCTTCTCCAAAGGGAGGATGAAGTCATCGAGGATCGGCGCGCCATCATAAATGGGACCTAGCACCAAATGAGAAGACATAATAGAGGTAGAGGTCAAGTCGTTAGAAATGCAAATGGCCTCACGAGACCTATCAACTATCTCACTCTCTCTATGTGGTGGTTCACTCACTCCCTCAAGGTCGGTGCACTCAAACTCACATATGGTGGAGTCACTCATCTCACTCAAGTGGTGGGGGTTGTGGCTCTCATCACATGGGATTTGTGGCAACACATCATATATGGGGCTAGTGGTGAAGTCACTCTCACTCTCAATATGGTGGCACAAGTCACTCAAGTCATCATACGTCGCCGTGGTCAAAGGGAAAATCCCATGCTCAACCATCTCGTCGTCGTCGCCATGGATGAAAGCCGAAGATGGCACATCATCACTCTCCTCCATGACCGAAGGGAAAATCCCATGCTCGATCATCTCATCACCGTCGCCATGGATGAATGCCGAAGATGGCACATCATCACTCTCGCCTCCAAATATGGAAGCATCATCCTTGCTCGCCACCTTGTCGCTCACCTCCAAAGTTTGGTCCTTGATTGTCTCCGTAGTCGTACTCGTCGCTGCACCATCTTGAAAAAGAGTCGAGGTAGACTCGGCATCCTCAATGCCACAAAGAGGGATTGCAGTGAAGTCGAACTTGGGAGCATCGTCTTGGAGCTCATTGGGCTTGGACATCTTGGTGGTACTATCCTCATGCTCGTTGTCGTAGAGCTTGGTCGCTGTGAAGTGTGCTTGGGGTGGAGAAGCCTTGGCCTTCATGAGTTCTTGTTATGCCTTGAGAGCACCAATGTAGTAGTCGTCGATGGACTTGTAGTTCTCGAGAAAGATAGTCTTGGAGATGTCGTTATTCAATCCCATCATGAACTGGAACTTCATCAAAATGGGGTCGTCCACGCCGGCTCGCCGCAAGGCATTCTTCATCTCCTTGAAGTACGCGTCGATGGACTTGGATCCTTGGATGGTGTTCTCCAATTGGCGTTGAAGTTGTTTCATGTAGGTTGGAGGCACGAACTCTCACCGCAAAGCTCTCTTCGTCTTGGGCCAACTCATGTCATAGCTCTCCGAAGGTGTGTGAAGCCACCATGTCAAGGCATAGTCGTGGAAGTTTCTTGTGGCGCACTTCACTTGATCTTCGGGACGAACTTGATGTAGCTTGATGTAGTCGTCCATCAAGCGCTCCAACTCGAGAAACTCCTCGGGTTCTTGAGTCCCATATAAAGGAATCTCATTGTCAGTGTCGAGGTCGTCGTAGCTCGTTGAAGTCGCGGACTTGAGCTTGGGGAGCTTCTCTTGAGCGTAGTCTTGGGGTGCTTGTTGGCGAAGATGTCGTATGTCCGTAGGCGAAGATGCCTTGAAGTCACTTGGCGAAGAAGCCAAGGGAGATGGTGAAGTCGTTGAGCGGTTGTTGGTGTTGAGCTCTTGACCCTCACGTTCTTTATGGTGATGGTGTTGATGCCGATGTGATCTTGCCGGAGATGGTAGCTCGGAAGGATGTGCTCTTGAGCGTCTTCTCGAAGATGAGGAAGATTACTTGTAGGACTTGATGAGGGCTTTGATCTCCTCCATTTGAGCTTGCATCTTGGCGTCGGAGTTGTTTTTTGTGGCATCGAACTCATCATTGTTGTAGACCGAAGGTGAAATGCCTTGCCTATCCATCACAAGACTCGAGTAGAGGTGAGTAGGAAATGAGATAAACAATACCAAGTTACCTTTTCCCAAAGTTGAGGATGCATCCCGTTTCACTCGATGTGAATGAAAGAATAGTGGAATTGGTACCGGACTTGTTCACTCACACCTATCAAGTAAAGCTTATGGTGGAGCTCGGTGAGGATAGTGGCACAAATTTTTTGATGCAAAATGTTAGCAAGAGTCAATGATGTTGAAAGATATTCACAAATTTGCAAGTAAAACAAGTAGACCAATAGCAAAGAATGGCACACGTAAACGCACACACGGATAGATAAATGGGGTCGTGCAACCAAGGAATGAGCACAAAATGTGGAGTCCATGGAAAACGCTCGTGTTGCACAACTCAAGAGAGACGCTAGCACGATTGCTCAATAGGCGGATATGACACTTGTGCACAACCTATAAGATGCAAAATGGATGAACTTTCTATCCCAAGTATGCTATTTATGTATGTATGTTCCCATGCTTTAGCACGAGATGATCCAAGATGATCGGATATGATACCATATGATATAATGTGATGCTATGGCTATTTCTTACAAGCTCTTTGTTCACTCTTTTTCTTTGCTTAAAAGCTTATTCTTTTTTTTGTATGACCACTTTGCACAAACCAAGATAACAATTGTATATATATGCGGGAACAATGTTGTGACACAAGGGGATGATATGATGATACCAATATGATATGGTATGTATGCAATGGAAGGTGTGGATCACTAATGTGCACAAGTAACGTTGCCGACAGTACTCAATGGCTAGTCTCGATAGGCAAGTGACGCAAAATAGGCTAGGGGTTAACAATGCAATTGTAAGGGGAATATACAATGGTGTCGTCGAGGTTACCGTCCTTGGTGATGATGAGAGGCGGTGTTGTCGATGTCGAACCGTTCCTAGTTAGCCAAAACACCCTAGGAAACAGAAAAACCGCAAACTCAAAATCTCCAAAGGCAAATGTCAAATGGTGGTAGCGGAAAGCGGTGGTGGTTTGTGCTTGGCAATGCGGAAGTGGAATGATGGGCTATACACATGTCTGAGTTGAAGTTGTCGTCCCTAAGTAGACGAAACACCTTAGGAGACACAAGCCACAACTCAAACAAGCTCAAACAAAAATTGGGTTAAGTTGGGTTGGCGAAAAGTATGGTGGGCAAGGTTATGCGGAAATGGTGGTGGTGGTAGAAGCAACCATCCCTAAGTAGCCGAAACACCTTAGGAGACTCGAGTCACAACTCAAACAACCTCAAATGCAATGGGAAACAAAAAGGGTTAGGTTGCGGAAGTCGGTGGTGGTGTAGAGGATGATATGGTAGAAGGCCTAGGCAAAGATGCCAAAATTCAGAAATTTTGGTGGTGTCAAATGATGTTGGTGGTATTTTTGTGCGATGAGGTATGTCAATAGCTTTAAAACAAGATAAAGAAAGTCAAAATCGGAGTTCAGATGAATTAGTTATGGGCACAACAAAAATCAGCCGAAGTCTGAATCTACAGGTGTCGGACGTCCGATAATGGTCGGACGACCGGTGGCTGGATCGCGTGACGGACGTCCGGAAATGGCCGGAAATCCGTTGTTTTGGTACTGGATCGGTGGTGTCGGACGTCTGGTGATGGTCAGTCATCTGATGGTTCTGGGGCCGGACGTCCGAAAAAACGTCAGTCGTCCGGTGGGTCGGGTCAACGCGAGATGCGAATTTCGGGACGCGATTTTGGGCGGAATTTGGAGATTTTGGGGTCAAAATTGATGATATTTCGTGGATGAAAGATGGGGAAACTTGGGGAAATGCTGGATCCACTTGAAACCAAGTAAATCATGGATCAAAATCAACAAAACATCATCAAACCAACAAATCACAAAAAGATGGGGCTAATTTTGATGGGGATTTTCGAAATTGGGAAAGAACACAACAAAATCAAGCTAGAAAACACGGGGTAGCGGCTCCAAAAACATGATCAATGTGGCTCATGATACCAAGATGATGTAGGGTAGAACCCTAGAGGCCGATCTTTCACGATTGGAGTGGATCCCTACGAGGAACATGAAGAACACGGAGATGAACGGAGAGGAAGCACAAGGGGAAACACTCAAGAACAAGTCCAAATACACACATCCATAGACAATCAAACACACAAGATCACAAGGTACATGAACAACAAAGGGAAAGATACAAGGTAAGGTTCATCTCCAAGAGGAGGTCATGATGGGGTCCGCCCATGAGGGGGTCTTGATGATATATCCCGCAAGATCTTCTCACATGGAGGTCTTGAACTCCATGGGAGTGGTGGTCTCTCTCTCTCTCTCTCAAGAGTAGAGGAAGGTAGGAGAAAAGCTCACATACAAATGAGCTATCACTTTGCTAACCCTAGAAAGGATGAGGGGGAGGTCTATTTATAGTCTAAGCCACGAAGGGGTAAGTGGGAAAGGGATACAATGCCAAAGGCCCAGTTGCGCACAGGCAGTGTCAGATGTCCGGTCGCTCGCGGGGGTCCGGACGTCCGGAGGGCGTCGGACTTCCGACGTTTTGGCTCTGGACAGGTGGCGCCGGTCGTTCGGTCGGTGTCGGACGTCCATGCGCTGGACTTGTCGGTCGTCCAAAGGATGTCGGTCGTCCGACCCCTGTAGACCTCCTGGCGTGGTCGTGTCGGACCTCCGGTGGACGTCAGTCGTCCGGGCGCTGTAGAGTGTCAGACGTCCGGTGGCACATCGGACATCCGGCCGCTGTAGACTCTGCAACTCCGTCTTCTCCCGTCTTCTCTTCCATGCTTCCCTCGCGGATGGTGTAGTTGTTCCTTGGCGCTTGCACTCCTCCTCATTGTCCGTAGCATTCCAACAATACCTATGCATGCACCCGAGTGGAGTGTCAAGTAGTATACCATCCTCGAAGGGGTCAAGTGAACACGTGTAAAGGAGAAGATTCACCTTTATGTATGAGAAGTAGAGGTCATACGTGTCACTTGCGAATATGTCCGTAGGATGCTCTGCATCAATAGGGAATGACTTTCATTCTCTTTCTATCTTCTGCTGTGGTCGGGCTTTGAGTCTTACTCAACTTTACACCTTGTAATACAGATAAGAACTCCTTCTTTGATTGATCCATTTTGAACTCTTTCAAAAACTTGTCAAGGTATATACTCATTGAAAAATCTTATCAAGCGTCTTGATCTATTTCTATAGATCTTTATGCCCAATATGTAAGCAGCTTCACCGAGGTCTTTCTTTGAAAATCTCCTTTCGAGCTCTCCGTTATGCTTTCCAAAAAATTCTACATTATTTCCGAGCAACAATATGTCAATAACATATAATTATCAGAAAGGCTGTAGTGCTTCCACTCACTTTCTTGTAAATACAGGCTTCATCGCAAGTCTGTATAAAACTATATGCTTTGATCACACTATCGAAGCGTTTATTCGAACTCTGAGAGGCTTGCACCAGTCCATAAATGGATAGATGGAGCTTGCACACTTTGTTAGTATCTTTTAGGATCGACAAAACCTTCTAGTTGCATAATATACAACTCTTCTTCTAGAAATCCATTCAAGAATGCAGTTTTGACATCCATCTGTCATATTTCATAAAATATGGCAACTGCTAACATGATTCGGACGGATTTAAGCATCGCTACAATTGAGAAAATCTCATTGTAGTCAATACCTTGAACTTGTCCAAAACCTTTCGCAACAAGTCAAGCATTGTAGATACTAACACTACTATCAGCGTCCGTCTTCCTCTTGAAGATCCATTTATTTAATATGGCTTGCCGATCATCGGGCAAGTCCACCAAAGTCCACACTTTGATCTCATACATGGATCCCATCTCAGATTTCATGGCCTCAAGCCATTTTGTGGAATCTGGGCTCATCATCGCTTCCTCATAGTTCGTAGGTTCATCATGGTCTAGTAACAAGACTTCCAGAACAGGATTACCGTACCACTCTGGTGCAGACCGTACTCTAGAAGACCTACGATGTTCGGTAGTAACTCGATCTAAAGTTTCATGATCATTATCATTAGCTTCTTCACTAATTGGTGTAGGAATCTCTGGAATTGATTTGTGTGATGAACTACTTTCCAATAAGGGAGAAGGTACAATTACCTCATCAAGTTCTATTTTCCTCCCACTCACTTCTTTCGAGAGAAGCTCCTTCTCTAGAAAGAATCCATTCTTAGCAACGAATATCTTGACTTCGGATCTGTGATAGAAGGTGTACCTGACAGTTTCCTTTGGGTATCCTATGAAGACACACTTCTCCAATTTGGGTTTGAGCTTATCAGGTTGAAGTTTTTTTTTACATAAGCATCGCAGCCCCAAACTTTAAGAAACGACAATTTTGGTTTCTAGCCATACCACAGTTCATAAGGCATCGTCTCCACGAATTTTGATGGTGCCCTATTTAAAGTGAATGCAGTTGTCTCTAATGCATAACCCCAAAACGATAGTGGTAAATCGGTAAGAGACATCATAGATCGCACCATATCCGATAAAGTACGGTTACGACATTCGGACACACCATTATGCTGTGGTGTTCCAGGTGGCTTGAGTTGTGAAACTATTCCACATTGTTTTACATGAATGCCAAACTCGTAACTCAAATATTCTCCTCCATGATCAGGTTGTAGAAACTTTATTTTCTTGTTACGATAATTCTCCACTTTACTCTGAAATTCTTTGAACTTTTCAAATGTTTCAGACTTGTGTTTCATTAATATACCCATATCTGCTTAAATCATCTGTGAAGGTCAGAAAATAATGATACACACCACGAGCATCAACACTCATTGGACCGACACATCAGTATGTATTATTTCCAATAGGTTAGTAGCTCGTTCCATTGTTCCGGAGAACGGAGTTTTAGTCATCTTGCCCATGAGGCACGATTCGCAAGTATCAAATGATTCATAATCGAGTGATTCCAAAATTCCATCTTTATGGAGTTTCTCCATGCCCTTTACCCTGATATGACCCAAACGGCAGTGCCACAAATACGTTGCACTATCATTATCAACTTTGCATCTTTTGGCATCAATATTATGAATATGTGTATCACTACGATCGAGATTCAATAAACCATCAACATTGGGTGTATAACCATAGAAGGTTTTATTCATGTAAACAGAATAACAATTATTCTTTGTCTTAAATGAATAACCGTATTGCAATAAACATGATCTAATCATATTCATGCTCAACGCAAACACCAAATAACATTTATTTAGGTTCAACACTAATCCCGAAAGTATAGGGAGTGTGCGATGATGATCATATCAATCTTGGAACCACTTCCAACATATATCGTCCCTTCACCCTCAACTAGTCTCTATTCTGCAACTCCTGTTTTGAGTTACTAACCTTTAGCAACTGAACAAGTATCAAATACCCAAGGGTTACTACGAGCACTAGTAAGGTACACATCAATAACATGTACATCAAATATACCTTTGTTCACTTTGCCATCCTTCTTATCCACCAAATATTCGGGGCAGTACCGTTTCCAGTGACCAGTCCTTTTGCAGTAGAAGCACTCAGACTTGGGCTTCTTCCCGGGAGTGAGAACTTGCTTGCCATTCTTCTTGAAGTTCCCTTTCTTTCCCTTTGCCCTTTTCTTGAAACTAGCAGTCTTGTCAATCATCAACACTTGATGCTCTTTCTTGATTTCTACCTTCATCGATTTTCAGCATCACGAAGAGCTCGGGAATCGTTTTCGTCATCCCTTGCATACTATAGTTCATCACGAAGTTCCAGTAACTTGGTGATGGTGACTAGAGAACTCTGTCAATCACTATCTTATCTGGAAGATTAACTCCCACTTGATTCAAGTGATTGTAGTACCCAGACATTCTGAGCACATGCTCACTAGTTGAGCAATTCTCCTCCATCTTTTAGGCAAAGTACTTGTCAGAGGTCGCATACCTCTTGACACGGCATGAGTCTGAAATACAAATTTCAGCTCTTGGAACATCTCATATGCTCCATGATGTTTTAAAAACGTTTTTGAAGTCCCGGTTCTAAGCCGTAAAGCATGGTGCACTAAACTATCAAGTATTCAGCATATTGAGCCAGCCAAACATTCATAACGTCTGCACCTGCTCCTGCAATAGGCCTGTCACCTACGATGCATCAAGGACATAATTCTTCTGTGCAGCAACGAGGATACACCTCAGATCACGGACCCAGTCCGCATTATTGCTACTATCATCTTTTAACTTTGTTTTCTCTAGGGACATATAAAAAACATAGAGAATCTATAACATGAGCTATTGATCTACAACATAATTTGCAAAATACTATCAGGACTAAGTTCATGATAAATTAAAGTACAATTAATTATATTACTTAAGAACTCCCACTGAGATATACATCCCTCTAGTAATCTAAATGATCACGTGATCCAAATCAACTAAACCATGTCCGATCATCATGTGAGA
This sequence comes from Aegilops speltoides, assembly GCA_021437245.1. Taxonomy (NCBI): domain Eukaryota; kingdom Viridiplantae; phylum Streptophyta; class Magnoliopsida; order Poales; family Poaceae; genus Aegilops; species Aegilops speltoides. The sequence continues at coordinate 307,441,876 of CM038143.1, forward strand.
TGGAGTAGTTTTCAATGGTGAACATCATTATGTTGATCATATCTACTATATGATTCACGCTCGACCTTTCAGTCTCTAGTGTTCCGAGGCCATATCTGCATATGCTAAGCTCGTCAAGTTTAACCCGAGTATTCTGCGTGTGCAAAACTGGCTTGCCCCCGTTGTATGTGAATGTAGAGCTTATCACACCCAATCATCACGTGGTGTCTCGGCATGACGAACTGTAGCAATGGTGCATACTCAGGGAGAACACTTATACCTTGAAATTTAGTAAGGGATCATCTTATAGTGCTACCGTCGTACTAAGCAAAATAAGATGCATAAAAGATAAACATCACATGCAATCAAAATATGTGACATGATATGGCCATCATTATCTTGTGCTCATGATCTCCATCACCGAAGCATCGTCATGATCTCCATCGTCATCGGCGCAGCACCTTGATCTCCATCGTAGCATCGTTTGTCGTCTTGCCAACTATTGCTTCTACGACTATCTCTACCGCTTAGTGATAAAGTAAAACAATTACATGGCGATTGCATTGCATACAATAAAGCGACAATCATATGGCTCCTGCCAGTTGCCGATAACTTTGTTACAAAACATGATCATCTCATACAACAAATTATATAACATCATGTATTGACCATATCACATCACAGCAATCCCTGCAAAAACAAGTTAGACATCCTCTACTTTGTTGTTGCAAGTTTTACGTGGCTGCGACGGGCTTCTAGCAAGAACCGTTCTTACCTACGCATCAAAACCACAACGATTTTTCATCAAGTGTGCTGTTTTAACCTTCAACAAGGACTGGTCATAGCAAACTCGACTCAACTAAAGTTGGAGAAACAGACACCCGCCAGCCACCTATGTGCAAAAGCACATCGGTAGAAGCAGTCTCACGAACGCGGTCATGTAATGTCGGTCCGAGCCGCTTTATCCAACAATACCACCAAATCAAAGTAAGACGTTGCTGGTAAGCAGCATGACAATTATCGCCCACAACTCTTTGTGTTCTACTCATGCATATAACATATATGCATAGCCTGGCTCTGATACCACTATTGAGGAACGCGGTAATTTCAAAAAAATTCCTACGATCATGCAAGATCTATCTAGGTGATGCATAGCAACGAGGGGGGAGAGTCTGTCCACATACCCTTGTAGACCGAAAGCGGAAGCGTTTCAATAACGCGGTTGATGTAGTCGAACGTCTTTGCGATCCAACCGATCCAAGTACCAAACATAAGGCACCTCCGTGTTCAACACACGTTTAGCTCGATGACGCCCGTCGTGCTCTTGATCCAGTTGAGGACGAGGGTGAGTTCCGTCAGCACGACGGTGTGGACACGGTGATGATGATGCTATCGACGCAGGGCTTTGCCTAAGCACTACGATGGTATGATCGAGGTGTGTAACTGTGGAGGGGGGAACCGCACACGGTTGGGAGAGAAACTTGTGTGTTCTAGGGTGCCCCCTGCCCCCGTATATAAAGGAGGGATGAGGAGGAGGACGACGACCATGGGAGAGGCGCGCCAAGGGGAGGAGTCCTACTTGGACTCCCGGTCCAAGTAGGATTCGACCCCCACCTTTCCTGTTTTTTTTCGGAGCATAAGGAAGGACGAGAGAAGGATAAGGAAGGAGGGGCCACGCCCTCCACCCCTTGTCCAATTGGGTTTGGCAGAGGGGAGGCGCGCCACCTTGTGGCCCTTCTTCCCTCTTCCACTAAAGCCCACTAAGTCCCATTAACTTCCCGGGGAGGGGGGGGGTTCTGATGACCTCCCGGTACTCCGAAAAATACCTGAATCACTCCGGAACCATTCCAGTGTCCGAATATAACCTTCCAATATATCAATCTTTATGTCTCCACCATTTCTAGACTCCTCGTCACGTCCATGATCTCATCCGGCACTCCGAACAAGCTTCGGTCATCAAAACAAATAACTCATAATACAGATCATCATCGAACGTTAAGTGTGCGGACCCTACGGGTTCGAGAACTATGTAGACATGACCGAGACACATCTCCGGTCAATAAACAATAGCAGAATCTAGATGCTCATATTGGCTCCTACATATTCTACGAAGATCTTTATCGGTCAAACCGCATAACAACATACGTTGTTCCCTTTGTCATCGGTATGTTACTTGCCCGAGATTTGATCGTCGGTATCATCATACCTAGTTCAATCTCGTTACCGGCAAGTCTCTTTACTCGTTCTGCAATGCTTCATCCCGTAACTAACTCATTAGTCACATTGCTTTCAAGGCTTATAGTGATGAGCATTACTGAGAGGGCCCAGAGATACCTCTCCGAAACACGAAGTGACAAATCCTAATCTCGATCTATGCCAACCCAACAAACACCTTCGGAGACACCTGTAGAGCATCTTTATAATCACCCATTTACGTTGTGACATTTGATAGCACACAAGGTGTTCCTTCGGTATTTGGGAGTTGTATAATCTCATAGTCTAAGGAACATGTACAAGTCATGAAGAAAGCAGTAGCAATGAAACTGTAACGATCATAATGCTAAGCTAACGAATGGGTCATGTCCATCACATCATTCTCCTAATGATGTGATCCCGTTCATCAAATGACAAAACATGTCTATGGTTAGGAAACTTAACCATCTTTGATTGACGAGCTAGTCTAGTAGAGGCATACTAGGGACACTATGTTTTGTCTATGTATTCACACATGTACTAAGTTTCTGGTTAATACAATTCTAGCATGAATAATAAACATTTATCATGATATAAGGAAATAAATAATAACTTTATAATTTCCTCTAGGGCATATTTCCTTCACCAAACTCTAAACCTTCAAATTATAATCTGTTTTGTATGCCCAAATCGCTCATGTAACGACTGGGGGATGTCAGTGTCTTCCATGCTAGGTGGGTTATTCTCACGATGAGTTTACTCCGCTTGTCATTCATGAGAAAATGGCCGGTAATTGGGATGCCCAGTTCCATGCTCAAATCAAATCAAAATATAACTTCAAACAGAACTACCCCAGGATTGTTGTTAGTTGGACGGTACCCGTTGTTTCAGACCAGCCGTGGAATGTGCTTGTAGGTGGTTGGGGAGTAAAAACTTTACCATTCCTTTTGGAAACCTCCTATAAGGTATCTAGTATGGAAGATACCGAGATCTCTTGGTTGTTATGTTCACAATGAAAGCATACCGCTCAAAATATTATTTATCTCTGTTTCAAAAACTCGAGCTCTGGCACCTCTGCAAATCCATGCTTCCCTCTGCGAAGGGCCTATCTATTTACTTTTATTGTTGAGTCATCATCCTCTTATAAAAGCACCAGTTAGAGAGTGAAAGTGCAACTAATCCCCGGGTGGTTTTGGTAATTAATAACAACATATATATCATTGAACTAATTGTTTCTTGAGAATATTTCAGAAAGTTCAATGATATGGGTATGGCAATGACTGATGATGTGGACCCCTCAAAATGCTAAGGAAAGCATTGGCAAAAGCTCAAGACTCCATTTTTGGTTTAGTGATCCAAGATCACATTGAGTCCATAGGAAAGCCAATACTATTAAAAGGGGATGAGGTTATGATGATGATCTGGTTGCTCAAAGTGCTTAGTGATTTATCTCTCAAACTATCAGCAATCTTTCATTCCAACATATGCTCATAAGTAATCTCGGTCCCACCGATTCCATAAACTCACCACACCGAGATGAACCACCTCACCATATAGCCAAACCCTAGTAATTTCGGATTTTCCGATTCCAAACTCGGTCTTACGAAATTGGTGTTGCCAACCTTACAGAACCTACGTACTCAAATCGGTGTCACCGAGATGAGAAAGTCGGTCCCACCGAGATTGGCAAACCCTAGACTTTGGAAGAATCGGACTAACCGAGATTGTATTTTCGGTCCCACCGAAAATCCCAACGTTCACAAGATTTGAACTTTCGGTCTCACCGAGTTGTCAACTTCGGTCGGCCGAGATTGGTCAAATGTGTGTAGCAGTTGGATTTTGTGTGGAGGCTATAAATACCCTCCACCTCCTCTTCATTCGTGGAGAGAGCCATCGAAAGAACTACCACTCCTACCTTACATTTCGAGAAGAAAACTACCTACCCTTGTGTTGAGATCAAGTTGCTCCACTCCCACCATATGAAACTTGATTTCTAGCCTTCCCAAGTTGCTTTCCACTCAATCCCTTCTTCCACCACAGCCAAATCGGTGAGGAGAGTTGAGTGTTGGGGAGATTATCATTTGAAGCACAAGAGCAAGGAGTTCATCATCACCAACACCATCTATTACCTTTTGGAGGGTGGTGCCTCCTAGATTGGTTAGGTGTCGCTTGGGAGCCTCCGTCAAGATGTGGAGTTGAACCAAGAAGTTTGTAAGGGCAAGGAGATCGCCTACTCGTGAAGATCTACCCCGAGTAAGGCTAGTCCTCCGTGGGCGTAAGCCATGATGGCATAGACAAGGTTGCTTCTTCGTGGACCCTTCGTGGGTGGAGCCCTCCGTGGACTCTCTGGCCGTTACCCTCCGTGGGTTGAAGTCTCCATCAACGTGGATTGACGATAGCACCACCTATTGGAACCACGAGAAAAATCTCCGTGTCTCCAGACTGCGTTTGCTCTTCTCCACCTCTATTTACTACATGTGCAATTTACTTTCCGCTGCCATAACTCTAGAATTGCATGTGTAGGGTGATACTTGACTTGGTCATCATTGTGAACTTGCTAAAAACTTGCCCTAATCAAAAGGCTAAACTTTTAAATTGTCAAGTAGTCTAATCACCCCCCCTCTAGACATACTTCCGATCCTACAAGTGGTATCAAAGCTTTGGTCTCCATTGGATTGGTTTTCATTGCATTGGATTCCGTAAGCTTGGTTTCACAACCTAGGAGAGTATGGCGTCTAGTGAGGGTAATTTTCATAGAGGTCCTTACTTTGATGGTTCAAATTTTGCTAGTTGGAAGCACAAAATGAAAATGCATATTCTTGGACATAACCCTGCCGCATGGGGCATTATTTGTGTTGGTTTGCAAGGTGAGTTCTTGAGGAAGGAAAAGTTCGGATCATGAAGCTACTGCGGATGAGTTGCGGATGTTCTGAACAATGCTCAAGCTTGTGACATTCTCTTCAATGCTTTGTGTCGAGGAGTTCAACAAGATCAGCCGTCTTGAGAATGCAAAAGAGATTTGGGATACTTTGGTCGAAATGCACGAAGGTACCGAGTCCGTGAAGGAATCAAAGCTAGATGTTCTTCAAGGTCAGCTTGACAAGCTCAAGATGAAGGAAGGTGAAGGAGTCGCTGAAATGTACTCTAGGCTTGCTCTCATCACAAATGAGATGGCAGGCTTAGGAAGCGAAGAAATGACCGATCGATTCATCATCAAGAAGATTCTCAGAGCTTTGGATGGAAAGTATGACACCGTGTGCACTTTGATCCAAATGATGCCAAACTACAAGGATCTCAAGCCTACCGAAGTCATTGGAAGGATTGTTGCTCATGAGATGACACTTAAAGACAAGGAAGAGCTTCACAACAAGTCAAGTGGTGCTTACAAAGCTGCAGTTGAAGCTCCCACAACCTCAAGTGACAAGCTAGTTTCCAATGAAGAGATAAGCCTAATGGTGAAGAACTTCAACAAATTCTACAAGAGTAGAAGCAAGGAAAGAAGCTCAAAGTCTAGATCATATGATGAAAAGAGATCTTCTAGTCGTGATCGAAACTGCTACAATTGTGGAAGACCCGGACATTACTCAAATGAGTGTTCGACTCCCCACAAGAGAAGAGAAGAATCTCCAAGAAGAAGAAGCTCAAGAGAAGAGTCGCCTCGAAAAGAGAGAAGGAGTAGAGATGATCGTTATGAACGAAGATCCTCTCGGAGAAGCAAGGATTCGGAAAGGAAAGACAAGTCATCAAGGAGCTACACAAGAAGAAAACATCAAGCTCATGTTGGTGAATGGATCTCCGGCTCCGACTCCGACAATCACTCCGAAAGAAGCTATCACTCCAACTCCAAATACAGTCAAGATGAAGGTGTTGCCGGTCTTGCTCTCGTATCCTCCAACTTCAACTCCTATGACATATTTGATTCACCAAATGAGGGAATTGGAAGATGCTTCATGGCAAAAGGCCCCAAGGTATCACACCCTGAATTCATTGACTTTGATAGTGATGAGGATGACTTGCTTGGTGAATATGAGCTTTTACATGATAAATCTAGTGAGCCTAGTAATGATGAACATGCTAGTAGTCTTTATAGTCGAGAAGAGTCGAATGACAATGCTATGAAGGAGATTGAGCGTCTAACTAAAGAACTAAACACTCTTAAGTTAGCTCATGAAACAACTCAAGAAGATCATAGAGAGCTCCTAAGATCTCATGAGAAGCTACGCTCGAGAAGCTCAATCTAGAGCAAGAACATGAGTTTCTAAAAGCTATCAATGACGATCTTCGAAAGAAGAGTTCTTCATATCTTGCCAAATGACTTCTCTTGTCTAATTTCTTGCCACCTATTAAAACTAAGCATGACAAGCATAAGAAAAATTCTTCATCTAGTAGTAACAATAATCATGCTAAATCAAATGTTGTTACTTCTAGTAATTCTCTTGATTCCACTAACAATGTTTCAAGCCAAGTTTCACTTGAGCAAGAAAATAGTTTATTGAAAGGGATTATAGAGAAAGGTGTCTACAAGAGCCTTGCCGAAGCAAGAACTTTGAGGAAATTGTTCTTAAGCAAGGAAGGCACCGGAAGAATCAAGGAATTGGTTTTGAGCGAAAGTTCAACGCCAAGGGTGTTGAATGGGAAGAAGGTCAATATCCCACTCCAAAGTTTGTTTCTCAAAAGGAGAAGTATGATCCTACTTCTTCCAATGTGGAACAAGCTCAAGATGACCTTCCACCACAAGACCACAAGCTAAAAGGCAAGGACAAGCTTCAAGAGGAGATTGATGCATTCATTGAAGCACCCAAGGCCATGGTCAAGTGGGTTCCCAAGGAAACTTCAAGTTCTACTTGACAAGCTCAACTACTACCCCAAGGATTCCCATCAAGATGATGTGGATCCCAAGAAGAAGAACTAGAGAGTTCTTGAGGGTGACTCCGCCAACATACTTCACTCACATTCATTTTGGCAAAGAACTTGTGCAATCAACTTCCACATCTTGCACTAGTTCATGGAGTCACAAACCCTCATGTTGGTAAGTCAAGGGACAAGGTAATCATTGCTTTCATGGACATCATCTATTGTGTACTTCAATCTATGTCCATGGATATCCTTGTTTGTTCCTTGTGGGACTAACCCATGTAGGTATTGAAAGTGCCCGAATCCAAAGGATTGCTCCCAACTCTTGATGATCTTCATCAACATTGAGCATCCACATCTTCAACATCTACATGAAGTCTTCAACGACAACCCAAGGTTAGTTTGACCCTTTAAAAGGGGTTCTCACATCAAGGGGGAGCTTTGCTCCAAAGAATTGAGCTAAAGCATCTTCAAATGATGTGAACACATAAATGCTTTATGTAAAAGTGGTAACCCCGCTTGTGCTTAAACGATGAGTATGACCTATGATCAAATGTTCTCATTTGACTCCTAAGTCAATATACTCATATATAGATGAGTTTGTGCATGTTTGACACATATTTCATTTGATATCTTATTGTGTGAGCATGTTGGATGCATAATTTTATCCATTCGAGGACATCCATTTGTTGCTTTGGTCTTTTGGATTTTATCTCTTTTTGACCAAATGGATGGACAAGAATGCCTAAGTTCCTCCCCTAGCTATCTATGCTTTCTTGTCTCAAACTCTATTCATGCTTATATCACAAACTTTGATCAAGTCTTTTTCGGACAGACCGAGTGAGGAGCACTCGGAGCCACCGATCCGTCAAAAGCTTAACCTCCAAAACCTTCTAAGTACTTTCGGTCAAACCAATATACTCAAATCGGACAGACCGAAATCACTTGGATTGATCTAGGTTTTCACCTCGGTGAAACCGAGTTGCAAATCTCGGCGTGACGATGTGTAAGCGCTTGCGATTAACCATCTCGGTGCCACCGAAGTTTTCAACTCGGTCCCACCGATGGTGAAGGGTATATATACCCGAGGGCAGCGCGTTGATTATTCCTTCAAAACGTCTCGCCCCCAAACCCTTCGCTGCCGTCGCCGTGGTCTTCGGATCGTCTCCACCGTCGCCTGTGCGCCCTCGCCGAGGGTCTCCATCGCCGTCAGCGGTCAATCTCATCGCGCCGTTGCCGCGTGAGTGAAACTCCACCAAGTTGGGTGAGTTTCATCCTCTCGTCTTCAACCTCTCGATTCAATGCACGATAGGTTTTGCCTAGCTTCTTGCCATGTTTGAAATCTTCCTATCCAGCAGATTAGATCTTAGAACGAAATTGAGTGAAAATTTTAGGGTTAGGTTTCCGCCGAACACATCTCGGTGTGACCGATTCTACATTCTCGGACTGACCGATTTGGCCTCTGGCCATTGCACTGCACCTTTCGGTCCAACCGAGTTGTGCAAATCGGTAAGACCGAAATGAGGATTTAGTGAAACCCTAGTGCTCTCGGCTAGACCGAAACCCATTTCGGTCCAACCGAAAGTGGTGTGATTGGTTCTGTCTAGGCACTTCGGATTCACCGAATTTTAGCCTCGGTCAGACCGAAATGCATTCTGTGAAAACTTAAAACTGAGATTTGAACTCATTCATTTTGCAAAATCTTCTGCAGTTTGTGATAACTCTTCTATTCTGCCTATACCTACTCTATTCACAGGTTGTCAGTCATGGCTGATGCAAGTGACAGCCAGAACAGGTCTGAATCACCAGTTGAGATTCCAGAGGCAGTCACTAGTCCTGAAGCCAGCAGTTTTTCTGATGATGGTGAGAGAAGCACCCCAAGTGGTTTGCTGCTGCTGCCACAGGGCGGGAAGAAGAGAAATTCAGATGAAGAGGATTCTGACTTTGTTGCTGAGGAGGAGATCACTTCCAAACCTAAGAGAAAAGTGGCTGCCAGAGACTATCAAGGGCAACACACCAAGAAAGGCACCAGCAAAGAGAAGAAGTCCACAGTTGCAAAGAAGCTGAGCATGGAAGAAGAAACCTCCAGCAAGGTAAAGAAATCTTCCAAGAGGAAGAGGCCAGTACATGATGAAGCTGATGATGATTCTGATGAGGAAGCACCCCAGCCTCCTCAGAAGCCTAAGTTGATGGGAGATGCCATCAGGGCAGGAGCACCTACCAAATCTAAGCCATCAGCTCCAAAGAAAGGCAGCTCAAGCCAAACCTGCTGCCAAGCCAAAGAAAACAGTGAGAAATATTCCTGTTTCAGAGAAGAAGAAGGACAATGTGCCACCAGCTGAGTCAGATGAAGAGGCACATGTATTGCTGAAGCTCAGACAGGAGCCGCCAGCAGAGTCCCTAGTGACGCTTAGCTCTATACCTTTCGAACTTTTTGGTAACTTGTTGCCAAAGGGGGAGAAATTGTATAGATCATAGGACTTCGAGAGAGAGAGTGCTCGCTTTTGCTCTTTCGTTTGCGGTTTTCCTTGAGATACTTTTGAGTTCTTCGAGACATTTCGTGTGTTTGATACTACGTTTGCTCTATCTTTGATGAGTGCTTGATCATACTATGCTTAATGTGTGCTTAATGCTTATCATATGCTATTCATGTTTTGTATGATCATTTACTCATGTCTTGGTGATTGGGTGCATGCTATTCATTCTTATCATTTTGTGCGCTCCACCAAGATGTATGTGACATGGAAGAGTGACCCATGATCCTAATCGATTGTGCATTTGCATTCAAACGCAAATCTTAAATAATGCACAAATTTAGGGGGAGCTCTTGCTTATCACATACTTCTCAAAGCGACGATATCATTCATTGATTATATCATTTGTCGAAGCTTTGATCTATATGTTGTCATCAATTACCAAAAAGGGGGAGATTGAAAGTGCAACTAATCCCCGGGTGGTTTTGGTAATTAATAACAACATATATATCATTGAACTAATTGTTTCTTGAGAATATTTCAGAAAGTTCAGTGATATGGGTATGGCAATGACTGATGATGTGGACCCCTCAAAATGCTAAGGAAAGCATTGGCAAAAGCTCAAGACTCCATTTTTGGTTTAGTGATCCAAGATCACATTGAGTCCATAGGAAAGCCAATACTATTAAAAGGGGATGAGGTTATGATGATGATCTGGTTGCTCAAAGTGCTTAGTGATTTATCTCTCAAACTATCAGCAATCTTTCATTCCAACATATGCTCATAAGTAATCTCGGTCCCACCGATTCCATAAACTCAGTCACACCGAGATGAACCACCTCAGCCATATAGCCAAACCCTAGTAATTTCGGATTTTCCGATTCCAAACTCGGTCTTACCGAAATTGGTGTTGCCAACCTTCTGTAACCTTCTGTACTCAAATCGGTGTCACCGAGATGAGAAAGTCGGTCCCACCGAGATTGGCAAACCCTAGACTTTGGAAGAATCGGACTAACCGAGATTGTATTTTCGGTCCCACCGAAAATCCCAACGTTCACAAGATTTGAACTTTCGGTCTCACCGAGTTGTCAACTTCGGTCCGACCGAGATTGGTCAAATGTGTGTAACAGTTGGATTTTGTGTGGAGGCTATAAATACCCTCCACCTCCTCTTCATTCGTGGAGAGAGCCATCGAAAGAACTACCACTCCTACCTTACATTTCGAGAAGAAAACTACCTACCCTTGTGTTGAGATCAAGTTGCTCCACTCCCACCATATGAAACTTGATTTCTAGCCTTCCCAAGTTGCTTTCCACTCAATCCCTTCTTCCACCACAGCCAAATCGGTGAGGAGAGTTGAGTGTTGGGGAGATTATCATTTGAAGCACAAGAGCAAGGAGTTCATCATCACCAACACCATCTATTATCTTTTGGAGGGTGGTGCCTCCTAGATTGGTTAGGTGTCGCTTGGGAGCCTCCGTCAAGATGTGGAGTTGAACCAAGAAGTTTGTAAGGGCAAGGAGATCGCCTACTTCGTGAAGATCTACCCCGAGTAAGGCTAGTCCTCCGTGGGCGTAAGCCATGATGGCATAGATAATGTTGCTTCTTCGTGGACCCTTCGTGGGTGGAGCCCTCCGTGGACTCTCGCAGCCGTTACCCTCCGTGGGTTGAAGTCTCCATCAACGTGGATTGACGATAGCACCACCTATCGGAACCACGAGAAAAATCTCCGTGTCTCCAAACTGCGTTTGCTCTTCTCCACCTCTATTTACTACATGTGCAATTTACTTTCTGCTGCCATAACTCTAGAATTGCATGTGTAGGGTGATACTTGACTTGGTCATCATTGTGAACTTGCTAAAAACTTGCCCTAATCAAAAGGCTAAACTTTTAAATTGTCAAGTAGTCTAATCACCCCCCCCCCTCTAGACATACTTCCGATCCTACAGAGAGCACCACTGTCATTTGTATGCATTGTTATTAATTGATATTGAGTATGATTGTGACTAGATCTATTTTACCATGAATTACAATGTCTAGTCAGTCATTGATCTTCAGTGGTGCTCTGCATTTATGTCTTGCGGTCTCAGAAAGGGCTAGCGAGATACAATTTTGTTATATCATATCATGTTTGTTTTGGAAAAGTGTTTTCATCTGAGATCTATTATTATTGCTCGCTAGTTGATTATGCCATTGATATGAGTAAATGTGATACCTAAATGTTATTGTGAATATGGTTAGTTCATGATCTTTGCTGAAAACCTGAATGCTGGCTATACATATTTGCAACAACAAGATCAAACAGAGTTTGTAAAAGTTTTCCTTTATCACTTTCAGTTTATCAACTGAATTGCTTGAGAACAAGAAATGGGTTAAGCTTGGGGGAGTTGATACGTCTCCATTGTATCTACTTTTCCAAACTCTTTTGCCCGTGTTTTGGACTCTAATTTGCATAATTTAAATTAGACTAACCCGGACTAATGCTATTTTCAGCAGAATTGCCTTGGTGTTATTTTTGTGTAGAAATAAAAGTTCTCGGAATGACCTGAAAATCCACAAAGAATATTTTTGGAATAAATAAAAAATATTGGCGAAAGAATCAACCGACAGGGACCTACCTGTTGTCCACAAGGGTGGAGGGCGTGCCCACCCCCCTAGGGTGCGCCCCCTTTCCTTGTGGGTCCCCAGGACCTCCACCGACCTCAACTCCAACTCCATATATTCACGTTCGGGGACAAAAAAACGATAGAGAAGGATTCATCGAGTTTTACGATACGGAGCCGCCGCCGCCTCGTGTTCTTCATCTGGAGGGCAGATCTGGAGTCTGTTCGGGGCTCCGGAGAGGGGAAATCAACGTCGTCATCGTCATCAACCATCCTTCATCACCAATTTCATGATGCTCGCCGCCGTGCATGAGTAATTCCATCGTAGGCTTGCTGCATGGTGATGGGTTGGATGAGATTTATCATGTAATCGAGTTAGTTTTGTTAAGGTTTGATCCCTAGTATCCACTATGTTCTGAGATTGATGTTGCTATGACTTTGCTATGTTTAATGCTTGTCACTAGGGCCCGAGTGCCATGAAGTAAGATCTGAACCCTTTATGTTTTCATGAATATATTTGTGTTCTTGATCTGATCTTGCAAGTTGTACGAGTTATGATCCACATATCCCAAGGTGACAATAGTTTGGGATTCTTTTCGGTGATTACCGTAGTTTGAGGAGTTCATATATTCATGAAGTGCTAATGCTTTGGTCCAGTTCTCTATTAAAAGGAGGTCTTAATATCCCTTAGTTTCCATTAGGACCCCGCTGCCACGGGAGGGTAGGACAAAAGATGTCATGCAAGTTCTTTTCCATAAGCACGTATGACTATATTCGGAATACATGCCTACATTATATTGATGAATTGGAGCTAGTTCTGTGTCACCCTAGGTTATAACTGTTGCATGATGAATAGCATTCGACGCATATCATCATTGATCCATTGCATACAAGTTCGTTTCATATTGATCCTTGCTTTGTTACTTTCATTACTACTACTGTTACTTTTGACACTGTTACCATTACTTCCATACTAATTTGCTACTAAATACTTTGCTGCATATATTAAGTGTTTTAGGTGTGGTTGAATTGACAACTCAGCTGCAAATACTTAAGAATATTCTTTGTCTCCCCTTGTGTCGAATCAATAAATTTGGGTTGAATACTCTACCCTCAAAAACTGTTGCGATCCCCTATACTTGTGGGTTATCAATAACCTTGGTTCTCTAATGAGGGAAATACTATCTGCTACTATATTGTTTCAGCCTTCCTCTTCAGGGAAAATCCTAACGCAGCTCACAAGTAGCAAATGCTAACAGAATATTGGAGAAGAGGACCCTATTATCTAATGGTAAAGTAATGCAGATAAGGTTCAAGATAGTGAGACAACCTTGTTGGTCTCCAACAAAGCTGATAAAGGACCCTGTTATCTAATGGTAAAGGAAGTAATGCATATAAGGTTCAAGATAGTGAGACAACCTTGTTGGTCTGCAACAAAGCTGATAAAAACTATCTTGAAGATAGTGAGAGAACCCCAAAGTCCTGTTTTGATGTATGTTCGAGTTACCGGCCACTACCGCTGGCACAAGCTCTTCGAACTTGCTCCTTGAATCAGTTCAGCATCTTGAGTCTCAACTACAAGATGAAAGATATTGATCAGATGTGCTACAACAAGAAGTTCATGGACTACGGAAGTCCCTGCAAAATTCAAATGCATACTTTCTAGGGCAACAACAAGCGTTGGAGGATTTTACCACCAAACAAGAGAAAGCTAATAAGCTTGCTAAGCTTCTTGCCAGCATTGTGGGTACCCAAGATAACGTTTCTTGAGCTCTTCTGAAGTGATTTCAGATCAGGACTTATTTTGCTGTTGCATTTATTTGCATAGGTGGCCAACTTAGACGTCAAGTGTATGTAATATGCTGCTTTGTTGTTCCCTATATTTGCACTAGTGATGAACTTTGATGCCCAGTGGATGTAATCCGTGTAATCGCTGTAGTAGCCTAGCATTAGTTGCTTGTTTTTATTTCCTTATTGTCTTGTTTATTCATTTGCTTGTAGTCACTATAGCTCTGTTTCCTCGGTTTGCTTTTTTGAGCGAATTTTCCTTCGTTTTTAGTGGCCGTAATAACCATGGGCTACATAGGGACAATGGTAACCATGGGCCTCCTACGTGCTGTAGTGACCATGGGCCTTCTATGAGCCATAGGATCTATGGGCCTCACATGGGCCGTATTATTCGCGGGCCACTTACGGGTCGCAGTATGGGTTGTAGACAGGTTAAAAGCAAAACAGATTGTTCACGAACCCAAAACATAATGGGCCATTAATAGGTTGGAAGATATCATTGGCTTAATACTGTCGATAGGCATAATGGGCTGTTAATGGGCCAAAATACATGACGGGATCAAATGGCCCAATGGATTGACCACAGATGCGTTGAATGGAACCACAGGCTGGATTTGGACCAGTAGCAAAACATGGAGGTAACGGGCCATAAGTAATGGAGGGCCAAAATTGAGCCCAAGAATGTATGGGCCCTTAAAAGGCCGAAATATAACACGGGCTGGAAAAGGCCAAACTGAATAATGGGCCGCTAATGGGTCCAAGCCATTTACTATTCTTTATAGGCCAGAATCAACATGGTCCATTAAAGGGCCAAGAGATATGAAAGGCTTCATATGGACCAAAACCCATCACGGGCCACACATGCATGGGCCGAAACTGTCAACACCCTGGAATCACATTGGACGGCCCACATGACCCTAATGGGCTGAATTCAAAAAGGTCATAATGGGTCATGCGTACGTGGGCTGTAAATGGGCTATATGCAAACATGCCATTAACAGTCTTTAAATGGGCCGACCCGCTAACTTTTGACCAAGTCAAGTGGACTGGCCTTTTTTAGCTAAATGGGCCACTATTGGGCCATGCCATGTGTCGATGTTTCATAGGCGCGTGTCATCCATTGGATGGATGACACATGCCGCAATGTAGAGCTGACACGTGGTTCTGTTGGAAAGCGAGAATTTGACACATGGAAAATATTCATTGGTCGGGGATGTTAACGGGTATCGGATACAAAACCGGCAGCCGATAGCTGAACGGCAACCCGTTACAGTCGCTGCCATGTGTCGGTTACCCTGGACAAAGTCACTTCCACGACGCGCGATTTGAAGTGGACACTTCCATGACAATAAATGGAGTATTGTCATGGAACACTTTCGCGACAGCATAGGTATGACTATCCTGATTCTGTCATAAAATCGTCGTGAATGTACATGCATGACAGAAAATGTGACCTGCTGTGACAAACACGTATTATCACGGAAGTGCTTTTTTGTAGTGCATATGCTACATGGGTTTTTCACCATCCAAAACCCTCTGATCCCCATAATTCCCCTTCTATCCACGCGGAATTGGACCCTCAAGGGCCTACTCAAGGAATGACACAATGAGACAATGTGGAGATAGGGTGAGATGAGGCTCCCGTTGACACACCGCCACTTGCAGCCTCCTCCCCGCCAGCTAGGCATTGAAAGGATAGTGTTTCCATGCTTCCGCTCCTTCGCGGCTGCCACCTTCTATGTGAGATATTGTATCCCTAGCACCTCCAATTCCTTCTCAACCCTCCATGCCTCCACCTCTGGAAACCATTCCCAACAACTTGCCTGCCCCTGTATTGCATCAAACTGGCGCAATTTTTCCTTTTTGTTGTTGTTAATTTGCATGTAGCTTTGACGCCAAGATGCACTCCATGGGTAGTCATTCGAGCTTCAGTGATAACTCCCATTTCATTGACATGTACAATACAAACATTCATGGTTGTGGTGAGTTCAAGAATGGATGTGTAATAGTCACGAATCATGTTGCTCTTCATGAGAAGCTCTTATGCATCGAATGGAAGGACTAGAGGTCTATGGTGATTTTCAACCAAAGAGACAATTCCTAATAGAAGGTTCCAGTGTTGCTTACTAGCAGTTCTAGCAGGTGTTTCTCTCTCGACATACATGATAGGAAGCTGCTTCTCTTCTCACTGGAGGAAGAACCCGGATATCATACACTGCCCAACATCAGGATGGATGCTTCCCTAATTTTCAGTAGAATTTGGTCATGAAATTTGGTTCACATACTATCTTTGAAATTGGCAATTATAACCTAGTGTTATTCCTATGTTGTAAGAGATTCACATGATCTATAAATTTAGCCCACAATATTTTGATTTGCATCTTGATTCTATTACCTGACAATGTACATGTTTATATGTTTTGACTTGTTCTGAACTACAAGAATTGGACTTCAAGAAGCTATTAATATAAACAACTTTTCTCATATTCTTATTATCATGCAAGCCCTTTTTATGCATATTCTAATCTAGTTGTACCTTTGTTGCAAGTACATTTCTTCTAGTATGAGCTTTTGAAGTTGTAAAAATTACATTTTTAATCACAGTACAGTTAGTTTGCAAATCCCCTATACCAATCATCGTCTACCACATAGTAGAGGATGCAAGGGGTTTGGAGATTGGTGGGAATCTGAGAGGATTGGGTGAAGGGGGGCATTTGCCAAATCTCCTCCAATCCCCAACCCCTTGGGGGCTTGAAAATACCTCATGCCAAACAAAGCCTCAAGGGTTCTCCACGAGTGACCATTCTATGCATAACTCTTGGATGGTGAGAAAATCCTATCTGTTTAAGAGTCACTTGTGATCCTATCGACTTCTACACCCGAAGGATACAAGAGTTTGTACAAGCATGGAGATCGCCTACTTTGTGAAGATCTACCCCTTGGTGGGGTTTCTAGGTGCAACTCATGATGGAATTGGTTGATTTTGCTTTGTGGGATGCTTGGTGGGCAACACAACTGATATCCATGGATCCTAGAACCGCTTGGTTTGAAGCCTCCATTACATGGATGTAAGATAGTTTCAACTATTCAAACCACGGGAAAAAGCTTCACATCAAGAGTGTTTGCATTCTCTAAACCTTACCTCCTTCTTACTTGCAAGATTTTTATTTTTCCGCTACTTACTACTCTTGATATAATGCATGCTAATTTCATTGCTTTATTAGTCGCTTAGTCCTTATTGCTTAAGTTAAAATATGCCAACCATAAAAGTTTGAATGCAGAAAAAAGGGAAACCCTCGGCCGGCTAGACCATCCGGGCTAATTCTGGATGGACTTTCTGGGTCTGGTTGTCTGTTCCTGTCTTTGAGGTGATTCCCTGGTTGGACATACTTTCTGAGACAAGCGCCGGCTATGCGGCTACTTCTCCAACAACTCTCAGTTTTGGCCTGACACATGCCAGACTATCTAGGACTTGTTTGATAGCTCTAGGCCTGGGGTTCCTAGTCAGACTGTGTAAGTGCATCTAGTGCCACCGCTAGTTGGTTTTGGAGTATTGATGACAAACCTAGTTGAGGGACTAATGTGTTTGTGAGAATTGCAGGATAACACAGGTAGTAGTCCCTCATTGATTCCGTTTACCTACCAGAGATGACCCCTAAAAATGTGTGAAGATATTGAAGACAATGGTGGTCAGTGAAGCTATTCACAGTGAAGTCTATGACATGAGAACACGTCGCATGAAGACTATGGAGCGCGAAGACTTAGTTGTTTTGTTGTTTCCTTTTCTTCTTTGTTAAGTCATAGGAACCACCGCTCTCTTAAGTGGGGTCCAAGTGAACAAAGTCAGAGTGACTAAAGTGATGCTCAACCAAATCCTATGTCTTCGAGCAAAGACAATGAGTGCAAATCTTATCCAGAGTCGGATGAGTCAGCTTTACTTGTAGCCCAAGTCAAGCTGCCGCGTGTGTTTGAAATCTGACCGTTGGAACACGTGTTAGTTCCTTAGTGACCCAGGGTCATTTCGGACAAAACAGGTCATGTTGCCTAGTGGCTATAAGTAGCCCACCCCCTACACCATAAATTGCTGGCTCTCAGAGTTAGTGCACGGCTTTTGTCGTTTGAGAGCAACCCACCTCCGAAGCATTTGAGAGAGAATCCTTGCAAGGACAAAGCCCAAACCACCCAGAGCCCAAAGAGTGTTTGGCATCAATGAAGTCTTTCTGTCCGCGTGATCTGAAGACTTGTTACACTTGAGGACTATGAATCCTCCAGCCGGTTAGGCGTCGCGTTCTGAGCATCCAAGAGTCATTGTGGGTTGCCGGTGAACGAAGTCTGTGAAGGTTTGGAAGTCTACCTTGAAGACTTACCAGAGTGATTGGGCGAGGACTAAGTGTCCTTAGCTCAAGGGGAATAAGGTGAAGATGCGGTCTTCTGAGTTAAATCTCAGCTTCCCTAACTGACGTCACAGATTATCACAAAGAATCGAACTGGTCGAACAAATCACTGTCCTCTCCAAGCTACTGGTTCTATCTCTCACTTCTCTTTACTTACAGTTTGTCTTCGTGAAGTCATTGCCTGCTTGAATTATCTGTTTGACTTCACTGAGTGACTACTTGTTCTGATTGGCTTCATACTATCTTCCATCCTGATCCTTACTACCTAGCTGCTAATAGTCTTCGTGCTTTCACTTCATTGAATACTTGACTATGGCTTTCCTAGTGTAGTCTACCGTCCGCTGCATACAAATAGAATCATTTCTATTGTTTGTCTTCGAAACTACCATGTTTTGAAGACTTTCATAAAAATCGCCTATTCACCCCCCCCCCCTCTAGTCGATAACCAGCTCTTTCAATTGGTATCATAGCAAGGTACTCCCTTGTTCTGTGTGATTCCGTTAAACCACGTGGAGTTTTAGCTATGTCGACTGCAAGGTTAATCAAAGTCTCCGCTGCTTGCCCCATCTTCAATGGCATTGAATACCCCTACTGAAAGAATAAGATGTGCATGCATCTTGAAGCCATTGATGTCGATCTGTGGTATGTCGTCAAGAACGGCGTTCCCAAGACCGGTGAAGGTGTCACCCCTGCTGATGTCAAGAAGTTCGTTCAACTGGATTCTACTGCCAAGAACATCATCTGTGGTGATCTAACGAAAGGACAGTATGGCCGTGTGAGTGCTCTAGAAACATCAAAGCTAGTCTGGGACTGTCTTTGCAAGGTCAACGAAGGCATCTCAACTCAGAGAGATCAAAGGATCGATGTCCTCCGCAACCTCTTCAACCCCTTCAAGCGACACAACAATGATAACGTCTAGCTCACATTTGATGGCCTCACTAATATAACAAATGAGCTCCAAGCACTCGGCGCCACTGAGATCACGAAGCATGAAATAGTCAAGACACTACTGAGATATCTTGACACCTCATTTGTCACCTTAGCCCTGACGATTCAAGAACTCCCTGACTTCAAGACTCTCGATCCGTCTGACATACTTGAGAGGCTCAACACACATGAGTTTAAGCTATCTAAGAAACGAGATATCTATGGCCCCAACTATGGCCGAACTCGCGCTTTGAAGGCAAAGGCTGTTTCCTCATCTGAAGAAGAATCTGACTGCAGTTCTGGTGATCCTGAAGACATTGGAAAGGAGCTTGCTATGCTTGTGAAGAAGTTCCAGAAATTCACTAAGAAGAAAGGCTTCAGAAAGTCTTCACGATCCAGCTCAAGGAATGATGAAGCTTCTTCCCATGACCACAACAAGAGAACATGTCACAAGTGCAAGAAACCTGGTCACTACATCTCTGAGTGTCCACAGTGGGAAAATGAGAAGAAGAAGAAGAAGAAGAGCAAGGAATATGATTCTGATCACAAGAAGAAGAAGAAATCCTCAGAGCCTTCTTCCCAGTCTTCATCACACAAGAAGAGTTCATCTGGCAAGGCTCGTGCTTTTGTTGGCAAGGAGATGGATTCAGAGGAGGAGTCTACTTCCGAGGAGGCGCGGGTGGAGTCTGAGGAGGAGTCCGACTCTAGTGTTGCAAATCTGGCTCTAGCTACAGCCTACGTTGCCAAGTCCATCTTCAACACTGAAGACAATGACTCCGTCACCAATGCTGATGATAATGACAAGACGACTCTGCTCCCACCTACTGCTTCATGGCACGTGGTGCCAAGGTAAAATCACGCGATGCTTACTTTCAATCATCAAGTGAAGATGACTCTGATTGTGAATGCAAACCTAGCTACAAAACACTTGCTAAAATTGCAACTGAACAACAGAAAGCTATGGAACATATTCAAAAACTGTTAGGCAAAAGAGATGACCTGTTGGACGCGGAAATGACCCGATCTCAGTCCTTAATTGAAGACATCAAAAATCTTCATGTTAAGTACGAGGAACTTGAAAGTCGTCATGAAACGCTCTCAACAACTCATGAAAAGCTTTCCTACGATTATCTTCAAAGAAAGCAAGATCTTGAGAAATTGAGAACGATTCATGAAGATCTTCAAAAGGAGAACGAGTCACTTCGCGCTCAACAAAACAGTCCCGCTCAGGAAGGATTTGATCCACCATGTCTAAAATGCATTGAGCGTGATAACGCTACCTCTGTTGCTGAATGTTCTACTGCTGCTACTGTTGCAATATCTTCAACTGCTGATGTGGTAACTAACCCCTCTACTGAGGATACCACTACTATTGCTGATGAAAATGCTAGGTTGAAGACTTTGCCATGCACGTGGATGTACAAAAGTTTCAAAGGGCATCAGACATTATGTGATGTCCTCAAAAAGCAGATTCTGAACCGAAACCCTAGGAAAGAGGGTGTTGGGTTCGAGAGGAAAATGAATGTTGATGGGTCTTACTGGAAGCCTGAGCAGTACCCCAAAACCAGATGGGTTGTTGTAAGTGCATCTAGTGCCACCCCTAGTTGGCTTTGGAGTATTGGCGACAAACCTGGTTGAGGGACTAATGTGTTTGTGAGAATTGCAGGATAACACACGTAGTAGTCCCACATTGATTCGGTTTACCTACCGGAGATGACCCCTAAAAATGTGTGAAGACATTGAAGACAATGGTGGTCTATGAAGCTATTCACGTTGAAGACTATGACATGAGAAGACATCGCATGAAGACTATGGAGCGCGAAGACTTAGTTGTTTCGTTGTTTCCTTTTCTTCTTTGTTGAGTCATAGGAACCACCGCACTGTTAAGTGGGGTCCAAGTGAACAAAGTCAGAGTGACTAAAGTGATGCTCAACCAAATCCTATGTCTTCGAGCAAAGACAATGAGAGCAAATATTATCCGGAGTCGGATGAGTTAGCTTTACTTGTAGCCCAAGTCAAGCTGCCGGGTGTGTTTGAAATCTGACCGTTGGGACACGTGTCAGTTCCTTAGTGACCCAAGGTCATTTCGGACAAATCAGGTCGGGTTGCCTAGTGGCTATAAATAGCCCACACCATACACCACAAATTGGGGGCTGCTCAGAGTTAGTGCACGGCTTTTGTCGTTTGAGAGCAACCCACCTCCAAAGCATGAGAGAGAATCCTTGCGAGGACAAAGCCCAAACCACCCAGAGCCCAAAGAGTGTTAGGCATCACTGAAGTCTTTCTGTCCGCGTGATCTGAAGATTTGTTGTACTTCAGGACTGTGAATCCTCCAGCCGGTTAGGCATCGCGTTCTGAGCATCCAAGAGTCATTGTGGATTGCCGGTGAACGAAGTCTGTGAAGGTATGGAAGTCTACCTTGAAGACTTACCAGAATGATTGGGTAGGGACTAAGTGTCCTTAGCTCTAGGGGAATAAGGTGAAGACGCCGTGTTCTGAGTTTAATCTCAGCCTCCCTAACCAGACATACAATTGTCACAGCAATTGGAACTGGTCGAACAAATCACTCTCCTCACCAAGCTAATGGTTCTATCTCTCACTTCTCTTTAGTTACAGTTTGTCTCGTGAAGTCATTGCTTGCTTGCATTATCTGTTTGACTTCACTGAGTGACTACTTGTTCTGATTGGCTTCATACTATCTTCCATCCTGACCCTTACTACCTAACTGTTAATAGTCTTCATGCTTTCACTCTATTGAATACTTGACTATGGCTTGCCGTGTAGTCTACCTTCCGCTGCATACGAATAGTGTCATTTCTATTGTTTGTCTTTGAAACTCACATGTTTTGAAGACTTTCATAAAAAACGCCTATTCACCCCCTCTAGTCGATAACCAGCTCTTTCAATTGGTATCAGAGCAAGGTACTACGTTATTCTGTGTGATTCGGTTTAACCACCTGGAGTTTCAGCTATGTCGACTGCAGGGATAATCAAAGTCTCTGTTGCGTGCCCCATCTTCGATGGCACTGAATACCCCTACTGGAAGAATAAGATGCGCATGCATCTTGAAGCCATTGATGTCGATCTGTGGTATGTCGTCAAGAACGGCGTTCCCAAGACCGGTGAAGGTGACACCCCTGCTGATGTCAAGAAGTTCGTTCAACTGGACTCTACTTCCAAGAACATCATCTGTGGTCATCTGACCAGAGGATAGTATGGCCGTGTGAGCGCTCTGGAAACATTGAAGCTAGTCTCAGACTGGCTCTCCAAGGTCAATGAAAGCGTCTCAACTCAGCAAGATCAAAGGATCAGTGTTCTCTGCAACCTCTTCAACCGCTTCAAGAGACACGACAATGAGAACGTCCAGCTCACATTTGATCGCCTCACTGATATAACAAATGAGCTCCAAGCACTCGGTGCCACTGAGATGATGAAGCATGAAATAATCAAGACACTAGTGAGATCACTTGACAGCTCATTTGACACCTTAGCCCTGATGATTCAAGAATGCCCTGACTTCAAGACTCTCGATCCGTCTGACATACTTGAGAGGCTCAACACACATGAGTTTCAGCTATCTGAGAAACGAGATATCTATGGCCCCAACTATGGCCGAACTCGCGCTTTGAAGGCAAAGGCTGTTTCCTCATCTCAAGAAGAATCTGACTACAGTTCTGATGATCCTGAAGACATTGGAAAGGAGCTTGCTATGCTTGTGAAGAAGTTCCAGAAATTCACTAAGAAGAAAGGCTTCAGAAAGTCTTCACGATCCAGCTCAAAAAATGATGAATCTTCCACCCATGACCACAAGAAGAGAACATGCCACAAGTGCAAGAAACCTGGTCACTACATCTCTGAGTGTCCATAGTGGGACAATGAGAAGAAGAAGAAGAAGAAGAAGAAGAAGAGCAAATAATATGATTCTGGTGACAAGAAGAAGAAGAAATCCTCAAAGTCTTCTTCCAAGTCTTCTTCCAAGTCTTCATCACACAAGAAGATCTCATCTGGCAAGGCTCATGCTTTTGTTGGCAAGGAGATGGATTCAGAGGAGGAGTTTGCTTCTGAGGAGGCGGATGTGGAGTCTGAGGAGGAGTCTAACTCTTGTGTTGCAAGTCTGGCTCTAGCTACAGCCTATGTTGCCAAGTCCATCTTCAACACTGAAGACAATGGCTCCGTCACCAACACTGATGATAATGACAAGGACAACTCGGATCCCACCTACTGCTTCATGGCACGTGGTGCCAAGGTAAAATCACCCGATGCCTACTTTCAAACATCAAGTGAAGATGACTCTGATGGTGAATCCAAATCTAGTTACAAAACACTTGTTAAGATTGCAACTGAACAACAGAAAGCTATGGAACATATTCAAAAACTGTTAGACAAAAGCGATGACCTGTTAGACGCAGAAATGACCCAATCTCAGTCCTTAATTGAAGACATAAAAAATCTTCATGTTAAGTACGAGGAACTTGAAAGTCGTCATGAAACGCTCTCAACAACTCATGAAAAGCTTTCCTATGATTATGTTTAAAGGAAGCAAGATCTGGAGAAATTGAGAACGATTCATGAAGATCTTCAAAAGGAGAATGAGTCACTTCGCGCTCAATAGAACAATCCCGCTCCGGAAGATTTGAACCACCATGTCTAAAATGCATTGAGCGTGATAACGCTGCCTCTGTTGCTGAATGTTCTACTGCTACTACTGTTGCAATATCTTCAACTACCAATATGGTAACTAACCCCTCTGCTGAGATACCACTACTATTGCTGATGAGAAAGCTAGGTTGAAGACACTGCTTGAGACAGGTATGTACAAAAGTCTCAAAGGGCATCAGACATTATGTGATGTACTCAAAAAGCAGATTCTAAACTGAAACCCTAGGAAAGAGGGTGTTGGGTTCGAGAGGAAGATGAATGTTGATGGGTCTTACTGGAAGCCTGAGCACTACCACAAAACCACATGGGTTGCTGCAAAGGAACCTTCAGTAGATCCATCCACCTTATCTGGTTTCACTTGTGCTAACCCTATTATCATTAATGAATCCTTTGATGCAAACTATAAACTATTTAAGAATTAGAATGGTGAAGTGTTTGCCAGGTATATTGGTACTAACTGCAGGAACAGGCCGCCTACAAAGAAGATATGGGTACCCAAAAGTTGTCTTGAGAATCTTCCTATGAATGTCATCATGACACCACCTGGGAAGAAGACAAACCCATACCAAAGGCTTCATATGATCCAAAAACTTCATACAGACCGAGGACTCATCTGAGTCACCCTAACATCAATGTTTTGCAAGGAAATCATACTCAGACCCATGAATATGAGCATGTTTCCTCAAACTGCTATGTTCGTAGAACAAAGAACTTTTCTGCTTATTCCTATGAGTATGATTCACCTCCTGCAAGGCTATTTACTAGGGCTCCAAAGCTGAAGTTCTCAGATGTTGCACTAAGACTCATTGCTTCTAAGCCACCCCTGAAAATGTGGGTGGTTAAGAAAACTTAACTCTCTTTTGCAGGGAAAGGTCTCCAGCCGGAAATCAAAGGTGTCCGATGCTAATGCTAGGGACCTTAAGCATCTTGTGGGGAGCAAGATAAAATGCCCAAATGGTCTTACTATGTATTTCATTCCGGGATTCCTTGACACTCATCCTATCTATCCTAACCAAGATCTGAATTTCCATGTTCCACTTGTTCGTCAAATGTTTATGCTTCACAACTCGCTTGGTGAAGCCTATCCCCCAAACTGCACTGTAGGCTATGACACCTCGTACTTCAGAATGGATTATGGACAGTGGATGCACTAACCACATGACTGGCAATCGAAGTCTACTGATGGATTCAACACTATGTCCATCAGACAAGAGTCACATCACATTTGCTGACACTGGTAAAAGCAAGGTACTGGATTCTAGGTAGAGTTGCAATATCAAGGGATTAGCACATGGATAAAGTGATGCTTGTTGAATCCCTTGGTTTCAACTTAATGTCTGTCTCAATGCTTTGTGACTTAAACATGATTGTGCTATTTGGAAAGTATCGTTGCCTTGTTCTAATGAAATCTGACAAGTCTCTAGTGTTTGAAGGGTATCGGAAAGATGATCTGTATATGGTAGATTTCTCAGCAGGACCACAGATGGTCGTATGTCTTCTAGAAAAAGCTTCAGAATGCTGGCTTTGGCATCGAAGGCTAGGGCATGCTGGCATGAGGAACTTGCACACTCTTGCGAAGAAGAAGCATGTAGTGGGCATCGAAGGCATCAAGTTCAAGAAGGATCATCTGTGTGGTGCCTACAAAGCTGGGAAGATGTCTAGGGCCAAGCATCCCTCAAAGACAATCGTGACTACGTCTCAACCCTTCGAGCTGCTACACATGGACTTATTTGGCCCTACTCACTACTCTACTCTCACTACCACTGCTTGCCTCTATGGCTTAGTCATTGTTGATGATTATTCAAGATATACTTGGGTGCATATAATCCTCTACAAGAATGAAGTGCGGGATGTCTTCAGACGCTTTGCCAATCGTGCCATGATGAACTATGGCGTCAAGATCAAGCATATTAGAAGTGACAACGGCACTGAGTTCAAGAACACCGGCCTCGGCCTTTATCTGGATACTTTGGGCATAACTCATGAGTTCTCTTCTCCTTACACACCTCAGCAGAATGGCATCATGGAGCGCAAGAACAGAACCCTTATTGAGATGTCTCAAACGATGCTTGATGAGTACAAGACTCCACGGAAGTTCTGGCCTGAAGCCATTGATACCGCATGCCACATCATCAACCGTGTTTATCTTCACAAGCTTCTGAAGAAAACATCCTATGAACTCCTAATTGGTAAGAAGCCAAATGTTAGTTACTTCAGAGTATTTGGTGCTAGGTGCTGGATCAAGGATCCACATCACACTTCAAAATTTGCACCGAAAGCACATGAGGGTTTTATGCTTGGTTACGGAAATAATTCGCACTCCTATAGAGTCTTCAACCTCTTTCACTATAAAGTGGTTGAAACTGTGGATGTGCGGTTCGATGAGACTAATGGCTCACAAAGAGAGCACCTGCCAAATGTGCTAGATGAAGTACCTCCTAGCAAATCAATCAAGAAAATGGGAATTGCAGAGATCATACCTTCTGAGGCTCAGACTGAAGAGGAACTGATCATTTCTACACCTAATCAACCTAAAGACAATGCTCAGCCTGAAGACAATCCCCCAAGTGATGACATTGATCAGCAAGAGCAAAACCTTCGTCCTGTTCATCCTCGTGTTGTAAATGAAGTACAGATTGAGAAGATAATAGACAGCATCAATGCACCTGGTCCACTCACTCGTTCAAGAGCAACATAAAGAGCAACACAGCTAACAAACTTCTGTGGGCATTTTGCATTCGTCTCAATCTCTGAACCCAAGAAAGTTGCTGAAGCCTTCATGGAACCTGAATGGATTCAAGCTATGCAAGAAGAGCTTCAACTGTTCGAGCTGAACACTGTGTGGGAATTGGTCAAGCGTCTCGATCCTTGAAAGCACAATATCATTGGCACTAAATGGATATATCGCAACAAGCAAGATGAGCATGGTCAAGTTGTCAGAAACAAGGCTCGTCTCTTTGCTCAAGGATACACTCAAGTGGAAGGGATTGACTTCGGTGAAACATTTGCTCCGGTGGCTAGGCTTGAAGCCATTCGCATACTGCTAGCCTATGCAAATCATCACAACATCCTTCTATATCAAATGGATGTGAAGAGTGCCTTTCTCAATGGGAAGATTGAAGAAGAAGTATATGTTGCACAACCTCCTGGCTTTGAAGATCCAAAACATCCTAATATGGTATACAAGCTCAACAAGGCATTGTATGGCCGCAAACAAGCCCCTCGTGTGTGGTATGACACACTCAAAGACTTCCTGAAGAGAAAAGGCTTCAAACCTGGTTCACTAGATCCCACACTCTTCACGAAGACATGTGACGGTGAACTGTTTGTATGCCAAATCTATGTGAATGACATTATCTTCGGCTGCACTGACAAGAAATACAGTGATGAGTTTGGTCACATGATGCAAGAGCAATATCAGATGTCCATGATGGGCGAGCTGAAGTTCTTCCTGGGTCCCCAAATCCGTCAGCAATGCAACGGCATCTTCATATCTCAAGAAAAATACCTCAAAGATTGCCTGAAGAAGTTTGGAATGCAAGACTGCAAAGGATACACGACGCCAATGCCAACCAAAAGTCATCTGGGTCCTGACGCCAATGGTAAAGAGTTCGATCAAAAGGTATACCGCTCCATGATTGATTCTTTACTTTATTTATGTGCATCTAGGCCTGATATAATGCTTACTGTTTGCATGTGTGCCCGATTCCAAGCGGCACCAAAGGAATCGCATCACTTAGTCGTGAAGCGAATTCTTCGATATTTGGCTTACACCCCAACACTAGGATTATGGTATCCAAAGGGCTCAGAGTTTGATCTAGTTGGATTCTTAGATGCTGATTATGCTAGTGACAAGGTTGATCGCAAGTCCACATCAGGCACATGTCACTTTCTGGGACGATCTCTTGTCTGTTGGTCTTCAAAGAAGTAGAACTGTGTATCTCTCTCCACTGCTGAATCCGAATACATTGCTGTTGGATCTTGCTGTGCTAAGCTTCTCTGGATGAAGCAAACTCTCAAGGACTATGGTATCCACCTGAAGAATGTGCCACTCTACTGCGACAATGAAAGCGCCATAAAGATTGCCAACAACCCAGTTCAGCACTCGAAGACAAAGCACATTGAAATTCGTCATCACTTTCTCAGAGATCATGTCATGAAGATATTGATGTCATGCATGCCAACACTAAAGAGAAATTGGCCGATATCTTCACAAAGCCCTTGGATGAGAAAAGGTTTTGCAAGTTGCGGTGTGAGCTAAATATCTTGGAATCCTCAAATGTCCTGTGATTGGACACACATCCTAACTCTTATGCATTTTGATAACTTAGATGTGCAACACATGAAGTAATGTATATCTTCAATCAATGAAGACATACACTATAAGTGTGAATACATTAATGTGGAATTTGACTTCGGAGCACCACGATAATTGTGCGCCATGTCTGGGTGTAATACTTCTTATACGGTGGGTAACGCCACCACCAAACTTTTGTTTGAAGTGTTTCCCTTGGCGTTATGATTGCAAAGTCTTCACATTTGATTTGTCTTCATCCTTTACATATGTTCAGGTTTATCTTCATCCTGTTGATTTGGTCTTATACTATATATACATATATATATATATATATATATGTGTGTGTGTGTGTGTGTGTGTGTGTGTGTGTGTGTGTGTGTGTGTTGTCCTCTACAGCACTCACTTATAGCTATGCCTTCTTGCTGAATCTTTTGATCTAAGTGAATGTGATCGGACCCTAACCTATCATGCTTCTACCTGAACTCTATCTGTCCAAATCATATGCATTCTATTGAAAACTGTCGATTGTCTTCACTGAGACCTTGTCAGCTGAAGTCAATCTGACAAACATTTATATCTATTTTTCATGCTACATCCTTATTGCCTGAAAGCCGGAGAAGCCGGAACGACTGTCGGTGTCAAAACCGGTGGATCTCGGGTAGGGGGTCCCGATCTGTGCGTCAAGGCTGGTGGTAACAGGAAGCGAGGGACACAGATGTTTACCCAGGTTCGGACCCTCTCGATGGAGGTAAAACCCTACTTCCTGCTTGATTAATATTGATGATATGGGTAGTACAAGAGTAGATCTACCATGAGATCGTAGAGGCTAAACCCTAAGAGCTAGCCTATGATGGTATGATTGTAATTGTGATCGGCCTTCTAAGGACCAACCACTCCAGTTTATATAGACACCGGAGAGGGCTAGGGTTTACATGGAGTTGGTTACAAGGAAGGAAATATAATATCCGGATCGCCAAGCTTGCCTTCCACGCAAAGGAGAGTCCCATCCGGACACGGGCTGAAGTCTTGAGTCTTGTATCTTCACACTTCAATAGTCCGGACGTTGTACACAGTCCGGCTGTCCGGATACCCCCTAATCCAGGACTCCCTCTATAGCCCCTGAAGCAAGCTTCAATGACGATGTGTCCGGCATTGCAAGGCGGGTTCCTCCTCTGAATACTCCAAAGTAATCATCGAACACTTAGACCGTGTCCGGATATGCGAGATGATCTTCATATGCCATCGAAGAGAGAATGATATTTCACAAATGCAATCTGTAGACAACTTTTTCTGATGACGTGACATGTTATTACGGTCGGATCTTTATTCGATCCATTTTCCCATAACCAGCTACAGCGCATATTGCGAGGCGGTTTCTTTGACACGTCTTGTCAAAACAGAGATCGTGTCCCCTTATCACGGGACTCTCATCAATACGGGTATGGGTTATCTCACCACGCCATTAATCGTGGCGCTTGGGAAACAAGCGATTCTCAACGGGCAAGTGGGGAGGCGCACCGCTCTTGGCTCCTCTATAAAGGGATAAGATTTCCCCATTTTCGCCCACGCCTTCTTCCTCCTTTACCAACTCTTGCCCCCTCGAGCTCCAGCGCCCAAGCCCAAGTCTTCTCCGCACAGCCAAACATGTCCGGAGCGGGAGGCAAGTGGGTGGCTTCCACCGTCAAGGAGAAACACATCGCGAATCTTCGGGTGGCCGGATACTTGGCCGCGGACATAGCGCACCGTCTACCAGACACCGGGCAGGTCATTCCGACCCCAGGACCCCATGAGAGGGTCGTATTCGTCGCCCACTTCGTCCGTGGACTGGGATTTCCACTCCATCCCTTCGTCTGTGGGCTCATGTTCTACTACGGGCTAGATTTCCATGATCTAGCCCCAAATTTCGTCCTCAACATCTCGGCGTTCATCGTCGTATGCGAGGCCTTCCTCCGCGTCCGGCCTCACTTTGGCCTATGGCTACAAACCTTTTGCGTGAAGCCGAAGGTTGTAATCGGCCAACAAGCGGAGTGCGGAGGGGCCATGGTGGGCAGAATGCCTAATGTCACATGGCTCGACGGCTCCTTTGCGGAGACCGTAAAAGGATGGCAATCAGGGTGGTTGTACATCACCGAGCTGCGCGGCGCCAACTGGGCAGCGGTCCCCGAGTTCTGATCCGGAGCCCCCATGCGGCTCACCTCCTGGGAGAAAAAGGGCCTGTCCTGGGGCGATTCCACGGAGCTGGCCGGACTCCAGACTTGCATCAAAAGCATGAAGGACAAGAACATCAAGCTTGTCAACATGATCCAGGTCATGCTCGTTCGCCGGATCCTGCCTTGCCAGAGGCGGGCGGTCAATCTGTGGGAGTTCGTCCCAACCGAACACCGGACGCTCCAGAAGCTCTACGACATGACGCACAAAGGCGCATGGAAGGTGTTGTTCAAGGCCTCCGAAGTACCTCCTCCAACCTCCGAGGACCGCGGGCTTCACGCCGCGCGGGCTCCTAGGCCGGTGAGTTCTCAGACTGACACCGGACCCAGTTCTTCCCTACATATTCATGGGAGTGCCTTAAGTAGTTGTGCATATTTGCTTCAGGACTATGTGGAGACAACGGAGCAGGTCTACTGTCTAGCTCCACTGCCAGAAGGCCCAGCGGATGCTCTCCTGACGGAGATGCTGGTTCCGGCACCGTACAAGGTGCCGGAGAAGAAGGCCGAGAAGAAGGCCCCGGGGATCCGAAAGGGTCTCCGGTGTAAGGTTGTGCCAGAAGCCTCGTCTGAAGACGACGAGGCGGACTCCTCCCACGAAGGAGAGGAGGAAGAACAAGAGGACGCCCAATCCGAAGAGGATGAGGGGCCCGGGGAAGCGGACTGGGGGGCCGCAAAAGGCCCTCGGCACAAGGTCGTCATTCTCCTGTCGTCTGACGATGACGAGACGGATTCCTCTTGCGGAGGCGGGGGGAATTAGGAAGAAATCCTACGTCCCCCCACTGGTGGGGAGAAGAAGAGGAAGGACGCCCCGGGAGGGGAGGCTGGGGCGTCCAAGAAGGGGAACGGATCCCTTCCGGACTATTCCGCCACGACCGCTCACAGCGAGGAAGGGTGGCTGCCCAGGGGGAAGCCCCGAGTGCAATCGTAAGTGACCGCATTCTATCATGGTTTCACTTCATAGTTTTTGTATTTATATTGCCGAACATGTATGCAGTCCGGCCAGGGCTCACCCCGAGGTATCTTCCTCCGGGTCCCTGAGCGACTCAGTGATAAATTCACTTTCGACGCCCACTACTCCTCAACACGCGGATGACACAGAGGTGTTGTCCCAAAGGCTCCCAGAGCGGGGGGAGGTGACTCTGGAGACCCCCCGAGGCGGGGTCCCAGACGTCGGACACGCGGGGTTCAAGATCCCCGCGGATCGTGTCGACAAGAGCCATGGCTAGCCGGGCTCTCGGCCGAACACACTTTCGGAACCTTCAGTGGTTCCGGACTCAGGCGTGCGACCCCTCATTAGGGAGGGCGAACCGTCTGTGTCGAGGACTTTCGTTGTGCATGAGGTGCCGGACTGTCTGCTGGAAGCGCTTCGCAGCGCTTCCATGGATGAAGAGCGCCGTACTCTCATGAGTATGGTGATTCGGAAGGTTTTGTCCGCCAAAAGCGGACTAACCGAAGCTTGCACCAGCCTCCTGACAGGCTTTGAGGTAAGTAATGAATATCTGCAAAATTACCACCCAATAGGTAGTAGCCCCTGATAATCTGTTTGGTGTTCGGAAAGAAAAGCCAAACGGAGGGTCAAATATAATCCGCAGGAGTCTAATAATAAGTATTGTTGTGAATAAGCAGGCTGTGCTTCTTGCTGCTGCTGCCCGTACTGCCGAGGATGCCGAACTGAAACGGGACCTAGAGCAGGCACAAGGAGAGCTCGACCTCACGAAGAGGCAGCTCGAAGA
Source organism: Aegilops speltoides (assembly GCA_021437245.1). Taxonomy (NCBI): domain Eukaryota; kingdom Viridiplantae; phylum Streptophyta; class Magnoliopsida; order Poales; family Poaceae; genus Aegilops; species Aegilops speltoides. Next base: position 307,473,984 of record CM038143.1, read on the forward strand.
GAACAAGGGTAAGTGATTCCCTCTCTTATGCATTTGAGGATACTCAGAATTGGTGAGTCTAACGCCTAAGTGTCGTGATTGTGTAACAGGAGCCACCGCCGAAGTGGCGTCCCTAAAGAAGGCGCTATCCGAGGCCGAAGAAAAGGCGGCCTCGGAGTGTAAAGAGCGCGAAAAGCAAAGTGCTAGGGTAGGTGAGGTACAGCAAGAGCTCCAGGACCTCGGCAAGAAATGCGAGTCCGTGGAGCATGATCTGAGGGCGAAAGAGGCCGAGCTTGCGAAGGCCCTTGTGAATTTGAAGGACGCCAAGGCCGAAGCCGAGAAAGCACAGCAGGAGATCCAGGAGGCCAAGAAGATATCAGCGGGTAAGAAGTTCTCGATGCAAAGCAAACATGTGGAGGAGGTGTTTCTTTTACTTACTCGAATTCGAAGCTCTCCAGGGGCGTTCGCAGATCTGCCATGCAGCGTATAAGACGCTGTGGAGTTCTACCATGCCCAGGAGGGGAACTCAATGGAGAAGCTATTCTGGTCCCAGTATGCTGGGGCCGAACACCCGATGCCTCTGAGTGACCAACTGAAGCAGTTGGTCGAACTCCATAGGGCGGCTGAACTGGCTATGAAAGGTTTCATAGTCCGGATGTGGCCTGGTGAGCTCATGCCCAGTAGCTACTTCGGCCTGATCAGGCGGATGCTGGATGCCTGCCCGCGGCTTGAGGTGATCAAGCGATCCGTGTGCATCGAGGGTGCCCGTCGGGCCTTTGCCCGCGTCAAGGTGCATCGGGGCAAGCTGGATGCGGAGAAGCTGGTCAAGGACGGGCCGCCGGAGGGCAAGGCGCATCGCCATCCTAAGCTGTACTATGATGGCGTTTTGGAGGGTGCTCGTCTCGTCACTGATAAATGTACCAAGGACACCGTTTTTGAATGAATTCACTTCTGTCATGTTTGTAATTTAAGGACAAAGTTACTTGCGCTATGTAGCGCTTTTGTTATTTAAAATATTACCTTTTGTGCGGCTTTTTATAGAAGTCTGATAGTAGGCCAGTCGTCGGCTTCCTCCCCCACGTAACTAGTACTGGGGTGTTCGTGGAAAACCCGGACACTCTTTATCCAAATGTTTGGTCCCTTAAGGAGGTGTCCGATAGAGCGAACAAGGCAATCGAACTATGTGGCTTTATAACTTTCACTTAGCCATAGAAGTCTACAATTTTAAATTTCGGCGAAGCCCCTAGAATCTGGAAGACCAAATCGGGGCGCTATACACGCCTAGATCGGATGAAGCCAATATATCGCCTAAAGCGGAAAATCTTTAAGGATTTTACGACCTCTCGAAGAGCGACCCGCTCTCGCCACATCATGCCGGTCAGTTTTCAACTTTCTCTACTGAGGTGCTCGTTCGGAAGAACCGGGACACAATCGTAGTAGTTCTCCCTGCGCTACCTTAGCCGATATAACGGAATGTAAGGCACCCAAACAAGGGAGCCAGGCTATCCCAACTGTAGACCCAAGACATGATTCGGAGCTGATGCATATAGTGCTATAAGTTCAGGGTGCCGCACTGTTGAAAGTGTTCAGACTTTACTTGCCATATTACGGGGCGCCATGAGAAGCCCCTGGCACACCGACCGTACCAAGGTGTACGGATACGATATCGAATAAACATTTATAAGAGAAAAAATGCTCAAATAACAATAATAAGCTGACGCTATATAATCTCCCATTGACGAAAAATACATTTAGGCGTATGTTTACAATGGATGCATTAAGCAGAGATAAAAATAGGACTATTGGACATGTCCTATCCAGGGGCGGGCTGTGTACAGATAGATAAAACAGGTATAATGATCGTAAATAGATTCCACCTCGGTATTTCCTTCTGTGCACACCGTCTGTTGCCTCCTTGGATGTCTCTCCCATATGAGTCCGGCAATTCGGCTCTTCTGAGGATGTTGCACTAACGCGGTGTCCTGAAATGTGAGAGGAAAAGAGTATGAAGGTATTTGGTGGTTACCCGCACTATTGAATGAGTCGTTGATGCGCCTCCGCTTATGCCCATGGTATCTTGAGTGCGTAATTGTGTGCGCGTGGCGTGAATGCTGCTTTGAAGGGGCTTGGGCGGAGGCCGGGCTACTAATCACGCTCTTGGCATTCATGATGATCCTGTTGTGGGGTGCTCCGGACTCGCTTGACTGTACTCAAAGTTGTTGCCGGATTGGTTTGTCGGAGTAGGCCGCATTGTACTTCTGCCGCGAGGGCTGCCGTATGTTCTTCTATTCAAAGGGAGCGGTCCATACTTCCATTGACAGTGATGACCCCGCGCGGACCTGGCATCTTGAGCTTGAGGTATGCATAATGTGGTACCGCATTGAATCTAGCAAATGCGGTTCGTCCGAGCAGTGCGTGGTAGCCACTGCGGAAAGGGACGATGTTGAAGATTAGCTCTTCGCTCCTGAAGATGTACGGGGAGCCGAAGACCACTTCCAGTGTTATAGTGCCCTTACAGCGGGCCTCTACTCCTTGAATAACACCTTTAAAGGTGGTTTTAGTGGGCTTGATCCTTGAAGGGTCAATGCCCATTTTATGACCGTGTCCCGATAAAGCGAGTTCGAGCTCTTTGCCGCCGTCCATAAGGACTCGTGTGAGGTGGAATCCGTTGATGATTGGGTCTAAGACCAATGCGGCTGAGCCTCCATGACGGATGCTGGTAGGATGATCCCTATGATCAAAGGTGATCGGACAAGCTGACCTTGGGTTGAATTTGGGGGCGACTGGCTACCTCGCATAGACGTCCCGTAGTGCTTGCTTCCATTCCCGCTTGGGGATGTGAGTGGTGTAGATCATGTTGACCGTTTTCACCTGGGGGAAATTTCTTTTGTCCCCCTGTATTCGGACGCCGGGGCTCTTCGTCGTCGTTGCTGTGCAGCCCCTTGTCCTTGTTTTCGGTGTTTGTATTACCGGCCTGTTTGAACACCCAGCAGTCTCTATTGGTGTGGTTGGCTGGCTTGTCCGGTGTGCCGTGAATTTGGCACGGGCGCTCCAGTATGCGGTCCAGACTGGACGGTCCCTGATTATTTCTTTTGAACGGCTTTTTTTGCTGTCCGGACTTAGATCCGCTGAATCCAGCGTTAACTACCGTGTCTTCAGTGCTGTCACCGTTGTTCCGTCTCTTATGTCTGTTGCGCCGTGGCTTGCCATTGGCATCGCGGCCGTCTGAAGTGCCGGAATGTGGCGTGGTGCCGCTGCGAGCCAACCAGCTATCCTCACCCGCACAAAAACGAGTCATTAGGGTTGTGAGAGCTGCCATAGACTTGGGTTTTTCCTGGCTGAGGTGTCGAGCAAGCCACTCGTCACGGATATTATGCTTAAAAGCCGCCAGAGCTTCGGCGTCCGGACAGTCGACTATTTGGTTCTTTTTAGTGAGGAACCAAGTCCAGAATTTCCGGGCTGACTCTCCGGGCTGTTGGGTAATGTGGCTCAGGTCATCGGCGTCTGGCGGTCGCACATATGTGCCCTGGAAGTTATCGAGGAATGCGTCTTCCAGGTTTTCCCAACTGCCAATGGAATTTGCTGGCAGGCTGTTTAACCAGTGCCGAGATGGTCCTTTGAGCATAAGGGGAAGATACTTGATGGCGTGTAGATCATCTTCGCGGGCCATGTGAATGTGGAGAATAAAATCTTCGATCCATACTGCGGGGTCTATTGTGCCATCGTATGATTCGATGTTTACGGGTTTGAACCCTTCTGGGAATTCATGATCCATTACTTCCTCAGTGAAGCAGAGGGGGTGTGCGGCGCCTCTGTGCCGGGCTATGTGGCTACGCAGCTCGAATTGGTCTGGGTTGTTGTGTTTGGCCCGGCCAGACTTGTTGATGATGTATCCGGCGCGACGATCATCATCGCGTGTTGGGGCGCGCCCCCGCGATCCGTAGATCGATCTAGCTTGGCTGTCCTACTTTGTTTTCCAGAATATCTTGTAGGTCTTGCCTGTTGCCCTGAGCTGTAGTGTATCGGCGTGGGGGTGCGGGCTGGTATCCGGGCTGATATCCCGTTTTATCCCGGCCACGGGGTGGCCGGTTAGCCATTTGGTGTTCGAGTCCATATTCCTCGGCTGCCAGGACTTCAGTCCATCTATCTGTGAGCAGATCTTGATCAGCTTGGAGTTGCTGCTGCTTCTTCTTCAGGCTCCTCGCAGTGGCTATAAGCCTGTGCTTGAAGCGCTCCTGCTCTATGGGATCCTCAGGCACGCCGAATTCGTCGTCGCCGAGGCTAATCTCATCTTCGGAGGGGGCATGTAATTGTCCTCCTCCGGGTATGCGTCCATCGCCTGTTCTTCTAGGCTGGCCTGCTCATCTTCCTGTTCGGCCTGCTCAAAGGCGGGCTGGTCAGGGTCATATTCTTCTTCGGCGCCATCCGGATTATTTTCGTCTCCGGGGCCAGTATTGCTGTGGCGGGGCTTGGAGCGGCGCCGACGACGCCCATGCTTTGTTTTTCTTCCCGAGGGGTTATCCTCCGTTGCCTCATCGCCATTTGTTTCCTTCGGAGTGTCCACCATATATATATCGTATGAGGAGGTGGCCGTCCACCGCCCGGTGAGCGGTGGCTCCTGTAATTCTCCTGCATCGTCGTCCATACTGTCGATGTCTTCGGAGTCGAAGTCAAGCACGTCGGTTAGATCATCGATCGTGGCAATGAAGTGGGTGGTGGGTGGGCAACAAATTCCGTCGTTGTCTGCTTCCCACTCGAGCTCGACATAGTTCGGCCCGGAGTCTCCTAACAAAGAGAGAGACTTCAATAAGTCCAGCATGTCGCCAAACGGCGAGTGCTGAAAGACGTCCACCGCGGTGAACTCCATCACCGGAGCCCAACCAGGATCGGCGGGCTCTAGGGTGCGCGAACTGGAACCTACATCCGGATATGAATCCGGGGGTCCGGAGTCACAGGCTCCCTCAGAGGTGAGACCTGTGTTCGGCTCCATCGCCAATGAGGGTATGGCCTGCGGGGTGGGGTCCATCCCTCCGTCCTTAGGCAATGCAACCTGCCCCGGATTTAGATCCGAGGCTTCTGCCGGGTGATATCCCGCGCAACGCCTGACAGTAGGTCTAAGCCGTGCTCATCGTGACTGTTCGGCGCTTTTCGCGCTGGCCCGAATCCGTTGAAGATCAAGTCCCCGCGAATATCCGCTGTGTAGTTCAAGTTCCTAAACCTGACCTGGTGGCCGGGGGCATAGCTATCGATCTGCTCCAGGTGGCTAAGCGAATTGGCTCGCAGTGCGAAGCCGCCGAACATGAAGATCTGTCCGGGGAGGAAAGTCTTGCCCTGGACAGTGTCATTGATGATGATCGAAGGAGCTATCGAGCCTGACAGTGACGACACAGAGGAACTCTCAATGAAAGCACCAATGTCGGTGTCAAAACCGGCGGATCTCGGATAGGGGGTCCTGATCTGTGCGTCAAGGCTGATGGTAACAAGAAGCGAGGGACACAGATGTTTACCCAGGTTCGGGCCCTCTCGATGGAGGTAAAACCCTACTTCTTGCTTGATTAATATTGATGATACGGGTAGTACAAGAGTAGATCTACCATGAGATCGTAGAGGCTAAACCCTAAGAGCTAGCCTATGATGGTATGATTGTAATTGTGATCGGGCTTCTAAGGACCAACCTCTCCGGTTTATATAGGCACCGGAGAGGGCTAGGGTTTACATGGAGTCGGTTACAAGGAAGGAAATATAATATCCGGATCGCCAAGCTTGCCTTCCGCGCAAAGGACAGTCCCATCCGGACACAGGCCGAAGTCTTTAGTCTTGTATCTTCACGCTTCAATAGTCCGGACGTTGTACACAGTCCGGCTGTCCGGATACCCCCTAATCCAGGACTCCCTCAACGACCACCCCGACTGTCCAGGCGTGTGTGGGAACATGGAACAACTACCAATGTGTTGCATGCTTGCCACGTGCCCTTCAGATGTGAACCGCTAGGGGCACCTACGTAATTGCGTTGTGCCGTCCCTTTCCTTATAAATACCCATCACATCACGGTCAAAATCTTTCTTCCACCTCGCCACCTTGCACAAACCCTAGCGCCACCGCTAGCTCTCGACGACGCCGGTGATGAAGCGCTTAGCTGCCGCGACCTCACTGATGCCGTCCTCATGCTGGCCGCGGACCTCGTCTTCTCCGCCGCTGTCGTAGGTGTCTTCCGTCGCCAAGCTAGGGCACGGGAGATCGAACTGCTCGGCCTCCAACTCCGCTCTGTCTAGCAGTTCTTCGTGGGGTAATTAAAACTTACTTTTTACCGTCTTTTCGATCTGATAGATTCATCCTTCTTTACCAAAAGTGGTTTCTATACTTCCAAAGTTGAATCTGTCCCGTTCTGCATCTCATATTATGCCTAGTCTGTTCACTTATGCTTCTCTACAATTTAGATTCCTCACTTGTACCTATTCTTGGATTCGTACAAATCTGGAACCAACTCACAACAAATAATTGAATGTCTTCGCATTATGAGGTCAATGTCTTCAAACTGATTTATCTTCAAAATCTTCTGAGAATACATATGACCTCTTCCCCTTCCCTCGCACCTCTAATGATGTCACAGGTACATGTCCGTGGGAGAATCCCTTGGTTCTCATAGTCTGCATTCATTTGCAGAATTCTTACAGAGTCAAATAAATTCTCCTGAAGCCAGTTCTTGTCTGACCAGCCGTCGGAAGCCTTTGCTAGTTTTAAAGCCATTCAGTTTAAGCTTCATGGCAACTGAGAAGTCAGCAAGAAAGGGCGGCAGACAGCACCGTGGAAATACATCCAAAGATTTGCCGCCATATCTGCACGAACTGTACAAGACAGACCCAGAAGAAACCTATGGTGAACGCAAGAATCGAATCCAGTGGATTCGAAGATATTGGGCTGAAGAATGGTTTAAGTACAGATTTGTCACTGCTGAGTATGCCGAGAAGAATGCCATCAAGCGACCTTGGGGAGATATCCTATACAAAAATCTTCCACCCAGGTCCAAGTCCGAAACCATTGATCAAGCCTTCTATCCGTGCATGGTTCGCGGACCACAGCCCGAGAATGCTAACCCATCTTCTCTGCTGTGGTGTCGCGAAGACAATCTGTTCAAGCGCAACTTCAAGTTTGCCAAAGACTCTACTGTGAAGAACAAGAAGGCATTTGGACTTCACTTCAACCCCGGTCCATCTGCTCCTCGGGAAGATGGCACCCGTGAAGCCAATGAAAACAGAATCGGCCCCTTCTACAACCTCGAAGGCCTCATCACTCACATTGTCGTCTAAGGTGCAAATGTGGATCACTCTGCTGATGATGCAGATTCTGATGATGCACCGGCTCCTCCTAAGTCGCAGAAGCAGAAGAAAACTAAGGCTTCAAAACCTACTGCTGCACCAAAAGCTTCTCGAGTGAAGCCATTGACAACTGCTCCTCCTGCACCAAGTATCAATTCTAAAGATCTCTCTCGCATCTCCAAGAAGAAAGAGAAGCCCCAAAAGAAAAATGTTCAGAGTTCTGGTCAAGCACTGACACCTGCTGCCGTTCTAAGGAATGAAACTGAAGCCATTGATCTCTCAACAGGTGATGAGTGCGGTGATGATGTCCTTGAGCAGCTGATTAAGAGCAAGCAAGAGGCGGAGATCTTCAATGATTTGCCCCTCTTCGATGTGAACATTTTGGACAATTTCAATGATGAGTGGTTTCACAACCCGAATCTCAGCTTTGATGATCTTCAGCTCCCAATTGGCATCAGCGTCGCCTTGCAAGGCGCCATTGCTCCTGAGCTGGCTCTGGCTCAAAAGATTGTTGAACTGAAGAACAAAATTGACTACGAGAAAGACCAGTTCAAGAAGCACGTGGCCAAGCTCAGTGTGGCTGATGTTCAAAACTTCAAGCTGATGTTGCATGACCTCAAGGAGGCATTTTGCAAGAAACATGAAGAAGCCAAAGGTTCACGCGAGCAAATGAAAAACCTCGCTGCCAAGTGTGTTCAAGCTTACAATGAAGCTGAGAAGCGCAAGGCACTTGGGCGTCCTGGCATAGACCCCAAGTTGGCCGCCAAGAAGAAGAAGACTGCTGTCGCAAAAGCTGAAGCATCAGGGCGGGAATAACCTCGCATTGTCTTCCCTGCCGGCATGACAGACTCGAAGCCTAAGGTACCCACAGTGGCTTCAAAACTGAAGAAAACCAGGGCAGCTGAAGCTGAAGCCAGAAAGCGCAAGTTCAAGAACACCACCGACGATGCTCCATTGCCCAAGAAGAGAAAGACTAAGAAGAAAGATCGGGCTGCTCCCATAGAGCCCCACGTTGTCGAGCCCATCTCTTTTGCTCGTCCTGCATTCGAACACCAAGAGCGTCAGTTGATAGTTCACGAGCCTGCTGCCACAGAGGCTCCTGAAGCTGAAGTAGTTCCAGCCGTTGACCCCTTCACGACTGAAGACATTGGTCCCCAAGATAATGTAGATGATGATGAAGTCCTTCCTCAGATCGAGTGCCAAACGGTATCATCGCCTGTTCTCACGAACAGCGAACTCATCAGTATTCGTCATCCTTTGACGCCAATCTCTTAGGATGCCTCATGGGCTAATCGCCCCTAACCAGCAACTCCAAGTCAAGACTCACCAAGAACTCCCCGACCTCAAGTCACCAATCTAGTGCTTGATGATCATGACGACTATGTGGTCCATCCAACTCCCACTCCAAAGGCGTCGCCCGCATTTCACAGGATTCGCAAAGGACCAAGACCACAAGTCGCTTAATCGAGCGTTCCAGAAGGACACGTGCAACCCAACTTGGCAGCACAGCAAGTGTTCCCTGAAGCCACTCCTACTGTGAATGTCTCTGAGTCTGAAGCCAGAGCTGCTGAAGACATACCGGCTGCATCAGCCGATGAAAATCAAGAAACCCGTCAAGAAGAAGAACGTGTTGCCACACCCCCTACCAACCAAGAAGATGTTCTCGAGATGAACGTGTCTGTGCCCGACCCTCCAGCTACTCAAGTGGAGGTTAAAAATACTGAGGCGGCCACCAATAACACTACTGAAGCCAATGATGTTGTTATGGCTGAAGCTCATGTGGCGCCTCCAGAAAACACCATGTCTGAAGCCAATGATGCACCTGCAACCAATGTGCAGCCCGACGCCCTTGCCAATGCCACTTCTCATGTATCGCCACCAAGGCCACACACCATTTAGCAAGCATTTTATCAAGGCGAGCTTGTTACTGTCAGATGGCCCATTCTGGTTCCTCCGCCTGCTCCCAGACCTCAATTTGATTATCATGTGGAGCACAGGCCTCAGGTTCAGAAGCCAAAACCAAGGCTGCCAAGGTTTCCAGGTACTGCATCTGCGCTAGGATCATTCAACGTCAATTGCTTCATTGCACACAACACTTTCTTTGATAGAGCCAAGAACCCATATTCCAAGCCAAGAATATCATCTGATCGGTTCTGGAGTTATCAGCAGTGCAGTTATTACTCTTGTTTCCTATACAATCAAGGGCACATATTTCCCCATATGCGTCTGGACTGCGAAGCCATTGCGAGCCTGCCTTGCTTAGAAGAAGCCCTCGACTGTTTCAGAGATGCGGACCTTCTCCAGTTTGTGACTAAAAAAGAAAATTGGAATGAAGAGCTTCTACTGGAATTTTATGCAACTCTCCACATTTGCGGCTACAACAAGGATCCGAAGTCATGGGTCCTTGAGTGGATGACAGGCAATGTACACCATGAAGCCAAACCTCTTGATCTCATTGATCTTACTGGCCTATCCACTCCAGGTCAACTATATGAACCTGGTTGTCAGCTTCACCGCAATGCATTGGAAAGCATCTTCCAGAAGCCTAAGCCCAATATGAGCAAAATGCTGAATATGATGAAGCCACTACCGTAGGATGTTGAATATCCCAAGGAATTCTTTGTTGAAGACCGAGAGTATCTGCCCCGCACATCTATCACATTATCAAGCGAACTCTATGGCCCATCAAAGGACATTCTTCCTCAACAAAGCTTGAAGGATCAATGAAGACATTAGTTTTCTATATTCTCAATGGCATCAGCTTCAATGCTCTGGAATTCTTCATTCGCCAATTTGCTGCATCTGGCTCAGATATATTTGGTCTGAAATTCTATGCTCCATGGGTAATGCGTCTGATCAAGTTTCACTCTACTGTTGACTATCAGCCCTCTGCATGCAACCATCTCATAGTCTTGCCAGAGGTTGATATGCCCGTCGAAGCCATATACCCAGAGCCTGCCAAGGAGGCAATTTATCTTTACAATGTCGATCGTCAGAGTTTCTCTCAGCATGTTGAAGGAGTTCATGCTGCCACTCGTGTTTATCCTTTGGCTGGAAATACTCGTGCACCTCGCCGTGCCCATACTAAAGCCACTGAAAGCACTATTGCTCCAAGGCCTCGAAAGAGATCTCGTGTGCTTAATGACTGAGAGCTTCTCGTGGCCTTGCATCAGAAACATGATAAGCATCATTACTGGCTAAAGCGTCAGATGTAAAGCCTCTTGGTGGATATTAATCACATTCGAAATCTTGCTAACAAGAATGCGTTTGTCACTCATGAAACCTGTCGGAGGTCATGGAACAGTCTGACTTTGCTCAATGCTGAAGCTGATCTTCAAGACGATGGCTTCACAAAAAGATTCAAGTTTGATACCACTCCTCCCAGGGATGTTGTCTTGCACCATACTCCATCACTCGAAGATTCTGAGTACTCCTTCTCCGCGGCAACTGTAAATGCCAGAGTCCTTGATGACGCCGATGATGCTACTTCGCCAACTCCAACTTCGGTGCGTATCGACACTGCGCCAAGTTCGTTTGCACCACCAAACCTCAACGACGACCCTGCTGCCTCACAAACTCCTCACGGGAACGAGTAGAGACTATATCTTCAAACCTTTTTGGTCCTTACTGACAAAAGGGGGAGAAGCATATGTTGATAGTCTTCAAGCGGGTCCATATGGGTGGTTTCTATACTTTTGCCTAGTGTTTACAACTCTCGCTTTTGATACATTTGGTCCTTTGAGTTGTACCACTTAAACTTGATGGTCGTCTGCTACTTTTTCTGTTATGCTGTGATGCGACGATAAATTCCGCATGTGCGATGATAAATCCCGCATGAAGTCATTCTGCAGACGTCCATTTTTCACTATGCATGTCATTATTCTTGTTATATCCGTTCATGCATGATGTATTGTCTTCATAAGGTGAAGAGGATCTCCACAAGTACAACCTGCCATGTGCATTTGCATTCCAACGCAAAACATTTATATGCACATCTTCAGGGGGAGCCTTTTTGCCACCTATGAAGACAATATCTTAATCCTTTACAATTTCACCTACTTTTATCCCCGTTGAAAACTTCAACCAGTTTGTCATCAATCACCAAAAGGGGGGAGATTGTAAGTGCATCTAGTGCCACCCCTAGTTGGTTTTGGAGTATTGATGGCAAACCTGGTTGAGGGACTAATGTGTTTGTGAGAATTGCAGGATAACATAGGTAGTAGTCCCTCATTGATTCGGTTTACCTACCGGAGATGACCCCTAAAAATGTGTGAAGACATTGAAGACAATGGTGGTCTATGAAGCTATTCACGTTGAAGACTATGACATGAGAAGACATCGCATGAAGACTATGGAGCGCGAAGACTTAGTTATTTCGTTGTTTCCTCTTCTTCTTTGTTGAGTCATAGGAACCACTGCACTATTAAGTGGGGTCCAAGTGAACAAAGTCAGAGTGACTAAAGTGACACTCAACCAAATCCTATGTCTTCGAGCGAAGACGATGAGAGCAGATCTTATCCGGAGTCGGATGAGTCAGCTTTACTTGTAGCCCAAGTCAAGCTGCCGCGTGTGTTTGAAATCTGACCGTTGGGACACGTGTCCGTTCCTTAGTGACCCAGGGTCATTTCGGACAAATCTGGTCGGGTTGCCCAGTGGCTATAAATAGCCCACCCCCTACACCATAAATTGGGGGCTGCTCAGAGTTAGTGCACGGCTTTTGTCGTTTGAGAGCAACCCACCTCCGAAGCATTTGAGAGAGATTCCTTACGAGGACAAATCCCAAACCACCCAGAGCCCAAAGAGTGTTTGGCATCACTGAAGTCTTTCTGTCTGCGTGATCTGAAGACTTGTTACACTTGAGGACTGTGAATCCTCCAGCCGGTTAGGTGTCGCGTTTTGAACATCCAAGAGTCATTGTGGATTGCCGGTGAACGAAGTCAATGAAGGTATGGAAGTCTACCTTGAAGACTTACCAGAGTGATTGGGCGGGGACGAAGTGTCCTTAGCTCAAGGGGAATAAGGTGAAGACGTGGTCTTTTGAGTTGAATCTCAGCCTCCCTAACCAGACGTATAGTTGTCACAGCAACTGGAACTGGTCGAACAAATCATTGTCCTCTCCAAGCTACTGGTTCTATCTCTCATTTCTCTTTACTTACGGTTTGTCTTCGTGAAGTCATTGCCTGCTTGCATTATCTGTTTGACTTCACTAAGTGACTACTTGTTCTGATTGGCTTCATACTATCTTCTATCCTGATCCTTACTACCTAGCTACTAATAGTCTGTGTGCTTTCACTTCATTGAATACTTGACTATGGCTTGCCTAGTGTAGTCTACCTTCCGCTGCATACGAATAGTGTCATTTCTACTATTTGTCTTTGAAACTCCCATGTTTTGAAGACTTTCATAAAAATCGCCAATTCACCCCCCCTCTAGTCGATAACCAGCTCTTTCAGTTGCTACAAAAGGAACCTTCAGTAGATCCATCCACCTTATCTGGTTTCACTTGTGCTAACCCTATTATCATTGATGAATCCTTTGATGCAAACTATAAACTGTTTAAGAATCAGAATGGCGAAGTGTTTGCCAGGTATATTGGTACTAACTGCAGGAATGGGCCACCTATGAAGAAGATGTGGGTACCCAAAAGTTGTCTTGAGAATATTCCTGTGAATGTCATCATGACACCACCTGGGAAGAAGACAAACCCCAGACCAATGGCTTCATATGGTCCAAAAGCTTCATACAGACCGAGGACTCAATTGAGTCACCCTAACGTCAATGTTTTGCATGGAAATCATACTCAAACCCATGAATATGAGCATGTTTCTTCAAACCGCTATGTTCATAAAACAAAGAACTTTTCCGCTTATTCTTATGAGTATTATTCACCTCCTGCCAGGTTATTTGCTAGGGCTCCAAAGCCGAAGTTCTCAGATGCTGCACTTAGACTCATTGCTTCTAAGCCACCCCTGAAAAAGTGGGTGGTTAAGAAAACTTAACTCTCTTTTGCAGGTAAAGGTCTCCAACCGGAAATCAAAGGCGTCCTATGCTAATGCTGGGGACCTTAAACATCTTGTAGGGCGCAAGATAAAATGCCCAAATGGTCTTACTATGTATTTCGTCCCGGGATTCCTTGACACTCATCCTATCTATCGTAACCAAGATCTAAACTTCTATGTTCCACTTGTTCATCAAATGTTTATGCTTCACAACTCGCTTGGTGAAGCCTATCACCCAAACTGTATTGTAGGCTATGACACCTCATACTTCAGAATGGATTATGGACAATGGATGCACTAACCACATGACTGGCGATCGAAGTCTACTGATGGATTCAACGCTACGTCCATCAGACAAGAGTCACATCACATTTGCTGACACTGGTAAAAGCAAGGTATTGGGTCTAGGTAGAGTTGCAATATCAAGGGATCATCACATGGATAAAGTGATGCTCGTTGAGTCCCTTGGTTTCAACTTAATGTCTATCTCAACGCTTTGTAACTTAAACATGATTGTGCTATGTGGAAAAGATCGTTGCCTTGTTCTAATGGAATCTGACAAGTCTCTAGTCTTTGAAGGGTATCGGAAAGATGATCTGTATATGGTAGATTTCTCAGCAAGACCACAGATGGTTGTATGTCTTCTAGCAAAAGCTTCAGAGTGCTGGCTTCGGCATCGAAGGCTAGGGCATGCTGGCATGAGGAACTTGCACACTCTCGCGAAGAAGAAACACGTCGTAGGCATCGATGGCGTCAAGTTCAAGAAGGATCATCTGTGTGGTGCCTGCGAAGCTAGAAAGATGACTAGGGCCAAGCATCCCTCGAAGACTATCATGACTGCATCTCAACCCTTCAACCTGCTACACATGGACTTATTTGGCCCTACTCACTGAGGGAGTCCTGGATTAAGGGGTCCTCGGATAGCCAGACTATATACTTTGGCCGGACTGTTGGACTATGAAGATACAAGATTGAAGACTTCGTCCTGTGTCCGGATGGGACTCTCCTTTGCGTGGAAGGCAAGCTTGGCAATTCAGATATGTAGATCTCCTTCTCTGTAACCCACTCTGTGTAACCCTAGCCCCCTCCGGTGTCCATATAAACCAGAGGGTTTAGTCTGTAGGACAAGGACAACCATAATCATACGCTAGCTTCTAGGGTTTAGCCTCTACGATCTCGTGGTAGATCAACTCTTGTAATACTCATATCATCAAGATCAATCAAGCAGGAAGTAAGGTATAACCTCCATCGAGAGGGCCCGAACCTGGGTAAAACATTGTGTCCCCTGCCTCCTGTTACCATTAGCCTTAGACGCACAGTTTGGGACCCCCTACCCGAGATCCGCTGGTTTTGACACCGACATTGGTGCTTTCCTTGAGAGTTCCACTGTGTCATCGCGGTAAGGCTTGATGGCCCCTTCAATCATCTTCGATACCGTGGTCCAGGGGGAGGTCTTCCTTCCCGGACAGATCTTCGTATTCGGCGGCTTCGTACTGGGGGCCAACTCGCTTGGCCATCTCGAGCAGATCGATAGCTTCGCCCCTGGCCATCAGGTCAGGTTTGGAAGCTTGAACTATACTGCCGACATCCGTGGAGAGTTGATCTTCGATGGATTCGAGACCGTATCAGGTACGCCGAATAGCTGTGACGCGCATGACTTAGATCTCCCATCAGACGATGTTCGGGAAATCGCGCCTGCGGCAGCCCCAGGGATCAATCCGGAGCAGATCGTGCCTTCCGAGGACGGGTGGCTGGACCCCTCCATGGAGGCCGCACACTTATCGGTGTTGGAGCCAAACACTGATCCCACCCCTTGTGAGGATGGTGTTATCGGACCCCCGGACTCGTCTCCGGCTACAGGATCCGAACCGCGTACGTCCATGCCTATCGAATCTGAGTGGGCACCGGTCATGGAGTTCACCTCCGCGGATATTTTTCAGCACTCGCCCTTGGGTGATGTGCTAAATTCATTAAAGTCTCTTTCCTTGTCGGGAGATTCTTGGCCAAACTATGTCCGGCTCGAGTGGAAGCGGACGATGAAGAAATTCTTTCCCCACCCACCACCCACTTCATAGCCACTGTCGATGACTTAACCGACACACTCGATTTCGACTCCGAAGACGTCGACGGTATTTCTGACGCAGAGAAGAACAGAACCACGCCCATCGGGGTATTTGGATCGCCACCTCATCATATGATATATATATATATATATATATATATATATGGTGGACACGCCAAAAGAAGGCGATGGTGATGATGCAACAAAGGATAATCCCCTCGATAAGCCACCAAAGCGACGCCGTAGACGCCGCTCTAAATCCCGCCAAAATAAAAACAACGACAACAGCACAAAAAAGAATAATACCCCGGTCGACTCCAAAGGAAACAACGACCCCATGGATCCAACGATGGAGTAGGATGAGCTAGGGGATGGTGAACATAGTCCGGAGCCAACGCTAGATGACGCCGATCCCGAGGGTAAAATTAATCAATCTGTCTCCGGAGAGGAGAACAATCCGGACGATGATGCGCTCATCATCCAAGAAAAACACTTGGAACAAGAGAACCTCCACAGAAGGCTTATCGCCACTGCGAGGAGCCTAAAGAAGCAGAAGCAAAGGCTTAAGGCCGCGCAGGACACGCTCAACCACAGATGGAATAAAGTACTTGACACTGAAGAGAAATACAGTGGCGATCGCCACACAAAGAGCTATCCAAAGCGGAATCTGCTACCCGAATTCGATGACGAGGCCATAGAGCCCATCCAGCCGAAAATGGCTGCTAAGCCGGACCGACCACCCCGTGGCCGAGATAGAATGGCTAATAATGTCGCACACAAGTCAGCACATGATTTACGTGAGCTCCTGGACAAAAAATCCGGTATGGCTAGGTCATTCTATGGATCTAGGAAGCGCACTTCGGCACAGGATCAGAGCTACCAAAACGATCACATTGATCGAATACAAGCCAGGAATTAGAACCGAACACAACAACCATTGACAGCATGCCACGACACGTCCAAATACAGGGGTGCCGCACACCCCCTGTGCTTCACCGATGAGGTGCTGGACCACGAATTCCCGGAAGGATTTAAACCCGTGAATATAGAGGCATACGACGGAACCACAGACCTTGGGGTCTGGATTGAGGATTTTATCCTTCACATTCATATGGCCCGTGGAGATGATCTCCACGCCATTAAATACCTACACTTCAAGTTGAAAGGACCAGCTCGTCACTGGTTGAAAAGCCTCCCCGAAAACTCAATTGGAAGTTGGGAAGAACTTGAGGATGCTTTTAGGGCCAATTTTCAAGGGACCTATGTCCGACCTCCGGATGCAGACGACCTAAGTCACATAATTCAACAGCCTGGACAGTCAGCCTGAAAACTTTGGAACAAATTTCTTACTAAGAAGAATCAAATCGTTGACTGCATGAACGTCGAAGCCTTAGCGGCCTTCAAGCATAGTGTCCGGGACGAATGGCTTGCCAAACACCTCGGCCAGGAAAAGCCAAGGACGATGGCAGCCTTAATAAGCCTCATGACCCACTTTTGCACGGACGAGGATAGTTGGCTGGCCCGTAGTGGCACCAGCGACCCAGGGACATCCAAAGTCAAAGATGGTAATGGGAAGCCGCGATGTAATAAAAACAAGCGTCGAAACAATGAAACAGCCTAGATAACACGACGGTAAACGCCGGATTCAGGGGCTCTTGACCCGGTCAACGGAAGAAGCCATTTAAAGGCAGCAGAGATGGGCCGTCCAGCCTAAATAAAATTCTGGACAAATTATGTCAGATTCATGGCACCCCCGAAAAGCCTGCAAATCACACCCACAGAGAGTGCTGGGTTTTCAAGCAGGCCGGCAAGCTAAATGCCGAACACAAGGGGACGGAGACGCCAAGTGAGGACGAGGATGAGCCCGCCAGCCGAACACTGGGGGACAGAAAAAATTCCCACCAGAAGTCAAAACAGTGAATATGATTTACGCAACTCATGTTCCAAAGAGAAGGCGCAAACGCGCACTCCGAGACATATACGCTGTGGAGCCCGTCGCCCCCAAATTCAATCCCTGGTCGGCCTGCCCAATCACTTTTGATCGCAAGGATCATCCGACTAGTATCCGGCACGGTGGATCGGCTGCCTTGGTGCTCGACCCAATAATCGACGGATACCATCTCACTCGAGTCCTTATGGACGGCGGCAGTAATCTTAACCTGATATATCAGGACACTGTCCGCAAAATGGGGATAGACCCGGCAAGAATCAGCCAAAGCAACACTACCTTTAAAGGAGTGATACCAGGCGTCGAAGCCTCCTGCACGGGCTCTCTAGTACTAGAGGTTGTATTCGGTTCTCCCGACAACTTCAGAAGCGAAGAACTAATCTTCGACATCGCTCCATTCTGAAGCAGTTATCACGCAATACTCAGAAGAACAGACTTCGCTCATTTTATGCAGTACCGTACTACACCTATCTTAAACTTAAGATGCCCGGTCCACGTGGCGTCATCACAGTTAGCGGAAATACAGAGCGTTGCTTACGTGCGGAAGAATATGTGGCGGCTATAGCAGCCAAACACTAAGCGGTCCCTCCAACCTGAATAAACGGTCGGTCGTCAAGACCACGAACACGGTTAGACGAGTCTGGCGCTCCACCAAATGCAACAGCCCAGCCGGGATATCCCCATAAATGGTGCTAGGGGCTGCTCGCAAACAAGAAGAGGCCCATAGTTTGGCCCGACCCTATCAATACAATAACATGTTGCATTTTCATGGTTCATTCAGATTAACGAACTCCTCGCACGAAGTCTTTCACCTGGGTTTTTCCTTTTTTTTACAGATGATCATCATGCTACACCCATCCAGGATACGGCACAACGAAGATAAAGGCGCAGACGTGCAGCAGGGCCCCGCTCAAAGGTTTCTCATTAGATTAAGACCCTGCGCAAACCTTTTTAATGTCTCTTGTTGCTTCTTCCCCTCCGGAAACTTGACACAACCGGGAGGGATACTGGCGTTTTAGGCATTTTTGTCACACCAGACTAATGCACATACCTGGAAACTCAGGGCTTATTATCGAGGGCATTATTCAGCCCAGTATATGTTGTAAAGTCCGAATACCTTAGGGAGTGTTCAGCGTCGCGAGTTTGGCCTTATATGCATCAGCTCTGAATCATGTCTTTGGTCAAATGGTGGGTTTGCCCAGCTCCCGTGTTTTGCTGCCTTGCGTTCCGCTCTATCGGCTAAGGCGGCACCGGGAGAACTACTGCGATTGTGCCCTAGTTCATCTGGATGAGCACCTCAGTAGAGAAAGCCGAAAACTGACTATCATGATACAGTGCGAGACTGGTCAACCACTCGATGACTCAGCGGAATCTTCGCGATTCCTCCATATTAACGAAGGACCGGTTTCCCGGTCATGCACGTACGCGCACCATCTTCGGATGAACGCGGAAGTACTAGGGGCTATATAGTAGCCCCACCGTCAAACTCCTATGGCTAAGTGAAAGTGTTAAAGCTATATAGTCTAATTGCCTGGTTCGCCGCGCTACCACCTCCTTAACGGACCAAGATGTTGGATCAAGTGTGACTACGCGTTTTCTTGAACACCCCCGCATTATATGCGTAGGGGCTGAAGCCGACGACTGCTAACTTTCAGGTTATATACATACATAAACGGCCACACATGAGGCACTACAATACTTTCGGGCAAAAGTATAAACACAGCCTTTATAATCAAAATAGCATTGTCTTTACAACTGAGATACATGTCACTCGAACATGGCACTCTTCGAGCACTAAGCCTCTATTAAACGGGTGCCTTCTAAGACTTCTTCAAAATAGTTCTCGGTCGGGTCCTGGCCTTCTGCCGCACCCCGGATTGCAATAGCGGTGGTTTCCATCCCAGCCCAGTATGTTTTAACACGGGCAAGAGCCATCCGCGCACCCTCTATGCACGCCGACCTCTTCACAGCATCGATATGCGACACAGCACCAAGGAATTGTTGCACTAATCCAAAATAGCTGTCCGGCCTTGGTCCACGTGGCCAAAGATGATCCTGACAGCACCTCATAGAAAGCCCGACAACTGTGGAGTTCGCCCAGCGGCCATCCTTTCATTCAAGCGGCAATGGACGCGTCAAGACCGAATCGCGACCGAATAACCTTTCTACCTAATGGTCTTTCTGATCTTTGTAAAACTCGTCGCGATCAGCAAAGACTCTTTGCTGTGTCTGCATCTGGCGTCGCAAAACTCCACAACTGATCTAGAGGGGCATACTTCGGATCTCCAAACTTCATCCGCAACAAATAGGGCCTCCCAGCCGTGATATCTCCGGCTTCACGAAGCTCCTCCCTTATCCCTCTCATTTCAGAGCAGGTTTCCTTGGCTACCTCAAGGGCATTCTTCAGGTCAGCTGCTCTCGCTTGGCTATCCTTTTCAAGGAGCTCATAGCGGTTGGCGGCATCATTCAGCTCAACAGCCATCTCGGCTTCGCTCTGGCGATGAGCAGCCTGTTCGGCTCTCAACTCTTCAACCGCCTTCAGGGCGGATGCATCACTTATTCCAGCTTGTTCCTTGGCTCAAGCAAGCTCCGCCTGAAGGGTCTCTATGGCAGCAGCTCCATCTGCAGTCACAATATATTATAAGATACTAGCATAATGCTCCTCTTACAATTTACTAACAAGTCGAACATACATACCCTGGGCCTCATCAAGCTGCTTGTAAACAAGCGCAATGTCGATCATCCACGCCCACCGCCGCTTGATTCAAGAAAATCAAGAGTCCGTCACCACGGACAATCAGCCGCCTGCACATAAAAAGCAGCGTGATTATTACCTGGGATTACGATCCTCTGTTTGCCACCTCTCGGTGGCAACTAGAGTCTCAGGGGCTACTATCTATACAAAGCACACCTAGCATGTGTGGTACTGTCAGAAATACAAATATTATTTTGCGTACCTCAAAGCCGCTCAGTAGACTTGTAAAGGCTTCATTCAATCTACTTTTGGCAGATGAAATCCTCTCAATCACCATACCCATTACGGTACGATGTGTCTCTGAGATGGCCGCTCGCTCCAGCAGACCCGTCAGTGTGTCCGGTTGTATGCCGAACAATCCCGGACTCTTTCTATCGCTCTCCTTGGGAGCCGAATAGTCCGAACTTCGGCCAGCCGAAGTGTCAACTTTTGGCCTCGGCGGATCAGGAGAAATCCTCCGTGATGACACCTTGGGGTCGTCATGTGACGGGGAGGCAGGGGGAGGCGTTTCGCTCTCTATCTTCTCTGGAAGAAGACCCCCCGAAGAAGAACTCTATGGAGAAGGGCTACGAGCCGGACTGCAACAAATATGTTTTAGTTATTATCCTCACGGACAAAGCGGGATATATTTACCAAAGTACTCCTTTTACTTACGGCTCGGTGGAGGGCTGGCCCCCTTGCGGGCGTTGTGCGGTAAGGACGCCATCTGGGGCAGGGCCCCTTGGTGAGGATTTCTTCCCTCGTTTGGAAGCCTCCGTTTCCAAGTCTTCAAAGGCGGCCCTTTTCTTACCTTGAGGAGAGGGGATTTTAGGTTCCCCTCCCCGATCATCCTCCATCGTGGAGGCACTTACTCCCCCAATTTGGATGTGTAAAATATGAGGCCCACCTGTGCCTTCTCTATTCCTCCCCTCGTCTTCTCCTGATGGTACCTGATATGGTGCGCGCTCAAGCATCCTGGTCAACAAAGGATCCGACGAGCCTTCGGGAAGAGGGGCCGAACACCTAATCCTCTCCGCATTCCTTATCCAGTCCTGGCAGAGAGCAATTTTTCAGAATGATGTTATAATAAACATAAAGGATGGTGTGTTCGGTAGCAAAATTACTTACTTGGGTATCCGGGCGGTGGCAGTTGAGACCCACGTCCTCGGTGGTGTCCGGACACTTTATTCGTGATCCGAAGAACGACCCATACATCTCCTTGAGCGTCATGCTGAAGAATTGTTGAATGGTTCGCGGTCCTTCCGGGTTGAATTCCCACATGCGGAGAGGTTGACGTTGGCAGGGCAGGACCCGACGAACCAGCATTACTTGCATTATCTTGACAAGACTAACATCCTTCTTGAGAAGGTCTCAGATGCGGCTTTGCAGTGTTAGCACGTCATTAACTGGCTCCCAGTCTAGCCCCTTGTTGACCCATGACGCCAGCTACAGCGGAGGGCCCGAGCAAAATGCTGGAGCGGCCGCCCGATTTGTACCTCGGGGAGCTACGATGTAAAACCACTCCCGTTGCCATAAGTCGGAAGTTTCTGTGAAGGAACCCTTTGGCCACGGGGCATCGGCGCCTTTGCTTATTATAGCACCTCCGCACTCCATGTGACGCCCGTCGATCACCTTCGGCCTCACATTGAAAGTCTTGAGCCATAGGCCGAAGTGGGGAGTGATGCGGAGGAAGGCTTCACACACGACGATAGACGACGAGATCTGAAGGATGGAGTCTAGAGCTAGATCGTGGAAATCTAGCCTGTAATAGAACATGAGCCCTCTCATGAAGGGATCAAGACTAAAACCTAGCCCTCGGAGGAAGTGGGAAATAAATACGACACTCTCGTTGGGTTCGGGAGTGGGGATGACCTATCCTTGAGCAGGTAGCCTGTGCGGGATTTTGGATAAGATACCTGGCCTCCCTAAGCTTCTTGATGTCCTCCTCTGTGATAGAGGAGGCCATCCACCGGCCTTGAAGGTTGGATCCGAACATGGTTGAAGGTTTGAAGTGTCTAGCTTGAGCCTTGGGTGTTGGAACTCGAGGTGCGGGAGGATGAGGATCGAGCGTGGGAAGAAAAGGACAGGCCTTGGCCCCCTTATAAAAGATGGCGAATATCAAGCGTCCCCCGTGTGACCGTTTGGGACTTGCCTAAAATCAAGGAGTCATATTAAAGAAACGCGGTTGGGTTACCCACACCTGCATTGATGAGAATCCCGTGATAAGGGGGACACGATCTTTGCTTCGACAAGACGTGCCAAAAAACCCGCCTCGTAGTGGCTGGTTATGAAAAACGGTTCGAGTGAAGACCGAACCGCGGCATGAGGTCGTAAAAAGCTGTCAGCAGATCAGATCTGTGGAATATTGTACTCTCTGCGGTGGTATGTGGAATTTGTTTTGCAAAGCCGGACACGATCCTCGTGTTCAAAATCTTCTATGGAGTATTCGGAGAAGGAACCCGCCTTGCAATGCCGAAGACAATCTGCGCGCTGGACTCATCATCATTGAAGCCTAGTTCAGGGGCTACTGAGGGAGTCCTGGATTAAGGGGTCCTCGGACAGCCGGACTATATACTTTGGCCGGACTGTTGGACTATGAAGATACAAGATTGAAGACTTCATCCCGTGTTCGGATGGGACTCTCCTTTGCATGGAAGGCAAGCTTGGCAATTCGGATATGTAGATCCCCTTCTCTGTAACCAACTCTGTGTAACCCTAGCCCCCTCCGGTGTCTATATAAACTGGAGGGTTTAGTCCGTAGGACAAGGACAATCATAATCATAGGCTAGCTTCTAGGGTTTAGCCTCTACGATCTCGTGGTAGATCAACTCTTGTAATACTCATATCATAAAGATCAATCAAGCAGGAAGTAGGGTATTACCTTCTTGTCTGACCAGCCGTCGGAAGCCTTTGCAAGTTCTGAAGCTGTTCAGTTTAAGCTTCATGGCAACTGAAAAGTCAGCTAGAAAGGGCGGCAGATAGCACCGTGGGAATACTTCCAAAGATTTGCCACCAGATCTGCATGAACTATACAAGACAGACCCTGAAGAAACCTATGGTGAACACAAAACTCGAATCCAATGGATTTGAAGATACTGGGCTGAGGAGTGGTACAAGTACAGATTTGTCACGGCTGAGTATGCCGAGAAGAATGCCCGGCCCTAGGGAGATATATTATACAAAAATCTTCAACCCCAGTCCCTGTTTGAAGCTATTGATCAAGGCTTCTACCCGTGCATGGTTCGTGGACCACAGACAGAGAATGATGACCCATCTTTTCTGCTATGGTGTCGCAAAGACAATCTATTCAAGCGCAACTTCAAGTTTGCCAAAGACCCTGTTGTGAAGAACAAGAAGGAATTTGGACTTGACTTCAACCCCAGTCCATCTGCTCCTCGGGATGATGGCACCCGTGAAGCCAATGAAAACAGAATCGGCCCCTTCTACAACCTCGAAGGCCTCATCACTCACATTGCCGTTCAAGGTGCTAATGTGGATCACTCTACTGATGATGCAGATTTAGATGAAGCGCCAGCTCCTCCTAAGCCACAGAAGCAGAAGAAAACTAAGGCTTCAAAACCCTCTGCTGCACCAAAAGCTTCACGTGTGAAGCCATTGGCAGCTGCTCCTCCTGCACCAAGTATTAATTCTGAACATCAATCTCGTGTCTCCAAGAAGAAAGAGAAGCCCCAGAAGAAAATTGTGACTAGTTCTGGTCAAGCACTGACCCCAGCTGCCGTTCTGGGGAATGAGAATGAAGCCATTGATCTATCAACAGATGATGAGTGTGGTGATGATGCCCTTGAGCAGCTGATAAGAGCAAGAAAGCGGCAGAGATCTTCAACGATCTGCCCCTCTTCGATGTGAACATTCTGAACAATTTCATTGATGAGTCGTTTGACAACCCAAACCTCAGTTTTGATGATCTTCATCTCCCAATGGGCATCAGCGTCGCCTTCCAAGGCGCCATTGTTCCTGAGCTGGCTCTGGCTCAGAGAATTGTTGAACTGACACTACTAGGGAAAACCCTAGTAGTAGCGCGGGTTTTGAGGCTAGCAGCAGTGCGGGTGGCCGCGCTACTAAAAGGCGCTACAGCTAACTCATAGTAGTAGCGCGGCCCTAACCCGCGGTACTACTGTTGACGATATCAGCAGCACTTTCTGTGAATGTGCTACTGTAAGTGCATCTAGTGCCACCCCTAGTTGGTTTTGGAGTATTGACGACAAAGTTGATTGAGGGACTAATGCGTTTGTAAGAATTGCAGGATAACGCAGGTTGTGTCCCTCATTGTTTCGGTTTACCTACCGGAGATGACCCCTAAAAATGTATGAAGACATTGAAGACAATGGTGGTATGAGAAGATATTCATATTGAAGTCTATGACATGAGAAGACATTAAGTGAAGACTATGGTGCGTGAAGACTGTGTGGTTTCGTTGTTTCCTTTTCTTCTTTGTTGAGTCATAGGAACCACCGTACTATTAAGTGGGATCCAAGTGAACTAAGTCAGAGTGACTGAAGTGATGCTCAACTCAAATCCTATGTCTTCGAGCGAAGACAATGAGAGCAAATCTTATCTAGAGCTGGATGAGTCAACTTTGCTTATAGCCCAAGTAAAGCTGCCGCGTGTGTTTGAAATCTGACCATTGGAACACGTGTCAGTTCCTTAGTGACCCAGGGTCATTTTGGACAAATCAGGTCGGGTTGCCTAGTGGCTATCAATAGCCCACCCCCTACACCATAAATTGGTGGCTGCTCAGAGTTTGTGCACGGCTTTTGTCGTTTGAGAGCAACCCACCTCAAAGCATTTAAGAGAGAGAGAAATCCTTGCGAGGACAAAGCCCAAACACCCAGAGCCAAAGAGTGTTAGGCATCACTGAAGTCTTTCTATCTATGTGACCTGAAGACTTATTACAGTTGAGGACCGTGAATCCTCCAGCCGGTTAGGCGTCGCGTTCTGAGCATCCAAGAGTCATTGTGGATTGCCGGTGAACAAAGTCTGTGAAGGTTTGGAAGTCTCCCTTGAAGACTTACCAGAGTGATTGGGCGAGGACTGGGTGTCCTTAGCTCAAGGGGAATAAGGTGAAGACACGGTCTTCGAGTTAAATCTCAGCCTCCTAACCATACGCATAGCTTGACACACAAGAATCGAACTGGTCTAACAAATCTCGTGTCTTCAACAAGTGATCTGGTTCTATCCCTTCCCAACCTTACTTAAGTTTGTCTTCGTGAAGTCATTGCCTATCTGTGTATCTGTTTGACTTCATTGCTTGACTACTACTGTTGATTGGCTTCATACTATCTTCCATCCTGATCCTTACTACCTAGCTGCTATTAGTCATGTACTTTCACATCATTGCATACTTGACTATGTCTTGCTTAGGGTAGTTTATCTTCCGCTGCATATTAATTAGGTCATTTCTGTTGTTTGTCTTCTAAACTTCTATGTTTTGAAGACTTTCATAAAAATCGCCTATTCACCCCCCCTCTAGTCGATACTAGCACTTTCAATTGGTATCAGAGCAAGGTACTCCCTTGTTCTGTGTGATTCGGTTTAACCACCTGGAGTTTCAGCTATGTTGACTGCAGGGATAATCAAGGTCTCCGTTGCTGGCCCCGTGTTCGATGGAACTGAATATCCCTCTATGGAAGAATAAGATGCGTATGCATCTTGAAGCCATTGATGTCGACCTCCGGTATGTCGTCAAGAATGGCGCTCCCAAATCGTGAAGGTGTCACCCCAACTGATGTCAAGAAGTTCATTCAATCGACTCTAATGCAAAGAACATCATCTGTGGTCATCGACCAAAGGACAAGATGGCCGTGTGAGTGCTCTCGAAACGTCGGCTAGTGTGGGACTGGCTATCCAAGGTCAACGGCGCCTCAACCCGGAGAGATCAAAGAATCGGTGTTCTTCACAACCTCTTCAACCGCTTCAAGAGAAACGACAATGAAAATGTCCACTCACGCTTGATCGCCTCATCGACATCACAAATGAACTTCAAGCTCTTGGCGAATCGAGATTACCAAGCATGAAATCGTCAAGACATTCTTTGAGATCACTTGACAGCTCCTTTGACACCCTTGCCCTCATGATACAAGAACGTCTTGACTTCAAGTCACTCGATCCGTCGATATACTTGAGAGGCTCAACACACATGAGTTCCAAACTATCCGAGAAAATAGATATTTATGGCCCAAACTATGGCCGAACTCGCGCCTTGAAGGCAAAAGTTGTTTCCTCATCTGAAGAAGAATCCGACTGCAGTTCTGAAGATCCTGAAGACATTGGAAAGGAACTTGCTATGCTTGTGAAGAAGTTCCAGAAGTTCACTAAGAAGAAAGGCTTAAGAAAGTCTTCCCAATCCAGCTCAAGGAATGATGAAGCTTCCACCCATGACCACAAAAAGAGAACCTGCCACAAGTGCAAGAAACCTGGTCACTACATATCTGAGTGTCCACAATGGGACAATGAGAAGAAGAAGAAAAGCAAGGAATGTGATTCTGATGACAAGAAGAAGAAGAAATCCTCAAAGTCTTCTAAGTCTTCTTCCAAGTCTTCATCATACAAGAAGAGCTCATCTGGCAAGGCTCGTGCTTTTGTTGGCAAGGAAATGGATTCAGAGGAGGAGTCTGCTTTCGAGGAGGCGGAGGTGGAGTCCGGAGAGGAGTCGACCTGGCGTTGCAAGTATGGCTCTAGCCACAGCCTATGTCACCAAGTCCATCTTCAACACTGAAGACAATGACTTCCACACCAACGCTGAAGCTAATGACGAAGACGATCCTGCTCCCACCTACTGCTTCATGGCACGTGGTGCCAAGGTAAAATCATGCGATGCTTACTTTCAAACTTCAAGTGAAGATGACTGTGACGCCCGGATAATTAGGCTACAGTAACCCCACGTTAAAGATGCCACGTCACCTCGGATTACTGTTGATAATCTCACGTTAGTTCAAAACGATTTGAATTCAAATTTGAATTTGAGGCAAACAACAAAAGTTTTTAAAATATTAAACTAAAATGTTCGAAGTGTGCAAATAAATGCTTAGGTATTTATGGTGTGGGACCCAGGCTTTTATAAAGGACCCAAATACTTAAAACGAATTGAAACAGAAAAGAAAATAAATAAAGAAAGGAAAATACAAAACAGGAAACACAAAAAAAAACAACACAAGGACCCCCGCTAGGCCTTGGCCCAGCTAGGCCATCAGGCCAGCCCACCCGCGCCGAACCCCCGGGCTACTACCCGCCCCACCACCAAACCCTAGCGCCGCAATCCCCCATTTCCCCCCACGTCTCACTCTCCTCCCGATCCGATCTGGATCGGGGGCAACCGCACGACGCCGTCCGACGCCCCCCCGTTTGCCGAACCTCCCCGTGGGACTGCCCGTCCCCGACTCTTCCTCGCCGGCTCCGACGCCCCGCCACCACGCCGCTGGATGGACGCCCCGCCACCTCGCCGATGGATGGACGCCGCGCCGCCTACCATCGACGCTTGCCTCCCCGACCTCCTCCCCGACAGACTCCCTCGAGCCTCGCCAGCGAACCCCTGCAACGGGGGTGAGGACCCCGACCCACTCCGCCTACCCCTTTTTTGTTTTCTCCTCTGTCCCCGTCGCTAGCGCTGTCCCCGCCCGTTGTCCGCCATGGCCGCGCTCCGGCCGCGTCCCGCCTGGCCGCTCGCGTGCTCACCTCGCCGCAGCCCACGCCTGTGCTCCTTCATGTAACTGCGCGCCACAAGGCGCCTGCTTTCCACCGGGCCTTGCCAGGCGTGCGCGCCGCGCATGTCCTTCGTCGTTGCCCACCACATTTGTTGTGCTGCTCCGTTGCGGCTCGCTACGCTGCTGCTACTAGCCGCCGCCTAGTCACGCGCGCATCCCTCCGCTCGGCCTCACTGGGCGCTCGGCGTGCCGCTCTCTCTCACATGGCCCCTCGCCTCTACATTGAGGCGGGTGGCGGCCGCCACGCCCACTTGCTCAAGACACCCGCTAAGCCACAGGGCCTATGATGATGGGCCCCACGCCTGTAACGTTTTAATAAAAAAGGAAAATAAAATAAAATTAATTAATTAATTAATTAATTAAGTTAATTAATCATGTTTAATTACTCTAGTTAACTAGTTAGTTTACTTAAACAGTAATTAGTTTAACCTAAACCCTAATTAACTTGTTAGTCTATGACGAATGGGACCCACATGTCAGTTGACTAGTCAACGCATCTGTTGGCTGCTGACGTCATGCTGACGTCAGCGTGCACCGTTCTGGATAATGTTGAATTTAAATAATTAAATAAATCCTAAAAATGAATTAAATCTTTTAAAAATTAATATAAAATAAACCGTAGCTCGGATGGAAAAACTTTGTACATGAAAGTTGCTCAGAACGACGAGACGAATCCGGATATGCAGCCCGTTCGTCCGCCACACATCCCTAGCATAGCAAACATGGAACTTTTTCCCTCCGGTCCGTCTCTCCGAAAACGCGAAACACCGGGAATACCTTCCCGGATGTTTCCCCCTTTCGCCGGTATCACCTACTACTGTGTTAGGGCACACCTAGCACCGCGTATTGCCATGTTACGCTTTGTGATGCTTTGATTGCTCTGTTATTTATTATGTTTCTCTCTCGTTACTTCTTTCCGGTAGACCCCGTGGCGATGCCGATGCCCCCTGTGGTCGACTACGCCACCGACGACCCTCCTTCTTGTGCGAGCAACCAGGCAAGCCCCCCCTTGATCACCGGATATCGCCTATTCTCCTCTATACTGCTTGCATTAGAGTAGTGTAGCATATTCTTGCTTTCGTTAATCCTATTCTCGATGCATAGCGACATTGTTGCTACATCTGTTGATACCTTACCGCAATCCTAAATACTTAGTATAGGATGCTAGTTTATCATCATTGGCCCTACATTCTTGTCGACCGCCTTGCTATACTATTGGGCCGTGATCACTCGGGAGGTGATCACGGTATATACTATACATACATACATACTATACTGAGATGGTGACTAAAGTCGGGTCACTCGAGGAGTACCCGCAAGTGATTACGATGAAATTTGAAAGGACGGTGGCTCCATCCGGTAGAGGTGGGCCTGGGTTCCCCACGGCCCCGATCGTTACTTTATAGCGGAGCGACAGGGCAAGTTGAGACCACCTAGGAGGCAGTGGGCTGGCCTGCTCGGGCGTTCATGGATACTTAACACGCTTAACGAGATCTTGGTATTTGATCCGAGTTTGGCCATTTGGTCTATCGCACTAACCATCTACGCGGGAGTAGTTATGGGTATCCGGCGTCGTGGTATCGGCGAAGCCTTCTTGACGTCCAAGAAAGCGGCGCGCCAGATTGGAACGTAAGCTGCGCTTGTATTAGGGGCTAGTTACGCTTCCGGCCGCCACGCGAACGTGCGAGGTGTGCTCGGCGATGGCCCCTGACCCTGCGGCGCTTAGGTTTAGACCGGCGTCTTGACCTCTCTGTTGTGCCTAGGTGGGGCTGCGGCGTGTTGATCTTCCGAGGCGGGCATGACCGAGAAAGTGTGTCCGGCCAAATGGGATCGGCGTGTTGGGTTATGTGGTGCACCCTGCAGGAAGTTAATCTATTGAATAGCCGTGATCTTGGTATGCAGGGCGACTTGGAGTTGTACCTTGACCTTATGACAACTAGAACCGGATACTTAATAAAACACACCCTTCCAAGTTCCACAGAACAACCCGGTGATCGCTTTTCCACAGGCGGCGAGGACGGGATCGCGGGTAGGATTATGCTATGCGATGCTCTTGGAGATGCTACTTGAGATGCTTCTTGGAGATGCTACTTGGCGATGCTACTTGGAGGACTTGATCTACTCTCTCCTACATGTCAAGAAGGCAGAGGCTGCGAAGCGTAGTCTTGACGGTGATTAGCTATCCCCTCTTATTACGGCATTCTGCGATGCAGTCCATCGATATGGCCCTTTACATATACCCATGCATAGGTAGTGTAGCTCCTTGCTTGCGAGTACTTTGGATGAGTACTCACGGTTGCTTTCTCCCCCTTTACCCCTTTCCTTTCTTTTTACGGTTGTCGCAACCAGATGTGGAGTCGAAGCGAGACGCCACCGTCGATGACGATCGCTGACTGGAGGTGCCTACTACTACGTGCGAAAGGCCGACGGCGACGGGGAGTAGTTTAGGAGGATCGAGCGGGAAGCTGCGCCTCTTTCGTCTGTATCCCGGTTTGTGCTAGCCTTCTTAAGGCAAACTTGTTTAACTTATGTCCGTACTCAGATATTGTTGCTTCCGTGACTTCGTCTATGATCGAGCACTTGTATTCGAGCCCTCGAGGCCCCTGGCTTGTATTATGATGCTTGTATGACTTATTTTACTTTTAGAGTTGTGTTGTGATATCTTCCCGTGAGTCCCTGATCTTGATCGTACACGTTTGCGTGCATGATTAGTGTACGATTAAATCGGGGGCGTCACAAGTTGGTATCAGAGCCGACTGCCTGTAGGTAGCCCCCTTTCCAACTCCTTGGCCGAAGTCGAGTCTAGACATTACAAAACTTTTACTAACATGGCTGTGTGCCTTACGGGCCCACGTCGCCATTGGGTGGTACTAGGATCTTTTACTCCTTGATCTTTACTCTGGGGCTCTGAGCTCTCTTCTATTCGGGTTAAATGCTTTTGCTAAAAACAAAACTAACTTTAGGTTCTCACAAGTACTTCCTCCCGGAGAGCCCCTTGTTACCGATGACCGCCTGCTGCACCAGAAGATTCCGAAGATACTCTACGATGTGCTCTCGAGACTATGTGCCATCGCTTTTGCAATTTACTTCCATCGATAAATCCCTCTGGATAAATACTTACACCCGTCGTTCTTAATTTTATTCCAAGTTGATCTTGTTAATACAAGATGCCCTGAACCGCTCTCCGTTGTTCCAAGAATCCTTTGAGCTCACTACCTTGCAGTTCTTTACCACATGAATACCCATACGGATAATTCCTTGCACTTATCGAGTATCCGCTCCTTCTCAGTTGTTCATGTGTTTCACTAAAGTCTTCAAAATACCATTCGATCTTCCGAAAATCCTAAGCAGCCTATTGCTATTGAAGTTCTTACCTTGCTGCATTATGGTTAATTCTATATATCTAGTAATCTTCGTTGGCATCCTTTGTCATTATCATTTTGGGTCCGTTGATTCGAAGTGTTGCGAATGCCCGGAATCATCAGTTGATCCTTATGAATTATCTTCCCGACTCAGACGTCATTCCGGACATGAGTTGGTTCTCGGCAATTCAAACCTTTATTGATTGTCCAACTAATTGTTTTCAACTTATCCATCCTTGATCAGAGCGTCTGCTTCTGATCCTTCATTTTGGAAACCATATTTTCCTTCTATTTAAGCGTCAGACTAATCAGGTGATTCTTGAATCTGATGCCTCTGTATTCTTTCTTTCTCTGATTGAGTACCGATACTCACATCAGCTCCGTTGTGGATCGCCCGATCCATTGTTGGATTTTATCCGACAATGTCTTTCATTTGGATATATACCGCATTTGGTAAATTGTATCTCTGCTTTGTCAACCATGCTCTGCTATCGAGCTTGTGTCATTTACTCCTGAAGTTTGTGGTATATGTTCCTAAGAGGCCCCGATGGGTTGGACATCTGCCTTCTCTAAACTGTGTGAACCCGGAAACTACTATGGGTCATACTCTACTAGTGTTATGTCAGATAAAATTTCAACACACAATTTCGTTGAAGGCGAGAAGTAAATGAAAGGTTATGCATTAAAGAAGTGGGAGTCGACCTTGAACCTTGCATTCATGCCCATGGACACGATGTAGATCTTATCATTAAAGCTTCTCTTAAAATTAATTATTCCTTTGGTATAAGTTCATCTTATATCTAGGATCTGGCCTTTTTCAATCGTGGTTCGTCCATATTGTTCTTCTTTGTTCCCATTTCTCGGGCAAGTTTAAACAATTGTCTTCTGCGGATTAATACCTCAGTCCAACCTCTACTTGGATTCGTCGTCGAGTATTACCCCCCTGATATCTCGAGATTATCATGGAACTGCATAACTTCTTATGAGTTCTTCATCAAGTGCTACCTTCCCACTGATTCCAATTTTTCATGGGCTCTGAGTTATTAAACACTCAAAGGCACCGATAACTAAATCGAGTCTGCACTACAGTTCAACAACTTTTGATAATCTTCTTTAAGTACGAGTTTGTACCCGATTGCGTCATTTCTAGCCTGTTCGGCTACATCCTTACCGTGCTAATTTTAATTATGCTACTTGGTTCTTCCCGGAGCACAATTTTCGACGATGAGCTAAGCTTACGTCGATTTTTCCTCGTCTTATCATTTCACCTTGAATAACAAGCTTGATTTCAAGTTTGTGTCGTATCCGTGGTTCAAAAAAAAAATCTTTTGCTGCATCAGTCCTTTTACCTGATGTAGTGGATGTTCGATTACATCTTCATGAAACCTCTCGATAAAATTTGTGATGATCATCATCACCATTCTGTGCTCTTCCAGGATATCAATCAAATTCATGATGGGAAATACCATCCTTGCCCCTCGATGATTGTGTTATCATCGACAACATTCTTTCCTTCCCCCAACACAAACTTGTTCATGTTTTGAGTTGTATCTTGATTTCCTTGCTATCTAGCTTATATTATAGTCTACCTTGAAATATTACCATCTATATGTCGAGGATGTTGTGAGAATTGTTCCACCTCTTGAGAATTCTTGACATAGAAATACTTCTCGCCATCTTCGTTCATTTCTTGGTCCCCGTGTTGATTCTAACCGGGATGCCAACAAGTGAACGGTGTTGTTTGGATTCTGCCCTTCTAGCAACCCTATTACCTTGAAGTTAATGGTCGGCCGTTCATTCGTAGACTATTGATTATCGAATCACCATTCTGACATTGGTCGTGCAACCCTACCCATATTTCGGGCGCACCTTTCAACCAATGTTTAATTGTGTATGTTTTCCTCGAGCATACATCATTATATCTTTTGTTTTGACAAATGTTATATCCTTGTTCACATACTTGTGGAAATACATCCTTTTGGAAACCTCGATGAATTGTTGCTGAGTTCATCAGCTACCACCTTATCCCTTCATTGGTTTAATGATGAGCTCCTATTTCGGAACTTGCTGCCATAGTTCATTTCCCGAGAATCTTACAATGACATCTCGTCAATCTGTGTTGCACCTTTCTTCTCAGGCATCCTAAGTCTGAGTTATCCTAACACCAATCAGATCTGAATCTCGGCCAGATATGGTGGTTGGAACATATTTCCAGGAGTTATAACATCTTTATATGACCCGGTAAGGTGATGTCATGCCTAGCACACCTGGCCGGAGGACTTATGGTTATAGTTCATCCTTTTTAGCAAGCTTATCCATTCTTCCATGAGGAAAGTGTAAGACTTATTCTACAAGTTGTTCCTAATGGATCCTTTTGTTTCCAAAGTCTGATTTTCACCTGTTGACCATGTCAATGCTATCTCGAAGCATGTCTATGGTACTCTGTTCTTCAACCAGAACATTTGAAGCCCAATGCTAATTGTTTCTTGCTGAACTATCCAAACACCGTTGTATGGATAATGTCATGAAAAATTCTCTCCCCTCACCTAGAGGCTTTTCTACTTAATATCATGTCATGGTTATCATGCTCTGCTTGTCCTTGGGAAGGATATACTCCTAATAATTGTGTGTAATCACAATTTTCTTTTCCATTGTTATGTTTAATCTGATAATCGCGTTTTCCTTTCCATTCTTTTGTTTAATCTTTCCTGAATCTGACTTAACTAAGCAGAGATAATTCCCTGCTTAGGTAGGCACCTTGTTGTACCACTCTGTCTGTAAGATCCTTTTACTGTTGTTGATGACATTCCAGTAACCGCCGATGGACGAGAACTTTGCCTATTGGTGCGCCTCGTTCAACGAGCAAGAAAATGGTTCTCTTCGTCCCTCGCCCTTGGTACCGACATTGTTGCCAACATAACTGACAGGCCATGCTTTGACATGTCTTTTTTTTATGCGATCGTGCAAGACGTCAACGCCCTTCCTACCTTTAACCCACATGGTGGGCCCATAACCCACAGTTCCACACGATCGAAACCTGACTCTCCTGTACACCCTGTTGTCAAAGATATTCCTCACGCTTGACTTTGTATGTAATTCATGAGCCACCTTTAGTTCTGCTATCAGACACAATACTTATCCCCATTGCTTTGAACCCCTTTCACGCCCTATTTCAGGCATCAAGCGATTGTCTGCCCGCTTGAAACTTCACATGATACCTCCTTACCTTGCTCTCGATATTTTCTTAAGTTTAAATTTGAGAGTTACTTCTGCCATCTTCCTCGATGTTATCGACCAGATAGTCGACCTTGTAGAGGTCCGTACTCCCGGAATGCCCACCCTTTATCCTTTCCGTAAGTACGATGAAGATCTCGAAGAAAGGAAGACACTTCAGCATGATGACCCGAAGCAGAGAAATGAAGACCTCAATGTAATGGATCGACCTCTTCGAGAAGAACAAGCAACACCGAGAAGACTCGTTAGAATTTCGTAACCAGACCTTTCCCCCTAGATCCCCTCTTAAATCTCGGGACGAGATTTCTTGTAGTGGAGGAGAATTGTGACGCCCGGATAATTAGGCTACAGTAACCCCACGTTAAAGATGCCACGTCACCTCAGATTACTGTTGATAATCTCACGTTAGTTCAAAACGATTTGAATTCAAATTTGAATTTGAGGCAAACAACAAAAGTTTTTAAAATATTAAACTAAAATGTTCGAAGTGTGCAAATAAATGCTTAGGTATTTATGGTGTGGGACCCAGGCTTTTATAAAGGACCCAAATACTTAAAACGAATTGAAACAGAAAAGAAAATAAATAAAGAAAGGAAAATACAAAACAGGAAACACAAAAAAAAACAACACAAGGAACCCCCATTTGGGCCTTGGCCGACTAGGCCATCGAGCCAGCCCACCTTGCCGAACCCGGGCTACTACCGCCCCACCACCAAACCCTAAGCGCCGAATCCCCATCCCCCACGTCTCACTCTCCTCCCGATCCGATCTGGATCGGGCAACCGCACGACGCCGTCCAGCGCCCCCCCGTTTGCGAACCTCCCGTGGGGCTGCCCGTCCCGACTCTTCCTCGCCGGCTCCGACGCCCTGCCACCACGCCGCTGGATGGACGCCCCGCCACCTCGCCGATGGATGGACGCCGTGCCGCCTACCATCGACGCTTGCCTCCCCGACCTCCTCCCGACGGACTCCCTCGAGCCTCGCCGCGAACCCTACGAACGGGGTGAGGACCCGACCCACTCCGCCTACCCCTTTTTGTTTTCTCCTCTGTCCCGTCGCTAGCGCTTTGTCCCCGCCGTTGTCCGCCATGGCCGCGCTCGGCGCGTCCCCGCCGCTCGCGTGCTCGCACTCACCCCTTGCAGCCCACGCTGCTCGTTCATGCAACGCGCGCCTGCTGGGCGCCTGTTTCCACCGGCGCTTGTTGTCGCGCGCATGATGTCCGTCGTTGCCCACCACATTTGCTGTGCTGCTCCGTTGCGGCTCGCTACGCTGCTGCTACTAGCCACCGCCTAGTCACGCGCGCATCCCCTCCGCCTGGCCTCACCGGCGCTCCGGCCGCCGCCGGCTCTCTCACATGGCCCCGGCCTCGCCTCGCTACCAGGGCGGGTGGCGGCTTCGCCCGCTGCCCACTTGCCCGCACACCCGCTAAGCCCTGGGGCCTATGACAGATGGGCCCCACGCCCAGAACGTTTTAATAAAAAAAGGGAAAATAAAATAAAATTAATTAATTAATTAATTAATTAAGTTAATTAATCATGTTTAATTAATCTAGTTAACTAGTTAGTTTACTTAAACAGTAATTAGTTTAACCTAAACCCTAATTAACTTGTTAGTCTATGACGAATGGGACCCACATGTCAGTTGACTAGTCAACGCATCTGTTGACTGCTGACGTCATGCTGACGTCAGCATGCACTGTTCTGGATAATGTTGAATTTAAATAATTAAATAAATCCTAAAAATGAATTAAATCTTTTAAAATTAATATAAAATAAACCGTAGCTCGGATGGAAAAACTTTGTACATGAAAGTTGCTCAGAACGACGAGACGAATCCGAATATGCAGCCCGTTCGTCCACCACACATCCCTAGCATAGCAAACATGGAACTTTTCCCCTCCGGTCCGTCTGTCCGAAAACGCGAAACACCAGGAATACCTTCCCGGATGTTTCCCCCTTTCGCCGGTATCACCTACTACCGTGTTAGGGCACACCTAGCACCGCGTATTGCCATGTTACGCTTTGTGATGCTTTGATTGCTCTGTTATTTATTATGTTCCCTCTCCGTTACTTCTTTCCGGTGAACCCGTGCGACGATTTGATGCCCTGTGGTCGACTATGTCACCGACGACCCTCCTTCTTGTCGAGCAACCAGCAAGCCCCCCTTGATCACCGGATATCGCCTATTCTCCTCTATCTTGCTTGCATTAGAGTAGTGTAGCATGTTCTTGCTTTCGTTAATCCTATTACGATGCATAGCCCGACATTGTTGCTACATCTGTTGATACCTTACCTGCAATCCTAAATACTTAGTATAGGATGCTAGTTTATCATCATTGGCCCTACATTCTTGTCAGTCTGCCTTGCTATACTATTGGGCTGTGATCACTCGGGAGGTGATCACGGTATATACTATACATACATACATACTATCTGAGATGGTGACTAAAGTCGGGTCAGCTCGAGGAGTACCCGCAAGTGATTCTGTTGAGGGGGCTGAAAGGACAGGTGGCTCCATCCCGGTAGAGGTGGGCCTGGGTTCCCGACGGCCCCCGACTGTTACTTTGTAGCGGAGCGACAGGGCAGAGTTGAGACCACCTAGGAGGCAGTGGGCTGGCCTGCTCGGGCGTCACAGATACTTAACACGCTTAACGAGATCTTGGTATTTGATCCGAGTCGGCCATTTGGTCTATACGCACTAACCATCTACGCGGGGAGTAGTTATGGGTATCCCGACGTCGTGGTATCACCGAAGCCTTCTTGACGTCAAGAACTAAGCGGCGGCGCGGATTGGGCGTAAGCTGCGCTTGTATTAGGGGCTAGTTACGCTTCGGCCGCCCGCATAACGTCTTGGTGTGCTCGAGGCGATGGGCCTGCACCCTGCGGCGCTTAGGTTTAGACCGGCGTCTTGACTCTCTGTTGTGCCTAGGTGGGGCTGCGGCGTGTTGATCTTCCGAGGCGGGCATGACCCGGAAAGTGTGTCCGCCAAATGGGATCGGCGTGTTGGGTTATGTGGTGCACCCTGCAGGAAGTTAATCTATTCGAATAGCCGTGATCTTGATAACAGGGCGACTTGGAGTTGTACCTTGACCTTATGACAACTAGAACCGGATACTTAATAAAACACACCTTCCAAGTTCCACGAGACAACCCGGTGATCGCTTTTCCACAGGCAACGAGGACGGGATCGCGGGTAGGATTATGCTATGCGATGCTCTTGGAGATGCTACTTGGAGATGCTTCTTGGAGATGCTACTTGGCGATGCTACTTGGAGGACTTGATCTACTCTCTCCTACATGCTGCAAGACCGAGGCTGCGAAGCGTAGTCTTGACATGGGATTAGCTATCCCCTCTTATTACGGCATTCTGCGATTCGGTCCTTGATATGGCCCTTTACACATATACCCATGCATAGGTAGTGTAGCTCCTTGCTTGCGAGTACTTTGGATGAGTACTCACGGTTGCTTTCTCCCCTTTTTCCCCTTTCCTTTCTTTTCGGTTGTCGCAACCAGATCTTTGGAATCGAAGCGAGCGCCACCGTCGATGACGACTACTGACCTGGAGGTGCCTACTACTACGTGCAGGTGTCTTGGCGACGACCGAGGAGTAGTTTAGGAGGATCCAGGCAGGAGGCCTGCGCCTCTTCGATCTGTATCGCTTTGTGCTAGCCTTCTTAAGGCAAACTTGTTTAACTTATGTCTGTACTCAGATATTGTTGCTTCCGCTGACTCGTCTATGATCGAGCACTTGTATTCGAGCCCTCGAGGCCCCTGGCTTGTATTATGATGCTTGTATGACTTATTTTACTTTTAGAGTTGTGTTGTGATATCTTCCCGTGAGTCCCTGATCTTGATCGTACACGTTTGCGTGCATGATTAGTGTACGATTAAATCGGGGGCGTCACAATGACTCTGATTGTGAATCCAAACCCAGCTACAAAACACTTGCTAAAATTGCAACTGAACAACAAAAGGCTATGGAACATACTAAAAAACTGTTAGACAAAAGCGATGACCTGTTGGACGCTGAAATGACACGTTCACAGTCCTTAATTGATGACATAAAAAATCTTCATGCTAAGTACCAAGAACTTGAAGGTCGTCATGAATCGCTCTCAACTACTTATGAAAGGCTCTCCTATGATTATCTTCAAAGGAAACAAGAGCTTGAGAAGCTGAGAGCGGCTCATGAAGATCTTCAAAGGTGAATGAGTCACTTGGCGCCAACAGATCAGTTCGCTCGGGATGGATTTGATCCACCATGTCTAAAATGCATTGAGCGTGATAACGCTACATCTGCTGCTTGAATGTTCCTTCGCTGCTACTGTTTCATTGTCTTCACCTACTGATGTGGTTACTAACCCCTCCGCGGAGGATACCATCGTTGTTGTTGATGAAAATGCTATGTTGAAGACATTGCTTGAAACAGGATGTACAAAAGTTTGAAGGACATCGACTCTCTGCGATGTCCTCAAAAGCGATTCTGAACCGAAACCCTAGGAAGGAGGGTGTTGGGTTTGAAAGGAAAATGAATGTTGATGGCTCGATCGAAGCCCGAAAGCAGTACCCCAAAACCACATGGGTTGCTGCAAAGGAACCTTGAGAGATCCATCCACTTTATCTGGCTTTACCGTGCTAATCCTATTATCATTGATGAATCCTTTGATGCAAACTATAAGCTGTTCAAAAATCCGAATGGTGAAGTGTTTGCGGTACATTGGTACTAATCTGCAGGAATGGACCACCTATGAAGAAGATCTGGGTACCTAAGCAAGACATTGAGAATCTTCCGTGAATGTCGTCATGACACCACCAAGGAAGAAGACAAACCCTGCACCTATAGCTTCATGTGGCCCAAAGGCTTCATCTGAATCTGAGACTCACATGAGTCACCCTAACGCCAATGTTTTGCGGAAATCATGCTCAGACTTATGAATATGAGCGTGTATCTTCAAACCGCTATGTTCATAGGACTAAGAACTTTTCTGGCTTATTCATATGAGTATCATTCATCTCCTGCAAGGCTATTTGCTAGGGCTTCAAAGCCAAAATTTTAGATGTTGCACTTAGACTCATTGCTTCTAAGCCACCATCAAGATGTGGGTGGCAAAGAAGAACTAACTCTCTTTTGCGTAAACGGTCTCCACCAGCAATCAATGGCGTCCGATACAATTGCTGGGGACCTAAACCATTTAGGACGCACGATAAAATGTCATTCTATATACTTCACATCTGAATCTCTTATCAGCCATACTATGTCCTAACTTTGATATAAGCTGTGATTGTCCCTGTATGTGTCAAATGCTTATGCTTCACAACACTCTTGTGAAGCCTATCCTCCTAACTACACTGTAGGGTACATCACCAAAAGCTTCAGAATGGATTATGGACAGTGGATGCACAAATCATATGACTGGTGATCGAAGTCTTCTCATGGACTCAACCTTACGTCCATCCGACAAGAGTCACATTACATTTGCTGACACTGGTAAAAGCAAGGTATTGGGTCTAGGTAGAGTTGCAATCTCAAAGGATCAACACATGGATAAAGTGATGCTTGTTGAATCCCTTGGTTTCAACTTAATGTCTGTCTCAATGCTTTGTGACTTGAACATGATTGTGATATTTGGAAAATATCATTGCCTTGTACTAATGGAATCTGACAAATCTCTAGTCTTTGAAGGGTATCGAAAAGATGATCTATACATGGTAGATTTCTTAGCAGGTCCACAGCTTGCTGTATGTCTTCTCACAAAAGCTTCAGAATGCTGGCTCTGGCATCGAAGGCTAGGACATGCTGGCATGAGGAACTTACACTCATTCGTTAAGAAGAAGCATGTCATTGGCATCGAGGATGTCAAGTTCAAGAAGGATCATCTGTGTGGTGCGTGTGAAGCTGGAAAGATGACAAGGGCAAAGCACCCCTCGAAGACAATCATGACAACATCTCAACCCTTCGAGCTGTTACACATGGACTTATTTGGACCTACTCACTACTCCACCCTCACAACAACTGCCTGTCTCTATGGCTTCGTCATTGTTGATGACTACTCAAGATACACATGGGTTCATATAATTCTTTACAAGACTGAAGTGCAAGATGTCTTCAGCGCCGCAAATCGAGCAATGAACAATTATGGCGTGAAGATCAAGCACATCGAAGTGACAATGGCATCAATTCAAGAACACTAGACTTGATCTCAGATCTAGATACAATGGGAATCACTCATGAGTTCTCTCGCTCCATACACACCTCAGCAAAATGGCATCGTTGAGCGCAAAAGAACCCTCATTGAGATGGCTCGAACAATGCTAGATGAGTACAAGACACCAAGAAAGTTCTGGCCGAAGCTATTGATACAAGATGTCACATCATCAACCGTGTGTACATCCATAAGCTTCAACAAAACATCATATGAGCTCCTTATTGGCAAGAAGCCAAACGTCGATTACTTGAGTATTTGAGCTAGATCTTGGATCAAGGATCCCCATCACAAGTCAAAATTTGCACCTAAGGCTCACGAAGGCTTCATGCTTGGCTATGGAAAGGATTCACACTCCTACAGAGTCTTCAACCTTTATCTCTACAAAATCGTTGAAATTGTGGATGTGAAATTTGATGAAACCAATGGTTCACAGAGAGAGATTCTGCCAAGTACACTAGATGAAGCTCCTCCAAGAGAGTCTATCAAGCTGATGGGAACTGGTGAAATCATGCCCTCTAAAGCACAGCCTGAAGAGGAACTTATCATCTCTGCACCAAATCAACCTGAAGACAATGCTCAGACCGAAGACAATCCTCCCAATGATGACAATGATCAGCGAGAGCAAAATCTTCGTCCGGTTCATCCTCGTGTTGCAAATGAAGTTCAAATAGAGAAGATAATTGACAGCATCAATGCGCCTGGTCCACTCACTCGATCAAGAGCAACACAGCTAGCAAACTTTTGTGGGCACTTTTCATTTGTGTCAATATCAGAACCCAAGAAAGTTGCTGAAGCTTTTATGGAACCTGAATGGATTCAAGCCATGCAAGAAGAACTTCAACAGTTCAAGCTGAATAATGTTTGGGAACTTGTCAAGCGAATTCGACCTCGCAAGCATAACATTATTGGAACAAAGTGGATATATCGAAACAAGCAAGATGAGCATGGTCAAGTCGTCAGAAACAAAGCACGTCTTGTGGCTCAAGGATATACTCAAGTTGAAGGAATTGACTTCGATGAAACATTTGCTCCTGTTGCTCGGCTTGAAGCTATTCGCATACTGCTAGCCTACGCTAATCATCACAACATCTTGCTATATCAAATGGATGTAAAGAGTGTATTTCTCAATGGCAAGATAGAAGAAGAAGTATATGTCGCACAACCACCTGGCTTTGAAGATCCAAAACATCCTGATATGGTGTACAAGCTAAACAAAGCACTTATGATCTCAAACAAGCTCCTCGTGCATGGTATGATACAATCAAAGACTTCCTGAAGAGCAAAGGCTTCAAACCTGGATCCCTCGATCCCACACTCTTCACGAAGACATATGGTGGCGAACTGTTTGTGTGCCAAATATATGTGGATGACATAATCTTCGGCTGCACCAACCAGAAGTATAGTGATGAGTTTGGGTACATGATGCAAGAGCAATATCAAATGTCCATGATGGGTGAGCTGAAGTTCTTCCTTTGTCTTCAATTTTGTCGGCAAAGAAATGTCATCTTCATATCTCAAGAAAAATACCTCAAAGATTGTCTGAAGAAGTTTGGAATGGAAGACTGCAAAGGCTACACGACGCCAATGCCAGCCAAACACCATCTTGGTCCCGACGACAATGGTAAAGAGTTCGATCAAAAGGTATACTGCTCCATGATTGGTTCTTTGCTTTATCTATGTGCATCTAGGCCAGATATTATGCTTGGTGTTTGCATGTGTGCTCATTCCAAGCGGCACCTAAGGAATCGCATCACTTAGCTGTGAAGCAAATTCTTCGATATTTGGATTACACCCCAACACTCGGATTATGGTATCCCAAGGGCTCAAAATTTGATTTGGTTGGATTCTCAGATGCTGATTATGCTGGTGACAAGGTGGATCGCAAGTCTACATCAGGCACATGTCATTTTCTTGGTCGATCACTTGTGCATTGGTCTTCAAAGAAGCGTAACTGTATCACTCTCAAGCGCTGAATCTGAATACATTGCTCTTTGGATCTGTTGTGCTCAGCTTCTATGGATGAAGCAAACTCTCAAGGATTATGGCATCAACCTGAAACAAGTACCTCACTTCTACGACAACGAAAGTGCCATCAAGATAGCCAACAATCCAGTCCAGCACTCAAAGACAAAGCACATTGAAATTCGTCATCACTTTCTCAGAGATCATGTTATGAAGAAAGATATCGATATCATTCACGCCAACATCAAGAGCAATCGCGATATCTTCACAAAGCCCTTGGATGAGAAAAGTTTTGCAAGTTATGGTGTGAGCTAAATATCTTGGAATCCTCTAATGTCCTGTGATCAGGCACACATCCTAACACTTATGCATGTTGATGACTTAGATGTGCAACACACAAAGTAATGTATATCTTCAATCAATGAAGATTTACACTCTGAGTGTGAATACATTAACATGGAATTTGACTTCGGAGCGCCACGATAATTGTGCGCCGTGTCTGGGTCTAATACTTCCTATACGGTGGGTAACGCCACCACCAAATTTCTCTGTTTGAAGTGTTTCACTCATGGCGTTATATTGCAATGACTTTGCATTTGGTTTGTCTTCAGTTTCAATTTATCTTCATGATTTTCTACACTATGATGATTTGATTGTTTTCTGATATATATATATATATATATATATATATATATATATATATACTAGTGTTCTGTCCTCTACAGCATTCACTTATAGCTATGTCTTCAAGATTGGATCTTTCGACCTAAGTGAATGTGATCGGACCCAAACCTCTCTATGCTTCCTATCTCAAACTCGATCTGTCCAAGTCATATGCATTCTATTGAAACTGTCGAATGTCTTCTCTGCGTTCTTGTCAGCAGAAGGCAAAGAGACAAACATTAAATCTGTTTTAAATGACTTATCTTTATTGTTGAAATCCGGAGAAGCCGGAACAACTCTCCGACATGCCTGGCGGGCGTGGGAACGTGGGACAACTCTGAGTATGTTGCATGCTTGCCACGTGCCCCTCAGATGTGAACCGCCAGGCACCAGCCAGAATTGCGCTGTGTCGCTCACCTACTTATAAATACTTGTCCCCTGCGGTAAAAAAATCCTTCTTCCACCTCTCCACCTCCGTCAAAACCCTAGCGCCACCGCTAGCTCTCGACGACGCCGGCGACGAAGCGCTTAGCTGCCACGACTTCTTGACGCCGTCCTCACGCCGGCCACGGACATCATCCTCTCCGCCGTCGCCATAGGTTGTCGGTGTACTAAGGTAGGGGTACCTCAGTACCCCAACTTGTGCACGGGCGGTTGCAGCTTCCCGCGGCAGGGTTTACCACGTGCTCGCCAAGACCTTCCCGCCCATGTCAAACCATTCAAAGACGAAGTATACAAGACAGAAGATCGAGACCCCGCAAGCGGAGCTTGCCGGAAGGCCGCTCTGCACTCAAGGTTACCTCACTCACGCAAGGCCCCGGCAAGAAGAGCTTGCCAGAAGACTAGGAGATTACATCATAGAAGACACGCCGGCGCTTATATGCGCCCGGCGAGGGCCCGGGAGCGATAAGTTACAGAGTCCGCAAGCTCCTGCCCGGCAAAATAAGACCCCTGCAAGGTGCTTGCCGGGAGAGTTGCGCTGCAGCCGCGCTCCAGCTCATCGCCCACGCGTGCCGCCTGGGCCTTTTCTGGTCGCATGGCGGATGACCTGCAGCCTGGGGACACAGTGGCACTCCACGGTGGTGGAGCCATCGCTGCGGGCGAGACGGAGACATTAGGGCGGAACTTTTGGGTCGACGGCAATGGGCATTAAATGCCCTTGTCCCCCACTGTCAAAGTAGGTAGCGACCACTGTTCACGCACTGTAGCTCCACTGTTCCCGCACTATTCCAACTACCATCTCTTTTACATTTTTACCCTTTTTCTCCTACGTTGACACCTGTCGGTGACCCCTTGCACTATAAAAGGAGGCCCATGCACAACGTGGAGGGGGTTCGAAACCTTTGCAACTCTCGCGCTCGGTGTAGCTGCTACTGTAGCTCTTCAAGCTCCCGAGCTCAATACAATCAAGCAGGAGTAGGGTT
Organism: Aegilops speltoides; assembly: GCA_021437245.1. Lineage (NCBI taxonomy): Eukaryota > Viridiplantae > Streptophyta > Magnoliopsida > Poales > Poaceae > Aegilops > Aegilops speltoides. The sequence continues at coordinate 307,518,593 of CM038143.1, forward strand.
TTACGCGCTCACCGCGTCTGAACTCGGGTAAAACTGCCCGCTGCTCGCCACGATCCGCTTCGTGCTCCCTCGCCTCGCATCGCATGCATAAGGGCCCGTCCCATAGGTGTTCGTGGGCGGCGTTTCGACATCTTTGGCGCCAGTAGGGGGGTCGAGGTTGCGCGGACCTGATCCGCGCTCACGCTGGCGCGTTCTTCATCAACCTCTCCGTTTCATCAAGAACTTCATCAACAATTGCGCCATGGCCCCAAGAAGAAGGCTTCGAGGTTGTAGCCCATCTGCGTCTCATCCGCCGCCACCGGAGCCAACGGTGGGCGGAGGAGACGCTGCCGAAGGGTGGTCGCCCGCGAGGACACTCGCGCGCCACCAGATCCAAGGACAAGACGGATGACCGCGCCGGGTCTCGCGTGGACACGCCAAGGCCCATCTCAAAGACGACAACCCAGCAGCGCCATACCACGGGAGGTGGTATCCGCCGGGCAAGGACACACCGAGGCTCGCGGATGCTCCGACCACCGTCCGGCACAAGCAAAGCGAAGGCGCCCGGCAGGACCTCGCCTTCTAACGCCGTTAGAGTCCGAGCATATCCCGCCTCGCACCGCCGCCTCGCCCTCCACTCCGCAGAAGCGCCGCAAGGGCGAATCGCTTCTCGATTTCCTCCAAAGGCGGACAAGGTCAAGACCGGAGGGCTACCATCCAGAGCCTGATCGCCGCTAACAATGACTTTTCACAAGAGCCGGCGACTCGCGGCGCGCAAGCCGAGAAGACGGGCCGACGGCGATAAGACCGCCGGGTGCAACCACCGCACTCCCGCCGCAGAAGCAAAAGACGCTGCCCCGCCGGAACAACGCCGACGACGGTTTCCACGGCATCGCCGGATCCGCGGCTCGACGGGATCAACGCCAGTCCTCGACGATCGGGCGACAAGAAGACGCCGACCACATCGAGCGCCGCCGAAGCTCCGGCGACAATCGATCAGAGAGCTGAACGCTGTCGACGCTGCGCGCCGTGAACCAGCGACTTGCGATGCGGCAGGCTGCCCTGCGCTCACCCGCGAAGCGCGGCGCGCCCAAAGGGCTCCAAGATGAAGAATTTCAAGCCCGACGCACGGAGAAATACGACGGCAAGACGCACCTCGAATTCCTCGGTGTCACACCATCGCTGTGCAGAGCGTCGGGGCGCGACGAGAAGATTTCGCGAACTATTTCCCGCCGTGCTTAAGCCGAACGCTCATTCTGGCTTATGCACTTGCCGGAAGGCTCCATTTCTTCTGGGCGGACTTGCCATCAGTTTGTTGGCGCCTTTCACCGGGCGGCCACAAACCCCACGGCCAGAGAGCGATTCCACATTTTGGCCCGTATGAAGGAGAATCCCTGCAAGTATATCCAACGCTTCACCGTGCAGACAACATCCTCGATGTCCACCTGCCGGTTATCGCGTTCCACCGTAACGCGGCGAATCGCCAGATGCGTGAAGAGATGGCGATGACCAAGATTCGGGATGTCAGCGAGCTCTATGCTCGGGTTGATAAGCAAGACGCTGAAGAGGGGAGGAGACTCTCGGGGAGGATGTCGGGCGCAGGAGGAAGCGATGACGACGCCGCCCAAGCAAAGAAGAGCCGGCGGCGGAACAACCGAAAGAAGAACAAGAAAGAGGTGCTTACCGCCGAGAAGTCCGCAAGGAGGCTCCCGCCAAGCAAACACAGCTGGCGGCTCGCAAGGAGCTCGCCTCAGAAGCGGCAGCCGACAAGCAGGACGGCTCCGACAAGCAATATCGCAAAATCCACCGCACTAAGGGTCACGATCTCTCCAATCGCAAGCGCCGAGTATCTCGCCGAGCAGCAAAAAGCTGAGTACGAGAGGCGCGACAAGGAGAAGGCCCAAGGTGGCGGAGGAGAACCGAGCAAGAAGCGGCCGCTCAATGGCCGGGAGGACGCTGGCAGGCCAAGCAGCGGCAAGGTGATCGACCTCCCGGGGCGCGACAAGGATGAAGAAGACGACGACGAAGACATGGAGGATGAGGATAACAGCGAGCAGGAGTTCCGAAGGCCACGGAGGTCCTGTGGCGCGACGGTGGCGCCTCGCACACCTCCCACCGCCAGCTAAAGCAGGGTGCGTGAGGTGAATGCAGCGGAGCCGCCCGCGGAGTCGCCAGCAGCTCCTCAAATGGTCCAGACGCCCATCATTTTTGATCTTGAGGATCACCCCGACCGCACCACCGCAGGTCGGGTGCTTGCCGATGCTGGTCTCGCCCACCATCCGCAACCTCAAGGTCACCAAATGTTGGTTGACGGCGGGCCGGGCTGAACTTGATCTCCTCCGCTGTGATCAAGAAACTCCAAATTTCAGATGGCGAGCTCAAGAGACCGTTCTTTCCAAGGAATCAACCCGGACGGAGCAAGCCCAAGGGAAAGATCACTCGCCGCGACCTTTGGCGGGAGCTCAATTTCAGGATCGAGCGCATCACTTTCGACGTCGCCGATATTCCGCTGCCATACAATGGAATACTCGCCGCCCCGCCTCGCCAAGTTCATGGCAGCTTCCCATTATGCTTATAACGACTCAAGATGCCGGGCCGATAAGCGCCATCACCGCCCACGGCGACAAGAAGGATGCGCTTGTCTCGCGCCGACAAGATCTACCGATGCGCAGCTGCGCCGATAAGAATACACTTGCCACCGAAGCTCCCGGGAAGAAGACGAAGACCAAGTCCGCAAGTGCTCTAGGGCCCACTCCGCAACCGCACCTCTTCGGAGGCAAGGCCGCCGCCGAGGACGCCCCGCCGAGCTCCACCGCAAGAGTAAAAGGAATGGCCGCCCACCGCAACCAAGAAGGTGTCCGCTAGGAGGACGGCACCGTGTTACCTTCACCATCGCCACACTTGACAAAGAATAGGAAAGCGCGCTGCTGTTTTCTCAAGGGCGAATGTCGATGTGTTTGCATGGCAACCATCCGACATCCCCGTGTTCCTGTGAAGGTGATTGAGCACAAGCTTGCTGTTTGCCCTCGCGCGCCCATCAAGCAAAAAGTGAGGAAGCAAGCCGTGGAGCGCCAAGAATTCATCAACGAAGAAATCAAGAAGCTAGAGGCAGCAGGCCTAGTTAGAGGTGTGATCCATCCGACGTGGTTAGCAAACCCATTACCGTAGGCGCAAGGCCAACGGGAAATGGAGGCTGTGTATAGACTTCACCGATGTGAATAAAGCATGTCCCAAGGATCCATTCCCTTGCGCAAGATCGACCAGATTGTTGACTCCACCGCCGGATGTGAGCTACTCGCTTGATGCATACCAAAGCTATCACCAGATCTTTATGGCCAAAGAGGATGAAGAGAAGATCGCATTTATCACTCCATGTGGCACTTATTGCTTCATACGCATGCCATTTGGACCAAGAATGCAGGATCAACATTTGCAAGGGTAGTGTATACCGCTTTTGAGCCACGATCCACGTAAATGTAGAGGCTTACATGGATGATATCGTGGTGAAGAGCAAGAGAAAGGATACGCTGATTCAAGATTTGGAAGAGACGTTTAACCTCGCAAGATACAGTTTAAGTTGAACCCCGAGAAGTGCGCTTTGGAGTTCCTCCGCAAACTTCGGTTCTTTGTGTCACAGAGGGGATTGAAGCCAACCCCGACAAGATTAAAGCCATTGAGCAGATCGAAGCCCGAAGCGAGTCAAGGATGTCAAGGCTTGCGGGTTGTGTGGCTGCCCTCAGAGGTTCATTTCAAGTTCAGAACGCGCCCTACCTTTCTTCAAAATCTTGAAGAAGGCAGGTCCCATGAAGTGGACTCGAAGCGGAGGCAGGCCGCAGGATTTGAACGGTACCTATCCTCCACCCCAATACTTGTCGCACCTAGACCACAGGAGAAGTTGCTGCTTTGTACCTAGCGGCAACCAACCAGGTGGTTAGTGCTGCGTTAGTAGCGGAGAGGAGTCCGACGAGGAGGCTACACCACCGCAAGCGAGTCCAGCGACAAGGTGGGGCTGTCCGACAAGCTCCGCCCCGACAAGGACAACTCTCAACAGAATGTGATGAGGTGCGAAGAAGATGGTGCAGCCCCGGTGTATTTTGTAAGTTCCTTCTCCGTGGGGCTAGATCAAGATACTACGGTGTGCAAAGTTGCTTTTCGCCTCCTCATGGCCTCGAGAAAGCTGCGCCATTACTTCCGTGCACACGAGATAACAAGGGTCACTCGCTCAATCAAGAGGATATTGCACAACCCAAGCAATAAAAGCAGGATCGCTGAGTGGGCACCTGAGCTGTCGAGCTTTGGACTCAAGTTTGAAAGTACTTCAACCATACAGAGCCGAGCTTTGGCAGAATTCATAGCAGAGTGGACCCCAACGCCCGATGAAGAAGTCCAAGAAACAAGTACACCTGCATAAGAAGCTTACAAGTGAATGGGTAATGTACTTTGATGGTGCCTTCTTCACAAGGCGCCGGTGTCAAGCGTGGTACTCATCGCTACCAACGGAGAGCACCTCAAGTATGTTATCCAGATGCACTTCCTAAGGGAGCAAGCGACAAACAACACCGCTGAATATGAAGGTTTGCTCGCCGCCTCGTGGATTGCGGCCAACTTGGGATCAGAAGTTGATTGTGCGGGAGATTCTCGATTGGTGGTCCGCAAGTTAACAAGAGCTATCGAGCCCTTTGATGGAAGCTTATGTCGATGAAGTGAGGAAGCTTGAGGACCGCTTTGAAGGTTTGCAGATGGAGCACGCCCCGAGAGCTCGTAATGAAATCGCAGATGGCCTTTCAAAGTGTGCTTCATGAAGTTACTGTGGAACCGGGACCTTCTTGCTCAAGCTGACTCAACCATCCGTCACGCCATCAATTGGGCAGTCCAAGAAGAGAAAGTTGGTCTCCGCGACTACTTGCCGGCGGGTCTCCCCGAGGCCGCCGCCAAGGTCCCAAGATCAACGACTGTAACGCCGAGGAACAGTTTGCTCCCGCAGATCCTCGGATCAGACATGCTGAAGCAAGTGTTCCCGACAAGCCTCGCCCCGGAAGCTTGCTGGGGACCTTCAGCCCGCAGAGCCTGAGGTTCTGCCAGAGAAGCCGAGGTTCCCGCAGCTGCCCTCATGCCTCTAGTCCTTGCCCAAGCCCCAAGTTCGCATGGGCGCAGCAGATCGTCTGCTTTTTGCAAACCGAGAACTTCCGACGCACCCGTAAGAAATAGAGAAGATAACCAGACAATAAGTATGTACCAGTCGTGGATAACGAGCTGCATGTAAGAAGGCTCAATGGTGTCGATCAAGTGCATCTCCAGGAAGATGGACGAAGTTGCTGGCGTAAATACACGGAGGCATATGCGGCCACCACATTACAAGAAGGGCGCTTGCCGAAAGCTTTCCGCAAGGGTTCTTTGGCAAGAAGCCTCCAAGATGCAATCGCACTAGTAACCAAGTGTGAAGCGCAAGGCCCATGCAAAGCAGATTCATCACCACTCAAGCTCTCCAAACAATCCCTTTGTCCTCGCCCTTCTCGGTCTGGGGCTCGATATCCTCGGCCCTTCCCTGTTGTCGGGGCTTTGAGTACTTGTATGTAGTAATCGACAAGTTCACAAAGTGGCCGAAGTGGAGCCAAGAAGAAAGGTGACAAAGACAATCAGCGGTCAAGTTCTTCAGATCGATTGTGTGCCGCTTCGATCCCTAACAGATTATCACCGACAACGGTACACAATTCACTAGTCGCACCTTCATGCAAGACGCCCAAGACCTTGGCGCTAAGGTCTGTTTCGCTTCGCTGCTCACCCGAGGAGCAACGGTCAAGCGGAGAGGGCCACGCTCAAGTGCTGCGCGGACTCAAGACAAGAACTTTCGACAGCGCTGGCGGTGCGGAAGAAATTGATAGAGGAGCTACCGGGCCTTTTGGTCAATCGTAACGACACCAAATCGAGCCACCGGACAGTATACACCTTTTGCTCTAGTCTATGGAGCAGAGGCGTTCTCCCCACGGAACTCGTGATACGGATCTCCTCGAGTGCTCGCTATGATGAGCTCGAGCAAGAGCAATCGCGGCAAGATGATGCATTGCTCCTTGAGGAGGGACGCCTCTGTGCTGTCAGACGAGCTGCTCGATACAGAAGCCTTGCGCCGCTACCATAGCCGCAAGGTCAAAGCCAGAGTCTCGAGGAAGGCGATTTTGTTCTTCGGGCGTGTTCAGTCCGCCAAGAATTCCAACAAGTTGACGCTGGTGGGAAGGCCCTTATCGGGTGAGACAAGTCACGAGGCCCGGCGCCGTCCGCCGAGACCAAGAAGGCTTACCGTGAGCAACTCCTCGAACATAGAGCATCTTCGCAAGTTTCACCCATAAGGCGCTGTTGCCGTGATCCGCCCGCAACCACCTTTTGTACAAGCTTTGCCGCTGTTGCATGTAATCCTTTGTACAAAGCCGCGCAGACTCTGCATCAAGAAAGTTTCGTGTTTTGCGCTAGTTGCCTTTCCCATGCTTTTCTTTGCTATTTGCATGTGTTATTTGGCATCTCTTGTGCGATACACATATCCGTAAGCAATAGCACGCCGAAGGCCATATACTTGTTTCCTTTCTTTCCTTGCCTCTTAAGCAGAAGGAACGCTCCTCGCAAGCACAAGTTTGCCGGGGGGAAGGAAACCGAGAACGCATTGATCACTTAAAGCTAAGTTATTAGAATTTGAGCAGTTCAAAATTTTAAATTTTAAGTTGCCTTCCTTGAACAACCACACTTTGTATGGAAAACCCAGCGCTGGAGGAACCTACCCGTGGATAGCCGCACCCTTATCTTGTTTTCGAGCACGCCAACGATTTATGAGCTGCGACGAGTGTCGCGCCCTTGTTTCGCTTTTCGAGTCCGCTCAGCAAGCTAAGTGCTATGACTAGTCATGGCAAGGTTGCTTGCCGGTAAGACTTGGCCAGCGGGCTGCTTCGAAGTTCAAGATCAAGATCGCGGCAAGGGCCCTTGCCGCAAGTTCCCTAGAAGCGAAGGGTTGAAGCATACAAAGTTGAGGATCAGAACAAGGGAGATAACACCGCATCTATTGATCAAAATAAGGATAATATCTTACAAGGAATAACTTGTCGCGATGACTAATGAGTTCATAACACCCTATGCAGCAACAAAAGAGATAAAGATAAAGGAGGCCTAGTTCACGCGGTCGCCTCCACCCCGGAGATCTTGTTCACTTTAGCAATGATGTGGGCGACCTGCTCCTTCAGAGCCTCCATGTTCGCGGCCGGCAAGCTGCGAAGAACGCTGGTGAGGTTTATGCCGGATTGCGGTATACAATCTTCACAAGACACGCCCATGGTTCCTGTGGCACAGCCGGGCGAGTCTCTCGGCGAAAGGCGCTGGATTTTCTTCCGCAGATTTGCAAGGGCCGCGCGATCCTCAAGAAGAGGCTGAGCTTGGCTGGGAGGAGATTTGGATCCGGGAGTAGATGAGATGCTCCAGCTTCAGCCGCCAAGCAGCTCCGGTCAATGTCGGACGACAAGATACCAAGTCCTCGGTCCATACCTCGATCAGACGGCGGAAGTGCTCGGCTGCTTTGTTACGCTGTCCACCAAGGTTCGCTTCCTTGCGGAGCTCCTCCTTCAACTTGGTCTCCGATCCCGGCGGCGCTAAGCGAGTACCTCAGCGCAGAGACTTTCAGCTCAAGATCCTCGATGGAGTCCTTGGCGGCCTTCAACTCGCCGCTCTTCTTGGAAAGACACACCTGAGTTCCGAGTTGGGTGGGCGTCCCCTCTCGCTCCGTGTTGAGCGGGCGACCTTCTCCACGCCGCCTTCAAGAACTCCTCCAGCTGCGCCGACCTTGGCGGCAAGCTCCTCCTTGGCGGTCTCCGCAGCCGCGGCGGCTCGCCTCCTTCAGCCCCGCCAAGGGCTCTGCTCCCGAGCGGCAAGGTCTTCCTCGTGGGAGTCGAGGTTGACCTTCCACTGGCGAGTTCTCCTTCGCCGAAAGCTCCACCCGGGCGAGCAGCTGCTGCTTCTCGGTCTCAGCCTTCTCCAGCGACCACTCTTGGTATTCCACGGCGAAGCCGCCACGCCTCCGCCACTCGGAGGGCAGCCTGGTTGGCGGCGCTTAAGCTCCGCCAAGACGCTTCTCCATCTCTCGGGCGGCCTTGGCGGCAAGGGCCTCCCGAGAAGCAAGCCACCGCCAGCCCGGTAAAGGGCCAGGAGCTGATGAAGCAGCTTCTCCTCGGGCCCGCTGCCCACGGGCGCCGACGATTTTCAAGCTCTGGAGGCGAGGACCTCCACGCCAAAGGCCTCGCCCGCTGGAGCTCATGACGAAGAGTCCCACGGCACTGGATGAAGACGCCGCTGGGAGCTTTTAGATAGTAGCTCGCTTCCTTTTCGGGCGGAGGGGTCGGTGGCCAGTGCAAGCACTTGATGCTCCCGCCGCCCCGAGCGGGCGGGCGTGTCGCTGCCCCTCCCGCCGCCAAGGCCCGCAGCCGGAGCGGTCTTCGGCAAGATGGCCCGGGCGGCTCCCGTGCCAGGTCTCGCAGGCAACAGGCGCCGCCGCCTGCGCGCCCTCCTCCTCAACAATGACGACTTCCGCTCCATCTGCTCGGGGAGGAGGATCTAGAAGAAGAAGAAAAGCAAAAGAAGTTCAAGCAAATATCCAAAAGAGACAACGCCAAGAAGACAAAGTTGTAGAACCTACTTTTGGCGGACGCCGCCTGGCGGGCTCCTCGCTGGGAGCTCGCTTTGGCGGAGGGCCGCCTCGCGGGCTGCTCGCTTGGCGGGTACTCGCCTTGGCGGAGTACCGCCCTTGGCGGAGCGCCTCCCTTGCCGGGAGTTCGCCTTGGCGGGACGGCGGGCTGCGGCTCCTCGAGGCGACTCCGGACGCCCCGCCGCCTGTGGCTCCATCTCTCGACAAGTCAAGACAAACACGCCAAGATATTGGAACAAGACAAAATTCGCGCCGCGAAGCGAAGTGCAAGACCCAGACTTACGCTGGGCTGCTCCTCGAGCAGCGCTGGTCCGCAAGCTTGGCTCCGCACGTCCCTCGCTACAAGGGCGAAGTCGTCCGCGATTGACCACGGGCACCTTGGCCTTTCGCCACCCGCTCCGCCAAGGTCCTCAAATCAAAGCAAGAAACAAGATTAGCTTCAACAATAATCAAGGCGAAATTTGAGAAGATGTAAGATCTCGAATACTTACTCATGTTCCTCCTCGCCGTTTTCGCCAAGGCGGAGAAGTCATACTCCACTGGGCGCTGCTGAGGAGGAGGGAGGCGAAGACTCGGCGCTTGGCGGTCCTCGGACTGGGGCTGCGGAAGACCCAGCCTCGTGGCAGCTGGGCCCGGGAGCGGGCGGAGCCGCCTGGGCCCGAGAAGACTCTGCTCGCCTGACGCCGACTTGCAGGGGCGCGCTGGGCTCGCAGACGGGCTGCCTCCGCCGTGGCTGGTGCGCTGGTCACCCCTGCTGCAGCTTGGTTTTCGAGGAGCTCGCGCTGCCTGGCGAGCTGGTTGTTGCCGGGCGCCCGCGCCGCCTCCCGCCGCTTTCGAGACGCTGGGGAACGCTTAGGGCTTGCCCGGGGGGGAGGTCTCCGACGACGAGGAGGTCGTCGGCGAAGCCCGTGGACCCGCTGAGTCCTCGGCGGCCTCGGGCCCTCCTCCTCCTCCCCGGCTGGCTTGCGGACCCAGCGCCCTGCGCTGCGGCCTCTTTCTCTGGCGCCTCCGCTCCCTCCGGCGCGCTTCGCGGCGCGCTCTGTTTCTCCGCAGCGCACACCTTGCCGCTGCCTCGCCACGATTCCGGGATCCTGAGTGCCTCAACGAGGGGACCCCGCGAGCGCCGAGGAAGCTGCAGAGTCCGCGGATCTCCGCCTCCGCTTGGGTGACGCTCCGCAGCCTCTCGCCTCCCGGCGTAGCCGATCTCCTGCCGCCACGCCGCTGCAGCTGCTCTTTCGCCGGAAGCGATGTACGCCATCTCCTGGTCCGTGGTGTCCTGTGTCAGCCCTCGGTCTGCTTCTTGTTCTTCGCCACCTCCACAAGGTTGTCGAAGAAGTGAAGACGCTCTATTGGTTTGGGCGGAATCCATGTGCGGTCCACGCCGCGCGAAGTCGCACGCGGGCATCATGGCGCGGAGGTTGTCCCCGGCTGTGCTGTTGCAGGGGCACCACTCCCGGGACTCTCGAACCATTCCGGTGGGCTGGTCAGCTTAAACAGTTCCTGACCATCCCTTCAGCTCCAGCCGACGTGAAGTTGAAGTTTAGCCCGGGCGCAGCCTCATTATATCCGCTATGCTGCCATACTCCCAGCCGGCCTTTTCCTGCCTTGGAGAGGGCGCGCTGGCGGCGGAGGAAGTCTGCACCTACTTCTGCGATGCATAACTTTGCTACTCAAGACGAAGAATCCGATGAGGGCGATGTTGAGCTTGACGTCGTCCGGATCTAGCTCGCTCCCATCCCCGCCAAGACGATAGGAATTGTGCGGCGCGGTGAAGTGCTGCGGCTCGCCTTCAACGATCCACACCAACAAGACGCCACTCTTCCCACTTGCCATGAGCTCCCCAACAAGTAAGACTCCTTCTTGTTCGCATTTAAAACCCAAGATATCTCCTCCGGAGAGGGGGCGCCCTCTACTCTAGGAGTGAAGAAATGCCTAAACAAGCCACGTTGGGATGAATTTTATGTAGTTTTCGCACATATATAGCGAAACCGCCATGGTAAGGATGGCGCTGGGGTGAAGTCAAGAAGATGGAGGCCGAGGGTGCATGACGTCACGTAAGAATTGTAAAAAGGAGGGCAAAGACCGCAGGGAAGAAGGCTGCGAAGAAATAGTACCCACCGGGTAGTTGTCCTTGGCGGCAGCCGGATAAGCTCGAATGCGGGGAGCGCCTTTGGTTCCTTGGACCGTAACAAGTAATACTTGTTCCAGAGCTCAGGCCGAGCCTCAAGGGAAGACAAGGTTCCGCCTGCACTCAATGAGCCTCGCCGCTGTTCGACTTCTTTCTTGGTTTTCTCCACCTTCGCCTTTCTCGGCTTCGGGCCATGGCGGAGGCGGCGGAGGAAGGGGACGAAGAGCTCATGGCGCTGGAGATGCTGCGGCGGCGGCGGAGGTTTGGAGGCGGAGCACAAAGGGGATCTCTCGAAGAGGAAGAGGATGCAATGAAAGCGAAGGAGGGAACCGCCTCGCTTCTCTGCTTTTATGGGGAAGTGGGGGGTTCGCTTTTTCCATTAAAAGAACGTGGGCACGCCCCATCCCACGACACCGCAATCGACGCTGCCATTACGGGGGATGCGGCAGATGCGAAGTGGATTCGCGCGCCAGGCCGCGGTGCTGCTGCAATCGCTTTTGGGCTCGGCCCAACAGCCGCTGCACCGTAGGTGGCCCAGGGCCGGGGCTCTGCCGGTGAGCTAAGGTAGGGGTACCTCAAGACCCCAACTTGTGCACGGGCGTTGCAGCTTCCAGCGGCAGGGTTTACCACGTGCTCGCCAAGACCTTCCCGCCCATGTCAAACCATTCAGAGACGGCGTATACAAGAGAAGATCGAGACCCGCAAGCGGAGCTTGCCGGGAAGGCTGCTCTGCACTCAAGGTTACCTCACCACGCAAGGCCCCGCAAGAAGAGCTTGCCAGAAGACTAGGAGATTACATCATAGAAGACACGCCGCTTATATGCGCCCGGCGAGGGCCCGGGAGCGAGCAGCTACAGAGTCCGCAAGCTCCCGGCCCGCAAATAAGACCCCGCAAGGTGCTTGCCGGGAGAGTTGCTGTGTGCCCGTGCCTCCGGCTCATCGCCCACGCCGCCCGGGCCTTCTGTGGACGCGGGCGGATGACTGCAGCACCGGGGACACAGTGGCACTCCACGGCGGTGGAGCCATCGCTGCGTGGCAGACGGAGACATTAGGGCGGAACTTTTGGGGTCGACGGCGACGGGCATTAAATGCCCTTGTCCCCATCACAAAGTAGGTAGCTACCACTCTTCACGACCGTAGCTCCAATTGTTCTCAAGACTATTCCAACTACCATCTCTTTTACGTTTTACCCTTTTTCTCCTACGCTGACACCTCGGTGACCCTTGCACTATAAAAGGAGGCCCATGCACAACGTGGAGGGGTTCAAACCTTGCAACTCTCGCTGGGTGTAGCTGCATCGAGCTCTTCAAGCTCCCGAGCTCAATACAATCAAGCAGAGTAGGGTTTACGCTGCTCACCGCGTCTGAACCTCGGGTAAAAACTGCCCGTGCTCGCCACGATCCGCTTCTTGTCAGGCTCCCTCCGCCTCGCATCAACATGCATAAGGGGCCCGTCCCATAGGTGTTCGTGGCGGGCAGTTTCCCCCGACATAGGTGTCCTCCGTCGCCAAGTTAGGGCACAGTGGGCTGAACTGCTCGGTCTCCTATTCATCCCATCTAGCAGTTCTTCGTGCGGTAATTATAACTCTATTTTTACCACCTTTTTGATCTTCAAGATTCATCCTTTACCGAAAAGTGGTTTCGCTTATTCAATGTTAGATCTATTCCGCTCAAGATCTCATCTGCGCTTAGTCAATTCACTTAGATTCATGTCTAGTTTGATTCCTCACTTGTACTTATTCACGGATTGGTACAACTGGAACCAACTCACCTATATAAGTGAATGTCTTCGATCATGAGGTCAATGTCTTCAAACTGATTTATCTTCAAAATCTTCCGAGAATGCATATGACCTCTTCCTTCCTCGATCTCTAATGTCACAGTACATGTCCGTGGGAGAATCCCTTGGTTCTCATAGTCCGTGATTCGCTTGCGAATACTTATAGCATCATATCAATTCTCCCGAAGCCGTTCTTGCTTGACCAGAAGCGTAAGTCTCGGCCTTTGAACGTATTGAAGCCATTCAGTTTGAAGTTCGTGGCTACAAAAAATCAGCAAGGAAGGGTGGCGACAGGTACGGAGAAGGAACATCCAAAGATCCGCCTCGATGACCCAGCGTAACTATACAAGATGATCCCAAGAGAATTATCATCGAGAAAGACACGAATCCAATGGATTCGACGCTATTGGGCTGAGGAATGGTTCAAGTACAAGTTTGTGACGAAGGAATATGCAGAGAAGAATGCCATCAAGAGACCTTGGGGTGATATCCTCTATCGAGGCCTTCAACCCAAGAACAGAGCTGAAGCCATTGCTCAAGGCTTCTATCCTTGCATGGTTCGTGGACCATAGCCTGAGAACGCCGATCCCACTTCACTACTATGGTGTCGTGACAACTTTCTCTTCAAGCGCAACTTCCAGTTTGCTGTGGCTTCGGCCAAGAAGAACAAGAAGTCATTGGGATTGGACTTCAACCCAGGTCCCTCTGCTCCCCGTGCTGACGGCTCCCGTGATGCTGATCCCAATGTTATCGGCCCCTTCTCCAACCTTGACGGCCTCATCACCTACATCGTGGTCCAAGGTGCCAGAGTAGATCATTCTGAAAATGATGCTGACTCCGATGAAGCCCCAGCTCCTCCTCCAAAGCCATGAAGCAAAAGAAGCCAAAGGCTTCAAGATCGCCAGACCTCCAAGACTTCTCGTGCGGTTAATCGCCATCGCACCTCCCCAAGCGGATTGTGCAGTAGTCCAAGATCAATCCCTGTCTCCAAGAGAACAGAGAAGAAAAGCAACTTGTCGACTAACCGATCAAGCCTTGACTCCAGCCTCCATTCTCGCCAAGAACCCATTGATCCGTCGAGTGATGAAGATCTTGCCGATGATGCCCTTGAGCAGCCGATAAAGAGCAAGGAAGAAGCGAAATCTTCAACAACTTGCCTCTCTTTGATGTGGCAATCATCCACAACTTCATTGATGAGTGGTTCGACACCCCAATCTCAGCTTTGAAGATTTGCAGCTTCCCATTGGCCTCAAGTCGCCTTCAATGGCGCCATTGCTTCGAGCTAGCTTCGCTCAAAAGATCATTGAGCTCAATAACAAGATTGATTATGAGAAGGCTCAATTCAAGAAGCATGTGGCCAAGCTAAGTGTTCAAGACGCCGAAACTTCAAAGTCATGCTACATGAGCTTAAAGAAGCTTTTCTCAAGAAGCGTGAAGAAGCTCTGTGGCTCTCGAGAGTGCATGAAGAGTTTGGCCGATATGTGTGCTCGCCACAACGAGGCCGAGAAGCGCAAGTCACTTGGCCGCCCCGCATTAACCCCAGGATGGCTAAGAAAAAGAAGAAGCTTCTCACGACCAGCCCGAACCTTCAAGCCAAGAAGTCCTCGCATTATCTTCCCAAGCAAAGATGATCTGCTCGAAGCCAAAGGTCACCACAACCGCCGTAATGTAAGAAGACGAGGGCTGCCGAGGCTGAAGCCGTAAAGAGAAAGAATATCGGTTCGATGCGCTCCTCCAAGAAGAAGCGCAAGAACAAGAAGACTAGGGCTGCTTCCACAGAGCCCTTAGTTGTTGAACCCATTTCGCTGGTTCGCCTAGCGCCGTAACATCAAGAACGGCATGATAGTCCATGATCCTCGCTCCCACAAAGGCTCATGAAGTGAAGATATTCCAGCACTGAACCCACTGCTCTGAAGACATTGGTCATGATGACAATGTAGCAGATGATGAAGTTCTTCCTCGATCGAACATGACGTAGATCATCGCTCGCTCATAATGTAACAGCGAACTCATCAAGATTGGTCGCCCTCCGACGCCAATTGCTCAGATGCATCGTGGGCTGATCACCCACAGCTACAAGACTCCCCCAGTACTCCCCAACAACAACAACAAGCTACACCCCCTGTGCAAGAAGAGGATGAAGACTTTGAGGCCCAGCCATCTCCATCTCCTAAGGCGTTGCCAGCATTTCGCAGGCTTTGCAAAGGACAAAGGCCTCAAGTCCCTCTGTTGAGCGTTCCAGAAGGAGAAGTGCAACGTTCACCTGTTGCTCGTCAAGTCTTTTCTGAACCTACTCCAACTGTGAATGTCTTCGAGTCTGAAGCACAAGCTGCTGAAGACATTCCGGCTGCATCAGCTGAGGAAAATCAAGAAGAAGTATGTGTCCCTACTTCCCCAGTAATTGAAGAAGCAGTTCCTGATGTGAACGTGTTCGTGTCGACCCTCCTGCTCGTCAAGAGGAGGTTGAAAATGTTGAAGCTACCACCGCCAACGCCAATGAAGCCAATGACGTAGTCATGGCTGACGCTAATGTGGAGCCTGCACCAACTAGTATGCCTGAAGCAAATGTGGCCACTGAACCTAAAACCAATGAGGCTGCTGCACCTGAAGCTAATGAGACAACGCGCCCGGCACTGTTGTGCAGCCTGATGCCTCGCTGTTGTTGCCTGCTCTGCTTCCGCCACCAAGGCCCCATACAATTGAGCAAGCATACAGTCATGGTCACTAACCACCGTCCGATGGCCTCATTGGTACCTCCGCCATCGCCTTTGGACCTCAATTTGACTATCATGTTGAGCATAGGCCTCGTGTCCAGAAGCCAAAGCCTAGGCTGCCAAGGTTTCTGTGCATCGCAAACTCACCAGGTCCTTCAATGCAAATGGCTTCAAAAGCCACAATACCTTCTTCGACAGCGCCAAGAACCCCTACTCCAAGCCAAGAATATCATCGATCGGTTTCGAGCTATCAGCAGAGAAGCTTATTACTCCTGTGTTCTATATGATCAAGGGCGATTTTCCCTCATATGCGCCTTTGACATTTGAAGCCATTGCTGACTGCCGTTCTTAGAAGAAGCACTTGATTGCTTTTGTGATGCTGGTCTGCTCCACTTTGTGACAGACAAAGAACATTGGAATGAAGAGCTATTGCTTCAATTCTATGCTACTCTACACATTCGCGGCTACTACAGAGACATCAAGACATGGGTTCTCGAGTGGATGACTGGAAATGTTCATCATGAAGCCAAAGCTATGGATATCATCGAGCTCACAGGGCTAGCCACTCTTGGAGAACTATATGAACCTGACTGTCAGCTACACCGCAATGCAGTGGAGAGTATCTTCCATAAACCAGAACCCAATATGAGCCAGATGTTGAGCATGATGAAGCCCTTGCCATCTGACGCTGAATATCCAACAGAGTTCTTTGTTGAAGACCTTGAGTATCTGCCTCGCACCATATATCATATATCAGGCGAACTCTATGGCCTGTCAAAGGACATTCATCCGCGGCCAAGCTTGAAGGAGCTATGAAGACTTTGGTCTTCTATATTCTCAATGGCATCAGCTTCAACACTCAAGAATTCTTCATCAGGCAACTTGCTGCTTTTGGCTCTGACCTATTTGGTCTGAAGTTTTATGCTCCATGGGTCATGCGCCTCATCAAGAGACACTCATCTGTCAACTATCAGCCCTCTACTCGCAATCATATGATCTTTTTGCCAGAGGTTGATATGTCAGTTGAAGCTATATACTCTGACCCTGCCAAGAGGCCTCTTTGTCTTCAGAATGCCGAGCACCAAAGCATCACTCAACCCATTGAAGGTGTTCAAGCAGCGACACAAATCTATCCATTGGCTAGAAACACTCATCCGCTCCTCATCGAGCACCCATCAAGCCATCGAAAGCACCATTGCACAAAGGCCTTGAAGCGCTTCGCGTTCTCAATGATCGAGAACTTCTTGTGGCCCTTCATCAGAAACAGGATAAGCATCATTTTTGGCTCAAGAGACAGATGCAAAGCCTCTTGGTGGATGTCAATCGCATTCGCAACCTTGCCACCAAGAATGCCTTTGTTGCTCATGAAACTTGCTGGCGATCATGGAAGAGTTTGACCGCTTAGTGTCAAGCGCATCTTCAAGACGATGGCTTCAATGAAAGATTCCAGTTTGACTCCACTCCTCCACGGACTGTTGTCCTACGTCGCACTCCATCTCTTGAAGACTCTGAATATTCTTCCTCCACGGCAACGGTAAATGCCAGAGTGATCGATGATGAAGATGATGCTACTTCACCACCTCCTCCTACTGCGCGCATCGACACTGCACCAAGTTCATCTGCACCGCCAACCAACGCCGACAACCCTGCTGCTTCACCTACTCATGAGGACGAGTAGATGCTCTATGTCTTCAACCCTTTTGGTCCATCGACAAAAGGGGAGAAGCGATGAGTTGATAGTCTTCAAGCCGGTTCATATGGGCGGTTGCATTATCTTTTACTTCGTGCTTACAACTCTTGCTTTTGAAACATTTGGTTCTCGAGTTGTAACACCTAAACTTGATGGTCGCCCTGCTACTTATTTGCTTCATCGTGGTGCGATGATAAATTCCGCATGTGCGATGATAACTTCCGTGACTTAGATCATTTTGCAGACGCCCATTTTTCATTATGCATGTCATTCTACTTGCTATATCATTTCATGCATGATGAACTATCTTCATAAGTTGAAGTGGATCTCCACAAGTACAACTCTGCCATGTGCATTTGCATTCCAAAAGCAAATTACTTATATGCACATCTTCGTGGGGAGCCTTGCTACTTATGAAGACAATTCCCAATTCCCTATCCTTACAATTTCACATATTTTATCCCCGTTGAAAACTTCAACCAGTTTGTCATCAATCACCAAAAAGGGGGAGATTGTAAGTGCATCTAGTGCCACCCCTAGTTGGTTTTGGAGTATTGACGACAAAGTTGGTTGAGGGAGTAATGCGTTTGTGAGAATTGCAGGATAACGCAGGTTGTGTCCCTCATTGTTTCGGTTTACCTACCGGAGATGACCCCTAAAAATGTATGAAGACATTGAAGACAATGGTGGTATGAGAAGATATTCATATTGAAGTCTATGACATGAGAAGACATTAAGTGAAGACTATGGTGCGTGAAGACTGTGTGGTTTCGTTGTTTCCTTTTCTTCTTTGTTGAGTCATAGGAACCACCGCATCGTTAAGTGGGGTCCAAGTGAACTAAGTCGAGTGATCAAGTGATGCTCAACTCAAATCCTATGTCTTCGAACGAAGACAATGAGAGCAAATCTTATCCAGAAGTGGATGAGTCGCCTTTGCTTGTAGCCCAAGTAAAGCCAAGTGTGTTTGAAATCAACTGCTGGAACACGGTCTGCTCCATAGTGACCCAGGTCATTTTGGACAAATTAGGTCGGGTTGCCTAGTGGCTATAAATATCCCACCCCCTACACCATAAATTGGTGGCTGCTCAGAGTTTGTGCACGGCTTTTGTCGTTTGAGAGCAACCCACCTCAAGCATTTAAGAGAGAGAGAAATCCTTTGCGAGGACAAAGCCCAAACACCCAGAGCCAAAGAGTGTTAGGCATCATCAAGTCTTTTCGTCGTCAGGTGACCAAGACTTATTACACTTGAGGACTGTGAATCCTCCACCAAGTTAGGCGTCTGCTCGAGCATCCAAGAGTCATTGTGGATTGCCGTGAACGAAGTTCAGGAAGGTTTGGAAGTCTCCCTTGAAGACTTACCAGAGTGATTGGGCGAGGATCGTGTCCTTAGCTCAAGGAAATAAGGTGAAGACACGGTCTTCGAAAGTTAAATCTCAGCCTCCCTAATCCAGACGCATAGCTTGACACAAAGAATCGGAATTGGTCTAACAAATCATGTGTCTTCAACAAGCGATCGGTTCTATCCCTTCCCAACCTTACTTAAGTTTGTCTTCGTGAAGTCATTGCCTATCCGTGTATCTGTTTGACTTCATTGCTTGACTACTACCGCTGATTGGCTTCATACTATCTTCCATCCCGATCCTTACTACCTAGCTGCTATTAGTCCCAGATTTTCACATCATTGCATACTTGACTATGGCTTGCTTAGGTAGTTTATCTTCCGCTGCATATTAATTAGGTCATTTCGTTGTTTGTCTTCGAAACTTCTATGTTTTGAAGACTTTCATAAAAATCGCTTATTCACCCCTCTAGTGGATACTAGCACTTTCAGCTACTATTAACTAGCTGTAGCGATTTCGCCATCCCTCGCCATCGCTATATCTTTTATCATTTTCCCATTTCCCCTTTCCCTTTCAGTTCTCCTTTCGATACTAGATACTAGGTATCGCTAGTAGATATCAAATTCATAAACCATTATTAGTAGTACTCGTTTCAAATTACTCGTCGTGGTTTTAGTTCAAACCATGACGAGTAATTTGGAATGAAGGGAGTACTAGACAACAATTTCATGCATAGCCAACATGCATCCTCAAGCAAGACAAGGTCATATCAACGGCCATCATCATATGTAGTTCTAGATGATATCGACGACGCATCATCATATGTAGTTCTAGATGATATAGCCACACACACATATGTAGTTCTAGATGATATAGCCACACACACATATGTAGTTCTAGATGATATCAAGACAATCATCATCCTCAAGCCTCGGCGGTTGGTGTTCCCGATAGTAATTAGGATGGCTCGTCCAACACGAAGATTCTTGCCATCGAGGAATTTCTTCCACCCAACCGAAGTTTAAGTGTAAAAGGACCGTCCGTGTCCACGCGGTAAGTACAAGTTGTGACGGAGCCCCTTGCAAGAAGGCGAGTCCACCTGAGCCTTCTTCATCGAGGCTCAATACCATAACTCATGATATGCTCTTTGCCGCTTCTCCATCACGGATGAGCTACCGCTTGATGCATACTGTGCTATCACCATGATCTTTTATGGCCAAAGAGGATGAAGAGAAGATCGCATTTATCACTCCGTGTGGCACTTATTGCTTCATACATGCCATTTGACCAAGAATGCAGGATCAACATTTGCAAGGGTAGTGTATACCGCTTTTGAGCCACGTATCCACGTAAATGTAGAGGCTACATGGATGATATCGTGGTGAAGAGCAAGAGAAAGGATACGCCGATTCAAGATTTGAAGAGACGCTTTAACTCGCAAGATACAATTTTTTGTTGAACCCCGAGAAGTGCGTTTTGGAGTTCCTCCGCAAACTTCGGTTCTTTGTGTCAGAGGGGATTGAAGCCAACCCCGACAAGATCAAAGCCATTGAGCAGATCGAAGCCCGGCGAGGAAGGATGTCGGTTGCTTGTGTTGTGTGGCCTCGTAGGTTCATTTCAAGTTCTAGAACGCCGCCTACCTTTCTTCAAAATCTTGAAGAAGGCAGGTCCTATGAAGTGGACTCGAAGCGGAGGCAGGCCGCAGGATTTGAACGGTACCTATCCTCCACCTCAATACTTGTCGCACCTAGACCATGTGAGAAGTTGTCATTGCACTCCAGCGCAACCAACCGTGGTTAGTGCTGGCGTTAGTAGCGAGAGGGAGTCCACGAGGAGGCTACACCACCGCAAGCGAGTCCAACACAAGGTGGGGCTGTCTGACAAGCTCCGCCCCGACAAGGACAACTCTCACAGAATGTGATGAGGTGCGAAGAAGATGGTGCAAAGCTGTATTTTGTAAGTTCCTTCTCCAGGGGCTAGATCAAGATACTCGTGTGCAAAGTTTTCGCCTCATGGCCTCGAGAAAGCTGCGCCATTACTTCCGTGCACACGAGATAACAAGGGTCACCGCTCACCGAAGAGGATATTGCACAACCCGTATAAAGCAGGATCGCTGAGTGGGCACTGAGCTGTCGAGCTTGGACTCAAGTTTGAAAGTACTTCAACCATACGTGAGCCGAGCTTTGGCAGAATTCATAGCAGAGTGGACCCCAACGCCCGAAGAAGTCCAAGAAACAAGTACACCCTGCATAAGAAGCTTACAAGTGAATGGGTAATGTACTTTGATGGTGCTTCTTCGTCACAAGGCGCCGGTGAAGGCAGGACTATCGCGCCAATCGGAGAGCACCTCAAGTATGTTATCCGATGCATTCCTAAGGGAGCAAGCGACAAACAACACCGCTGAATATGAAGGTTTGCTCGCCTCGTGGATTGGCGGCCGAACTTGGGATCAGAAGTTGATTGTGCGGGAGATTCTCGGGTGGTCCGCAGTTAACAAGAGCTATCAGAGCCCTTTATGGATTATGTCGATGAAGTGAGGAAGCTTGAGGACCACTTTGAAGGTTTGCAGATGGAGCACGCCCCGAGAGCTGTAATGAAATCGCAGATGGCCTTTCAAAGTGTGCTTCATGAAGTTACCAGGAACCGGGGACCTTCTTGCTCGCCGACTCAACCATCCGTCACGCCATCAATTGGGCAGTCCAAGAAGAGAAAGTTGGTCTCCGCGATACTTGCCGGGCGGGTCTCCCCGAGGCCGCCAAGGTCCCAAGATCAACGACTGTAACGCCGAGGAACAGCTTTTGTTCTCAGATCTCGATCTGCATAGAAGTGTGCCCCGACAAGCCTCGCCCGGAAGCTTGCTGGGGACCTTGCAGAGCCTGAGGTTCTGCCAGAGAAGCCGAGGTTCCCGCAGCTGGCCTCATGCCTCTAGTCTTGCCAAGCCCTGTTCGCATGGGCGCAGCAGACGTCTGCTTTTTGCAAACTCGAGAACTCTGACCACCTGTAAGAAATAGAGAAGATAACAGACAAATAAGTATGTACCAGTCGTGGATAACGAGCTGCCGTAAGAAGGCTCAATGGTGTCGATCAAGTGCATCTCCAGGAAGATGGACAGGTTGCTGGCAAATACACGGAGGCATATATGCCACCACATTACAAGTCAAAACTTCAAGCCGATGTTGCATGACCTCAAGGAGGCATTTCGCAAGAAATGTGAAGAAGCCAAAGGTTCATGTGAGCGAATGAAAAACCTTGCTGCCAAGTGTGTTCAAGCTTACAATGAAGCTCAGAAGCGTAAGGCACTTGGGCATCCTGGCATAGACCCCAAGCTGGCTACCAAGAAGAAGAAGCCTGCTGTGGCACGAGCTGAAGCATCAGGGCGGGAAACACTTCGCATTGTCTTTCCCTACCAGCATGATAGGCTCGAAGTCTAAGGTCCGCACAGTGGCTTCAAAACTGAAGAAAACAAGGGCAGCCGAAGCCGAAACCAGAAAGCGCAAGTCCAAGAACACCACTGACGATGCTCCACCGACCAAGAAGAGAAAGACTAAGAAGAAAGATCGGGCTACTCCCACAGAGCCCCTCGTTGTCGAGCCCATCTCTTTTGCTCGTCCTGCATCTGAACACCAAGAGCGTCAGTTAATAGTTCACGAGCCTGCTTCCACAGAGGCTCCTGAAGCTGAAGAAGTTCCAGCTGTTGACCCCATCACAGCTGAAGACATTGGTCCCCAAGACAATGTAGATGATGATGAAGTCCTTCCTCAGATCGAGCGCCAAATGGTATCATTGAAGGAAATATGCCCTAGAGGCAATAATAAAGTTATTATTTATTTCCTTATTTCATGATAAATGTTTATCATTCATGCTAGAATTGTATTAACCGGAAACATGATACATGTGTGAATGTATAAACAAACAACATGTCACTAGTATGCCTCTACTAGACTAGCTTGTTAATCAAAGATGGTTATGTTTCCTGACCATGAACAAGGAGTTGTTATTTGATTAACAAGGTCACATCATTAGTAGAATGATCTGATTGGCATGACCCATTCCCTTAGCTTAGCACACGATCGTTTAGTATGTTGCTACTGCTTTTATCCATGACATATACATGTTCCCGTAACTATGAGATTATGCAACTCCTGTTTACGGAGGAACACTTTGGTGCTACCAAACGCCACAACGAATCGGGTGATTATAAAGGAGTACTACAGTGTCTCCAAAGGCGATGTTGGGTTGGCGATTTGAGATTAGGTTTTGTCACTCCGATTGTCGGAGAGGTATCTCTGGGCCCTCTCGGTAATACACATCATCAAGCCTTGCAAGCACTACAACTAATGAGTTAGTTGTGAGATGATGTATTACGGAACGAGTAAAGAGACTTGCGTAACGAGATTGAACTAGGTATTGGATACCGACGATCGAATCTTGGGCAAGTAACATACCGATGACAAAGGGAACAACGATGTTGTTATGCGGTCCGACCGACAAAGATCTTCAGAGAATATGTAGGAACCAATATGGGCATCCAGGTCCGCTATTGGTTATTGACCGAGAATAGTTCTAGGTCATGTCTACATTGTTCTCGAACCGTAGGGTCCGCACGCTTAAGGTTTCGGATGATGGTTATTATGAGTTTATGTATTTTGATGTACCAAGAAGTTCGAGTCCGGATGTGATCACGGACATGACGAGGAGTCTCAAATGGTCGAGACATAAAGATTGATATATTGGAAGCCTATGTTTGGAGTTCGAATGGTTCCGAGCGAAAAC
Organism: Aegilops speltoides; assembly: GCA_021437245.1. Classification (NCBI taxonomy): domain Eukaryota; kingdom Viridiplantae; phylum Streptophyta; class Magnoliopsida; order Poales; family Poaceae; genus Aegilops; species Aegilops speltoides. The sequence continues at coordinate 307,541,670 of CM038143.1, forward strand.
AGAATTTACGGAGTACCGGAGGTTACCGGAACCCCGGGGTAAATGGGCCTCGGTGGGCCTCGAGGGAGAAGAGAGGGGCCGGGGTGGTGGCGCGCCTCTCCCCCAGTCCGAATAGGACAGGAAGGGGGGCGCCTCTCCTCTTCCCCTCCCCCAAACCTAATCCAACTAGGAGGGGGAGTCCTACTCCGGTAGGAGTAGGACTCCTCCGCGCGCCTCTCTGGGCCGGCCGGCCTCCCCCTCCCTCCTTTATATACGGGCAGGGGGCACCCTAGCGCACACAAGTTTGATCTACGGATCGTTCCTTAGCCGTGTGCGGTGCCCCCTCCACCATATTCCACCTCGGTTATACCGTCATGAAGCTTAAGCGAAGCCCTGCGCCGTGAAACATCAAGATCGCCACCACGCCGTCAGGCCGTGGAACTCTCCTCGACACTCGGCTGGATCGAGTACGAGGGACGCCATCGAGCTGTACGTGTGTCAAGAACTCGGGGCGCCGGAGTAACGGTGCCGGATCGGTCGGATCGCGAGGAGAACGATGACTACTTCCTCTACGCCAGATCGCTTCGCCGGGTCTACAAGGGTATGTGGACAACACTCTCCCTCTCGTTGCTATTCATCACCATGATCTTGTGTGTGCGTGGGAAAATTTTTGAAATTACTACGCTCCCCAACAAAGGGCATCCGAGCCTAGGTTTTATGGTTTGATGTTTTGCACGAGTAGAACACAAGTGAGTTGTGGGCGATACAAGTCATACTACCTACCAAAGATGTCATACTTTGGTTCAGCGGTATTGTGAGATGAAGCGACCTGCACCGACATTACGCCAGACGCTTACGCGAGACTGGTTTCACCGCCGCGAGCACTCGTTGCTTAAAGGTGGTGGTGGGTGCTGTCTCTCTCACTTTAGTTGAACTGAAAAGTGTGGCTACGCCCGTCCTTGAGAAGGTTAAACGAGTCTATTTGACGAAGTATCGCTGTGGTTTTGATGCGAGGTGAGACTGGTTCTTGCTTAAGCCCGTAGCAGCCACGTAAAATTTGCAACAACAAAGTAGAGGACGCCTAACTTGTTTTTGCAGGCATGTTGTGATGTGATATGGTCAAGACGTGATGCTATATTTTATTGTATGAGATGATCATGTTTTGTAACCGGTTATCGGCAATCGGCAGGAGCCATATGGTTGTCGCTTATTGTATGCAATGCAATCGCTCGTAATGCTTTACTTTATCACTAAGCGGTAGAGATAGTCGAGAAGCATAAGATTGGCGAGACAACAACGATGCTACGATGAAGATCAAGGTGTCGCTACGGTGACGATGGTGATCATGGTGGTGCCGCAAGATGGAGATCATGAAGCACAAGATGATGATGACCATATCATATCACTTATATTGATTTGCATGTGATGTTTATCCTTTTATGCATCTTATCTTGCTTTGATTGACGGTAGCATTATAAGATGATCTCTCACTAAATTATCAAGAAGTGTTCTCCCGAGTATGCACCGCTGCCAAAGTTCGTCGTGCCCGCACACCACGTGATGATCGGGTGTGATAAGCTCTACGTCCATCTACAACGGTGCAAGCCAGTTTTGCACACGCAGAATACTCGGGTTATACTTGACGAGCCTAGCATATGCAGATATGGCCTCGAACACGGAGACCGAAAGGTCGAGCGTGAATCATATAGTAGATATGATCAACATAAGATGTTCACCATTGAAAACTACTCCATTTCACGTGATGATCGGTTATGGTTTAGTTGATTTGGATCACGTGATCACTTGGATGACTAGAGATGTCTTTCTCGAGTGGGAGTTCTTAAGTAATATGATTAATTGAACTTAAATTTATCATGAACTTAGTACCTAATAGTATCTTGCTTGTTTATGTTTGATTGTAGATAGATGGCTCGTCTTTGTTGTTCCGTTGAATTTTAATGCGTTCCTTGAGAAAGCAAAGTTGAAAGATGATGGTAGCAATTACACGGATCGGGTCCGAATCTCGAGGATTATCCTCATTGCTGCCGTAAGAGTTACGCCTGGATGCACCGCTGGGTGCCAGTTCTTCGCTGATGTAACTGACGACGTTAAGAACGTCTGGCAGAGCAAAGCTGATGACTACTCTATAGTTCAATGTGCCATGCTTTACGGCTTAGAACCGGGACTTCAACGACGTTTTGAACGTCATGGAGCATATGAGATGTTCCAGAGTTGAAGTTAATATTCCAAAGTAATGCCCGGATTGAGAGATATGAAGTCTCCAATAAGTTCTATAGCTGCAAGATGGAGGAGAATAGTTCGTTAGTGAGCACATACTCGTAATGTCCGGGTACTACAATCACTTGACACAATTGGGAGTTAATCTTCCGGATGATTGTGTCATTGATGTAATTCTTCAATCACCGCCACCAAGCTACAAAGGCTTCGTGATGAACTATAATATGCAAGGGTTAGTAAAGACTATACCGAGCTCTTCGCAATGCTAAAGGCTGGAGGTAGAAATCAAGAAGGAGCATCAAGTGTTGATGGTCAATAAGACCACTAGTTTCAAGAAGAAAGGCAAAGGGAAGAAGAAGGAACTTCAAGAAGAACAGCAAGCAAGTTGTTGCTCAGAGAAGAAACCCAAGTCCGGACCTAAGCCTGAAATCGAGTGCTTCTATCGCAAGCGATCGTCCTTTGGAAGCGGAACTGCCCCAAGTATTTGGCGGATAAGAAGGATGGCAAGGTGAACAAAGGTATATGTGATATACATGTTATTGATGTGTACCTTACTAGAGCTCGCAGTAGCACTGGTATTTGATCTTCGGTTCATTGCTAATATTTGCAACTCAAACAGGACTACTGATTGCTTAACTCGCAAAGGACGAGGTGACGATGCGCGTGGAAATGGTTCCAAAGTCGATGTGATCGTGGTCGGCACGCTACCTCTACATCTACCTTCGGATTAGTTTTAGACCTAAATAATTGTTATTTGGTGCTGCGTTGAGCATGAACATTATATCTGGATCTTGTTTGATGCGAGACGGTTATTCATTTAAATCAGAGAATAATGGTTGTTCTATTTATATGAGTAATATCTTTTATGGTCATGCACCCTTGAGGAATGGTCTATTTTGATGAATCTCGATAGTAGTGATACACATATTCATAATGTTGAAACCAAAAGATGCAGAGTTGATAATGATAGTGCAACTTATTTGTGGCATCGCCGTTTAGGTCATATCGGTGTAAAGCGATGAAGAAACTCCATACCGATGGACTTTTGGAGTCACTTGATTATGAATCACTTGGCACTTAAGTAACCGTGCCTTATGGGCAAGATGACCGAACCCCGTTCTCGGTACTATGGAGAGAGCAACAGATTTGTTGGAAATTATACATATGAGATGTATGTGGTCCGATGAATATTGAGGCTCGTGGCGGATATCGTTATTTTCTCACCTTCACAGATGACTTAAGCAGATATGGGTATATCTACTTAATGAAACATAAGTCCAAACATTTGAAAAGTTCAAAGAATTTCAGAGTGAAGTTGAAAATCATCGTAATAAGAAAATTAAATTTCTACGATCCGATCATGGAGGTGAATATTTGAGTTACGAGTTTGGTCTACATTTGAAACAATGCGAATAGTTTCAAGAACTCACGCCACCCGAACACCACAACAGAATGGTGTGTCCGAACGTCGAATCGCACTTTACTAGATATGGTGCGATCTATGATGTCTCTTACAGATTTACCGCTATCGCTTTGGGGTTATGCTCTAGAGACGGCTGCATTCACACCGAATAGAACACCGTCGAAACCGCTGAGATGACACCTTATGAACTGTGGTTTGGCAAGAAACCAAAGTTGTCGTTTCTTAAAGTTTGGGGATGCGATGCTTATGTGAAAAAGCTTCAACCCGATAAGCTCGAACCCAAATCGAGAAATGTGTCTTCATAGGATACCCAAAGGAGACAGTTGGGTACACCTTCTATCACAGATCCAAGGCAAGACATTCGTTGTTAAGAATGGATCCTTTCTAGAGAAGGAGTTTCTCTCAAAAGAAGTGAGTGGGAGGAAAGTGGAACTTGATGAGGTAATAGTACCTTCTCCCTTACTTGAAAGTAGTTCGTCGCAGTAAACCGGTTTCGAGACACCTACACCAAGTAGTAAGGAAGTTGATGATGTTGATCATGAAACTTCAGATCAAGTTACTACGTAACCTCGAGATCAACCAGAGTAAGATCCGCACTGAGTGGTACGGTAATCCTGTTCGGAAATCATGCTACTAGATCATGATGAACCTACGAATTATGAAGAAGCGATGGTGAGCCCAGATTCGCAAATGGCTTGAAGCCATGAAATCTGAGATGGGATCCATGTATGAAAACAAAGTATGGACTTTGGTTGACTTGCCCGAGGGTAGGCAAGCAATAGAAAACAAGTGGATCTTCAAGAAGAAGACCGACGCCGACGGTAATGTTATCGTTTATAAAGCTCGACTTGTCGCGAAAGGTTTTCGACAAGTTCAAGGGATTGACTACGATGAGACCTTCTCACCCGAAGCGATGCTTAAGTCCGTCCGAATCATGTTAGCAATTGCCGATTTTATGATTATGAAATTTGGCAAATGGATGTAAAGACGCATTCTGAATGGATTTCGGAAGAAGAGTTGTATATGATGCAACGTAAGGTTTTATCGATCCAAAGGAGCTAACAAAGTGTGCAAGCTCCAGCGATCCATCTATGGACTGGTGCAAGCATCTCGAGTTGGAATAAACGCTTTGATAGTGTGATCAAAGCATTTGGGTTTGTACAGACTTTTGGAGAAGCCTCAGATTTACAAGAAAGTGAGTGGGAGCTCAGAGCATTTCGATATTATATGTAGATGACATATTACTGATCGGAAATGATATAGAATTCTGGATAGCATAAAGGGATACTTGAATAAGAGTTTTTCAATGAAATACCTCGGTGAAGCTGCTTACATATTGGGCATTAAGATCTATAGAGATAGATCAAGACGCTTAATTGACTTTCACAAAGCACATACCTTGACAAAATTTTGAAGAAGTTCAAAATGGATCAAGCAAAGAAAGGGTTCTTGCCGTGTTACAAGGTGTGAAGTTGAGTAAGACTCAATGCCCGACCACCGCAGAAGATAGAGAGAAAATGAAAGATGTTCCTATGCTTCACCATAGGCTCTATCATGTATGCAATGTCTGTGTACTGACTGATGTGTGCCTTGCTATAAGCCTAGCAGGAGGTACCAAAGTAATCCAGAGTGGATCATCGGACAGCGGTCAAGAACATCCTGAAATACCGAAAAGGACTAAGGATATGTTTTCAGATATGGAGGTGACAAAGAGCTCATCGTGAACGGTTACGTTGATGCAAGCTTTGACACGATCCGGACGATTCTAAATCGCAGACCGGATACGATTTACACTAAACGGAGGAGCTGTCGGTTGGTGCAGTTCTAAACAAAGCGTCAGAGCGGGATCTACATGTGAAGCGGAGTACATAGCAGCTTCGAAGCAGCTAATGAAGGAGTCGGATGAAGGAGTTCATATCCGATCTAGGTGTCATACCTAGTGCATCGGGTCCAATGAAAATCTTCGTGACAATATCGAGCAATTGCCTTAGCAAAGGAATCCAGATTTCACAAGAGGACCAAGCACATCAAGAGACGCTTCAATTCCATCCGGACTTAGTCCGTGGGAGACATAGAGATTTGCAAGATACATACGGATCTCAATGTTGCGACCGCTGACTAAGCCTCTTCCACGAGCAAAACATGATCAGCACCAAGACTCCATGGGTGTGAGAATCATTACTATGTAATCTAGATTATTGACTCTAGTGCAAGTGGGAGATCAAGGAAATATGCCCTAGAGGCAATAATAAAGTTATTATTTATTTCCTTATTTCATGATAAATGTTTATCATTCATGCTAGAATTGTATTAACCGAAACATGATACATGTGTGAATGCATAAACAAACAACATGTCACTAGTATGCCTCTACTAGACTAGCTTGTTAATCAAAGATGGTTATGTTTCGACCATGAACAAGGAGTTGTTATTTGATTAACAAGGTCACATCATTAGTAGAATGATCGATTGACATGACCCATTCCCTTAGCTTAGCACACGATCGCTTAGTATGTTGCTACCGCTTTTATCCATGACATATACATGTTCCCGTAACTATGAGATTATGCAACTCCGTTTACGGAGGAACACTTTGGTGCTACCAAACGCCACAACGAATCGGGTGATTATAAAGGAGTACTACAGTGTCTCCAAAGGCGATGTTGGGTTGGCGATTTCGAGATTAGGTTTTGTCACTCCGATTGTCGGAGAGGTATCTCTGGGCCCTCTCGGTAATACACATCATCGAAGCCTTGCAAGCACTACAACTAATGAGTTAGTTGTGAGATGATGTATTACGGAACGAGTAAAGAGACTTGCCGATAACGAGATTGAACTAGGTATTGGATACCGACGATCGAATCTTGGGCAAGTAACATACCGATGACAAAGGAACAACGATGTTGTTATGCGGTCCGACCGACAAAGATCTTCGTAGAATATGTAGGAACCAATATGGGCATCCAGGTCCCGCTATTGGTTATTGACCGAGAATAGTTCTAGGTCATGTCTACATTGTTCTCGAACCGTAGGGTCCGCACGCTTAAGGTTTCGATGATGCTTATTATGAGTTTATGTATTTTGATGTACCAAGAAGTTCGAGTCCCGGATGTGATCACGGACATGACGAGGAGTCTCGAAATGGTCGAGACATAAAGATTGATATATTGGAAGCCTATGTTTGGAGTTCGGAATGGTTCCGAGCGAAAACAGAATTTACTGAGTACCGGAGGTTACGGAACCCCGGGGTAAATGGGCCTCGGTGGGCCTCGAGGGAGAAGAGGAGGGCCGGCCGGGGGTCACAGGTGCCCTCCCCCCCAGTCCGAATAGGACAAGGAAGGGGGGGGCCTCTCCTCTTCCCCTCCCCCAAACCTAATCCAACTAGGAAAGGGGGAGTCCTACTCCGGTGGGAGTAGGACTCCTCCCCGCCGCCTCTCTAGGCCGGCCGGCCTCCCCCTCCCTCCTTTATATACGGGGCAGGGGGCACCCTAGCACACAAGTTTGATCTACGGATCGTTCCTTAGCCGTGCGGTGCCCCCTCCACCATATTCCACCTCGGTTATACCGTCGCAAGCTTAGGCGAAGCCTCGCGCCGGTGAAACATCAAGATCGCCACCACGCCGTCGGTCGACGGAACTCTCCTCGACACTCGGCTGGATCGAGTACGAGGGACGCCATCGAGCTGTACGTGTGTCAAGAACTCGGGCGCCGAGTAACGGTGCCGGATCGGTCGGATCGCGGGAGAACGACGACTACTTCCTCTACGTTGTGATCGCTTCCGCCGGGTCTACAAGGGTATGTGGACAACACTCTCCCCTCTCGTTGCTATTCATCACCATGATCTTGTGTGTGCGTAGGAAAATTTTTGAAATTACTACGTTCCCCAACAATCATCACCTGTTCTCACAAACAGCAAACTCATCAGTATTGGTCGTCCGTTGACGCCAATCACTCAGGATGCTTCATGGGCTGATCACCCACAACAAGAAACTCCAAGTCGAAGCTCACCAAGTACTCCCCCACCTCAAGTCACCAATCCGGTACTTGATGATGACGACTATGTGGTCCAGCCAACTCCCTCTCCAAAAGCATCGCTCGCATTTCGCAGGCTTCGCAAAGGATCAAGGCCACAGGTCGCTCCATCGAGCGTTCCAAAAGGAGAAGAGCAAGACAATTCAGTTGCACGACAAGTGTTTCCTGAAGCCACTCCCACTGTGAACGTCTCTGAATCTGTAGCCAATGTTGCTGAAGATACACCGGTTGCATCAGCCGCAGAAAAACAAGAAACCCGTGAAGAAGAGGAAGAAGAAGAAGAAGAAGAAGAACGTGTTAACACACCCCCTACCAACCAAGAAGATGTTCTCGAGGAGAATGTGTCTGTGCCCGACCCTCCAGCTACTCAAGAGGAGGTTGAAAATACTGAGGCGGCCACCAACAACACTACTGAAGCCAATGATGTTGTCATGGCTGAAGCTAATGTGCGCCTTTAGTGAACACGGTGCCTGAAGCCAATGACGCACCTGCCACTAATGTGCAGCCTGAAGCCCTTACCAGTGCCACTGCTCATGTACTGCCTCCAAGGCCACACACCATTGAGCAAGCATTCTATCAAGGCGAGCTTGTCACTGTCAGATGGCCCATTCTGGTTCCTCCGCCTGCTCCCGAACCTCAATTTGATTATCATGTGGAGCACAGGCCTCAGGTTCAGAAGCCAAAACCAAGGCTGCCAAGGTTTTCAGGTACTGCATCTGCGCCAGGATTGTTCAACGCAAATGGCTTCCTTTGAACACAACAGTTTCTTTGATAGAGCCAAGAACCCATATTCAAAGCCCAGAATTTCATCTGAGCGGTTCTGGAGCTATCAGCAACGCAGTTATTATTCCTATGTCTTATACAATCAAGGGCACAATTTTCCTCATATGCGCCTTTGATCGAAGCCATTGCCGGATCTTACTGCTTGGAAGAAGCCCTAGATCGCTTTGAGAGATCTTTGGCCTCCGCATTCAGGACCGACAAGGAAAATTGGAATGAAGAGCTTATTTACAATTCTATGCTACACTTCACATACGCGGCTACAACAAGGACATCAAATCTTGGGTCCTTGAGTGGATGACAAGCAATGTGCACCATGAAGCCAAAGCTCTTGATCTCATTGAGCTTACTGGCCTGCCCACTCCAGGTAAACTATATCAACCTGGTTGTCAGCTTCACCACAATGCCTTGGAAAACATATTCCAGAAGCCTGAGCCCAACATGAGCCACTGAGTATGATGAAGTCATTGCCGCAAGATGCTGAATATCCCAGGGAATTCTTTGTTGAAGGCCTAGAGTATCTGCCCCACACCATCTATCACATTATAAGGCGAACTCTATGGCCCATCAAAGGACATTCTTCCTCAGCAAAGCTTGAAGGCTCAATGAAGACATTGGTTTTCTACATACTCAATGGCATCAGCTTCAATGCTCAAGACTTCTTCATCTGGCTCTGATTTATTTGGTCTGAAGTTCTATGCTCCGTGGGTTATGCCCTCATCAAGCTTCATTCTACTGTCAACTATTAGCCGTCTGCGCGCAACCATCTCATATTCTTGCCAGAGGTTGATATGTCTGTCGAAGCCATATACCCAGAGCCTGCCAAGGAGGCAATTTATCTTCACAATGTCGATCGTCAAAGTTTCTCTCAACATGTTGAAGGAGCTCATGCTGCCACTCATGTTTATCCTTTGGCTGGAAATACTCGTGCACCTCGTCGTGCCCATACTGAAGCCACTAAAAAAACTATTGCTCCAAGGCCTCGAAAGAGATCTCGTGTGCACAATGACCGAGAGCTTCTCGTGGCCTTGCATCAGAAACACGATAAGCATCATTACTGGCTAAAGCGTCAGATGCAAAGCCTCTTGGTCGATGTTAATCGCATTCGAAATCTTGCCACAAAGAATGCGTTTGTCACTCATGAAATCTGTTGGAGGTCATGGAAGAGCCTGACATTGCTCAGTGCTGAAGCTGATCTTCAAGACAATGGCTTCACAAAGAGATTCAAGTTTGATACCACTCCTCCCAGGAACGTTGTCTTGCATCGGACTCCATCACTCAAAGATTCTGAGTACTCCTCCACCGCGGCAACTGTTAATGCCAGAGTCATTGATGACGACGATGATGCTACTTCATTACCTCCAACTTCGGTGCGTATCGACACTGCACCAAGTTCGGCTGCACCACCGAACCTCAACGCCGACCCTGCTGCCTCACCTACTCCTCATGAGAACGAGTAGAGGCTCTATGTCTTCAAACCTTTTTGGTCATTACTGACAAAAGGGGGAGAAGCATATGCGTTGATAGTCTTTAAGCGGGTCCATATGGGTGGTTGCTATAATTTTGCCAAGTGCTTACAACTCTCGCTTTTGAAACATTTGGTTCTTTGAGTTGTAACACTTAAACTTGATGGCCGCCTGTTACTTTTTCTGCTATTCTGTGATGCGATGATAAATTCCGCATGTGCGATGATAAATCCCGCATGAAGTCATCTTACAGACCTCCATTTTTCATTATGCATGTCATTATCCTAGTTATATTCTTTCATGCATGATGTATTGTCTTCATTCGTTGAAGAGGATCCCCACAAGTACAACCTGCCATGTGCATTTGCATTCCAAAGCAAAATATTTATATGCACATCTTTAGGGGGAGCCTTTTGCCACCTATGAAGACAATATCTTAATCCTTTACAATTTCACATACTTTTATCCCCATTGAAAACTTCAACCAGTTTGTCATCAATCACCAAAAAGGGGGAGATTGTAAGTGCATCTAGTGCCACCCCTAGTTGGTTTTGGAGTATTGACGACAAACCTGGTTGAGGGACTAATGTGTTTGTGAGAATTGCAGGATAACACAGGTAGTAGTCCCTCATTGATTCCGTTTACCTACCGGAGATGACCCCTAAAAATGTGTGAAGACATTGAAGACAATGGTGGTCTGTGAAGCTATTCACAGTGGAGTCTATGACATGAGAAGACATCGCATGAAGACTATGGAGCGCGAAGACTTAGTTGTTTTGTTGTTTCCTTTTCTTCTTTGTTAAGTCATAGGAACCACCGCACTGTTAAGTGGTGTCCAAGTGAACAAAGTCAGAGTGACTAAAGTGATGCTCAACCAAATCCTATGTCTTCGAGCGAAGACAATGAGTGCAAATCTTATCCAGAGTCGGATGAGTCAGCTTTACTTGTAGCCCAAGTCAAGCTGCCATGTGTGTTTGAAATCTGACCGTTGGAACACGTGTCAGTTCCTTAGTGACCCAGGGTCATTTCAGACAAATCAGGTCGGGTTGCCTAGTGGCTATAAATAGCCCACCCCCTACACCATAAATTGGTGGCTGCTCAGGGTTAGTGGACGGCTTTTGTCGTTTGAGAGCAACCCACCTCCGAAGCATTTGAGAGAGAATCCTTGCGAGGACAAAGCCCAAACCACCCAGAGCCCAAAGAGTGTTTGGCATCACTGAAGTCTTTCTGTCTGCGTGATCTGAAGACTTGTTACACTTGAGGACTGTGAATCCTCCAGCCGGTTAGGCTCGCATTCTGAGCATCCAAGAGTCATTGTGGATTGCCGATGAACGAAGTCTGTGAAGGTTTGGAAGTCTACCTTGAAGACTTACCAGAGTGATTGGGCGAGGACTAAGTGTCCTTAGCTCAAGGGGAATAAGGTGAAGATGCGGTCTTCTGAGTTAAGTCTCATCCTCCCTAACCAAACGTACAGTTGTCACAGCAACTGGAACTGGTCGAACAAATCACTGTCCTCTCCAAGCTACTGGTTCTATCTCTCACTTCTCTTTACTTACAGTTTGTCTTCGTGAAGTCATTGCCTGCTTGCATTATCTGTTTGACTTCACTGAGTGACTACTTGTTCTGATTGGCTTTATGCTATCTTCCATCCCGATCCTTACTACCTAGTTGCTAATAATCTTCGTGCTTTCACTTCATTGAATACTTGACTATGGCTTGCCTAGTGTAGTCTACCTTCTGCTGCATACGAATAGAGTCATTTCTATTGTTTGTCTTCGAAACTCCGATGTTTTGAAGACTTTCATAAACATCGCCTATTCACCCCCCCTCTAGTCGATAACCAGCTCTTTCAGACCGTCAGAGACTTGTCTAGCAACTCTCGGCCTCGAGGTGATTTCTAGTCCAGACTTCTCTGGACTTTTCTGACAGCTCTTGGCCTCAATGTGATTCCCATGCTGGACTACATGGGCAGGTTCAGGCCGAGACTATCCGACCCCTCAGTTTGTTCATTTAGTTTTCCCTGCTTTCTGTTGGTGACTAGGATTGCTAGGGTAGGCCGGACTATTTGGTCCCTTTCGTGATGGACCTTTAGACAATATTTTTTTCAACGCGAAAATGGCTAGTTTCCCTCCACATATATAAGCTACTCCATGTATTTGGGATAGGGTTAAGCACTCACTCCAAACATTTCATATCTGAGCAAGAACACTCCCGACACACTCCAACACTAATCTTTTGATTCTTGAGAGCTTTGTGAGAGTCTGAGAGAGGAGCTAGCCCTGGCCAAGATCCTTTCTCCCTCTCTCTTTTGACCAACCATTTTCATGGTTCAAGCAAGTTTCAAGCTTTTCCATTTGATCATGTTACTCATGGAGGTTGGAGACTCCTAGGCGATAGGAATCACCCATGAGGATCCAATTCTGTGGATTTCCTCGTCCTTTGTAAAGGTTTGAAGGCCATATCAAGGTTTACCACGAGTAGTTGGGCTTTGCCTTCATGGTGAAGGCTCAAGGAGAAGAAGGTGAGCCTTGGTGGTGCCAAGAGACATTGCCGTTCTCGCATCTCTCCACACGCCGGTTAGCTTTCCGGGAAATGCACATCGGGATACATCCTCGTCTCTGGGTGCTTTCAGTTCTTCCTCATCCAAACTAGATTACTTATGTTTTACTCTGGTCCCTTGACCTTGAAAACATTGTTTAGGTTGTACTCATCGTAGTTACATTTAGGCAAACCTTTATTCCGCAAAACATAAACTTGTAAGAGAGGAAGCTAGATTTTGTAGATTTATTCACCTATGTAGTTCCATCTCAATCCTACCACATGTATAGAAACTTTAGTCCTACAATGCTACTGAAGGTACAAGGACACCAACATATGATTGAGATGTGTGATACTCACACCTCCTTGCTGTACGACCAGGTTGAAGAACAATGTGCATGTGCAAACTTGTGCTTAGGCCAACTGCATCAGTCGGGCTCTTGGCTACGTGACTCGTTGTTATTTCACACAAACCATAAGAGTAGTCATGATTCATCGACAACAGGTAAGATATCTGCTATGAGTAATAATGGAGGAACGCTATGTCGATAAGTCCAAAATTAATGGAGGAGCGTTATGTCGATCATATCCGAAATATTCATCGATAACACGTAAGATATATGTTATGAGTAATAATGGAGGAACATTACATCGATAAATCCAAAATTAATGGAGGAGCGGTATGTTGATATAAATCCAAAATTAACGGAGCAACTTCCATAATCGTGATCTATATGTGTGCAAAGTAAAAGCAAGAGCGCAAGTGCTAAGTTTTACCGGGTGCCTGCATTGGCATTGTTGCAGGTAAAATTGGAATAGGAGGGTGTTCCATTATTGCTGGAGTGGTCATTTCAAAGCGATGGCTCTGGGCTGGTGGGTGGCATGAGCCTACCTTGCCACAGCATCATGCATTGAGGCAAACAGGCAGCGACGTGCTACTGTGGCTCTTTTCCTCAAAGTGAAGGGCTACTCCGCTGACCGCCGGGACCCCACGCGGCGCCCATCACCCGAACCCTTTCACGTTTCCACCTCTCCCCCTCGCGCGCCCAATTTTAGCCAGCCAGCAGACCCACACCTCACACTCGCACGGCTACACTAGCTGGGACAAAAACCCTCGTCCTCTCCCCTGCCGTTTCCACCGCCGCGACGAGATGCCGACCACGCCGTCGCCCGGCGACCTCCCCGGCCGCAGGCCCCGCCGCCTGATCATCGACGACGTCGACGACGACGACGGCCACCTTGCGCCGGAGGTCGCCGCGGCCGGGAGCCAGCGCGTCGAGGCGGAAAGCGCCCAGGATTTGGTGCCAAACCCGCTCGCGCCCTCGTCCCCTTCGCAGCCGGCGGCTGCACAGGCCACCGGCGCCCAGCCCGCCGAGATCATCGAGATCGACGACGACGACGACGACGACGACCGCGTGCCGGAGGTCGCCACGGTCGGGAACCAGCGCGTCGAGGCGGAAAGCGCCGGGGATTTGTTGCAAAACCCGCTCGCGCCCTCGCCCTCTTCGCAGCGGGCGGATGCACTGGGCACCGGCGGCCAGCCCGCCAAGATCATCGAGATCTCCGACGACGACGAAGAAGAAGAAGATGTGGGCGAGACCGGGGGACCTGTCAAGGAGGAGCCTGTCGATGACATCGACTGGCCCTCTCTCCTCTTGTCAAGCGAGGAGGAGGAGGAGGCCCGAAGGTCTGACGAGAATACGAGCAGCGGAGGCCCCGATGCAACGAGCAACGGAATTGAGACGAGTCGGCGAGAGGGTGCCTCTGACGATGGCGAGGAGGAGGGGGAGGAGGAAGTGGGGATGCCGGATCCAGAGGATAAGGACGGTGCAGAGGACGGGCATGAGGAAGAAGATAAAGAGGAGGAAGAGGAAGATAAAGAGGAAGATGAATGGGAGCAGGAAGAAGAGGAGGAATCGGAGGAATCGGAAGAAGATTCCGAGGAACCTGAGGCAGAGGAAGAACCGGGCCGTCGCGTGCTTAGCGATGCCAGGGTCGCCGGTCGGTACACGGGGCCGCGGCCGGGCGGCGACGGCAGCGGCGCAGAGATCTTCCTCAAGCGGAAGTTTGAAGGGTGGTACATCACCAAGATGGCAGACACCGCCTCTCCCGGCGGCACTGTCGCGTCGCGGCTGCGGTCAAAGCGGAGATGCCCGGATGCGAAGCTGCTCCGGCAAGCCACCCGCAGAAAGCCGTACTGCGTCGACACGCCCTCGCAGTCCAGCTCGGAGGCAGAGGAGGACGACAAAGACAAACCACCGCCTCATCCAGCGCGGTCGTCCAGTGACGAGGGCGGGCGCGGGCATGGCAGGACGGGGATAAGGCGCCCACGGCGCCGAGGACAAAACGCCGATGATGACTCTGATGAAGACGGCAGAACGGCGGCGAGGCGGCGCCGAGGACAAAACGCTGCCCACAGCGATGAAGACTTTGAGGAACCCGGCGGAATGGCCGCCGCAAGGAGAAGGGAGAAGCAGCGCATGGAAGAAGATGATGCTGCTGCTGACGGCGGCGATGAGGCTGATGAGCAGGGAGCTTCCCGGAGGGCAAAGAAAGAAGGAGCGGCGTCCTGCCGGCAGGCGGCCGGCCGCAAGAGCAAGGACTTCCCCGCAGAGGGATGGGAGCAGCTGGGTGATGTCACCTTCAAGAAGAGCTCCCTGGTTCCTCTGAGGCGGCAGGACGGGCGAGACCAAGAGACTTACGACGATCTGCTCTACTCCATTTTCGAGGGAATCGAGACCACTCTTCAGAACGCCTCTGTTCCTCTGGACGCCCCTGTTCCTGCTCAAGAACAGGGAGGCGATCCGTTTCCTCTGGTGTTCTCCTTCGGGGTTGTAGATGAGGTGGTGCCGGAGAAGACTGCTCTGGACGACCTGTGGGCACAACGTGACTTGGCCTTGGACTTGGAGGCCGAATCCAACAAGGTTTTTTCTCACACCTGCCACGAGGTAACTAAATAATCTGTTCCTCCTGTGAATTAATTGTCCAATTGTGCTACAATTTTTGGTTTGGATCAGTTACGTTTAATTTTTCTTAGCAATTTGTGGCCTTGTTTTAGGCTCCTACAAATGTGAAGAAGATGAAAATTGTTGGATTTCTTTTCCCTGGATACTGTATAGAACAACACTTTTGTTTCAGTTCTGCAAACAAGCTAGTGATCCCTTTGCCTTTTCATTCAGGACGCAGAGAGCGATGAGCATGAAATTCCTGCACATGGAGGGACTTTTTGCAAGCGAGGGAAGCATGATCTCTTTCATGATGATCAAATCGGCGTTCGATGTCGAAAATGCGATTACATCGAAATCGAAATTAGACACGTATTTCCATCCATGGTAAGCAAAATCTGGCTTCAGCATGTGTACGCCAGTACGTGTTTCCATTGACTTCTCTAGAAATAGAGAGCATCAATACTTCAATAGGCACCTTTGTTTCTCTTTTCCCTGACCTCTTCGATTCAACAGGCCAAGGAATCAACGGATAGGGAGCCAGCAGCGGAGCATGATAGGCTTGACATGTTCGTTGATGACATCCTGAAATCAGTTGGATACGAAGGGGCAAGCAACGTTAGACCGGGAAGTGACAAAACTGGCGTCGTCTGGGATCTCATTCCTGGGGTACGGGAAGACATGTTCCCACACCAGCGGGAAGGGTTTGAGTTCATGTGGAGAAAACTTGCAGGAGGGATCGACATTGAGCAGCTGAGGCACACCATGAACACTGACACCACAAGTGGCTGTGTGATCTCTCATGCCCCGGGGACCGGCAAGACCAGGCTAGCAATCACATTCGTGCAGTCTTACCTGGAGGTCTTCCCGCACTGCAGGCCAGTTATCATTGCCCCCAGGGGTATGCTGGCTACATGGGAGCAGGAGTTCAGTAAATGGAATGTCAAGCTCCCATTCCATGTCCTCAGTTCCAGTGAGATCCAGTGGGATCAAGACAAGACCATCCAGAAACTGGTCTCCAAGGATCATGGTCTCGGCCAGAAGCTGGCCATGAAGAAACTGAGCCAGAAATCCAAGATGATGCTGAAGCTGGTATCATGGTATGAAGGGAGCAGCATCATCGGTCTAAGCTATTCGCTCTACAGGAATCTTGCCAAAGGCGAAGGCAAGGATGGAGAAATGCAGAGGAACCTGCTTCTTGAGAAGCCCGGCTTGCTGGTCCTCGACGAGGGGCACACACCAAGGAACAAGAAGAGCCTCATTTGGAAAGTTCTCGCAGAGGTCAGCACCGAAAAGCGGATAATCCTGTCAGGGACTCCATTCCAGAACAACTTCCTAGAGCTATACAACATCTTGTGCTTGGTTAAGCCCAAGTTTGCCAAAGATTTTGCTTGTACAAGACTCAGCAAGAAAGGAGTTGCTTCCACCAGCCAATCAAGAGCAGCGCCTTATGTGGAGGAGGATGAAGGCAAAGAATTCTGGAGTTCATTAAGGATAAGTAACATCACGGATGAACACATCACTGAAATCCGGGAAAAGCTGGGCCCTTTTGTGCACATCCATAATGGTGACATTCTTCAGAAGTCTCTTCCAGGATTGAGAGAATCTGTTGTGATCCTGAACCCTCTTCCTCGTCAGAAGGAAATCATCGCAATGATGGAGGAAAGTGCAGGGAAGGGTTTTCTTGACGCAGAATACAAGATATCTCTTGCGTCCATACACCCATTCCTCGTCACAAGCACAAAGCTGTCAGACACAGAAGCCTCTGTTGTGGACAAGATGAAGAGCGTGCGGCTGAACCCATGCGAAGGAGTGAAGACATGGTTCGTTTTCGAGATCATCCATCTTTGCGAAGCACTGAAAGAAAGAGTGCTGGTGTTCAGTCAGTACCTTGAACCACTGGCCCTGATCATGGACCAGCTTACCACAGAGCTAGACTGGACAGAAGGCAAGGAGATCCTACTCATGAGTGGAAATGTGCGTGTTAAACAGCGCGAAGCCTTGATGGAATCCTTCAACGACATGAACAGTGAGGCTAAGGTGATGCTTGCATCAACCAAGGCCTGCTGTGAAGGAATAACACTGGTCGGTGCATCGCGTGTGGTTCTCCTTGATGTCGTCTGGAATCCTTCTGTTGGACGGCAGGCGATTGGCCGAGCCTATAGAATCGGCCAGGAGAAGATTGTGTACACATACAACCTGATTGCAGAAGGAACAAAGGAGAAGGTCAAATATGACAGACAAGCTACCAAAGATCACATGTCCAAATTACTGTTTTCAAATGAACCGCAACCTACCGGGAGCAATCTGTCACCAGAACTGATATCCAATGATAGGATTCTGGAAAAAATGGCTGCACGTGAAGAACTCAAAGACATGTTTGTGCAGATTCTCCCTTCCCATTGACTGCAGAAATTATAGCTCTCAATCTTGTAAGTGGAAGCTTCTGAGATTAGAATGTGCTAATTGACATTTTATGCAACGGTGCTAACCTATTTTTTAATGTTGTGTGTGGACAGGGAGGCTGATGATTCTACATTACATCGATATCGGAATCTTCAGAGTCTCCAAATAACAACTGGCATCTTGCTGCCCCTGTGGAATAGCTGCTCCTAGAACTCTTGTGGTGTTGTGTGTTGTGGGGTACTAGTGGGTTTTCGTCCCGTAGTTTGTCTCTTAATTGACGAGGAACAGCGGGTTTCCCATTAGTGTGTCGAACTCGTTTCTTTCCCTTTCTTTCCTTTCTTGCTTTCTGTAAGACTTGGTGTTTCTGATATTATTTGCCTGGTAGTGAACTATATAAGTTTATTTGTATTAGTTACTGTCCCACATTGCTTGCTTTGGTCCCAAGGTAGTTCTACCTTTTTAGATACTACTATGACATAGCTTAAGAGACCTACCATGCCAAACTACCAAACATGCCAGGTGACTTTTCCATTCAATTATGTTATCAGGTTAGCACCATAAATCGAGAGAATCCTATCCTGAAAGCAAGAAACATATGCATGATTTAAATTGACTTGAGTTTATTTTGAATTTGTACGATATACTTCAACTGCTGGAATGTTAGTTTGTCGTGGTCCGTCTTCAGATTTGAACTGTAATTGTATTGGAGTTATTTCGATTTTTTATGATATACTTCGACTGCTGGAATGCAAGTTTGCCGTGGTCACCTGTCTTCAGGTTTGAACTGCAATTTCATGGGATCTCAACTACGTAATTGACATGATAACTATTGAGTAACATGCAACAATCAGTTGGAAAAGTAAAAGCTTTATACGAATTACTTAAACTAGTACAAAATAATTTAAATGTTTTTTTGTTATCTCTATATTATGGAAGATTGTTTAATTTTCTGTATTTCTGTTCATTATTTTCTGTAAAGGAAGATTTTAGTGTCAATTTCCTCTCTCCAGGATGTCAATTCAGTCATGAAAGCTGTGATAGTGTTGCCTTTTTGTTGCATAAGATTTAGTAGATTAACTCAATCTTAAGACTACAATTATTTCTATCAGTGTACATTTTCAGGTTGTTTTCTGTTTGCTCTGGGTTACTCTGCCGGCTAGCTACCTGGTCTATATACTTCTTATTCCAGCTTTAAATCAGGACAATTGACAAGCTGCACTGCTGCCTTTTGATTAAAAATGAGGAAGAAGTAACAACTTTGTAATTTGGCGTGTAGAAAGGCACCAGACTGTGCCAGAGTTAGGGCAGCAGAAAGTAATAAGTATCTTGAATGAAGATTTCTACCTATATTTGTTTTGTTACTATATACTCCAGTTCCAACAGTTGCCGTTCTGCATCGTCAAACATTCTAAAAACTGAACATGTCATCTGGCAGGATAATGATATCAACAGATTAGCCTTGAAAACTTTCATATCAATATATTTTTATAAACGAGTATGTCAATACTTCAGTGAAGAAGATAAAGGTGAATACCTGCATGGTGAATAGTGACAGATAGCTGGGCAGATG
This sequence comes from Aegilops speltoides, assembly GCA_021437245.1. Taxonomy (NCBI): domain Eukaryota; kingdom Viridiplantae; phylum Streptophyta; class Magnoliopsida; order Poales; family Poaceae; genus Aegilops; species Aegilops speltoides. The sequence goes on from CM038143.1 coordinate 307,561,047, forward strand.
AGCCGTGAGTCCGTTTCATATGACACATAACGCATTGGTGTCGTCTGATTAATTTGGTTGGACAGGACCATCTTGAATCTGTTGCAATTTTTCTCCAGCACCATCTGATCTAGGATTCTCCATGCAATCCTCCCCTCGGAGAAATATTTTATCTTACTCAACTGACCAGTGTGAAACATATAGGTAGCCTAAAACATTCTGGATTATTTGTGTTTGTGAATGCGACGCACAAAAGAATTGGATTTGAGTTTTCATATGTTAAAACCTACTCCCTCTGTCCCATAATATAAGAACGTTTTTGGCACTAGTCTAGTGTCAAAAACATTGTTATATTATGGAACGGAGGGAGTATGAATCATCAATCAACATATAGGCAATGAGACCAGAAATAGGAAACTCCTGCTAAACTACTGACTTCCATAACTTCCATCAAAGTATGGCTCCAAATTAAAATAATTTGGTAAGCATATGAAATCATGAATGGAATTGCCCCACCATAAACTGAATTTTATTCTGGCTGACAGCTTACAATTGTTCCACATTGAAAAGAAATCAACACATAGCAGAGATACTAGTGTGGTTTATACCTGCACAAAGCACCAGAATGTGACCTAAATGAAAACATTGCACACACCAATGTGAAGAAAAAGTACAGTGAAAAGGTTTTACAGGTATGAGAACATGTACTCGGTCATGGCCAAGAAGCACCATCCAGCTAAGCGTACTTGGCAAGCTCGTCGGCGAACACAGCGGCGTGTGGCTCCTCCACGCAGCGGAGCATGAGCCGGATCCCGCGCTTGGGCGCCGGGGGCTTGAGGTAGATCACCGACGCGACGATGTTGACGTCGTCGTTGAGCGTGAACACGTATCCGGGCTCGCCGAAGCCATAGTCCACCTCGTTGAAGCCGACGCGGCTCCAGTCCGACACCGTCACGGTGCCGTAATCCAGCGGCACATTGTAGTGGTCGTCCTTGGCGCCGCCGTGCATCCAGTCCGTGAACCTCACCTTAAGCGCCTCCTTGGCCTCTCGCATCACGCCGACCACTTCGGGCAGCGCCGCCTCCCGGATGGTCTTGCTGCTCCGGGTGATCCCCACCGGGTACACGCAGTTGCCATAGTAGCCATCCACTGACGGCAGGACGCCCTGAAGGAGGTGACGCGTGCTGGCGGCGAAGCCAAGGCGGACTTCAGCGGCGTCGGGGAGGTCCACCGCCAGCGCACGGCACTTGAAGACCACGGCCGTCACCGCGTCGAAGGTGGAGCAGGTCTCCCCCGTGGCGGCCTTGAACTCGTCCTTGATTCGCAGGATGCTCTCCGGGGAGATCTCGACCACCTGTGTCACGAAGCTGAACGCCGTGAAGGACGGCGGTGGACCGCGCGGCAGCTTAGGCGGGTCCGGGATCGTTTCGCGGTCCCACACGGGAGCCACTGATGGGGCCGGGAACCCCCGGGCCAGCTCGCCCGCCGCTTGTAGGAACTGCGCGGCGCCCTGCCCGTCGAACACCAGGTGGCTGAAACAGATCCCCACGGCGAATCCACCGCAGGTGAATTTCGTGACCTACCAAGTACAATACGGCAGCGCCCGAGTTAGAATCTACTAGATTCGTCACTCGTCCGGGTGTTGTTTCTCTTTTGTTGGATTGGATCGTTGGCAGTGAACCACGAGATGAGGTGTATGTAAGTAATCGCGTGCGAACCTGCGCCATGAGGATGAGGTCCTCGAGCTTCTCCTCGGGGGGAGGGCGGGGGATAAGCTCCGCCTTGGGGATGAGCAGCGGGCGCTCGAGGCCGTTGACGTCGGCGAGCGAGCAGCTCGCCGTGGCCTCCACGAACCAGACGCCCTCGCCGGTACAGTCCACCACGAGGTCGCCCGGGGAGGGCTCCGCGATGCGACCGGCCACCGGATAGTAGGGCACCAGCGCCCTCGCGAACCCCTGGCGCATCGTGGCCACCTGGTCATCGCCGCCCCGGTCGGAGGACGGGGGGAAGACCTGGATGAAGTCGACCGAGACGCGGACGGCGGCAGTCTTGTCGATGGAGGACAGCGGGAGCACGCCGCCCGGGGTGGGCCCCGCCGGAGGGACGAGCGCCGGCGGCGACTTGCCGACGGTGGGCGCGGCCATGGTCTCGTGGGTTGGTGGGGGAAATCAAAATGGGAGCGCGCTGGTTGCTTGCTTTGGCGCTTCCCCACTAGGAATGATGAATGGGGGAGGTTGAGGTTGTTGCCGTCGGTGTTTGCCTCGGTGGCTGCCACGAGCTCACTTCTGGTTTGAAAGTGGTTGACTCTTTTGATTTGAGTGCGAGTGGTCTGGTACTGCTTTGGGTTCTTTTTCTTTTTTGATAAGGGAATTTAGTGGATTTCACATGACCTCGGGGCAACTTTAGCAAGGTAATCGTCATTTATATCTACAACCTCCCAAACGATTTTGAATGATGCTTCATTTTTCTTAACGCTGCGGAGCCTGTGGGCAAACATGAAGTCGCTATATCTCATGATGTTTTTTCAGTTTTCTTCTATCTACTCTGCTAGTCTAATTTGGTTTGGACGGAAACAACTATAAACTACTCCCTTTGTAACGAAATATAAGAACGCTTAGATCACTAATTTAGTTATCTAAAGCTCTTACATTTGTTTACGGAGGGAGCACAAACAATTCGTCCGAATACAACAAATCATCCAAATGAAACAAATTATTCGAATAGAAAATAATGAATTAAAGAAATACTTCCTCCGTTCCGAAATACTTGTCTTTCTAGGCATTTCAAATGGACTCAACATACAGATGTATGTAGACATATTTTAAAGTGTAGATTCACTCATTTTGCGCCGTATGTAGTCACTTGTTGAAATCTCTAGAAAGACAAGTATTTAGGAACGGAGGGAGTATAACACATTGCCACCCAACTAGCCGACGCCGATGCTCAGTGAGATCTTCATGCCACTGATCACGGGAGGTTCGGTCTTCAACAGAGTACTCATTCAGTGATGTTTATCAATTACATGTCATCCAAGTCTTGGTATCCTTGTGGATCTTGAAGCCTCTTTCTTGATTGAAGTTCTCGTGTGCTATCTAACCTTGTTTGCTCAAGCTTATTTCTTCAAGAACCAGCTCAAGAACCACAAGGTGAGTATATGCATCTCAATCATGTGCATGATGATCTCTTGCTTTTGCACATATTTTTTGTAAGAGGGAATCATAAACATGAAGGTACATTTTTCATCTTTGCTTTGCTCTGCTGCATATAACCAAGATACATGTAACCCATTACTCATTCTGCCATATTGTGCATTCACATATCTTCAAATTCTATCATATACATGACTGCACACATGTAGGGGGGGGGGGCTTATGCTGGTTACATGTTTCCTTGACGCTTTAACATTCTCTTCATCATATCATTACTTAAAGCTTTGATGAATGTTGTCAGGAATTACCAAAAAGGGGGAGATTGAAAGCACAAGTGCTCCCTTGGTGGTTTTGGTAATTAATGTCAACATATCTTTCGTTGGACTAATAGTTCTACCTAGTATATTTCAGAGAAGTTCAACTCTGGCATGGCAAGGACAAGAGGATGTGGACCTCCTTCAAAATGCTAAGGACATGGATTGGCAAAAGTTCAAGATTCTACATTTTTGGTTAAGTGATCCAAGATCACATTGAGTCCATAGAAAAGCCAATACTATTAAAAGGGGATGAGGTGTTGTTTAATGATCTATTTGCTCAAGTGCTTAGTGATATTGCTCCAAAACCTTCAACCACTTTCTCTATCCAAATCTGTCTAAAACCTTACACTACAACTCGGACCACCGAAACTTCCCTATCCAGACCCACCGAGTTCATCTGGACACTCCTGCAGCCAAACCCTAACAAATCAAATCCACCGATATGGTTCTCGGTCCCATCGGGATGGCTTGCCCATCTCTCTGTAACTTGTTGCAATTATTTCGGTATTACCGAGTTCTGCAATCGATCCCGCTGAGATGGCCTGCCAAACATTCTGTAACCAGTTGCAATTATTTCGGTCTCACCGAGTTTTGCGATCGGTCCCACCGAGATGGCTTGCCAACCTTTATGTTGCCTTATTGCTTCACTTTGGTCCTACCGAGTTGACGCAATCGGTGCCACCAAAACGAGGGTTGCCTTTGCCATTGCACATCGATCCCTTGGAGATGTTTCCGTCGGTCCCACCGAGACTCCTAACGTTCATATCTTTTACACAGGTCGGTGCCATTGAGATTTCTGATCGGTGCCACGGAGTTGAGTCAAAAGTATGTAATTGTTGGATTTTGTGTGGAGGCTATATATACCCCTCCGCCCCCTCTTACTTAGTAAGAGAGCCATTAGAACGTGCCTACACTTTCACTACTCATTTTCTGAGAGAGAACCACCTACTCATGTGTTGAGATCAAGAGATTCCATTCCTACCACTTGAACCTTGATCTCTAGCCTTTCCCAAGGTGCTTTCCACTCAAATCCTTCTTCCACCATAGCCAAATTTGTGAGAGAGAGTTGAGTGTTGGGGAGACTATCATTTGAAGCACAAGAGCAAGGAGTTCATCATCAACACACCGTCTATTACCTTTTGGAGAGTGGTGTCTCCTAGATTGGTTAGGTGTCGCTTGGGAGCCTCAGACATGATGTGGAGTTGAACCAAGATGTTTGTAAGGGCAAGGAGATCGCCTACTTCGTGAAGATCTACCCGAGTGAGGCAAGTCCTTCGTGGGCGATGGCCATGGTGGGATAGACAAGATTGCATCTTCGTGGATCCTTCATGGGTCGAGCCCTCCGTGGAATCGCGCAACCATTATCCTTCGTGGGTTGAAGTCTCCATCAACGTGGATGTACGATAGCACCACCTATCAGAACCACGCCGAAAATCTACGCGTCTTCATTGCGTTTGCACACTCCTGTGACGCTCCCGATTCAATCGTACACTAATCATACACGCAAACATGTACGATCAAGATCAGGGACTCACGGGAAGATATCACAACACAACTCTAAACACAACTTAAGGCATACAAGCTTCATATTATAAGCCAGGGGCCTCGAGGGCTCGAATACATAAGCTCGATACGAACGAGTCAGTGGAAGCAACAATATCTAAGTACAGACATAAGTTAAACAAGGTTCCATAAGATGGCTAGCACAAACATGGGTACTGATCAAAGAGGCACAGGCCTCCTGCCTATGATCCTCCTAAACTACTCCTGGTCGTCGGCGACCTGAACGTAGTAGCCGGCTCCGTCGATGTAGTAGAAGTCATCGTCGATGGCATTTGGCTACTGGGCTCCACCATCTGGTTGCGGCATCGGAGAAGAATGGGAAAGGGTGAAAAGAGGGAGCAAAGCAACCGTGAGTACCCATCCAAAGTACTCGCAAGCAAGGACCTACACTACATATGCATCGGTATCAATGAAATGGGTAGTATCTGTGGACTAAACTGCAGAATGCCAGAAAAAGAGGGGGAGAATCTAGTCCTATCGAAGACTACGCTTCTGGCAGCCTCCATCTTGAAGCATATAGAAGAGAGTAGTTGTTATGTATCAAGTATCATCGTATAACATAAATCCTACCCGGCGATCCTCTCTTTGTCACCCTATGAGAGAGCGATCACCGGGTTGTGTCTGGCACTCATCTTGGTGTGTTTTATTAAGTATTTGATGGTCAGAATACAACTCCAAGTCGTCATGTTACCATGGACACGGCTATTCGAACAGATCAATCTTCCCTGCAAGGGTGCACCATATTGCCCAACACGCTCGCTCCCTTTGGTCGGGCACACTTTCCTGGGTCATACCCGGCCTCGGAAGATTAACATGTCGCAACCCTACCTAGGCTCAGCAGAGAGGCCAGCACACCGGTCTACATCCTAAGCACGCAGGGGTCTTGGGCCCATCGCCCGTTGCACTCCTATACGTTGCGAGGGCGGCCAGGATCAGTCCTGGAAACTTACACTACAAGGCAGTTGCTTACACGGACCACCCGGGAGTTTGCTACTTCTTGAGGTTGTGTTGTTATTTCCCTTGAAGAGGAAAGGGTGATGCAGCAAAGTAGAGAATTATTTCCCTCAGTTAAGAACCAAGGTATCAATCGAGTAGGAAGTAAAAGCAAGTCCCCAATAGATGCACCTGCACAAACTAACAAACACTTGCACACAACGCGAAAAAGGGGTTGTCAATCCCTTCATAGTCACTTGCAAGAGTGAGATCTAATAGAGATAGATATAAAGGATAAACAAAAGTCATAATAAAGTAAATATAAATAAATTGCATCACGTATTTTTGGATTTTTGGTTTTATAGATCTGAAAATATATGATGGAAAATAGACTCAAGGGCCATAGGTTTCACTAGAGGCTTCTCTCTCGAAACAGAACATACGGTGGTAAACAAATTACTATTGAGCAACTGATAGAAAAGCACATAATTATGACGATATCCAAGGCAATGATCATGAATATAGGCATCACATCCGTGACAAGTAGACTGAAATGATTCTGCATCTACTACTATTACCCCACAAATCAACCGACTCCCGTCTGCATCTAGAGTATTAAGTTCAAAAGAACATAGTAACACTTTGAGCAAAATGACCCCATCTTTTTATCCTTAATGGCTACAGTACGTGCCTCGCTACCCCTGCTGTCACTGTGTGAGGACACCGCAAGATTGAACCCATCACAAAGCACCTCTCCCATGGCAAGATAGATCAATCTAGTTGGCCGAACCAAATCAATAAATCAGAGATAAATATAAAGCTATCTTAATCATGCATAAAAGAGTTCAGAGAACACTCAAATAATATTCATAGATAATCTAATCATAAACCCACAATTCATCAGATCTCAACAAACGCATCGCAAAAGAAATTGCATCAAATAGAACTCCAAGAGCATCAAGGAGAACATTGAATTGAAGATCAAAGAGAGAGAAGAAACCATTTAGCTACTAGCTATGGACCCGTAGGTGTGTGGTAAACTACTCACACATCATCGGAAGGGCAGCAAGGTTGGTGTAGAGGCCCTCCATGATCGAATCCCCCTCCGGCGGAGTGCCAGAAAAGGCCCCAAGATGGGATCTCACGAGAACAGAAGCTTGTGGTGGCAGTAAAGTATTTTGTGGACACTTATTATGTAGCGGGAATATTGTTTATGAACAAGAATTAGGGTTAGACGGTCTATGAGGGGCCCGCAAGCCTGCCCCCCATGGCCTCCTCGTAGGTCTTCTAGCCTCCTCTTGAAGTCTCCTGGGTTTCTTATAGTCCAATAAAAATCATCGTAAAGTTTTATTTCCTTGTGGACTCCGTTTGATATTGATTTTCTGTAAAAGGCAAAAACAAGGAAAAAAACAGCAAGTGGCACTAGGCACTAGGTTAATATGTTAGTCCCAAAAAAAGATATAAAATAGTACCAAAATGCATATAAAACATCCAATATGGATAATATAATAGTATGGACCAATAAAAAAATTATAGATACGTTGGAGACGTGTCAGCGCACGCCGCTCAGTCGGAAGAGCTTCGGCTGATACTATGACGCCAAGTGCCCATAATTGTCCCCGTGTAGTTGGTTAGTGCGTATAGGCCAAAAGACCAACTCGGATCAAATATGCAAATCTCGTTAAGCGTGTTATTTAGAAACAACCATGGACAATGACCAGGGACGAGGCCCACCTCTCTCCTGGGTGGTCTCAATCTGCCATGTCGCTCCGCCACAAGGTATCACTCAGGGGGGGGGGGCGTCGGGAACCCAGGTCCACCACTACCTGGATGGAACACCTGCCCCTTCAGCCCCCACATTCATGAATCACTCACGGGTACTCTATGAGCTGACCCGACTTTAGTCACCGCATGTATTAAGTACAATATGTATGTATGTATATACCCGTGATCACCTCCCGAGTGATCACAGACTGATAGTATAGCATGGAAGACAAACAAGAATGTAGGGCCACTGATGGAATACTAGCATCCTATACTAATCATTTAGGATTGCAGGTAAAGGTATCGACAGTAGTAGCAAAGACATGCTATGCAGCAGAATAGGATCACCTGAAAAGCAGTAACAGCTACACTACTCTAATGCCAGCATTAGAGGGAAAGAATAGGTGGTATTGGAATGATCAAGGGGGGTTTCCTTGCCTGGAAGCTCAACTAAGAAGGAGGGGTCGTCAACACCGTAGTCGATCGGGCAGTAGCGGCGTCAATCTCGAAGTCTACGGAAGAGAAGAGGGGGGAGAAACAATGAATACAATGCAAATAGATGCATGACGATGCATGACATGGCAATAAGCGATGCTATGTGTGACCTAACGCGGTACTAGGTGGTAACGGCGAAGGGGGAAAACATCCAGGAAAGTGTTCCCGGTGTTAGGCATTTTCAGACAGATGAAATAGAGGGGGGCAGTTCCATGTTCGCTAGGATACGGGCACGTGACACACAAAAGGAGTGCATATTCAGATTCGTCGCGTTTTTCTGATCATTTTCATATACAAATTATTTTCATCCGAGTTACAGATTATTTCATATTAATTTTCAAAGTTTTAAATATTTTTTGAATTTATTTATATTTATATTAATTCAGAAATGAATTAATGCGTCAACATGACGTCAGCAGTCAACAGGGCTGTTGACTGGTCAAACTGACACCTCGGATCCACCTATCATTGACAGTGGGACTAACAACATTTTAAACTAATCCAAAATAGTTAACTAAGGATGGGGGCCCACATGTCAGTGCCTACTTAGTTTGGCTAATTAACTTAATTAATTTAAATCATAATTAGGGGGTGGGCCCCACTTGTCGGGTGTTGACCTGTTCAACTGGCTTGCCAGGCCCTTGGGGCCCACCAGGTGAAGGAAATATGCCCTAGAGGCAGTAATAAAGTTATTATTTATTTCCTCATACCATGATAAATGTTTATTATTCATGCTAGAATTGTATTAACCGGAAACATGATACATGTGTGAATACATAGACAAACATATAGTCACTAGTATGCCTCTACTTGACTAGCTCATTAATCAAAGATGGTTATGTTTCCTAACCATAGACATGTGTTTTCATTTGATTAATGGGATCACATCATTAGGAGAATGATGTGATTGACATGACCCATTCCGTTAGCCTAGCACTTGATCGTTTAGTATACTGCTATTGCTTTCTTCATGACTTATACAAAGTTCCTGCAACTATGAGATTATGCAACTCCCATTTACCAGAGGAACACTTTGTGTGCTACCAAATGTCACAATGTAAGCGGGTGATTATAAAGGTGCTCTCTGGTGTCTCCGAAGGTACATGTTGGGTTGGCATAATTCGAGATTAGGTTTTGTCACTCCGATTGTCGGAGAGGTATCTCTGGCCCTCTCGGTAATACTCATCACCTAAGCCTTGCAAGCATTGTAACTAATGAGTTAGTTATAAGATGATGTATTACTGAGCGAGTAAAGAGACTTGCGATAACGAGATTGAACTAGGTATTGGATACCGATGATCAAATCTCGCAAGTAACATACCGATGACAAAGGGAACAACGTATGTTGTTATGCGGTTTGACCGATAAAGATCTTCGTAGAATATGTAGGAACCAATATGGGCATCCAGGTCCCGCTATTGGTTATTGACCGAGAATGGTTCTAGGTCATGTCTACATAGTTCTCGAACCCGTAGGGTCCGCACGCTTAACGTTACGATGACAGTTTTATTATGAGTTTACAAGTTTTGATGTACCAAAGTTTGTTCGGAGTCCCGGATGTGATCACGTACATGACGAGGAGTCTCGAAATGGTCAAGACATAAAGATTGATATATTGGACGACTATATTCGGACAGGAAGTGTTCCGAGTGATTTGGAGAAAATCGAGTGCTTGGGGGGTTACCGGAACCCCCCGGGAGAGTATTGGGCCTTATGGGCCTTAGGGGAAAGGAGAGAGGCGGCCAAGATGGGGCGCGCCCCCCCCCTCCGGGTCCGAATGGACTAGGAGGCGCCGCCTCCTTTCCTTCCCCTCTCCCCTTCCTTCCCCTCCTAGTAGGATTAGGAAAGGAGGAGTCCTACTCCTACTAGGAGGAGGATTCCTCCTCCCTTGGCGCGCCCAAGGGGCCGGCCGGCCTCCCCCTTGCTCCTTTATATACGGGGGCAGGGGGCACCCCATAGACACACAAGTTGATCTACGGATCGTTCCTTAGCCGTGTGCGGTGCCCCCCTCCACCATATTCCACCTCGGTCATATCGTCGCGGAGTTTAGGTGAAGCCCTGTGCCGGTAGAACATCATCATCATCACCACGCCGTCGTGCTGACAGAACTCATCTCTGGAACTTCGCTGGATTGGAGGCCGGAGATCGTCATCGAGCTGAACGTGTGCTGAACTCGGAGGCCCCCGTCGTTCGGTGCTTGGATCGGTCGGATCGCGAAGACTTACGACTACATCAACGCGTTGTGCTAACGCTTCGCTTACGGTCACGAGGGTGCGTGGGCGAACACTCTCCCTCTCGTTGCTATGCCATCACCATGATCTTGCGTGTGCGTAGGAAATTTTTGAAATTACTCGTTCCCCAACAAATGGCATCCGAGCCTAGGTTTTATGCGTTGATGTTATATGCACGAGTAGAACACAAGTGAGTTGTGGGCGATACAAGTCATACTACTTACCAGCATGTCATACTTTGGTTCGGCGGTATTGTGAGATGAAGCGGCCCGGACCGACATTACACCAGACGCTTACGCGAGACCGGTTTCACCGTTACGAGCACTCGTGCTTAAAGGTGGCTGGCGGGTGTCTGTCTCTCTCACTTTAGCTGAATCGAGTGTGGCTACGCCCGGTCCTTGCGAAGGTTAAAACAGCACCAACTTGACGAACTATCGTTGTGGTTTTGATGCGTAGGTAAGAACGGTTCTTGCTAAGCCCGTAGCAGCCACGTCAAATTTGCAACAACAAAGTAGAGGACGTCTAACTTGTTTTTGCAGGGCATGTTATGATGTGATATGGCCAAGACGTGATGCTATATTTTATTGTATGAGATGATCATGTTTTGTAACCAAAGTTATCGGCAACTGGCAGGAGCCATATGGTTGTCACTTTATTGTATGAAATGCAAACACCCTGTAATTGCTTTACTTTATCACTAAGCGGTAGCGATAGTCGTAGAAGCAATAGATGGCGTAAACGACAACGATGCTACGATGGAGATCAAGGGGTCGCGCCAGTGACGATGGTGATCACGACGGTGCTTCGGAGATGGAGATCACAAGCACAAGATGATGATGGCCATATCATATCACTTATATTGATTGCATGTGATGTTTATACTTTATGCATCTTATCTTGCTTTGATTGACGGTAGCATTTTAAGATGATCTCTCACTAAAATTATTAAGAAGTGTTCTCCCTGAGTATGCACCGTTGCCAAAGTTCATCGTGCCCAGACACCACGTGATGATCGGGTGTGATAAGCTCTACGTCCATCTACAATGGGTGCAAGCCAGTTTTGCACACGCGGAATACTCAGGTTAAACTTGACGAGCCTAGCATATGCAGATATGGCCTCGGAACACGAAGACTGAAAGGTCGAGCGTGAATCATATAGTAGATATGATCAACATAGTGATGTTCACCATTGAAAACTACTCCATCTCATGTGATGATCGGTTATGGTTTAGTTGATTTGGATCACGTAATCACTTAGATGACTAGAGAGATGTCTGTCTAAGTGGGAGTTCTTAAGTAATATGATTAATTGAACTTAAATTTATCATGAAATTAGTACATGATAGTATTTTGCTTGTCTATGTTTGTTTGTAGATGGCTCGTCTTTGTTGTTCGTTGAATTTTAATGCATTCCTTGAGAAAGCAAAGTTGAAAGATGATGGTAGCAATTACGGATTGGGTCCGTAACTCGAGGATTATCCTCATTCTTTGCACGTAAAAGTTCGTCTTGGAAGCACCGCTGGGTGCGAACTGCTTCTTGATGCAACCAGCGACGTTAAGAACGTCTGGCGAGCAAAGTCGATGACTACTCTATAGTTCGATGTGCCATGCTTTACGGCTTAGAACCGGGCCTTCAACGGCGTTTTGAATGTCATGGAGCATATGAGATGTTCCAGAGTTGAAGTTAATATTTCAAGCAAATGCCGGATTGAGAGATATGAAGTCTCCAATAAGTTCTACAACTGCAAGATGGAGGAGAATAGTTCTGTCGGTGAGCATATACTCAAAATGTGCGGGTATAATAATCACTTGATTCAAGCGGGAGTTAATCTTCCGGATGATAGCGTCATTGATGAATTCTCCAATCACGCCACCAAGCTACAAGAGCTTTGTGATGAACTATAATATGCAAGGGATGAACAAGACTATTCCCGAGCTCTTCGCAATGCTAAAAGCCGTGGAGGTAGAAATCAAGAAGGAGCATCAAGTATTGATGGTCAACAAGACCGCTAGTTTCAAGAAAAGGGCAAAGGGAAGAAGAAGGAACTTCAAGAACAACAGCAAGCAAGTTCTTTGCTCAAGAGAAGAAACCCAAGTCTGGACCTAAGCACTGGCCGAGTGCTTCTCCGCAAAGCGACCGGTCCTTTGGAAGCGGAACTGCCCCAAGTATTTGGCGGATAAGAAGGATGGCAAAGTAAACAAAGGTATATGTGGTATACATGTTATTGATGTGTACCTAACTAGAGCTCGTAGTAGCACTGGTATTTGATCTGGTTACATTGCTAATATTTGCAACTCAAACAGGGACTACGGAATAAGCGAGCATCGCCAAGGGCGAGGTGACGATCTGGCGTGGGAAAGCAGTTCCAAAGTCGATGTGATCGCGGTCGGCACGCTACCTCTACATCTACCTTGGGATTAGTATTAGACCTAAATAATTGTTATTTGGTGCCAGCGTTGAGCATGAACATTATATCTGGATCTTGTTTGATGCGAGACGGTTATTCATTTAAATCAGAGAATAATGGTTGTTCCATTTATATGAGTAATATCTTTTATGGTCATGCACCCTTGAAGAGTGGTCTATTTTTATTAAATCTCGATAGTAGTGATACACATGTTCATAGTGTTGAAACCAAAAGATGCAGAGTTGATAAGGATAGTGCAACTTACTTGTGGCACTGCCGTTTGGGTCATATCGGTGTAAAGCGCATGAAGAAACTCCATACTGATGGACTTTTGGAATCACTTGATTATGAATCACTTGGTACTTGCGAACCTTGCCTCATGGGCAAGATGACTAAAACGTCGTTCTCCGGAACTATGGAGCGAGCAACTGATTTATTGGAAATCATACATACTGATGTTTGTGGTCCAATAAATGTTGAGGCTCGCGGCCGGTATCGTTATTTTCTCACCTTCACAGATGATTTGAGCAGATATGGGTATATCTACTTAATGAAACACAAGTCTGAAACATTTGAAAAGTTCAAAGAATTTCAGAGTGAAGTGGAAAATCATCGTAACAAGAAAATAAAGTTTCTATGATCTGATTGTGGAGGAGAATATTTGAGTTACGAGTTTGGCCTACACTTGAAACAATGTGGAATAGTTTCGCAACTCACGCCACCTGGAACACCACAACGAAATGGTGTGTCCGAACGTCGTAATCATACTTTACTTGATATGGTGCGATCTATGATGTCTCTTACTGATTTACCGCTATCGTTTTGGGGTTATGCTTTAGAGATGGCCGCATTCACGTTAAATAGGGCACCATCAAAATCCGTTGAAACGACGCCTTATGAACTATGGTTTGGCAAGAAACCAAAGTTGTCGTTTCTTAAAGTTTGGGGCTGCGATGCTTATGTGAAGAAACTTCAACCAGATAAGCTCGAACCCAAATCGGAGAAATGTGTCTTCATAGGATACCCAAAAGAAACTGTTGGGTACACCTTCTATCACAGATCCGAAGGCAAGACATTCATTGCTAAGAATGGATCCTTTCTAGAGAAGGAGTTTCTCTCGAAAGAAGTGAGTGGGAGGAAAGTAGAACTTGATGAGATAACTGTGTCTACTCCCTTATTGGAAAGTAGTTTCATCACGAGAACCGGTTCCTGTGACAACTACACCAATTAGTGAGGAAGCTAATGATAATGATCATGAAACTTTGGATCAAGTTTCTCTTGAACCTCGTGAGGTCTACAGAGTAAGATCCGCAGTGAGTGGTACGGTAATCCTATTCGGAAGTCATGTTACTTGACCATAATGAACCTACGAACTATGAGGAAGTGATGATGAGCCCAGATTCATAAAATGGCTAGAGGCCATGAAATGCGAGATGGGATCCATGTATGAAAACAAAGTGTGGACTTTGGTTGAGTTGCCCGATGATCGGCAAGCCATTGAGAATAAATGGATCTTTAAGAAGAAGACTGACGCTGATGGTAATGTAACTGTCTATAAAGCTTGACTTGTTGCAAAAGGTTTTCGACAAGTTCAAGGGGTTGACTACGATGAGACTTTCTCACCCGTAGCGATGCTAATGTCTGTCCGAATCATGTTAGCTATTGCTGCATTTCATGATTATGAAATTTGGCAAATGGATGTCAAGACTGCATTCTTGAATGGATTTCTAGAAGAAGAGTTGTATATAATGCAGCCGGAAGGTTTTGTTGATCCAAAAGGTGCTGACAAAGTGTGCAAGCTCCAGCGTTCCATTTATGGACTGGTGCAAGCATCTCGGAGTTGGAATAAACGCTTTGATAGTGTGATCAAAGCATATGGTTTTATACAGACTTTTGGAGAAGCCTGTATTTACAAGAAAGTGAGTGGGAGCTCTATAGCATTTTTAATTTTATATGTAGATGACATATTATTAATTGGAAATGATATAGAATTTCTGGATAGCATAAAGGGATACTTGAATAAAAGTTTTTCAATGAAAGACCTCGGTGAAGCTGCTTACATATTGGGCATCAAGATCTATAGAGATAGATCAAGATGCTTAATAGGACTTTCACAAAGCACATACCTTGACAAAATTTTGAAAAAGTTCAAAATGGATCAGGCAAATAAAGGTTTCTTGCCTATGCTACAAGGAGTGAAGTTGAGTCAAACTCAATGCCCGACCATAGCAGAAGATATAGAGAAAATGAAAAATGTTCCCTATGCTTCAGCCATAGGCTCTATCATGTATGCAATGCTGTGTACCAGACCTGACGTATGCTTAGCAATAAGCTTGGCGGGAAGGTACCAAAGTAATCCAGGAGTGGATCACTGGACAGCGGTCAAGAACATCCTGAAATACCTGAAAAGGACTAAGGATATGTATAACGCCCTTGATGCGGCTATATCTCCCACGTGTCGAAGCACGACTTAGAGGCATAACCGCATTGAAAGCAATGTCGCAAGTGAGGTAATCTTCACACAACCCATGTAATACATAAGGGAAAAAGATACATAGTTGGCTTACAATCGCCACTTCACACAATTACATGAATAAAGCATTACATCATCCAGATACAATCAAGGTCCGACTACGGAACCAAAATAAAAGAAGAACCCCAAATGCGACAAAAGGTCCCCGATCGACCCCGAAACAACACAAAGGGCAAGATCTTCATCAAGCTCCTCCTTGAGCTTGGTTGCGTCACCTGCTCGGTAACATAGGCACCTGCAAACTGGTTTTGGAAGTATCTGGTGAGCCACGAGGACTCGGCAATCCCATTACCATGGGTATCAAGACTAGCAAAGCTTAATGGGAAAGGAAGGGGTAAAGTGGTGAGGTTGCGCAGCGACTAAGCATAATATGGTGGCTAACCAACGCAAATAAGAGCGAGAAGAGAACAAGCGGAGCAGTCGTGAAGCTAGCAACGATCAAGAGGTGATCACGAACACCTACTTCGTCAAACATAACACGAAACCGTGTTCACTTCCGGACTCCGCCGAGAAGAGACCATCACGGCTACACACACGGTTGATGCGTTTTAATTCGGATCAAGTGTCAAGTTATCTACAACCAGACATTAACAAATTCCCATCTGCCACATAACCGCGGGCACGGCTCTCGAAAGTTTATACCCTGCAGGGGTGTCCCAACTTAGCCCATGACAAGCTCTCGCGATCATCGAAGGAATAGACCTTCACCCGAGACACTCCGATCAAACTCGGTATCCCGGTACATCAAGACATTTCGATAATGGTAAAACAAGACCAGCAAAGCCGCCCGATGCGCCGACAATCCCGATAGGAGCTGCACATATCTCGTTCTCAGAGCAACACCGGATGAGACATCCTACGAGTAAAACCAGACCTCGAGTTGCCCGAGGGGGCCCCATGATCTACTCGGTTCAGACCAGCACTTAGACAAGCAGCGCCGGGGGGCTAAAATAAAGATGACCCTCGAGAGAGCGACTCCCAAGAGAAAAAAGTAGGTGGTGGTGAGGCAAATGGTAAAACCAAGGTTGGGCCTTCTTTGGACAAGTTTTATTCAAAGCGAACTGTCGGGGGGTCCCATAAATCACCCGACCAGCGTTAGGAACGCATTAGGGAACATAACACCGGTATGGCGGAAACTAGAGGCGGCAAGAGTGGAACAAAACACGGGCATAAGGCCGAGCCTTCCACCCTTTACCAAGTATATAGATGCATTAATAATATAAGAGATATTGTGATATCCCAACATAACCACATCCACCATGGAGAAATCTTCAATTTCACCGCAACTAGCAACGCTATAAGAGGGCTGAGCAAAGCGGTAACATAGCCAAACCACGGTTTGCATAGGAAAGGTGTCAAAGGTTAGAGGTTCATGGCAATATGGGATGGCTGGACAAGCAGGTAATAGATTGCGCATGACATAGCGAAAGAACGAGGCAACTAGCATAGCAATGATAGTAGTGAGATCCGAGGTAGCGGTCATCTTACGAAATCCCGCAAGGAAGAAGAACGAGTCCATGAAGAAGATGAAGCCACGACGACGAACCAAGCGTAGACGAACGAAACCTCACGATCGCAACGAAACGGGAACTAACAAGAAGAAGCACACAACATAGGTAAACACACCACACAGGAGCAAGGCATGATGCACAACAAGCATGATGCATGACCAAGCTACATGAAGCTACTCATGGCAAGAGATGATGCATACAAGAGCAACACATCAAGGCAAGTTTAAATGAGGCCGGGAACAACATATAACAATTCCGGTAAGTCCTCATATGCAAATTTCGAAATTGGTCCAGAACTGAATAAACATTATGTTCAAGTTGTTAAACAGCAAGTTAAGATGCACCAAGATGATCTACACGAAATTCTAGTCAAGTTACATATAAAGTTCATTAGATTCGACTCTGACCTAGAAGATATGAGCAAAACAAGTTAATCATGGCACTAATGCAAAATGCATACAAACATCAAGCAAAAACCTCAAAACAAGGATGCAACATGATAATATGAAGCTACATGCAAAAACAAGCAAGTTTCATATAGAGCACACTCAAAACGGAGCAACGGTTCAACACATGCACACTATACAAGTCATAGCAACAAGCATCCATAAAAGACAACTAGGCATATTGCAAGCATCAAAACATCAAGCTACAACACCCCAACATAATAACAAAAAGCATGGGCATGAAGTACACGTAAAGCATAACAAAACATGAACACTGAGCTATCTCCAGAAACAACTAGAACATGCTCCAAAACACATGGAGATATTGCAAATAATAACAGTTTGGACTTTGCGAAATAACATCAGTTGCAATGTTTAGAGCTATCAAACAACATGTTACAGGAACTTATCATGGCAAACAAAGGCATGGCATGAATCTACTAATTGCATATATCAAAAGACCTTTACTGACCATGAGCCAAAAGGGCATAGAAAATATGATGGCACCCATGTAAACATGGCAAGTTATATTACAGATTTATACATGGCAGGAAAAACAAGAAGTAGGCATGTTCGTGAGCTCGAACCACTCACTACAGAGCAATACATGGCATGGCAAGGCAACCAACAGTAATAAGGCATGTTTATGAAGCTAAGCATGGCAATAGCAAGTTCATAGGATGCATGGATCACTAGGAAAACACATGGGAACAAGTGAACTTAATGTTAACAGGCTGACAAACAACATTTTCAAGCAACTTTGGAGCAAGAAATGAACATGTTCCAGCAGGCTATAATTGCAACCAAGGGCATGAATGGATAGAGCATGACATGTAGATCAAAACATGTTTATAGAGCATCTCCAGATTATGCATAGAATGATTAGTAGAAGCATGTTAACATACCAACAAAATACTACAGAATCTGTCAGGAAAACAGCAATAGCAACTACCCTACTTAGCAAGCTTGATACACTCAGCACACAACTCAAAAAAATACATGGTTGACACCCCTGGAAAGATGGCATGGCATAGTTCAACATTCATGTAGAGCTCATACTCATAGGAGGCACACATAAATCATGGCAAAAATGATAAAAGAGCAAGTTATAACAGTTTCAGTAGATTAACATCAACATGCACTCTTCCAACAGCATTTCGGGCAATAAGATGAGCTCAAATGAAAATGATGCAATGGAATGAAATGATCTACTCGTCGAGACGAACAATTTGACATATCACACGTGCAAAACTGAGCTACGGGTGCAGAGATGTGATGCGATGAACATGGCATGAAAATTACAAAAATCTGGGACTTAACAAAAATCTCACCCGGGGGAAAAGTGGACGGACGGGTTCCGGGACGGAGCGATGCAGGGACGGGCTTGGCGTTTGGTTCCAGTCTTGGTGGATCTCATCCACCAGGCGAATCTCGCCGGAGGATGGCGGAGTGCTTTCGCTTGGCGTAAGCGGGCGGCGGATCCGCGGCGCCTCGCCGGATCTGGAGGCGACAGCGAAGCCGAGAGGCGAAGCGGCAAGCCTTGGCAGTCTGGAGGACGTCTGTGCGGGCAGCGGCGATGGAGCGGCGCTTGGGCGAAGGGCGGCGGCCGGCGGGCACGGCGGCCGGAGCCTTGAGGGAAGCAGCAGCTTGTAATGGCGGGTGGCCTTGTGTATGTGGAAAGGCAGCCAGCGGATCGTCGTCGCGGCGTGATCTCGGCCGAGGACGCCGGGCGGTGGCGCTTAGGCGGAGCAGGGCAGCGGATGGCAGCGTGATGCTGGCGTGGCGGCGGCATGGAGGCGGACGCCTCGGGCAGTCATGATCGGCGGGCTGGCCTAAACTGGCGGGCGGCCTTGCGCCTTGAGAGAGAGAGGAGGGCGCAGGCGAGGTGGCGTGAGGGAGTGGCTGGGTGTGGTGGTGTGTGGCACACACCCATTGGTCGGGCGACGTGGCTGGCTGGGCGTGTCGGCCGAAAGTGAACAGCGTCCGTGACGGAGAGGAAAGCTAGGGTTTCGTCTGCGAATTCATCAAGTGAATTCGGGGAGGGCTAGATTTATAGGTAGAGGAGCTAGGAGAGTCAAATGAAGTGCGGTTTTGACCCTTGATTGTGATCGAACGACCGAGAGCATGGAGGAGAGTTAGATGGGTTTTGGGCCACTTTGGAAGGGTGTTGGGCTGCAACTCAAAGAGGGCTTTACGGTTACCAGTTAACCGTTGGAGTATAAACGGACTCCAAATGGCACGAAACTTGACGAAGCGGTCTACGGTGCTATACCAAGGCCGCATGGCAAACCTCGAACCATTCGAGAAAGTTTAACAACCGCTCACAAGAGAAGAAGGGGCGCGGAGGACATAGGGCGCCGGATTGCAAAAGCGGACAACGGGAAAATGCTCGGATGCATGAGACGAACACGTATGCCAATGCGATGCACATGATGACACGATAAAATGCAGATGATGACATGGCAAAGTGCAACACGCAAGCAAATGACATGGCAACGACGGCGAATAACTGGCGGACACCTGGCGCATCGGATCCGGGGCGTTACAACACTCCACCACTACGAGAGGATCTCGTCCCGAGATCTAGGATGGCACCGGAGGGAAAAGGAAGAGGAAGAGGAGAGGTAAAACTAAGTTGCTTCTTGGACAAACGAGTGAAAACATGAACCTTGAGAGGTTGAGCAATTTAAAAGAAAGAGTACAACAGAGATGAACGAGATAGCAAACAATCCATTAGAAAAGATGAACAAGGAGCATTATGAGAACTTGAAGGTTGAAAGACATGGAAATAAAAGCTTCACGAACGAAAAGAATATGACCACATCGGTATAATGAGATAGCCAAGGAACAAGAATGGCAGAATTTGGACAGCACTCCGGTAGAAAAGAGAAGAAAACTTGATGAGATGAAAAGATATGGAAGAGATGATACAACACTCCGGTTAAAACTAGATAGAGGAGGAATAAGATTGATATAACTTGGGCAGCACTCCAACTGTAAATGGAAGGAATTGAACATGAACTTGACAAGATGAGAGGATACATGATGAAATAAACAACATACTGCCTCCGGAATTGAAAGAATGGCACAAGGGGTAAGAAACATTACAAACCGCACTCCAGTTGAGAAGGAAGGCAAAACTTGATAAGATGAGAGAACTCGAATGAAAACACGACACTCCGACTAAACGGATAAGCAAGGAAGTTTACGTGATATTTACAAAATGAGATGATGGGTCGAAGAGAGAAACGTCACAATGCCTCTGGAACAAAAGAATAGAAGATAGATCACTGGAATAACAAAATGTAGGAGAAAATGCAAACTTCTGCCACGAATGAGCTCGGAAAGCACCCTTCCAAGAAGGTTATGACGGAGTTGTTGGAAAACCAACAACGAAAAGAATAAGCTTGTGGCGAGCTTATGAAAACATCTCAAAATTATGAGGTGAGCTTCTGCCACCAACGAAAACAAATGATTGGATTGATATCAACAAAGAGACGAGAAGCTTATTTCACCGGGAGGACAAATGAAGAACTTGGGTCATTTATAAGCACCATAAATAGCAACAATCCTTAGGGAAAGCTTTAGGTGAAATATAACCCAAGATAACTCCAATGAAGAGACCGATGGATTTAAAATACCTCATTTTTGATAACAATATGAATCATGAAACATGAAGGAAATTGTCAAGAGTGACATAACACCATCTCAAAAGATAAGATAGAAGGAATTGCACTTTGGAATGTAAGACGGAGAATACTTGAGCTCCTCAAAACAAAACATGTGTTGAACACCATGTTTAATTTTGAGTATAGCTTGGCGGGTCATAACTTCGAGCGAAATCTTGAAGAACAATTGAAGAATGAAAAGAAACCTTGACGACCCACCATGTAGAGCCTCCATGGAGAACTCCGGTAATAAAAGGATGATAAAAAGAGAGAGAAGTTGAAAACACAAGGTGAATCCTTGCAATGATTTAGATGGAGCTTCGCGACGAGATAAATGAGAGAGCTTGGAACTCCGAAAAGAAAGATGAATCACTTGAAACCGAGAATTACTTCATCCTGAACAATCTCCGGAATAAAAGAATTGTCACAATCGAAAATAATTATGAGCAGTGGCGGAGCTAGCGAGGAATGGTTGAGGGGGCCAATGGTGAGTTATAATTTTCTGGAGGGGCCAAAACTGTATTTCTCTCAATTTGTACAACCCCAAAAAAAGTTTCTTCACAAAAAAACCACAGGCTGGGGGGGCCATGGCCCCTGCAGCAATACAAGTAGCTCCGCCACTGATTATGAGAGGATGGCATCAAGCTAGAACCATGAATCTTGAAGAGAATAGAGCAAGATTAAAGAGAAACTCTTCTTCGGTCTTCACACGTTGAGAATGATGATGAGAACCACCATGACAATTGTTGAGTCACTCCGGAATGAAAATTGGAAAGGTTGAACCAACGATGAAAAGAATTTGAAAGATCTTGGAGAAAAGCATTTGACTGATGATAACTCATTCTTACGTCAAACTTGAAGAAGAATTTAGGATAGTTCTGGGAAAATAGAAGAGTCAGGTAAGATCCTGGGAAAAGACCTGTGGGTTAGGGCCCACTCAAAAGAACACCGTTGAAAAGATTTAAAGAGAGGTTGCACTGGTTGAATTAAATGGCTTGAATGAGATAATAGTCTCCAGATAACTTGAACGGGTTTTGAATGAAAAGATGAGCCTCTTCATGGGAAATCACCGGATAAAACATTGATTGAAAAGAATGAAGAGACTTCACATGAATAAATGGATACTTGATTAAGAAATCTGTGTCCTTGAAGAAAAAGGGTGGGAGGGCGGGAAAACAAAGGCAACTTGGAGAAGATGGAACAAACTGTTCGACGCGTTTTTGTCGCAATTTTATGAAAATATGGCACCAATGGGCATGTACATGCGTGTATATGGAAGTGATAAAGATGTTGTTTTTCTTTGAAAAATATTATGGTAACCAGCCGGTGGAGAGCATTATCTATGCCTACCTGTACGTTGATAATCTAATCAACTTGATTAGCTAGCTATACATAGAAAAATGAATAATATTATGTGTGTATCCATGTGGTACGTGTTGTACATAGCTAATTAATTAGCCAAGTTGTACGGGAAGCAAATAACCACACGTTCATGCATGCCCGGCCGATCGATCAGGTCGTGGTGCGCCGCATGCTTAGTCGCGTATATGCGCGTCACAACAACCCAATAACCAGACGGATAAGTACCAAGGAGCAGATGACTATGATCCACACACATACGTACTTATCTGTTCCAAGAAAATCGGTAACAATCATCTAGCCGGCGCTAGCCTCTGCTTATAAATACGAGAACAGATTGATTAACCAGGGCGGAGGACATGCAGCACCCCATCGGTCCATAACTCACGCACCCGAGGCCGTACGGCGGCAGCGTCATGGAGGTGAAGACGCGCCCACGGCAGCAGCGTCCTGGAGATACGCTCGCGGGGCAACCCTGTCCCGCGGCTGTGCAAGCCCTAAGGAGGAGGAAGCTGCGGATGAACCCATCCGTGTGGCGGCGCGGTGGCACCAGCGCCCTCGCACGCATCTGTCGGCTCCGGGGACACGCCGCCGGTGGCGGCAACGCGTGTACCGACGAAGAGCATGCCATGCATCTGCACCCTCCCACTATCTATATTGTGTTACTATCTTCTAGCTTGCAGATGGCCCACGGATGAATATTGGTGAAGCGCGTATACATGCGTGGTTGTGCATGTGTACACAGGCTACCCGAAGAGGAGAGCACCCAGAGGGAAGCGGTCACACAAAGGCAGTGACTAGACGCGCCAACGGAGGCCGCGGGCACCCCAGCAACAAACCATGCGCTGCGCCTCGGTGCACTTGTAGGCCGCAGACGATGGACCAGTGTCCGCGATGACGACGGACGTCCGCCGGCGAGCCCGGCGAAGCCTTCTGGCCACACGCTACATCAACAATCAACCCAAGCATCCTCCTTCTTTGTTAACGACATGTATAATTAATCTTCTCACTTTTCCTCTCTTTTCATCTCTCGTTTCAGTGAGGAGCAACGATCGATGGAGAGCACGCCCCGGGGAGAGGGGGGACGAGCGAGAGGAGACGCGCCCATCTGGAGAGGCAGCGACTACACGCGCCGTCGGAGGCGCGAGGCGATGCAGCCAGACCATGCACTCGGTCTCGGTGCACTCCTAGAAGCGCGAGATGATCGCCGGCGTCCGCGACGACGATGAATGGCCGCCGGCGAGCCCGATCGAAGCCTTCTTCTATAAAAGCAGCCACATGCTACATCAACCATCAACACAACAAGCATCCTTCTTTGCCAATGGCGTGCTTATATAATTAATCTTCTCACTATTTTCTTCTCTCATTTCATCTCTCTTCAGCCCGAGCGACAGCGTTAGCGAGATGGACGGAGGAGGCGCGCCCGCTGGAAGGAGAGGACCAGAACGAGATCTTTGGCGGCAGCATCGGCAAGATCGGGGAAGGACGCAGCCAGCCGAGATACCGCATACCATGGTGGCGGCACGTCTGACCGGCGGCTCGCTTCGCTTCATGATGGTCGAAATCGCATGCGGAAGAATGGCGAGAGGGCGTGGCGGCGCGAGGCAATGACACCCGCCGGGGCTTAGCGGCGTCGGCGGCATCACACACGAGGCTGTTTGTGTGTCAAATCAAGCCGAGCCAGCTCTTCGAAGGACGGAGACCTTCGAGTTGCATGGTGCATGCATACAAGGGCACGGTGCTCTTCTCTTCAATGAGTCATTTATTTTTCTTTCTATTTTGGTAGTACATCAGATTACACCAAAAGGGACCAGACTTGAGATGTGCCTGCAATGGCGATGTGGCGAGGAGATGGAGGGGGGGCATCGGCTCCATGGGCGTACCCAGCGTCGGCGGTGGAGAGTCATTGGCGGCGTCTTCTTCCATGTACTCTTCCACGGTACACATCAACCCACACAGCCAGACGCGGCGGCTACATACATCGCGCCAATGGAGGCGCGGGCACCACGTTGAGATGACGCCGCGCGGCTGTGGCAACAGGTGTTCCACGGCGGCGCCGGAGGACGGTGGCGATGCCGTCTTCCATCTACAGACACCGACGCCCGTCAAATTCACCTCCATGGGCGCCCGCGACATCGACGAAGGGCTCACGAAGTGTCTTCTTCGAGATATGCTTCGATGGCGGCAGCGATGATGCTGCCGGTGAGTAGCTCGGCGCCAACCCCACCTCAGCGGCGACATCGGAAGGCGCGGCGTATATCCGAACGCATCTTCACCACCACGAACAGCAGCGCGGGGCTGCCGGCAAGTAACGGCACCAACTCTACCTCGGCAGCGACACGAAGGATGACCGGCGTGTGGCGGCTCCATCACCATCGCCACGACAACATCGGAGTTGCGGCCTCAAGCCCGCGCTATCTCCATCACCACCGCCATGATGATGTGAGAGCCGCCGACACAGTAGCCGGTGCCGTCTCCACTCTGTCGGCGCGGCGGCCCGACGCTATCTCCATCACCACCGCCATAATGATGTGAGAGCCGCCGACACAGTAGCCGGTGCCGTCTCCACTCTGTCGGCGTGCGGCCCGGCGCCATCTACACCACCATAACGGCGTCGAAGGTTGCCGACTTATGACTTGGCGCCATCTCCATCCTGCCAACACCGACACTGCACCGGTTGAGAGCAGCGATACATCAGCGTCCAAGCTTTGGCGGATGATATCCACATACACGGGAATATGAAGCTTGATGCCATCTCCACAGAATCGATGAGACACTTTCGGCGGCAGCGACCTAGTATCGCTACAACAAGGCTCAAGATGGCAGCGACCGGTAGCGCCCATGAAGACTGTAGAGCGGCCGCACCGAGACTAAGCATACTTGCGTCAGTGACGAACTTGTGTGTGCATCTTCCAGGAGAACAAGTGTAGCCACCTACAAGCAAGGAGGAGGAGGCGGACATCTAAGGCCATGCCATCATCTACCTCAACAAGGGAAGATCAAAATCACGGCATCCATCTTCTTCAATTGCATGCCTACACACGCCATCTTCTCTTTATCTCTCTTTTTATTCCTGTCATTTCAGCCCATCCGAAGTTGAGCGGAAGATAGAACTCACTACGGAGATGCTGGCCGGATGATTAGGGCTCGTCCGATGCCGCCGAAGAAGACCAAGGAGGAGTTACCCATCGTCCTCACATCTTCATCAACCTCGCCAGTGTCGTCATCACCAACATCAGGCTCGACGGTCCTTCAACTACATCAACTCTTCATCCGACAAGGACGACGTCTACATCAACGCGCCGTCGTATTCCTACATCGACTTCACACCCGGCGTGGATGGCGGTTACCTTGGCATGGCGTCACAATCTTCATCAACTCTTCATTTGGCGAGGATGTCCTCTACCTCGGCGCCACCGGAATTTGACATGATGATGTCATCATCTTTTTCCATCTATCGCCTGGCAAGGACGCCGACTGCACCGGCACGTACTCATTCTTCTACACCAACCGTCTGCATCGAGCGGAGGTCGTTCCTGTAACTGCGGCGCCCCGAGGTCTACATCGATGAGCTCGTATTGTCGTCATCTTCAATCAACGCCACTACATGGCGACACACAAGTCTACTCTGACTTCTACATCAACACCCTTCCCCAACATCGTCCAAGCTCCGACGAGGCGAAGCCACTTCACCGACATGTCTTTTTTTCGATGAAGCTACCCATATCTTGCGGGCACCAACGAGGCGAAGGCAAGACACACCATGTCCGACACCGGCGAGGCGGACACCACCGGCCGGCACCGGCGAGGTGAAGGTCGCCCATCTGTCTGAGCCGGCGAGGCGGACATCTTCATCATTGGACATCGACAAGCCGGAGGATACGGCTAAGCATCGCCGGGCGGCGGACGTGCCGCTCCACTCTTCTATTCCACCACATCATCACCATCGTCTACACCGAGCACTTGGAAGGGCGAGACTTGTGAAGCGACAACCATTGCAGCAGCTTAATCGGAGGTGGTTCGTGACTCTAGCTCGCGGACGTAGTGTCGGGAGCCTTCCGAGGCCCGTGAACGAACTTCACAATCGCCGAAGTCATATTGGCCGCGCTAGCGGCCATGGAGCGCTATGTAATGGAAGCTTGTAATTTTGTTTCTCCGACGAGAGATTAATAAAGTGCAAGTTTCTCCATGTTTTATTTGTGTACTTAGTACCGGCACGCATCCCGCATGTTTATTTCCTGGCGTAGAGAGATAATATCGATAACCACCGTTGTTTTATTATTTATTGTGTCAAACAAAATGGCACGCCGGTGGGACATGGTTCTCCTCCATCTTTCTTTGCGCAACAATGGTCGTCGAATTCGTCTTCTCGGTCTTCTCCAACTTACAAGATGGTGTGGATATTTCTTGGATTGGGGTATTCTCGCTGAGGCCTTTTCTCTTACGGCAGCTTGAGTTAACCCTTTTGTGATCCTACTTGGATTACTATTCTATAGGAGATCCGCGGGTGCAATTTCAATTTGCCCCGATCACCGGGTTTTGTCCATTATGATGTGGCCGTATCAAGAAGGCGCCACAATTCACTTCAATTACCCAAGACGCTACATTTATCTTGGAGGTGTTCTTGGTGGATGAACACATAATCATGTGTTATCATGGACTTTGGCAACCTTGACCTCACACCCAATGCGCTAGGGGCATTTCTTGAGGTGGCCACTATTTGAAGGCGAGCTTTGTTAACCTCGACTATAAGCTCCAGTCGGCGAAGCCTATATGAAATTAGATGGTTCCTTCATATGTAAAGAAGTCATCCTCAACACATGCTCAATAGTAGCCAACCCGATGGGCCCATATTCTCCAACCAACTGGTGCCTTGACGTAATGGCGAAAAGTTGGGCGGACAACTTCACCAGGCGCAGGTTCAACTTGAAGAGCTATGGAAGATATAGCCTTCTCATATTGCATTTTATTTTCGATTCACACCACATCCATCAAATTTCTTTCACATGTTTGCATGATTGGAGGCAATTTCGAGCATAAATATTGGCTTTTCTCACAATTCCACGCTAGTGCTCCAGTAATTGGCTACCCGAGGGCTTGTTGACGGGCGGCACATTGTGCCATGTTGCAAGTGAAGCGGCTCCCACACCCATAATGCACCACACGTGCCAAGTGTATATACGAGGCGATAAAAGACTACTTGGGCACTTACATTATCGAGATCCACGCCCATCATGTTTCCGGCATGTCTCAAGTTCGCAGAGGCTCACGCCCAGGAAGACTATAGGAAAAGATCATGAAAAGGCTACGACCCAACACAAGTTGGACTTGGTGTGTAGCCACATGGCAACCACAGGGTGTACCACCAATAAGCCCTAGATAAAGTGCCGGAGGGTTTTCTTAGTACACAGAGGTGAATGGTCGTCTTCCAAGTTCTCAAGGTGGGCCCCCGAGCAAGTGTAGAAAGTGTTCTCCCAAGAAGTTCAACCAAATATCCAAAAAAAAGTACTCATGAAGTCTAGGGCCATGAAGTCGGCCCGTGCAAGTAATCCTCACAAAAGAGCAAATCTCCTGAAATTCCAAGAAGCAATCCTCAGAAGAGGAAAATTCTCCAAATGCCAAGAAGCAAGTCCAGTGAACCGAAGCTGTAAGGGGACCACTGGAAAGAAGGCGGAAGATAGCCATTCACCACCCCTCATTAAGGCATGAAGAAAAATAGCCAGGCTGTTATCCCAAAACCATCATCCTAATCAACCTCACCTAAGTCTCTAGGTTCTTGAGGCATTGCGCGGGGGGCATGATCGAGCTGTGGGGTTTCTCGATACCATGATGGGCGAGGGTATACTTTTCTCTGCCTTCGAAGCATCTCAAGCACGGTGTCTCCATACACATACACGAAGCTTATTCAATTTTTAACTTGCAACCGTCATGGTCATTCCGACGGTCCTCGATGACAAGCCCTTTGATAGCCTTTATTGATGACACATTTATAGCTGGTGATTATTAGGAAGGCCAACATCTTCATCCAATCTAAGAAATACTTCATTTTCTTATACATCTCATAATATAAATATGCTTGCATGCACTCTTTCATTCATCATTAGTGCAGCCATCGTCAGTTAATGGCGCATATGTCGAGCCTGCGCCAACAAGATGGCTACTTGGACAACAACAAGATCGTGTTCATGATACCTCCGATGACGTGCCGGCGGTCAATCATCTCTTTCGCCATATGTCAGGCACTGGGGGCAGCGAACCCTATGTGCCGATGATGTTGCCGACGACATCTCGGCATTCCTTTATCTACTCCGACATAGGCTGTGAGGACAGCGACCCCAGTGTGCCCATGACGTTGCCGACGACATCCCGGCGTTCAGTCATCTCCTCCAACATAAGTGGGACACTGTGGGTAGCGAACCCGTGTGTCTATGACACCGTCGATGACATCCCGACGGTCAATCGTTTCCTTCGCCATACGTCGGGCACCGGGGGCAGCAAACCTGTGTGCCCATGATGTTGTCGATGACATCTCAACATTCCTTCATGTACTCCGACATACGTCAGGCTTCGGGGGCAGCAAACCCGGTGTGCCCACGACATCGCCGATGAAATCCCGACATTCAATCATCTACTTGGACGTATGTCGAACACTGCGGGCAGCAAACCCGTGTGTCCACGCCATCGCCGATGACATCTTGGCGTCAAACTATCTACAACAACATGCTCCATCAGCATTGGGGGCAATGGCACTAGTGTGTCCATGATTTTGCCGACGACATCCCGACATTCCATCATCTACTCCGACATACATCGGGCACTGGGGGCAGCAAACCCCGCGTGCTCATTATGTCACCAACGGCATCATGGCTTCATCAACCTACTCCATCGACATTGGGAGTTAACACTCATGTTTTCACGGTGTCATCGACGACATCCTAGCATAGAACTTTCTACACCGACGCATGTCATCGGCACTGGGGTCAGCGAACCCGTGTGTCCGTGACATTGCCGACGACATCTCGGCATCGAATCATCTATACCAACAAACTTCACCAACACTGGGGGCAGCAGCACCAGTGCGTCCACTATGTCGCTGATGATATTCCGGCGCACTATTGGTCTACATCAACATCGTTATCGACCGTAGTAGCAACACCCATGCACCTACAACACCGCGCGGCACTCCGGCACCCTTATCTTCAACAACAACGGCGAGCCGATGTCTATTCCGGCACTCTCTGTTATGGTCACGCCGATGGCATTCGGTGTAGAATTTTCTTTTCTACCTCAACCACAGCGTCTTGAGGTTGCCTCGACAATTACAAGGTGACCCACCAATGGCTTTACGGTGGCTCATCTACATCAGCGTTAACTTCACGGGAGCGAAGGCAGCGCGCCGGTCTTGCCAGCGTGAATCTGTGAAACCCTTCGGTTTAGTCGGCTGGCACCACGGTAGCTTTGGTCGCGACTAGACTAGTAAATTTTCTTCAAGGCAAGGCATGTGGTATTTCGCTGTCGAATGAAGATGCTGTAAAATTGCATTGTCTTGTTGGCTGGCACCATAGCTGTCACATGGTCGCAACAAGCTTCCTCATCCAATTTATGTGTGGGCGAATTAGCTTGCATTATTCTGCACCCACAACTTGAACATGATCTCTTCTCCATGTTGGGTGTACCTCCTATGCGTTCTAAACGCCGAGGATGGTTGGGAACACCTGTACACACGGCCGCGCTCGGGGGCCGTCGCCACTGCGGCCGCCGAGATCGCGCCGTTTGTGTCTTATCCTTGCTAAACGGGGCGCTGCATGGTATCGACCTCTCCCTTTCTTGTGCTAATAACGAGATACGTGCACATGTGTCTCTGAGAAAGCAAGCCATGCAAGATGGAGAAGTGTATGTATGCTGATGGAAATCTGGCCTATATCTGCTTCTGCAAGTGTCATGGTCTTTGTCCTGGATGATGGAATAATACGTAGTAGGAAGCATTTTGCAAAGATGATATATCTATATGTACATGAGTTTAATTACGGCAGACGCTCTCGTCGCCGGTGACAGGAACTCATGCATTTGCTGATTCTTTTCTCAGCTCTTCTCTTGAAAGCGAGTTCAAAAAAAAAAAAGTGTACCCAAGCCCTGAGTGTACTACATCATACTCCTGGCTATTCTCGCCCCGATGATATGGGAGCGAGTAAGAAAAATCATTAAAAATACTATTTGTCCATAAGAGACGCAGATGGCCGATCGAGTTGTAAGCTGATCGTCTCTTTACATCAACCCTGCAACTGCTCCTGCACGTCTCATGTTCCTTGGGCTAGATGATGGGAGTCGGGCATCTATCTGCCTTATTTTTCCTGCATGGCTCTCTCCGTGAGAGGAAGTAAAAGAAAAAGGATAGGTGTACGTGACCCCAACTTCTTTTTGGTTCATACTTTGGTGTCTTTTGCCTCGGTGCTACGAGAGCAAGTAAAAAAAAATCGCTCACAAGAAATGCTGATGGCCGGATGAATTGCTGAGTTTATTGTATCACAAACATCAACTCCGTGCCATGAGAACTCTGGGTGAGCCGATGCGGAGTTTTTCCAACCCTAGCATCCAAAGGACGGTTCGATACTAGCTTTGGTGACGCTGCGGTGTGCGTCATCAGAGGCGCAGCGCGCCACTGTGCACCCCTTCATATGCATGAAATAATGGAATAAGCATACCGGTTAGCATTGCCGCTCGCGTGCAACTGATTTGAAGACCTACAGCTGTTTTTAACAGATTTTGCAAAGTCCAGGTAGCCTATGGCACCCGGATTTTTCTTCTCCTAAGGCTGCATGGCTTTTGGTCCTTTTTATGTACCCCTTTGTTTAACTGAATTTGCACCGACCCGAGCCCGGTTCGCTTCACGCTCGAACTCGACTCGGTGGGGGGCATTTGTTCGATGCGTTTTTGTCGCAATTTTATGAAAATATGGCACCAATGGGCATGTACATGCGTGTATATGGAAGTGATAAAGATGTTGTTTTTCTTTGAAAAATATTATGGTAACCAGCCGGTGGAGAGCATTATCTTTGCCTACCTGTACGTTGATAATCTAATCAACTTGATTAGCTAGCTATACATAAAAAAATGAATAATATTATGTGTGTATCCATGTGGTACGTGTTGTACATAGCTAATTAATTAGCCAAGTTGTACGGGAAGCAAATAACCACACGTTCATGCATGCCCGGCCGATCGATCAGGTCGTGGTGCGCCGCATGCTTAGTCGCGTATATGCGGGTCACAACAACCCAATAACCAGACGGATAAGTACCAAGGAGCAGATGACTATGATCCACATACGCGTGCTTATACATTCCAAGAAAATCGGTAACAATCATCTAGCGGCGCTAGCCTACGCCTCATCGAGAAGATTGATTAACCAGGCGGAGGACATGCAGCACCCCATCGGTCCATAACTCACGCACCCGAGGCCGTACGGCGGCAGTGTCATGGAGGTGAAGACGCGCCCACGGCAGCAGCGTCCTGGAGATACGCTCGCCGGGCAACCCTGTCCCGCGGCTGTGCGAGCCCTAAGGAGGAGGAAGCTGCGGATGAACCCATCCGTGTGGCGGCGCGGTGGCACCAGCGCCCTCGCACGCATCTGTCGGGCTCCGGGGACACGCCGCCGGCGGCGGCAACGCGTGTACCGATGAAGAGCATGCCATGCATCTGCACCCTCCCACTATCTATATTGTGTTACTATCTTCTAGCTTGCAGATGGCCCACGGATGAAGATTGGTGAAGCGCGTATACATGCGTGGTTGTGCATGTGTACACAGGCTACCCGAAGAGGAGAGCACCCAGAGGGAAGCGGTCACACAAAGGCAGTGACTAGACGCGCCAACGGAGGCCGCGGGCACCCCAGCGACAAACCATGCGCTGCGCCTCGGTGCACTTGTAGGCCGCAGATGATGGACCGGTGTCCGCGATGATGACGGACGTCCGCCGGCGAGCCCGGCGAAGCCTTCTGGCCACACGCTACATCAACAATCAACCCAAGCATCCTCCTTCTTTGTTAACGACATGTATAATTAATCTTCTCACTTTTCCTCTCTTTTCATCTCTCGTTTCAGTGAGGAGCAACGATCGATGGAGAGCACGCCCCGGGGAGAGGGGGGACGAGCGAGAGGAGACGCGCCCATCTGGAGAGGCAGCGACTACACGCGCCGTCGGAGGCCGCGAGGACAGTGCCAGCAGACCATGCACTCGGTCTCGGTGCACTCCTAGAAGCGCAGATGATCGCCGGCGTCCTGCGACGGCGAGCGGCCGGCCGGCGAGCCCGATCGAAGCCTTCTTCTATAAAAGCAGCCACATGGTACATCAACCATCAACACAACAAGCATCCTTCTTTGCCAATGGCGTGCTTATATAATTAATCTTCTCACTATTTTCTTCTCTCATTTCATCTCTCTTCAGCCCCAGCGACAGCGTCAGCGAGATGGGACGGAGAGTGGGCGCGCCAGCTGGAAGGAGAGGACTAAGAACAGATCTTTGGCGGCGGCATCGGCAAGATCGGGAAGGACGCAGCCACCGAGATACCACGCATACACGGTGGCGGCATCGCGTCGACCGGCTCGCTTCGCTTCATGATGGTGCGAAAATCGCATGCGGGAAGGCTGGCGAGAAGGGCGTGGCGGCGCGAGGCAATGACACCGCCGGGGCTTGACGGCGTCGGCGGCATCACCACGAGGCTGTTTGTGTGTCAAATCAAGCCGAGCCAGCTCTTGAGAGGACGGAGACCTTCGAGTTGCATGGCGCATGCATACAAGGGCACGGTGCTCTTCTCTTCAATGAGTCATTTATTTTTCTTTCTATTTTGGTAGTACATCGATTACACAAAGGGACCAGACTTGAGATGTGCCCACGGCGGCGATGAGCGAGGAGATGGAGGGGGGGCGCATCAGCTCCATGGGCGTACCCGACATCGGCGGTGGAGAGTCCGTGGCGGCGTCTTCTTCCATGTACTCTTCCACGGACACATCAACCCACACAGCCCAGACGCAGCGGCTACACATACACGCGCCAATGGAGGCGCGGGCACCACGTTGAGATAGCCGCGGCGGGCTGTGGCAACAGGTGTTCCACGGCGACGCCGGAGGACCGGTGGCGATGCGTCTTCCATCTACACAGACACCGACGCCCGTCGAATTCACCTCCATGGGGCGCCGCGGCGTCGGCGAAGGGCTCACGAAGTGTCTTCTTCGAGATATGCCGATGGCGGCAGCGGTGATGCTGCCGGTGAGTAGCTCGGCGCCAACCCCACCTCAGCAGCGACATCGGAAGGCCGCAGGCGTATATCCGGGCACTGTCTTCACCACCACGAACGACAGCGCCAGGGCTGCCGGCAAGTAGCACGGCACCAACTCTACCTCGGCAGTGACACCGAAGGGATGACCGGCGTGTGGCCCGGCTCCATCACCATCGCCACGACAACATCGGAGTTGCCGGCCTCAAGGCCGACGCTATCTCCATCACCACCGCCATGATGATGTGAGAGCCGCCGACCTGTAGCCCGGTGCCGTCTCCACTCTGTCGGCGTGCGGCCCGACGCTATCTCCATCACCACCGCCATAATGATGTGAGAGCCGCCGACCTGTAGCCCGGTGCCGTCTCCACTCTGTCGGCGTGCGGCCCGACGCCATCTACACCACCATAACGGCGTCGAAGCTGTCGGCTTATGACTTGGCGCCATCTCCATCCTGCCAACACCGACCTGCACCAGTTGAGAGCAGCGATACATCGCGTCCAAGCACTGGGCAGATGATATCCACATACACAGGAATATGAAGCTTGATGCCATCTCCTGGAATCGATGAGACACTCGGCGGGCGACCTAATCTGGCCTACAACAAGGCTCAAGATGGCAGCGACGGTAGCGCGCCCATGAAGAGCGTAGAGGGCGCGACCGAGACTAAGCATCTTGGCGTCGATGGCGAACTTGTGTGTGCATCTTCCAGAAAACAAGTGTAGCCACCTACAAGCAGGAGGAGGAGGCGGACATCTAAGGCCATGCCATCATCTACCTCAACAAGGGAAGATCAAAATCACGGCATCCATCTTCTTCAATTGCATGCCTACACACGCCATCTTCTCTTTATCTCTCTTTTATTCTGTCATTTCAGCCCATCCGAAGTTGGCGGAAGATAGAACTCACTACGGAGATCTTTGGCGGGATGATTAGGGCTCGTCCGATGCCGCGAAGAAGACCAAGGAGGAGTTACCCATCGTCCTCACATCTTCATCAACCTCGCCAGTGTCGTCATCACCAACATCAGGCTCGACGGTCCTTCAACTACATCAACTCTTCATCCGACAAGGACGACGTCTACATCAACGCGCCGTCGTATTCCTACATCGACTTCACACCCGGCGTGGATGGCGGTTACCTCGGCACGGCGTCACAATCTTCATCAACTCTTCATTTGGCGAGGATGTCCTCTACCTCGGCGCCACCGGAATTTGACATGATGATGTCATCATCTTTTTCCATCTATCGCCTGGCGAGGACGCCGACTGCACCGGCACGTACTCATTCTTCTACACCAACCGTCTGCATCGAACGGAGGTCATTCCTGTAACTGCGGCGCCCCGAGGTCTACATCGACGAGCTCGTATTGTCGTCATCTTCAATCAACGCCACTACATGGCGACACACAAGTCTACTCTGACTTCTACATCAACACCCTTCCCCAACATCGTCCAAGCTCCGACGAGGCGAAGTCACTTCACCGACATGTCTTTTTTTTCCGATGAAGCTACCCATATCTTGCCGGGCACCAACGAGGCGAAGGCAAGACACACCATGTCCGACACCGACGAGGCGGACACCACCAGGCCGGGCACCGACGAGGTGAAGGCCGCCCATCTGTTTGAGCCGACGAGGCCAGACATCTTCATCATCGGACATCGACAAGCCGGAGGGATACGGCTAAGCATCGCCGGAGCGACGGACGTACCGCTCCACTCTTCTATTCCACCACATCATCACCATCGTCTACACCGAGCACTTGGAAGGGCGAGACTTGAAAACGACAACCATTGCAGCAGCTTAATCGGAGGTGGTTCGTGACTCTAGCTCATGGACGTAGTGTCAGGAGCCTTCCGAGGCCCGTGAACGAACTTCACAATCGCCGAAGTCATATTGGGCGCTAGCTTAAACCATGGATGGAGCGCTTATGTAATGGAAGCTTGTAATTTTGTTTCTCCGACGAGAGATTAATAAAGTGCAAGTTTCTCCATGTTTTATTTGTGTACTTAGTACACTGGCACGCCCGCATGTTTATTTCCCCTGGCGCGTAGAGAGATAATAATACGATAACCACCGTTGTTTTTATTATTTTTTGTGTCAAACACAAACACCGTTGGGAAAAACTTAAGAGTTGATCTTGCGGATGGGAAAAATGATGGGATCCACTTGAAGAGAAGCACGCCGGTTGAAAAAGAATTAACATGACAATCTTGATTGTCGAGAAGGATTGGTATTCACATCGGAGTATGAGAACACCATTTCGGAAAGGTATGGAATCAACACTTGACATTGAAGCAACTCGAATACCACAAATAAAACAAAACAAAGGATTTGGCTTGCAGAATAAGCCGGAACAAATACATATGATAGAGATTTACCCAATCCCATATCATGCATCATCGAAAAAGATATTCTAGGAGCTACTTGAATTCCCACCTATAAAACTCGAAACTTTTTGGTTATGCAATCTGGTGTTGGGGATCTGAGGAAGCAATATATCTCACCCAAACTAACAATACCTACATCCAAGCTGTATCCATCCGTCAACACATAACCAA
The DNA here is from genome assembly GCA_021437245.1 of Aegilops speltoides. Lineage (NCBI taxonomy): Eukaryota > Viridiplantae > Streptophyta > Magnoliopsida > Poales > Poaceae > Aegilops > Aegilops speltoides. Next base: position 307,597,236 of record CM038143.1, read on the forward strand.
GAAACCTTGAAAATCGTGTACCTCAACCTTGAAAAGCATCCATTATCGAGTCATGGCAATACTCCGTACTCACCTCGATCTTGGGTTAGCGGGGTTATCTCACCAACAAGCGCATAAAAGAGATTTTCGATGTCGGCGTACTAAACTCGGTATTCGAGAACTGCAATGATAAAATTATGGCGACAACACCTCGAGCTCAACTCCGGGACACCTCCACTAAAAAACCCTGGCGACGGGAGGCACCAAGACAATATTGTCATCATAAAACCATCGAACGATTCTAAGATACCAGCGTGATCCTAAAAAAATTTAGTGAAATTTGAGAAGAGAAGAGTCAAAACTCTCGTCGGGATACCTCACCAGGCGGCGAAGGACTGGGGAGTAAAAAGAATTCCTAACTCTCCGATATATATAATCCTAAATGACACAAAACATTTTCTAGACACAACTCGGCCGCTAAAAGCGATCAGCGGTGGGGCTCCTAAGGTCGGGGAAGGCTCTGATTACCAACTTATAACGCCCTCGATGCGGCTATATCTCCCACGTGTCGAAGCACGACTTAGAGGCATAACCGCATTGAAAGCAATGTCGCAAGTGAGGTAATCTTCACACAACCCATGTAATACATAAGGGAAAAGATACATAGTTGGCTTACAATCGCCACTTCACACAATTACATGAATAAAGCATTACATCATCCAGATACAATCAAGGTCCGACTACGGAACCAAAATAAAAGAAGAACCCCAAATGCGACAAAAGGTACCCGATCGACCCCAACTGGGCTCCACTACTGATCAACTAGAGCGAAACAACACAAAGGGCAAGATCTTCATCAAGCTCCTCCTTGAGCTTGGTTAAATCACCTTTCGGTAACATAGGCACCTGCAAACTGGTTTTGGAAGTATCTGGTGAGCCACGAGGACTCAGCAATCCCATTACCATGGGTATCAAGACTAGCAAAGCTTAATGGGAAAGGAAGGGGTAAAGTGGTGAGGTTGCAGCAGCGACTAAGCATAATATGGTGGCTAACTAACGCAAATAAGGCGAGAAGAGAACAAAGCGGGCGGTCGTGAAGCTAGCAACGATCAAGAGGTGATCACGAACACCTACTTGCGTCAAACATAACACAGAAACCGTGTTCACTTCCCGGACTCCGCCGAGAAGAGACCATCACGGCTACACACACGGTTGATGCGTTTTAATTCGGATCAAGTGTCAAGTTATCTACAACCGGACATTAACAAATTCCCATCGCCACATAACCGTGGGCACGGCTCTCGAAAGTTTATACCTGCGGGGTGTCCCAACAGCCCATGACAAGCTCTCGCGATCATCGAAGAATAGACCTTCACCGAGACACTCCGATCGGACTCGGTATCCGGTACATCAAGACATTTCGACAATGGTAAAACAAGACCAGCAAAGCCGCCCAATCGCCGACAATCCCGATAGGAGCTGCACATATCTCGTTCTCGAGCAACACCGGATGAGACATCCTCGAGTAAAACCAGACCTCGAGTTGCCCGAGGGGGCCCCGATCTACTCGGTTCGGACCAGCACTTAGACAAGCAACGCCGGGGGCTAAAATAAAGATGACCCTCGAGAAGCGACTCCCAAGGGAAAAAGTAGGTGGTGGTGAGGCAAATGGTAAAACCAAGGTTGGGCCTTCTTTGGACAAGTTTTATTCAAAGCGAACTGTCGGGGGTCCCATAAATCACCCGACGCGTTAGGAGCATAAAATCCGGGAACATAACACGGTATGACGGAAACTAGGGAGGCAAAGTGGAACAAAACACGGGCATAAGGCCGAGCCTTCCACCCTTTACCAAGTATATAGATGCATTAATAATATAAGAGATATTGTGATATCCCAACATAACCCTGTCCACCATGGAGAAATCTTCAACTTCACCTGCAACTAGCAATGCTATAAGAGGGACTGAGCAAAGCGGTAACATAGCCAAACCACGGTTTGCATAGGAAAGGTGTCAAAGGTTAGAGGTTCATGGCAATATGGGATGGCTGGACAAACAGGTAATAGGTTGCGCAGCATAGTGAAAGAACGAGGCAACTAGCATAGCAATGATATTAGTGAGATCCAGGGTAGCGGTCATCTTACCTGAAATCCCGCAAGGAAGAAGAACGAGTTCATGAAGAAGATGAAGCCACGACGACGAACCAAGCGTAGACGAACGAAACCTCACGATCGCAACAAAACGGGAACTAACAAGAAGAAGCACACAACATAGGTAAACACACCACACATGAGCAAGGCATGATGCACAACAAGCATGATGCATGACCAAGCTACATGAAGCTACTCATGGCAAGAGATGATGCATACAAGAGCAACACATCAAGGCAAGTTTAAATGAGGCCGGGAACAACATATAACAATTCCGGTAAGTCCTCATATGCAAATTTCGAAATTGGTCCAGAACTGAATAAACATTATGTTCAAGTTGTCAAACAGCAAGTTAAGATGCACCAAGATGATCTACACGAAATTCTAGTCAAGTTACATATAAAGTTCATTAGATTCGGAGCTACGGCCTAGAAGATATGAGCAAAACAAGTTAATCATGGCATTGATGCAAAATGCATACAAACATCAAGAAAACACCTCAAAACAAGGATGCAACATGATAATATGAAGCTACATGCAAAAACAAGCAAGTTTCATATAGAGCACACTCAAAACGGAGCAACGGTTCAACACATGCACACTATACAAGTCATAGCAACAAACTGTCCATAACAGCAACTAGGCATATTGCAAGCATCAAAACATCAAGCTGCAGCACCCCAACATAATAACAAAAAGCATGGGCATGAAGTACACGTAAAGCATAACAAAACATGAACACTGAGCTATCTCCAGAAACAACTAGAACATGCTCCAAAACACATGGAGATATTGCAAATAATAACAGTTCCAGACTTTGCAGAAATAACATCAGGTTGCAATGTTTAGAGCTATCAAACAACATGTTACAGGAACTTATCATGGCAAACAAAGGCATGGCATGAATCTACTAATTGCATATATCAAAAGACCTTTACTGAACATGAGCCAAAAGGGCATAGAAAATATGATGGCACCCATGTAAACATGGCAAGTTATATTACAGATTTATACATGGCAGGAACAACAATAAGTAGGCATGTTCGTGAGCTCGAACCACTCACTACAGAGCAATACATGGCATGGCAAGGAAACCAACAGTAAGAAGGCATGTTTATGAAGCTAAGCATGGCAATAGCAAGTTCATAGGATGCATGGATCACTAGGAAAACACATGGGAACAAGTGAACTTAATGTTAACAGGCTGACAAACAACATTTTCAAGCAACTTTGGAGCAAGAAATGAACATGTTCCAGCAGTCTATAATTGCAACCAAGGGCATGAATGGATAGAGCATGACATGTAGATCAAAACATGTTTATAGAGCATCTCCAGATTATGCATAGAATGATTAGTAGAAGCATGTTAACATAGCAACAAAATACTACAGAATCTGTCAGGAAAACAGCAATAGCAACTACCCTACTTAGCAAGCTTGATACACTCAGCACACAACTCAAAAAAATACATGGTTGACACCCCTGGAAAGATGGCATGGCATAGTTCAACATTCATGTAGAGCTCATACTCATAGGAGGCACACATAAATCATGGCAAAAATGATAAAAGAGCAAGTTATAACAGTTTCAGCAGATTAACATCAACATGCACTCTTCCAACAGCATTTCGGGCATCAAGAGGAGCCCAAATGAAAATTATGCCATGGAATGAAATGATCTACTCGTCGAGACGAACAATTTGACATATCACACGCGAAAAACGAAGCTATGGGTGCAGAGATGTGATGCGATGAACATGGCATGAAAATTACAAAAATCTGGGACTTAGCAAAAATCTCACCCCGGGGAAAAGTGGACGGACGGGTTCCGGGACGGAGCGGTACGGGACGGGCGCGGGCGTTTGGTTCCAGGTCTTGGTGGATCTCATCCACCAGGCCGGGTCTCGCCGGAGGATGGCCGGAGTGCTCGCCGGCGTGGGCAGGGGCGGCGGATCCGGCGGCGCCTCGCCGGATCTGAGGCGACGGCGAAGCGGGAGGCGGAGGCGGCGCGGCGGCGGGGACTGCGAGACGTCTGCAACCTGGCGAGCGAGCCGGGCGGGCGGGCTTGGGCGGCGGCGGCGGCGCGCGGTGCGGCGAAGCCTTGAGGAAGCAGCGCGCAAAGGCCGGAAAGTGGTCTGTGTGGTGAGGCCAGCGGCGGCGAGGTCAGCGCGGTCGTCGCCGTTCGCCGTGACGCCGCGGCGGCGCTTAGGCGGAGCGGGCGGCGGATGGCGGCGGAGGGCGGCGGCGACGCTGGCGGCGGCGGCGCTGGCGAGGCGGACGCTGCCGGGCCGTCATGATCGGGCGGGCAGCCTTGCGCGAGAGAGAGAGAGAGGGCGCGGGCGAGGTGGCGGCGCTGGAGTGGCTGGCGGGCGGCGGCGCAGTGACGTCTTTATGCCCATTAGTCGGGCGACGTGGCTGGCTGGGCGTGTCCGGCTAGGGCGAACAAGCGTCCGTGGCGGAGAGGGAAAGCTAGGGTTTCGTCTGCAAATTCATCCGTGAATTTCGGGGGAGGAGCTAGATTTATAGGTAGAGGGAGCTAGGAGAGTCCAAATGAGGTGCGGTTTTCGGCCACGCGATCGTGATCGAACGACCGAGAGCATGGAGGGGAGTTAGATGGGTTTTGGGCCACTTTGGGAGGGGTGTTGGGCTACAACTCAAAGAGGGCTTTACGGTTACCCGGTTAACCGTTGGAGTACCAAACGGACTCCAAATGGCACGAAACTTGACAAGCGGTCTACCGGTGCTATACCAAGGCCGCATGGCAAACCTCGGGCCATTCCGAGAAAGTTTAATAACCGCTCACAACAGAAGAGAAGAAGGGGACGCCGGAGGACATAGGAGCGCCGGATTGCAAAACGGACAACGGGGAAAATGCTCGGATGCATGAGACGAACACGTATGCCAATGCGATGCACATGATGACACGATAAAATGCAGATGATGACATGGAAAAGTGCAACACGCAAGCAAATGACATGGCAACGACGGCGAATAACTGGCGGACACCTGGCGCATCGGATCCGAGGCGTTACAATATGTTTCTCGTATATGGAGGTGACAAAGAGCTAGTCGTAAATGGTTACGTCGATGCAAGCTTTGACACTGATCCGGACGATTCTAAATCGCAAACCGGATACGTGTTTTTATTAAGCGGTGGAGCTGTAAGTTGGTGCGTTCTAAACAAAGCATTGTGGCGGGATCTACATGTGAAGCGGAGTACATAGCTGCCGGAAGCGACAAATGAAGGAGTGCGGATGAAGGAGTTCATTTCCGATCTAGGTGTCATACCTAGTGCATCGGGACCAATGAAGATCTTCTGTGACAATCTTGGTGCAATTGCCTTGGCAAAGGAATCCAGATTTCACAAGAGGACCAAGCACATCAAGAGACGCTTCAATTCCATTCGGGACCAAGTCCAAGTGGGAGACATAGAGATTTACAAGATACATACGGATCTGAATGTTGCAGACCCGTTGACTAAGCCTCTCTCACGAGCAAAACATGATCAGCACCAAGACTCCATGGGTGTCAGAATCATTACTATGTAATCTAGATTATTGACTCTAGTGCAAGTGGGAGACTGAAGGAAATATGCCCTAGAGGCAATAATAAAGTTATTATTTATTTCCTCATATCATGATAAATGTTTATTATTCATGCTAGAATTGTATTAACCGAAAACATGATACATGTGTGAATACATAGACAAACATATAGTCACTAGTATGCCTCTACTTGACTAGCTCATTAATCAAAGATGGTTATGTTTCCTAACCATAGACATGTGTTGTCATTTGATTAATGGGATCACATCATTAGGAGAATGATGTGATTGACATGACCCATTCCGTTAGCCTAGCACTTGATCGTTTAGTATACTGCTATTGCTTTCTTCATGACTTATACAAAGTTCCTGCAACTATGAGATTATGCAACTCCCGTTTATCGGAGGAACACTTTGTGTGCTACCAAATGTCACAGCGTGGCTGGGTGATTATAAAGGTGCTCTCTGGTGTCTCCGAAGGTACATGTTGGGTTGGCATAATTCGAGATTAGGTTTTGTCACTTTCGATTGTCGGAGAGGTATCTGGGCCCTCTCGGTAATACTCATCACCTAAGCCTTGCAAGCATTGTAACTAATGAGTTAGTTATAAGATGATGTATTACGAGAGCAGTAAAGAGACTTGCGATAACGAGATTGAACTAGGTATTGGATACTGACGATCAAATCTCGGGCAAGTAACATACCGATGACAAAGGAACAACGTATGTTGTTATGCGGTTTGACCGATAAAGATCTTAAGTAGAATATGTAGGAACCAATATGGGCATCCAGGTCCCGCTATTGGTTATTGACCGAGAATGGTTCTAGGTCATGTCTACATAGTTCTCGAACCCGTAGAGTCCGCACGCTTAACGTTACGATGGCAGTTTTATTATGAGTTTACAAGTTTTGATGTGCGAAGTTTGTTGAGTCCGGATGTGATCACAGACATGACGAGGAGTCTCGAAATGGTCGAGACATAAAGATTGATATATTGGGCGACTATATTCGGACACGGAAGTGTTCGGGTGATTTTGGAGAAAACCGGAGTGCGGAGGGGTTCTGGAACCCCGGAGAGTATTGGACCTTATGGGCCTTAGGGGAAAGGAGAGAGGCGGCCGGCATGGGCGTCGCCCCCTTTCCTTCCCCTCCCCTTCCTCCCCTCCTAGTAGGAGTCTGAAGGAGAGTCCTACTCCTACTAGGAGGAGGATTCCTCTTCCTTGGCGCCCAAGGGCGGCAACCTCCCCTTGCTCCTTTATATACGGAGGCGGGGGGCACCCCATAGACACACAAGTTGATCTACGGATCGTTCCTTAGCCGTGTGCGGTGCCCCCCTCCACCATATTCCACCTCGGTCATATCATCGCGGAGTTTAGGCGAAGCCCTGCGCCGATAGAACATCATCATCGTCCTGCGCCATCGTCTTGTGAGAACTCATCTCCGGAACCCATTTGGATCGGAGGCGGAGATCGTCATCGAGCTGAGCGTGTGCTGAACTCGGAGGCCCGTCGTTCGGTGCTTGGATCGGTCGGATCGCGAGCGTCGACTACATCAACCGCGTTGTGCTAACGCTTCCGCTTACGGTCTACGAGGGTACGTGGACGAACACTCTCCCCTCTCGTTGCGATGCCATCACCATGATCTTGCGTGTGCGTAGGAAATTTTTTGAAATTACTACGTTCGCCAACACCAGGCAATGACCCTAGGGGGTGGCCCCGGCCGGCCACGTCGGTAGGGTGGCAATGGGAGCTCCGGCGAGCCCTTTTCATGATGGAGCGCCCCGGGCCTCGCCGGAAAACAGCCATGGGACACCATTTGGCATGGGGCTGGCTGCATTCGAACGTGCGGACGAAGCCGCATCCGCCCATGGTTGTCTCGAAGGGAGGGGTGGCCGAAGTTGGGTGCAGCGATGACGGCGGGCGGCGCCAGCGTTTGGACTATGCAGAAACGGTAAACATGGCGCGAGCGAGCCATATGAGCAGCGGGGAAGCAGCTACGGGGCTCCATGGGCGCGCTAGGGCGCACGGGCGATGTCGTAGTGGCTCGAGAGTGTGATGCTCGCAGCCATGGCCCAGAGCACGGCGCTATGGCTACGAGAGAAAGCACGGGGAGAGCGGAAGGGATACAGTGCTCACTGCAGTTGAGGGGAAGGCTCAACGGCGGCGGTCGAAGGGCGGTGGGATTGATGGCGGTAGTGCGAACGAGACCGAGGAAGAAGAATTTGAAGGCGATGTCGGTGGCGCTCCTCGATCCCAATCTAGCGGCGTAGTCGACGGAGACAGCGACGATGCTTCTCTCGGACACCAATAGATGGAGGACGGTGGCCGGTGGTCGTAGTGGTGAGGCAGTGCGGCGATGAGATCGCTCGGACGTGGGTGGAACTGGGGAGGCGAAAAGGGAGAGCAGGGCGGCCTAGGAGGGGCGAGTGAGCACTACAAAAAAATACACTTCCATGATGATACGTGTCTGTCACAGTAGGTCACGTTTTGTGTCATGCATGTACATCCATGACAATTTTATGAAAGAATCAAGATAGTCATACTTGTGTTGTCGTAGAAGTGTTTCATGACATTACCAAAATTATCATCATGGAAGTGTCCACTTCCATGACGATAAATGGCGCTTCATGGAAGTGCTTTCGTCAAGGGTGACCGACATGTGGCATCCACCGTAACGGGTTGCCGTTAAGCTATCGGGTACGGTTTTGGATCCGATAACCCATTAACAGCCCGGAACAACGAGGATTTTCCACGTGTAAAATTCTCATTGGCCGGAGGAAACACGTATTGGCTCACCGTTGGGACAGATGTCATCCATTCTTTGGACAGGAGGCGCCTACGATACATCGACACGTGGCACGGCCCAACAGAGGCCCATTCTAGTGAAAAGGCCGGCCAGTTTGACTTGGTCAAAAGGTAACGGGCTGGCCCACGGAATGCCTGTTAATGGCTTGTTCGTATATAGCCCATTTACGGGCCGCTCGCGGCCCGTTACGACATATCGCAATTAAGCCCAGTAGCTTCATCTGGGTCGTCCAATATGATTCCATCCCGTTGTAACTTCTGGCTCATGTATGGCCCATGATGTCTTTAGGCCCATACGGGGACATTTGTAACTCTTGACCCATTAACGGCCCGTGGTGAATCTGGTCCGCAATGAACAGTGTACCGCTTTATACCCATTAACGGCCCATTTATTCCATTGGGCCATTTCCAACCCGTATTATCTTTCGGCCTTCTCAGGGCCCATTTATTCTTGGGCTCATTTCTAGCATTTGATTACTTAGAGTCCGTTACTGGCCTTTTCTACTTCTGGGCCAAATTCAGCCCGTGGTTACAATCGGCCCATTTGCGGCTCGTTAATCCGTTGGGCCGTTTTTATAGCATGATCAAATACGGCCGATTAACGACGACCCGTTATGGTCGGCCCATGAATGGACGATTCCAAATCTAGCCCGTTTACGGCCCATAATGCGGTCTGTTATTGGCCCATGTTTGGCCGATCGATCATACGTCCCTTAGAAGGCAGTGTTTATATGGCCCATAGGACGCCCATGGTAACTACAGTAAATATGTAGCCCATGGTTAATGTGGCCTAGTTTTAAAAAAATAGGTTATTGCGGCCACTAGCAAAACGCAGAAAAAGAACCGCACTGACTATAAGCAAACAAATAAACAAGACAACAAGGAAATAAATAAGCAAGCAACTTACGCTAGGCTATCACGGCTATTACACATATTACATCCACTGGGCATCAAAGTTCGCCACCAGTGCAAATATAGGGAACAAAGCAGCATATCATATACACTAGTTGTCAAAGTTGGCGACCAGTGCAAATAAACGCCGCAACAAAACAAGTCTAGAACTGAAACCACTTCAGAAGAGCTCAAGAAACAATGTCCTGGGTACCCATAATGCCGGCAAGATGCTTAGCAAGCTTATGAACTTTCTCTTGTTTAGCGCTTAAATCCTCCATCGCTTGCTGTTGCACCAGAAAGTATGCATCTGAATTCTGCAGGGACTTCCTCAATCAATCAGCTTCCTGTCGCAGCAAATCTGATCGATGTCTTTCAACTTGAAGTTGAGACTCAAGAAGACGAACTGATTCAGGCAGTGAGTTCGAAGAGCTTGTGCCAGTAGTAGTGGCCAGTAACTCAAAAACTACATCAAGACAGGACTTTTGGGTTGTCTCACTGTCGTCAAGATAGTTTTTATCAGCTTTCTTGGAGACCAACAGGGATGTCTCACTATCTTGAACCTTATTTGAATTACTTCCTTTACCATTACATAATGGGGTACTGTTCTCCAATATTTGGTCCGCATTCTAAAAGAGAAACAAGCAGGCACATCATAGGTTTACCATGTTGTATATTAAACTCAGTTTGGTAAATCAGTTTAGTAGTAAAGTGGACAGGATAACAACATGAACAAACATATATCTATGTACCATGGTCACTTTATGGTCTATATCATTCTAGTTTTTGTTGCCAAATCAAGATAGAGACATAGTTCAAATAATATTTGTTCAAGACAAAGCAGAATAGACAGAATATAAGTGTTGGAAACTACAGAGCAATAATAACACTTGTAATGTGCATGACATGAGAACATAACTCTTTATTCAATTGAAACTGAAATCAACATAGAGCAATTTACAACAGCAAACCAGTTAAAGAAACAAGTTTAAATCATACCTGTTGTGCCATTGGAGTTTAAATTCCATCCTTCAAATTTGAAAATAGTTGGTATGAGTAAATACAGTGATGCAAGAGCAAAGCAGTATGAACCATAGCTACAGAACCTGACCTGAGAACAATTCTTCTTCTACTTTAAGCGTTGAGTTGGGATTCGGAGTGGTGGTCCTCGTGCTTTGGGCACTGCAGTTCCCTTACTAATTGCTCGTGTTTGGGTGCTCTATGGTGGAGACGGTGTTGTGTCAACTAGAACTGGGTTACTATCTGCTGGGGTTGGGGGTAGAAGGGGTGTAGCTGGTTCTCTGTCCAACTGGGTAGGGGTACAATCTGCGAGAGTCTGGGTTATGTGTGTGTCGTGGGAAACGAACACCTATGGGACCGGAGCCCCTTTCGGTCCGGTGAAGCGGAGATCGCATGAAGAAGCGGATCGGCGAACCACGCGAGCGATTACCCAACCGGAGCTCTCGGGAGATAATACTCCTCTGCTGCTTTGTGGTTGTATTGAGTTCTTGCTCGAGGCGTGGGTGTTTTCGGTTTGAATGCTTGAACCCCCCTCGTTCGCATGGGCCTCCTTTTATATGCTCAAGGGGTCACGAAAGGTGGCATGCAGCGAGGCAAAAATGGAAAAGGAGTTGTGGTTGGTACAACTACGAGCAGTGTATCCTACCTAACCACGGCGGCGGGGACAAAGGCATTAAATGCCCATCGTGTCGCCCAAGCAGTGCGGGAAAGGGACCGTCGGCGCCACCGCTTCGCCACGATGGCAATCTTGTCGGCGCCACTTGCCACCTCGCACCGTTATTTGCCTGACCTCTTGCCTGTGGCGCAGAAAGGTCCCATGGCGACACGTTGGCGGATCTTGTTGGGCGTGGAGTGCAGTGGTGGCCTGCCACGGCAAGCGCCTTGCCGCGGTCGTTGTCTTGTCGCGCCCGGAAGCTTGTCGCTCGCCGGGCCTTGCCGGGACGCGTAGCGTGTCGCGGCAAGTTCCTTGAAATGCCTCGGTTGGCCTTCCCGGCAAGCTCCTCTTGCCGGGGCCTTGTCTTCTTCCCGGCAAGCTCCTCTTGCCGGGGCTTTGTCTCAAAGACTTGAACACTTTGTTCTTGAATGGCTCCAAAGGAACCACGGAGGATCTTGGCGGGCACCCGGCAAGCCTTGCCGAAGTCTGCATTGCCCGTGCACAAGTTCGGGATACTAGGGTACCCTACTCTAGTACACCGGCAGAGCCCTCGAACTGGGCCACACCACGGTGCGGCTGTTGGGCGGGCCCAAAACAGAGACGCAGCGCACGCGCGTCCTGGGTCCACGCCGTATCTTACTCCGTATCCACCGCGCTCTCTCCTAACGGCACACGTTGAATGTGGCGTCATGGGAGAGATCGTGGGTGGTTCTTTATTCGGAAAAGCGGAACGTCCGCCCGCTCCCTCTTTATAAGCAGAGGAAACAGGGGCAGCTCCCCCATCTTGCCCGTTGCTACTTCCAATCTCAGAAATCTCCGCTGCTCCCCCCTTCTTCCAAAGCCAAGAAAGAGCAGCGCTCCGCCCCCCATCGCCGCCGGCGCCACCAACGTCTTTGATCTCCCCCACCACCTCCGCCATGGCTCCGAAAGCCGGGAAGGGTGTGAAGTCGGCCGAGGCGCTGCGGCTCGAGGCGTTGCGAAAGGAGCGGGCAACTTTCCCCCCAAGCTCGCCGTGAAGGAGCTGAGGGAGTGGTACTACCTCTTCTGGTCGACGGAGACGCGAGCGCATCCGCGCACCAAGGTACTCTCCGCCGCCGCTTCCGAACGGGCTCCGAACGGATACCCTTTCTTCGCGTTGTTCTTCTCTGCGGGCTCGCCCGCCTTCTCTCAATTATACAGGACATCGCGAACACCCACGGGTTCCACCTCCTTGATTTCACCCCAATGCCGTTCGACCATGGCAGTTTTCGCACATCTCTGTGAAAACTTTGTGGATCCACCCAAGCGTAGCTCTTTTCGCCATTTCTTCATGCCCAGGTCAAGAGAGGAGAGCCCCTAGCCGGCGGAATCGCTGGATCTCGAGCCGGCAAGAAGGAGGCCTATCTGGAGGGGGCTCCGCGACAAATGGGAGAGTGGAGAGCGAATGGTGTTGGATTGTTGAGGAGAACCGCGGCCGTTTACTACCTGCGCCAAGCCCCGGCGGTCTTGCGGCAGCGATTAGGCGCCACGGCGCGGACGGCGATAAGTGAAGATTGCCATCACCGGATCTTGCGGCTCGGGCTTGCGGGCTCACTTTAAGCGTTGTTGGCGAGATTTCGCTTCGCGCCGCGCCGCTCCCGCAAGAGAGGAGGAGACCCGCTGGGAGTTCGGGGCCGGCGGATATCATGAGCTGCGCCGGGCCTCAACTTCAACTTCACCGTCTTGGAGCTGGATCACGATGCTCAAGGAGCTGTTCAAGCACGATCCTCAGCATCCCGAATGGTTCAGGCTGCCGCAGGGCGCCGTCCCGTTGTGTAACAATTCCTCACTCGATCGCATCCCAATCAATGATGTCGCGGTCGATTCGCGCGGAATTGTCCCCACTTGGCAAACTGCGGATGGCGTCGTCAGCAGTTCTTGACGGCCTGGTGGAAGTGGCGGTCCGTGCCGATGAGCGAAGAGCCTCACCGCGACACCACCGAGCGGAGATCGGCGCTTATCGCCACCGGCGGGCGGAGGCGGCGGCAGCGCCGCCTGGGTGGCAGTTGGGTTTACCATGGGGCGAGAGGCAGCCGAGGCGGCAAGCCTTGCCGATCGAGATGAGCTTGCGGAGAGCTTGCGGAGAGGGAGAGCTCGCCGAGCACTGAAGCAGTCGGCGAGCCCGCCGAGGGTGCGGCGGCCAGCCATCTTCAAGCAGCTTGCATAGCGAGCTCCCAGCGCAGCCCAGCGCCACCAGAAGCGCCTCCGCGGGACCAGGGGGCGTGGCGAGGCGGCGGGCAAGTCAACAGCCGTCGCGCCCTTGAGACACGCTCCATCGCGACAAAGCTTGTTGTTGCTGGGGCGTCTCACGCCCGCTGCGACAGCGGAGCGAGGTCCTCCGGACCGCCCGCTCGATCTGCCGCTGCCCCCGCCAAGTGATCAAGGGAGCCTACTCCTCCGCCTCGTCGCGCCGAAAGAGGGCCAGACTTCGACCTCTCCGCGCTCAGCTCTAACGAGGAAGAAGAAGAGTAAGAGTCTTTGTTGTACTTGAAGTTCTTCAATTCTTGCTGTTTTTGTCTTGCATCTGATTTGCTTCACTCTGAACTCACTCCTTTTCAGGACCCTGGCCCAGAGAGCCGCGAAGAGAGCCAAGGCTCCGGTGATTATCATCGAGGATGAGCCCACCGCGACAAGAGGCGCGCCAGCTCCACCTGCCGGACCAGCAACTTCTCCCAAGCAGCCCCAGTAAGGGCCCCAAAAGAATCTGTTTACTTCCTTTTGTTGGGTGTGCATGGGTGCTCTTTATTTGCTGATATCTTTCTCTTGATTTGTGTAGGAGCAAGCGGCCTCACCGAGAGCAGCGGAAGCCGCCCGAGATGCTATCTGCTTCAACTCGCTGCCAAGGGAGGATTCGAGCAAGGGGCGCTCTCCGGCAAGGAGAGGTCTCCGGCAAGGGACAGTTCTCCGGCAAGGGACGGGACCAGCGACCCCCCGGTGGTGGAGCCCATGACTACAGAGCCCAGCACAGGTAATCCTTCTTGCCAGAAAACTTCCCTTGGGTTCTTCTTCTTGATTTTTCTTCTTGGATATTTGCTTGACTTTTCTCCCTCTTCCGGTCTTGAGATCCATCTTCCACGGAGCCGATGGAGACCGAGGCCACCGGCGAGGAGAAGCAGCAGCAGCAACACCAGCGACGCGCTGCCATCGAAGAAGGAAGCCGGCCGATGATCCTGCCGGCGAGAGGCCGCCAAAGCTGCCGCCGCGAGGTGGCGAGGATCCGGCGATCGCCTTGCGGCCCCGAGGTCGCAGGAGGCGCAAGGCGCTACACCGACCGCCGATCCTTCCGCCGCCGCCACAGCGCCATGCCCCAAAGAGCCCCAGCCCGGCGCCTATCTGAAGGCCGGCGATGGCGTCTTCATCAAGCTCCTCTGGGCGTCAAGCTCCAGGGCGCCGGTCGAAGGAGAAGTCTTTGACGGAGAAGTGCTTGCCTCTGCTGGGTTGACACTGGTCGGCGCAAGCAAGCAGCAGCGGCGGCGTGAGGAGGAGCAGTTCTTTGTGGAGGCTCTTTGTCGCTCTACCGCGCCCGACAAGCCAAGCTGGAGTCGAAGCTCTTATCAGCGGTAGGCGTGGATATTGAGAAGCATGCGGAGGAGCTCAGTCGCAACGAGGAAGCCCTCCGGTCCATTGCGGAGGAGGCGGGCACAGCTTGTCGGCGCGGAAAGCCTTCCTTCTCGAGAAATTTGGTGAAACAACAATGACTTGCCGCCGAGGAGCTGTTTAAGCGGGAAGGTGAGTTGGCGTGGCGGAAGGTCAATCTTGACAGCCATGAGGAGGAGCTTGCAGCGAGGAAACATTTGGCGGGGCTCTCAAAAGCGAAGGATCTTGCCGCATGTTCTTGAGGCCACCAAGAAGGAGCTGGAGGCGAAGGTGGGCATGGCTGGAGGCCGATCTCAAGGCGAGGTGAAGAGATTGCCGTGCTCAGCGTGGCGTGAGAAGGGCGCCCATGCCCATGGCGAGCTGCGTGGTCGTCTCCTCGAGAAGGGCAAGGAGCTGGCGCCGCCAAGGACTCAACGCTATCTCGAGTTGAAGCTGGCTACTTTGACCGAGGCGGCTGGGCCGGCGTCAAGGCGGGAGGCGGCCTTGAAGGAGGAGATCAAGGCCAGCAGAAGCTGGCTTGCGAGGGCTGCCGAGACCAGAACAATTTTAAGGAGGCTGTGGAGCTCAGACGGAGGGTCTCATGAATATCGCCCTTGATCATCGACGAGGAGTTGGCGCAGCTGTGGATGGAGGATTTCGGGTACTCCTCCGATGAGAACCTCCAGCCCAGCGCCAAGCTCACTTTGTTCTTCAAGGGCGTGGCGACGGCCCTCCAGCAACTCCGGGAAAGGATCCCAAAGCAGCTGGCCGACGAGTCGCGCACAATCTGCGCGAGAGTTCTTCAGAAAGTGTTGGTGAAGGTGGCCTTTTGCAACCCAGGCCTCAACCTCACCAATGTCCTCAGGAAGCTGCCTCCGGATGCTGATCTAGAAGGGCTCAAGGCCCTTGTCGCACCCATTGTGGACAAGGTGAATGAAGTCAAGAGGGTTGACGACGATCGCGTAGATTAGGCCGCCTGTTTTCTCCTTTTCTTGCTGCTGCTAGTCATGTTACGAGAACAATTTATCAGGGCTGCGACAAGTTATCTTTGTAATATAACTTTTATTTTGGGTATCGATTGCTATGTTATTTCCTTCACTTGATTCCTTCCTTTGTATGTTTTTGCCCTACGCTTTTAGGGAACTTGCCGGCGTAGGCACCTTTTCATGAAGCGCTGAGTCGCGGAACATCAAGCACTTCTTTGGCGGTGCCGCTACCGACAAGAAACCTTATCATAACTAGTCATGACACACTTAAATTGTTGGCGGACTCGAAACAAAGTAAGGGCGCGAGTAGCTACGAGTTGGTTCCTCCACGCACAGGTTTTCCATACAAAGCACGGTCGTTCGAGGAAGATACTTAAAATTTTTAAAACTGATTGCTCAAACTTTGGCAACTTAGCTTTTCTGTCATTTGTGTCCCGGCAAGGCAAAACTTTCTTGAACGACGCCTGGTCCACACCATTATCTCCTCCTTCCCCCCCGGCAAACTTGTGGGCGAGGGAGCCTTCCTTTTGAGAAAAAGAAAGAAGAGAAAATAAAGATATGGAGCCTTAAGGCTCGTTATTGCTTACCGGGGGTAGGTGCTGCACAAAGTGTCAGATAACACATGCAATAAATAGAAAGCATGAAATTGACAAGATGTGCTGAGCACATAAGCTTTATTTATGCACGGGGTCTGTGCCCGGCTTTGTACAAAGGATTACATGCAACAGCGGCAAGACTCGTACAAAAGACTCGTACAAAGGATTACATGCAACCGCGCCTTATGGGTAAAACTTACGAAGATGCTCAATGTTCCAGGAGTTTCTCACCGGAAAGCCATCTTCGGTCTCAAGGCGGACAGCGCCGGGCCTAGTGACTCGTTTCACCCGGTAAGGGCCTTCCCACCAGCGTCAACTTGTTGGAATCCTTGGCGGACTGAGCAGCGCCGAAGAACAAGGTCGCCTTCCTCGAGACTTGGCATTAACTGCGGCTATGGTAGCGGCGCAAAGCTTCTGGTATCGAGCAGCTCGTCTGACAGACTGAAGGCGATCCTCCTCAAGGAAGCGGTAGCGTCATCTTGTCGCAGCTGCTCTTGCTCAAACTCATCATAGCGAGCACTCGAGGCGATCCGTATCTGAGTTCCGTGGGGAGAACTGCCTCTGCTCCATAGACTAGAGCGAAAGGTGTTTGGCGATGGCTCGATTTGGCGTTGTCTGATCGACCAAGAACCATCGGCAGCTCCTCGATCCGATTCTTTCCGCACTTGTGCAGCCTGTCGAAAGTCACGGTCTTGAACCCGCGCAGCACTTGAGCATTGCCCTCTCCGCTTGATCGTTGCTTCTCGGTGAGCAGCGAAGCGAAGCAGACCTTGGCGCCAAGATCTTGGGCGTCTTGCATGAAGGTGCGGCTCGTGAATTGCGTGCCGTTGTCGGTGATGATCTGTTAGGGACCCCAAAGCGGCAAGCGATCGACTGAAGAACTTGGCGCCGCTGTTGTCTGTCACCTTCCTCATTGCTTCCACTTCGGCCACTTTGTGAACTTATCGATTACAGCGTACAAGTACTCAAAGCCCCGACAACTTCGGGAAAGGGGCGAGGATGTCGAGCCCCCAGACCGAAAATGGCGGGATAAAGGAATCGTGCGGAGAGCTTGAGCTGGCTGGTGTATCTGCTTGGAATGGGCCGCACGCTTCACACTTGGTTACTTGTGCGATTGCATCTGGAGGGCTGTCGGCCAAAAGAAACCTTGCGGAATGCCTTGCCGGCAAGTGCTCTTCGCCAATGTGGTGACCACATATGCCTCCATGTATCTCCGCCAACAGCTTTTGTCCATCTTCGGTGAATACACTTCAATTTCACACCGTTGAATCTTCTTACGTATAGTGTGTAAATCGACAAACTGGTACATACTTGATTGCGAGGCTACTCTCTCCGCTTCTTCTTGCTCTTGGGAAGTTCTCCATCGAAGGAAGCGGACAATCTCTTGTGCCCATCTTTGGAGCTTGCGGCTCGGCGACAAGGACTAAAGGCACATATCTGCTGCGGGAACATCCGCTTCTCTGGCGAGAACTTGCGACTCAGCGAAGCTTGATGTTCCCGGCAAGCTGCGAACAAAACTTGTCGGGAGCATCTGCTTCAGCGGAACAAACCCTAGGGCTTGTCGGGCAGATTGCTCCTCAACACCTTTGGTGTTGATCTTGGGGACCTTCTTGGCGGCGGCGGGGAGCTCTGCTGGGAAAGTAGTCACCGAAATCAACTTCCTCTTCTTGCTCTGTCCAGTGGATGGCATTACGGACGGTTGAGTCGGTTTGAGCACAAAGATCCCTGGTTCCATTGAGTAACTTAAGTGCGGCGCACTTTGACGGAGCCATCGGCAGCGTCGTTCGAGCTCTCGGAACATGTTCCATCTGTAGGCCGTCAAAGTGCTCTTCTTTCTCACTTCATCAGCGTAAGCTTCCATCAGCGGACTCGATAATTCTTGTTCACTTGGAGGGCGACAAGCTGTGAGTCACCCCTGACAATAAGCTTCTTGATCCCAAGGTCTGCTGCGATCCTGAGACCGGCAAGCAAACCTTCATACTCTGCCTTATTGTTTGTTGCTTGCTCCTTGGGAAAGTGCATCTGGACTATGTACTTGAGGTGCTCTCCGGTGGGTGCGACAAGCAGCACGCCCGCACCGGCGCCTTGCAGGGAGAAGGCACCATCAAAGTACATCAGCCACTCTTTGTTTGCCTCCTTGGCGGGATGCTCGTTTACGGAGTTTCTTCATCGGTGTTGGCGTCCACTCTGCTATGAATTCTGCCAATGCCCGGCTCGGATAGTTGAAGTGCTCTCAAACTTGAGGCCAAAGCTTGCAGTTCAGTGCCCACTCGACAATCCTGCTGTTATACGGATTCTGCGGTTCCTCTTGATGAGCGGTGACAAGCTGTGATCTCATGTGCTTGGAAGTAATGGCGCAGCTTTCTCGAGGCCATGAGAAGGCGAAAAGCAATTACGCACACAGTACCTTGACTGGCCTTGTAGAAGGGCCGACAAAGTAAAGCGGGCGCTGCACCATTTTCTTCTGTTTCTCCTCCTGTGTCTCCATGAGATCCATCCTTGTCGGGACGAGCTTGTCGAGAAGCCCCACGCTTGTCATTTGGATGCACTTGCCGTGGTCGTTGGCTCATCATCCGCCTCCCTCTCCGCTACTAATGCAGCACTAACCACTTGATTGGTTGCCGCTAGATATAGCAACAACTTCTCCTGTGGTTTAGGTGCGACAAGTATTGGAGTGGAGGACAGGTATCTCTTCAAGTCCTGCAGCGCAGCCTCCGCTTCCGGAGTCCATTTCATCGGACCTGCCTTTTTCAATATTTTGAAAAATGGCGAGGCCTTCAGCAGACTTAGAGATAAACCTGCTGAGAGCAGCCACGCAGCCGGCAAGCCTTCGTACATCCTTGATGCGCTTTGGTGCTTCAATCTGCTCAATGGCCTTGATCTTGTCGGGATTAGCTTCAATTCCCCGCTGAGACACGAAGAACCCGAGAAGCTTGCCGGAAGGAACTCCAAACACACACTTCTCGGGGTTGAGCTTGAGGTTGATCTTGCGTAGATTTGCAAAGGTCTCGTCCAAATCCTGAATCAGAGTTGCTCTATCCTTGCTCTTGACCACTATGTCATCCATGTAGGCTTCCACATTCCTGTGCAACTGTGGCTCAAAAGCGTCATGGACTACTCTTGCAAATGTTGAACCAGCATTCTTCAAACCGAAGGGCATCCGTACGAAACAGTACGTGCCACATGGAGTGATGAATGCGGTCTTCTCCTCATCCTCTTCTGCCATGAAGATCTGGTGATACCCTGAGTATGCGTCAAGAAATGAAAGCAAGTCACATCCGGCCGTGGAGTCAACAATCTGGTCAATGCGCGGCAAGGGAAATGGGTCTTTGGGACAAGCTTTATTAACATCAGTAAAGTCAATACAAAGCCTCCATTTCCCGTTTGCCTTGCGCACGACTACAGGATTGGCCAACCACGTAGGATGGAGCACTCCTCTGACAAGGCCTACTGCTTCCAACTTCTTGATTTCTTCTGTGATGAATTCTTGGCGCTCCACTGCTTGTTTCCTGATTTTCTGCTTGACAGGCCGCGCATGAGGACAAACGGCAAGGTGGTGCTCAATTACTTTCCTGGGACCACCGGGGATGTCAGACGGTTGCCACGCTAACATGTCGACATTCGCCCGCAGGAAAGCAACGAGCGTGCTTTCCTATTTAGGGTCGAGAGTGGCACTGATGGTGAAGGTACCACCAGTGCCGTCCTCCTTGGCGGGCACCTTCTTGGTCTCTGGCGGAGCTGCCTTCGTCTTCTTACACTTGCCGGTGGAGCTCGATGGTGCGTCCTCGATGGTAGCGTAGCAATCCGAAGAGGTGCGCTTGCCGGAGTGGGCATCAGAACTCTTGCCGGACTTGGTCTTCTTATTCCCCCCGGGAGCTTCAGCGGCAAGTGGCTTGCGATCCGCTGCGGCTGCTACTTCCCGATAGATCTTGTTGGTGCAGATAAGAGCATCTTTCTTGTCGCCAGGAACAGAGATGACACTTATCGGACCTGGCATCATGAGCACGTTGTAAGCATAGTGAGAGGCTGCCATGAACTTGGCGAGCGCTGGACAGCCGAGTATCCCATTGTAAGGCAATGGGAAATCAGCAACGTCAAAAGTGACCCTCTCAGTCCTGAAGTTCAACTCGCTGCCAAATGTTACCGGCAACGTGATCTTTCCCTTCGGCTTGCTCCTTCCCGGGTTGATTCCTTGGAATGTGCGGTCTCTTGAGCTTCATTGTCGAGGATCTGGAGTTTCTGGAGTACCGTGGAGGAGATCAGGTTCAAGCCGGCCCCGCCGTCAACTAGCATCTTAGTGACCTTGAGGTTGCGGATAGTTGGTGATACCAACATCGGCAAGCACCCGACCGCAGTTATGCGATCGGGTGGTCCTCAATATCAAAGAGCGATAGGTGTCTTGGACCGCCCGAGCTTGCGTGATTCAACAGGTGGCTCTGCCGCATTGACTTCCCGCACCCACTGCTTGAGTTGGCGGTGTGAAGTATGCAGAGAAGCACCGCCGTCAATGCAAAGGACCTCTGTGGCTTTCTGAAACTCCTGCTCATCGGCCTCATCATCATCCATATCTTCGTCATCGTCTTCATCTTCATCCTTGTCGTGGCCGCGGGGAGGCCGGTCTCCTTGCCGCTGCTTAGCCTTGCCGCGGCGTCCTCCCCGGCCGGGACGTTTCTTGCTGGATCCTCCAGTACCTTCCTAGGCCTTCTCCTTGTCGCGTCGCTCGTACTCAGCCTTCTGCTGCTCGACAAGCTGCTCAACCTTCTTGCAACTCTGGAGATCATGGCCCTTGGTGCAGTGGATCTTGCAGTACTGCTTGCCGGAGGCGTCCTGCTTGTCGGCGGCCGCCACAGCTTTGGCTTCCTTGGCGCCACCTCCGTTGCCGGACTGTTCAACGACTAGCACATCTTTGCCTTTCTTTTTCCTGTTGTTCCGCCGCCGGCTTTTCCTTGCCGGGGCAGCATCCTCGCTGTCAGATCCTCCTGCTCCTGTGTTCTCTCCGGGGAGTTTCCTCCCTTCCTCAGTGCGTGCACACTTGTCGGCCAGGGCATATAGCTCGCGGCGTCCACGATCTTGCACATCGCCATCTCCTCCGCATCCTGCGATTCGCGCGTTCGATGGAGCAGCGGCGATGACCTTGGCGGGGTGGACATCTGAGATGTGGCGTTGTGCTGGCTGAATCTCTGGATATACTTGCGCGAGGGCTCTCCTTCCTTACGGGTGGCGGATCTGAGATCGCTCTCTGGCCATGAGGCTTGTGGCGCTGTAAAAGCGCCGACAAGCCGATAGCACAGATCCGCCCATGAGGATATGGGTTGTCCGGCAAGTGCATGAGCCAGGATCTGACATTGGGCTTGAGCACCAGTGGGAAGTAGTTGGCAAGGATCTTGTCGTCGCGCCCCCCGGCAGCTTGCACCGCAATGGTGTAGATGCTGAGGAACTCCAACGGATGCAACCTGCCGTCGTACTTCTTTGGTACATCTGGCTTGAAATTCACTGGGCCACTGGACTTGCCGCAGCTCACGAGTAAACGCAGGGCAACCTACCGCGTACGGCAAGTCGCCTGGTTTCCCTGGCGCATGCATGTCGACAGTGGGCCCAGCGCGCTGGTCTGACTAACGCCACACTTCTCTTTGGTGCTCGATGCGTGTACGAGCGTCTTCTTGCTGTCGTTCTTGAAGAACTTGGCGCTGATCGCGACTAGCTTGTGGATCTGATGATGCTGTGGAGTCAGTGTCGAGGTTGACCCGGCGAGTCGGCGATCTTGGCCTTCGGGGTGGAGAGTGCACGGTGGTTGCACCCCCACCGGTCTTGTCGCCATCGGCTCGCGCCTGGCGATCTTGCCGCGGCTGCGATGTAGCCGGCTGCCGTGGAGTGTCGCCGTTGGCGAAGCCGATGAGACTCTGAATGGTGGCCCTCCAGTCGTCAATCTTGTCCACCGTTGGAGGATAATCCAGGAGCAGTTGAGCTCGGGCCAAAGCTTCTTCTGAAGTTTTGGGTGGTGGTGGTGAACGATGCGAGGAGCGGGATATGCTCGGACTTCTAACTATGTTAGAAGGGCGAGATCCGTCGAGCGACAAATGTCTTGCTTTCGTGCGATGGGTTGGCGTGCATGCTGGTCTTGAGCACCACGAGATCCACCGGCTCGATTTTGGTCCAATGGCGTATGGTACCGCGAGTACCATGACGCTGTTGGCCCCGCACCTCCTGAGATGGGCGCGGTGCATGTACGGACGCCGAGGTTTGCGCAGCCTTGTCCTTGGACCTGGCGGCAGTGTGAGCTCCCTCGTCGACGCCTGTTCCTCTGCCGGCGTCTATCCCACCACCCGTTTGCTCCGATGGCGGTGGGATCAACGTGGACGGAGCAGCCACCTCCGAACCCTTCTTCTTCGGTGGCATGTCGATGAAGATGATGAAGAAGGTGAAGATCTAGCCCGCGTGAACGCCGGATCGGGTTCACACAACCTCGATGCCCCCTACCTGGCGCGCCAAAGATGTCGTGGGAAACGAACACCTATGGGACGGGCCCCTTCGGTCCGGCGAAGCGAGGATCGCACGAAGAAGCGGATCGGCGAACACGCGGCGATTACCCAACCGGAGCTCTCCGGAGAGATAATCCTCCTACTGCTGCTTTGTGGTTGTATTGAGTTCTTGCTCGAGAGTGTGGGTGTTTTCTGGTTTCGAATGCTTCGAACCCCCTCTACCTTGCGCATGGGCCTCCTTTTATATGCTCAAGGGGTCACCGACAGGTGGCAACGCAGGTAAGGGCAAAAATGGAAAAGGAGTTGTGGTTGGTACAACTACCTGAACAGTGTATCCTACCTAACCCTGACGGCAGGGGACAAAGGCATTAAATGCCCGTCTGTGTCGCCCAAACAGTGCAGGAAAGGGACTGTCAGGGGTGCCACCACTCGCCACGATGGCAATCTTGTCAGCGCCGCTTGCCACCTCGCACCGCTGGCTACACAGCCTCTCGCCACGCGCGCCTGGAAAGGTCCCATGGCGACACGTTAACGGATCTTGTTGGGCGTGGAGTGCAGTGGTGGCCTGCCGCGGCAAGCGCCTTGCCGCGGTCGTTGTCTTGTCACGCCCGGAAGCTTGTCGCTCGCCGGGCCTTGCCGGGACGCGTAGCGTGTCGCGGCAAGTTCCTTGAAATGCCTCGGTTGGCCTTCCCGGCAAGCTCCTCTTGCCGGCGCTTTGTCTCAAAGACTTGAACACTTTGTTCTTGAATGGCTCCAAAGGAACCACGGAGGATCTTGGCGGGCACCCGGCAAGCCTTGCCGCGGGGTGCTGCGACTGCCCGTGCACAAGTTCGGGATACTAGGGTACCCCTACTCTAGTACACCGACAGTGTGGTGGGGCTGGTTCTTGGGCAAGTACAACCGTGGTTCTATCTGCATCAACTGGTAGCACTAACTTTTCTGAAGACCGTGTTGTTACTCCCTTAGATACTGCCATCACCCTCTCCAATTCAAATGGCTGATAAACAAGAAAAGTAATTGAATGTATAGACATTGTATGATAGACAGGAGCAATAGATAGTGGGGAATAAAAGAGGGCATGAAATAATTCACATTTATGTTGTCTAACCAAATAGGATAGCATGACACAATTTCACATATATGATGGCTAACTAAACAAGATAGCATGACACAATTTCACATATATGATGGCTAACTAAAAACGATGGAAAGCATAGTTCAAAATATGATGACTATGTAAACTGGATGACATGATATAACTATATAATGTGTTTATTAAATAGGTTGGCAATGCCATAATTCACATACATGCCGCCTATGGAAACATGATAGCATGATATAATTCACGGATAAAATGACCTAATTCAAATTATGATGACTGTAAACACTAAACAGGATGAGATCATATAACTATATGATGTCTTTATTAAATGGGTTGCCATGCCATAATTCAGATAGATGTTGTGCACGTAAACATGATGGCATGATATAATTCAAATATATGATTTATATGGTAAGAAAGTAAGCAGATGGCAATCCATATATGATGTAAAAACTAAGCAATGCAAGACAACATGCATGACATGAGTAATATAACCCTACCAAGTTTGAGCATAGACCTCAGGGGGCAAATAGGACTGGTCATCAATCTCTGAATCCTCCTCTGAGGAGCTCTCTATAACCAGCAAGATGTCTGCTTTAGCAGGTAGCATTGTCTGCTCTGAATACCTTGTTTTCACTCCTGATACTTCCATCACCGTTTCAAATGGCTGATGCACAGGAAGAGTAGTTGAATATACAAACGTTGTCGACAAATGGAACACATAATACAAAAAAATGATAGCATGATATAATTCACATACATGATGATTGACTAAACAACATGGCATTGCATAATTCACATATATAATGCCTTGCAACAAGATAGCATTGCATAATTCACATATATAATGTCTTGCAACAAGATGACAATGCATAATTCACATATATGGCAATTGGACACTAAACAGGTGGCATTCACACAAAGCATGTCTAAAATAATCAAATGACATAGCAATGCAAGACACCATACGCACGATATGAGCAACATAACCCTGCCAAGTTAGAGCATACACCTCGGGGGGGGGGATAGGACTGGTCATCTGTCTCTGAATCCTCCTCTGAGGAGCTATCCGTAACCAGCGAGATATGCGCTTCATCAGATAGCATAGTCTGCTCTGAAGACCTTGTTTTCACTCCAGAATTTTCCATCACCGTGTCAAATGGCTGATGCACACGAAGAGTAGTTGAATGTACTAACATTGTTGACAAATGTAATACGTAGCGGAAAAAAAGGATGGCTTGATATAATTCACATATAAGATGACTGGCTAAGCAGGATGGCATTGCAACATTCACATATATAATGCCTGGCTAAACAAGATGGCATTGCATAATTCACATATAGAATGAAGAAACTAAATAGATGGCATTCACACAAAGCATGTCTAAACTAAGCAGATGACATATTTGATGTATAAAGTAAGCAATGCAAGGCACCATATGCATGATATAACCAACATCAGCATGCCAAGTTAGAGCAAAGACCTCAGGGGGTAAATAGGAGTGGTCTTCTCCTTCTGAATCACTCTTAGAATAGTTATCTTTCTCTCGATTACAATCCGGAATGGGTGGAGGAGGGCTGCCTTTGTGCCTACCATGGAGCGACGTCTGCATGAAATTTTATTGCCATGCAAGGCTCGTCTCTTTTGCTCTACATGTTCAGTTCCGTTGTGTACAATAACTGACATGCATATGAATAAAACATATCGAGATTGTGTAAGGAGTGCATGCAGAAATCCAGAGTGATGGTAGCAACCTATGGATAGACCCAAAACCAATGATAGCAGGCAGATAATGGCTTCAGTTAAAAAATACAGATAATGGCTTCTTTACTGTTTGTTTCCCACCCAACATGAAACTCATAGTAGACACCAGAGATTAACTAGATAATAGATAGATACTATTGATTGCGGCCCCGATATGTACGCCACAACCATTTAAAAACTCAAGTTTGACCATTACTTTGGAGCTGAATCAGAGTCTAATCAGTGAACAGAACAATAAAGTAGCATGTAATATTAAGCGATGCGTAACGTAAGCAGACACGAAAGAGTGCAACCTCTCTTGCATACCCGTGTAGTCCTCGAGGTCATCTGCTTGTTGATGATGGTAATGCAGTTGTCATGGCTGCCGGCGGCGGGGAAGAAGATCTGAGGCGGCGAAAGACGATACGTCTCCAACGTATCTACTTTTTCTCACGCTTTTTCTCTTGTTTTGGACTCTAATTTGCATGATTTGAATGAAACTAACCTCGGACTGACACTATTTTCAGCAGAACTACCATGGTGTTGTTTTTGTGCAGAAATAAAAGTTCTCAGAATGAAGCGAAACTTTTTGAGGATTTTTTATGGAATAAATAAGGATTTTTGGAGCCAACAACCACCGGAGAGGGGCCCCTGGGTGGGCACAACCCACCAGGGCGCGCCCCCCTCTCCTAGCGCGCCCAGGTGGGTTGTACCCACCTGGTGGCCCCGCTGACGACCCCCCTGGTACTATAAATTCACATTTATCCAGAAAAAAAATCAGAGAGAAAGAATTATCGCGTTTCACGAGACGGAGCCGCCGCCAAGCCCTGTTCTTCCTCGGGAGGACAGATCTGGAGTCCGTTTGGGGCTTCAGAGAGGGGGATCTTCGTTCTTCGTCATCACCAACCAATCTCCAATGCCCATTCCATCATGCTCCCCATCGAGAGTGAGTAATTCCTTCGTAGGCTCGCTAGTCGGTGAGGAGTTGGATGAGATTCATCATGTAATGGAGTTAGTTTCATTAGGGCTTGATCCCTAGTATCCACTATGTTCCTAGATTGATGTTGCTATGACTTTGCTATTCTTAATGCTTGTCACTTTGGGCCCGGGTGCCATGATTTCAGATATGAACTGTTTATGAATTCATCATTATATCCATGTTTTAGATCCGATCTTGCAAGTTATAGTCACCTACTATGTGTTATGATCCAGCAACCCCGGAGTGACAATAGTCGGGACTACTCCCGGTGATGACCGTAGTTTGAGGAGTTCATGTATTCACTGTGTGCTAATGCTTTGTTCGTGTTCTCTATTAAAAGGAGGCCTTAATATCTCTTAGTTTCCATTATGGACCCCACTGCCACAAGAGGGTAGGACAAAAGATGTCATGAAAGTTCTTTTAATAAAGCACGTATGACTATTTACAGAATACATGCCTACATTATATTGATGAACTGGAGCTAGTGCCGTATCGCCCTAGGTTATAACTGTCACATGATGAATATCATCCAACAAGTCACCGATCCAATGCCTACGAATTTATCTTATATTGTTGTAGGACCTTGAGAAGAGGTGTCTAGAGGGGGGTGATTAGACACTAAGTACCAAAGTTGCAGTTATTAAGTTTCTTTAAGTTTAAGTGGAGTTTAGGCACAATTTCAACATTCACAATACATATCGAGCAAGCATGCAAAGAGTATATGAGCAGCGGAAAGTAAAGCATGCACTTGCAAGAAAGTAAGGGAAGGGTTTTGGAGGATTCAAAGCGCAATTGGAACCACAGATGTTTTTGGCGTGGTTCCGATGGGTGGTGCTATCGTACATCCACGTTGATGGAGACTTCAACCCATGAAGGGTAGCGGCTTGCTTGAGTCCACGGAGGGCTCCACCCACGAAGGGTCCACGAAGAAGCAACCTTGTCTATCCCACCATGGCCGTCGCCCACGACGGACTTGCCTCACTAGCGGTAGATCTTCACGAAGTAGGCGATCTCCTTGCCCTTATAAACTCCTTGGTTCAACTCCACAATCTTGTCGGAGGCTCCCAAGTGACACCTAGCCAATCTAGGAGACACCACTCTCCAAGAAGTAACAAATGGTGCATTGATGATGAACTCCTTGCTCTTGTGCTTCAAATGATAGTCTCCCCAACACTCAACTCTCTCTCATAGGTTTTGGATCTGGTGGAAAGAAGATTTGAGTGGAAAGCAACTTGGGAAAGGCTAGAGATCAAGATTCATATGGTAGGAATGGAATATCTTGGTCTCAACACATGAGTAGGTAGTTCTCTCTTAGAAAAATGTATGCTGGAAGTGTAGGTTTAGTCTAATGGCTCTCTCCACGAATGAAGAGGAGGTGGAGGGGTATATATAGCCTGCACACAAAATCTAACCGTTACACACAATCTACCAAACTCGGTGGGACCGAATAGTTAAACTCGGTCAGACCGATTTAGCAAATAATTTGACTGTTAGGGTTTTCGGTGGGACCGACATGCAACTCGGTGAGACCGATATGGTTAGGGTTAGGGCATAACGTAATCTCGGTAAGACTGATTACACAAACTCGGTGAGACCGATTTTGGTAAAAAGCTTTCCAGAGTGTTGGTCAGGCAAACTCGGTGGGACCGATTACTCGAACTCGGTGGAACCGATTTTGGTAATAAGTTTCCAGAGAGTTTGCATTGTAATCTCGGTAGTACCGATTGCTCAAACTCGGTGAGACCGATTTTGATAATGGACATACACAGAGAGATTACAATCCCATCTCGGTGAGACCGAGATCCCTATCGGTAAGACTGATTTTCTTAGGGTTTGTGGCAGTGGCTATGACTTATGGAATCGGTGGCGCCAGATAGGAAGAATCGGTATGACCGATTTTGACTTTGGGTTTTAGGTCATTTGTGGAAGTGGGAAAGTAGCTGAGGGTTTTGGAGCATATCACTAAGCACATGAAGCAAGAGGCTCATTAAGCAACACCTCATCCCTCCTTCACAGTATTGGCTTTTCCTATAGACTCAATGTGATCTTAGACCACTAAAGATGTAAGATGAAGAGTCTTGAGCTTGTAGCTTGAGCCAATCCTTTGTCCTTAGCATCTTGAAGGAGTTCCCACGTCCTTTAGTCCATGCCACTCCATTGTTGAAATTATCTGAAACATACTAGATAAAAGTGTTAGTCCAATAAGAGATATGTTGACATTAATTACCAAAACCACCTAGGGAGCACTTGTGCTTTCAATCTCCCCCTTTTTGGTAATTGATGGCAACATACATCAAAGCTTTAGATAAAGATATAAATAATAGCACGTAAAGCTTGAGAAAGACATATAACAAGCATAGGCTCCCCCTACATGTATGCAATCATATGAATATGGAACATAGAAGCATGTGAGAGCATAAACATGATAGAGCAGGAAATGTGTTACATGTATCTTGGCCATATGCATCAGAGCAAAGGATGTTAAAGAAAATACCTTCATGCTCATGAGTTCTTCGTGCAAACAATATGTACATCTGCAAGAATTCCTCATACACATGATTGTGATGCATATACTTACCTTGTGGTCTTGAGTTGGCTTAGGATGAAATGAACCTGCGTAAACAAAGTTAAATAACACAGATGCATCTACTAACCAAGGCAAACAAAAGAAACCACAAGAATACCAAGACTGGGATGACATGTAGAGAGTGAGTACTAAGTACCACATGAATTTGACATCTCCCCAAGAGTAAAGATATGCAATGAATTTAAATGATCTCTTTCCCTTAGATGTCTTACTCCCCCTGAATCTAACATGGGATATTGGGAGAAGATAGGGAACAAAAAATTAGAGCTGAAAGAAAACAGAGCTGAAAGATATGAATGATGATCAGAGCTAATGTTCAGAGCTAATGTATGCTAATGCAAATAAGCACAATAGATCATATGAACATGTCTCTCCCCTCAATAAGACATGTGGACATCTCTCCTCTTGAACACCAAGCATCTGGGATCCTTGAGAAATACTTTCTACTTAAGTATCCTCTCCCCCTGGAGATCTCTCTCTCCTTTTGAGGGTCTCTCCCCCTAGAAGGTCTCTCTCTCCCCCTTGAGAAGGAAGGTGATAAGGGTTGATGCTCTCTCTCTCTCTCTCCAAATGATAAGCTTTGATGTTCTCTCTCTCCCCCTTTGACATCAATTTCCTAGAAGGGTCTTCTGGAATCTGTCGAATGGGTTTGGTCCTTGAGACATAGAACAAAGCAATGATAAAAATGTGATGCTTGCAGAGGACAAGATTCATTGGGTGGAGCTGGATCAGAGGAAACACAGAGTATGTGGCAAATAGTTTTTCCTGTTATGAAATCGGTGGCACTGAGTGGTATACTTCGATCGTACCGAGAGGATTCGATTGGGCCGAAAATAACAAACCGGTGAAACCGAGTTCATCGCAAAGAAAACACTTGTCACCTCAGCTCACTAGACTAGTAAGATCTCACAACGATTTGCAAGGAATTTACTGAAAGATGTGCAATGAATTGGAATGCAAAAAATGCAGAACAAACAGAAAGAAATCTAGATGAAGTTTTTTTTGAAAGGGAAACAAATATGCATGAGACAAATGCAAAGGCACAGAAAAGAACACAAGAGAACTTCATCTAGATATGGTCGGCGACAAAGTCACCTATGTTAGAGTATATTGACTTAGGAGTCAAGTGAGATCACTTGATCATATGTCATAATCATCGTTTAAGCTCAAAATGGGATTGCCATTTTTCGTTTAAGCATCTTGATGTATTCACATCTTGTCGAGTTGCTTTAGCTCATGACTTGGAGTAAAGCTTCTCTAAGATGGAACAACATACCTTGGTTGGTGGTGTTGTCCATGTAGTTGAACTTGTGTGGGGTGCTCAAGGTTGATGTAGCTCACCAAGAATTTGGAGCACCACTTGGAATTTGAGTCCATCTACCTACATGGGTTAGTTCTTGCAAGGAAGGGCACTTGTGTATCCAAAAATGACAATCATGAAGCTCAACATAGAATTTGTCAAAGGATATGTTTAAGAGGTTTCGTGCTTCCTTGTCTTCAACCACCATAGTGTAGAGACTTGGTGATGTAGAGATTGCTCAAGATATGAGTGGATTACAATCTCATGGAATTTGATTCCACCAAGTACCTACAAGAGTTAGATAGCATGCAGGATACAAATATATCCAAGACATATGATATTCGTCATAAGAGAAAAACATCAAGGATTAGTCATAAGCTCATGTCTTGCATGTATCCAATGGAGTTTCTACTCCAAGTTTGAAGCATCAATGATGTTCAATTCTCCTCTTAACCTGCAAAACACTTTCTCATCAAGAGGTTTAGTGAATATGTCTGCTAATTGCTTTTCGGAGCGAACATGCTTAAGATCAATGTCACCCTTAGCAACATGATCTCGAATGAAATGATGACGAACTTCAATATGCTTAGTTCGAGAATGTTGCACAGGATTATGACCAATTTTAATAGCAATTTCATTGTCACAGAGCAATGGAACATGTCTCACATATATCCCATAATCCTTAAGAGTTTGGGTCATCCAAAGTAATTGAGCACAACATGAACCAGCGGCAATATATTCAGCTTCAGCAGTGGATAAGGATACCGAGTTTTGTTTCTTGGAGGACCAAGACACAAGAGATCTACCAAGAAATTGACAAGTACCGAAGTGGACTTTCTATCAACCTTGTCTCGGCATATTCAGTCGGAATAGCCAACAAGATCGAAAGAGGCCCTCTTAGGATACCAAATGCCAAAGTTTGGTGTATGGATTAAGTATCTCACTATCCTTTTCACGGCCTTAAGATGACATTCCTTAGGAGCAGCTTGATATTGTGCACAGATGCACACACTTAGCATGATTTCGGGACGTGAAGCACATAGATATAACAATGAACTGATCATAGAGCGATAAACCTTTTGATCAACCGGTTCTCCGTCTTTGGTTAAGTCATTATGTCCACTAGTAGGCATGGGTGTAGACATACCTTTGCATTCTTGCATATTGAACTTCTTGAATAAGTCCTTGGTGTACTTTGTTTGAGAAACAAAGGTACCTTCCTTAGTTTGCTTGATTTGTAGCCCAAGGAAGAATTTGAGTTCACTCATCATAGACATCTCAAATTTCTGCGACATTAGCTTTCCAAACTTTTCACTAAAATGAGGGTTAGTTGAACCAAATATGATATCATCAACACAAATTCGGCACACAAATAATTCTCCATTAACCCTTTTAGTAAAAAGAGTAGAATCAATTTTCCCAATTTCAAAGCCTTTTTCAATAAGAAACTTGGTCAAGCATTTATAGCAAGCTCTAGGAGCTTGTTTAAGACCATAAAGAGCTTTATGAAGTTTTAAACATGATTGGGTTTCTTAGGATTGACAAATCCGGGAGGTTGCTTAACATAAACTTCGTCCTCTATTTCACCATTTAGAAAAGCACTTTTAATGTCCATTTGGTATAAGGTGATATCATGATGATTAGCATAGGCAAGTAAGATGCGGATGGACTCAAGTCTAGCAACGGGGGCGTAAGTCTTACCATAGTCCATACCTTCGACTTGTGTGTAGCCTTGGGCGACGAGACGTGCTTTGTTGCGAACTACTTGTCCATCTTCATCTTGCTTGTTGCAAAACACCCATTTGGTACCGATGACGTTGTGGTTGTTGTCGGGCTTCTCAACCAATGTCCAAACTTGATTCCTCTCAAAGTTGTGTAGCTCTTCATGCATAGCATTTATCCAATCCGGATCTTCCAATGCTTCTTCAACCTTCATAGGTTCAATGCTCGAGATGAAAGAATAGTTTTCACAAAAGTTAGCTAAACGAGTTTTAGAGCAAGTGATTCTCCCAGTTTGAATGTCATTGTAGATTTGCTCGACGGGATGATCTTTAGCAACTCTTGCTCAAACTCTTGAAAGCTTTTTCTTGGGTCTTCATTGAACATCTTCTTCATCTTGTTCTTCTACTTCTTGGCCTTCTTCATTGTTGGCATTGTCGTTCTCTTGTCGTGGTGGAGAAGGAGGTTGTTGACGTTCATCTTGATGCACTTCCTCGTTTTCTTCATCTTGGTGTGTCCCGCTTGTGGATGCTTCCGTATCAACTCTTGGTTCACCTTGTTGTGAAGTTGAAGCTTCCACTTGGACGGACGAGGTACTCTCCTTCACCTCCGTTGGACGAACCTTGCCAATAGCCAAGTCTTGAATTGCTTCCGAAGGATCTTTGTCACCTACATCAATTGTCAATTGCTCTACTTGCGAGTCGTTAGATTCATCAAACTTCACATCTACCGTCTCTTCAACCTTTCGGGTGAAATTGTTGTAGACACGATAAGTGTGAGGGTTTGAGCCATAACCTAGTAGGAAACATTCATGAGATTTAGGAGCAAATTTAGAGCGACGATGCTTATCAAGAATGTAGCACTTTGAGCCGAATACTCGAAAGTATCCAACATGGGGTTTGTTACCGGTGAGGAGCTCGTATGCTGTCTTGCCGAGTAGCTTGTGGAGATACAAGCGATTTGTTGCATGACAAGCTGTCTCAACCGCTTCTGCCCAAAAGTGCTTCGGCGTCCTGTACTCATCAAGCATCGTTCTCGCCATTTCGTTGAGCATCCGATTCTTCCTCTCAGCAACTCCGTTTTGTTGAGGTGTGTACGTAGCCGAGAACTCGTGTGAAATCCCTTCTTCGTCAAGAAAGGTGTCCACATTTGCGTTCTTGAACTCCGTTTCGTTGTCGCTACGAACCTTCTTGATCTTCACTTCAAATTGATTTTGGGCCTTGCTAGCGAAGTTTTTGAAGATCTTTTGGACCTGCGATTTATCATCGAGAAAGAACATCCACGTAAATCTTGAAAAATCATCAACTATAACTAGACCAAAAGAATTTCCACCGAGACTCTTGTAAGAGTTGGGACCAAAGAGATCCATGTGAAGTAGCTCGAGTGGCCTCCTTGTAGTCATGATGTTCTTCACGGGATGCCTTCCTCCAACCTGTTTACTGCCCCGACAAGCGCTGCAAAGTCTATCCTTATCAAATATGACATCATTAACTCCAAGGATATGATTTCCTTTAATAAGCTTGTCAAGGTTTCGCATGCCAACATGACCTAATCGTCTATGCCACAACCAACCTTTTGAGGATTTAGCAATGAAGCAAGTTTTAGGTTGAGCCTTTTTAGTGAAATCAACAATGTATAGCTCACCTCTACGCACACCGGTAAAGACCATTTTATGATTATCTCGAGGAAACACTTGGCAATCTATTTCAGTAAATAGAACATTGAAACCGAAATCAGCAAGTCTAGATACCGAAAGTAAGTTGTAACCAAGAGATTCAACGAGCATGAAATTTTGTATGGAGCTATCATGTGTTATGGCCACCTTACCAAGGTGTAACGCCCCGGATATAACTTTCCATATTCGTAACTCCAACTCTGGCCTTTTCCGGAGATGCGGTTTGATTTTTCCTTCGGGGTTGGGTTTTTATCTTTTTGTTTTGCATTTTTTGTTCATGTCTTGCATTTCATCTCATAGCATCATGCGCATTGCATCCGCATGCTTTCATAAAACTTGCATCTGCTCGTAGTTGCCGCTTCTTCCGTGTCTCGGCTGACCTTCTCTCAGATCAACCGGACCACTCTCTTCTCTCTCTTTTCTGAGCTCATCAAACCCCGTTGCCTTCGTGGACCGTTCCGAGACCAACCGGGTTTCTCGAGTCCCTCTTGTCTGACCACCTAACCTCTCTTGCCAGCTCGCAGACCCCTCTTGCGTGCGTCCGAAAACTGCCCCGAACCCGAACCGCTCAGTTCTCAGCATTGGATCCGGATCATCCCCTAACATCTATAAAACATCTTCGCTTTATTTATTGGACTCCCTAGCCTATTTTTTCCCGACCGTCCGATTTCGATCGGAGGGACGAGATAACCCTGCCCTAATCCCCTTCTATATAAACTAGACTCTAACCCTAAATTTTAGGAGCAATATCCCATCCTTCCATTCCGCCGCCGCCGCCACTCTCTTGTCTCCTCCCACCTCGGGATCTTGCCCGATCCAAAAATCCTCATCGTTTTCTCCACCCAACCAACCACCGCACCACCGCCTGCGCCTTCCTGTCTCCTTGCCCGTCCATGCCGCCGGCGACAACATCAGCAGCCCCGCCTTCCTCCGCCTCGCCATTGTCCTCCTCTGTACATGATCCGGCCCCGACGCCCCATCCCCAACCTTCTCGTTCGATTCCTCGTCGTCGTAACCGCGCCAAGTCCTCTGCTTCATCCAGGACGTGGGCGCCTGTCTTCTTCGCCCGAAACCCCCAGGTCCCGTCGCTTCCCTCCACCCTCTCGCTCCTGTTTTCCTCTTTTGTTCTCTCGCTGACATCTCTCTCAGCTCTCTCAGTTCGTCGAGCAGGGACGCCATGGCCGTCCTCTTCTTCAGATCAAGGCTCCAGCCTTCGGATCCGGTTCCCCTCAGCAACCACATCGTGCTCCGGCCGGTCCAGCCTCGCACCTTCCTTCGCATCCTGCCGTCGCCTTAAACCCTTCCCGTCGCCTACATCTCCTCCGGCAGTGCCGCCGTGCCTGCACGCCTATGGCGAAGCTCTGGTGAGCCAAGCCGCACCCGTGCCCCTGTTTCTTCCTTCCCCTTTCACCTTCTATCTCTCACCCGTCTCCCTCTCTCTCTGATGAGTCCACAGGAGGAGCATCACCCTCGCCGGAGTCCTTCTCCTCGTTGCTGCCTTCGTCAAGCCCTCATCACCGGCCCCGCGCCTGCTGGCTTCCTCTGCTTCGAGCGACAAGACGACCAGCGCTGCCCCCCTCGTTGACTTGGTCCAGCGCCAGTGTGGACGAGTGCTGCGTCGCCCGCGGGAGCCCTCCTCTGCTTCGCCTTCGCCGTGAGCCGCGCCAGCCACCGCCCCGCCCTTGCCTTGCCGGAGAGGCTCCGCCTGCTTTTCTCGATCGAACAACGACATCGCCGGAGTTCCTCGTCGCCGGGAACCGCCTCCCCGACCCTCGGACTGCTCGGATCCACCGCGCCCGCTGGTCCCTTGCCCCTGCATCGCGAGTCTGCCCGCCTTCTGCTTCGCCACGACCTGCTGCTGCCTCTGCTCTTTAGTTACGAGCAGCAGCTCGCTTGCCTCGTCTCGCGTTGACCGCGCCTCTGCCTCGACCGCTCGCCCCCTCTGCTTCGCACGCTGGCCCGTGTCCCCTTCGCCAGATCCGGCCCGCCCGGCCTCCTCCACCGACCGGCCCATGAGGCCCAATGTGAGCAGCCACCTCCAGTCCCTCTCCTGTACACTATCGGCCCAGTCCGTTTCGGCCTGCATGTTTTTTTCCCATGTGCGAATTTGTCTAATTTTCTAGAGATGACAGATTTGCAGAAAAACCCTCATGTTCATGCATATAATAACTCTTAAACTGTGCATCGGATTAAAATAATTTATGTATGTAAAATGCTTAGAATTTTGTGTAGATTAATAATATGCCACTTTCATCCATGTTTAAAATGTTTAAAATGCTGTTTGTTTAAATTTGCATAAATGCCATGTTAAAATGATTTATTTCATAACTAAATAACCGTAGCTCCATTTTAAATAAACTTTATATGTAAATGGGTTGGAAAAATGCCTAGTTTAACATGGTCCACTTTATTTTTCCTGTTTAACAACTTTAAAATATGTTTTAGGGCAGAACAGTATCTAATTCAAAATATGCACATGGGGTTTTTCCGGAATTGTTGTTTGTTGTTCCGACCTCATTTAAACTTGCCTAGATAGGTAGTTCCATTATGCTTCACCCCCTTGCCATGTTTAACAACATTTAATATTGATGAGTAGCATAACCAAGAGAGAACTAAATAATTGATGTGGTGTTTTGTCAATATGCAACTCGTTGCATATTGAGCTCCACTTAACTTGTAGTATTGTTTTTT
Source organism: Aegilops speltoides (assembly GCA_021437245.1). Taxonomy (NCBI): domain Eukaryota; kingdom Viridiplantae; phylum Streptophyta; class Magnoliopsida; order Poales; family Poaceae; genus Aegilops; species Aegilops speltoides. Next base: position 307,633,729 of record CM038143.1, read on the forward strand.
GCACTTTGCCATGTCATGCCCCATTAAACCGGTCATGCATCATACTTGTTTGTGCATCATGACATGTTTATGCTGGTGTGCTAACCATGTTGTTTGTTTCTTTCTGGTGTTGCTTCTTAGTTCCGGTAATGTTGCGATTGTGAGGATTCGTTCGACTACTCCCGTTCGTCTTCTTCATGGACTCGTTCTTCTTCCTAGCGGGATTTCAAGCAAGATGAACCGCACCCCGGATCTCACTACTATCATTGCTATGCTAGTTGCTTCGTTCTATCGCTATGTTGCGTTACCTATCATTTGCTCTTCAAGCCTCCCAAATTGCCATGAACCTCTAACCTTTGACACCCTTCCTAGCAAACCGTTGTTTGGCTATGTTATCGCTTTTGCTCAGCCCCTCTTATAGCGTTGTTAGTTGCAGGTGAAGTTGAAGATTGCTCCATGGTGGACAGGGTCATGTTGGGATATCACAATATCTCTTATATTATTAATGCATCTATATACTTGGTAAAGGGTGGAAGGCTCGGCCTTATGCCTGGTGTTTTGTTCCACTCTTGCCGCCCTAGTTCCCGTCATACCGGTGTCATGTTCCCGGATTTTGTGTTCCTTACGTGGTCGGGTGATTTATGGGACCCCCCTGACAGTTCGCTTTGAATAAAACTCCTCCAGCAAGGCCCAACCTTGGTTTTACCATTTGCCTCACCTAGCCCTTTTTCCCTTGGGAGTCGCGCTCTCGAGGGTCATCTTATTTTTTAACCCCCCGGGCCAGTGCTCGTCGTGAGTGTTGGTCCAAACCATCAGCCGCCGGTGGCCACCAGGGGCAACTCTGGGCTCGCCTACCGGAAGTTTGGACAATCTGGTGTGCCCTGAGAACGAGATATGTGCAGCTCCTATCAGGATTTGTCGGCACATTCGGGCGGCTTTGCTGGACTTGTTTTACCATTGTCGAAATGTCTTGTAAACCGGGATTCCGAGACTGATCGGGTCTTCCTGGGAGAAGGTCTATTCCTTCGTTGATCGCGAGAGCTTGTCATGGGCTAAGTTGGGACACCCTGCAGGGTATAAACTTTCGAGAGCCGTGCCCGCGGTTATGTGGCAGATGAGAATTTGTTAATGTCCGGTTGTAGATAACTTGACACTTGATCCAAATTAAAACGCATCAACCGCGTGTGTAGCCGTGATGGTCTCTTCTCGGCGGAGTCCGGGAAGTGAACGCGGTCTTTGGGTTATGTTTGACGAAGTAGGTGTTCAGGATCACCTCTTGATCATTGCTAGTTCACGACCATTCCTTTGTTTCTCTTCTCGCTCTCATTTGCGTATGTTAGCCACCATATCATGCTTAGTCGCTGCTGCAACCTCACCACTTTACCCCTTCCTTTCCTATTAAGCTTTGCTAGTCTTGATACCCATGGTAATGGGATTCTTTGAGTCCTCGTGGCTCCTGATTACTACACCAACGATTGCGGTACAGATTATGCGATGATCATGGCGCGAGAGCGATGTTGCTTGTTTTGGAGTTTCTTCTTCTACTTCTTGATCGGGGATAGGTTCGGTCGGCTGACTGGGCTAGCGGTGGATATTGTTTGAGTTTTTGTTTATGATTCATCCGTAGTCGGATGTTCTTCTTGTATGTTGTATTGTTGTATTCATGTGACATTGTATGTATTGGATGTATCCCCATCTATTATGTAATGTTGATGTAATGATATCCACCTTGCAAAAGCGTTTCAATATGCGGGTCTATCCTTGGTGGTACCTCCGAGTTCCTCTTGGATAGGGTCGCATATTGGGTGTGACAAGTTGGTATCAGAGCCTCGACCGACCATAGGATCCCCCTTGATTGTTGACCGTTGTTGAGTCTAGAAGAAAACTATTTTGAGTCTTAGGATTATATATATCGGAGAGTAGGATTCTTTTTACTCCTCAGCCCCTTCGTCGCTCTGGTGAGGACTCTCGACGTAGATGTTTCGTCTTTCCTCTCCTCAATATTTCACTAAATTTTTTTTAGGATCACGCGGGTATCGTGGGATCGTTCCGATATTCTTATGACGAGACCATTGTTCTTGGTGCCTCCTGACATTTAGGGGTTATGGCAGTGTCCCGGGGAGTTGAGATCCGAGGTGTTGTCGTCATAATTTTATCGTTGCAGCTCTGGAATACCTGAGTTTTGCCGACATCAAAAATCTCTTTTATGCAGTTGTTGGTGAGATAACCTTGACGTCACCCAGTACTGGGGAGTTCGGGAGTATTGCCATAGCTTGTATAACGGATGCTTTTCGAAGGTTGAGGTAGACGATTTCCGGAGTTTTCTTGGTTATGTGTTGATGGATGGATACAACTTGGATGTAGGGATTGTTAGTTTGGGTGAGATATATTGCTTCCCCTGTATCCCCAACACCAGATTGCATAACCAAAAAGTTTCGGGAGTTTTATAGGTGGGAATTCAAGTAGCTCCTAGAATATCTTTCCGACAGATGCATGATATGGGATTGGGTAAATCTCTATCATATGTTTGTTTCCGGCTTATTCTGCAAGCCAATCCTTTGTTTTGTTTTATTTGTGGTATTTGAGTTGCTTCGAAGTCAAATGTTGAATCCATACCTTTCCTAAACGATGTTCTCATATTGCTATGTGAATACTAATCCCTTTTGATCATCGAGAGTGTCATGATAATTCTTCTCTAACCGGCGTGATTCTCTCCAGGCTAATACTATCATTTTTCCCATTTGCAATATCAATTCTAAGTTTTCCCAACGGTGTTTGTTTCATCCGTCCCCAAGTTGCCTTTGTTTTCCCGCCTGTAGGATCGGAAGTATGTCTAGAGGGGGGGTGATTAGACTACTTGACAACTTAAAAATTTTGCCTTTTGATTTGAGTAGTTTCTTAGCAAGTTCACAATGACAACTAAGTCAAGTATCACCCTACACATGCAATTCTAGAGTTGTGGCAGCGGAAAGTAAATTGCACGTATAGTAAATGAGAGGTGGAGAAGAGCAAACCGCAAGTTGGTGACACGGAGATTTTTCTCGTGGTTCCGATAGGTGGTGCTATCGTCAATCCACGTTGATGGAGACTTCAACCCACGGAGGGTAACGGCTGCCTTGAGTCCACGGAGGGCTCCACCCACGAAGGGTCCACGAAGAAGCAACCTTGTCTATGCCATCATGGCCTCGTCCACGGAGGACTAGCCTTACTCGGGGTAGATCTTCACGAAGTAGGCGATCTCCTTGCCCTTACAAACTCCTTGGTTCAACTCCACATCATGACGGAGGCTCCCAAGCGACACCTAACCAATCTAGGAGGCACCACCCTCCAAAAGGTAATAGATGGGGTTGGTGATGATGAACTCCTTGCTCTTGTGCTTCAAATGATAATCTCCCCAACACTCAACTCTCCTCACTGATTTGGCTGTGGTGGAAGAAAGGGTTGAGTGGAAAGCAACTTGGGAAGGCTAGAAATCAAGTTTCATATGGTGGGAGTGGAGCAACTTGATCTCAACACAAGGGTAGGTAGTTTTCTTCTCAGAAATGTAAGGTAGGAGTGGTAGTTCTTTCTGATGGCTCTCTCCACGAATGAAGAGGAGGTGGATGGGTATTTATAGCCTCCACACAAAATCCAACCGTTACACACATTTGACCAATCTCGGTCAGACCGAAGTTGACAACTCGGTGAGACCGAAAGTTCAAATCTTGTGAACGTTGGGATTTTCGGTGGGACCGAAAATACAATCTCGGTTAGTCCGATTCTTCCAAAGTCTAGGGTTTGCCAATTTCGGTGGGACCGACTTTCTCATCTCGGTGACACCGATTTGAGTCTGAAGATTCTGAAGCTTGGCAACACCAATTTCGAATGACCGAGTTTGGAATCGGAAAATCCGAGATTCTTAGGGTTTGGGTATATGGTGAGGTGGTTCATCTCGGTGTGGTGAGTTTGGAATCGGTGGGACCGAGATTACTTATGAGTTTATGTTGGAATGAAAGATTGCTGATAGTTTGAAAGATAAATCACTAAGCACTTAGAGCAACCAGATCATCATCATAACCTCACCCCTTTTAATAGTATTGGCTTTCCTATGGACTCAATGTGATCTTGGATCACTAAACCAAAAATGGAGTCTTGAGCTTTTGCCAATGTTTTCCTTAGCATTTTGAGGGTCCACATCATCAGTCATTGCCATACCCATATCTTTGAACTTTCTGAAATATTCTCAAGAAATGATTAGTTCAATGATATATATGTTGTTATTAATTACCAAAACCACCTGGGGATTAGTTGCACTTTCAATCTCCCCCTTTTTGGTAATTGATGACAACATATAGATCAAAGCTTCGACAAATGATATAATCAATGAATGACATCGTCGCTTTGAGAAGTATGTGATAAGCAAGAGCTCCCCCTAAATTTGTGCATTATTTAAGATTTGCGTTTGAATGCAAATGCACAATCGATTAGGATCATGGGTTACTCTTCCATGTCACATACATCTTGGTGGAGCGCACAAAATGATAAGAATGAATAACATGCACCCAATCACCAAGACATGAGTAAATGATCATACAAGATATGAATGGAATATGATAGGCATCAAGCACACATTAAGCACAGTATGATCAAGCACTCATCAAGATAGAACAAGCGTAGTATCAAACACACGAAGTATCTCAAAGAACTCAAAAGTATCTCAAGGAAAACCGCAAAGCGAAAGAGCAAAAACGAGCACTCTCTCTCGAAGCCCTATGATCTATACAATTTCTCCCCTTTGGCAACAAGTTACCAAAAGTTCGAAGGTATAGAGCTAATCGTCACTCGGGACTCTGCTGGCGGCTCTGTCTGCGTCGATGGAGTGGAGATAGCTGCATCTGCAAAGCTTCTGCTGAAGTCTGTGGAGCTGGAGGAGTGGATCTGAAGTCAGTCTTTGGGCCAGACGGAGCTGTAGGAGGTCTTGATGTAGTAGCCAGGGTCCGACCTTTGGAATAGCGGCTGATCTGGGCTTTGTGGGCCTTTGGGCAGGCTGCTCATAGTCATCTGGACCATATCACCTTCCATCTCTCTCATGAGTTCTGCCTTCTCCCTCTTAGGTTCCTCGATGTCGCCTCAAGCTTGTTGGCGGTGACTGCACTTGATCGACAGCGTCGAGCATGGAACTTATCCTCAACTATCCTCTCAAGGCTCTCCCGAGGCGCACTATCTTTGGCAGGCGTAGCTCAATTCTCGAGTGGCTTCAAGAAGTTGTTACTGCAACGCTCTTGGGCTTTTCTTTGCTTCCTTCTCGGCTTTAGCTTGTTTGGCAACTTGGACTTAGCATGTCCTTCTACAGATGTGGGAGCATCTTGATCATCACAACCTCGTTATCCTCATGTTAGGGCTGCGGTGGCAAGTGGGGTCTATCCAACGGTAGGTGTCCGTGCCAAACTTGGCATTAATGAGCATCTGAATATGCGGAGCAAACCCACACGACCTCTTACAGTCTGCTGCTGTCCTCTTGATAGTCTCAACTATCGGGTCCATCACCTTAAAAGGTGTCTTGATCTAGAATGTGCAGCATGTTGATAGAATACCCTCTTATCATGCGGTGGTCCCGACTTAGGCATCAAAGTATGCCTCGAATGGTGTTGGTGGTTGGGAGACCTGCACGAAGATAATAGATGAACCAAGCTTCCATATCTCTACATCCTTCTCCTTTACCTCATTGTACATGTTCTTCATTGACTCGTGATTTTTTCTTGGAATGCCATACACATCAATATCATCTTCCCTTGAAACTGGTGCATTCAGCAATGCTCTCCATTCTTCAACGGTAGAATGGAATCTCGCCTTCATCATCCATACAATTCTGCCATCTGGATAGAAGTGTGCGGTGGCATAGAACTGCATGATCATCTCGTCGTTCCAAGCAGTCAATTTCTGACCAACGAACTCTGCAATCCCACAAGCAGTGAAGCTTTCATGCACATGTGGGAAGTAGTCTCTGTGCTCTTCACTGTCGATGTATTCCCAGTCTACATATCTGGTGTCAGCAACAATTGGCTTCTTGTCCATGAGCACTGTCTCATAAAAGTCTTGTTGCTCTCTTGTGTGGAATCTTGGGTCAACTGCTGTTCTTCTCCTGGTGGCATATGGATCAACTTGCCTCCATAGCCTGAGTCCTTTATCCTTCCTTTCCTTCATATTCTCAGCTCGAGGATGAGCTTCATTATGAACTGGCAGTTTCTGTCTGAGCTTGAGCAAAACATGAGCCTCATCATCTGATTCTGCGGTGCACGTTGTCCTTCTTCTTCTCTCAAGCGGTATGTTCCTCACAGTCTTCTTTGGCTTGGCAGCTGGTTTGGCTTGGGCTGCCTTTCTTTGGAGCTGATTGCTTAGCTTTTGTGGGTGCTCCTGCTACGATGGCATCACCCATCAACTTCGCTTCGAGGAGGTGAGGTGCTTCCTCATCGAATCATCATCATCATCGACTTCTTCATGAACTTTCCTCTTCCTCTTGGAAGTCTTCTTGATCTTCTTTGGAGGTTTCTTCCATCTTGAGCTTCGTGCAATGAGGATTTTGTCACTTTGCTTGTGCCTTTCTTTGTTGTTGCCCTTGATAGCTCTTGGCAACCACTTGCCTTTTGGCTTAGAAGTTATTTCCTCATCTGCAACAAAGTCTGAATCCTCCTCATCGAATTTCTCTTCCTCCAGCCACAGTAGCAGTGCAGGCGATCCACTTGGAGTGCTTTCTCTCCATCATCTGAAAAACTGCTTATACGGACTTGTAGCTGCCTCTGGAATCTCAAGCGGCATCTCGGACCTGTTACATTGTCACTTCCATCGGACATGGTGACAACTGTGAATAGAATAGGTATAGGCGAGAATAGAAGAGTTATCACAAACTGCAGAGGATTTTGCAAAAGAATGAGTTCAAACTTTAGTTTTAGGTTTTCACAGAATACATGTCGGTTCGACCGAAGTCTATCAATTCGGTGAAACCGAAATGTCTAAACAGACCACATACACCACTTTCGGTTGGACGAAATGGGTTTCAGTCTAGCCGAGACTACTAGGGTTTCATGAATCTTCACTTGGTCTTACCGATTTGCACAACTTCGGTTTCACCGAAAAGTGCGGTCAATGGCAGAGGCCAAATCGGTCGATCCGAAAATGTCGAATCGGTCACACCGAGATGTGTTTGGCGGAAACCTAACCTAAAATTTTCACTCGAAATTTGTTCTATGACCTAAGCGGCTGGATAGGAAGATCTCAATCTTGGCAAGAAACATGGCAACGCCTAACGTGCATTGAATCAGCGGTTGGAGCACAAGAGGATGAAACTCACCCAATGCGGTGGAGCTTCACTACGGCGGCAACGGCGCGATGAGAAGGACCGCTGACGGCGATGGAGACCCATGGCGAGGGCGCCTGAAGCGGCGGAGGCGATCCGGAGACCAAGGCGGCGGCGTGAAGAAGGTTTGAGGCGAAGCGTTTGAAGAAGTAATCAGCGCGCTCGTCCTCGAGTATATATACCTTCGGTGTCGGTGGGACGAAGTTTGAAAACTTCGGTGGGACCGAGATGGTTAGCTGCGTGCGATTACACACTTCGATCACGCCGAAATTTGAAACTTCGGTTTCACCGAGGTGAAACCTAGATCAATCAAGTGATTTGATGCGTCGATTTGAGTATATCGGTTTGACCGAAAGTACTTAGAAGGTTTTGGAAGTTAGGCTTTTGACGGATCGGTGGCTCGAGTGCTCCTCACTCGGTCGTCCAAAAAGTCTTGTTCAAAGTTTGTGATATAAGCATGAATAGAGTTTGAGACAAGAAAGCATAGATAGCTAGGGGAGGAACTTAGGCATTCTTGTCCATCCATTTGGTCAAAAAAAAAAGAAAACCAAAAAAACCAAAGCAACAAATGGATGTCCTCGAATGGATAAAATCATGCATCCAACATGCTCACACAATAAGATAGCAAATGAAATATGTGTCAAATATGCACAAACAAAACACTAACAGCTAGCACACAATTTGGCGATGACTAGGTCATCTATATATGAGTATATTGACTTAGGAGTCAAATGAGAACATTTGATCATAGGTCATACTCATCGTTTAAGCACAAGTGGGGTTACCACTTTTCCATAAAGCATTAATGTGTTCACATCATTAGAAGATGCTTTAGCTCATTTCTTTAGAGCAAAGCTCCCCCTTGATGTGAGAACCCCTTTTAAAGGGTCAAACTAACCTTGGGTTGTCGTTGAAGACTTCATGTAGATGTTGAAGATGTGGATGCTCAATGTTGATGAAGATCATCAAGAGTTGGGAGCAATCCTTTGGATTGGGCACTTTCAATACCTACATGGGTTAGTCCCACAAGGAACAAACAAGAATATCCATGGACATAGATTGAAGTTCACAATAGATGATGTCCATGAAAGCAATGATTACCTTGTCCCTTGACTTACCAACATGAGGGTTTGTGACTCCATGAACTAGTGCAAGATGTGGAAGTTGATTGCACAAGTCCTTGCCAAAATGAATGTGAGTGAAGTATATTGGCGGAGTCACCCTCAAGAACTCTCTAGTTCTTCTTCTTCGGGATCCACATCATCTTGATGGGAATCCTTGGGGTAGTAGTTGAGCTTGTTGAAGTAGATCTTGAAGTTGCCTTGGGAACCCACTTGACCATGGCCTTGGGTGCTTCAATGAATGCATCAATCTCCTCTTGAAGCTTGTCCTTGCCTTTTAGCTTGTGGTCTTGTGGTGGAAGGTCATCTTGAGCTTGTTCCTCATTGGAAGAAGTAGGATCATACTTCTCCTTTTGAGAGACGAACTTTGGAGTGGGATATTGACCTTCTTCCCATTCAACACCCTCGGCGTTGAACTTTCGCTCAAAACCAATTCCTTGATTCTTCCGGTGTCTTCCTTGTTTGCGAACAATTTCCTCAAAGCTTTTGCTTCCGCAAGACTCTTGTAGACACCTTTCTCTATAATCCCTTTCAATAGACTATTTTCTTGCTCAAGTGAAACTTGGCTTGAAACATTGTTAGTGGAATCAAGAGAATTACTAGAAGTAACTACATTTGATTTAGCATGATTATTGTTACTACTAGATGAAGAATTTTTCTTATGCTTGTCATGCTTAGTTTTGATAGGTGGCAAGAAATTAGACAAGAGAAGTCGTTTGGCAAGATATGAAGAACTCTTCTTTGAAGATCGTCATTGATAGCTTTTAGAAACTCATGTTCTTGCTCTAGATTGAGCTTCTCGAGCGTAGCTTCTCATGAGATCTTAGGAGCTCTCTATGATCTTCTTGAGTTGTTTCATGAGCTAACTTAAGAGTGTTTAGTTCTTTAGTTAGGCGCTCAATCTCCTTCATAGCATTGTCATTCGACTCTTCTCGACTATAAAGACTACTAGCATGTTCATCATTACTAAGCTCACTAGATTTATCATGTAAAGCTCATCTTCACCAAGCAAGTCATCCTCATCACTATCAAAGTCAATAAACTCAGGATGTGATACCTTGGGGCCTTTTGCCATGAAGCATCTTCCAATTCCCTCATTTGGTGAATCAAATATGTCATAGGAGTTGGAGTTGGAGGACACGAGAGCAAGACCGTAACACCTTCATCTTGATCTGTATTCGGAGTTGGAGTGATAGCTTCTTTCGGAGTGATTGTCGAGTCGGAGCCGAAACCCATTCACCAACATGAGCTTGATGTTTTCTTCTTGTGTAGCTCCTTGATGACTTGTCTTTCCTTTCCGAATCCTTGCTTCTCCGAGAGGATCTTCGTTCATAACGATCATCTCTACTCCTTCTCTCTTTCGAGGCGACTCTTCTCTTGAGCTTCTTCTTCTTGGAGATTCTTCTCTTCTCTTGTGGGGAGTCGAACACTCATTTGAGTAGTGTCGGGTCTTCCACAATTGTAGCAGTTTCGATCACGACTAGAAGATCTCTTTTCATCATATGATCTAGACTTTGAGCTTCTTTCCTTGCTTCTACTCTTGTAGAATTTGTTGAAGTTCTTCACCATTAGGCTTATCTCTTCATTGGAAACTAGCTTGTCACTTGAGGATGTGGGAGCTTCAACTGCAGCTTTGTAAGCACCACTTGACTTGTTGTGAAGCTCTTCCTTATCTTTAAGTGTCATCTCATGAGCAACAATCCTTCCAATGAGTTCGGTAGGCTTGAGATCTTTGTAGTTTGGCATCATTTGAATCAAAGTGCACACGGTGTCATACTTTCCATCCAAAGCTCTGAGAATCTTCTTGATGATGAATCGGTCGGTCATTTCTTCGCTTCCTAAGCCTGCCATCTCATTGGTGATGAGAGCAAGCCTAGAATACATTTCAGCGACTCCTTCACCTTCCTTCATCTTGAACTTGTCAAGCTGACCTTGAAGAACATCTAGCTTTGATTCCTTCACGGACTCGGTACCTTCGTGCATTTCGACCAAAGTATCCCAAATCTCTTTTGCATTCTCAAGACGGCTGATCTTGTTGAACTCCTCGGGACACAAAGCATTGAAGAGAATATCACAAGCTTGAGCATTGTTCTGTAACATCCGCAACTCATCTGCAGTAGCTTCACGATCCGGAACTTTTCCTTCTTCGAAGAACTCACCTTGCAAGCCAACACAAATAATGCCCCATGCGGCAGGGTTATGTCCAAGAATATGCATTTTCATTTTATGCTTCCAACTAGCAAAGTTTGAACCATCAAAGTAAGGACCTCTCGGAAATTACCCTCACTAGACGCCATACTCTCCTAGGTTGTGAAACCAAGCTTATGGAGTCCAATGCAATGGAAACCAATCCAATGGAGACCAAAGCTCTGATACCACTTGTAGGATCGGAAGTATGTCTAGAGGGGGGTGATTAGACTACTTGACAACTTAAAAATTTTGCCTTTTGATTTGAGTAGTTTCTTAGCAAGTTCACAATGACAACTAAGTCAAGTATCACCCTACACATGCAATTCTAGAGTTGTGGCAGCGGAAAGTAAATTGCACGTATAGTAAATGAGAGGTGGAGAAGAGCAAACGCAAGTTGGTGACACGGAGATTTTTCTCGTGGTTCCGATAGGTGGTGCTATCGTCAATCCACGTTGATGGAGACTTCAACCCACGGAGGGTAACGGCTGCCATGAGTCCACGGAGGCTCCACCCACGAAGGGTCCACGAAGAAGCAACCTTGTCTATGCCATCATGGCTCACGTCCACGGAGGACTAGCCTTACTCGGGGTAGATCTTCACGAAGTAGGCGATCTCCTTGCCCTTACAAACTCCTTGGTTCAACTCCACATCATGACGGAGGCTCCCAAGCGACACCTAACCAATCTAGGAGGCACCACCCTCCAAAAGGTAATAGATGGGGTTGGTGATGATGAACTCCTTGCTCTTGTGCTTCAAATGATAATCTCCCCAACACTCAACTCTCCTCACTGATTTGGCTGTGGTGGAAGAAAGGGTTGAGTGGAAAGCAACTTGGGAAGGCTAGAAATCAAGTTTCATACGGTGGGAGTGGAGCAACTTGATCTCAACACAAGGGTAGGTAGTTTTCTTCTCAGAAATGTAAGGTAGGAGTGGTAGTTCTTTCGATGGCTCTCTCCACGAATGAAGAGGAGGTGGAGGGTATTTATAGCCTCCACACAAAATCCAACCGTTACACACATTTGACCAATCTCGGTCGGACCGAAGTTGACAACTCGGTGAGACCGAAAGTTCAAATCTTGTGAGCGTTGGGATTTTCAGTGGGACCGAAAATACAATCTCGGTTAGTCCGATTCTTCCAAAGTCTAGGGTTTGCCAATTTGGTGGGACCGACTTTCTCATCTCGGTGACACCAATTTGAGTCTGAAGGTTCTGAAGCTTGGCAACACCAATTTCGAATGACCGAGTTTGGAATCGGAAAATCCGAGATTCTTAGGGTTTGGGTATATGGTGAGGTGGTTCATCTCGGTGTGGTGAGTTTGGAATCGGTGGGACCGAGATTACTTATGAGTTTATGTTGGAATGAAAGATTGCTGATAGTTTGAAAGATAAATCACTAAGCACTTAGAGCAACCAGATCATCATCATAACCTCACCCCCTTTTAATAGTATTGGCTTTCCTATGGACTCAATGTGATCTTGGATCACTAAACCAAAAATGGAGTCTTGAGCTTTTGCCAATGTTTTCCTTAGCATTTTGAGGGTCCACATCATCGGTCATTGCCATACCCATATCCCTGAACTTTCTGAAATATTCTCAAGAAATGATTAGTTCAATGATATATATGTTGTTATTAATTACCAAAACCACCTGGGGATTAGTTGCACTTTCACCGCCCTCCCACCCTTTTTCTTCAAGGACTCAGATTTTTTTAATAAAGTATCCATTTATTCATGTGAAGTCACTCAACTCTTTTCAATCAATGTTCTGATCCGGTGATCCCTCATGAAGATGCTCACGAGCTTCAAGTTCATCATCTTTCGTTCGTTTTTCTTCTCCGGTGGATCCAATTCAAGCTTTCAGTGTTGATCATATTCCTTTCCTCGTGTCAAATGCTTTCTCATGCCGGTGCACCTCTTAATTGTTCACCTCTCTCTATTCTTATCCGGAGTGCTCAAGGTATCTCAGAAGAATCATGTTTCAATTCTTAATCCGTTAGAGTTACTTCAAGGTTGTTATCTCATTAAGGCCATTTAATTCAACCGGTGCAACCTCTCTTTAAAATTGTTCAACGGTGTGTTTCTTTTTAGTGGGCCCTAACCCACAGGTCTTTTCCCAGGATCTTACCTGACTCTTCTAATTTTCCCGGAGCTTCTAAAATTCTTTTCAAAGTTTGACGTAAGAATGGGTTATCATCAGTCATATGTCTTTCTCCAAGATCTTTCAAATTCTTTTCATTGTTGGCTCAACCACTTCGCTTTTCATTCTCCCGGAGTATCTCAGTAATTTTGGTGGTTCTCGTCATCATTCTCAACATGTGAAGACCGAAGAAGGATTTCTCCTAAATCTTGGTCCATTCTCTTGAAGATTCATGGTTCTAGCTTCATGCTATCCTCATAATTGTTTTGATTGTGACAATTCTTTTCTTACCATCCGGAGCATTTCATGAGTTGTTTCCATTTCTTTCCTCCGAAGGCCATCATGTCATAATTCTTCATTCTTAGCATGTAGCTATCATTCTCCAAATCTTACCGGTGCATCGTTCAAATACCCTCTAATCAGTTCATGATCTCTTTGTTCTCATGTATTTAAACCCCCTCAAGTATCTTTATTCGTTTTCCAATTCTTCCCGGTGAATCGTGCCTTTGCTACGTTCATTCTCAATTCTTACGGTGGTTCGTTCAAGATTTCACTTCCTTCGTTATCATATCAATTCATTCGTTGTTCCCAAATCCCACCGGTGGTTCCATCAATACCTTCTGAAGTTTACGCTATATCCCTCTTAATCCTTTCTACGAGAATAAGTAATATGCAAAATCCATTGCTTGCCATCGATTTAATTTGATGAAGGATAAGCATACAATAAATCTTATTCTTATTTCCTCGAGGTGATTCAATTCTTTTCTTCCGGAGATTATTCATGATGAATAAATTCTCGATTACAAGTGATTCATCTTTCTTTCCGGAGTTGGTCATCATATCACATTCTCGGTTCGAGAGGCTTCATCTTTCTTTTCGGAGTTCCAAGCTCTCTTAATTCTCTCGTCGCGAAGCTCCATCTAAATCATTGCAAGGCTTCACCTTGTGTTTTCAACCTCTCTTTCTTTCTATCACCCTTTTATTACCGGAGTTCTTCATTGAGGCTCTACTTGGTGGTTCATCAAGGATTCTCTTCATTCTTCAATTGTTCTTCAAGATTTCTCTCGAAGTTATGACCCGCCGAGCTATACTCTGAAATAAACATGGTGCTCAACACATGTTTTGTTTTGAGGAGCTCAAGTATTCTTCATCTTGCATTCCAAAGTGCAATTGTTTCTACCTTAGTTTTTGAGGTGGTGTTATGTCACTCTTGACAATTTCCTTCATGTTTCATGATTCATATGTTGTCAAGAATGAGGTATTCTAAATCCATTAATCCCTCCATTGGAGTTATCTTGGTAAAGATTTCACCTAAAGCCTTCCCTAAGGAATGTAGCTATTTATGGTGCTATCAATGATCCGAGTTTTCTCCTATCCTCTCGGTGAAGAAGTTTTTCATCTCTTTGGTGCTCTCAATCAAATCAATGGTTTCCATTAGTGGCCGGTTGTCACCTCATAGTCTCGAGATGTTTTCCATAAGCCCACAACAAGCTTGTGCTTCTCGTTGTTGATTTTCCAACAACTCCGTTCGATTCTTATTTGCAAGGATGCTTTCCAAGTTCACTTGTGACAAAAGTTGTCATTTTCTTCTCCGTCCCTTTATCCCAACGGTCTAACTTCTATTCTTTCGCTACGGAGGCATTGTGATGTTGTGCTCTTCACCCATCAGCTCGTTTTGTGAGTATCATGTTCTTTTCTTGCTTATCCATTTAACCGGAGTGTTGTATCATCTCTTCAATATCTTTTCATCTCATCAAGTTTTCTTCTCATTTCTACCGGAGTGCTGTCCAAATTCTGACATTCTTGTTCCTTGGCTATCTCATTATACCGAGGTGGTCATATTCTTTTCGCTCGTAAAGCTCTTATTTCCATGTCTTTCAACCTTCAAATTCTCGTAATACTGCTTGTTCCTCTTTTCTAACGGATTGTTTGCAATCTCGTTCATCTCTTTTGTACTCTTTCTTTTATATTGCTCAACCTCTCAAGGTTCATGGTTTCACACGTTCGTCAAAGAAGCAACTTAGTTTACCTCTTATCTTCCTCTTCCTTTTCTCTCCGGTGCCATCCTAGATCTCGGGACGAGATCATCTCGTAGTGGTGGAGTGTTGTAACACCCCGGATATAACTTTCCATATTCGTAACTCCAACTCTGGCCTTTTCCGGAGATGCAGTTTGATTTTTCCTTCGGGGTTGGGTTTTTGTCTTTTTGTTTTGCATTTTTTTGTTCATGTCTTGCATTTCATCTCATAGCATCATGCGCATTGCATCCGCATGTTTTCATAAAACTTGCATCTGCTTGTAGTTGCCGCTTCTTCCGTGTCTCGGCTGACCTTCTCTCAGATCAACCGGACCACTCTCTTCTCTCTCTTTTCTGAGCTCATCAAACCCCGTTGCCTTCGTGGACCGTTCCGAGACCAACCGGGTTTCTCGAGTCCCTCTTGTCTGACCACCTAACCTCTCTTGCCAGCTCGCAGACCCCTCTTGCGTGCGTCCGAAAACTGGCCCGAACCCGAACCACTCAGTTATCAGCATTGGATCCGGATCATCCCCTAACATCTATAAAACATCTTCGTTTTATTTATTGGACTCCCTAGCCTATTTTTTCCCGACCGTCCGATTTCGATGGAGGGACGAGATAACCTGCCCTAATCCCCTTCTATATAAACTAGACTCTAACCCTAAATTTTAGGAGCAATGTCCCATCCTTCCATTCCGCCGCCGCCGCCACTCTCTTGTCTCCTCCCACCTCGGGATCTTGCCCGATCCAAAAATCCTCATCGTTTTCTCCACCCAACCAACCACCGCACCACCGCCTGCGCCTTCTTGTCTCCTTGCCCGTCCATGCCGCCGGCGACAACATCAGCAGCCCCGCCTTCCTCCGCCTCACCATTGTCCTCCTCTGTACAGGATCCGGCCCCGACGCCCCATCCCCGACCTTCTCGTTCGATTCCTCGTTGTCGTAACCGCGCCAAGTCCTCTGCCGTCCGGGGACGCGCTGCCTTCTTCGCCCAAACCCCAGTCCCGTTGCTTCCCTCCACCCTCTCGCTCATGTTTTCCTCTTTTGTTCTCTCGCTGACATCTCTCTCTGCTCTCTCAGTTCGTCGAGCAGGGACGCCATGGCTGTCCTCTTCTTCAGATCAAGGCTCCAGCCTTCGGATCCGGTTCCCCTCAGCAACCACATTGTGCTCCGGCCGGTCCAGCCTCGCACCTTCCTTCGCGTCCTGCCGTCGCCTCGAACCCTTCCCGTCGCCTACATCTCCTCCGGCAGCGCCACCGTGCCTGCACGCCTATGTCAAAGCTCTGGTGAGCCAAGCCGCACCCGTGCCCCTGTTTCTTCCTTCCCCTTTCACCTTCTATTTCTTACCCATCTCCCTCTCTCTCTGATGCGTCCACAGGAGGAGCATCACCCTCGCCGGAGTCCTTCTCCTCGTCGCTGCCTCCGTCAAGCCCTCATCACCGGCCCCGCGCCTGCTGGCTTCCTCTGCTTCGAGCGACGAGATGACCACCTTGCAAAAGCGTTTCAATATGCGGGTCTATCCTTGGTGGTACCTCCGAGTTCCTCTTGGATAGGGTCGCATATTGGGTGTGACACAAGGCCAACCACCCTTTGAGTTGTCACCGAAGGTGACATACTTTCGAGGACTATCATTATCAGCAAGCTCACGGAACATGTCTTTATCTCCGGTCATGTGATCGGTACTTCCACTATCAAGAACCCACTCCTTTCCTCCTGACATATATCCCCGAAGATTTGCCATAAGACCAAAATGTCTCATTGCATCATCAAGATCGAAGTCACTATCATCACCCTCATCATAGTATCCATGTTCAATATCGTCATGTGGTGGATCAAGTCCTAGAGAGGGTGATTCATTAGAATGAGTTTGACAATAATCTTGTTTATGAATTCTTATAGCTTCGGAAATAATATCACTAATAATACCAACATTTCCTTTGGCACGCATAAGGTTTGTAAGCTCAAATAGACGATCACCAAACATAGGATCACTAGTATTCATCTTACTCAAGGCAATAGACTTATGGAGAATTTCATCAAGATTCTTCAAGGAATAATCGGGAAATCGTTCCTCAAGAAATTTCCATATGATGTAGGCACACTTAAAGTAGGCAAACATCCAAGCAAGTTTCTAGGCAATCCTCTAATGATAAGATCGGCAGTTTTGAGATTCCTAATCATGTCAATTGACTCATCATGGGTAGGATGCATAGGATCAATATAAGGTGCACAAGGGCTAGCAATGTACTTGTTAAAATGATATTGATTGAAAATAACAAGCATCTCATTTTTCCACTCATGAAAATACTCCCCATCAAGAATAGACACTCTATGTCTACTCCCAATAGTAGACTCATCCATCTTCCTCCAATGGTGATTAAACCAAAGCAATGGAGACCAATGCTCTGATACCACTTGTAGGACCTGGAGAAGAGGTGTCTAGAGGGGGGTGATTAGACACTAAGTACCAAAGTTGCAGTTTTTAAGTTTCTTTAAGTTTAAGTGGAGTTTAGGCACAATTTCAACATTCACAATACATATCAAGCAAGCATGCAAAGAGTATATGAGCAGCGGAAAGTAAAGCATGCACTTGCAAGAAAGTAAGGGAAGGGTTTTGGAGGATTCAAACGCAATTGGAGACACAGATGTTTTTGGCGTGGTTCCGATAGGTGGTGCTATCGTACATCCACGTTGATGGAGACTTCAACCCACGAAGGGTAACGGCTGCGCGAGTCCACGGAGGGCTCCACCCCCGAAGGGTCCACGAAGAAGCAACCTTGTCTATCCCACCATGGCCGTCGCCCACGAAGGACTTGCCTCACTAGCGGTAGATCTTCACGAAGTAGGCGATCTCCTTGCCCTTACAAACTCCTTGGTTCAACTCCACAATCTTGTCGGAGGCTCCCAAGTGACACCTAGCCAATCTAGGAGACACCACTCTCCAAGAAGTAACAAATGGTGCATTGATGATGAAATCCTTGCTCTTGTGCTTCAAAGGATAGTCTCCCCAACACTCAAATCTCTCTCATAGGTTTTGGATCTGGTGGAAAGAAGATTTGAGTGGAAAGCAACTTGGGAAAGGCTAGAGATCAAGATTCATATGGTAGGAATGGAATATCTTGGTCTCAACACATGAGTAGGTAGTTCTCTCTCAGAAAATGTATGCTGGAAGTGTAGGTTTAGTCTGATGGCTCTCTCCACAAATGAAGAGGAGGTGGAGGGGTATATATAGCCTCCACACAAAATCTAACCATTACACACAATCTACCAAACTCGATGGGACCGAATAGTTAAACTCGGTCAGACTGATTTAGCAAATAATGTGACCGTTAGGGTTTTCGGTGGGACCGAAATGCAACTTGGTGAGACCGATATGGTTAGGGTTAGGGCATAATGTAATCTCGGTAAGACCGATTACACAAACTCGGTGAGACCGATTTTGGTAGAAAGCTTTCTAGAGTGTTGGTCAGGCAAACTCGGTGGGACCGATTACTCGAACTCGGTGGAACCGATTTTGGTAATAAGTTTCCAGAGAGTTTGCATTGTAATCTCGGTAGTACCGATTGCTCAAACTCGGTGAGACCGATTTTGATAATATATATACACAGAGAGATTACAATCCCATCTTGGTGAGACCGAGATCCCTATTGGTAAGACCGATTTGCTTAGGGTTTGTGGCAGTGGCTATGACTTATGGAATCGGTGGCGCCGGATAGGATGAATATGTATGACCAATTTTGACTTTGGGTTTTAGGTCATTTGTGGAAGTGGGAAAGTAGCTGAGGGTTTTGGAGCATATCACTAAGCACATGAAGCAAGAGGCTCATTAAGCAACACCTCATCCCTCCTTGATAGTACTAGCTTTTCCTATAGACTCAATGTGATCTTGGACCACTAAAGATGTAAGATGAAGAGTCTTGAGCTTGTAGCTTGAGCCAATCCTTTGTCCCTAGCATCTTGAAGGAGTTCCCACGTCCTTTAGTCCATGCCACTCCATTGTTGAACTTATCTGAAACATACTAGATAAAAGTGTTAGTCCAACAAGAGATATGTTGACACTAATTACCAAAACCACCTAGGGAGCACTTGTGCTTTCAATTGTTTCTGCTAAGTTACTACTACTATCATCACTGTTACACTTGCTACAAAATACTGTTGTCACTGTTACTGTTACTATTGCTGTTGTCACTACTATCAAAACCACCACATTATTGTGCTACTGATCACTTTTGCTACAGATAATTAATCTCGAGGTGTGACTGATTGACAAATCAGTTTCTAATACTTACAAATATTCTTTGGCTCCCCTTGTGTCAAATCAATAAATTTGGGTTGAATACTCTACACTCGAAAACTGTTGTGATCCCCTATACTTGTGGGTTATCAAGACCTTTTTCTACTGCCGTTGCTGGGGAGCATAGCAATATTTGTTGAGTCACTTGGGATTATTATCAAATTATCACTATGAAGAATCTGAAGGATCCGAAAACTAAGATATTTCCCTCGAAGACGAGGGGAGGTAAGGAACTGCCATCCAGTTCTGCTTTAGATTCACCTTCTGTTATGAGTAAACTTGCAACAACACCACATGCTATGAATTCTGATATGTTGCAAGTTATTGATGATGCTACTTCTGCTATGGATAATGCTTATGATGATCCTTGTACCTTGCTTGATAATTATGATGTGCCACTTGGTGAATTTCTTGATGAACAAATTGCAACATGATGTTGTTGCATCTGATGATGAGCTTGAAACTGAAACTCCTGAAACACCTGCTAGAACTAGCCTTCCTAGATATGAATTGCCTAAGGTACCAGAAGTTTATGTTATGAGTGAGGAGGCAACTAGAGATATTCTTGCTTGTAAGGATAGAGATGATCTAGAAAAACTACTATGCAAGTATAAAGAAAAATCTCTGAATGCTAGAATGAAATATGATCCTAAGTTTGCTACTTCACCTATCTGTATTGCTGATAAGGAATATGAATTCTCTGTCGACCCAGAGTTAATTACTTTGGTTGAGTCTGATCCTTTCCATGGTTATGAAACTGAAACTGTTGTGGCACATCTTACTAAGTTGAATGATATAGCCACCCTTTTTACTCATGATGAGAAAACTTGCTACTACTTTATTCTCAAATTATTTCCTTTCTCATTAAAGGGTGATGCTAAATCTTGGTACAATACTCTTACTCCTGGTTGTGTGTGTAGTCCCTAGGATATGATGTATTACTTCTCTGAAAAATATTTTCCGCTCATAAGAAACAAGCTGCCTTGCAGGAAATATTTAACTTTATACGAATTAAAGAAGAGAGTCTCCCACAAGCTTGGGGGAGGCTTTGCCAGCTACTTAATGCTTTGCCTGATCATCCTCTTAAGAAAAATGAAATACTTGATATCTTCTATAATGGACTAACCGATGCTTCTAGGGACTTCCTAGATAGTTGTGTTGGTTGTGTTTTCAGGGAACGAACTATTGCTCAAGCTGAGGAATTATTGAACAACATATTGAAAAATTATGATGATTGGACTATTCCTGAACCACCGGCTAAACCCACTCCAAAGAAGAGGGGTATATTATATCTCAGTCCTGAAGATATGCAAGAGGCAAAGAAATCTATGAAGGAAAAAGGTATTAAAGCTAAGGATGTTAAAATTTTACCTCCTATTGAAGAAATACATGGGCTTAATACACCACCACTGCCTAAGGTGGTAGAGGTAAATTATCTTATGAAGTTCAATGAAAATGATAATCCTCACAATATGCATCCTAGTCAATGCCTTTATGAGTTTGAAAACTACATTAGAAAACAAGATCACTTCAATGCAAATGTTATGAAACAATTGAAATATAACTCTGATATGATTGCTTGCTTGAGTGACTTGTTATTTAGAATTTCAAATGATGCTAGAGGTGTTGGAAAACATGCTTCTATGGTTCAAACTCAATTAGAACAAGTTGCTAAATCAGAAAGAGAGTTGCTTGCTGAAATGAATAATAATATGCATGACTTTGTTGTTAGAGTTGCAACTAGAGGAGGTAAAACGACTCAGGAACCACTTTATCCTGAGGGACACACAAAAATAATTATACAAGATTCACAAAGAAATAACACTAGTGCACCTAGTCCTTCTAAAAACAAAAAGAAAAAGAAAAATGATAGGACTTTGCATGCTTCTAGTGAACCTGAAATAGAAAAACCTCCTGATAATGAAAAATGAAATTTCTATCTCTGATGCTGAAACTCAATCTGGTAATGAACATCCACCTAGTGATAATGAAAAAGATAATGCTGATGTTCATGAAGATGCTCAACCAAATGAAAAAGAACTAGATAATGATGTTGAGATAGAACCACCTGTTGATCTTGATAACCCACAACCTAAGAATAAAAGGTATGATAAAAGTGACTTCATTGCTAGAAAACACGGTAAAGAAAGAGAACTGCGGGTTCAAAAACCTATGGCTTTTCCGCCTAAGTCAACTAAAAAGAATGATGATGAAGATTTTGAATGCTTTGCTGAAATGCTGAGGCCAGTCTTTTTGCGTACTCGCTTGACTGATATCTTGAAGATGCCTCCTTATGCAAAGTATATGAAAGACATCATTACTAATAAAATAAAAATACTAGTAGCTGAAATCTCCACTATGCTTGCTAATTATACTTTCAAAGATGGAGTACCTAACAAACTTGGAGATCTGGGTATACCAACTATACCTTGCTCTATCAAAAAGAATTATGTGAAAACTGCTTTGTGTGATTTAGGAGCTGGTGTTAGTGTTATGCCTTTCTCTTTATATAAAAGACTTGACTTGAATAAACTCACACCTACTAAAATATCTTTGGAAATGGCTGACATGTGAACTGCCATACCTATCAGTATCAGTGAGGATGTGCCCGTTGTTGATGCTAATGTTACTATTTTAACTAACTTTGTTATACTTGAGATGCCCGAGGACAACAACATGTCGATTATCCTTGGTAGACCCTTCTTGAATACTGCAGGGGTTGTTATTGATTGCAAGAAAAGCAAGGTCATTTTTCATATTAATGGTAATGAGCATACGGTGCACTTTCCGAAGAAACAATTCCAAGTGAATGGTATTAATGTTACTGAAAAATCTCCGACAATC
The DNA here is from genome assembly GCA_021437245.1 of Aegilops speltoides. Lineage (NCBI taxonomy): Eukaryota > Viridiplantae > Streptophyta > Magnoliopsida > Poales > Poaceae > Aegilops > Aegilops speltoides. The sequence continues at coordinate 307,655,644 of CM038143.1, forward strand.
ACTATTGGAAGTTTTCAAATACCTCTACCTACTGTCAAAAAGAAATGTGAAATGCTTATTGTGGGGGAGCTGCATATCCCTATTGAGGTAACCTAGTGATTTATGAAAGTTCTTCGGTTTCATGCTAATCGAAACTGGTTGTTAATAAGACCTGATCAACCTTATTAATGAATCATTTTTGAGCGGTATGAAGTTGATGAATTCAGTAAGCACTACTTTCTGTCCTTACCTTTTTATTTTCTGTTTTATTAGTTCAATAAAATAATATGCCATGTTTAGTCTGTTTTCTGAATTTTCAGTGGAATAAGAAAATGACCCAAAAATAAAAGTTCTCAGAATGCCCTGAAAATTTTATATGATTTTTTTTCTAAATATTTAAGAATTTTTGGTGCAAAAATTACCAGAGGGAGGTGCACGAGGTGGGCACAACCCACCTGGGCGCGCTAGCACCTCCTTGCGCGCCCTGGGGGGTTGTGGTCCCCACGTGCCCCCCTCACTTACTTCTTCCTCCCACACAGTCACTTACCTCCAGAAAAAAATCACTCACTCACTCACTCTCTCTCTCTCTCTCTCTCTCTTGTTCTTGCTCCAGAAACCACGGATTTTGATCTTTTTTGCTTGAAGCTCTGTTTCTGAAACTGTTTCGGGGATTTGTTGCTTGGTATGTGACTCCACCATTTGTCCAATTAGTTTTTGTTTTAGTGGTTTATACTTTGAATAAATAGCTACTCTTGGTGCTGTTGTGGATGTGCTTGCATGTTGAATTCTTAGTGTTCGAAATAGTTTGAATGCTTGCTATGGCCTCTATGTATCCCTATGAGTAGTTGCTATTAGTTTTGTGAAGTTTAGTTGGAAAAATTTTGTGGACTAAAAATTCAGATTTTTGTTCATAGGAAAAATTGTACGTGGACATGAATATCTTCAGGAAGTTTGGCTCAAGGAAGAACTCCAAGGGTGTTATTGGGGAGTCTTCTGACAGTGATCTCCGCCCTCGGAGGTTGGTGCAGGTACGGCCATGCGAATGGCTGCACACCCCGTTCCTGTAGGAAGCCGGAATCATGAGGAGTTCACGCAGTATATTGCCAATGCCGGTCTCACCGACTTCATCGCAGATGAGTGTGACCAACATCAAATCCTCACGAACATGTTTGTTCAAAGCTTTACATTCTTGCCTAGAAATAATCCTCCTGAAGTGAGCTTTGATTTATATGCTGAAAACCATCAGATACCACTTACTGAGTTTTGTGAAAATATGCATGATCCCTTTTGATGGGAGCTTGGCTGAGCCTAGGCCGGCTGAGTTTGAGGCCTTCTATCGCACTTTGACAATGGGTGATGAGACAGGAGTGTCAGCCTTCACTGCTGGTGGCTTACATTTCCTGCTGTTCGTTACTTTGCATATTTCATTACCAAGTGCTTGCTTGCTAGGGAGAAGGTGGGTGCGCTCAGTTCACCAGACCTTGCTGTTTTGCGTCGTGCATTACATGGCGACAACACTTATAGCTTGGGAGCTATTGTGGCTCGTCGCCTCCATCTTAATAAATCCCAGGGTAAAATACATGGTGGGATTTTTGCTACTCGTTTGGCGGCCCACTTCAATGTTGGGATATGCCTTCATGATTTCCCCTTGACCAAGGTTTACCTAGATCGGCAGCCATGTATCACCATCACTTTCTTGCACATGATAGTCCTAACATTGTCATTCCTTATAACCTGGTTTATAGTGCTGACACTCGTGATGTTATCCCCTTGCCCGCACCTGCTTTGTTTGATTCTGTTGCCAGGGCGGATACCAGATTATGCCCACAGACATCCTCACCTACTAGAACGCCCATGCTGCTGCAGAGGCTGCATAGGCACCTCCGAAGTGGGACAAGTGGATGCCCGCTCCTGAGGATCCCTACTACCCTCCAGGCTACTGATCGACTACCAAGTTAGGCCAAAAGCCTAAGCTTGGGGGAGTACGTGTTTCTCACCGACACTATATTCATGTTCACATATCATTCTGATTGTCGGTGTTCACACTTTTTCATTGTATCATCCATGCTTAGATTTATTTTCTTGCTTTCTTCTTGTGTGTTTGAAAAACTTTAGAAAAACCAAAAAATTAGTTGTATTAATTTACTTTCTATGCATGCTTAGTAGTAGAACTAAAAAGAAAATCCAAAAAGATTTCCTTGTTCTTCTTTTGCTTGTTGGGAGCTTTCCCGTGTATATAGTTTTTCTCGTTTTTGCTTTTCTCTTTTTATTTACTTGTTCAAGAAAACCAAAAACCCCAAAAATATTTCAGTGTGTTTCTATGAACTTCTTTTCTTTTTATTCGAGTCTTACCGAGGAGAAGACCATGACGAAAATGTTGAGTGGCTCTCATATGAATAAATGTTAAACTAATAAGAGCACATTTTACCTTGTTTTCTCATGTTGAATAAAATGTTTTGTAGATTCCAGCTTAGTCCATGGCACTCTTGCACTGTTATTATTTTCATATCATTCAGTCGTGCAAGTGAAAGGAAATAATGACGATATTCAATGAGCTGGCTGTGGCAAAGAGAAACTGGTATGAACTCGACTTGTTCTGTCTGTGTAAATATGTTTAACCTAGTATCCATGCTTCAGCCCATTATGATTGAACATGTTTGCAATGACAATTAGAGATTATAGTTTCTCATGCCATGCATAAGTAGCTAGGAGTGAATAATGATTTATCTTGGATATCAACATAGCGTTAAAATGATTGTGATGCAGTATGATGATCTGGTATCCTCCTCTGAATGTTCGAGTGGCTTGACTTGGCACATGTTTATGCATGTAGTTGAATCAAAACCAACCTAGATTCTATGATATTTATGTTCATGGTGTTCATATCCTACTCATGCTAGTGTCCAATGTTACTTATGCATAATGCCTAGTCATGATCGTTGTTGCTCTCTAGCTGACCGCTTCTCAACCTTAATTGCTAGCCTTCACCAGTACTAAGTGGGAACTCTGATTGTACATCAAAACCTTGAACCCAAAGTTATTCCAGATGAGTCCACCATACCTACCTATATACGGTATTACCCTGCCGTCCTAAGTAAATTTTCATGTGACACCTCTAAAAACTTCTAAAAATTATCCCTTTTTGTGTGCCTGGATCGTTCATGGAACGACAGGAGGTGGTCGATATCTTCCGTGCTAAGCAAGTTATCCTCAGGTCGAGTTTTTATTCACTCGCCATCGCACGACGAAATGGGCGCTAATAGGGATTCCCAGTCCCGAACTCAAAAAATGCAAATAATTAAACAAAACTCCCCCAAGATTGATGTTGGTATGGACAACACCCGTTGTTTCGGACAAGCCGTGGAGTGTGATTGATGGTGGAGGGGGAGTAAACCTTTACTTTTATCGCTTGGGAACCGCCACTAGCATGCTTAGCATGGAAGATGCTGATAACTGATGGTCGTGAAGTGAATAAGAAGGGTGCATGTCTCAAAATATCATTTATCTCTGTTTTGAAAATTGAGCTCTGGCACCTCTGCAAATCACTGCTTCCCTCTGCGAAGGGACTTTCTATTTACTTTTATGTTGTGTCATCACCTTCTAAAACAAGCGCCAGACCCCGAGAGCACAATTGCGTGATTTATGCATTATGTATAGCTAATGTTGGGTGCATCATGACGGGATCTTTTCTACCATGAATTACAATATTTAGTCACTGCTTGAACTTTGGAGGTGCTCTGCATTTATGTTTTTTGGTCTCAGAAAGGGCTAGCGAGATACCACTATTATCATATTATATCATGGTTGTTTTGACAACCATGATTCTGTTTGAGATATCTTATTATTGCTCGCTAGCTGATTATGTCATTGATATGAATTAATATAATCTTTAAATGTTATTCTCGACATGGTTAGTTATAGTGCTGGCTGAAAACCTGGGTGTTGTTTAAGCTTATTTATGCAAACAAGAGCAAAAGAGTTCGTAAAAGTTTTTCTTTCTCACTTTCAGTTTGTCAACTGAATTGCTTGGGGACAAGTAAAGGTTTAAGCTTGGGGGAGTTGATACATCTCCAACGTATCTACTTTTTCTCACGCTTTTTCTCTTGTTTTGGACTCTAGTTTGCATGATTTCAATGAAACTAACCCCGGACTGACGGTGTTTTCAGCAGAACTACCATGGTGTTGTTTTTGTGCAGAAATAAAAGTTCTCAGAATGAAGCGAAACCTTTTGAGGTTTTTTATGGAATAAATAAGGATTTTTGGAGCCAACAACCACCTGAGAGGGGCTCCTAGGTGGGCACAACCCACCAGGGCGCGCCCCCTCTCCTGGTGCGCCCAGGTGGGTTGTACCCACCTGGAGGCCCCGCTGACGACCCCCTGATACTATAAGTTCACATTTATCCAGAAAAAATTAGGGAGAAAGAATTATTGCGTTTCACGTGACGGAGCCGCCGCCAAGCCCTGTTCTTCCTCGAGAGGACAACTCTGGTGTCCGTTTGGTGCTCCGAAGAGGGGGATCTTCGTTCTTCATCATCACCAACCAATCTCCATTGCCAATTCCATGATGCTCCCCACCGGGAGGGAGTAATTCCTTCGTAGGCTCGCTGGTCGGTGAGGAGTTGGCTGACATTCATCATGTAGTCGAGTTAGTTTTGTTAGAGGCTTGATCCCTAGTATCCACTATGTTCCTAGATTGATGTTGCTATGACTTTGCTATGCTTAATGCTTGTCACTTTGGGGTCGGGTGCCATGATTTTAGATCTGAACCGCTTATGAATTCATCATTATATCCATGTTTTAGATCCGGTCTTGCAAGTTATACTCACCTACTACATGTTATGATCTGGCAACCCCAGAGTGACAATAGTCGGGACCACTCCCGGTGATGACCATAGTTTGAGGAGTTCATGTATTCACCGTGTGTTAATGCTTTGTTCCCGTTCTCTATTAAAAGGAGGCCTTAATATCCCTTAGTTTACATTATGGACTGATACGTCTCCAACGTATCTACTTTTCCAAACACTTTTGCCCTTATTTTGGACTCTAAATTGCATGATTTGAATGAAACTAACCCAGACTAACGATGTTTTCAGTAGAAGTGCCATGATGTTTTGTTATGTGTAGAAAAGGAAAGTTCTCGGAATGTCCTGAAAATCCACGGAGGCACTTTTTGGAATTAATAAGAATTTCTTGGAAAAAGATATACACCAGGGGGCCCACAGGCTGTCCACGAGACAGGGGGCGCCCCCCCTAGGGCAAGCCCTCCTATCTTGTGGGCCCCTGGACCTCCACCAACCTCAACTCCAACTCCATATATTCACGTTCGGGGAGAAAAAAAAATCAGAGGGAAAGTTTCATCGCGTTTTATGACACGGAGCCGCCGCCAAGCCCTAATCTCTCTCGGGAGGGATGATCTGGAGTCCGTTCGGGGCCCCAGAGAGGGGGATTCATCGCCGTCGTCATCAACAACCATCCTCCATCACCAATTTCATGATGCTCACCGCCGTGCGTGAGTAATTCCATCGTAGGCTTGCTGGAACGGTGATGGGTTGGATGAGATTTATCATGTAATCAAGTTAGTTTTGTTAGGGTTTGATCCCTAGTATCCACTATGTTTTGAGATTGATGTTGCTATGACTTTGCTATGCTTAATGCTTGTCACTAGGGCCCGAGTGCCATGATTTCAGATCTGAACCTATTATGTTTCCATGAATATATGTGTGTTCTTGATCCTATCTTGCAAGTCTATGGTCACCTATTATGTGTTATGATCTGACAACCCCGAAGTGACAATAATCGGGATACTTCTCGGTGATGACCGTAGTTTGAGGAGTTCATGTATTCACTATGTGCTAATTCTTTGTTCCGGTTCTCTATTAAAAGGAGGCCTTAATATCCCTTAGTTTTCGCTAGGACCCCGCTGCCACGGGAGGGTAGGACAAAATATGTCATGCAAGTTCTTTTCCATAAGCACGTATGACTATTTACGGAATACATGCCTACATTACATTGATGAACTGGAGCTAGTTCTGTGTCACCCTTTGTTATAGCTATTACATGAGGAATCGCATTCGGCAAAATTATCCATCACTGATCCATTGCCTACGAGCTTTTCACATATTGTTTCTTCGCTTATTTACTTTTCCATTGCTACTATTACAACTACTACAAAAACCCCGAAAAAAATTATCTTTACGTTTGCTACCGTTACCTTTATTATCATACTACTTTGGTACTAAACACTTTGCTGCAGATACTAAGTTATCCAGGTGTGGTTGAATTGACAACTCAACTGCTAATACTCAAGAATATTCTTTGGCTCCCCTTGTGTCGAATCAATAAATTTGGGTTGTACTTTACCCTCGAAAGCTGTTGCGATCCCCTACACTTGTGGGTTATCAAGACTAATTTCTGGCACCGTTGTTTAGCCCTCCTACTGGGTGGGCGCTTCCTTTGTCTATCATATGTCTCGTTTGGCTTCGTCCTGAACCAAGGAGGCATGATGGCGGGCGCGTGCGTGTGCCGACTGCAGAGATTACAAGCCGACGCCGTCATTCCAACTCTATTTTCTTGTGTGCGATCCTTCTTTTTGGTTTGGAATCCAAGAAGCTCAATGGCCGAGAGGACACATTCAAGGAGTAGTGTAAAGTAGCAGAAAGAGGGGCGCCGGGGAGCATAGCTCTATTCTCTGAGTCACTTGGGATTTATATCTGTTGATCACTATGAAGAACTTGAAAGACGACCGAACTACTATTTTGCCCTCAACTACGAGGGGAGGTAAGGAACCGCCATCTAGCTCTGCAGAGATTCTCCTTCCGTTATTAGTAGGCTTGCGACACCTAAACCTCGCCATCGCTATCAATTTCGATATGTCGCATGTTATTGATGATGCCACTTCGCTATGCATGATGAAACTACTTACGTGTGTGATACTACTTTGCCATTAGGTGAATTTCTTGATGAACAACTTGCTAGAGTTAGGGGAATGAAATTATCAAGAACCTATTATTGATGATAGTGATGATGAAGGTTCTCCCAATGATTATGTATTACCTGTTGTTCCTAAGGGTTATGTTATGAATGAAGAAGCTGCTAGGGAAATCTTTGCTTGCAATGATAGATATGATCTTAAGAAATTATTAGCTAAATGGAAGCAGCAGTCTCTTAATGCTAGAATGAAACCTGACCCTGCTTTTGCTACTTCACCTATCTGTGTTACTGATAAGGATTATGAATTCTCTGTTGATCCTGAGATTATTACATTAGTTGAATCTGATCCTTTTTATGGCCTTGAATCTGAATTTGTTGTGGCACATCTTACCAAGTTAAATGGTATAGCCACCCTGTTTACTAATGATGAGAAGTCTCGCTATTACTATATCCTTAAGATATTTCCGTTCTCATTAAAGGGTGATGCAAAGACTTGGTACAATTCTCTTGCTCCTGGTTGTGTGCGTAGTCCCTAGGATATGATTTATTACTTCTCTGCTAAATATTTCCCTGCTCATAAGAAACAAGCTGCCTTGCAGGAAATTTATAATTTTGTGCAAATCAAAGAAGAGAGTCTCCCACAAGCTTGGGGGAGGCTTCTCCGATTACTTAATGCTTTGCCTGATCATCCTCTTAAGAAAAATGAAATACTTGATATCTTTTATAATGGACTAACCGATGCTTCCAAGGACTACTTGGATAGTTGTGCTGGTTGTGTGTTCAGGGAAAGAACAGTCGATGAAGCTGAAATATTATTGAATAATATGTTGACCAATGAAAATAATTGGACTCTTCCTGAGCCAATTCCTGAACCAATTGAGCCAACTCCTGAGCCTATTCCTAAACCCACTCCGAAGAAGAAGATGTTTTATTTCTCAGTCCTGAAGATATGCAAGAGGCAAAGAAATCAATGAAAGAAAAAGGTATTAAAGCTGAAGATGTTAAGAATTTACCTCCTATTGAAGAAATACATGGCGTTAATATACCGCCTATTGAAGAACCATATTGTCTTGATAACCTGACACAGGTAGTAAAGGTAAATTCTCTCTATAGATATGATAAAGTTGAAATCCCCTCTACTAAATTTCATAGCCCATGTTTAGATGAATTTGATGACTTTATGGCTAGACAAGAAAGTTTTAATGCTTATGTTGGTAGAGAGTTAAAGAATAATGCTTTCGAGATAGGATGCGTAAGCGATAATCTGGCTAGAGTTAAAGATGAACTTCACCTTGTTAGCAAATATGCTTCTATGGTTGCTACTCAAGCTGAGCAAGTACTTAAAGCTCAAAATGATTTGCTTGATGAATTAAATAATAAAAATCACTTTGCTGTTAAAGTGGCCACTAGAACTGGTAGAATGACTCTGGAACCTTTGTATCCTGAAGGCCACCCTAAGAGAATCGAGCAAGATTGTCAGAGAAATAATTTAGAGGCAGCTAATTCTTCTGAAAAGAAGAAGAAGAAAATAAATAGGACTTTGCATGCTTCTAGTGAACCTACTGTAGATACACCTGAGAATCCCAATGATATTTCTATTTCTGATACTGAAACTCAATCAGGTGATGAACATGAACCTAGTGATAATGTTAATGATAATGTTCATGTTGATGCTCAACCTAACAAAAACAATGATGTGGAGATTGAACCTGCTGTTGATCTTCATAACCCACAATCAAAGAATCAATGTTATGATAAGAGAGATTTTGTTGCTAGGAAGCACGTGTCACACCCAAGATGCGACCCTATCCTAAAGAGACTCGAAGGTCCCACCAATGATAGAAGCGCATCTTGAAGACGCTTTTGCAAGGTGGATATCATTACATCAACATTACATAATAGATAGGGATACATACAAAAGGGCATACAATGCGACATGAATACAACATCATACATAAGATCAACATCCGACTACGGATGAAACACAAACAAAAGCTCAAACGACATCCACCCTGCTAGCCCACGCTGCCGACCGAACCTATCCCCGATCAAGAAGAAGCGTAAGAAGAACTCCAAACAAGCAAGCATCGCTCTCGCCAAGATCATCGCATAACCTGTACTGCAGAATCGTTGTTGTAGTAATCAGTGAGCCACGAGGACTCAAAGAATCCCATTACCATGGGTATCAAGACTAGCAAAGCTTCATGGGAAAGGAAGGGGGTAAAGTGGTGAGGTTGCAGCAGGGACTAAGCATATATGGTGGCTAACATACGCAAATAAGAGCGAGAAGAGAACAAGCAGAACGGACATCAACTAGTAATGATCAAGAAGTGATCCTGAGCTCCTACTTACGTCAAACATAACACAGAAACCGTGTTCACTTCCCGGACTCCGCCGAGAAGAGACCATCACGGCTACACACGCGGTTGACGCATTTTAATTTGGATCTAGTGTCAAGTTATCTACAACCGGACATTAACAAATTCCCATCTGCCACATAACCGCGGGCACGGCTCTCGAAAGGTTATACCCTGCAGGGGTGTCCCAACTTAGCCCATGATAAGCTCTCGCGATCAACGAAGGATATTCCTTCTCCCAGGAAGACCCGATGAGTCTCGGAATCCCGGCTTACAAGACATTTCGACAATGGTAAAACAAGACCAGCAAAGCCGCCCGATGCGCCGACAAATCCCGATAGGAGCTGCACATATCTCGTTCTCAGGGCACACCGACCTCGAGTTGCCCCGAGGTGGCCCCGCAGTCTGCCCGTTTCGGACCAACACTCGAAGGAGCATTGGCCCAGGGGGGCTAAAATAAAGATGACCCTCGGGCTCCGGAAACCCAAGGGAAAAAGGGGTAGGTGAGGCAAATGGTAAAACCAAGGTTGGGCCTTGCTGGAGGAGTTTTATTCAAAGCAAACTATCAAGGGGGTCCCATAAACCACCCGACCGCATAAGGAACGCAAAATCCGGGAACATAACACCGGTATGACGGAAACTAGGGCGGCAAGAGTGGAACAAAACACAGGCATAAGGCCGAGCCTTCCACCCTTTACCAAGTATATAGATGCATTAATTAAATAAGAGATATTGTGATATCCCAACATAATCATGTCCCCCATGGGGCAATCTTCAACTTCACCTGCAACTAACAATGCTATAAGAGGGGCTGAGCAAAGCGGTAACATAGCCAAGCAATGGTTTGCTAGGAAGGGTGACAAGGTTAGAGGCTGACATGGCAATTTGGGAGGCTTGAAGAACAAGTGATAGGTAGCGCAGCAAAGTGATAGAACGAAGCAACTAGCATAGCAATGATAGTAGTGAGATCCAGGGTAGCGGTCATCTTGCCTGAAATTCCACTAGGAAGAAGAACGAGTCCATGAAGAAGACAAACGGATGTAGTCGAACGAATCCTCACAACTCCAGAACGAAACCGAAGCTAACGAGAGAAGCAAACCGGAAAGAAGCAAACAACATGGTAAACAACCATCACATAATTATGGCATGATGCACAACCAAGTATGATGCATGTCCAGTTTAAAGAGGCATGGCATGACAAAGTGCAACAAACAATACTACAAGTTAAGTGGAGCTCAATATGCAACGAGTTGCATATTGACGAAACACCATATCCATTATTTAGTTCTCTCTCGTTTAGGAACACAACAATATTACATGTTGTTATAAACATGGCAAGAGGTGAAACATAATTAAATAAACAACCTATCTAGGCAATTTTAAGTGAGGCTAGAAACAAGAAACAACAATTCTGGAAATCCCCATATGTTATTTAGCAATTTAACGGAAACAACAATTTTGACCATTTTAATTGTTGTTATCATGATGCGGATGACATATGCAAGTTTTATGCAATTTTATGAAAATGTTGACATGAGCATGTTATGAAGCATTTGTCACCATGGCGGAACGAAAAGGGTGCCACGGCGGTGAAACGGAAATGGTGCCATGGCAGCATTCCGGTTCCGGTAACTTGAGTGAGATACCGATGCAAACAAGAAGTGTGCGGATGTGTGGAAAACGCAAGAGATGGGGAGTGATCCCGGATACCGGGTTCCCACGGGTTAGTGGCATGGAAACGAGTGACAATTTGGACAAGGTGCAAACGGTGCATCTCATTCAACACATACATTCGGTCCACGACGGACGTTCTCGGCGGTTATACCTTCGAAGCGTGCATTTCGAAGCGGGTCGAGTTCGACGAAGGAAGTAGTGGTACATGGGCCGTAGTGGAAGTAGTCGTTCTCGCGACGGTAGTGGAAGTAGTTGTACACGTTCGTTTCGGAGAGGTACTTGACGAATCCAACATCTTCGGGGCGACGGTAGTGGTACACACAACGTCGGGGTACTTGTCGGTCCGGTTTTGGCGGTGTAGATGTACACGTTGTCGGGGTACTTGTCGCATCACCGGGTGTAGTCGTACACATTCGGAGCGGAACTTGGTGGTCCATGCAGTCAAACTTGACGCATCCGAAGGGTACTTGGTGAATCCGCACGTAGAGGTACTTGGCGAAAAATCCTGGAGATGATGCGTCCGCGTACGGTTCTTGGCGGCGTTCTTGCTAGTCCAAAAGAAGCAAGACCGAAGGCCGGCGGCAGGGACATGGCGCTGGTCGATGCGGACGAGCGGAGGTGCGTCCTCCTCCCCGCTCGAATGAAGCAGAGGCGGGGCAGGGGCTTGGACATGTAGAGGCACTGGAGGTGATGAGCTCCTGGTCGAGTTGAGGGCTCGGGTGCGGAACTTGATGTGACGAAGGCGAAGGGGAATGCGACGAGGCGGACGGCAGCAGATTGCTCGCCGGCACGGCTAGAGGCGGAGGTCGCTGGTGCAGGCGAATGGGGAGGTGAGGAGGAGGCGAGATGGCATGACAGCGGCCTTGGAACGACGGCTCCAGCGTGGGGTGGGCGGAGCAGCTCCGGCGGTGGCGGGGTATGAGGCGAGGACGAGGAAGCAGAGGAGAGGCGTCGCGTGGAGGAGAGTCGACGGGGCGACGCTCGCCGGAGTCGGGGCCGAAAGGGATGGGTCGAGGGGCTCCTCCCCTGGCGACGGAGCTGACGAGGCGATGGCGCCGGGTAGACGAGGAGGCAGGCGAGGAGGTCCTGGCCCGGTGGCGAGCTTGAGGGGATCGGGCGCGGGTGCTCCTCTCGTGTGCGATGCGTGTGTGTGGGTGGCGGCGCTAGCAGGGGAACGAGGGAGAGGGGGGTCGAGCAAGTGGGTGGAAAAAGGAGATCGGGCAGGCCTCTTGGGCCGGCTAGGTCAGGCCACAAGTGGGCCTACCTGGCTAGGCTGCTGGGCTCTCTTCTCCCTCTCTCTCTTATTCTCTAGAAACAGAAAATAACAAAGAAGAAAAAGAGAAGAAAGGAGGTGTTGGGGAAGAAATTGGACACGTGGATAATTCTCCCGGACCCATAAGAATGTGCTTGTTCCGAGAAAATAGAAAAGGCCAAGGTTGAAATATGTAAATTCAAACTCATTTGAATTTCACTCAAATGGGTTTAAACTAGGACTTGGTTTTTGAAGTGTCCAAAAATGTTGAGATTTTTGGTGGAGCTCCGGAAAATGATGAAAGAAATTATGGGCAAGGTTTGGAGACCAAGAATTAAGATAACAAAGGCATTGGGATTTTTTTGCAAGTGTGTTATGATCAATTCCAAATTAATGAAATATTTAAAATAGCTCCATAAATATTAGGAGGATATTTTATAAAGAGAAATCACCATGTGAATTTCCTTGATTTAAATTGATCAAAAGATCTATGCAATTTATTTAGTTGAGGTTTTAAAAATTAAATGACATGCTAGCATGATGACATGATGCAATGCAAAAATAAATAGAGAAAGCACAAATAAAAAAAAACACATGGAGGTCACAAAAATATGGAAGTCTTCTGAAGCGTTGGTCTCGGGGCGTTACAACACTCCACCACTATGAGAGGATCTCGTCCCGAGATCTAGGATGGCACCGGAGAGAAACGGAAGAGGAAGAGAAGAGGTAAATCTAAGTTGCTTCTTTGACAAACGAGTGAAACCAATGAACCATGAGAGGTTGAGCAAAATGAAAGGAAGAAAACAACGAAGATGAGCCAAGTTGAAAACAATCCGTTAGAAAAGAGGAACAAGGGATACGACGAGTACCAAGAGGTTTAGTGATAAGGTAGATATTGAAACCCCTCCAATTACAACTAGATAGAGAAGGAATAAGATTGATATAATTTGGGCAGCACTCCGACTGATAGAAGAAGGAAAACTTGATAAGATGAAAAGAACTTGAAGAGAATACACAACACTCCGGTTGGAGATGGAAGGAATAGAATTTGAACTTGGCAAAATGAAAGCACTTGGATGAGACTCTGGTTAAAAGAGGAATGATAGACACAACAGTTCGGTTAAATGGATAAGCATGTAAAAGAACATGATCTTGACAAAACGAGGTGATGGGTGAAGAGAGAAACATCACAATGTCTCCGAAACGAAAGAATAGAAACTAGATTGTTGGGATAAAGGGACGGAGAAGAAAATGTCAACTTCTGCCACAAATAAGCTTGGAAAGCACCCTTGCAAAGAAGAATTGAATGGAGTTGTTGGAAAATCAACAACGAAAAGCACATGCTTGTTGTGGGCTTATGGAAAACATCTCAAAATTATGAGGTGACAACCGGCCACCGATGGAAACAGTTAATTGGATTGAGATCAACAAGGAGATGAAAACTCCTTTTAATGAAAGAATAGGAGGAAACTTGGATTATCGATAGGCACCACAATTAGCAACATTCCTTAGGGAAGGCTTTAGGTGTAACCTAACCCAAGATAACTCCAAGGAAGAAAGTTATGGGTTTAAAATATGTCATTCTTGAAAACTTGTGAATCATGAAACACAAAGGGAATTGTCAAGAATGGCATAACACCGCCTCAAGAGATAAGGTAGAAAGAATTGCACTTCGAAATGCAAAAGAAGAATACATGAACTTCTCAGAACAAAACATGTGTTGAGCACCCTGTTTAATTTGAGTATAGCTTGGAGGATCATAACTCCAAGAAAAATCTTGAAGAACAATTGAAGAATGAAAATGTCGGTGTACTAAGGTAGGGGTACCTCAGTACCCCAACTTGTGCACGGGCAGTGGCGGCTCCCCGCGGCAGGGTTTACCACGTGCTCGCCGAAGACCTTCCTGCTCCATATCAAACCGTTCAAAGACGAAGTATGCAAGACAGAAGATCGAGACCCCGGCAAGCGGAGCTTGCCGGGAAGGCCGTTCCAGGCTCAAGGTTACATCACTCACACAAGGCCCCGCAAGAGGAGCTCGCCAGAAGACTAGAAGATTACATCATAGAAGACACGCCCGGCGCTATATGCGTCGGCGAGGGCCCGGGAGCGACAAGTTACAGAGCCCGACAAGATCCCCGGTCCGCAGTTAAGACCCGGCAAGGTGCTTGCCGGAGAATTGCGCCAGGTGCTCGCGCCCAGCTCATCAGCCCACGCGCACGCCTGGGCCTTTCCAGGACGCGTGGCGGATGGTCAGGCAGCCCGGGGACACGGTGGCACTTCACGGTGGTGTATCCATCGCTGCGTGGCGACGGAGACGCAAGGGCGGGAGCTTTTGGGGTCGACGGCGACGGGCATTAAATGCCCTTGTCCCCATCACAAAGTAGGTAGCAACCATCGCTCATGCAATCGTAGCTTCACCGTTCTCTCGACTGCTCCAACTACCACCTCTTTTACATTTTTACCCCTTTCTCCCACGCTGCCACTGTTGGCGCCTTTCGACTATAAAAGGGAGGCCCATGCGCACGTAGAAGGGGTTCGGCTGGTTCGGTCCATTCGACACACGCAACACCATCATACGCTCGCACTCTCGAGCTAGATCAAATACAAACACAAAGCAGCAGTAGGAGTTTTATCTCTCCGGAGAGCTCCGGCCGGGTAAAATCACCACGTGCTCGCTCGATCCGCTCTCTGTGCTCCCTCCGCCTCGCATCGCTCTGATAAGGCCCCGCCCCATAGGTGTCTGCGGCGGGCGATCTCCCCGCATCTTTGGCGCGCCTGTAGGGGCGCCGAGGTTGTGCGGACTGATCCGCGCTCAGCGGGCGCGTTCTTCATCAACCTCTAGTTTCATCAAGAACTTCATCAACAACTACGCCATGGCCTCAAGAAGAAGGCTTTGAGGTTGCAGTTCGGCCTGCGTCTCATCCGCCGCCACCGGAGCCAACGGTGGGCGGAGGAGACGCCGTCGGAAGGGTGGCCGCCGGCGAGGACACTCGCGGCGCCACCAGATCCAAGGACCAGACGGACGGCCGCGCTTCGGTCTCCATGGACGCGTCGCGTCCATCTCAGTACACGACCACCCAGCAGCGCCGTACCACCTGGAGGAAGAAGACGAAGACTAAGTTCAGTTAAAGTGCTTCGGGACCCACTCCGCAACCGCACCTCTTTAGAGTGCTGCGCTGCCGTCGAGGACGTCCCATCGAGCGTTCCACCGGCAAGAGTACCAAGCTCCGCAAGGACGGCTCTGGTGCTCGTTCCGGCAAGCGCGTCTCCCCGGAGCGCTGCGCTGCCGTCGAGGACGCGCCATCGAGCTCCGGCCAAGCCCGCAAGGACAGCTCGTGCTCGTTCCGCAAGCGCGTCTCCCGAGCGCTGCTGCCGCCGAGGACGCGCTTATCGAGCTCCGCCAAGCCCGCAAGGACAGCTCGTGCTCGTTCCGGCAAGCGATCTCCGAGCGCCAGCACTACTGCCGAGGACGCGCCATTGAGCCCCGCCGACCGTCCACCGCAAATGCGAGGAAACAAGAAATAGAAAAGCTAAGTCGTCTGAGCTTTTGTGCGAGCACTCATTAGTTCCATGCTTTTTGTGTTATGTCCTCGTGCGCTCGCCTTTGTACGCAATACCTGGCGCGGAGGAACCTACCGTGGGTAGCCGCACTTATCTTGTTTCCGAGCATGCTCAACGACGGTGAGCTGCGATAAGTATCGCGCCCTTGCTTCGCTGAGCCCGCCAACGATGGTGAGCTACGGCAAGTGTCGCGCCTTTGTTTCGTTTTCGAGTCCGCCAGCAAGCTAAGCGCGCTGCGACTAGTCATGCAAGGTTGCTTGCCGGTAAGACCTTAGCCAGCAGGCAGCTTCGAAGTTCAGCACTCGGCGCCGCGGCAAGGGCACCTTGTGGCGAAGTTCCCTAGAAGCGTAGGGTAAAAGCGCACAAAGGGTGTAACGTAGCAAGCCCTACCGTAAGATGCCCTTCGTATGAGAAACTTGTGCGCGAAGGAGCCAGGTCGTGGCCCAGTTGCGCCCTTGGTTTGTTTCCGAGCACGCTCAACGATTTAAGTGAGCTGCGACAAGTGTCGCGCCCTTGTTTCGTTTCCGAGCCCGCTCAACGATTTAAGTGAGCTGCGACAAGTGTCGCGCCCTTGGTTTGTTTCCGAGTCCGCTCAACAAACACAAGTGCGCGCGAATCGCCCGCAAGGTTGCTTGCCGAGCAACACCGCCAAAGAAGCTGCCGATGTCCCTTGACTCGCAAACGTGTTCGCACCGGCAAGCTCCCCGAGAGCGTAGAGTATAAACATACGAAGGGCAAGGCACGGCATCGCATTGCAAAGTCGCACAGAAAGGATTTATATACATATACATGTAAATAATAAAGCTGTTGCAGATTTATCTCAGTTGTTTTCATGGCTGAAATTACAGCAACAAGGAGAAACCGGAAGAGCACACCAGCGCCTGGGTCTCGGCAAGCCAGAGTTGCCGGGGGCTGCGAGTACTGAGGTTCATCTCCGGCAAGCCAGAGTTGCCGGGGGCTGCGAGTACTAAGATTCATCTCCGGCAAGCCAGCGTTGCTGGGGGCTGCGATATCAGATAAGTTTTTCATCCCTCGTCATGCATCCTCTCATGGACCGGGGAAAGCGGGGCTGCGTCTTTGAACGAGCGTGTCTTGTAAAACCCGTGCGCGGAGGAGCTGTGTCGTGGCCCTGGGCGCCTTTGGTTTGTTTCCGAGCCCGCCAACAATTTAAGTGAGCTGCGACAAGTGTCGCGCCTTTGATTGTTTCGAGCACGCCAACGATTCAAGTGAGCTGCGACAAGTGTCGCGCCTTTGTTTCGCTTCCGAGTCCGCTCAACAAACACAAGTGCGCTGCAATCGCCCGCAAGGTTGCTTGTCGGAAGCAACACCGCCAGCTGGCTGCTGATGTTCCGACTCAAGAAGCGTGTTCAGGCCGCAAGCTCCCCGAGAGCGTAGGATGGGAACATACAAGGCACGAAGTCAAGTAAAAGACCCAGTCCGACAAGCTTTCCCCTCTTTTCATTAAAAACATCCTAGTTTAGTACAAGTCCATAGAGGATGAAAAACATGATAGAGAGGATTACATATTTTAAATACAACTAAGGCCCAAGGGCTTACAAATTGAAAGATAAGATGCCCGTAATCCCTCTCCTGTTTCTATGTTCAGGAGTTCAGGAGGTAGGTCAAGGATGCCCCGGCAAGGGAAGCTTGCCGGGAAGGGCAAAAGGGGCGAGGTGGGGGCTCAACCGCCCTGCCCGGCCAATCAGGAAGCGAGGAGGGCAGAGGAGCGGGGCCGACTCGCCATCTTCGCCCGTGACGGCTCGGTCTCCCACCTTCGCCGCCCACGACCCCCATGCATGAGGGCCGCGTGGCGAAAAAGCGGGCCGAGCGACGGGTGAAGTGACCTCGCCCGCACCACGATCACGGAGTGGATGTCTAAAGACCGCATGCGCCGCCCACGCCTCCCACGACGCCGCAATCGACGCTGCCGTTCACGGGGATGCGGCAGATGCGGAAGTGGATTCGACGCGCCGTGGGCGCGTGTGCCTGCAGACTGTTTTGGGCCTGGCCCAACAGCCGCACGGCACCGTGTGGCCCAGCCGGGGCTCTGTCGGTGTACTAAGGTAGGGGTACCTCAAGACCCCAACTTGTGCACGGGATGGCGGCTCCAGCGGCAGGGTTTACCACGTGCTCGCCAAGACCTTCCCGCTCCATATCAAACCGCTCAAAGACGGCATGCAAGACAGAAGATCGAGACCCCGCAAGCGGAGCTTGCCGGAAGGCCGCTCTGTGCTCAAGGTTACATCACTCACACAAGGCCCCGCAAGAGGAGCTCGCCAGAAGACTAGAAGATTACATCATAGAAGACACGCCGGCGCTTATATGCGTCGGCGAGGGCCCGGGAGCGACAAGTTATAGAGCCCGACAAGATCCCGGTCCGCAGCTCAAGACCCGGCAAGGTGCTTGCCGGAGAATTGCGCTGTGTGCCGCGCCCAGCTCATCAGCCCACGCGCCGCCAGGGCCTTTCGAGGGCGCGTGGCGGATGGTCAGGCAGCCTGGGGACACGGTGGCACTTCACGGTGGTGTATCCATCGCCGTGGCGACGGAGACGCAAGGGCGGAGCTTTTGGGGTCGACGGCGACGGGCATTAAATGCCCTTGTCCCCATCACAAAGTAGGTAGCAACCATTGTTCATGCAATCGTAGCTTCACTGTTCTCAAGACTGCTCCAACTACCACCTCTTTTACATTTTTACCCCTTTCTCCTACGCTGCCACCTGTTGGCGCCCCCTTTCGACTATAAAAGGGAGGCCCATGCGCACGTAGAAGGGGTTCGGCTGGTTCGGTCCATTCGACACACGCAACACCATCATACGCTCGCACTCTCGAGCTAGATCAAATACAAACACAAAGCAGCAGTAGGAGTTTTATCTCTCCGGAGAGCTCCGAAGCTGGGTAAAATCCGCCAGCGTGCTCGCCTCGATCGCTCTCTGTGCTCCCTCCGCCTCGCATCGCTGCATAAGGGGCCCTGCCCCATAGGTGTCTCAAGGGCGGCAGATCTCCCCCGGCAGAAAAGAATCCTTGACGAACCATCATGTAGAGCCTCCATGAACAACTCCGGTAATAAAAGGATGATAGAAAGAAACTGAGGTTGAAAACACAAGGTGAAGCCTTGCAATGATTTAAATGGAGCTTCGCGACGAGATAATGCAGAAAACTTGGAATTCCGGAAAAGAAAAGATGAAACACTAGAACCGAGAATTACCTCATCATGAACAATCTTCGGAAGAAAAGAATTGAATCACCTCGAGGAAATAAGAATAAGATTTATTGTATGCTTATCCTTCATCAAATTAAATTGATGGCAAGCAATGGATTTGGCATACTACTTATTCTCGTAGAAAGGATTAAAAGAGATATAACGCAAACTTGAGAAGGTGTTGATGGGACCACCGGTGGGATTTGGAAACAACGATTATTTGATATGATAACGAAGGAAGTGAAATCTTGAACGAACCACCGTAAAAATTGGAAAAGAGAGTACCAAGGGCACAATTCACCGGAAAGAATTGGAAAATGAATGAAGATACTTGAGGGGATTGAGATACATGAGAACGAAGAGGCCATGAACTGATTAGAGGTTATTTGAACGATGCACCGGTAAGATTTGGAGAACGATAGCTACACGCTGAGAATGAAGAATTATGACATGATGGCCTTCGGAGGAAAGAAATGGAAACAACTCATGAAATGCTCCTGATGGTAAGAAAAGAATTGTCACAATCGAAACAATTATGAGGATAGCATGAAGCTAGAACCATGAATATTCAAGAGAATGGACCAAGATTTAAGAGAAATCTTTCTTCGGTCTTCAAATGTTGAGAATGATGATGAGAACCACCATGAATTGTTGAGATACTCCAGGAAAATTAGAAGAGTCAGGTAAGATCCTGGGAAAAGACCTGTGGGTTAGGGCCCCCTCAAAAGAAAACACCATTGGAAATGATTTTAAAGAGAGATTGCACCGGTTGAATTAAATGGCTTTAATGAGATAACAATCTCCAAATAGCTTGAAAGGATTGAGAATGGAAACACAAGTCTTGTGAGATATCTTCAGCGCTCCAGAACAAATGAATAGTAAGAAGTGAATGATTAAGAGGTGCATCGGCATGAGAAAGCATTAGAGACGAGGAAAGGAATATGATGAATATCGAAAGCTTGAATTGGATCCACCGGAGAAGAAACAACAATGAAGGATGATGAACTTGAAACTGTTGAGCATCTTCATGGGAAATCACTGGATAAGAACATTGAAAGAAAAGAATGAATAGACTTCTCTCAAATAAAAGGATACATGATTAAGAAATCTGAGTCCTTGAAGAAAAAGGGTGGGAGGGCGGGAAAACAAAGGCAACTTGTGGACGGATGAAACAAACACCGGTGAGAAAACTTAGAGTTGATCTTGCGGATGTTGAAAAAGATCGGATCCACTTGAAGAGAAGCACACCGGTTGAAAAAGAGTTGACATGACAACCTCAGTGATCAAGAAGGATTAGTACTCCCATAGAAATATGAGAACACCGTTTAGAAAAGGTATGGAATCAACACTTGACATTGAAGCAACTCAAATACCACAAATAAAACAAAACAAAGGATTTGGCTTGCAGAATAAGCCGGAACAAATACATATGATAGATATTTACCCAATCCCGTATCATGCATCTGTCGGAAAGATATTCTAGGATCTACTTGAATTCCCACCTATAAACTCCCGAAACTTTCTGGTTATGCAATCTGGTGTTGGGGATACAGGGGAAGCAATATATCTCACCCAAACTAACAATCCCTACATCCAGCTGTATCCATCCGTCAACACATAACCAAGAAAACTCCGAAATCGTGTACCTCAACCTTCAAAAGCATCCGTTATATGAGCTATGGCAATACTCCCGAACTCCCCAAGATCTTGGGTGGCGCCGAGGTTATCTCACCAACAACTGCATAAAAGAGATTTTCGATGTCGGCAAAACTCGTATTCCAGAATCGCAACGATAAAATTGTGACGACAACACCTCGTAGCTCAACTCCCCGACACCGCCACAACCCCTAAATGTCGAGGCACCAAGAACAATGTTCTCGTCACAAGACTATCGGAACGATTCCAAGATACCCGCGTGATCCTAAAAAAATTAGTGAAATTTGAGGAGAGGAAAGACAAAACATCTACGTCAAGAGTCCTCACCAGAGCGACGAAGGGGGCTGAGGAGTAAAAAGAATCCTACTCTCCGATATATATAATCCTAAGACTCAAAATAGTTTTTTTCTAGACTCAACAACGGCCAACAATCAAGGGATCTCCTATGGTCGGTCGAGGCTCTGATACCAACTTGTCACGCCCAAGATGCGACCCTATCCTAAAGAGACTCGAATGTCCCACCAAGGACAGAAGCGCATCTTGAAGACGCTTTTGCAAGGTGGATATCATTACATCAACATTACATAATAGATAGGGATACATACAAAAGGGCATACAATTCCACATGAATAAAACATCATACATAAGATCAACATCCGACTACGGATGAAGCACAAACAGAAGCTCAAACGACATCCACCCTGCTAGCCCAGGCTGCCGACCGAACCTATCCCCGATCAAGAAGAAGCGTAAGAAGAACTCCAAACAAGCAAGCATCGCTCTCGGCCAAGATCATCGTGATAACCTGTACCGCAATTGTTGTTGTAGTAATCAGGAGCCACGAGGACTCAAAGAATCCCATTACCATGGGTATCAAGACAAGCAAAGCTTAATGGGAAAGGAAGGGGGTAAAGTGGTGAGGTTGCAGCAGCGAATAAGCATATATGGTGGCTAACATACGCAAATAAGAGCGAGAAGAGAACAAGCGGAACGGACATCAACTAGTAATGATCAAGAAGTGATCCTGAGCTCCTACTTACGTCAAACATAACACAGAAACTGTGTTCACTTCTCGGACTCCGCCGAGAAGAGACCATCACAGCTACACACGCGGTTGACGCATTTTAATTTGGATCTGGTGTCAAGTTATCTACAACCGGACATTAACAAATTCCCATCTGCCACATAACCGCGGGCACGGCTCTCGAAAGTTTATACCCGCAGGGTGTCCCAACTTAGCCCATGATAAGCTCTCGCGATCAACGAAGGATATTCCTTCTCCCAGGAAGACCCGATCAGTCTCGGAATCCTGGTTTACAAGACATTTCGACAATGGTAAAACAAGACCAGCAAAGCCGCCCGATGCGCCAACAAATCCCGATAGGAGCTGCACATATCTCGTTCTCAGGGCACACCGGATAGGTCAGCCTATGAGTAAAACCAGACCTCGAGTTGCCCCGAGGTGGCCCCGCAGTCTGCCCGTTTCAGACCAACACTCAAAGGAGCACTGGCTCGGGGGGGCTAAAATAAAGATGACCCTCGGGCTCCGGAAACCCAAGGGAAAAAGGGGTAGGTGAGGCAAATGGTAAAACTAAGGTTGGGCCTTGCTGGAGGAGTTTTATTCAAAGCGAACAGTCAAGAGAGTCCCATAAATCACCCGACCGCGTAAGGAACGCAAAATCCGGGAACATAACACCGGTATGACGGAAACTAGGGCGGCAAGAGTGGAACAAAACACAGGCATAAGGCCGAGCCTTCCACCCTTTACCAAGTATATAGATGCATTAATTAAATAAGAGATATTGTGATATCCCAACATAATCATGTCCACCATGGAGCAATCTTCAACTTCACCTGCAACTAACAACGCTATAAGAGGGGCTGAGCAAAGCGGTAACATAGCCAAGCAATGGTTTGCTAGGAAGGGTGACAAGGTTAGAGGCTGACATGGCAATTTGGGAGGCTTGAAGAACAAGTGATAGGTAGCGCAGCAAAGCGATAGAAGGAAGCAACTAGCATAGCAATGATAGTAGTGAGATCCAGGGTAGCGGTCATCTTGCCTGAAATCCCGCTAGGAAGAAGAACGAGTCCATGAAGAAGACAAACGGATGTAGTCGAACGAATCCTCACAACTCCAGAACGAAACCGAAGCTAACGAGAGAAGCAAACCGGAAAGAAGCAAACAACATTGTAAACAACCATCACATAATTATGGCATGATGCACAACCAAGTATGATGCATGTCCGATTTAAAGAGGCATGGCATGACAAAGTGCAACAAACAATACTACAAGTTAAGTGGAGCTCAATATGCAACGAGTTGCATATTGACGAAACACCACATCCATTATTTAGTTCTCTCTCGTTTAGGAACACAACAATATTACATGTTGTTATAAACATGGCAAGAGGTGAAACATAATTAAATAAACTACCTATCTAGGCAAGTTTAAGTTAGGCCGGAAACAAGAAACAACAATTCCGGAAATCCCCATATGTTATTTAGCAATTTAACACAAACAACAATTTTAACCATTTTAATTGTTGTTATCATGATGCGGATGACATATGCAAGTTTTATGCAATTTTATGAAAATGTTGACATCAGCATGTTATGAAGCATTTGTCACCATGGCGGAACGAAAAGGGTGCCACGGCGGTGAAACAGAAATGGTGCCACGGCAACATTTCGGTTCCGGTAACTTGAGTGAGATACCGATGCAAACGAGAAGTGTGCGGATGTGTGGAACACGCAAGAGATGGGGAGTGATCCCGGACACCGGGTTCCCATGGGTTAGTGGCGTGGAAACGAGTGACAATTTGGACATGGTGCAAACAGTGCATCTCATTCAACACATGCATTCGGTCCATGACGGTCGTTCTCGACGGTTATACCTTCGAAGCATGCATTTCGAAGCGGGTCGAGTTCGACGAAGGAAGTAGTGGTACACGGGCCATAGTGGAAGTAGTCGTTCTCGCGACGGTAGTGGAAGTAGTTGTATACGTTCGTTTCGGAGAGGTACTTGACGAATCCAACATCTTCAGGGCGACGGTAGTGGTACACACAACGTCGGGGTACTTGTCAGTCCGGTTTTGGCGGTGTAGATGTACACGTTGTCGGGGTACTTGTCGCATCACCGGGTGTAGTCGTACACGTTCGGAGCGGAACTTGGCGGTCCATGTAGTCAAACTTGACGCATCCGAAGGGTACTTGGTGAATCCGCACGTAGAGGTACTTGGCGAAAAATCCTGGAGACGATGCGTCCGCGTATGGTTCTTGGAGGCGTTCTTGCTGGTCCAAAAGAAGCAAGACCGAAGGCCGGCGGCAGGGACTTGGCGCTGGTCGATGCAGAGGTGCGTCCTCCTCCCCGCTCGAACGAAGCAGAGGCGGGGCAGGGGCTTGAACATGTAGAGGCGCTGGAGGTGACGAGCTCCTGGTCGAGTAGAGGGCTCGGGTGCGGAACTTGATGTGACAAAGGCGAAGGGGAATGCGACGAGGCGGACAACAGCGGATTGCTCGCCGGCACGGCTAGAGGAGGAGGTCGCTGGTTCAGGCGCATGGGGAGGTGAGGAGGAGGCGAGATGGCACGGCAGCGGCCTCGGAATGACGGCTCCAGCGCGGGGCGGGCGGAGCAGCTCCGATGGTGGCGGGGTACGAGGTGAGGACGAGGAAGCAGAGGGGAGGCATCGCGTGGAGGAGAGTCGACGGGGCGGTGCTCGCCGGAGTCGGGGCCAAAAGGGACGGGTCGAGGGGCTCCTCCCCTGGCGACGGAGCTGACGAGGCGATGGCGCCGGGTAGACGAGGAGGCAGACGAGGAGGTCCTGGCCCGGTGGCGAGCTTGAGGGGATCGGGCGCGGGCGCTCCTCTCATGTGCGATGCGTGTGTGTGAGTGGCGGCGCTAGCAAGGGAACGAGGGAGAGGGGGGTGGAGCGAGTGGGTGGAAAAAGGAGATCGGGCAGGCCTCTTGGGCCGGCTAGGTCAGGCCACAGGTGGGCCTACCTGGCTAGGCTGCTGGGCTCTCTTCTCCCTCTCTCTCTTATTCTCTAGAAATAGAAAATAACAAAGAAGAAAAAGAGAAGAAAGGAGGTGTTGGGGAAGAAATTAGACACGCGGATAATTCTCCCGGACCCACAAGAATGTGCTTGTTTCGAGAAAATAGAAAAGGCCAAGGTTGAAAGATGTAAATTCAAACTCATTTGAATTTGACTCAAATGGGTTTGAACTAGGACTTGGTTTTTGAAGTGTCCAAAAATGTTGAGATTTTTGGTGGAGCTCCGAAAAATGATGAAAGAAATTATGGGCAAGGTTTGGAGACCAAGAATTAAGATAACAAAGGCATTGTGATTTATTTGGAAGTGTGTTATGATCAATTCCAAATTAATGAAATATTTAAAATAGCTCCATAAATATTAGGAGGATATGTTATAAAGAGAAATCACCATGTGAATTTCCTCGATTTAAATAGATCAAAAGATCTATGCAATTTATTTAGTTGAGGTTTTAAAAATTAAATGACATGCTAGCATGATGACATGATGCAATGCAAAAATAAATAGTGCAAGCACAAATAAAAAAACACATGGAGGTCACAAAAATATGGAAGTCTTCTGAAGCGTCGGTCTCGGGGTGTTACAACACAGTAAAGAAAAAGAACCATGGGTTCAGAAACCCATGCCCTTTCCTCGTAAACCATCCAAGTCAAAGGATGATGAGGATTTTGAGAGCTTTGCTGAAATGGTTAGACCTATTTTCTTACATATGCGTTTAACTGATATGCTGAAAGTAAATCCTTACGCTAAGTATATGAATGATATCATTACAAACAAAAGAAAGATACCAGAAGCTGAAATTTCCACCATGCTTGCTAATTACACTTTTAAGGGTGGAATACCAAAGAAACTTGGAGATCCGAGTGTACCAACTATACCATGCTCTATTAAAAGAAATTACGTTAGAACTGCTTTATGTGATCTTGGAGCCGGTGTTAGTGTTATGCCTCTCTCTTTATATCGTAGATTTGAATTGAATAAGTTGACACCTACTGAAATATCTTTGCAAATGGCTCATAAATCAACTGCTATATTGCCGGTATTTGTGAGGATGTGCCTGCTAGGTTGCAAATGTCACTATCTTAACGGACTTTCTTATTCTTGATATTCCTGAGGACAATAGTATGTCTATTATCCTTGGTAGACCTTTTCTTAATACTGCAGGGGCTGTTATTGATTGCAACAAAGGTAATGTCACTTTTCATGTTAATGGTCATGAGCATACGGTACACTTTCTGAGGAAACAATCTCAAGTTCATAGCATCAATTCTATTGGAAAAGTTCCAACTATCATTATTGGAGGTTTTGAATTTCCTCTCCCTACTGTCAAGAAAAAGTATGATACTCTTATTGTTCCGGATTTTCATATACCCGTTGAGGTAACTTAGTGTTATTCGAAATTTCTCCGGTTCCCTGTTATTCGGAATGAGTTTATTAACAAGACTTGATCAACCTTGTTAGTGGATTCATTTTGATGATCATGAGATGGATGAAACTAGAAGGCACAATCTTCAGACCTCTTTTTACTTTCTCGTTATTTAGAATAAATAAAGCAAAAATAGTATTATATGTCATTTTTCTCAATTATCCGTGCATTAAAAAATAGTCCCAAAATAAAAGTGCTCCAAATGCCCCGCAAATTTAGTATGTTTTTTGGAATATTTGAGGATTTTAGGCACTCGAAAACACTACAGAGGGGCAAGCACCAGCCACGAGAGTGGAGGGCGCCTATAGGGCGCACCCCTGTCTCGTGGGCCTCGGTGGCCCCTCCACTTATGCCAGACCCACACACTTCATCTTCTCCCCAAAAATCCCCATCCAGCTCAAGCACGAGTTCTAGCTAGTTTTGCTGCGATTTTTGATCTCTTAGCTCAAAGCTCCATTCACAAAACTGCTTTGGGAGATTGTTGCTTGGTATGTGACTCCTCCATGGGTCCAATTAGTTTTTGTTCTAGTGCTTTATTCATTGCAAATTTTTGCTGCATAGGTGACCATGTTCTTGAGCTTGCGTGTTATATTTTTGAGGTCCCAAGCAATTCTAATGCATGATATAGGCTTTAAGAACTTGTAGGAGTAGTTGCTATCAATCTTGTTTAGTTTTATTCAGTTTTATTTTGAAGTTACTAAATTTCAGAAATTTTCAGAAAATGTTGAGGAAACTTTTGAGGGGCTCTTCTAGCCAAAGCTCTCAGGAAAAGCAAGCCAAAGAGAAGGAAAAAGCCAAGTATAATCTTCCTCGCTTAGCGGAAGTACGGTCATGTGAATGGCCATGTGAGGATTTCTTGAAAGAAGCTGGAATTCATGAAGACTTTTATTCTTTGATCGAGACTGCAGGCCTCACCGGTTTCATCAACGACCGGATCGATCAGTATCTCCTATTCACCAATACTTTCGTGCAGAACTTTTATTATTATCCTAAGAAGTCATCGCCTGCAGTATCATTTCATTTATATGATGAATTCAAAGAAATGTCTTTACCTAATTTTCGCGCGGTATGTAGGATACCTTATGAGGGAGAATTAGAGGAACCCCATCATGAAGATGTGGGTGGGTTTGTTAATACTATTGCTTAGAGGAGCCAAAGAAGGGCTGCGAGGAAAAAGTCTCTAGCATACACTTTCCTGTTTTCCGCTACTTTGCCATATTTGCTAGTAGATGCTTGATCGGTCGTGGAAATAGTGGAAACTTGAGCGTTCCTGATATTATCATTCTTCAACATGCTTTGCTTGGAGACAATACTTTTAGTATGGGTGCTGTCGTTGCTAAACGGCTAGCCCTGAATCGTATAAAAGGCCCCATATTTGGAGGTATCTTTGTTGCACGTCTTGCTAAACATTTTCAGATACCCATTAGGCACCATGAGAAGGAGGAGATAAAATTGCCTCCTCACATTTTAGATTACAACAGCATGGTAGCACACAAGTTTATTGTTGACAACGAAGAGAAGATGCTCTTGTATAAACTTAGATTTAATAAGAAACACTTTGAGATTATTATTTTGCCTGCGCCTCTGTTGTTTGATTTGCTTGCAGAAAATTTTCTTGTTACACCGGAAGTGGTGAACAACCATCGAGCCCAAGCTTTTACCCGTAACCTGAACCTTCACGAACTCGAATCGACCCTTATCGTGCATCATCTGTCCAGTGGGATCCGGAGATGACCAGCCAGTGGTATCCTGATTACACCTCCCATTACACCGGGGAGAGTAGTAGTGGTCCTTGGTATTAGACCAACTTAGGCCAAAAGCCTAAGCTTGGGGGAGTACGTATTTCTCACCGACTTTTACATTCATGTTTACACACTAGTTGTCGGTGCTCATACTCTTTCATTGTATTATCCATGCTAGTTTAAATTTATTTTTCTAGTTTTCTTCTTGTGTGCTTGATAAACCTTAAGAAAACCAAAAAAAATAGTTAGTTTAATTCCTATGCTTGTAGTAGAATTAAAATGAAAACCCAGAAAGATTTCTAGTTCTTCTTCTTACTTGTTGGGAGCTTTCCCGTGTAAATAGTTTTCTTTTCTTTTCTTTCCTTTGGGGGTCGAGAAGACCATATTGAAAATGTTTAGTGGTTCTCATTTGCATGATTGTTTATTTAACTTAGAGCCCATATTACCTTGTCTTCTCTTTTGAGTTGAATGCTTGCATATTCCAGCTTAGTCCAATGCACGTGCACTCTTATTATTATACACATCGTTCGGTCGTGCAAGTGAAAGGCAATAATGACGATATATGATGGACTTATTGGGATGAGAAAAGCTGGTATGAACTTGACCTCTCTTGTTTTTGTAAATATGATGAGTTCATCGTTTCTGAGTCAGCTATTATGAAGTAAACATATTTGCAATGACACTTAGATATTATAGTTGCTTGTGCCATGCTTAATTAGCTATGAGTTATAATGGTTTACCTTGCATGCCAACATGCTATTAGAATGATTATGATGTGGTATGATGGGATGGTATCCTCCTTTGAATGAATCGAGTGACTCAACTTGGCACATGTTCACGCATGTAGTTAAATCAAATCAACATAGCCTTCACGATATTTATGTTCATGGTGGATTATATCCTACTCATGCTTGTACTCAGCGTGAATTAATTTTAATGCATGTTTATGACTGTTGTCGCTCTCTCAGTTGGTCGCTCCCCAATCTTTTGCTAGCCTTCACCTGTACTAAGCGGGAATACTGCTTGTGCATCCAAACTCCTTAAACCCCAAAGTTGTTCCATATGAGTCCACCATATCTTCCTATATGCGGTATTTACCTGCCGTTCCAAGTAAATTTGCATGTGCCAAACTCCAAACCTTCAAATGAAATTCTGTTTTGTATGCTCGAGCAGCTCATGTTACAACTAGGGCTGCCTTCATCTTCCATGCTAGGTGGGTTATTCCCAAGAGGAGTGGACTTCGCTCCTCATTCACGAGAAAGGGCCGGTAACCGGGATGCCCAGTCCCATGATCCAAAAAGATCAAAGAAAATCAAAATAATTAAACAAAACTCCCCCAGGGCTGTTGTTAGTTGGAGGCACTCGTTGTTTCGAGCAATCCAGGATTGATGCTTGTTGGTTGTTGGGGGAGTGTAAACCTTTACCATTCTGTTTGGGAACTGCCTATAATACATGTAGTATGGAAGATACATCCATCTCATAGTTGTTGCGTTGACAGTGAAAGTATGCCGCTCAAAATGTTATTCATTCTCTATTTTAAAATCGAGCTCTAGCACCTCTACAAGTCCTTGCTTCCCTCTGCGAAGGGCCTATCTATTTAATTTTATGTTGAGTCATCACCCTCCTTATTAAAAAGCACCCGCTGGAGAGCATACTGTCATTTGCATTCATTACTATTGGTTTATATTGGGTATGACTTGACTGGATCTCTTTTACCATGAATTACAATGTTTAGTCAGTCCTTGATCTTTAAAGGTGCTCTGCATTTATGTTTTGCAGTCTCAAAAAGGGTTAGCGAGATACCATTTTGTTATATCGTGTTATGATTATTTTGAGAAAGTGTTGTCATCTGAGTTTTATTATTATGGCTCGCTAGCTGATTATGTTATTGATATGAGTAATTGTGAGACCTAAGTGTTATTGTGAGTATGGTTAGTTCATAATATTTGCTGAAACTTGAATGCTGGCTTTTCATGTTTACAACAACAAGAGCAAACAGAGTTTGTAAAAGTTTTTTTTATCACTTTCAGTTTATCAACTGAATTGCTTGAGGACAAGCAAATGTTTAAGCTTGGGGGAGTTGATACGTCTCCAACGTATCTGCTTTTCCAAACACTTTTGCCCTTGTTTTGGACTCTAAATTGCATGATTTGAATGAAACTAACTCGGACTAACGCTGTTTTTAGCAGAACTGCCATGATGTTGTTTTATGTGTAGAAAAGGAAAGTTCTCGGAATGTCCTGAAGATCCACGGAGGCGCCTTTTGGAATTAATAAGAATTTCTAGGCGAAAGATATACACCAGGGGGCCCATAGGCTGTCCACGAGACAGGGGAACGCCCCCCCCTAGGGCACGCCCTCCTATCTCGTGGGCCCCCTGGACCTCCACCGACCTCAACTCCAACTCCATATATTCACGTTCGGGGAGAAAAAAATCAAAGGGAAAGTTTCATCGCGTTTTACGACACGAAGCCGCCGCCAAGTCCTAATCTCTCTCGGGAGGGCTGATCTGGAGTCCGTTCGGGGCTCCGGAGAGGGGGATTCATCGCCGTCGTCATCATCAACCATCCTCCATCACCAATTTCATGATGCTCACCGCCATGCGTGAGTAATTCCATCGTAGGCTCGCTGGAACGGTGATGGGTTGGATGAGATTTATCATGTAATCAAGTTAGTTTTGTTAGGGTTTGGTCCCTAGTATCCACTATATTCTGAGATTGATGTTGCTATGACTTTGCTATGCTTAATGCTTGTCACTAGGGCCCGAGTGGCATGATTTCAGATCTGAACCTATTATGTTTCCATGAATATATGTGTGTTCTTGATCCTATCTTGCAAGTCTATAGTCACCTATTATGTGTTATGATCCGACAACCCCGAAGTGACAATAATCGGGATACTTCTCGGTGATGACCGTAGTTTGAGGAGTTCATGTATTCACTATGTGCTAATGGTTTGTTCCGGTTCTCTATTAAAAGGAGGCCTTAATATCCCTTACTTTCGCTAGGACCCGCTGCCACGGAGGGTAGGACAAAAGATGTCATGCAAGTTCTTTTCCATAAGCACGTATGACTATTTACGGAATACATGCCTACATTACATTGATGAACTGGAGCTAGTTCTGTGTCACCCTATGTTATAGCTATTACATGAGGAATCACATCCGGCATAATTATCCATCACTGATCCATTGCCTACGAGATTTTCACATATTGTTCTTCGCTTATTTACTTTTCCGTTTCTACTGTTACAACTACTACAAAAACCCAAAAACAATTATCTTTAGTTTTGCTACCGTTACCTTTATTATCATACTACTTTGCTACTAAACACTTTGCTGCAGATACTAAGTTATCCAGGTGTGGTTGAATTGACAACTCAACTGCTAATACTCAAGAATATTCTTTGGCTCCCCTTGTGTCGAATCAATAAATTTGGGTTGTACTTTACCCTCGAAAGCTGTTGCGATCCCCTACACTTGTGGGTTATCATGGACCCCGTTGCCACGGGAGTGTAGGACAAAAGATGTCATGCAAGTTCTTTTAATAAAGCATGTTTGACTATCTACGGAATACATGCCTACATTATATTGATGAACTGGAGCTAGTGCCGTATCGCCCTAGGTTATAACTGTCACATGATGAATATCATCCAACAAGTCACCGATCCAATGCCTACGAATTTATCTTATATTGTTTCTGCTAAGTTACTACTGCTATCACTGTTACACTTGCTACAAAATACTACTGTCACTGTTACTGTTACTATTGCTGCTGTCACTACTATCAAAACCACCATATTACTGTGCTACTGATCACTTTTGCTGCAGATAATTAATCTCCAAGTGCAACTGAATTGACAACTCAGTTGCTAATACTTACAAATATTCTTTGGCTCCCCTTGTGTCGAATCTATAAATTTGGGTTGAATACTCTACACTCGAAAACTGTTGCGATCCCCTATACTTGTGGGTTATCAAAAGACAGTCTGGAGGCCGGATCCCTCAGCAGCCGAGCCTTACATCATTGAGTACTGCTTACTGGGTGGACGACGGCGCAGCAGGAGCGGGACAAACCACACAAGGTTTTCTTTGACAACTATCTGTAAGAGAAGTAATTCTGTAAGGGCTCGTTTGAATTGGAGGATTCTAACAACGCAGGGATAGGGAATACACAATAGTAGGACATGAATGCATGTGCAAAACAGAGAAATTTAAAAACACATGATTTCTGCCAATCTGGGTGTTTGGTTCACAAGAATTTGAAGATCACAGGATGCAAAGAAGCATGGTGAGATTAAGTCAAACCACAATAAAATGTACGGTTATAATGCTATTATGCTACTATCTCTTAGTCTTGTGCTTCATGAATAGGAATTTAAAAAGGAGGACAAGTGGATATTAAAATTCCTATAGTTTTTCTTTCAAGGAGACACTGAAGGAACAAATCCTACAGTTTTCCTTTGCTCCATTCCTTTGAACCAAATTCATGAATAGTAGTAGCATAGGAAACTTTCGAATTCCTATATTTTTCCTTTAGTTTTCCTTTCAAGCACTGGCGATTCTAGTAGGCAGGCATGAGCAGGGAAAAGCCTACACTCAAAAAATGTTTCTGTGCTACTTCTACTACTTTGGACCCAGGCCACCGCCCTACTAGCTCAACTCCCAGGCTCATCTACAAATGCATAGCTCAAACGCATAGAGATAAATAATGATGGCATTGAAGAGAGTCCATCACGGATAGCTGAGTTGCCTGGTACCTCACTGCTTGTCATATAGTAGGAGAAATTAATCATATTTGACGTTACTACGTGTGCTCAATGGACTATACATATATAAAATGTAGAGTAAAAAGTGATACAACAAGTGTGCATCCTCTTTGGCGAAGCCATGTTGATCTCAGTGTGATTGGGTTGGTCGGTGAGGATGCTCCGGCTGATTTGGCTATTGGAGGAGGGGAAGAGGATCTTAGGCATCTGGAGATGGAGTCCGGGGTACTGCTCCACTGTGATGGAGGGTTTCGTCGTTGGAGCAGCTTCGGTGAGTTGTATGACGGCGAGGCTGAAGCAGGACAAGGGAGACAACGTTAACCTGAGTGGAATTCTAATAATATCTCCAATAGATGACGTAAAATACGTAACCACAAAGTGCTAGATGTAAAATACATCAGCCACTCATCTCTGAACTTAACTGTCGAAACTGAATTTAACTGTCGAAACTGGATTTAACTGTCGAAACTGAATTTTGCCGTCGAAACTGAACGCACTATTAGCAGAAAAGCAGTAGCAGCAGCAGCGCATGCGAGAGCCGGGGTAGTTTTTCATGTCACAGGATCTCGGGTAGCAGATGCAGGGGCTCGAGGGAGAGCAGGATCTACTGGTCGTGTAGCAGCAGCGCGCACAAGAGTAGAGCAGCAGCAGCGCGCGCAAGAGTAGAGCAGCAGCGCAAGTAAGAGCAAGAGCGAGAGCAGCAGCGCAAGCAAGAGCAAGAGCAAGAGCAGCAACGTGAGCAAGAGCAAGAGCAAGAGCAAGAGCAGACCAGGCAGGGGACCAAGAGCAAGAGCAGAGCAGCAGCGTGAGCGAGAGCTAAAGCAGCAACAGCTCCTACTGATGTGGACGTCGCCATCGAGGGAGTGACACCTTGGAAGAAGTGGCCAGCGATGCCGCCATGGATGGAGCCGCGCCATGTCAGCTCGGGATCGAGCACCGGCAGCACCGTGAGATCGCATCAAGAAGAAAATGCGGCGATTAGTGTACAACCTCTTTGGTGGCACCGATTAGGCCTCAGCTTCATCCGAGGAAACAGTGATGATGCTACTTTTTTGGTGGTGCAGGTGAAGGTGGCGGTGTGGGAATGGAGGTGGCGCGAAAGACGAGGGGAACATCGATGAAGCTCCTTGGAGGTGGAGGACGGAGTGGTTGAACCGACAGGACGACAAGATCGACGACATATCCTCATCTGGTACGATGGACGAGGGACGTCGAGGTGTTGCTGTGGACGACATCGTCGGGGAAGTGGCTTCGGCTAGTTGGCAGACGGAGGAGGGTGTGGGGCTTCGCGGGTTTTCGCGGCCTCGGTGTACGAATGGGTGGGCGGATGGGATGGGAGTGGGCAACCATGGCTTAGGTATGCACTTGTCCTAAATGTGGGGCACGTTATCAAAGTACCCCCACCGATTTAAGCTAGGTGGTTCTTTCGGTTCATGGGTATCACTGGCATTTCGCGTGTTGGGATTTCGCAGCAGGTGGGAGTTTTCATGTGCGTTATAATTTTGGGATAGCAAGGCGCGGGTTGAGATGGAGGGAGTGTTCGAAGCACAACGAGACAAAGATATATCTTAAATATTTCTGGGTAACAAGGCGCGGGTTGAAATTTCCGGACAAGCCTAACGTGTACTGTACCAAATCAATTCACACTTCTGTCGATGAAAAAACAAAAAGAAATCAATTCGCACCACAAGAGAGTCTAGTCCCGTGTACTGTACCAAATCAATTCGCAATACAAATGCCATTCAAAACTTTGAATTCATGTTATGTTCAATTGAAATATTTCTCTACGTCTATAATGCATGCAACCTGCTACTCAAATGAACGTTTTAGTGCATCCCAAACGTATATACTACCGCTTCAATATGAACTAAATTTGAATTCGTTTCTCTATTTGAATAAGATCTACAATCATGATTGTTGTGAAGTCAAACCATTTGAATTCGTTTCTCTATTTTAATAAGATCTACAATCATCATTATTGTCAAGTTAAACCATCATTTGTGCATTATCTTCATAGCACACCACATGATTACTGGTTAGATCTGAACTATGTGTACTATATGAACTCGAACTCGCTTTTTTGAATCCACTTTATGTTGATTTCAAATCAT
Source organism: Aegilops speltoides (assembly GCA_021437245.1). Taxonomy (NCBI): domain Eukaryota; kingdom Viridiplantae; phylum Streptophyta; class Magnoliopsida; order Poales; family Poaceae; genus Aegilops; species Aegilops speltoides. The sequence continues at coordinate 307,690,346 of CM038143.1, forward strand.
AGTACATTTCAAGGCCTAGCTAGATCTTCATAATCTTAACCATGTCTCATATGTATAATGTGTTTATCACATAATGTATGGTGCCCCGTGTCGGTGTCAAAACCGGCGGATCTCGGGTAGGGGGTCCCCATCTGTGCGTCTTAGGCTGATGGTAACAGGAAGCAAGGGACACAATGTTTACCCAGGTTCGGGCCCTTTCGATGGAGGTAAAACCCTACTTCCTTCTTGATTAATATTGATGATATGAGTAGTACAAGAGTAGATCTACCACGAGATCGTAGAGGCTAAACCCTAGAAGCTAGCCTATGATGATTATGATTGTGACTGTGATCGGCCTTCTAAGGACCAACCTCTCCGGTTTATATAGACACCGGAGAGGGCTAGGGTTTACACGGAGTTGGTTACAAGGAAGGAAATACAATATCTAGATCGCCAAACTTGTCTTCCACGCCAAGGAGAGTCCCATCCGGACACGGGACGGAGTCTTGAGTCTTGTATCTTCATGCTCCAATAGTCCGGACGAAGTATATAGTCCGGCCGTCCGGATACCCCCTAATCCAGGACTCCCTCAGTAGCCCCTGAACCAGGCTTCAATGACGATGAGTCCGACGCGTAGTCTTGTCTTCAGCATTGCAAGGAGGGTTCCATCTCCGAATACTCCAAAGTTGTTATCGAACACTTAGACCGTGTCCAGATCTGCGAGATGATCCTCACACACTATCATAGGGAACATAGCATAAATCTGATCCGCTGGCAATCTTCGCATGTCGTGCCCTTGCATCGTGGCCCAGCCCAACACGAACCGGTATTTCTTGGCCAACCTCGACTCGCGCTGCGACGCGGTTTCATTGGCACGCCCTGCCAAAGTAGAGATCATGTTCCTCTTATTACGGGATCTTCCATCAATATGGGCGTGTGCAACCCCACGATGACCGTTGGTATGACTCCGTGTGCTTTTAGATAAGTCTCAAGCGGTCACGCTGAGGACTCTTGATATTCACCCCCTTTATAAAGGGGCCGAGGCTTATACCTCTTTTCCACCACCCTTGCGCCCTTTCGCATGTCGAGTTCTAACACCCGAGACCAAAACTCAAACAACCTAGATCCTCCAATATGTCCAGACCCAACTCTCAGGGCTGGTGGGTGGCCTCCTCGATCCAAGAGGAGAACATTGCGAGGCTTAGGGAGGTCGGATATCTGACCGCCGACATCCAGCACAGGCTTCCTGCTCCAGGGCAGGTCATCCCTACACCGGAGCCCAATGAGAGCGTCGTGTTTGTTCCTCACTTCCTCCGCGGCTTGGGCCTCACCCTTGATCCCTTTGTGAGGGGGCTCATGTTCTATTACGGGTTAGATTTTCATGATCTAACTCGGACGCTATCCTCCATATCTCGTCGTTCATCATTGTGTGCGAGGCTTTTCTCCACGTCACTCCACACTTTGGCTTATGGCTGAAGACCTTCAATGTGAAGCCGAAGATGATCGAGGGGCGACATGCGGAGTGCGGAGGTGCCATAATAAGCAGGAACGCCGATGCCCCATGGCCGGAGGGTTCTTTCCCAGAAGTATCTGATCTATGGCAGCGGAGGTGGTTTTATGTCACGGCTCCCAGTGGCAGAAAGTGGGTGCCCCCCCCGAGTTTCACTCGGGCCCTCCGTCACAATTGGCGTCATGGACCGACGTAAGACAGAATTGGGGGCCCGCTAGTGATGTACCAATATCGCAGAGCTGCATCTGGAGCTTCTTGAGAAGGACATTAACCTTGTCAAGATAATTCAAGTAATGCGACGATGTTGTTGCAGTAAACGCCGGCCTCTCCGGATGTGAGAGTTCAATCCAGAGGGTCCGCGACTATTAAGCACTTCTTCGCCTCAAGCTCAAGGATGTGTAAATTATTCTTTGGACCACAAGTAAAGTGTCCGGACACCACCGAGGATGCGGGCCTAAGCTGCAATCGCCTAGATGCCCAAGTAAGTAACCTTAAAACCGGACACTTCGTTTTTATTTGTCATAGTCATTATTCTGAAAACCCTCCGTGGCCAGGAATGGCTCAGCAAGGCGGAGAGAATCAGGTGTCCGGCGCCACTTCCCGAAGGCTCGCCTAGTCCTACCATAGCCAAGATGCTTGGCCGAGTGCTTAGCAAAATGCCCTCAGGGAAAGACGAAGGAAAGAACAGTGAAGCCGAACCTCAACACTGCACATCCGAACCGGGGGAATTGCATCCTTCCCAAAGGAGGATAGTCGAGGAGGGGAATCCAAGGCCTCCTCCCCGCGCGGGAAGAAAAGGGCCACCTCCGAAGACTTGGAGACGGGGGTGCCAAGCAGGGGAAGAAAGCATCACCAGGGGGCCCTGCCCCGAAGGGCGTCCTTACCGCATCATGCCTGCCAACGGGCCAGCCCTCCAACGAGCTGTAAGTTACCCATAAATTCGAAGGTGCTATTTTTCTCCGAGTACACTAAACAGGATCCATTCTTTGCTGTCCGGTGGTACCTCTTGAGCACTGCTTTGGATTTCCCCGAAGAGGAGAGGATGATGCAGCAAAGTAGCGTAAGTATTTCCCTCAGTTTTTGAGAACCAAGGTATCAATCCAGTAGGAGACCACGCGCAAGTCCCTCGTACCTACACAAAACGATAGCTACTCGCAACCAACACGATTAGGGGTTGTCAATCCCTTCACGGTCACTTAAAAGGGTGAGAGATGATAAATAATATTTTTGGTATTTTTGATAGATAGATGCGAAGTAAAAAGTAAAAGGCAAAGTAAAAACAAAGCAAGTAAATAAAGCGATAGAGATTGATATGATGAGAATAGACCCGGGGGCCATAGGTTTCACTAGTGGCTTCTGTTCTGATCGTTTGGGGATACGTAGGTATATATAGGAGGAAGGAGTACGTCGGTGGAGCGTCAGGGGCCCTGAGGGAGTCCTGGACTAGGGGGTGTCCGGACAGCCGGACTATCAATATCCGCCGGACTACAAGACTATGAAGATACAAGATTGAAGACTCCGGCTCGTGTCCGGATGGTACTTTCCTTGGCGTGGAAGGCAAGCTTGGCGATATGGATATGTAGATCTCCTACCATTGTAACCGACTCTGTGTAACCCTAGCCCTCTCCGGTGTCTATATAAACCGGAGGGCTTTAGTCCGTAGGACAACACACATTTCAACAATCATACCATATGCTAGCTTCTAGGGTTTAGCCTCCTTGATCTCGTGGTAGATCTACTCTTGTACTACCCATATCATCAATATTAATCAAGCAGGACGTAGGGTTTTACCTCCATCGAGAGGGCCCGAACCTGGGTAAAAACATCGTGTCCCTTGTCTCCTGTTACCATCCGCCTAGACGCACAGTTCGGGACCCCTACCCGAGATCCGCCGGTTTTGACACCGACATTGGTGCTTTCATTGAGAGTCCTCTATGTCGTCACCGATAGGCTTGATGGCATCTTCAACTAACAACGATGTCCTGTATGCAGACTTTTCTCCCCGGACAGATCTTCAGATTCGGCGGCTTCGATCAAGGGCCAATTCTCTTGGCCATCCGGAGCAGATCGAAGCTACGCCTCGCCGTCAGTCGATTTGAAGTTTAAACTTCACGGCCGATGTCCGCGGAGACTTGATCTTCGACGGACTCGAGCCACAGCCGAGCATGCCGCATTGTGACGATGGGCATGATCTAGCTCTACCGCTGAACAGTGCCCTGGTGGCTGCGCACGGATCAGCTTCGGCCATTAGCCCGGAGCCGATCGCCCAGATCAAGGACCGGTGGATAGACGCCGCCCTGGGGGCTTCAACATCCACGGCGATGGAGCCGAACACCAATCTTGTCCCTTGCGAAACTCGTGATTCCGAGGCGCCAGACTCCTCGCCGGATTCCGAACCTCCCGCGCCCCTACCAATCAATCCGGATTGGGCGCCGGTTATGGAATTCACCGCCGCGGACATATTCCAACACTCGCCTTTTGGCAATATCCTGAATTTATTAAAGCATCTCTCGTTATCGGGAGAGTCCGGGCCGGACTATGGCCAGGATGGTTGGGGTACGGACGACAAAGAAATTCAGAGCCCACTCACGACCCACTTCGTAGCCACTGTCGAGGATTTAACCGACATGCTAGACTTCGACTCCGACGACATTGACGCTTATGAACGCATTTATGCCGAGATTTAACAGAACCAGCGCCTGTGGCACCGGAAGGCCACCTCGTCATATGACGATACATGGTGGATACCCCAAAAGAAGGGATGGCGAAGAAAGCGGAGGCAGACTTTAGAGAAGCAGCCAAGCGCCGGCTTCAGCGGTGCCGCCTAAATCCCGCCACAAAGAAGAATAGAGATTCCGCACAGAGATAACAATACCCCGTGAGAGTGCCAAAGACAATCCCTCCAAAGAAGACTCAGCAGAGGATGCAGAAACAAGCCTCACGAGAGGGCGGCATTTAAGAGGTTGAGGATCATAACTATCTGTCTCCTCCAAGACGGCAAGCCTCAATGACGATTTAACTCGCCGTGCCCGAGGACCCCGTCGAACAAGAGCTTTTTAAGCGCAGGCTCATCGCCACAGCAAGAAGCCTGAAGAAGGAAAAGCGGAAGCTCAAAACAGCGGAAGACACGCTCAAAATAAGATGGAGCAAAGTACTCAAAACCACAGATAAATACGGCAATGGCCACCAATCGAAGAGCTACCCGAAGCGTAAGCTGCTACTGATTCGACGAAGAGGCCATAGAGCCTCCACCACAAATGGCCCAGCTTGGTCCATCTACGACCCAAAAGAAGGCCCCAGAAGCAAAGTAACACGTCAAGCGTCCGATGATAGCGGCACATACAAGTATGTGGGCGCCAGACACCCACTATGTTTCACCGATGAGGTGCTGGACCATGAATTCCCAGCCGGTTTAAACCCATGAACATAGAGGCCTCACGATGGAACAATGCACCCTAGAGTCTGGATAGAAGATTATATATCGATATACACATGGCCGAGGAGACGATCTTCACGCCATAAAATATCTACCCTCAAGCTCAAAGGGCCAGCCCGTCATTGGCTCAAAAGCCTCCCTGTAAAACTTGTTGGAAGTTGGGAAGAGCTCGAGGAAGCGCTAGAGCGAATTTTCAAGGGACTTATGTCCGCCCTCCCGGATGCAGATGATTTAAGTCATATAACTCAACAGCCCGAGAGTCAGCTGAAATTTCTAACATGTTTCTTACCAAAAGAACCAAATAGTCGATCGTCCGGACGCCAAGCCCTAGCAGCTTTCAAGCACAATGTCCGAGACGAATGGCTCGCCAGCACCTCGGTCAAGAGAAACCGAGGACAATGTCCGCACTAACAAGCCTCATGACCCGCTTCATGCGGAGAGGATAGCTGGCTAGCAAGAAGCAGCACCAGCGACCCAAGTACATCCGAGACAAGAGATGGAACGGAAAATCACTAAGACGTAAAAGAGCAGCGCCGAATAAAGAGAAAAGCTCAAAGAGCACGGCAGTCAACGCCAGATTCAAAAGCTCATGCCCAATAACAAAACACAGCCTCTTAAGGATGACAAAGGACGTAATTGTCCAACTTAAACAAAATTTTGGGTCGGATATGCCAAATCCACAAGATTCTAAGGCTCGCAAATCACACCCATAGGGATTGTTGTTTTAAACAATCCGCCGATTAAATGCCGAACACAAGGGGCTCGACGCTGTTTAAGAAGATAAACCCCGCTAGCAGGGCACCAAAAACAAAAGACTTTCCCACAAGGGGTCAAAGCAAGAAACTCAATTCATGTGATAACACGGAAAAATAGTGCGGCACTTTCTAAAAGAGCTTCGCACGGTCCAACCCAGCAGATCGTAGAGATTGATATCAAACCAATCACTTTCACCACCGACTATTCGAAGCTGTCAAACGCTGGACGGACTTCGATATTGAATCCCATAATAGATGGATTACATTCACTAACGCCCTAATGGACGGAGGCAGTGACTTAAACCCGCTATATTCAAACACAATCCGTAGGATGGGGATAGACCCTACCAAAATTCGACACAGCCGCACTTCCTTCAAAGGAGTGACGCCAGCCCTTACGCCAAGTGCATGTGCTCTATATTACTAGAAGTCGGTTCGGATCGCCAACAATTTTCGACGCGAAAAATTAATTTTTCATATCGCCCCATTGAAAGTGAATATCAAGCACTCTTGGGACGAAGGCTTTTGTCCGCTTCAACGCCATACCGCACATGCGCCTCTTACACTCAAGATGCCCGGTCCACATGGCGCCATTTCAATGCGAGGGTCACTTTAGGACCCCGGACTCGGATAGACGATCCGCCTCAAGAGTTAGGGGCTCCCTAGCCGCATACCCCTTCACAGGGGCTGCACGCGACAAACAATCGCGTTTCATATAAACCTTGCTTTAATTATTTATATTTCTTATTTTACATATTTTTCGCATGAATTGTTTCTAAAACTAAACGCTCCTCTCTTTCTACAGATGAACAACGTGCATACCCGCCCCAGATAACGGCGAACGGAGACACAGCGCAGACGCAAGAGGGACCCGCTGCAAGGATTCTTTTCAGATTAAGACCTCGCGTAGACCTTTTTTACCGCTCTTGTTGTTATTCTCCTTGGTTTTTCCTATAGCCAAAGCGAGCCTCGACGCTTTGGCATCGGGCGCATTAAAGACCATGCCCGCATTCGACACTAGGGGCTTAGGGCATCATTCTGCCCATTATTATAAAGACCGAACACCTTAGGGAGTGTTCGGCGCCTCGAAAGTTAGGCATTATATGCATCAGCTCCAATCATGTCTTTGGTCAAATGTTGGGTTTGCCCGCTCCTCGTGTTTTGCTGCCTTACGCTCAGATCATCGGCTAACGCGGCACTAGGAGAACTATCGCGACAGTGCCCGGTTGGCCGGGCGAGCACCTCAAGAGAGAAAGCCGAAAACCGATCATCATGATACAATGAGAGTCCGTCAACCACTCGATCGACTACCGAATGTTTAGAATTTCGCTGACAAAGGACCGCTTCGGTCAGGCACATACGCACTCGAATACGGAGACGTGCGGTGCCACAAGGCTATATCGTAGCCCCACCATCGAGCTCCACCGCTAAGTGAAAGTGATAAAGCATTATAGTCCGGATTGCCTCTGCTCGCTACGCTACCACCTCCTTATAACAGACCGAGACGCCGGATTAAGCGTGAAAACGCGCTATTTTTGTGAACACCCCAAGACCATGTGCTTGGGGGCTGAAGTCAAGACTGCCATCTTTCAAGTTATACACAAGTATACGAACGGTCAAGACAGAGAAGTTTTACTACTTGGACGCACAAGTATAAAAAGCAGTTATAACATAATCATCGATTTATAAGCTAATGCGCTCATTTGAACGTTACATTCTTCGAGCATCGCGACTTATTATACGAAGCGCCGCATGACTTCTCCGGCGTAGTGCTCGGCAGGAGCCGGCTTTCATCCGGACTGGCGGCAACAGCGGTGGCATCCATCTCCGGACAATGCACCTTCACATGGGCAAGAGCCATCCGCTACCGGCGCAGCCGACCGCTTCATCTCCTTTATATGCGGCACCGCCCAAGGAATTCCTGCAGAAGTCGAAATAGCTCGCCGCTTTGACCTCTCTCGCCGGACATGAGCCACGATGTCGGCCATGGCAAGTCCGGACAATCTATTTAGCTCGGCCCATTCGGCCAACCGGTCCGTTAGCGGAAGGGAGCGATCCGGACTGTGGAATTGAGACCAGTATAGCTCTTCTGTCTCGTGATCCCCCTGGCTCCGGAAGTGCTTAACGGCATCAGCCGCACTTGTAGCTAAGTCCATATACGGATCCTCCGGACTCCACAACCGCTCAAATTGAGCATACTTCGCATCCATAAACCGGCGACGCAGCAGAATAGGCTTGCCAGCCACGATCTCTCCGGCCTGGCACAGTTCCTCCTTCATAGCCCGCATTGCAGAGCGGGCATCCTTGGCTTTGGCGGTGGCCTTCTTCAGGCCTTCCCGCTCCGATAAGCACTCCTTTTCAAGAGCCTCATTGCGGTCGGTAGCATCCTTTAATTTCATGGCCAATCCGGACACCTCCGCCCTGCTTAGGTAGTGCGCAGCCTTTTCGGCTTTCAACTCTTCGGCCGCCTTCGAGACAGCCGCGTCACTCCTTCGGGCTTGCTCCTTAGCTCGAGCAAGTTCAGCCCGAAGGCTCTCCACAACAGCAGCACCGCTCTGCATAACAGCATACAATTTATCGAGGAGGGCTTCAATTCTTAAATAAAGCAATCATGAGAATTTATTTACCTTGCGACTCGTCAAGTCGCCGGGTCGACAAGCGATATCAAGATCCGCCACGTCAAGTATCCGACTTAATTTGGCAAACTCATTAGTCCGGCTGGCCCTCGGACTATCCGCCACCTGTATAGGGACGGAAGTGTTCATTACTTGAGATTTCAAGATTTTGATCCTCAGCATGCTGTCGTTTCCGACAACCTACTGGGTCTCAGGGGCTAATATCTATACAGGCCTCATTTTTATGTGCAAAACTATTAAAAGACAAAAGGATGCGTCATTTTTGCATACCTCAAAACCCGCCAGCAAACTCATGGCGGCATTATGCAATCCGCCTCTCATGACGAAATCCTTCCAATCACCATACGCATTAATGCACGGTGATCTTCTAAAATGGACGCCTCTCAAGCAGATTCTTTGCCTCCCGCCGGACACTAGTAGGTGCCGAACACTGCCCTCCGGACTGGGATACCCTCCGTGATGACACTTCGGGTTTGCTCGCTTCACTGGCGGCGCCATGGATGGAGGCGATCGCTTCCATCATCTCCTAAGAAGGTCCCTCAAGATGAACTCATCTGAGAAGGCTGCGGATCCGAACTGCAATGTAAATATTTCGGTTACCTACAGAAGCACAAATGAAGGTATTTCCTTACTAATTAACTCCCTCTTTCATACTCACGGCTCGCTGGAGGGCCGATCCTTTGGTGATGATTGTGCGTCCGGAATCTCTCCGGGCGCCGGACCCCCCGGGGAAGATCTCTTCCAACGCTTAGGGGCTTTGGCCTCCGGATCTCCGGAGGCGGTCCTCTTCTCCCCCTGAAGGGAGGGGTTCTTGTTTACCCCCTCTCCAGTCGCCCCTTTGGGCGAAATATTAGCTCCTCTATTTTCCCCGTCGCCCCCTTCGTGGGGGCAGCCTCCAACATTCTCGACCAAAGACGGCTACAAGGCGGTCTCGGGAGGGGGGCCGACACCTTATCAGCCTTGATCGCGCCACCCATTCCTGTAAAGAACAAAGGGTCGAGGCTAACTCTAGAAAGGCACGAAATGGAATGGCCGGACTCGAGCTACTTACCTAAGTATCCGGCGATCGCGCTTAGACCTGCATCTCGGCTAAATCCGACACGCCACCGCGGTCCGAAGAACAACTTGTACATCTCCACGGGTGTCGCACCCATGAAGTGTTGGAGAATCCGAGGTCCCTCCGGTTGAACTCCCATAGACGGAGAGGATGGCGCGACAGGCAGGAGATGCTCGATCAAGATAACTCTGCATCACCTGATCAGTCGATCTCCCTCGCTTGGAGATCTCGAACCGCCCGCAGTGAGGGCACGCCTTCTGGACGGCCCCCGCTTGAGCTCCTTGGTCGACCCACGACGCCGCTTGGCGTGGAGGTCCCGGCGGAATGAGGGCGGCGGCTTTTGCTCGCTACCCTTGGAGCGGTGATATAGAACCACCTCGCTGCCACAGTCCAAGTTCCTCTTGAAGGAACCTCGGCCACGGGCATCGACCTACTTACTTATGGTCGCCACAAGACTCCGCTTGACGCCCCGACAATCTTCGCTCCACTTGAAGGTCTTCAGCCATAGGCCGAAGTGGGGATGACGCGGAGGAAGGCTTCACTGATTTATAATGAATGCAGAGATATGGAGGATGGACTCGGAGCCAAGTCGTGAAAGTCCAGCCCGTAGTAGAACAGAGCCCTCTCACGAAGGGATCCTTCGGAAGCCTAAACCCGGCGGAGGTGGGATACGAAACGACGATTCGCCGGGCTCGGGTCAGCACAGCCTGCCCTTGGGCAGCAACTGTCTATAAACCCGTGAGGCCAGTGTACTTGGCCTCACGCACTTCAATATGTCCTCCTCCGTGATGGAGGAGGGCATCCACCGCCCCGGAGGTCGGAGCCGACATGATTGAGGATCCGCGCCAATCTGAGGCTCGGGTGTTGGAACCGGGAGCGGGAAAAGATTTGATGCGAGATTGAAGAACAAGGGCGAGCCTTGTTCCTCTTATAAAGGGGAAGAAATACCAAGGGCCGTCTCCGTGACCGTTTGGGATTCCCCTTCGATAGAGGAGATGTGGCGACGGGAACGGTTGGGATACCCACGCACGTATTGATGAGGATCCCGGAATAAGGGGAACACGATCTCTTCTTCGACAAGATGTGCCAAGGAAACCGCTTCGCTAAACGTGCTGAGGTGGTATAGTAAAAAATGATTCAAACAAAGGCTTGGTTGCGGTGTGATGACACGCCGCGTAATACGTCAGCAGATTGAGCTAAGTGTACATTTTATTCTCTCTACGGTGGAATGTGGAAATTATTTTTGCAGAGCCGGACACTATCCCTGGGGTTCTTATCTTTCTCGGATTATTCAAGGGAGGAACCCGCCTTGCAATGCCGAACATTATGCACGCCGGACTTATCGTCATTGAAGACTGGTTCAGGGGCTACTGAGGGAGTCCTGGACTAGGGGGTGTCCGGACAGCCGGCCTATCAATATCCGCTGGACTCCAAGACTATGAAGATACAAGATTGAAGACTCCGGCTCGTGTCCGGATGGTACTTTCCTTGGCGTGGAAGGCAAGCTTGGCGATACGGATATGTAGATCTCCTACCATTGTAACCGACTCTGTGTAACCCTAGCCCTCTCCGGTGTCTATATAAACCGGAGGGCTTTAGTCTATAGGACAACACACATCTCAACAATCATACCATAGGCTAGCTTCTAGGGTTTAGCCTCCTTGATCTCGTGGTAGATCTACTCTTGTACTACCCATATCATCAATATTAATCAAGCAGGACGTAGGGTTTTACCTCCATCGAGAGGGCCGAACTGGGTAAAAACATCGTGTCCCTTGTCTCCTGTTACCATCCGCCTAGACGACAGTTCGGGACCCCTACCCGAGATCCACCGGTTTGACATCGACAGGCCCACGAGGTAGGGGGCGCGCCCAGGGGGCCCCCACCTCGTGACCGCCTGCACTTCTTGGAGTAGGGTCCAAGTCTCCGGATCACGTTCGGTTGGAAAATCACGTTCCGAAGGTTTCATTCCATTTGGACTCCGTTTGATATTCCGTTTCTTCGAAACACTGAAATAGGAAAAAACAGCAATTCTGGGCTGGGCCTCTGGTTAATAGGTTAGTCCCAACAATAATATAAAAATAGAAAATAAAGCCCAATATAGTCCAAAACAGTAGATAAAGTAGCATGGAGCAATCAAAATTATAGATACGTTGTAGACGTATCAGGCATCTCGAAGCTTAATTCCTGCTCGTCCTCAAGTAGGTAAATGATAAAAAAAGGAATTTTTGATGCGGAGTGATACTTTGGCATGATTTCAATGTAAATCTTCTTAATTGTGATATGAATATTCAGATCCGAAAGATTCAAGACAAAAGTTCATATTGACATAAAAATTATAATACTTCAAGCATACTAACCAAAGCAATCATGTCTTCTCAAAATAACATGGTCAAAGAAAGTTATCCCTACAAAATCATATAGTCTGGCTATGCTCCATCTTCCCCACACAAAATATTTAAATCATGCACAACCCCAATGACAAGCCAAGCAATTGTTTCATACTTATGACATTCTCAAAACTTTTTCAATCTTCACACAATACATGAGCGTGAGCCATGGATATAGCACTTATAGGTGGAATAGAAGGGTGGTTGTGGAGACAAAAAGAGGGAAGATAGTGTCACATCAACTAGGCGTATCAACCGGCTATGGAGATGCCCATCAATAGATAGCAATGTGAGTGAGTAGGGATTGCCATGCAACGGATGCACTAGAGCTATAAGTATATGAAAGCTCTACAAAAGAAACTAAGTGGGTGTGCATCCAACTCGCTTGCTCACGAAGACCTAGGGCATTTTGAGCAAGCCCATCATTGGAATATACAAGCCAAGTTCTATAATGAAAAGTTCCCACTAGTATACGGAAGTGACAAAATGAGAGACTCTCTATCATGAAGATCTTGGTGCTACTTTGAAGCACAAGTGTGGTAAAAGGATAATAGCATTGTCCCTTCTCTCTTTTTCTCTCATTTTTTTATTTGGGCCTTTTTTTATGGCCTCTTTTTTTATTTTTTATTTTCGTCCGGAGTCTCATCCCGACTTATGGGGGAATCATAGTCTCCATCATCCTTTCCTCACTTGGGACAATGCTCTAATAATGATGATCATCACACTTTTATTTTTCTTACAACTCAACAATTACAACTCGATACTTAGAACAAAGTATGACTCTATATGAATGCCTCCGGTGGTGTACCGGGATATGCAATGAATAATGAGTGACATGTATGAAAGAATTATGAACGGTGGCTTTGCCACAAATACGATGTCAACTACATGATCATGCTAGCAATATGACAATGATGGAGCGTGTCATAATAAACGGAACGGTCGAAAGTTGCATGGCAATATATCTCAGAATGGCTATGGAAATGCCATGATAGGTAGGTATGGTGGCTGTTTTGAGGAAGGTATATGGTGGGTGTATGATACCGGCGAAAAGTGCGCGGTATTAGAGAGGCTAGCAATGGTGGAAGGATGGGAAATAGTGTGTATAATCCATGGACTCAACATTAGTCATAAAGAACTCATATACTTGTTGCAAAAATCTAGAAGTTATCAAAGAAAAGTATTACGTGCATGCTCCTAGGGGGATAGATTGGTAGGAAAAGACCATCGCTCGTCCCCGACCGCCACTCATAAGGAAGACAATCAATAAATAAATCATGCTCCGAGTTCATCACATAACGGTTCACCATACATGCATGCTACGGGAATCACAAACTTCAACACAAGTATTCTTTGAATTCATAACTACTTAACTAGCATGACTCTAATATCACCATCTTCATATCTCAAAACAATTATCAAGCATCAAACTTATCTTAGTATTCAACGCACTCAAAAGAAAGTTTCACATATTTTAAACACCAAGTATATTAACATTAAGCGAATTACCATGCAATTAACGACTCTCAAAATAATCTAAGTGAAGCATGAGAGATCAATATTTTCTTTAAAGAAAATCCACCACCGTGCTCTAAAAGATATAAGTGAAGCACTAGAGCAAAAATTATCAAGCTCAAAAGATATAAGTGAAGCACTATGAGCAAAACTGTCAAGCTCAAAAGATATAAGTGAAGCATATAAAGTATTCTAAAAAATTCCAATTCATGTATGGCTCTCTCAAAAGGTGTGTACTGCAAGGATGATTGTGGTAAACTAACAAGTAAAGACGCAAATAATACAAGACGCTCCAAGCAAAACACATATCATGTGGTGAATAAAAATATAGCTCCAAGTAAATTACTGATGGAAGTGGACGAAAGAGGGGATGCCTTCCGGGGCATCCCCAAGCTTTGCTTTTTTGGTGTCCTTGGATTATCTTGGGGGTGACATGGGCATCCCCAAGCTTAGGCTCTTGCCACTCCTTGTTCCATAATCCATCAAAAGAATTCACCCAAAACTTGAAAACTTCACAACACAAAACTCAACAGAAATCTCGTGAGTCTGCTAGAGAAAGAAAACAAAAGACTACTTCAAGGTACTGTAATGAACTCATTCTTTATTTATATTGGTGTTAAACCTACTGTATTCCAACTTCTCTATGGATTATAAACTATTTTACTAGCCATAGATTCATCAAAATAAGCAAACAACACACGTAAAACAGAATCTGTCAAAAACAGAACAGTCTGTAGCAATCTGTAACTAACGCAAACTTCTGGAACTCTAAAAATTCTACCAAACTAGGAAGTCTTGGAAAATTTGTTTATTGAACATCAGCAAAAAGAATCAATGCAAAAGCACGTTCCTGTGATTTAAAAAAATTATATTCGTGTGCGCAATGTTTCTGTTTTTCAGCAGAATCAAATCAACTATCATCGTAGGTTATCCTATAGGTTCTACTTGGCACAAACACTAATTAAAACATAAAACCACATCCAAACAGAAGGTAGATGGATTATTTATTCCTAAACAGAAGCAAAAACAAAAAAACACAAAATAAAATTGGGTTGCCTCCAACAAGCGCTATTGTTTAACGCCCCTAGCTAGGCATAAAAGCAAGGATAGATCTAGGTATTGCCATCTTTGGTAGGCAATCCATAAGTGGCTCTCATGATAGATTCATATGGTAATTTTATTTTCTTTCTAGGGAAGTGTTCCATGCCCTTCTTTAAGGGAAATTGGAATTGAATATTCCCTTCCTTTATATTAATAATTGCACCAATCGTTCTAAGGAAAGGTCTACCAAGAATAATAGGACATGAAGGATTGCAATCTATATCAAGAACGATAAAATCTACGGGAACATAATTCCTATTTGCAACAATAAGAACATCATTAATTCTTCCCATAGGCTCTTTAATAGTGGAATCCGCAAGATGCAAGATTAGAGAGCAATCATCAAAATCACGGAAATCTAGCAAATCACATAAAGTTTTGGGAATAGTAGAGACACTAGCACCCAAATCACACAAAGCATGAAACTCATAATTTTTAATTTTAATTTTAATAGTAGGTTCCCACTCATCATAGAGTTTTCTAGGGATAGAAACTTTCAACTCAAGTTTTTCTTCATAAGATTGCATCAAGGCATCAACAATGTGTTCGGTAAAGGCCTTATTTTGACTATAAGCATGAGGAGAATCTAGCACAGATTGCAACAAGGAAATACAACCAATCAAAGAGCAATTTTTATAATTAAATTCCTTGAGATCCAAAATAGTGGGTTCAGCAATATCTAAGTTTTTATTTATTTCAATCCCACTTTCATCAAATTCATCATCAAGATCTAGAAACTCCGAATTCTTAGAACGCCATCAGGTAAAGGAAGATCATATTCAGTTTCATCAAGATTCATATTGCAAAACAAAGATTTAATGGGGGACACATCAATAACTTTTAGATCTTCATCTTGATTTTCATAGGAATTGGAAGAACCGCTTTAATAAAAGCATCTTTGGAAGCACACATCCTAGCGGTTCTTTCCTTGCACTCATCAATGGAAATTCCCATGGCTTTGAGAGACTCATTGATATCATGCTTAGGAGGAATAGATCTAAGCTTTAAAGAATCAATTTCAAGAGAAATTCTATCAACGTTCCTAGCCAAATCATCAACTTTAAGCAATTTCTCTTCAAGCAAAGCATTAAAATTCTTTTGTGAATTCATAAACTCTTTAACACTACTCTCAAATTCAGAGGGCATATTATTAAAATTTCCATAAGAGTTGTTGTAGGAATTTCCATAATTATTAGAAGGATTACTAGGATAAGGCCTAGGATTAAAATTCCCACTATACGCGTTGTTTCCAAAACTATTCCTACCAACAAAATTCACATCCATAGATTCATTATTATTCTCGAGCAAGGTAGACAAAGGCATATCATTGGGATCAAGAGGAGTATTTTTAGGAGCAAACATCTTCATAAGTTCATCCATCTTTTCACTCAAAACATTGATTTCTTCTATAGCATGCACTTTTTTACTAGAAGATCTTTCGGTGTGCCATTGGGAATAATTAGCCATAATATTATCAAGCAATTTGGTAGCATCTCCTAACGTAATTTCCATAAACGTGTTCTCCCGCGTCAATCTAAAAGATTTCTAGAAGCAAAATTCAATCCGCATAAAATTTTTGTTTCATCATCCATAAATTCAAACCATGAGTAGGGCAATTCATGAAGCATCAATTTCATTCTTTCCCAAGATTGGGCAACATGCTCATGATCAAGTTGTTTAAAATTCATGATATCGTTCCTAAGAGTGATAATCTTAGCAGGAGGAAAATACTTAGAGATAAAAGCATCTTTGCACTTGTTCCAAGAATCAATACTATTTTTAGGCAAAGACGAAAACCAAACTTTAGCACGATCTCTAAGTGAAAACAGAAATAGCTTCAATTTGACAATATTGTTATCCGTATCTTTCTTCTTTTGCATATCACACAAATCAACAAAATTGTATAGATGAGTAGCGGCATCTTCACTAGGAAGGCCGGTGAGTTGATCTTTCATAACAAGATTCAGCAAAGCGGTATTGATTTCACAAGACTCATCATTATTAAGAGGAGCAATCGGAGTACTAAGGAAATCATTATTATTGGTATTCGAGAAATCACACAATTTGGTATTATCTTGCGCCATGGCAACAAGTAATCCAACACACAAGCAAGCAGAAAGGCAATGGGAAAAAGGAAAACGGGAAAGAGAGGAGGAGATTGGGAAAGAGAGGGCGAATAAAACGACAAGGGTGAAGTGGGGGAGAGGAAAACGAGAGGCAAATGGCAAATAATGTAATGCGAGAGATAGGGATTGCGATGGGTACTTGGTATGGTTGACTTGCTTGCGTGAGCCTCCCCGCAACGGTGCAGAAATTTTCTTGCTACCTCTTGAGCACTCCGCTGGATTTCCCCAAAGAGGAGAGGATGATGCAGCAAAGTAGCGTAAGTATTTCCCTCGGTTTTGAGAACCAAGGTATCAATCCAAGAGGAGACCACGACAAGTCCCTCGTACCTACACAAAACGATAGCTACCGCAACCAACGCGATTAGGGGTTGTCAATCCTTCGTGGTCACTTACGAGGGTGAGAGATGATAAATAATATTTTTGGTATTTTTGATAGATAGATGCTAAGTAAAAAGTAAAAGGCAAAGTAAAAACAAAGCAAGTAAATAAAGCGATAGAGATTGATATGATGAGAATAGACCGGGGCCATAGGTTTCACTAGTGGCTTCGCTCGATCGCTTGGGGATACGAGGTATATATAGGAGGAAGGAGTACGTCGGTGGAGCGTCGGGGCCCACGAGGTAGAGGCGCGCCGGGGCGCCCACCTCGTGACCGCCTGCACTTCTTGGAGTAGGGTCCAAGTCTCCTGGATCACGCTCGTTGGAAAATCACGTTCTCAAGGTTTCATTCCGCTTGGACCGCTTGATATTCCGTTTCTTCAAACACCGAATAGGCAAAAACAAGCAATTCTGGGCTGGGCCTCTGGTTAATAGGTTAGTCCCAAAAATAATATAAAAGTGGAAAATAAAGCCCAATATAGTCCAAAACAGTAGATAAAGTAGCATGGAGCAATCAAAAATTATAGATACGTTGGAGATGTATCATCCGGCTAGCAGGTCTTCTCAACAGAGTTCATCTTAGGGGGATCTTCCTCCAGAGATGATGGAGAGTGAGATCCCACCAGCCTCTCCGCCTCATGAGGAGGGCGACACCGAGGTGTCGTCACGGAGGAGTCCAGATTTGCCGAAGCCAGAAGGTAATCCATCAGCCGCCCTGAGCCCGGAGCGTTCGGCTACCACGGGAGGCGATGAGAAGGGTCCGGCACAGTTCGATGTTTGGCCGGACATACTGACGGGCCTTCTGGAGCGAGCTACGCTCTCGGAGGGGCACCGCTCATTAATGAGCACGGTGCTTGAGGGAGTCCTGGACTAGGGGGTGTCCGGACAGCCGGACTATCAATATCCGCCGGACTCCCAGACTACGAAGATACAAGATTGAAGACTCCGGCTCGTGTCCGGATGGTACTATTCCTTGGCGTGGAAGGCAAGCTTGGCAATACGGATATGTAGATCTCCTACCATTGTAACCGACTCTAGGTAACCCTAGCCCTCTCCGGTGTCTATATAAACCGGAGGGCCTTAGTCCGTAGGACGAACATACATCTCAACAATCATACCATAGGCTAGCTTCTAGGGTTTAGCCTCCTTGATCTCGTTGTAGATCTACTCTTGTACTACCCATATCATCAATATTAATCAAGCAGACGAGGGTTTTACCTCCATCGAGAGGGCCCGAACCTGGGTAAAAACATTGTGTCTCTCGCCTCTTGTTACCATCCGCCTAGACGCACGATTCGGGACCCCTACCCGAGATCCGCCGGTTTTGACATCGACATTGGTGCTTTCATTGAGAGTTCCTCCGTCGCCACCGATAGGCTTGATGGCATCTTCAACCAACAACGCTGTCTCCGGCGAGACTTTTCTCCCGGACAGATCTTTGTATTCGGCGGCTTTGCATCGCGGGCCAATTCACTTGGCCATCCGAGCAGATCGAAGCTACGCCTCGCTGCTGTGTCAGATTTGAAGCTTAAACTTCACGGCCGATGATCGCGGAGACTTGATCTTCGACGGACTCGAGCCACAGCCGAGCGCGCCGCACTGTGACGATGGGCACGATCTAGCTCTGCCGCCGGACAGTGCCTTGGTGGACGCACTCGGATCTGCTTCGGCCACTAGCCCGGAGCCGATCGCCCAGATCGAGGGTCGGTGGATAGACGCCGCCCCGGGGGCTTCAACATCCACGATGATGGAGCCGAACACTGACCTTGTCCCCTGCGAGACTCATGATTCCGAGGCGCCAGACTCCTTGCCGGACTCCGAACCTCCCGCGCCCCTACCGATCGGTCCAGATTGGGCGCCGGTTATGGAATTCACCGCCGCGGACATATTCCAACACTCGCCTTTCGGTGATATCCTAAACTCATTAAAACATCTCTCGTTATCGGGAGAGTCCTGGCCGGACTATGGCCAGGATGGTTGGAGTACGGACGACGAAGAAATTCAGAGCCCACCCACCACCCACTTTGTAGCCACTGTCGAGGATTTAACCGACATGCTAGACTACGACCAAGACATCGACGCTATGGACGACAATGCCGAGATTTATCAGAACCAGCGCCTACAGTGGCTTTGGAAGGCCACCTCGTCATATGACGATACATGGTGGATACCCCAAAAGAAGGGGATGGCGAAGAAACAATGGAGGCGACTCTTTAAAGAAGCAGCCCAAACGCCGGCGTCGCCAAGCGCCGCCTAAATCCCGCCATAGCAAAAATAGAGATTCCGCACAGTGAGATAACAATACCCCAGATAGTACCAAAGACAACCCTCCAAAGAAGACTCAGCGCAGAGGATGCGTACAAGCCCTCACAAAAGGGCGGCATTTAAGAGGTTGAGGATCATAATTATATACCTCCCTCCAAGACGGCAAGCCTCAATGACGACTTAACTCGTCGCGCCCGAGGACCCCGTCGAACAGAGTTTTTAAGCGCAGGCTCATCGCCACAGCAAGAAGCCTGAAGAAGGAAAAACGGAAGCTCAAAACAGCGGAAGACACGCTCAGAATAAGATGGAGCAAAGTACTCAAAACCGCAGATAAATACGGCAACGGCCATCAATCAAAGAGCTACCCGAAGCGTAAGCTGCTACCAGAACTCGACGAAGAGGCCATAGAGCCTCCACCGTCAAATGGCCCAGCCAGGTCCATCTACGGACCCAAAAAGAAGGCCCCAGGAAGCAAGGCAACACGTCAAGTGTACGGCGATAGCGGCACATACAAGTACAGGGGCACCGCACACCCACTATGTTTCACCGATGAGGTGCTGGACCATGAATTCCCAGCAGGGTTTAAACCCATGAGGAGACGATCTCCACGCCATAAAATATCTACCCCTCAAGCTCAAAGGGCCAGCCCATCATTGGCTCAAAAGCCTCCCAGAAAACACTAGTGGAAGTTGGGAAGAGCTCGAGGGCGCATTTAGAGCAAATTTTCAAGGGACCTATGTCCGGCCTCCGGATGCAGATGATCTAAGTCATATCACTCAACAGTCCAGAGAGTCAGCGCGGAAATTCTGGAACAGGTTCCTTACCAAAAAGAACCCAATAGTCGACTGTCCGGACGCCAAAGCCTTAGCAGCTTTCAAGCACAATATCCAAGACGAATGGCTCGCCAGGCACCTCGGTCAAGAAAAACCGAGGACAATGTCCACACTAACAAGCCTCATGACCCGCTTCGTAGGGAGAGGATAGTGGCTAGCAAGAAGCAAAGA
The DNA here is from genome assembly GCA_021437245.1 of Aegilops speltoides. NCBI lineage: Eukaryota > Viridiplantae > Streptophyta > Magnoliopsida > Poales > Poaceae > Aegilops > Aegilops speltoides. Next base: position 307,710,497 of record CM038143.1, read on the forward strand.
CCAATGACCCAAGTACATCCGAGATAAGGGATGGAACGGAGGTCACAACAAGAGAAAAGAACAAATACCGAATAAAGAGAAAGGCCCAAAGAGCACGGCAGTCAACGCCGGATTCAAAAGCTCGAGGCCCAATAACAAAACACAGCCTCTTAAGGATGACAGTGACGAATTGTCCAACTTAAACAAAATTTTGGGTCGGATATGTCAAATCCACTGTCACATCCCTGGCATATGGAAATGCACTAGTGTTAGTCTTTGGGTGTTGCATCATGTTTAAATTCAAGGAATTTGAACTGAGGAAATTAGAAAACCTCAAAACTTTCTAAAAGAAGGGCAAGAACCCTTTAACTTGCATTCAGTGATTCCAAAATCCCCTAAAAATCATTCTGGTAATTTTGGCAAGAGATATATATCAAACCAAAATTCTGGAACATTTTTATGGAATATTTTGGGACATTGAATTTAAATCATATTGTATTTGGATTTGAAGTTATATTCATAATATATAATGATTATAGTTTCAAAAGCCTGTGATATTTTTATGTATATGTGGAGAGGTCCATTATGTGACATAAAAATATCCAATGGAATTTTGGCACTGTTTTCAATTTGTTTAAATTTGAATTCAGTGGCAAAAGAATTATTAAAAAAAGAAAACAAAACAGAAAATTTAAAAAACAGACTAGAGGGAAACTTACCTGGCACTCACCTGGCCTCACGCACCTGGCCACCTGGCGGCCCAAGTGGCCGGCCCAGCCCACCTACCTCCTCGCTCGTCGTCTTCCTCCTGCCAGTAGGCAGGAGCGAACACGCGCGCACCCGCGGAGCCCTCCACCTCCTGCTTCGCGCTGGAGGCCGCCCCTTCGTCCTAATCCGCGCCACGGAGACGCCCAACACCTTCCCTCTCACTTCTCCCTCGCTCTCTGGACCTCCCTCCCCCCCTCGCTCCTCTGCTTTTCCCCCCATGGCCGAGCATGCCCGTCGCCGCCGCCGCTGTGCCACGCCACCGCCCTCCTCGCCTTCCAACGTGCTCGAGAGCTCCGCCACGCTGTCCTCAGATACCCCACCGAGCCATGTGAGCTGGGAAGCACCACAACGCCTCGACATCGCCGTTTTCTACTCGGGCCACCGAGATCGCCGCGCCGATTCGCGCTACCCGGTCGCCCCGCCCCGCCGCCTACACCTTTCACTCGCCGTGAGCTCCTCTCCCGAAACCCCCTCTTTTTCTCGAACGCCACCGTAGTCGCTGCTTCCGTCGGGCCCGAGAGCTCCCCACCGCCGCCTTGTCGCCACCGTGGCTATGGCCGCACAAGCTCGTGATCCGAGCTCACCGCTGACTCACCGCACTTCCGTGAGTCGAACACGACCAACCACGGCTCCTCCTTGCTCGGCATCGCTTAAACCATTGCCGGCCGAACTCCGGACGCCGCGGATGACCTCGCTGTGCCCAAGTCCGCCACCTCGCGCCTCCCCTCGCCACCGTTGATGCGCACGAGCCCCAGCTCCTCGAGATGGGCTCGCCATCGATTTGATCGCCGAGCCGCTGGTCCCGATCATCGCCGCTGCGTCGGTGCCGCCGGCGTTGAACTCCGTGAGATGACGTGGCCTGTCATTAGCAGCTAACAGCCCGCTAATTAACTACCGTAATCAATGACAATGGGCCCCATCTAGCTAATTATTTTTAGCTAGGGTTTAATTAGCCACATATTTAGCAATTATAATGATGTAGGCCCCACAAGTCACATTTGACTTTGGTCAATGCTGATGTCACCTCGACATAGTGCCGACGAGAAATCCTTTTCTGGATTTATTCTAATTCGAAATAAATCAGAAATTCCGAAATTAGCCTAAACTTCTAAAATTCATAGAAATTCAACCGTAGCTCCAAATGAAACAAGTTATATATGAAAAATGATCAGAAAAATACAATCTATCCATCTGCACTGGTTTCATGCATGTTTAAGCAACTTAACCTTGCTGTTCATATCAAAACATGATAATGCACTTTATGAATTCATAGTTTGAGTTTGAATTTGAATCTTTGGTTCAAATAAGCTCAAACCTTTCGTTTTAGATGCATTAGCCCAAATCACAGCATATTGCCATGTCATGATCATGCATCATATTGTGCATTGCATTGATTGTGTTTCTTCTTTGTTTGTCGGTGGTTGTTCCCTCTCGATAGACGTGTTCCGACGATGAGTTCGATGACACCGATGAAGAACTATATTATCTTGAAGTGCTGTGCAAGCAAAACCCCTTGTTCATTCCGATATAATCCCACTCTCTCGCTCCCGCTTCTTTTTACTGCATTAGGACAACAACGATACAACTGTTATTTGCTGCGGTAGTTGAACCCCTTTATCCTCTCGCATGACCGTCATTCCACAAGAATAGATGAAACCCACTAGCATGAGTAGGAGTTGCTTGAGCCCCGATGTGCCTACTCATTCATGCTTGTTTGTCATGCCCGCTATTGCTTAGAGTTGTGTCGTCCGATTCATCGGGAATGAATCAAGGTGTGTGAACATGTCCCATGTTGAGAGCTAATTGTGTGAACACGATTTGGTAAAGGTAGCGGTGAGAGGCCATGTAGGAGTACATGGTGGGTTGTCTCATTGCAGCCGCCCTCGAACCGAAGTTCTGTGTTTGTGATCCATGAACAGCTACTACCACTCATTGGGATCCTTAATTGACCCTCTCGGCTTCTTATTCACGCTTGTTCTCTGTCTGTGAGTTGCAACTAGTTTCGTGTTTGTAGGTAGTGTTAGTAGTCTACCAAGTGGCACCCTGCAGGTGGGCTTGGGATGACTAGGCACCGTGGCACGGTGTACCAAGCGAGATCTACCCGTCGAGGTGGGCTTGGGAACCCTGCTCACATCGCTTGGGGCCGTGAGCGACACCCCGCCGGATCTCCTATGGATGGAACCCGAATAGGCGATAAACCCGACGAGAGACTTGAGTGTTTAGGTAGGCGTGGCCGACTCCTCGCTGGCTTCCGCTTGAAGGTTGCCGAGGTACATGACGGTACAGGCTATAAGTGGCGAGAGCGTGTGAAGAAGTACATCCCGCAGGTTATCATTATCTATTCAATAGCCGGATTCCTCGGATATGGAAACTTGGACCCTTCCATAGTTCATAGACAAGTGAAAGTGGATACTCTAAAATACGCAAGATAAGCGGAGTGCTATGGATGGCGCCTCGTGAGGGAGACGGAGCGGATCCATAGTGGTGTATTGATATGGTGAATATGTGGACTCGTAGCGCCACCTCAAAAGAGTTACTTGCAATGTAGTTCAGATAGCCACCGAGTCAAAGCTGGCTTGCTGCAGCTTAAACCCCACCATCCCTTTGGTTGATAATGATGCATATGTAGTTAGTTCGATGTAAGTCTTGCTGGGTACATTTGTACTCACGCTTGCCTATTTTATGTTTTTGCAGAGACTTCAGTCTCACTACTAGTACCGTGTGGACTTCGACGCTTAGCTTGATACCTCAGCTACGATCTTGTGCCCTCGGCAGATCTCGGTAGATAGTCGCTTTCAAGCCTTTTTCATTTGTAGATGTCCAGACTCGGACATGATAGTTTCCGCTTGTGCATTGATTTGTATGTTTCAATGTTGGGTCATGAGACCCCTGTTTGTAATATCTCGCCTCCTGAGCCTAATGAATAAATACTTGAGTCAGAGAGTCATGTTGTGATGCCATGTTGTATTTGCACATATCGAGCATATTGTGTGTATGTTATTGAAATGCTTGGTATGTGTGGGATCCGACTATCTAGTTGTTTATCTTTAGTAGCCTCTTCTTCGGAAATGTCTCCTAGTGTTTCCACCGAGCCATGGTAGCTTGCTACTGCTCCGGAACAGTTAGGCTGGCCGGCATGTGTCCTTCTTCGATCCTGTGTCTGTCCCTTCAGGGAAATGTCACGCGTTGAGTACCGGAGTCCTGCTAGCCCAGTGCTACAGCTCGGAACTTTCTCGCTGATGACCGACACGATCGATGCTGGGTCATGGATGCTTGTCCCTGTAAGTTTGTGCCACTTTGGGTTTACGACTAGCCATGTCAGCCCGGGCTCCTTATCATATGGATGCTAGCGACACTATCATATACGTGTGCCAAAAGGCTAAACGGTCCCGGCAAAGGTAAGGCGACACCGTGGGAATACCGTGCGTGAGGCCGCAAAGTGATATGAGGTGTTACAGGCTAGATCGATGTGACATTGAGTCGGGTCCCGACAGTTTTGGTATCGAGCTTGATTTGCTCAGAGGATTACCAAGCCAAACTGGTCAAGTTGAGTCTAGAAATGCTTTAGTTATATAAGGGAATTGATTGTGGGATGGAACGTAAGGCTCTTTTTACTCCTTATACCTCATGGCCTTCGATCCGAGTCATCCTCTTCTCTTCCTACGGGTTAAGAACTAGGCTTTCTTCTATCTCTCAGATGACGTGTTACTAAACCGTAGTTGCCCAAGATTGTTGGATTTAAGCCCCGCTCAGTTTCTATTACTTCGTATGTTGAAAGTTGATCTCGAACCTTGATATGATGTTGTTGAGTGGTTATGCCACCATTTTGCATGATGTCTCAAATCTTTTTGAGCATTTACAGCCGTTATGCTGTCCGACTCATCCCAGGTTTCTAAACAATCTGATGCACTTGCAAATCCTTTCCCTCTTGTTTTGATGTTCCTTTGGGCCAGGTTGATCACACTAATTGCTGAGTTGAGGTATTCTATTGCCTCGTCATATATGTTGGAATTATTATTATGACCCTAGGTGTCTTAGGGGATCATCTAGTAATCTAGCTATGTTATGTGTTCCCCCAGCAGGATCATTCTCGCCAACATTCTCAAGCATCCCGTGATGCCATTTAGTTCGTAGGTATTCTATTCCTGGGTTTTGAACCCAAGACTCACCCTACTTGCTTCATGTTGATAGTGTTTGCTCGTTCCTTTAGGTTATTAGTAATCTTTGCATTAGTCCTCAAGGTCCGTGGTATTTCCTTCTTCCAAATACTATGAACCACTTATGGCGGAAGTTTGTTGGATCAAAAGATCACAACAGAGTGCCTCGATGAGTTCTCCATTCTATATTGTGACTCGCCGGTTCAACCTCTCTCGCATGGATTGTCCGAAGAAATATGTTGAACTCGCTCGACATTCTAATCCATGCGCCCACAACTCGTAAAATCGTATGTTCTTTTGAGTTGTCCCCTTAGTCGCCTTTTTGACCTCGCTCATCAATTGATAGTCAAGAGTATGCGTGCATTCGTTCATTGATGCCTATTACTCTTGTGGTCCGTCAAGCCATTCTATTCAGGAATGACCAGGAGAAACAAACTCTAGTACCTCATCCATATCCAGGATTGGGTCAAAGCCATTGTATTCCTGCCGGGGGAGATCTGCCCGCCGCGGACACCTATGGGGCCGGGGCCCCTTGTCTGAGCGGTACGAGGGCGGAGGGAGCACAGAGAGCAGATCGAGGCGGGCACGCGGGCGGATTTTACCCAGCTTCGGAGCTCTCCGGAGAGATAAAACTCCCATGCTGCTTTGTGTTTGTATTGAGCTCGGAGCTAGAAGAGCTACGAGAGCAGCTACACCGAGCGTGAGAGTTGCTAATGGTCAAACCGAGCCGAATCCCCCACGCGTGCGCATGGGCCTCCCTTTATAGTCGGAAGGGGCGCCAACAGGTGGCAGCGAGGAGAAAGGGGTAAAATGTAAAAGAGGTGGTAGTTGGAGCACAAGGGAACAAGAAGCTACAGCATGTGAACAAGTGGTTGCTACCTACTTTGACAAGGGGGGACAAGGGCATTTAATGCCGTCGCCGCCGACCCCAAAAGCTCCCGCCCTTGCGTCTCCGTCGCCACGGGCGATGGATCCACCACTGCGGAAGTGCCACCGTGTCCCCAGTTGCACAGCCATCCGCCACGCTGCCCTCGAAAGGCCCCAGGCGACGCGTGGCCGATGAGCTGGAGCGCGGGCACACAACAGAACTCTCCGCAAGCACCTTGCCGGGTCTTGATCTTGCCGGCCCGGAGCTTGCCGGGCTATGTAACTTGTCGCTCCCTCGGCCCTCGCCGGACGATATAGCGCCGAGGTGTGTCTTCTATGATGTAACCTTCTAGTCTTCTCGGCGAGCTCCTTCGCCAGGGCTTATGGAGTGATGTAACATTGAGCTCGACGGTTTCCGGAAGCTCCGCTTGCCGGGTCTCGATCTTCGCCTTGTATACTTCGCCTTTGAATGGCTTGACATGGGGTAGAAAGGTATCCGCGCGAGCACGCAGTAAACCCCGCCGCTGAAGTCTGCAACCGCCTGCACAAGTTGGGGTACCGAGGTACCCTACCTTAGTACACCGACAGAGCCCCGGCCTGGGCCATACACGGTGCCGAAGCGTTGTTGGGCCAGCCCAAAATAGCAGCACGGCACACGCGCCCACGGCGCGGCGAATCCACTTCCGTGATCGCCGCGATCCTCGTGAACGGCACGCTGCCGATTGCAAGGCCGTGGAGACGTGGGCGGCGCGGCGGTCTTTAGGGCATCCACGCCCGTGATCGTGGTGCAGGAGAGGTCACTTCACCCGCCGCCCGCCCCGCCGCCACGCTGCCCTCATGCACAGGGGTTGTGGGCGGCGAAGGTGGGAGACCGAGCCGCCACGGGCGAAGATGGCGAGTCGGCCCGCCTCCTCCGCCTCCTCGCTTCCCGATTGGTCGGGCAGGGCGGTTGAGCCCCACCGCCCTTTAAAAAGGGCGGAAGGGGAGCACAATGGTCTCACACTTCCTCTTCTCCCTTCGCCTTCAGCTTCCGCTTTTTTTCGCCATGGAAGGAGGAAATCCCAGCTTCAACGGTGGCAGCGAGGGTCGCCCAGCAGCGAGACTTCTCCCTATCCTCAGCACCCGTGGTGGCGGAGCCGGCCGCGAGGGGAGAGGGAGGAGGAGGCCGCGGACGAGGCCGAGGGCGTGGTCGAGGCGGTCGGGGAGAGGCGGCCGGGCGGCGCGCCTCCTGCCTCCTCCTGCGGCTCCTTTCTCGAGGCGGTTCATACCGAGACGATCCCAGGAGTTCTTCATCAAGCTGCACCGAAGCGCCGACGACGCCCGGCAGCCGGCCCTGCTCACAGCGCGATGGGACCGGATCCGCCCGAGGTGATGGAGTTGCGCATGAGGGGCTGCGGGATCAGCGGCACTCGAGTGAGTGTCGGTCCCCAGCCCCCCGGCGTGATGTACTTCGACCGAGGGTGGAAGACGTCGCCAAGATCCACAGCTTGACGGCGGGGTTTACCTCCATTTCAAGTTAATGGAGGGCGACCTTCTCGCCGTCAAGGTCTTCGGGGACTCCGGGATCCGGGCGAGATGCTGTGTGGACAGCTCCTCCGATAGCGAAGGTCCCTCCTCGAGCGAGAGTGATGAGGAGGGGAGCGACAGGCGCGGCGACGAGGGGATGGCGGGTCCGACTAGGCGCGGACGCTGCCTCTGCAAGGCCACCGGGCGACCCCATCATCCGGTCGCCGCCTTCGAACTCCCCGGGCCGCTCCTTGGGCGGCATGGCGAGGAGGCTGCGGAAGAGGAAGAGGGTGGCGGTAAGGCCGTCATGTCGGAGTACGAGGGCGAGGTGCCTCGAGAGCGGCCGACGCCCCACCACCCCGCCTTCAAGCTCTGCCTCGGCGCCTCCGCCTCCGCCAAGCTCTCGGCCGCCCCGGAAGTTCTTCTTCAGGTCTTCGCGCCTGTAGCTCTCCTAGGCGCCTTTTTCTTCCCGCAAGCTTCTCTTGCCGGGCCTCTTGACCTACCTCCTAACTCCTAACAGAAACAGAGAGGGATTACGGCATCTTATCTTTCAATTTGTAAGCCCTCGGCCTTAGTTGCATTTAAAATATGTAATCCTCTCTATCATGTTTTTCATCCTCTATGGACTTGTAATTGAACTAGGATGTTTTAATGAAAAGAAAGGAACGCTTGTCGGATCGAGTCTTTTACTTGACTTCGCGGCCTTGTATGTTCCCATCCCACGCCTCGGGAGCTTGCCGGTGCGAACACGCTTGCTGAGTGCGGGACATCAGCAGCCCGCTGGTGGTGTTGCTTCCGGCAAGCAACCTTGCCGGGCCAGTTGCAGCTCACTTGTGTTTGTTGAGCGGACTCGGAAACGAAACAAGGGCGCGATACTTATCGCTGCTCACTTAAATCGTTGAGTGGGCTCGGAAACGAAACAAGGGCGCGACACTTGTCACAGCTCACTTAAATCGTTGAGCGTGCTCGGAAACAAACCAAGGGCGCAACTGGGCCACGACTTGGCTCCTCCGCGCACGGGTTTTACAAGACACGCTCGTTCAAAGACGCAGCCCCGCTTCCCTGGTCCATGAGAGGATGCATGACGAGGATGAAAACTTATTCGATATCGCAGCCCCAAAGAACCCTCGGCTTGCCGGAGATGAATCTCAAGATTGCAGCCCCGCAACTCGCTTGCCGACCCAGCGCCGTGTGTTCTCTCGGTTTTTCCTTGTCGCTGTAATTTCAGCCATAAAACAGCTGAGATAGATCTGCAACAGCTTCATTATTTACATGTATATGTATATAAATCCTTTCGGCAACTTTGCAATGCGATGTCGTGCCTTGCCCTTCAGATGTTTATACTTCACGCCTCGGGAGCTTGTGGTGCGAACACGCTTGCCGAAAAGGGACATCGGCAGTTCAATGGCGGTGTTGTTCTGCAAGCAACCTTGTCGGGCCGCTTGTCACAAGACTTGTGTTTGTTGAGCGGACTCGAAACGAAACAAGGGCGCGACATTTATCGCAGCTCACTTAAATCGTTGAGTGGGCTCGAAACGAAACAAGGGCGCGACACTTGTCGCAGCTCACTTAAATCGTTGAGCGTGTTTCGAAACAAACCAAGGGCGAATCGGGCCACGACTTGGCTCCTCCGCGACAAGTTTTCATACGAAGGGCATCTTACGGCAGGGCTTGCTACGCTACATCCTCTACATTACACCCTTTGTGCGCTTACCCACGCTTAGGAACTTGCCGCAAGAGGCCCTTGCCGCGAAGCGCCGAAAGTGCCGAACTCGAAGCTGCTCGCTGGCCAGGTCTTACCGCAAGCAACCTTGCCGCTGCTAGTCGCAACGCGCTTAGCTTGCTCGAGCGGCTCGTAAACGAAACAAGGGCGCGACACTTGTCGCAGCTCACTTAAATCGCTGAGCGGCTCGAAACGGCAAGGGCGCGATACTTATCGCAGCTCGCTTAAATCGCTGAGCGTGCTCGAAAGCAAGATAAGGGTGCGGCTATCCGCGGGTAGGTTCCTCCGCGCAGTGTATTATGCATAAAGGACTAACGACGAGGAACATAACATAAAAAGCATGGAACTAAGGAGTGCTCGCACGACTTAGCTTTTCTATTTCTTGTTTCTCGCTTTTGCCGGTGGACCGTCGGCGGGCTCGATGGCGCTCCTCGACGGCAGCGCAGCGCCGGGAAGACGCGCCGCCGGAGTGAGCACCGAGCTGTCCTTGCCGGACTTGGCCCGAGCTCGATGGCGCGTCCTCGACGGCAGCGCAAGCGCCCGGGAGACGCGCTGCCGGAACGAGCACCAGAGCTGTCCTTGCCGGGCTTGGCCCGGAGCTCGATGGCGCGTCCTCGACGGCAGCGCAGCGCTCCGGGGAGACGCGCTTGCCGGAACGAGCACCAGAGCTGTCCTTGCCGGGGTTGGCACGGAGCTCGATGGCGCGTCCTCGATGGCAGCGCAGCGCTCCGGGGAGACGCGCTTGCCGGAATGAGCACCAGAGCTGTCCTTGCCGGGCTTGGTACTCTCGCCGGTGGAACGCTCGATGGGACGTCCTCGACGGCAGCGCAGCACTCTAAAGAGGTGCGGTTGCCGGAGTGGGTCCCAGAGCACTGGCTGGACTTGGTCTTCGCCTTCTTCCTCCAGGTGGTACGGCGCTGCTGGGTTGTCATGTACTGAGATGGACGCGACGCGTCCATGGAGACCGAGGCGCGGCCGTCCGTCTCGTCTTGACTCGTGGCGCCGCTGAAGTGTCTCGCCGGCGTTACCTTCCGACGGCGTCTCCTCCGCCCACCGCTGGCTCCGGTGGCGGCGGTGAGACGCAGCCGGGCTCGCAACCTCCAAGCCTTCTTCTTCGGGCCATGGCGAGTTGTCGGCGAAGTTCTTGATGAAACCGGAGAGGTTGATGAAGAACGCGCGCGCGCTAACGCCGGATCAGGTCCGCGACAACCTCGACGCCCCTACCGGGCGCGCCAAAGATGCGGGGAGATCTGCCCCCAAGGACACCTATGGGGCCGGGGCCTTGTCTGAGCGGTACGAGGGCGGAGGGAGCACAGAGAGCAGATCGAGGCGGGCACGCGGGCGGATTTTACCCAGCTTCGGAGCTCTCCGGAGAGATAAAACTCCTACTGCTGCCTTGTGTTTGTATTGAGCTCGGGAGCTAGAAGAGCTACAGTAGCAGCTACACCGAGCGTGAGAGTTGCTAATGGTCAAACTGAGCCGAATCCCCTCTACGTGCGCATGGGCCTCCCTTTTATAGTCGGAAGGGGGCGCCAACAGGTGGCAGCGTAGGAGAAAGGGGTAAAAATGTAAAAGAGGTGGTAGTTGGAACAAGGCGGGAACAAAGAAGCTACAAAGGCGTGAACAATGGTTGCTACCTACTTTGACAAGGGGGACAAGGGCATTTAATGCCGTCGCCGCCGACCCCAAAAGCTCCCGCCCTTGCGTCTCTCGCTCGCCACGGCGATGGATCCACCACTGCGGAAGTGCCACCGTGTCCCCAGCTGCACAGCCATCCGCCACGCGCCCCTCGAAAGGCCCTGTATGCACGCGTGGCCGATGAGCTCGAGCGCGGCACACGCAGAACCTCCCGGCAAGCACCTTGCCGGGGTCTTGATCTTGCCGGGCCCGGGAGCTTGCCGGGCTATGTAACTTGTCGCTCCCCGGGCCCTCGTCGGGACGCATATAGCGCCGAGGCGTGTCTTCTATGATGTAACCTTCTATTCTTCCTGGTGAGCTCCTCTCGCCAGGGGCTTGCGTGAGTGATGTAACATTGAGCCTGGAACGGCCTTCCCGGCAAGCTCCGCTTGCCGGGGTCTCGATCTTCTGTCTTGTATACTTCGTCTTTGAATGGCTTGACATGGGGTAGAAAGGTATCCGGCGAGCACGTGGTAAACCCTGCCGCGGGAAGCTGCAACCGCCCGTGCACAAGTTGGGGTACTGAGGTACCCCTACCTTAGTACACCGACAATTCCGCAGATCAAAATGCCAATCCAGCTTCTGATCTGTTCTACCTTGAAGTATTACCTTCTTCTTGTCAAGATTGTCATGAGAATTGCACCACCTCTTATGAATTCTTGACACAGTGATACTTCTCGCCATCATTTTCATTTCTCGGTTCCATGTTGTTGCAACCGGAATGCCGACAGGTGAATCATGTTGTGTGAACTCAATACTCCTAGCAACTGTGTTGCTTGGTAGTTAATGGACAATAATTTCATTCTTAGTGTGTTGGTTCTTGAATCATCATTCTAAGACTGATTGTGCTACCTAGTCCTTATTTCCTGGTGCACTCTTCGATCAATGAGTTAGGATTTTGGCAATCCCTCACTATTTTGGTCATATCGTCTTGCCCTGAAAAGCAAGATTGTTCTCGAGCTTAGAAACATATCGGTGGTTCGTGATTTTCCGGATATCCTCTCTAAGTATCACCAGTTGTCCCTCGACTACTATGTTGAGATCGTGATCGTTGGTTTCTTGTAAACCACCCTTCCCCAAGAATCTGTGTTGGATACCCCTGAGCTAGTTGGTTAAGCTAAACAACAACTTGGAGAGTTGGAAGATAAAAGCTTGTCCGACTCAGTTCATTCCAAAGGGATATCCTGGTGTTGGTGTGTTAGTTGAAGAAAGATGATATCTTCATCGATTGGTCCCTGTGATCAGTTGTTGGACCTATTGTCTTATAAAAACTTTGATTTGAGTATGGGCTATCGTCAAATCAAATCAGAACCAACGATGTTCGTAATGTTGTCTTACTCGCGGTTATCCCTCGAGCATACACCATTACATCTTTTGGGTCTGACCAATGCATTGTCCTTGTTCACATAATTATGGAATTCCATTTATATTGTCATCCCTATGACTTGTTGTTGAGCCCATCAGCAGCATTTTATCTTCTCCATGATCATGTTGAACATCCATCTAGTGTTGGAAACTTTTGAAAACATTACCTTCGTGTTCCATTCATGAGGTATATGTTTGGATGAAAGAAGTGACTTCCTTTGATTCACGTGCATTTGATGTAAGTTGCGCGGAATTCGAGAAAGTCAATGTTGCTTCCTCCGAATCATCCCAAGTCACCATGCATGTGCGAAGTATTCTATGGTCTGATAGACTGATCATCTTCATTCTATATGTATCCCTAGCTCACCAAGCCACTGATTGATTTGTTCTAGGAGAAGGAGTTCTTTTAAGAGCTAACCCGGGCTTAATCAAGGACTTCGATATCCTCGAAGATGGTTCCCCACCTGAACTCGGTAGCGTTTAACTATAAGACTACTATGTGGTCATGCTTGTCCGGGACAACGTGTTCACATGTGTGTAGCAGAACCAGCTCATGTTTTGGAGCTTGCTACCGTAGTTCATTTCCCGAGAATCTCGCAACTTCATCTCATCGATTTGTGTTGCAAACTTTAATTTTTCTTTCTAGACTTGACGAGTCTGAAATAATCTGACACCAACCGGATCTGAATCTCAGGCAGATATGATGGTTGGAACTATTCTAAGATCTATGATGTAGGTCCCGACAAGGTTGATGTTGGCCGACACACCTAGCCGAAGATCTATTATTGTAGCATCTTAACTGAGCAAGTTGACCATCCTCTCCCTAAGGATATCGTGCGACTTATTTTAGAAGTTGTTCCTTATGGATTCTTTGTTATCCCGAAGTCAGACCTTTACTTGATGTTCCAGATACCGACTGGTATTGGGTTAAACTGGTACATCAAGGAGAACATTAGAAGCGGAGTGCTAAATGTCTCTCGGTCGATCATCCAGATTTTGTCCCCTTGGCCCCGCTAAGGTGAAATCTGAGAAGGTTATCTTCCTTTGTATCTGCATCGTCCATCGCTATTCATCATGGTAGTATGTTGTGTTGTCAGCACCCTTGACACGGATGTTGATAAAACCTTGATGATTGTGGAAATGCTCAAGTTCTTGGGAGAACGCTCAGACACTAGGTTATATCTTCGTATCGGTCGGATTGTGCCTTCCATTTGCCGATTGTTCTATACCCATAGTTCCATTCCAAAAACGAGTATGCCATTTCTTTGAATTCCTTCAACCATCGTGAGAATTGCCTTAGGCTGGTATAAAGAGTTTTAATGATCTCTGAATCAAAGGTAATTCTTTTTGCCACTTAAGGGAATATTTCTACGAGCCACCTTCCCTAAGGTGTATCGATATGGTATCATGGCAATTCAACTCCTCGCTGCGTTGACAACCGTTCACCACCCTCTTAAGTGTGGAATTGTTGTCTACCTAGTGAACTTCGTCATCTGTTCCACTCCATTCCTCTAGATGTGTGCTTCGTGTCTCAACTCGAGAGATGCTGCTATGTCTCATTCCGTGAGTTAATCCTGAGTCGATCGAACTTTGAGAAGATCGATTCTCCTAGAGTTTTCCTTTCCTCTTCTTGTCATGTTAGTTGGAGTTCTCAGAGGAAGGCATCGAGTCAAAGATGGTAATCAAAACAACGCCCCTATGAAGTGCAACATGGATCGTGAAGATTGTGTTGGTTTGTGTCGCCCCTTCATCTTACCCTACGCTTGAATCTCGAGACGAGATTCTTGTTTAGTGGGGGTGAGTTGTCACATCCCTGGCATATGGAAATGCACTAGTGTTAGTCTTTGGGTGTTGCATCATGTTTAAATTCAAGGAATTTGAACTGAGGAAATTAGAAAACCTCAAAACTTTCTAAAAGAAGGGCAAGAACCCTTTAACTTGCATTCAGTGATTCCAAAATCCCCTAAAAATCATTCTGGTAATTTTGGCAAGAGATATATATCAAACCAAAATTCTGGAACATTTTTATGGAATATTTTGGGACATTGAATTTAAATCATATTGTATTTGGATTTGAAGTTATATTCATAATATATAATGATTATAGTTTCAAAAGCCTGTGATATTTTTATGTATATGTGGAGAGGTCCATTATGTGACATAAAAATATCCAAGGAATTTTGGCACTGCTTTCAATTTGTTTAAATTTGAATTCAGTGGCAAAAGAATTATTAAAAAAGAAACAAAACAGAAAATTTAAAAAACAGACTAGAGGGAAACTTACCTGGCACTCACCTGGCCTCACCCACCTGGCCCACCTGGCGGCCCAAGTGGCCGGCCCAGCCCACCTACCTCCTCGCTCGTCGTCTTCCTCCTGCCAGTAGGCAGGAGCGAACACGCTAAGCCTTGTGAGCCCTCCACCTCCTGCCTTGGCCGAGGCCGCCTCGTCTCTAATCCGCGCCACGGAGACGCCCAGCACCTTCCCTCTCACTTCTCCCTCGCTCTCTGGACCTCCCCCCCCCTCGCTCCTCTGCTTTTCCCCCCATGGCCGAGCATGCCCGTCGCCGCCGCCGCTGTTGCCACGCCACCGCCCTCCTCGCCCTTCCAACGTGCTCGAGCTCCGCCACGCTGTCCCCAGATACCCCACCGAGCCATGTGAGTGGGAAGCACCGCAACGCCTCGACATCGCCGTCTTCTACCTCGGGCCACCGAGATCGCCAGGCCGATTCGCGCTACCGGGTCGTCCCGGCCCCGCCGTCTACACCTTTCACCTCGCCGTGAGCTCCTCTCTGAAACCCCCTCTTTTTCTCGAACGCCACCAGTAGTCGCTGCTTCCGCTGGCCCGAGCTCCCGCGCCGCCGCCTTGTCGCCACCGTGGCTATGGCCGCACAAGCTCAGATCCGAGCTCACCGCTGACTCACCGCACTTCCGTGAGTCGAACACGACGAACCACGGCTCCTCCCTTGCTCGGCATCGCCCAAACCATTGCCGGCGAACTCCGCCGCGCGGATGACCTCGCCGTGCCCAAGTCCGCCACCTCGCGCCTCCCCGCCACTGTTGGATGCGCACGAGCCCTCACTCGTAGATGGGCTCGGCCATCGATTTGATCGCCGAGCCGCCGTCTCGATCATCGCCGCCCGGCGTCGTGTGCCGCCGGCGTTGAACTCCGTGAGATGACGTGGCCCATCATTAGCAGCTAACAGCCCGCTAATTAACTACGTAATCAATGACGGTGGGCCCCATCTAGCTAATTATTTTAGCTAGGGTTTAATTAGCCACATATTTAGCATTGTTACAATGACAGTAGGCCCCACAAGTCACATTTGACTTTGGTCAATGCTGATGTCACCCGACATAGTGCTGATGCATAGAATCCTTTTCTCGGATTTATTCTAATTCGAAATAAATCAGAAATTCCGAAATTAGCCTAAACTTCTAAAATTCATAGAAATTCAACCGTAGCTCTAAATGAAACAAGTTATATATGAAAATGATCGAAAAAATACAATCTATCCATCTGCACTGGTTTCATGCATGTTTAAGCAACTTAACCTTGCTGTTCATATCAAAACATGATAATGCACTTTATGAATTCATAGTTTGAGTTTGAATTTGAATCTTTGGTTCAAATAAGCTCAAACCTTTCGTTTTAGATGCATTAGCCCAAATCACAGCATATTGCCATGTCATGATCATGCATCATATTGTGCATTGCATTGATTGTGTTTCTTCTTTGTTTGTCGGTGGTTGTTCCTCTCGATAGGCGTGTTCCGACGATGAGTTCGATGACACCGATGAAGAACTATATTATCTTCGAAGTGCGTGCAAGCAAAACCCCTTGTTCATTCCGACACAATCCCACTCTCTCGCTCCTGCTCTCTTTTATTGCATTAGGACAACAACGATACAATGTTACTTGCTGCGTAGTTGAACCCCTTTATCCTCTCGCATGACCTGTCATTCCACGGTAAATAGATGAAACCCACTAGCATGAGTAGGAGTTGCTTGAGCCCTGATGTGCCTACTCATTCATGCTTGTTTGTCATGCCTGCTATTGCTTAGAGTTGTGTCAGGTCTGATTCATCGGGAATGAATCGAAGGTGTGTGAACATGTCCTACTGTTGAGAGCTAATTGTGTGAACACGATTTGGTAAAGGTAGCGGTGAGAGGCCATGTAGGAGTACATGGTGGGTTGTCTCATTGCAGCCGTCCTCAGGAACTGAGTTCTGTGTTTGTGATCCATGAACAGCTACTACCACTCATTGGGATCCTTAATTGACCCTCTCGGCTTCTTATTCACGCTTGTTCTCTGTCCAGGAGTTGCAACTAGTTTCTGGTGTTTGTAGGTAGTGTTAGTAGTCTACCAAGTGGCACCCGGTACAGGTGGGCTTGGGACAGACTAGGCACCGTGGCACGGTGTACCAAGCGTAGATCTACCCGTCGAGGTGGGCTTGGGAACCCTGCTCACATCGTTTGGGGCCGTGAGCGACACCCCGGCCGGATCTCCTTGCGGATGGAACCCGAATAGGCGATAAACCTGGACGAGAGACTTGAGTGTTTAGGTAGGTCGTGGCCGACTCCTCGCTGGCTTCCGCTTGAAGGTTGCCGAGGTACATGACGTGTACAGGCGATAAGTGGCGAGAGCGTGTGTGAAGAAGTACATCCTGCGGGGTTATCATTATCTATTGAATAGCCGGATTCCTCGGATATGGAAACTTGGACCCTTGCATAGTTCATAGACAAGTGAAAGTGGATACTCTAAAATACGCAAGATAAGCGTGAGTGCTATGGATGGCGTCCTCGTGAGGGAGACGGAGCGGATCCATAGTGGTGTATTGATATGGTGAATATGAGGACTCTGTGCGCCACCTCAAAAGAGTTACTTGCGTTAAATCGTAGTTCGGGATAGCCACCGAGTCAAAGCTGGCTTGTCTGCAGCTTAAACCCCACCATCCCTTTGGTTGATAATGATGCATATGTAGTTAGTTACGATGTAAGTCTTCTTTGGGTACATTTGTACTCACGTTTGCCTATTTTATGTTTTTGCAGAGAGACTTCATCTCACTACTAGTACCGTGTGGACTTGACGTTTAGCTTGATACCTCAGCCACGATCTTGTGCCCTCGGTAGGATCTCGGTAGATAGTCGGGCTTTCAAGCCTTTTTCATTTGTAGATGTACGTATTGGACATGATAGTTTCCGCTTGTGCATTGATTTGTATGCTCTCAATGTTGGGTCATGAGACCCTGTTTGTAATATCTCGCTCCTCGGGCCTAATGAATAAATACTTGAGTCGTAGAGTCATGTTGTGATGCCATGTTGTATTTGCACATATCGAGCATATTGTGTGTATGTTATTGAAATGCTTGGTATGTGGGATCTAACTATCTAGTTGTTTATCTTTAGTAGCCTCTCTTCTTGGGAAATGTCTCCTAGTGTTTCCATCGAGCCATGGTAGCTTGCTTTGCTCGGAACACTTAGGCTGGCCGGCATGTGTCCTTCGATCTCGTGTACGTTCCCTTCGGGAAATGTCACGCGTTGAGTACGGAGTCCCTGCTAGATGCTACAGCCCGAACTTTCTCGTGATGACCGACACGATCGATCTTTGGGTCATGGATGCTCGTCCTCGTAAGTTTGTGCCACTTTGGGTTTACGACTAGCCATGTCAGCCGGGCTCCTTATCATATGGATGCTAGCGACACTATCATCTACGTGTGCCAAAAGCGCAAACGGTCCGGGCAAAGGTAAGGCGACACCGTGGGAATACCGTGCGTGAGGCCGCAAAGTGATATGAGGTGTTACAGGCTAGATCGATGTGACATTGAGTCGGGTCCGACATCCACGAGACCCGGAAGACTCGCAAATCACACCCACAGGATTGTTGGGTTTTAAACGATCCGGTGACTAAATGCGAACACAAGGGGCTCGACGCGTCAAGCGAAGAAGATAAACCCGCCCAGCGGGCACCGAAAACAAAAGACTTTCCCACAAGGGGTCAAAGCGATAAACTCACTTCATGTGATAACACGGAAAAATAGTGCGGCACTTTCTAAAGAGCTTCGCACGGTCCAACCAATGAGCCGTGAGAGATTGGATATCAAAACCAATCACTTTCGACCACCCGACTATTCGAAGCGTCAAACGCGGAAGGACTCCCCGATATTGAATCCCATAATAGGCGGATTACGGTTTACTAACGCGTCCTAATGGGCGAGGCGGTGACTTAAACCTGCTATATTCAAACACATTCCGCAGAATGGGGATAGACCCTACCAAAATTCGATACAACCGCACTTCCTTCAAAGGAGCGCGCCAGCCCTTACGCCAAGTGCACGGGCTCTATATTACTAGAAGTTGTGTTAGGATCGCCGAACAATTGTCGACGTGAAAAATTAATTTTTCATATCGTCCCATTTGAAAGTGAATATCAAGCACTCTTGGGGACGAAAAGCTTTTGTCGCTTCAACGCCATACCGCATTACGGCGTCTCTTACACTCAAGATGCCGGTCCACATGGCGCCATTTTGGTCTGTGGTCATAATGACCCCGGATTGGGATAGACGAATCCGGCCTCAAAGACTAGGGGCTCCTTAGCCGCATATCCCTTCACAAGGGCTGCACGACAAACAATCACGGTTTCATATAAACCTTGCTTTAATTATTTATATTTCTTATTTTACATATTTTTAGCACGAATTGTTTATAAACTAAACATTCCTCTCTTCCTCTGAGATGAACAACGTGCATACCCGTCTAGGATAACGGCGCAACATGAGACACAAGCAGGCGTGCAGCAGGGACCCGTTGCAAGGATTCTTTTCAGATTAAGATCCTGCGTAGACCTTTCTTACTGTCTCTTGTTGTTACACTCCCTTGGTTTCTTCCTATAGCCAAAGCGAACTGGCGCTTTGGCATCGGGCGCGTCGAAGACCATGCCCGTGCACGGACACTAGGGGCTTAGGGCATCGTTCTGCCCATTATTATAAAGTCCGAACACCTTCGGGAGTGTTCGGCGTCTCGAGTTAGGCATTATATGAATCAGCTCCGAATCATGTCTTTGGTCAAATGTTGGGTTTGCCCGACTCCCGTGTTTTGCTGCCTTACGTTCCGTATCATCCGGCTAACGCAGCACCAGGAGAACTACTGCGATTGTGCCCTGGTTCGGCTGGGTGAGCACCTCGAGAGAAAGCGGCCCGCTGTCATGATCTGAGAGTCCGTCGACCACTCGATCTACTACGGAATGTTTAGAATTCCCGCTTTGGCGAAGGACCGTTTCGATCGAGCACACTCGCACTTCGAATCCGGAGATGTGCGGTGCCACGAGGCTATATCGTAGCCCCACCCTCGAGCTCCACGGCTAAGTGAAAGTGATAAAGCATTATAGTCCGGATTGCCTAGTTAGCTACGCTACCACCTCCTTATAACGGGACCGAGGCGTCGGATTAAGTGTGACAACGCTATTTTTGCGAACACCCGGCACCTTGTGCGTGGGGGCTGAAGTCAAGCTGCCATCTTTCAGGTTATACACAAGTATACATAAGCGGCCGCCTGGGGAGAAGTTTTACTTGGGCGCACAAGTATAAAAAGCAGTTATAATATAATCATTAATTTACAAGCTAATGCGTTCATTTGAGCGTTACATTCTTGAAAGCTCGCGACTCTATTTTCACGAGCACGCGCATGACTTCTCAGTAGTGCTCGGCGGGAGCGGCTTTCATCTGGACCCTGGGTGGCAGCGGCGGTGGCATCCATCTCCGGATAATGCACCTTCACGGGCAAGAGCCATCCGCGCCCTCGGCGCTGGCCGACCGCTTCATATCCTTTATATGCGGCACCGCTCAAGGAATTGCTGCGATGGCGAAGTAGCTCGTCACCTTGGACCTCTCGGCGGACATGGGCCACGATGTCAAACATGGCCAGTCCGGACAATCTATTTAGCTCGGCCCATTCGCCAACCGTCCGTCAGCGGAAGGGAGCGATCCGGACTGTGGAATTGAGACCAATACAGCTCTTCCATCTCGTTATCCCCGGCTCGGAAGTGCCGCGGCATCAACCGCACTTGCAGCTAAGTCCATATACGGATCCTCCGGACTCCACAGCCGCTCAAATTGAGCATACTTTGCATCCATAAACCGGCGACGCAGCAGAATAGGCTTGCCAGCCACGATCTCTCCGGCCTGGCGCAGCTCTCCTTCATAGCCCGCATTGTAGAGCGGGCATCCTTAACCGGCGGTGGCCTTCTTCAGGTCTTCCTGCTCCGATAAGCGCTCCTTTTCAAAGAGCCTCATTGCGGTCGGTAGCATCTTTTAATTTCATGGCCAATTGGCCACCTCCGCCCTAGCAAGGCGGTGAGCAGCCTTACCGACTTTCAACTCCTCGGCCGCCCTCGGAAGGCAAGCGTCACTCGCCGGGCTTGCTACTTAGCTAGAGCAAGTTCGGCCGAAAACTCTCCACAGCAGCGGCACCGTCTGTATAAACATCATATAATTTATCGAGGCAAGCTTTGGCCCCCCCTCAAATAAGCATAGCTGCGAATTTATTTACCTTGCGACTTCGTCAAGTCGCGGTTGACAAAGTCGCGATATCAGCATTCGCCACATCAAGTTGCCGACTTAATTCGGCAAACTAATTAGTCGGCTGGCCCCGGACTATCCGCCCACCATACAAGGACGGCGGTATTCATTACTTGAGATTTTGAGATTTTGATCCTCGATGCGCTGTCGTTTCCGACAACCTACCCGAGTCTCGGGGCTACTATCTATCTGAGGCGCATTTTATATGCAAAACTGTTAAGCGACAAAGGGTGCGCCATTTTCGCATACCTCAAATCCCGCCAAAGAAACTCATAGCGGCATTATGCAATCCGCTCTCGGCGGACGAAATCCTTCAATCACCACGCGCATTAACGCACGATGATCTTTGAAATGGCGCCCTCTCAAGCAGATTCTTGATTCTCCCGACCGGCACTGGCAGTGCGAACTCTCTGGCCTCTCGGACTCGGGGCGCCCGCCGTGGCGACACCGGGCTCGCCTGCTTCATCTGGCGGCGCTGCGAGCGAAGGCGTATCGCTCTCCATCATCTCCGGAAGAAGGTCCCCCGAAGATGAACTCATCTGAGAAGGTTGTAGATCCGAACTGCAATATAAATATTTCGATTACCCACAGAAGCACAAATGAAGGTACTTCCTTACTAATTAATTTCCCCTTTCATACTCACGGCTCGTTGAGGGCTGGTCCTTGGCGATGATTGTGCGTCCGATTCTCTCCGGACGCGGACCAGTGAGATTTCTTCCCAGCTTAGGGCTTTGGCCTCCGGATCTTGAGGCGGTCCTCTTCTCCCCTCAAGGGAGGGGTTCTTGGTTCCTCCTCTTTAGTCGCCCCTTTGGGCGGAATATTAGCTCCTCTATTTCCCCGCTGCCCCATACGTAGGCGCAACCTCCAACATTTCGACCGGCCACGGGCTCAGTCACGGTCTCTCGGGAGGGGCGGACACCTTATCAGCCTTGATCGCGCCACCCATTCCTGTAAGGGACAGAGGGTCAGGAGACGAACTTTTGAAAGGCATATAAATAGAATGTCCGGACTCTGAGCTATCTACCTGAGTATCCGGGCGATCGCGGCTTAGACCTGCGTCCTCGGCTGAATCCGGGAACGCCACCTGCGGTCCGAAGAACAACTTGTACATCTCCACGGGTGTTGCACCCATGAAGTGTTGGAGAATCCGAGGTCCCTCCAGATTGAACTCCCATAAACGGAGAGGACGACGTTTGCAAGGCGGAAGATGCCTGATCAGCATAACCTGCATCACCTTCACCAGGTTGATCTCCCTTGATTGGAGATATCGGATCCGACCCTGCAGTGAGGGCACGTCTTCGGACGACCCCTAGTTGAGCCCTTGGATGACCCATGACATTAGTTGGCGTGGAGGTCCCGGGCGGAATGAGGGCGGTGGCTTTTGCCTACTGCCCCTCGGAGCGGTGATATAGAACCACTCCTGCTGCCACAGTCCGGGTTCCTCTTGGAAGGAACCCTCGAGCCACGGGGCATCGACCTTCTTGCTTATGGTCGCCCCGCCGCACTCTGCTTGGCGCCCCCCGATCATCTTCGGCTCCACCTTGAAGGTCTTCAGCCATAGGCCGAAGTGGGGGATGACGCGGAGGAAGGCTTCGCGAGCGATGATGAATCACGGAGATATGGAGGATAGACTCCGGAGCCAAGTCGTGAAAGTCCAGCCCGTAGTAGAATAGGAGCCCTCTCACGAAGGGATCCGTCGGGAAGCCTAAACCCTGGCGGAGGTGGGATACGAAAACAACGTATTCGCCGGGCTCGGGGGCTAGCACAGCCTGCCCTTGGGCAGGCAACCTGTGCGAAACCTCGTAGGCCAGGTACTTGGCCTCACGCAACTTCAATATGTCCTCCTCCGTCACATCCACCGGCCTTGGAGGTCGGAGCCGGACATGATTGAGGATCCGAAGCGCTCGAATCTGAGGCTCTGGGTGTTGGAACTGGGAGCGGGGGAAAGATTCGATGCGAGATTGAAGAACAAGGGTTGGCCTTGGTCCTCTTATAAAGGGGGAGAAATACAAAGGGCCGTCTCCGTGGCGTTTGGGATTCCCTTCGATAGAGGAGGCGTTGCGGCAGAGCAGTTGGGTTACACGCGTATTGATGAGAATCCGGGATAAGGGAACACGATCTACGCTTCGACAGGGGCGTGCCAAGGAAACCGCCGCTAAGCGTCTTGAGGTGGTACAGTAATTCAAACAAAAGGCTTGGTCGCGGTGTGATGGCACGCCGCATAATCTGTCGACATATTGAACTAAGTGTATATTTTATTCTCTCTACGGTGGAATGTGGAATTTATTTTGCAGAGCCGGACACTATCCTGGTGTTCATTATCTTCTCTGGATTATTCAAGGGAGGAACCCGCCTCGCAATATCGAACATTATGCACGCCGAACTTATCGCCATTGAAGACTGGTTTAGGGGCTACTGAGGGAGTCCTGGACTAGAAGGTGTCCGGACAGCCGGACTATCAATATCCGCCGGACTCCCAGACTACGAAGATACAAGATTGAAGACTCCGGCTCGTGTCCGGATGGTACTATTCCTTGGCGTGGAAGGCAAGCAGCAATCTGAGATATGTAGATCTCCTACCATTGTAACCGACTACTGTGTAACCCTAGCCCTCTCCGATGTCTATATAAACCGGAGGGCCTTAGTCCGTGGGGCGAACATACATCTCAACAATCATACCATAGGCTAGCTTCTGGGGTTTAGCCTCCTTGATCTCATGGTAGATCTACTCTTGTACTACCCATATCATCAATATTAATCAAGCAGGACGTAGGGTTTTACCTCCATCGAGAGGGCCCGAACCTGGGTAAAAACATTGTGTCCCTCATCTCTTGTTACCATCCGCCTAGACGCACAGTTCGGGACCCCCTACCCGAGATCCGCCGGTTTTGACACCGACAGTGCTCAAGAAGATTTCATCCGCCACAAGCGGTTTGAATGAAGCATTTACGAGCTTGCTCAGAGGCTTTGAGGTATGTTGTGAAAAATACACAATTTTTTGGCTGTGAGGCACGCGCTAGGTGTGCTCCATAAGGATAGTAGCCCCTGAGACTCTGGTTGCCCGCCCTAGGCAGCAAACGGAGGATCATATTTCATAAGTAATGATTGCACTGCACATATGCGCATGTATCTAAGGGTCTGGCAGCCGACCAGTCCGTTGAAGTTGCCGAACTAAGGAGGCAAATCGGATCTATTGATGCCGATATCACGCTGGTGAACGAGCGGCTGAACGAGTCACAAGGTATGTGCTCTGCTTTTCCTTATTATGTCGTAATGAGAGGGGCATAATATTAATGCGACATGTTTGGACTGCAGAGGGAGCTGCTGCCATGGAAGCCCTGAGGGCGGAACTTGCCCAGGCCAAGGAACAAGCTCGGGCTAGCAAACCGGCTGCCCTAATGGCGGCCGAAGAGTTGAGAGCCGAACAGGCTGCTCATCGCAGAAGCGAGGAAAAGATAGCCGAAATGGCTGTGGAGTTGAAAAATGCCGTCGACCGGTATGAGCTCCTTGAAAAGGAGAATCAGGTTAATTCAGCTGACCAAAACAAGGCACTTAATGCCACAAAGGAGATACGGACCGAAGTCAGGGGTGTGCGGGAGGAGCTTCGACAGGCCGGTAAAATCACTGCTGGGGGCTCCTACTTACTGCGGACGAAGTTTTTGGATCCGAAGTATGCTGGAGTACTGCAGACGTGTATGCGGACTTGGCAAAGAGTACAGCTGATGCAGCCAAGTTTTTCGAGGATCAAGGTGATAAAGAAGTGGAGAAGCTTTTTCTGGTCGCAATTCAATGCTCCCGCGCACCCGCTGCCGTTAAGTGAGAAGATGGCTGCTGTGGCGGAGCTTCATAGGCTGTCCGGGCTTGCAATGCGGTCTATAATAGACCATCTTTGGCCGAAGGGGCCTAAGCCAGACAGTTACTTTGGTTTGGTGCAACAATTCCTTGGGGTCGTATCTCAGATTGACGCCATGAGAAGGTCGGCATGCATAGAGGGTGCACGAATGGCTCTTGCTCGCGTTGAAGCATATTGGACAGATATGGAGGCCACCATTTTAGCGACCCAGAATCTAGCGGCAGGCCAGGATCCGGCCGAGCACTACTTGGAGCAGGTAACAGAAGGTGCCCGCTTAATAGAGGCGCAATGCTCGAAGAATGTCTTGTTCGAGTGACAAATCGAATCATTGTAAAAACAATGTTATTTTGATTACAAGGCTATATTTATACTTTTTGCTTGAAAGTATTATTGCGTCTCCTGTGCGGCCGTTTTTATGTATATGTGTAATCCAAAAGTTAGCAGTCGTTGGCTTCAGCCCCCACACATACAATGTGGGGGTGTTTGCGAAAAATATGCGTAATCACACTTGATCCAACGTCTTGGTCCATTAAGGAGGTGATCGCACATCGAACTAGGCAACCGGACTATATAGCTGTAACACTTTCGCTTAGCCATGAGAATTTAACGATGGGGCTACTATGTAGCCCTTGGTACCTTCGCGTACATCCGCATACGGGCGCGTGTGTACATGACCGGGAAACGGTCTTCGTTAATGCAGAGGAATCCTAAAGATTCCGATAAGTCTTCGAGTGGTTGAACAGTCTCTCACTGTATCATGATAGTCAGTTTTCGACTTTCTCTACTTAGGTGCTCATCCGAAATAACCAGGGGCACAACCGCAGTAGTTCTTCTTTGGCCGCCTTAGCCGATAAGAACGGAACATAAGGCGGCAAACCCAGGAGCCGGGCAAACCCAACATTTGACCAAAGACATGATTCAGAGCCAATGGATATAAGGCCAAACTCGTGACGCCGAACACTCCCGAAGGTATTCAGACTTTGTAACAGAAAATGGGTTGAAGAGCACCCTTTCATTATAAACCCTGTATTTCCAGGTACGTGCATCGGTCTACCGTGGCGAAATGCCAATAACGGTAGTATCCTCTGTGGGTATAGTACCCATGGGATGTGTAAACAACAAGAGGCAATATAAAAGGTTTACATAGGGGCTTAATCTAAAGAGAAACCTTTGAGCGGGGCCCTGCTGCACGTCTGCGCCTTTGTCTGCATTATGTCGTTTCCTGGAAGGGTATCGCACACGTTGTGTGTGTGAAAAAAGAAAAACTCGTGTAAAAGAGTACGACGTAAGCGTGCGATGGATGGTAAAAGTGTAAGGCATTGGCCTGTAAATAAGGTCAGGCCAATGGTGGGGTTTTATTAAATATTTATAGCCCCTGGTGTCCTCTATGGGATTACATATATGGCGCCCTGGCTCATTTTTATCCGGGCTGCCGGACTCGTCTAACCGTGTCCGTGGTCTTAACGACCAGTCATGCTTTTTGGTATCGCAGGCCGCTTAGAGTCCAACCGCTAGAGCCGTCGCGTGTTCCTCCGCGCATGAAGAGCGCTCTGTGTTTCCGTTAACGGTGATGACGCCACGTGGACCGGGCATCTTGAGTGTAAGGTAGGCATAGTGTGGCACTGCATTGAAGCGGGCGAAGGCCGCTCTTCCAAGCAATGCGTGATATCCGCTTTGGAAGGGTGCGATGGTGAAGAGTAGTTCTTCGCTTCTGGAGTTGCCTGGGGAGCCGAATGTTACCTCTAGTACGACGGATCCCCTGCTGTAGGCTTCAACGCCTGGTATCACCCCTTCAAAGGTGGTGTTGCTTTGGCTAATTCTGGATGGGTCTATCCCCATCGTGTGGACAGTGTTCTGGTATATTAAATTGAGACAGCTGCCGCCGTCCATGAGGATGTGGGTGAGATGGTATCCGTCGATTATTGGGTCAAGCACCAAGGCCTCTGATCCTCCGCGCCGAATACTAGTCAGGCAGTCCGTGTGATCGAAGGTGATCGGACAAGCCATCCAGTAGTTAGGTGTAGGTACGATGGGCTCTATAGCGTACGCATCTCTGAGCGTGCGTTCGTGCCTTCTCGTGGATGTGTTAGTCGTGTGGATCATGTTTACTGTTTTAACCTCTGGTGGGCATTTTTTCTGTCCCCCAGTGTTCGGCTCGCGAGGTTCATCCTCGTCTTCACTTGGTGTTTCGCTTCCCTTGTGTTCGGCATTTAATTTGCGGCTGCTTGAACCCGGCACTCTCAGTGCGTGTGGTTATGAGGTTTGTCGGGGTGCCATGAATTTGGCAGATCATCCGAGACTCTGTTTAGACCGGACGGTCCCTCTTTACTGCCTTTAAATGGCATCTTTTGCTGATCGGGTCGAGAGCCCCTGAATCCGGCGTTGACCGTTGTGTTGTCCGGGCTCTCTTCCTTGTTTTGACGTTTGTTTTTATTACGCCATGGCTTCCCGTTGTCGTCCCTTATTTCAGATGTGCCTTTACGGGCCAACCAGCTATCTTCACCCGCGCAAAAGTGGGTCATAAGGCTTGTTAAGGCTGCCATTGTCCTTGGCTTTTCTTGGCCGAGGTGTCTGGCGAGCCACTCGTCGCGGATGCTATGTTTGAATGCCGCTAATGCTTCAGCATCCGGACAATCGACAATTTGATTCTTCTTAGTGAGGAATCTGTTCCAAAGCTTGCGGGCGGACTCTCGGGCTGTTGGATTATGTGACTTAAATCGTCCGCATTCGGAGGCCGAACATAAGTCCCTGGAAAATTGGCCCTGAAAGCGTCCTCGAGTTCCTCCCAACTCCCAATTTAATTTTTGGGGAGGCTTTTCAACTAGTGTCGATCTGGTCCCTTCAACTTGAGGGGAAGGTATTTGATGGCGTGGAGGGCATCCCCACGAGCCATGTGAACACGCAGGATAAAATCCTCGATCCAGACCCCTGGGTCTGTCATTCCGTCGTATGCCTCTATGTTCACAAGTTTAAAACCCTGTGGAAATTCATGGTTCAATACTTCTTCGGTGAAGCACAGGGGGTGAGCAGCCCCTTTGTATCTGGACGTGCTATGGCATGCCGTCGGCTGTTGTTGTGTCCGGTGTTTATTCCGAACTGGTATTTGGTTGGTATGATCGTTTTGGTGACCATAGTCCTGCGCCGGGGTGTGTCCTTTAGATCCATAGATGGACCTGGCCGCGCCGGCTTTCTTATCCACGTGCTCACATAAATCGTCTGTAGCGTCGGTAGCTGCTCTGTTGCGGTTATGAAGTGGTACATCTGGCCTCCTGGTCGTGTTATTCTTTGGTGGAACGGCCTCGTCGTCAAATTCTGGCAGTAGCTTACGTTTTGGATAGCTCTTTGTATGTCGATCATCGCCGTATCTTTCTTCAGTGTCTAGCACTTTATTCCATCTGCGATTGAGCGTTTCTTGTGCGGCTTTTAGCCGTTGCTTCTGCTTCTTTAGACTTCTCGCTATGGCCATAAGCCTTCTGTGGAGGTTATCTCATTCCACGCGTGTTTCTGGGATGATGAATGCATCGTCATCCGGACTTTGTTCTTGTCCTGGGGCAGTTTGATGAACTCGTCCCTAGGGATCATTGTGATCGGGCGTCTGCTCCGAACTGTGTTCGGTGTGACCTGGCTCGTCCTGCTCCATCGCTGGGTCTGTATGGTCGTTGTTGCCTTCGTAGTTGACTGGGGTGTCGATCTTTCTGGCGCTCTTGTCGCTATTTTTATTGTTCCTAGACTTGGAGCGGCGTCTACGTCGTCGCTTTGGTTTTTGCCCGGGGGTTTTATCTTCCAGATTTTAGCCGTCGTCCTCCTTAGGCGTGTCCACCATGTATATATCATACGACGGGGTGGCTTTCCACCGTCCTATGATTGGTGGTTCCTGTTCTTCTCCTGCATCATCGTCCATACCCGATGTCTTCGGAGTCGAACTCAAGCACGTCGGTTAATTCATCGATCATTGCAATGAAATGGGTGGTGGGTGGGCAACGAATTTCTTCATCGCCTGCTTCCCACTCGAGCTGGACATAGTTTGGCCGAGAGTCTCCTGTCAAAGAGAGAGATTTTAACGAGTTCAGCATGTCGCCAAAGGGCGAGTGCTGGAAGATATCCGCAGCGGTAAACTCCATTACCGGAGCCCAACCAGGCTAAGCGAGGCTTTCGGGGCCTGCCGGACCGGGACCTACAACCGGATGCGAGTCCGGGGGTCCAGAGTCACAGGCTTCCTTAGAGGTGAGGCCTGTGTTTGACTCTACCGCCGATGAGTGTGCGACCGGCGGGGCGGGGTCCATCCACCTGTCCTTGGGCCATGCAGTCTGATCCAGATTTAGGTCCGGGGCTGCTGCAGGGGTGATATCCCGAGCATTGTCCGACAGCAGGTCTAAGCCGTGCTCATCGTGGATATCCCCACGCTCTGGCGAGAGCCCGCCTCGTCGAGGATCAAGTCTCCGCGGATATCGGCCGTGTAGTTCAGGTTTCCGAACCTGATCTGGTGGCCAGGGGCGTAGCTGTCGATTTGCTCCAGATGGCCAAGCGAATTGGCCCGCAGTGTGAAGCCGCTGAACACGAAGATCTATCCAGGGAGAAAAGTCTCGCCGTGGACCGTGTCATTGACGATTGAGGGATCCATCAAGCCTTGCAGCAACGACACATAGGAACTCTCAATGAAAGCACCAATGTCGGTGTCAAAACCGGCGGATCTCGGGTAGGGGATCCCAATCTGTGCATCTTAGGCTGATGGTAACAGGAAGCAAGGGACACAATGTTTACCCAGGTTCGGGCCCTCTCGATGGAGGTAAAACCCTACTTCCTGCTTGATTAATATTGATGATATGAGTAGTACAAGAGTAGATCTACCACGAGATCGTAGAGGCTAAACCCTAGAAGCTAGCCTATGATGATTATGATTGTGATTGTGATCGGCCTTCTAAGGACCAACCTCTCTGGTTTATATAGACACCAGAGAGGGCTAGGGTTTACACGGAGTCGGTTACAAGGAAGGAAATACAATATCCGGATCGCTAAGCTTGTCTTCCATGCCAAGGAGAGTCCCATCCGGACACGGGACGGAGTCTTGAGTCTTGTATCTTCATGCTCCAATAGTCCGGACGAAGTATATAGCCGGCCGGCCGGATACCCCCTAATCGAGGACTCCCTCACCCCGCCCCTACGCCTACAAGTATTTAGATGTGAGTTGCAAACGCCACACATTACCACAAACTCAAATAAAATGTGAGATTGTTCGATATATAGTATTGTTTAGATTGTTCGATATTTAGTTGTAAGCTGCAAACGCCACACATTATCACAAATTCAAATAAAATCTGAGATTGTTTGATGTATAGTATGGTTTAGATTGTTTGATATTTAGCTGTGAGTTGCAAACACCATGCATTATCACATTATGGTATAACATTAGCAAAACCACAACACGTGTATCGCCGCTATATTCATGCATGCATATGTTTATAACACTATGATCTCCTATTCAAATATATGAATCCAGTTTCATATCTAATTATGATCTTTGTTAGTCTCTTACACCCAAACAATCCTCTAACCTTTGTAGCTAGCACTAACTTTCTCTCGTACATGCACACACCCTCCTCGCCCTCCCCCTCCCTCAGCATTCTATCATCGCGCAAATTCATTTTTTTTCTTTAGGTCGTTCTCCCACAGTCTCCACAACTCCTTTCCAACACACATCGATCAATAAACCTCTCGACGGATGTCTGCCTACAACATACACACGCACCTTCCATCTCCTCCTTTCTGTGTCCATGCCTCGTGTCTCTCATACGGCCCCACACATGTGTAGACTCTCGCCCCTCTTTTCATCTGTCGCCTTCATCTTACTTTACGCTTGAATCTCGAGACGAGATTCTTGTTTAGTGGGGGTGAGTTGTCACATCCTCGCATATGGAAATGCACTAGTGTTAGTCTTTGGGTGTTGCATCATGTTTAAATTCAAGGAATTTGAACCGAGGAAATTAGAAAACCTCAAAACTTTCTAAAAGAAGGGCAAGAACCCTTTAACTTGCATTCAAGATTCCAAAATCCCCAAAATCATTCTCGTAATTTTGGCAAGAGATATATATCAAACCAAAATTCTCGAACATTTTATGGAATATTTTGGGACATTGAATTTAAATCATATTGTATTTGGATTTGAAGTTATATTCATAATATATAATGATTATAGTTTCAAAGCCTCGTGATATTTTATGTGGAGAGGTCCATTATGTGACATAAAAATATCCAAGGAATTTTGCAATGCTTTCAATTTGTTTAAATTTGATTCAAGTGGCAAAAGAATTATTAAAAAAGAAACAAAACAAAAAATTTAAAATGCATCAGAGGAAACTTACCTGCACTCACCTGCCTCACCCACTGCCACACGGGCGGCCTCAAGTGGCCGGCCCACCACCTACTCTCCTCGCTGTTGCCTTCCTCCGCCAGAGGCAGGAGCGAACACGAAGACCTGAGCCTCCACCTCCTCGCCTAGGCCGAGGCCGCCTTCCTAATCCGCCACGAGACGCCCAAAGACCTTCCTCTCACTCTCCCTCGCCTGACCTCCTCCCCCTCCCCCTCGCCTCGCTTCCATGGCCGAGCATGCCTGCCGCCGCCGCCGCTGTCACACGCCACCGCCCTCCTCGCCTTCTTCCAACGTTTCGAGCTCCGCCACGCTGTCCTCAGATACCCCACCGAGCCATGTGAGCTGGAAGCACCGCAACGCCTCGACATCGCCGCTTACTCGCCACCGAGATCGCGGGCCGACCAAGGCACCTGGCCGTCCCTGCCCCGCCGTTTACACCTTTTCACCTCGCCGGAGCTCTCTCTCAAACCCCCTTTTTTCTCGAACGCCACCAGTCGCTGCTTCGCTCCCGAGCTCCCCGCCACGCCTTGTCGCCACTGCGTGGCTATGGCCGCACAAGCTCAGATCCGAAGCCACCGCCTGACTCACCGTGACTTCCGTGAGTCGAACACGACGAACCACGGCTCCTCCCTTGCTCGGATCGCCTTAAACCATTGCCGAACTCCCCGGCCATGATGACCTCGCCAGGCCCAAGTCCGCCACCTCCGCGCCTCGCCACTGCTTGATGCGACGAGCCTCAGCCTCGTAGATGGGCTCGGCCATCGATTTGATCGCTGGAGCCGCCGTCTCGATCATCGCCAGGTTCTCAGCCGCAAGCGCTGAACTCCGTGAGATGACGCGGCCCATCATTAGCAGCTAACAGCCCGCTAATTAACTACTGTAATCAATGACAAGGCCCCATCTAGCTAATTATTTTAGCTAGGGTTTAATTAGCCACATATTTAGCACTGATGTAGGCCCCACAAGTCACATTTGACTTTGGTCAATGCTGATGTCACCCCGACATAGTGCGATGCAAGAACTTTTCTCGGATTTATTCTAATTAAATAAATCAGAAATTCCGAAATTAGCCTAAACTTCTAAAATTCATAGAAATTCAACCGTAGTCTAAATGAAACAAGTTATATATGAAAATGATCTAAAAAATACATCTATCCATCTGCAATGGTTTCATGCATGTTTAAGCAACTTAACCTTGCTGTTCATATCAAAACATGATAATGCACTTTATGAATCATAGTTTGAGTTTGAATTTGAATCTTGGTTCAAATAAGCTCAAACCTTTCTTCTTTATGCATTAGCTCAAATCACAGCATATTGCCATGTCATGATCATGCATCATATTGTGCATTGCATTGATTGTGTTTCTTCTTGTTTGTCTGTGGTTGTTCCTCTCGATAGACGGTTCCGACGATGAGTTCGATGACACCGGCGAAGAACTATATTATCTTCGTAAGTGCCTGCAAGCAAAACCCTTGTTCATTCCGACATAATCCCACTCTCTCGCCTCCTCTTCTTTTTATCGCATTAGGACAACAACGACAATCACATTTGCTGCGTAGTTGAACCCCTTTATCCTCTCGCATGACCTGTCATTCCACAAGAATAGATGAAACCCACTAGCATGAGTAGGAGTTGTTTGAGCCTCGATGTGCCTACTCATTCATGCTTGTTTGTCATGCCTGCTATTGCTTAGAGTTAGTCAGTCCGATTCATCGGGAATGAATCAAGGTGTGAACATGTCTCACTTGAGAGCTAATTGTGTGAACACGATTTGGTAAAGGTAGCGGTGAGAGGCCATGTAGGAGTACATGGTGGGTTGTCTCATTGCAGCCGCCCTCGTGAACTGAAGTTCTGGTTTGTGATCCATGAACAGCTACTACCACTCATTGGGATCCTTAATCAACTTCCGGCTTCTTATTCACGCTTGTTCTTCCGCCCAGAGTTGCAACTAGTTTCGGTGTTTGTAGTAGTGTTAGTAGTCTACCAAGTGGCACCCTGCAGGTGGGCTTGGGACAGATTAGGCACCGTGGCACGGTGTACCAAGCGAGATCACCCCGAGGTGGGCTTGGGAACCCCTCACATCGCTTGGGGTCAGAGCGACACCCCGCCGGATCTCCTTGCGGATGGAACCCGAATAGGCGATAAACCCGACGAGAGACTTGAGTGTTTAGGTAGGTCAGGTCGACTCCTCGCCTCGCTTCCGCTTGAAGGTTGCCGAGGTACATGACGGTACTGTATATAGTGGCGAGAGCGCAGTGAAGAAGTACATCCTCAGGGTTATCATTATCTATTCAATAGCCGGATTCTCGGATATGGAAACTGGACCCTTGCATAGTTCATAGACAAGTGAAAGTGGATACTCTAAAATACGCAAGATAAGCGTGAGTGCGGATGGCGCCCTCGTAGGGAGACGGAGCGATCCATAGTGGTGTATTGATATGGTGAATATGAGGACTCGTGCCCACCTCAAAAGAGTTACTTGCAAATGAGTTCAGATAGCCACCGAGTCAAAGCCGCTTGTCGCAGCTTAAACCCCACCATCCCTTTGGTTGATAATGATGCATATGTAGTTAGTTCCGATGTAAGTCTTGCTGGGTACATTTGTACTCACGCTTGTTTATTTTATGTTTTTGCAGAGACTTCGCCTCACTACTAGTACCGCAGGGATTTCGACGTTTAGCTTGATACCACGATCTTGTGCCCTGTGAGGATCTCGTAGATAGTCGCTTTCAAGCCTTTTTTCATTTGTAGATGTCTCACTGCATATGATAGTTTCCGCCAGTGCATTGATTTGTATGCTCAATGTTGGGTCATGAGACCTCTGTTATTATCTCGCCTCCTGAGCCTAATGAATAAATACTTGAGTCGAGAGTCATGTTGTGATGCCATGTTGTATTTGCACATATCGGCATATTGTGTATGTTATTGAAATGCTTGGTATGTGTGGATCTAACTATCTAGTTGTTTATCTTAGTAGCTCTCTCTTATCGAAATGTCTCCTAGTGTTTCCATCGAGCCATGGTAGCCTACCGTCCGAACACTTAGGCTCCGCATGTGTCCTTCGATCTCGTGGTTCCGTTCCTTCGGGAAATGTCACGCTGAGTACCGGAGTCCCGGCGCAGCCCAGCTACAGCCCGAACTTCGGCCACGACCGCATAACGATCGATGCCGGGTCATGGATGCTCGTCTCCTCGTAAGTTTGTGCCACTTTTGGGTTTACGACTAGCCATGTCAGCTCGGCTTATCATATGGATGCTAGCGACACTATCATCTACGCAGCCAAAAGGCTAAAACGGTCCGGCAAAGGTAAGGCGACACCTGGGAATACCTGTGAGGCCGCAAAGTGATATGAGGTGTTACAGGCTAGATCGATGTGACATTGAGTCGGGTCCGACATCCACGCACTTCCTAAGACTCGCAAATCACACCCACAGGATTGTTGTTTTTAAACAATCCGCCGACTAAATGCCGAATCACAAGGGGCTCGACGCTGGGTTTAAGAAGATAAACCCCACAAAGAGGGCACCGAAAACAAAAGACTTTCCCACAAGGGGTCAAAGCAAGAAACTCACTTCATGTGATAACACGGAAAAATAGTGCGGCACTTTCTAAAGAGCCAGCACGGTCCAACCAAACAGATCGTGAGAGATTGATATCAAAACCAATCACTTTCGACCACCCGACTATTCCCAAGTTGCTCAAACGCTGAAGGACTCGATATTGAATCCCATAATAGACGGATTATGCTTACTAACGCCCTAATGGACGAGGCGGACTTAAACTCGCTATATTCAAACACATTCGTAATGGGATAGACCCTACCAAATTCGACATAAAGCCGACTTCCTTCAAAGGAGTGACGCCAGCCCTACGCCAAGTGCACAGGCTCTATATTACTAGAAGTTGTGTTCGATCGTCAACATGTCGACGTGAAAATTAATTTTTCATATCGCCCCATTTGAAAGTGAATATCAAGCACTTTGGGACGAAAAGCTTTTGTCCGCTTAACGCCATACCGTGACACGCGTCTTACACTCAAGATGCCCGTCCATTATGGCGCCATTTCAAGCGCTGGTCACTTAATGACCCCGGATTCGATAGACGATCCGCCTCAAAGAAAGGGGGCCTTTAGCCGCATATCCTTCACAAGGGTCGACGACAAACAATCACGGTTTCATATAAACCTTGCTTTAATTATTTATATTTTTATTTTACATATTTTTAGCACGAATTGTTTATAAAACTAAACATTCCTCTCTTCCTACTGATGAACAACGCATACCCGCCTAGGATAATGCACAACGGAGACACAAGCAGACGCAAGAGGGACCCGCTAGCAAGGATTTTCATTAAGATCCGCAGACCTTTTCTTATCGCTCTTGTTGTTACACTCCTTGGTTTCTTCCTATAGCCAAAGCGGAGCGACGCTTTGGCATCGGGCCGCGTAAGACCATGCCCGCACTGACACTAGGGGCTTAGGGCATCGTTCGCCCATTATTATAAAGTCCCATTCGGGAGTGTTCGCGCCTCGAAAGTTAGGCATTATATGCATCAGCCCAATCGTCTTTGGTCAAATGTTGGCTTGCTCGCCCGTGTTTTGCTGCCTTACGCTCCAGATCATCCGGCTAACGCGCACCAGGAGAACTATCGCGACAGCTCCCTGCCTCGCTGGGTGAGCACCTCAGAGAGAAAGCCGAAACCGATCACATGATACAAATGAGAGTCCGTCAACCACTGATCCACTACCGAATGTTTAGAATTTCGCTTGACGAAGGACCGCTTCCGCCGTACATACGCACTCGAACCGAGATGTGCGGTGCCACCAGGCTATATCAGCCCCACCCTCGAGCTCCACCGCTAAGTGAAAGTGATAAAGCATTATAGTCCGATTGCCTAGTTCGCCACGCTACCACCTCTTATAACAGACCAGACGCCGGATTAAGTGTGACAACGCCATTTTTGCGAATACCCCAAAGACTTTTGTGCGTGGGGGCTGAAGTCAAGACCGCCATCTTTCAAAGTTATACACAAGTATACATAAACGGTCAAGACAGAGAAGTTTTACTTGGACGCACAAGTATAAAAAGCAGTTATAATATAATCATTAATTTAAGCTAATGCGCTCATTTGAACGTTACATTCTTCGAAAGCATCGCGACTTATTTCTTCACGAAAGCACTGCCGCATGACTTCGGCGTAGTGCTCGGCAGGGAGCCGCTTTCATCCGACCCTGGTGGCAACGGCGTGGCATCCATCTCCGGATAATGCACCTTCACACGGCAAGAGCCATCCGCCATCGGCGCAGCCGACCGCCTATATCTCTTATATGCGACCGCCTCCAAGGAATGCTGCAAGTAGTCAAGTAGCTCGTCACCTTTGATTCCTCTCGCCGATATGGGCCACGGCGTCAAACATGGCCAGTCCGGACACCTATTTAGCTCGCCCATTCGCCAACCGTCCGGCCACAACGGAAGGAGCGATCCGGACGGTGGAATTGAGACCAATATGCTCTTCCATCTCGTTATCCTCGGTTCGGCGTTTAACCAAGATCAACCGCACTTGCATTTAAGTCCATATACGATCCTCCTGGCCACTACCAAATTGAGCATACTTTGCATCCATAAACCGGCGACAAGAGAATAGGCTTGCCACCACGATCTTCCTACCGGGCGCAGCTCTCCTTCATGGTCTGTGATTGTAGAGCGGCATCCTTGGCTTCGGGCGGTGCCTTCTTCAGGTCTTCCCGTTCGACATAAGCGCCTTTTTCAAGAGCCCTCATGTCGGTAGCATTTTAATTTCATGGCCAATTGCCACCTCCGCCTCGCTAGGGCAAGGAGCAATTTTTTATTAACTCCTCGCCGCCGAGGCAAATACACCCTTCGCGGCTTGCTACTTAGCTAGAGTGTTCGCCCAAGGTTTCCACAAAGAGCTGCACCGCTCAGATAAACATCATATAATTTATCGAGGCAAGCTGAAATCAAATAACGCAATCGGAGAGAATTATTTACCTTACCTTCGTCAAGTCGCCGCTGACAAGTGCGATATCAGATTCGCCACATCAAGTTGCCGTAATTTATTCGCAACCAATTAGTCCGGCCTTCTCGACTATCCGCCACCGCATAAGGACGGCGGTATTCATTACTTGAGATTTGAGATTGATCTCTGTGACGCTGTCGCTTCCGGCAACCTACCAGTCTCAGGGCTACTATCTATACAGTATGATTTTTATATGCAAAACTGTTAAACGAAAGGGTGCGCCATTTTCGATACCTCAAATCCCGCCAAAGAAACTCATAGCGGCATTATGCAATCCGCCTTTGCTGACGTAAATCCTTCCAATCACCACGCCGCATTAACGCACGATGATCTTCTCAAATGGGCGCCTCAAGCAGATTCTTCGCTCCCGACCGCACCGGCAGTGCCGAACTCGCCTCTCCATTTCGGGACGCTTCTTCGCGGACTTTACACTCGCTCGCCGCTTATCCGCGGCGCCAGGCACGGGGCGATCAGCTTCCATCATCTCCTAAGAAGGTCTCCTCAAGATGAACTCATCTCGAGAAGGTTGTAGATCCGAACTGCAATATAAATATTTTTTACACCATGTAAGCACAAATGAAGGTACTTCCTTAATTAATTTCCTTTCATACTCACGGCTGTTGAGGGCTGGTCCTGGCGATGATTGTGCGTCCGATTCTCTCCGGACGCTGCACTTCGGTGAGGATTTCTTCCCACGCTTAGGGCTTTGGCCTCCTGGATTCGAGGCGGTCCTCTTCTCCTCCTCAAGGGAGGGGTTCTGGTTCTCTCTTAGTCGCCTTTGGGCGGAATATTAGCCTCTATTTCCCGCTGCCCCTTCAGGCGCAACCTCCAACATTCTCGACCAAAGACGGCCCAAGCATGTCTCTCGAGGGGGGCCGACACCTTATCAGCCTTGATCGCGCCACCCATTCCTCAGAAGGGGATGAGGGTCAGAGACTAACTTTGAAAGGCATATAAATAGAATGTCCGGACTCTGAGCCATTCTACCGAGTATCCGGCGATCGGGCTTAGACCTCGCCCCTGCTGAACTGAACGCCACCGCGGGTCCGAAGAACAACTTGTACATCTCCACTGTGTTGCACATGAAGTGTTGGAGAATCCGAGGTCCTCCAGATTGAACTCCCATAAACGGAGAGGACGACGCAGGCGGAAGATGCCCGATCAAGATAACTCGTGATCACCTTCACCGTGTTGATCTCCCTTGATTGGAGATATCGGATCCCGACCGCAGCGAGGGCACGCCTTGACGCACTTAGTTGAGCCCTTTGATGACCCATGACATTAGTTACGCGGAGGTCCCAGGAATGAGGGCGGGGCTTTTGCCTCACGCCTCGGAAAGGTGATATAGAACCACCTCGCTGCCACATCCGGGTTCCTCTTGAAGGAACCTCGAGCCACGGGCATCGATTTCTTGCTTATGGTCGCCTCACGATGGCGCCCGATCATCTTCGCCCACTTGAAGGTCTTCAGCCATAGGCCAAGTGGGGGATGACGCGGAAGGCTTCTGCAGACGATGATGAATGCGGAGATATGGAGGATAGACTCCTGAGCCAAGTCGTGAAAGTCCAGCCCGTAGTAGAATAGGAGCCTCTCAATGCAGGGGATCCGCTGGAAGCCTAAACTCATGGAGGTGGGATACAAACAACGATTCGCCGGCTCAAGTTAGTACAGCCTGCCCCAAGCAGTAACCCAGGTAAACCTCAGAGGCTGCACTTGGCCTCACGCAACTTCAATATGTCCTCCTCCTCACATCCACCGCCTTGAGGTCGGAGCCGACATGATTGAGGATCCGAAGCGCCAACTGAGGCTCGTGTTGGAACCGGGAGCGGGGAAAGATTCGATGCGAGATTGAAGAACAAGGGTTGGCCTTTGGTCCTTTATAAAGGGGAGAAATACAAAGGGCCGCCTCCGTGAGCGCTTGGGGATTCTTCGAGGAGGAGGCGCTATGAATGAACGTTGTTACCCACGACGATTGATGAGAATCCGGATAAGGGAACACGACCGCTCGACAGACGTTGGGAAACCGCCGCTAAACGTGCGAGGTGGTACAGAATTCAAACAAAGGCTTGGTCATGTGTGATGGCACGCCGCATAATACGTCAAAGATATTGAACTAAGTGTATATTTTATCTCTCTACTATGGAATGTGGAATTTATTTTGCGAGTTTGACACTATCCTCGTGTTCATTATCTTCCGGATTATTCATGGGAGGAACCCGCCGCAATATCGAACATTATGCACGCCAACTTATCGCCATTGAAGACCGGTTTAGGGCCACCGAGGAGTCCCGACTAGAAGGTGTCCTGACACCTGACTATCAATATCCGCCGGACCCCTGCATCACGAAGATACAAGATTGAAGACTCGCTCGTGGTCCCATGGTACTATTCCTTGGCGGAAGGCAAGCTGGCAACATGTGATATGTAGATCTCCTACCATTGTAACCGATCAGGTAACCCTAGCCCCTCCGATGTCTATATAAACCGAGGGCCTTAGTCCCGAGGGACTAACATACATCTCAACAATCATACCATAGGCTAGCTTTAGGTTTAGCCTCCTTGATCTCATGGTAGATCTACTCTGTACTACCCATATCATCAATATTAATCAAGCAGACGAGGGTTTTACTCCATCGAGAGGGCCCAACTCGGTAAAAACATTGTGTCCTCATCTTGTTACCATCCGCCAGACGCATTAGTCGGGACCCCTACCCGAGATCCGCCGGTTTTGACAACCAAGTGTTTCAAGAAGATTTCATCCGCCACAAGCGGTTTGAATGAAGCATTTACGAGCTTGCTCCAGAGGCTTTGAGGTATGTTGAAAAATACACAATTTTGGCTGTGAGGCACGCCAGGTGTGCTCCATATGATAGTAGCCCCGAGACTCGCTTGCTCACTCTAGGCAG
Source organism: Aegilops speltoides (assembly GCA_021437245.1). NCBI lineage: Eukaryota > Viridiplantae > Streptophyta > Magnoliopsida > Poales > Poaceae > Aegilops > Aegilops speltoides. The sequence goes on from CM038143.1 coordinate 307,750,277, forward strand.
CAAACGGAGGATCATATTTCATAAGTATGATTGCACCGCATATATGCGCATGTATCTAAGGGTCTGGCAACCACCATCCGCTGAAGTTGCTTAACTAAGGAGGCAAATCGGATCTATTGATGCCGATATCACTGGTGAACGAGCGGTGAACGAAAGTCACAAGGTATGTGCTCGCTTCCTTATTATGTCGTGAATGAGAGGCATAATATTAATGCGACATGTTTGACCGCAGAGGAGTTGCTGCCATGGAAGCCCGAGGGCGAACTGCCTGTGCCAAGGAACAAGCTCGGTTAGCAAACCGCTGCCCTAATGGCGCCAAGAGTTGAGAGCCGTAACAGCCGCTCATCGCAGAAGCGAGGAAAAGATAGCCGAAATGGCATGGAGTTGAAAATGCCGCCGACCGTATGAGCTCCTTGAAAAGGAGAATCAGTTAATTCACCGACCAAAACAAGGCACTTAATGCCACAAAGGAGATACGGACCGGTCGTGGGTAAAAGGGAGGAGCTTCGACAGCCGCAGAAAATCATCACGGGGGCTCTACTTATCGCGGAAGTTTTTGGATCCGTATGCCGGAGTATCGCAGACGCGGTGCGGACTTGGCAAAGAGTACAGCCGATGCAGCCAAGTTTTTCGAGGATCAAGGTGATAAAGAAGTGGAGAAGCTCGTCGCACTATGCTCCCGCGCACTCGCTGCTAAGTGAGAAGATGGCTGCCTGGCGAGCTTCATAGGCTGTCCGGCTTGCAATGTCTATAATAGACCATCTTTGGCCAAGGCCTAAGCCGCATAGCCATTTGGTTTGGTGCAACAATTCCTTGGGGTCGATTCTCGATTGACGCCATGAGAAGGTCGGCATATAGAGGGTGCACGAATGGCTCTTGCTCATGGAAGCATTGGATGATATGGAGGCCACCATTTTAGCGACCTGTAATCTAGCGGCAAAGATCCCCGCCGAGCACTACTTGGAGCAGTAATGTAAGGTGCCCGCTAATAGAGGCGCAATGCTCAAGAATGTCTCTGTTCAGTGACAAATCGAATCATTGTAAAAACAATGTTATTTTGATTACAAGGCTATATTTATACTTTTTGCTTGAAAGTATTATTATGCCTCAGGCGGCCGCTTTTATGTATATGTGTAATCCAAAAGTTAGCAATAAGTTATTTCAGCCCCACACATACAATGTGGGGTGTTTATAAAATATGAATCACACTTGATCCAACGCCTTGGTCCATTAAGGAGGTGATCGCACATCTAACCAGGCAACCGGACTATATAGTCAGAACACTTTCGCTTAGCCATGAGAATTTAACGATGGGGCTACTATGTAGCCCTTTGGTACCTTCAAGCACATCCGCAGACGGCGCCAGTGTACATGACCGAAACGTTCAGCACGCAGAGGAATCCTAAAGATTCCGATAAGTTCGAGTGGTCGAACAGCCTCACCAGATCATGATAGTCGGGCTGATTTTCTACTTAGGTGCTCATCCGAATAACCAGGCACAACCGCAGTTTCTTGTCAGCTTTAGCCGATAAGAACGGAACATAAGGCGGCAAACCTGTGAGCCGCAAACCCAACATTTCGACCAAAGACATGATTCAGAGCCAATGGATATAAGGCCAAACTCGTGACGCCGAACACTCCCGAAGGTATTCAGACTTTGTAACAAAATGGGTTGAAGAGCACCTTTCATTATAAACCCAGATTTCAGTACGCAGCATCGGTCATCGCGGGCGAATGCCAATAACGGTAGTATCCTCTCGGGGTATAGTACCCATGGATGTAAACAACAAGAGGCAATATAAAAGGTTTACATAGGGGCTTAATCTAAAGAGAAACCTTTGAGCGGGCCCTGCCGCACGCTCGCGCTTTGTCTGCATTATGTCGCTTCTCGAAGGGTATCGCACACGCTGTGTGTGTGAAAAAGAAAACTCGTGGTAAAAGAGTACGACGTGAAGCGCATGGCGGATGGTAAGGTATTGGGCTCGTAAATAAGGTCGCCAATGGTGGGGTTTTATTAAATATTTATAGCCCCCGTGTCCTCTATGGGATTACATATGGCGCTCGCTCATTTTTATCCGGCTGCCGGACTCGCTTAACTGCGGTCCGTGGGTCTTAACGACCACCGCTTTTTGTATCGCAGCCGCTTAGAGTCCAACCGCTAGAGCTGCTGTTCTCCGCCGCATGAAGAGCGCCTGTGCCGCGAACGGTGATGACGCCACGGACGGCATCTTGAGTGTAAGGTGATAGTGTGGCATCGCATTGAAGCGGGCGGCGCCGCTTCCAAGCAATGCGTGATATCCGCTGAAAGGGGCGGTGAAGAGTAGTTTTCGCTCGAGTTGCTCGGGAGCCGAATGTTACCTCTAGTACGACGGATCCCTGTCAGAGGCTTCAACGCCTCGTATCACCCCTTCAAAGGTGGTGTTGCTTTTAATTTCGATGGGTCTATCCCATCGTGGACAGGTTTCGATATTAAATTGAGACAGCTGGCCATTCATGAGGATGTGGGTGAGATGGTATCCACGATTATTGGGTCAAGGCCTTCGATCCTCCTCATACAATACTAGTCAGCAGTCCGTAGGATCGGAAGGTGATCGGACAAGCCATCCAAGAGTTAGGTGTAGGTACGATGGCTCTATAGCGACGATCTCCGAGCGCATGCTCGCGGCTCTCGTGATGTGTTAGTCGGTGGATCATGTTTAATGCTTAACCGCGGCATTTTTTCTGTCCCCAGTGTTCGCTCATGAGGTTCATCCTCGCCTTCACTTGGTGTTTCGCTTCTTGTGTTCGCATTTAATTTGCCGCTCTGCTTGAAGACCCAAAGACTCTCAGGCGTGTGGTTCGCAGGTTTGTCTGGGGTGCCATGAATTTGGCAATACTGTCCAGACTCGTTAGACCGGACGCCTCTTACCGCTTTAAATGGCATCTTTGTTGATCGGGTCGAGAGCCCTCGAATCCGGGCGCTGGACCGCTGTGTTGTCCGGGCTCTTCCTTGTTTTGACGCTTGTTTTTATTACGCCATGGCTTCCCGCTGTCGCCTTATTTCAGATGTGCTTTACGCCAACCAGCTATCTTCACCCGCAAGTGGGTCATAAGGCTTGTTAAGGCTGCCATTGTCCTGGCTTTTCTGGCCGAGGTGTCCGGCGAGCCACCTGTCAGGATGCTATGTTTGAATGCCGCTAATGTTTCAAAGATCCTGACAATCGACAATTTGATTCTTCTTAGTGAGGAATCTGTTCCAAAGCTTGCGGGCGGACTCTCTGCTGTTGGATTATGTGACTTAAATCGTCTGCATTCGAGGCCAACATAAGTCCCCGGAAAATTGGCCCCGAAAGCGCCCCTCAGTTCCTCCCAACTCCCAATTTAATTTTTTGGGGAGGCTTTTCAACTAGTGTCGATCCGTCCCTTCAACTTGAGGGGAAGGTATTTGATGGCGGAGGGCATCCCCACAGCCATGTGAACACGCAGATAACCGATCCGCACTTCGGTCCGCTATTCCGTCAGATGCCTCTATGTTCAAGTTTAAACCCTGTGGAAATTCATGGTTCAATATTTCGGTGAAGCATGTGGGTGAGCAGCCCTTTGTATCCGGACGCAGTGGCATGCCGCCGGCGTTGTTGTGTCCGTGTTTATTCAATCGGTATTTGGTTGGTATGATCGCTTTGGTGACCATAGTCCTCGGCCGGGTGTGTCTTTAGATCCATAGATGGACTCGCCGCTACCGGCTTTTTATCCACGGCTCACATAAATCGCCCAGAAGCCAGAGCTGCTCCGGCGTTATGAAGTGGTACATCCGCCTCCCGGTCGGTTATTCTTTTTGGAACGGCCTCGCCGCCAAATTCCCGCGAGCTTACGCTTTTGATAGTTTTTGTATGTCGATCATCGCCAGATCTTTCTTCGGTTCAGCACTTTATTCCATCTCGCGATGAGCGTTTTAGCGGCTTTTAGCCGTTGCTTCTCGCTTTTAGACTTCTCGCGCCATAAGCCTTCTGTGGAGGTTATCTCATTCCACGCTGTTTCGGCATCCTATATCTAATAGGAGTCAAATATATTTTTGAAAAGATTTTTACTGCCCTTAATCAAGTACTTGCAGTGCAAACCTCAATCCAGGGGTTTTTGGAAAACTAATTTTAGAAAATACTTTCTGGCCAAATTATTTTTGTAGAAAAATCCCATATAGCACTATTCACATGGCATGGTCATTGGTCAGAAGCTTGGGGTAGGGAGATGAAGTATAGAGGGTAGAGTAGTTGACTTCAAGAAGCACTTGAAAGGAAACACAGAGAGAAAACCAACTCCAAATAAAAGCCAAATAATGCAAAAGTTTTTTTGTTGGTCCAAATTTTCAGGCTTTATTAATAAAAATGAAATGTTACAAAATGCAGGGTGTGACACTCTTTGTCCCAACTTATTTCCCATCCTTCACTTATGTGTGGATGTCGACAGATCTCCCTCAAGACATAGCTGGGTCTCTCCTTCCCAACACATAAATGAGTCATTCTACCTCTCTAGTTAGGTCTTTGCCTCCCCCTCCCCCCCACACACCGATACATCGAGCGCTCTAGTCATGTCTCCCTGCCACACACAAACTTGCCCTGTGCCCTCTGATGTTCCGGTAGGCCAGTCGCCCTATATCTTTGACTTGCACACACACAATTTTGATGGCTCTCTTCATCGATCTTGCACCCACCCACTTGATCCTCTCTTTGACTCTTTCGATATCTATGGCCCCTCCCTCTCTTCTCATGGATCGCTGTCGGTGTACTAAGGTAGGGGTACCTCAGTACCCCAACTTGTGCAGGCGATTCTGCACTTCCAGCGGGGTTTACCATGTGCTCGCCGGGGACCTCCCCGCCCCATATCAAGCCATTCAAGAACAAAGTATACAAGACAGAAGATCGAGACCCCGGCAAGAGGAGCTTGCCGGGAAGACCGTCCCAGGCTCAAGTTATATCACTCACGCAAGGCCCTGGCAAGAGGAGCTTGCCAGGAAGACTAGAAGATTACATCATAGGAAACACGCCTCGGCGCTACATGCGTCCCGGCGAGGGCCCGGGGAGCGGCAAGTTACAGAGCCCGACAAGCTCCCGGGCCCGGCAAGATCAAGACCCCGGCAAGGTACTTGCCGGGAGAGCTGCGCTGTGTACCCGCGCTCCAGCTCATCTGCCCACGCGTCGCCCTGGGGCCTTTCCAGGGACGCGTGGCGGATGGCTGCGCAGCCTGGGGGACACGGTGGCACTTCACGGTGATGGATCCATCGCCGTGGCGACGGAGACGCAAGGGCGGAGCTTTTGGGGTCGACGGCGACGGCATTAAATGCCCTTGTCCCCTCTGTCAAAAGTAGGTAGAAACCACTGTTCAAGCAATTGTAGCTCCACTTGTTCCCAAGACTGCTCCAACTACCACCTCTTTTACATTTTTACCCCTTTCTCCACGTTGACACCTGTCGGTGACCCCTTGCACTATAAAAGGAGGCCCATGCACAACGTGGAGGGGGTTCGAATCCTTTGCAACTCTCGCGCTCGGGTAGCCGCTACTGTAGCTCTTCAAGCTCCCGAGCAAAATACAAACACAAAGCAGCAGAGGAGTCTTATCTCTCCGGAGAGCTCCGGTGGGTAAAATCCGCCAGCGTGCTCGCCTCGATCTGCTCTCAGGCCTCCTCCGCCTCGCACCGCACTCACGAAGGGCCCTGCCCCATAGGTGCCAAGGCGCGGCAGGATCCCCGGCATCTTTGCGCGCCCTGTAGGGCGTCGAGGTTGTGCGGACTGATCCGGCGTCCGCTGGTGCGTTCTTCATCAACCTCTCCAAGTTTCGTCGGCAACTTCATCGACAACTGCGCCATGGCCCCGAAGACGAGGGCTTCAAGGGTTGCAGACCCGTCTGCATCTCACCCGCCGCCACCGGAGCCAGCGGTGGGCGGAGGGGACGCCGTCGAAAGGGTGGTCGCCGGCGAGGGCACCCGCGGCGCCACCAGATCCAGGGACGGGACGGATGACCGCGCCTCGGTCTCCATGGATCCGCATCCATCTTAGCACAGCAACCCAGCAGCGCCATACCACGGGAGGTGGTATCCGCCTGCTGGAGCATGAACGAGCCGGAGGCTCGCGGGATGCTCCGGACCACTGTCCGTGCATGAGCAAAGCGAAAGTGCCAGGGCAGGATCCTGCTCCTCCTATCGCTGTTAGGAGTCCGAGCATATCCCATTCCTCGCGCCGCTCGCCCCCGCTTCCCCTCCACTCTAGCAAGCGCGTCTCCCTGGAGCGCTACGCTGTCGTCGAGGACGCGCCATCGAGCTCCAAGTCCGGCGAGGACAGCTCTGGTGCTCACTCCGACAAGCGCAGCTCCTCGGAACGCTCCAAATCCGGCAAGGACAACTCTGGTGCTCATTCCGGCAAACGCATCTCCCCGGAGTGCTGCGCTGCCGTCGAGGAAGCGCCATCGAGCTCCACCGGCAAGTGCGGGGAAAACAAGAAATAGAAAAGCTAAGTTGTTCGAGCCTTTTGTGCAGAGCACTCCTTAATCCCATGCTTTTTTATGTTATATCCTCGTGCGTTAGTCCTTGTACGCAAAAAACCTGCGGCGCGGAGGAGCTCGCCGTGGATAGCCGCACCCTTACCTTGCTTCGAGCACACTCAACGAAAGTTAAAAGTGAGCTGCGACAAGCTTCGCGCCCTTGTTTCGTTTCGAGTCCGCTCAGCAAGCTAAGCGCGCCGCGACTAGACGCGGCAAGGTTGCTTGCGGAAGCAACACCAGCCAGCGGGCTGCCGATGTTCCGTGACTCGGCAAGTGTGTTAAGCACCGCAAGTTCCTAGAAGCGAGGGTCAAAAGCGCACAAAGGGTGTACGAGAGGGTGTAACGTGGCAAGCCTTGCCGTAAGATGTCCTTCGTATGAGAGACTTGTGCGCGAGAGGAGCCAAGTCATGGTCCAGCTGCGCCCTTGCCTTGTTTCCGAGTCCGCTCGGCAAACACAAGCGCGCTGCAGCTGGCCCGGCAAGGTTGCTTGCGGAAGCAACACCCGCCCGTGAACTGCTGATGTTCCGCGACTCAGCAAGCGTGTTCGCTACCGGCAGGCTCCCCGAGAACGTAGAGTGCAAACATACGAAGGGCAAGGTGCGGCATCGTATTGCAGAGTCACATAGAAAGGATTTATACGCATATACGTGTAAATAATGAAACTGTTGCAGACCTATCTCAGCTGTCTTCATGGCTGAAATTACAGCAACAAGGAGAAACCGGAAGAACACACCAGCACTTGGATTTTGGCGGAACCAGCGTCGCCGGGAGCTACAAGTGCCAAGATTCCTTCCCGGCAAGCCAGCATCGCTGGGGGATGCGAGCGCCAAGGTTCGTCTCCGGCAAGCCAGCATCGCTGGGGGCTGCGAGCGCCAAGATTCGTCTCCGGCAAGCCAGCATCGCTGGGGGCTGCGAGTGCCAAGATTCGTCTCCGGCAAGCCAGAGTAGCTGGGGGCTGCAATATCAGATAAGTCTTTCATCCCTCATCATGCATCCTCTCATGGACCGGGGAAAGCGGGGCTGCGTCTTTGAACGAGCGTGACTTGTAAAACCCATACGCAGAGGAGCCAAGTCGCGGCCCAGTTGCGCCCTTGGTTTGTTTTCGAGCACGCTCAAACGGTTAAAGTGAGCCGCGACAAGTCTCGCGCCCTTGTTACGTTTTCGAGCACGCTCAACAAACACAAGTGCGCTGAATCGACCCGCAAGGTTGCTTTGTCGGAAGCAACACCAGCCAGCCGGGCTCTTGATGTCCCTTTTCAAGAAGCGTGTTCGCACGCAAGCTCCCGAGAGCGAGGGATACAAAACACGAAGTCAAGTAAAAGACTCAGTCCGCAAGCTTTCCCTCTTTTCATTAAAAACATCCTAGTTTAATACAAGTTCATAGAGGATGAAAAACATGATAGAGAGGATTACAAGTTTTTAAACGCAGCTAAGGCCCGAGGGCTTACAAATTAAAAGATAAGATGCCCGTGATCCCTCTCCTGTTTTCTCTGTTCAGGAGTTCAGGAGGTAGGTCAAGGAGGCCCCGGCAAGAGAAGCTTGCCGGGAAGGGCGAAAGGAGCGCCTAGGAGAGCTACGGGCGCCAGAAGACACCAAGAGAACACCCCGGGAGCCGGCCAGGAGCTTGGCGAGGCGGCGCCGGAGGCAGAGCTTGAAGACGGGTGGTGGGACGTCGGCAAGACGCCGACGAGGGCACCTCGCCCTCAGATTCGACATGACGGCCTTGCCGCCACCCCTCTTCCTCTTCCGCAGCCTCCTCACGCCACCGCCCAAGGAGACGGCCCGGAGTTCAGAAGGCAGCGACCCGGTTGTGGGGTCGCCGGTGGCGCTACAGGGACGGCGTCCGACGCCTAGTCGGACCCGCCATCCCCTCGTCGCCGCTGCCGCTCCCCTCCTCGTCACTCTCGCCGAGGAGGGACCTTCGCTATCGGAGGAGCTGTCCACACAAGATCTCGCCGGTCCCGAGTCCCAAGACCTTGACGGCGAGAAGGTCGCCTCCATTAACTTGAAATGGAGGGTAAACCCGCCGTCAAGCTATGGATCCGGCGAACGTCTTCCACCCTCGGTCGAAGTACATCACGCCGAGCTGGGGATCGACACTCACTCGAAAGTGCCGCTGATCCCGCAGCCCCTCGCGCGCAACTCCATCATCTCGGCGGATCCGGTTCCATCGCTTCGCGAACGAGGCCGGCAGCCGGAGGCGCCGACGAGGCGCCGGCGCAGCTTGATGAAGAACTCCCAGGATCGTCTCGGTGTGGACCGCCCGAGGAAAGGAGCCGCGGAGGAGACGGGAGGTGCATCGCCACGACCGCCTCTCCCGACCGCCTCGGCCACGCCCTCGGCCTCGCCCACGGCCTCGTCCTCCCTCTCCCCTCGTGGCGGCTCCGCCGCCAGGTGCGGATAGGAGAGGTGCGCGCTACGAGGCGACCCTCGCCACCGTCAAGAGCTGGGATTTCCTCCTTCCATGGCGGAAAGAAGAACAGAAGATGAAGACGAAGAGAGAAGAGGATGAGTGAGGCCATTGTGCTCCCCTACCGCCCTTTTTAAAGGGTGAGGTGGGGACTCAACCGCCTGCCCGCCAATCAGAAGCGAGGAGGGCAGAGAGCGGGCCGACTCTCCATCTCCGCCCGTGGCTCGGTCTCCCACCTTCGCCGCCACGACTCCCGTGCATGAGGGCCGCGTGGCGAAAAGGCGGAGCCGGAGCGACGGGTGAGGTGACCTCGCCCTGCACCACGATCACGGGGTGGATGCCTTAAAGACTGCATGCGCCGCCCACATCTCCCACGACGCCGCAATCGACGCGTGCCGTTACGGGAGGGGAGGCGGCAGAGGCGGAAGTGGATTCGACGCGCCGTGGGCCGCGTGTGCCCGTGCACTGTTTTGGGCCTGGCCCAACAGCGCTCGGCTGCCGTGTGTGGCCCAGCCGGGGCTCCTGTCGGTGTACTAAGGTAGGGGTACCTCAGTACCCCAACTTGTGCACGGGCAGTTGCAGCTTCCCGCGGCAGGGTTTACCATGTGCTCGCCGGGGACCTCCCCGCCCCATATCAAGCCATTCAAGAACAAAGTATACAAGACAGAAGATCGAGACCCCGGCAAGAGGAGCTTGCCGGGAAGACCGTCCCAGGCTCAAGTTATATCACTCACGCAAGGCCCTGGCAAGAGGAGCTTGCCAGGAAGACTAGAAGATTACATCATAGGAAACACGCCTCGGCGCTACATGCGTCCCGGCGAGGGCCCGGGGAGCGGCAAGTTACAGAGCCCGACAAGCTCCCGGGCCCGGCAAGATCAAGACCCGGCAAGGTACTTGCCGGAGAGCTGCTGTGTACCCGCGCTCCAGCTCATCTGCCCACGCGTCGCCCTAGGGCCTTTCGGGGGCGCGTGGCGGATGGCTGCGCAGCCTGGGGGACACGGTGGCACTTCACGGTGATGGATCCATCGCCGTGGCAGACGGAGACGCAAGGGCGGGAGCTTTTGGGGTCGACGGCGACGGGCATTAAATGCCCTTGTCCCCTCTCACAAAAGTAGGTAGAAACCACTGTTCAAGCAATTGTAGCTCCTTTGTTCCCAAGACTGCTCCAACTACCACCTCTTTTACATTTTTACCCCTTTCTCCTACGTTGACACCTGTCGGTGACCCCTTGCACTATAAAAGGAGGCCCATGCACAACGTGGAGGGGGGTTCGAATCCTTTGCAACTCTCGCGCTCGGGTAGCCGCTACTGTAGCTCTTCAAGCTCCCGAGCAAAATACAAACACAAAGCAGCAGTAGGAGTCTTATCTCTCCGGAGAGCTCCGAAGCTGGGTAAAATCCGCCCGCGTGCATCGCCTCGATCTGCTCTCTGTGCCTCCTCCGCCCTCGTACCGCACAGACGAAGGGGCCCCGGCCCCATAGGTGTTCGTGGCGGGCAGATCCTCCCCCGACAATCGCCCCCTCCATATATGATATAGATAGGCCTCTATTTCACACACATTGCATGTGCCAAATTTTTGTTTGAGATATCATCGACACATATTCCCACAAATACATTCACGAAATCACAGCCCCAACAAAAAATACTCACGAATGCACACACCATCTATCTAGGTTTGTATCTCTCTCACACACACCCACATAGGTGGGGGACGTGCACGAAGAGAAGAAGTGCATGTACTCCAGTCTCTTTCCCAACCACACCCGTGCGGGTACATGGTGGAGCTCATTTCTGTACGAAAAGGCAGCCCACGTGGTAATTTGACATGTGTACTGGTTGTCCACTTGATGGAGGATCGTGTACCATGCGTGAACAAACAAATTGCGACTTGACGCATTATGTTAAAAAAGAGGCAAACCATGTGGGACCCACCTTAGAGGCAAGGCTTATACACTGGAGATGCTCTGTACGTATTACTTTTGATGTGTCTCGTCAACTCCCAAAACAAGGAGAAGCTTGCTTAGTACGCCGTCTCCCCTGCCCACGGGCGCGGTGGCTCGCAGGATGAGGTGAAGCTTGCTTACTATGCCTTACGCCCGCTCCCTCGCCCATGCACGCGGTGGCTCGTAGGACGAGGAGAAAAATTTACTACTCCCTCCGTTTACTCCTCGTCCCTACCTTGGTTAGAGAGATTAACATATTGTTTGAAATATATGTCCTTTAGTAGATTTCAATATGAACTACTAATACATACTCCAAGCACCGATGTATATAGAAGTATTTTAGAGTGTAGATTCACTCATTTTGCTCCATATGCTAGTCCATATTGAAACGGACGTAATAGTACGCACTCTCCCCCGCCCCTCGACCCTCGCCCACGTGGTGGACATGCAGCAATTCATTTGGTCTCAGATATCCAGAATGATATATGCTGCAGTACCATTATTGCTCGACTTCCCGAAGAGGCAAAGAGCCAAGCGCAAGGTTAATATTTTGGAGATGCCAAGCACAAGGTTTATAGGATAACGAGTAGTAGTAGAAATAGTATTACGTACCAGTGGTATGTACTGTACGAGGAAGAAGGCAACAAGATGTATGTTTTGTGTGACAGTCTCTTCTTACAGGACGTGGTAGACCTAGTGGACCTCATTGTTGCAATGGGACTACTGCCTATCATAGATGGCACGATTCAGAGTGGTGGGCAACGGGCATAATTCGGAGCTGCTTAGTCTTAAACCCCATGAAGAAGCCCCATCGAAAGGAATAGCCATCCTCTACACATGCTCCTATGTAAAATGAGTAAATGAGACAAAAAGAGAAAGAGACAAAGTAAAAAAATTCACCAGCCTTAGATCCAGCCCTATTGTATTAGTGAATGATATTTCTACGTCGTGATTGACATGGCTATATTATTAACCATGCTACGAAGGTAGAAGCGGATTTTTATTTATTCGCAGAGGTAGCAGCGGATGGATATTCAACGAGAAGTGAAATGATGGATGCTTCCTCGGTCAAACATAGAGAAAGGTGGGCCTTGTGATTTCACGGCTTATTAGTCATTATTACTGCCTATACTCTTTGCCCATACTATATAATAACCGTGTGGTAGTATAGTAGTGGGCTATACTTTTAATAACCATGCTCGAAGAGAAGAGGTGCACACACCCATGCACGTAGTGTACTAGTAGCACTCTTTGCGTCTTTTGCGTCTTCCCCAACCACACACATGACACGGTGGAGCTCATTTCTATAAGCTGATGCAGCCCACGTGATAATTTAACGCGTATAGTAGTAGTTACTCACTTATAAATAATGGAGGGTCAGGAACCACGCATCAACGATGCCGCGTTATTTATAAATATATATTTTTAGTGGCATGTATGCAATATAAATAGGTTCATATGGAGAGAAAAGGAAACAGCTCCACTATATACATAGCCAGGACGAGCCTACATGGTTGCTTGCTGGGGTTGCTCTCTTCACACTCTCTCGCACAAAATGATTGTGGCCACATCTCTAACATCCGGGCGGATCACGTCCGCCAGGGGAAGGAGTGGATGCTTAGTGTAGATGTAGTCACCGTCGCCGACGGTGAAAACCCACTGCCGGCACGTCCCGATCAAGGGTCCCCGCCGTTCTCTCTCACAAAGCCGGTGAGGTTGCCTTCGTCCCTTGCTCACTACCGCGACGTGGGCAGTTGCCGCCTCCCACTGCCCTCCTCTAGGTTGAGCTACGTCCTGACATCCCTGAGGTACAACTTCCTTACAGCCCGCTTGCACCACTGCCCCAGCTGCCCACATCACTCCATGTGGATATTTCTCTACTTCTTTGCCCCGCACATACCTCTACTGGCTTCTACGTACTGTATTTGTGATGATTTTATGTCTCATCAACTAGTCCCAATAATCTTATTCTAATCACACTTCTTCAATTTCTTTGCCACGGGGATGCTCATCTCGATTTTGCTGAAACTGCACAAAATGATCTGATGGTCAAAGGGTTGCAAACTTCATTTCTTCGGAAGCTTCAACATTGCCAGCAAATTAAAGCCTGGTTAGATTTTACGGTTCAAGGGCTAGGGACTGCATGGATCGTTTTTTTCTTTAACTGTCTCTGTTCCAAAATAAGTGTCAACTTTAGTAGTAGTAGTAGTACAACTTTGTACTAAAGTTTGCATAAATTTGAGACACTTATTTTGGAACGGAGGGAGCACATATTGGCTATGATCTATCAATCATTGAGATGCAATAGCATGCATGTTAGTCTCCTTTGTATTTGATAAAATGTTGCAACGGAGCAACCTTGGACACAAGATACATGAAACAGAAGCTGGAAGCTTCATAGCATTTTACAAATTTATCTCACTGAGAAATTACAGTATGTACTATACTAGTACTATGTAAAGAGTTAGGTGTCGCACGGTGTCCAGAAAATATGGTGATAGTGTGAGGTGGCCCATGTAATCACTGAGTCTGCGTGTTTTCACTGCTTTCGCACTCCTCCGCTGTAAGAATGGAGAAAATTGTAATCTAGTACCTCCTTTCGCCGAAGCGTGGGACGTCCAACAGTCGTACCACCTCAGTAATAATGGCCAATGAGCCGTCAAATCACATAGACCCAACAGTAAGTTGGACGGACGAAGCAACCATCACTCTTGAATCCGCTTCTCCCTTTAACACAGGCGCCAGTGAGAGGTTGCGTCCACTCTGCGATACGTATCCATCGTATCTATAATTTTTTATTGTTCCATGCCAATATTATTCAACTTTCATATACTTTTGGAAACTTTCTATACTATTTTTGGGACCAACATATTGTTTTATGTTTCGCAGAAACCCCATATCAAACGGAGTCCAAACGGGATAAAAACAGACGGAGAATATTTTTGGAATATTTATGAATTTCTGGAAGAAAAATCAACGCGAGACGCTGCCCGAGGGGGCCATGAGGCAGGGGGCGCCCCCCAGGGGGGCAGGCGCGCCCCTGACCCTCATGGGCACCCGTAAGGCGGTTGATGCTCTTCTTTTGCCACAAGAAAGCTAATTTCCGGAGAAAAATCTTGGCAAAGGTTTCAATCCAATCGGAGTTACGGATCTCCGGATATAAAAGAAATGGTGAAAGGGCAAAACAGGAGAACGCAAAAAAAAAAGTGAGAGACAGAGAGACAGATCCAATCTCACAGGGGCTCTCGCCCCTCCCATGCCATTGGAGCCAAGGACCAGAGGAGAAACCCTTCTCCCATCTACGGAGAAGGTCAATGAAGAAGAAGAAGAAGAAGGGGGGCTCTCCCCCTCGCTTCCGGTGGAGCCGGAATGCTGCCGGGGGCAATCATCATCACCGCCATCTACACCAACACTGTCGTCATCTTCACCAACATCTCCATCACCTTCCCCCATCTATATTCAGCGGCCCACTCTCCCGCAACCCGCTGTACCCTCTACTTGAACATGGTGCTTTATGCTTCATATTATTATCCAATGATGTGTTGCCATCCTATGATGTCTGAGTAGATTTTCGTTGTCCTATCGGTGATTGATGAATTGCTATGATTGGTGTAATTTGCTTGTGGTTATGTTCCTGTCCTATTGTGCCCTCCGTGTCGCGCAAGCGTGAGCGATTCCCATTTTAAGGTATTGCAATACGTTCATGATTTGCTTATAGTGGGTTGCTTGAGTGACAGAAGCATAAACCCGAGTAAGGGGGTTGTGACGTATGGGATAAAGGGGACTTGATGCTTTAAGCTATGGTTGGGTTTTACCTTAATGATCTTTAGTAGTTGCGGATGCTTGCTAGAGTTCCAATCATAAGTGCATATGATCCAAGAAGAGAAGGTATGTTAGCTTATGCCTCTCCCACATAAAGGTTGCTATCGGTCTAGTAAAGTAGTCAATTTCTTAGGGACAATTTCACAACTCCTACCACCACTTTTCCATACTCGCTATATTTACTTTATTGCTTCTTTATCTAAACATCCCCTAGTTTATATTTATGTGCTCTTTATTATCTTGCAAACCTATCCAACAACACCTACAAAGTACTTTTAGTTTCATACTTGTTCTAGGTAAAGCAAACGTCAAGCGTGTGTAGAGTTGTATTGGTGGTTGATAGAACTTGAGGGAATATTTGTTCTACCTTTAGCTCCTCGTTGGGTTCGACACTCTAATTTATTGAAAGAGGCTACAACTGATCCCGTACACTTGTGGGTTATCAAGACCAATTTCTGGCGTCGTTGCCGTGGAGTCATAGCATGGGGTGAATATTCTCGTGTGTGCTTGTTTGATATATCACTAAGTAATTTTTATTTGCTGTTCTTAGTTGTTCTCTATCTTTAGTTATGGATATGGAACGCAAAATACCAAAAAAATTAGTTGTACCTACTACACCAATGGTTGAAGAACCACTCAAAATCTATCACACTCCTGAAGCTTTTTACTTGGATGATCTTCGATCCCTTTGTGCTCATGCTAAAACCCCAACTAGATTAGTTGAGGGCAAATCTTTAGATGAGCATGCTTGTTATGTGCGACACCACTTATCTCAAAAAGGGAAACTTTTACTAGATCAAATTCATTGTTTGCAATGCTATGCTTGGAATTTATGTGAAATTTATGATCTTACTTGTTGTTCTGGAAACCCTAAGAAACACCTTCCCTACCAATGTGAGTTTTGTGATAATGGAATCATATCTTCGTATGCTAAGGGTGTTTATAATTACTATGATGTTCAACAAATTTAAGAATTTGTTGCTTTTAAGGGTGCTTATGAAATTGCTTCTTTGATTGAAACGTATGATACTACTCTTTACAAATCTAAATTTTTTGCCATACTTAAATATTGTTATGATAATTATGCTTCTAATGCCTATGTTAAACCATATATTGAGGACTCCTCCGCTGTCCAAGAAGAGACTAATATTTTGCAGGAGTCTACGGAAGAAGAAATTGATGAAACTGTGAGCTCATTGGATGAAAAAGATGATGAGGAGAGCGAAGAACAAAAGGAGGAAGAGCGGATTAGCTACCCGTGCCCACCTTCTGATGAGAGTAACTCTTCAACTCATACATTGTTTAATTTCCCTTCGTGCTTACCGAAGGATGATTGCTATGATGATTGTTATGATCCCGTTGATTCTCTTGAAATATCCCTTTTTGATGATGCTTGCTATGCTTGTGGCCAAGATGCCAATATGAATTATGCTCATGGAGATGAACTTGCAATAGTTCCTTATTTTAAACATGCGAAATGAAGTCCTCGCCCCTTTCGAATGCTTCTCCGATCCTGAAGTTCTCCATTTCTTGTTATATGCTGCTATAGGGCTATAGGAATACAGATTCCTGATTTCTCTCAAGCCTAAACCGGATAAGTAGTCCGGATTTCTTGGAATAGAATAATTGAACGAGCAGGTGCAGATGGTCAATCTCCATCTTGCCAACTTTGCTTTTTGGGAGGCGAAAGAGGGGTTGAAGCGGACATGTCGAAATGATAGCATCTGTTGCTATTGCACCCACGAATGATAGTCCTATTATCTTTTTGAATTCTCCCGACTACACTATATCGGAGAAGTTTGTGCTTATTAAGGATTATATTGATGGGTTGCATTTTACTACTACACATGATGATTTTGATAGATATAATATGCATGTGCTTGCTGCTCCTACTTGCAATTATTATGAGAGAGGAAATATATCTCCACCTCTCTATGTTCCCAATATGATAAAATTGCAAGAAACTGCTTATACTATGCATTAGCCTTTATGATGTGTGCATGAATTGTTCTTTTATGACATGCCGATGCATAGGAAGAGAGTCAGACTTCGTTCTTGCTTGATACATGTTACTTTGTGCTCACTTCTAAATCACAAATCATTGTTAATTAAAATTGGCTTTGATATACCTTGGGATCCGGGTGGATCCATTACATGAGGACTATATGCCTAGCTTAATGGCTTTAAAGAAAGTGCTGCCAGGGAGACAACCCAGAAGTTTTAGAGAGTCATTTATTTCTGTTGAATGCTTTTATATAGTTTAAAAACAAAATAAAATAAAGAGGGGAACCCAAAACTTTTCAAAAAGGAAAGTGAAAGTGAGAAAGACAAGCATTGTTGAAGTGGGAGAGCTCCTTGAACTTTGTTCATGCTCACGGAAACTTTGTGAATCTTAATTACAGAAACTTATCATCAAAAATAATTATCCCCTTGTACAATTCCATTGTATTATAAAATTAATGTGCCAAGGTTTGCCTTTAGGATCTTTACAATGCTTGTTGGTTTGTGCGGTGCAGGGCAGAAACTTTGGCTGTAGTGCACGATTTTACATTTTTTACTGGACCATCAAACAGTTCTGATTCTTTTTGCAATGTCTTGCTATACAAATTGTTTATTTTTTTCCTAATTTTTGTAGAATTTTTGGGGTACCAGAAGTATGGTGAATGTTTAGATTTCTACAGACTGTTCTGTTTTGACATATTCTATTTTTTGATGCATAGTTTACTTGTTTTGATGAAACTATCAATTTCTATCAGTGGATTAAGCCATGGAAAAGTTATATTACAGTAGACACAATGCAAAAACAAAATATGAATTGGTTTGCAACAGTACTTAGACTAGTGATTTGCTTTTATTATACTAACGGATCTTACCGAGTTTTCTGTTGAAGTTTTGTGTGGATGAAGTGTTTGATCGAGGAGCTCCCGATATGAGTAAAAGGAAGAGAGGCAAGAGCTCAAGCTTGGGGATGCCCAAGGCACCCCAAGTAAATATTCAAGGAGACTCAAGTCTAAGCTTGGGGATGCCCCAGAAGGCATCCCCTCTTTCTTCAACAAGTATCGGTATGTTTTCGGATTCGTTTCGTTCATGCGATATGTGCAAGTCTTGGAGCGTCTTTTGCATTTAATTTTCACTTTTCTTTTATGCACCATGCTGGTATGAGATAGTCCATGGTTTATTTATAGAATGCTCATTGCACCTCACTTAAATCTTTTGAGTATGGCTTTATAGAATGCTTCATGTGCTTCACTTATATCTTTTGAAGTTTGGATTGCCTGTTTCTCTTCACATAGAAAACCGCCATTTGTAGAATGCTCTTTTGCTTCACTTATATTTGTTAGAGCGTGGGCATATCTTTTGTAGAAATAATTAAACTCTCTTTCTTCACTTATATCTATTTAGAGAGATGACATGAATTGGTCATTCACATGGTTAGTCATAAAATCCTACATAAACTTGTAGATCGCTGAATATGATATGTTTGATTCCTTGCAATAGTTTTGCAATATAAAGGTGGTGATATTAGAGTCATGCTAGTGGGTGACTGTGGATTATTAGAAATACTTGTGTTGAGGTTTATTATTCCCGAAGCATGCACGTATGGTGAACTGTTATGTGGTGAAGTCGGAGCATGATTTGTTTTTTGATTGTCATCCTTTGTGTGGAGGTCGGGATTGCGCGATGGTTAACTCCTACCAACCCTTTCCCTAGGAGCATGCATGTAGTACTTTGTTTCAACGACTAATAAATTTTTGCAATAAGTATGTGAGTTCTTTATGACTAATGTTGAGTCCATGGATTATACACACTCTCACCCTTCCATCATTGCTAGCCTCTTCGGCACCGTGCATTGCCATTTCTCACTTCGAGAGTTGGTGCAAACTTCGCCGGTGCTTCCAAACCCCGTGATATGATACGCTTTGTCCTCCTTATATCTTCCTCAAAACAGCCACCATACCTACCTATCATGGTATTTCCATAGCCATTCCGAGATATATTGCCATGCAACTTCCATCATCATCATATACAAGACTTGAGCATTCATTGTCATATTACTTTGCATGATCGTAAGATAGCTAGCATGATGTTTTCATGGCTTGTCCATTTTTTTGATATCTTTGCTATGCTAGATCATTGCACATCCTGGTACACCGTCAGAGGCATTCATATAGAGTCATATCTTTGTTCTAGATATCGAGTTGTAATATTGAGTTGTAAGTAAATAAAAGTGTGATGGTCATCATTATTAGAGCATTGCCCCAGTGAGGAAAGGATGATGGAGACTATGATTCCCCCACAAGTCGGGATGAGACTCTGGACTTTATGAAAAATAAAAGAGGCCAAAGAAGCCCAAATAAAAAAAGAGGCCAAAGAAGCCCACCAAAAAATAAAAATAAAATAAAATAAAATAAAAAATAAAAAAATGAGAGAAAAAGAGAGAAGGGGCAATGTTACTATCCTTTTACCACACTTGTGCTTCAGAGTAGCACCATGTTCTTCATATAGAGAGTCTCTTGAGTTATCACTTTCATATAGTAGTGGGAATTTTCATTATAGAACTTGGCTTGTATATTCCGATGATGGGCTTCCTCAGATGCCCGAGGTCTTCATGAGAAAGCAAGTTGGATGCACACCCACTTAGTTTTCAGTTTGAGCTTTCATACACTTATAGCTCTAGTGCATCCGTTGCATGGCAATCCCTACTCCTCACATTGACATCAATCGATGGGCATCTCCATAGCCTGTTGATTAGCCGTGTTGATGTGAGACTTTCTCCTTTTTTGTCTTCTCCACACAACCTCCACCATAATACTCTGTTCCACCTATAGTGCTATATCCATGGCTCCTGCTCATGTATTGCGTGAAAGTTGAAAAGGTTTGAGAATACTAAAGTATGAAACAATTGCTTGGCTAAAACTGGGGTTGTGCATGATTTAAATAAAGATGGAGCATAGCCAGACTATATGATTTTTGAGGGATAAATTTCTTTGGCCGTGTTGTTTTGAAAAGACATGATTGCTTTATTAGTACGCTTGAAGTATTATTGTTTTTATGTCAAATGATAGACTATTTGCCTTGAATCACTCATGTCTTAATATTCATGCCATGATTAGATATATGATCAAGATTATGCTAGGTAGCATTCCACATCAAAAATTATTTTTTTTATCATTTACCTACTCGGGGACGAGCAGGAATTAAGCTTGGGGATGCTGATATGTCTCCACCATATCTATAATTTTTGATTGTTCCATGCCAGTATTATTCAACTTTCATATACTTTTGGCAACATTTTATACTATTTTTCTGACTAACATATTGATCCAGTGCCCAGTGCTAGTTCTTGTTTGTTGCATGTTTTATGTTTCAAAGAAACCCCATATCAAACGGAGTGCAAATGGGATAAAAATGGATGGAGAATATTTTTGGAATATTTATGATTTTTTGGAAGAAAAATCAACGTGAGACGGTGCTTGAGGGGGCTGTCGGTGTCAAAACCGGCGGATCTCGGGTAGGGGGTCCCGAACTGTGCGTCTAGGCGGATGGTAACAGGAGACAAGGGACACGATGTTTTTACCCAGGTTCGGGCCCTCTCGATGGAGGTAAAACCCTACTCCTGCTTGATTAATATTGATGATAAGGGTAGTACAAGAGTGGATCTACCACGAGATCAAAGAGGCTAAACCCTAGAAGCTAGCCTATGGTATGATTGTTGTTCATCCTATGTGGGGACCCCGACTCATGAGTCGAGATCGCCGAATGCACGTGTACAGTGATCCCAGAGATCAATGCTCACTGAACACACAGAAGCTGAATAACAAGAGTCTTACATCCATACATACCGTCTTACACAAACTATGACCATTATGGTCAAGTCTTACATTGATAAAGCCTTAAGGGCTGAACATCAAATGAAACACAAAGCAGCGGAAATCTTCGTTGATAATAGAACCCATGCCATTTGCCTTAACCGTGCAGGCATTCTGACTCGGAAACGTCCTAGTTCGCATGTTCGTCTCCGAAGAACTCTTCTTCGAACTCCGGTTCTTCCATGCCTGGTCAATTAAATAACCAGTGGCAAGCCAATGAGTACTTTGAATGTACTCGCAAGCAACCCATGTTTTGGTTCAAGATACAACAAAGCATGATATAGGTAAACTTTTGCAGAAAGCTAGTTTTGAGTGCAATGACATGCTCAACATCTTTGTAAGACATGCAACAAGATAATTCAAGTAACCATGAGGACATGTTACAGATATCAACATAAATAGAGTGGGCACCAACCCATATCAATCATGTCAAGTCCTTTGACTTGACCCAAGTCATTTTATCAACACACATGCACACACACGGTTTGTAAACATGTGGACGTAGCCCAAGAGCGGTTACCCAACTGTCCTTGACCGTGGACACGGCTATTCGAATAGTTTTACACTCTGCAGAGGTTGCACACTTTACCCACAAGATCCGGGGAACTTCCGTGTCATCCACGACCCGCGGTACCTCAAGCACCCGGGGTAAGCACCCGATCACTACCTTTCCCTAGACGACACTAACATGGAGTCCACTCGATTGGTAGTGACCCCCGTGCCCAACATTTCACATCTTAAAAGCGTGGAGCATCGCTCCGATATTCATCACATACTGGCACGGGGTACCAACGGTGTGTCCGGTGCCCCATAAAAATGTTCTTGGCCGCCCTACCTGGCACGACCCCGTCCCGAGAGAGCGCACCAACAACTCTCCCGTCACTAGTAATGCGGGCCCCAAGCTAGTATCGGTCTAGGTAATCAATAATGCCCTTTCCCATATAAGGATAGAGTGGTTGCGCATGTAAGGTTGGAATAACGGTCGCAACTTAAACCAATCCGTTTTTGAAAACAACACACACACTTGCCTCGGTACACCACTTCGTCATCAAGTGGATACCCCACTCATCATCTCCCTCGGGCATAAGTGGCACCCGTCGGGGTTTTTGAAAAGTCCTTTGAAAATACTTTGTCTCCATCACATGCATATTCCCGTCCCTCTTTGCGTAGCAACTACTTAGCATCCTATCTATTCCCACCGGCATAACCCTCATAAGAAGGTAGGGTCATGCACAATGCAAGTATCAACGAGGAATTAACGGTGGCAAACCATCAACGTGGGTACCACCTCATTATGATTCCGATGCAACAATAATAAAGAGCTATATGACATGCAATAAAAAGGGCTTCATAGGTATGGTCAAAGGGCTGCTTGCCTGGCTCAACAAAGTCTTCTGGGTCTTCAAAGTCTTCTGGTCCAACTCCTTCGTCAGCAACGCAATCTATCGTCGCAAAATAACAACGAGAAAATAAGGCAAAAATAAAACAGAAAAACCAAAGTGCTCAGAAAAATGTCAACTCATTTTTGTAAAATACTAGGCTGAAAACTAAGAAGGGAGGAATCCTTAGTTTTAGATTTGGAGTTATACAAGAGGGGATATGAATTTCCAAACAGAGAGTAAACTGCTCAAATTCGAATTTAAATTTGAACAGTACATAAAAGTTGGTTGGATTTGAATGAAAGCTGCACCATTAAATAGGTTGCAATATTCTAGGAATTTAGGAACTGGAATTGTTGCATTTGGATTATTATTTAATCCTGTGGAATTTTTGGAATAATAACAGAAAAGAAAAAGGGAAAAGGGTATGTGTACATCGGGCCCTAACAGCATGAGGCAGCAGCCCAGCCAGCCGAGGCGACCCAGCGACAGTGCACGCCACAAGACCTGGTTTAAACTCGACGAAGCGGGGCCCAGCGTCGAGGCGGGGTCGACAGACGGGCCCCATGGCCGTCGTCGTCAACCCTGGGTCAGAGGGGCGGCGAGCTCACCGGCGACGTTTCCGGGCACGGCGAGGTGAGCTGATGGCACCGCTGGACTCCTCGTCGTGTCGCCGTTCGGGTGGTGCCGGAGTTGGTCGCCGGAGTGCAGGGGTTCGCCGGCGATGAGGTTCGCGGCGGAGGAGCTTCGGGTGTCGACGACTCCGGTCGTTTCCGGCTGCAAATGAGAGGGGAAACGAAGGGGAAATGATTAGGGAGGTCAGGAGAGTCCAGATCGAGAGAGAGAAGGGGCAGAGGGAGCCCGTACCCTGAGATCGATGGCGACCCGAGGCTGCAGAGCTCCGGTCGATCCCGAGCACAGAGGCCCTCCGGGGGTGATTGGGTGGTGCGGGCGTGCTTTTGGGGGTGTGGCAAGGAGGCGAATGCCACTGGAGCGGCCCGGGGCGGGCTTATATAGATGCACAGTGGTCCACCGTGGACCTGTACGCCGGCGAGCTCGTTGCCGTCGCCACGGGTCACGGGGGGCCTGTTTGGTTGTGTCTGGGGTGTTCGTGGGGGTCGACTACGCCCGGCGGAAGAAGAAAGAGAGGAAGTAGGGGGCCAGAGGCACCGCGCGTGTGAGCACGCTCACTGGTGCGCTCGGGCGGCCCTTGTTCGCTAGCGCAGAGGCGCGGGGAGGAGGAGAGAGGAGGGGGCTGACCGCGTAAAGTGCCGCGGACGCCGAGGCGCATCGGCAGGCGCGCGGGGAAGGCCCGAGGTGGCCGGAAGCGGTGGAAGAGGCGGCTCTGGTCGGGGGCGATCAGAAGGCTTCCAGAAGCGTGCATATGGCCGGCATGGCCATTTTTCCCGCGCTCTGGGCTTGGCCTCTAGTGTCTGGGGGCTCTAGGGGGAAGTAAACAAATGGGGAGGGGCATTGGATGCCTTGGATGGCCACTGGATGGAGGAGGAAGGTGAGGAAGAGGGAGAAGTGTGCTGTCCAGAGAGAGAAAGAGGGGTTTTACCCATCCAATAAGTGAGCTATGGATTTTCCATTGTTACTAGAGGTGAAAGGGGGCTAGGAGGAGCTGTGGTAAAAATTTGAGCTCTCCAAGAATAGTGGAAGGGGTCAAAATAGTGGTTTTTGCAAAATGTCAGAAGGTGTTTGATAATGTTTTGGGCAAGCAAATGAACTCCAATTGCCATGATACTCAACAGGATGGAAAGACACTTAGAAATAGGGTGTTCCACAGAATTTGAGCTTATTTGGGCAAAGTTGCCAATGCAACTTTTGTGAACCCTAGAAATGAGCAGAAATAGACTTGAGTAGATCTAGTTGAGCAAATCACTTCTCCTTGATGCACCACTTGGTGTAGTGGCCTCATTTGGTCATGTGAACATGCTCACAAAAGTTGGGGTGAAGGGGAGAAAGTTGGTAGTACAAAGTTGCTCAAATTTGATTTTGTTTAGAGAGGGTTTTGGGGACTTTTGGTGAACCAAAATGACTTTAATTGACATGAGGCTTTGCAAGGTGATCACAATATGCATTTGTGATTTGCTGGAATTTTCTTGGATTTTTGTGGAAATACTTCATGTAGAAATATTTCAAATCCTTGAAATGGGCAGAAATAGTTGTGGGAGGTTTTGTCCAATACTTTGATCATAACCATATGTTGAAACTCTTACATATGGAAAATATATGTCCACTGAGTCTCCCTGATTTTTGTCAAATATTTTTGAAACAATAAAATAATTTTTCCCTATTAAGGACCATTTCTGGCCTTAAGAAAAAGCTTTTAAATAAAATAGAAAAATAGCTTTTAAAATTATATTTTTGTGGTTTCTGGGTATCCTATATCTAATAGGTTTCAAATATACCTTTTGAAAGATTTTTCACACCTCAAATCAAGTACTTGCAGTGCAAATCTTAATTCAAGGGTTTTTGGAAAACTGATTTTAGAAAATACTTTTTGGCCAAATTATTTTTGTAAGAAAATACTATATTGCTCTATACACATGGCGTGATCATTGGACAGAAGTTTGGGGCAAGGAGATGAAGTATAGAAGGTGAAGTAGTTGACTATTAAGAGCACTTGAAAAACTCAGAGAGAAAACCAACTCCAAAATAAAAGCCAAATAATGCAAAAGTTTTTGTTAGTCCAAATTTTCATGCTTTATTAATGCAAATGAAATGTTAGAAAATGCAGGGTGTGACAGACCTACCCCCCTTACAAGAATCTCGTCCCCGAGATTCCTAAACTAGGCTTTAAAGAGATACGGAAACTCGGATCTAAGGTAGTCTTCACGTTCCCAGGTGGCTTCGGCTTCAGTGTGGTTGCTCCACTGGACCTTGAAGTACTTGATGGTGCGGCTTCGAGTGTGTCGCTCGGCCTCATCCAGAATGCAGATGGGCCTTTCACGGTAGGTCAAATCAGGCTGAAGGTCAATGGCTTGGTGATCGACATCCTTGTAAAGATCAGGCTTGTCTGGAACTTGGAGACACTTCCGGAGTTGTGGCACGTGGAATACGTTGTGCACATCGGATAGTTCAGGTGGCAGTTCCAACTGGTAAGCCACTTCTCCTCGTCGTTCAGTGATCTTGAAGGGGCCGATGTATCTTGGGGCGAGCTTTCCTTTGACTTGGAAGCGCTGGGTTCCCTTGAGAGGTGTGACCCGGAGATAGACATGGTCTCCAACTCGGAAGTCTACGTCTCTACGACGTGAGTCAGCGTAACTCTTCTGCCTTGACTTGGCAGTCTTCAAACGCTCTCTGACAAGCTGGACTTGCTCTTCTGCTTCACGGAGGACATCGGGCCCAAAGACAAGTCCTTCTCCGGTCTCCGACCAGTTGAGGGGTGTGCGGCACTTCCGTTCGTATAACACCTCAAATGGAGCCATCTGGAGGCTTGATTGGTAACTATTGTTGTAGGAGAACTCCGCAAAAGGGAGGCAATCTTCCCACTTAGCTCCATATGCTAAGACATAGGCTCGGAGCATGTCTTCGAGTATCTGATTCACTCGTTCCGTCTGACCTCCAGTCTGTGGGTGGAAAGCAGTGCTGAAGGAC
This sequence comes from Aegilops speltoides, assembly GCA_021437245.1. NCBI lineage: Eukaryota > Viridiplantae > Streptophyta > Magnoliopsida > Poales > Poaceae > Aegilops > Aegilops speltoides. The sequence continues at coordinate 307,775,814 of CM038143.1, forward strand.
AACTTGGTCCCCATGACCTCTTGGAACTTCTTCCAGAACCTTGAGGTAAACTGGGTTCCTCAATCTGACACAATCTCCTTGGGAACACCATGAAGGCTTACGATTCTGTTGAGGTATAGAGTTGCTAGCTGGTTTCCCTTGTAAGTTGTTTTGACCGGAATGAAATGGGCTACTTTGGTCAAATGGTCGACTATGACCCAGATGGAGTCATGTCCCTTATTTGATCTAGGTAATCCAGTGATGAAGTCCATTCCGACTTTATCCCATTTCCACTCGGGAACCTTGAGTGGTTGGAGCAATACAGCGGGTCACTGATATTCAGCCTTGACTCTTTGGCATACATCACACTTCGCAACATAGCTGGCAATCTCTCTTTTCATCCCGTGCCACCAAAATCTCTCCCTTAGGTCTTGATACATCTTGGTTCCTCCAGGGTGGATGGAATACGGGGTGTCATGAGCTTCTTGCAAGATCAGATTCTTGAGCTCAACCTTGTTGGGCATGTAGATGCGATTCCCAAACCACACAATCCCTTCCTCATCCTCTGAGAATCCTGGGGCCTTGCCTGCCTTGATCTTCCTCTTGATGCCTTCAATAGATTCGTGTCCCTTCTGAGCTTCCTTAATATCATCCATCAGGGTAGGCTTGACTTCAAGGTTGGCTGAGAATCCTGGTGCAACCAGTTCCAACCCGAAGCTTTCAAGTTCTTCATACAAGGTGGGTAGCCTTCCCTTAAGCATAGCATTCAAGGAACAAGCCTTCCTGCTTAATGCATCAGCCACCACATTAGCCTTCCCAGGGTGGTATTGAACACTGAGGTCGTAATCCTTGATCAACTCTAGCCATCTTCTTTGCCTCATGTTCAATTCCTTCTGAGTGAAAATATACTTCAGACTTTTGTGATCCGTGTATATCTCACATCGCTTCCCTAAGAGGTAATGTCGCCATGTCTTCAGGGCATGAACCACTGCTGCTAGCTCAAGATCGTGAGTAGCATAGTTCTCTTCATGAGGCCGTAGTTGCCTTGAAAGGTAAGCTACGACTCTGCCTTCTTGCATCAGAACACCTCCCAGTCCGGTTCTTGACGCATCACAATATATCACAAACTCCTTGTGTATATCTGGTGTGGCCAGAACTGGGGCGGTGGTCAGTCTCTTCTTCAGCTCCTGGAAGCTCTCTTCACACTTCGGCGTCCATTCAAACTTCTTGTCCTTCTTCAAGAGCTGAGTCATGGGTCAGGCAATGCTTGAGAATCCTTCAACGAACTTGCGGTAATATCCCGCGAGTCCGAGGAAGCTTCTGACTTCCTTCACATTGCTTGGGGATTGCCATTCAGTCACGGCTTCAATCTTAGCGGGATCGACTAACAATCCTTCCTCGGTCATAACATGACCCAAGAACCCAACTTTACGCAGCCGAAATTCGCACTTGCTGAACTTGGCATACAGTTGTTGCTCTCGAAGCTTGTCTAGGACCATCCTTAGGTGTTGCTCGTGCTCTTCTTCCGTCTTCGAGAAGACAAGAATGTCATCAATGAAGACAACAACAAACTTGTCCAAATATTCCATGAAGACCTTATTCATGAGATACATGAAGTAAGCTGGGGCATTGGTCAATCCAAAGGACATAACCGTGCACTCATACAGGCCATATCTGGTTACAAATGCCGTCTTCGGAATATCTTGGGGTCTGATTTTCAGCTGGTAGTACCCATATCTGAGGTCAATCTTGGAGAACACCTTGGCCCCGTTGAGTTGATCAAACAGATCTTCAATCTTGGGAAGTGGATACTTGTTCTTGATTGTAACTTCATTGAGGGAGCGGTAGTCAATGCACAAGCGGATGGTACCGTCCTTTTTTGCCACAAACAGAACAGGCGATCCCCAAGGGGAGGCACTAGGGCGGATAAATCCCTTCCTCAACTGCTCTTCCAGTTGCTTCTTCAACTCGCTAACTCCTCGATCCCATTCTATAAGGCTTCTTATAGATGGGTCCTGCTCCGGGCATGAGCTCAATGATGAATTCAATGTCTCGGTCAGGAGGCATTCCCGGTAGCTCATCAGGAAAAACATCGGGGTATTCGCATGCTATCGGCACTTGCTCCAATCCAACTTCAGCCAGACAGTTGACTTGGTTGGCTTGAGCAAAGGAGGGGTTGGAGGCAAATTTAACTTCGACTCCTTGGTCGTTGGTCACAGTGACAGTCCGGTTGGTGCAATCTATCAAGCCTTGGTGCTTGATGAGCCAATTCATTCTTAAGATCACATCCAAGCCTTGTGATCCTAAGATGATAAGGTCTGCTCAGAAGTCTACCCCATTAATGACAATCCTGACTCCTTTACATCTTATCTTGGCTCTCATCTCCGCTCCGGGGGTTTGTACCACCATACGGTTATGCAGGGGTGTAGGGGTCATGCCACTTTTTAATGCAAACTTTTGGGTGACAAATGAATGCGTGGCTCCAGAATCAAACAAGACGATTGCTTGGTGTGCTGAATTGACAAGAACGTACCAAGACGACGTCCGGTCTTCCCGGCTTCTTCTGCGATGACATGATTCACACGACCCTTGCCATTGTTGGGCAGGTTGCGGGAGCTTGGTTCCTTGGTGGCATTCCACGGCCTTGTCTGGGTTCTGCGATTGGGTATGCGGCGTCGGGCTTCTTGTTGGGGCAATGCTTGGAGTAGTGCCTCGCTGTCCACAACCAAGCAAGTGACTTGGTTGGGGTTCTGCTCCGCCAAACATTGTTATTGGGGTTGTTGTAAGCTGGCACAGGGGTTGGCATACCGCTGAGGTGGATAGTTGGCGCGGGGTGCAGGAGCTCTTGGCTGCTGATAGGTTGGCTTGACGGGGCTGGCTGCCACGGCGAGGCTTCGTTGTTGGAGCTACCCTTGCTGATCATCTTGCGCTTACGGGTATCATCCAAAGCACGCCGCTTGTCCTCAAGCATGAGTGCCTTGTTCACCGATCAGAAAGGTCGGAGTCACACACAACAAGCGAGTCTCGCAGAGTCCGGTTAAGGCCTTCCATGAAGCGCTCCTTTTGGCAGCATCGGTCTTGACATCTTGAGGGCATACCTTGAGAGAACACTTAACTTCTGCATGTACTCCTTGACAGTGCTACTTCCTTGCTTCAGGGCTCGGAACTCACGCTTCTTGATGGCCATGATTCCAGAAGGAATGTGGGCCTTGTGGAATTCTGCCTTGAAGTCATTCCAAGTGATGTTTTGCTCAGCATGCATGGCCTTGAATCCATCCCACCAAGCTCTGGCAGTTCCCCCGAGACAGTGGGCAGCATATGCCACCCTCTCACGGTCTTCAGTGCAGCCGACTAGGTCCAACAAGTCCTCGATGGTGCGGACCCAGTCGTCTGCATCCAGGGGTTCAGCAGTCTCGATGAAGGTGGGTGGTGCATGCTTCTTGAACTCCACCAACGTGGACCGTCCATTGCCGTGTCCCGCCGGCTGGCGATTGACAGCTTGAGCAATCACCTGGAGGGCTGCAGTGTTGGCTTGGCGTTCCTCTCGAAAGGCTTGGAGAAGCTGAGCCATGTCCATGATTGGAGGAGGTGGTGGGGGTGGAGTCTGTCCTTGGGCTTGGTCTGGTGACTCTCGCTTCAGCAGAACCTCCGCTTCTTCTTCTGCTGGGTAGAGGTACCAAGACGTGTTACAACAGGCATCCTGTCGGAGTGGTCAAGGTCTCATGATTGGGAAAAGATGGGAAAGCAATATAGATGGGACGCCTAGTAAGGCGGTTGGTATGACACTAATTGTTTTCATGCAAGGGCCAAAGGCCAAACACATTCATAAAAATCCAAATGGGTGATGTAGTCGTTTACAAGTTCCCGAAGGAAAGCACGACATCCATCAAACACAACAAAAGCAAACACAACACCACATGGTTTCACACGAACCATTACAGGGACTCGACTTCACATAGGGGTACATGACCTATCCTACCGTAGGGTTTACTAACGGGCATATTCGAGGTGCGAATGATGCCTAAGTGGTGGAATGCTCGGTCGCGTAATCTGGCTCTTCTGGGTCTTCCTCCTCATCATCAGTAGCGTGGCTTCCTTCATTGCTTGAAGGGGTGGGGGAGTGGAGGAGCTCAACACGGCGTTGCTTTGCTGGTGGGGTGAAGAGCTTGCGGTAATCCCTTGCGCTCATGCGGTGTTGTTGTGGCGGTTCTCCATCTTCTGGGGGTCTTCCTCCTCTGTAGGCGATTGCGGGTTGTCCAGGGGGAGCACCTTCCTTCTTGATCCTATCCATCTTCTCTTGGGTTTGGCGAAGAAGTGCCTTGGTATCATGAAGTTCCTTTCGGAGTTCCATTTATTCCGAGGCCAAGTGTTGTGCCAAACTATCGGCACAAAGGCTGAAGTAGGTCTGGAATCGGAGTGGAAGTCCTTCTTCTAATGGTGGAGCTGGTGCACTGCTCTCATCCTCACCTTCCTTCCGATAAGGCAAGAAGCGGGTTGCCAACTCGTCTGCCATCTCCGGAAGAAGGTCTCTGAGGCGGTTGAGTGCCCTGAGGGTTGCCGTCTCGACGGCAAGAACTAGTGTTGCCATCTGGGGTCCCTCGAAGAACCAGCTTGTTGGAGAGTCATTGGCCTTCACGATCCCTTCCACATGATACTCCATCTCAGTGTCATTGATCCAATGCTCATGGTAGGTGAAAATGGGGGCTCGGTGGTACTGGCACTTCTTGAGGCTATCCTTGAGAAGCACGGGAAACCCGGTGGTCAGGAAGTCTTCAGGTACGGCAGCCATCTACAAAGGTTGAATGGGAGAGGTCAATAAGGGAAAATATATCCTGGGTGGGGTAAGCTTCAGAAAAGAAGAGAGGTTTAGATGGTCTCAAGCTAACTAACGTCCATGCTAACTAAGGCTTCCTACAGTCAGGATGGCTCTGATACCAGCTCTGTGGGGACCCCGACTCATGAGTCGAGATCGCCGAATGCACGTGTACAGTGATCCCAGAGATCAATGCTCATTGAACACACAGAAGCTGAATAACAAGAGTCTTACATCCATACATACCGTCTTACACAAATTATGACCATTATGGTCAAGTCTTACATTGATAAAGCCTTAAGGACTGAACATCAAATGAAACACAAAGCAGCGGAAATCTTCGTTGATAATAGAACCCATGCCATCTGCCTTAACCCTACAGGCATTCTGACTGGGAAACGTCCTAGTTCGCATGTTCGTCTCCGAAGAACTCTTCTTAGAACTCCGGTTCTTCCATGCCTGGTCAATTAAATAACCAGTGGCAAGCCAATGAGTACTTTGAATGTACTCGCAAGCAACCCATGTTTTGGTTCAAGATACAACAAAGCATGATATAGGTAAACTTTTGCAGAAAGCTAGTTTTGAGTGCAATGACATGTTCAACATCTTTGTAAGACATGCAACAAGATAATTCAAGTAACCATGAGGACAGGTTACAGATTTTAACATAAATAGAGTGGGCACCAACCCATCTCAATCATGTCAAGTCCTTTGACTTGACCCAAGTCATTTTATCAACACACACGCACACACACGGTTTGTAAACATGTGGACGTATCCCAAGAGTGGTTACCCAACTGTCCTTGACCGTGGACACGGCTATTCGAATAGTTTTACACTCTGCAGAGGTTGCACACTTTACCCACAAGATCCGGGGAACTTCCGTGTCATCCACGACCCGCGGTACCTCAAGCACCCGGGGTAAGCACCCGATCACTACCTTTCCCTAGACGACACTAACATGGAGTCCACTCGATTGGTAGTGACCCCCGTGCCCAACATTTCACATCTTAAAAGCGTGGAGCATCGCTCCGATATTCATCACATACTAGCACGGGGTACCAACAGTGTGTCCGGTGCCCCATAAAAATGTTCTTGGCCGCCCTACCTGGCACGACCCCGTCCCGAGAGAGCGCACCAACAACTCTCCCGTCACTAGTAATGCGGGCCCCAAGCTAGTATCGGTCTAGGTAATCAATAATGCCCTTTCCCATATAAGGGTAGAGTGGTTGCGCATGTAAGGTTGGAATAATGGTCGCAACTTAAACCAATCCGTTTTTGAAAACAACACACACACTTGCCTCGGTACACCACTTCGTCATCAAGTGGCTACCCCACTCATCATCTCCCTCGGGCATAAGTGGCACCCGTCGGGGTTTTTGAAAAGTCCTTTGAAAATACTTTGTCTCCATCACATGCATATTCCCGTCCCTCTTTGCGTAGCAACTACTTAGCATCCTATCTATTCCCACTGGCATAACCCTCATAAGAAGGTAGGGTCATGCACAATGCAAGTATCAACGAGGAATTAACGGTGGCAAACCATCAACGTGGGTACCACCTCATTATGATTCCGACGCAACAATAATAAACAGCTATATGACATGCAATAAAAAGGGCTTCATAGGTATGGTCAAAGGGCTGCTTGCCTGGCTCAACAAAGTCTTCTGGGTCTTCAAAGTCTTCTGGTCCAACTCCTTCGTCAGCAACGCAATCTATCATCGCAAAATAACAACGAGAAAATAAGGCAAAAATAAAACAGAAAAACCAAAGTGCTCAGAAAAATGTCAACTCATTTTTGTAAAATACTAGGCTGAAAACTAAGAAGGGAGGAATCCTTAGTTTTGGATTTGGAGTTATATAAGAGGGGATATGAATTTCGAAACAGAGATTAAACTGCTCAAATTTGAATTTAAATTTGAACAGTACATAAAAGTTGGTTGGATTTGAATGAAAGCTGCACCATTAAATAGGTTGCAATATTCTAGGAATTTAGGAACTGGAATTGTTGCATTTGGATTATTATTTAATCTGTGGAATTTTGGAATAATAATGAGAAAAGAAAAAGGAAAAGGGTCTTGTACCTTGGGCCTTAACACCATGAGGCAGCAGAGCCCAGCCAATGAGGCGGCCCAACAAGATAGGTGCACGCTGCCTTTGGTTTAAACTCGACGCGGGGCCCAGGCGTCGAGGCGAGGGGTCGACAGACGGGCCCCATGGCGTCGTCGTCAACCCCGGGTCGAGGCGGCAAGCTCACCGCGACGTTCCCGCACGGCGAGGTGAGCTGATGGCACCGCTGGACTCTCGCCGTGTCGCCGTTCGGGTGGTGCGGAGTTAGTCGCCGGAGTGTAGGGTTCGCCGGCGACGAGGTTCGCGGCGGAGGAGCTTGGTGTCGGCGGCGGTCGTTTGCTGGCTGCAAATGAGAGGGGAAGCGAAGGGAAATGATCGGGAGGTGAGGAGAGTCGGATCGAGAGAGAAGGCGGAGGGAGCCGTACACTGAGATCGATGGCGACCCGAGGCGGCGGAGCTCCGATCGATCCCGAGCACAGAGGCCCTCCGGGGGTGATTGGGTGGTGCGGGCGTGCTTTTGGGGGTGTGACAAGGAGGTGAATGCCACTGGAGCGGCCCGGGGCGGGCTTATATAGCCGCACGGTGGTCCACCGTGGACCTGTGCGCCGGCGAGCTCGTTGTCGTCGCCACGGGTCACGGGGGCCTTTTTGGTTGTGTCTGGGGTGTTCGTGGGGGTCGACTACGCCCGGGGGAAGAAGAGAGAGAGGGAGCAGGGGTCCAGAGGCACCGCGCGTGTGAGCACGCTCACTGGTGCGCTCGGGCGGCCCTTGTTCGCTAGCGTGGAGGCGCGGGGAGGAGGAGAGAAGAGGGGGCCGACCGCGTAGCGTGCCGCGGACGCCGAGGCGCATCGGCAGGCGCGCGGGGAAGGCCCGAGGTGGCCGGAAGCGGCTTGAAGGGGGCGGCTACAGTGTAGGGGCGCACTGTAGCGCGCTCCAGAGCATGCATATGGCCGGCATGGCCATTTTTCCCGCGCTCTGGGCTTGGCCTCTAGTGTCTGGGGGCTCTAGGGGGAAGTAAACAAATGGGGAGGGGCATTGGATGCCCTGGATGGCCACTGGATGCAGGAGGAAGGTGAGGAAGAGGGAGAAGTGGGCTGTCCAAAGAGAGAAAGAGGGGTTTTACCCATCCAATAAGTGAGCTATGGATTTGCCATTGTTACTAGAGGTGAAAGGGGGCTAGGAGGAGCTGTGGTAAAAATTTGAGCTCTCCAAGAATAGTGGAAGGGGTCAAAATAGTGGTTTTTGCAAAATGTCAGAAGGTGTTTGATAATGTTTTGGGCAAGCAAACGAACTCCAATTGCCATGATACTCAACAGGATGGAAAGACACTTAGAAATAGGGTGTTCCACAGAATTTGAGCTTATTTGGGCAAAGTTGCCAATGCAACTTTTGTGAACCCTAGAAATGAGCAAAAATAGACTTGAGTAGATCTAGTTGAGCAAATCACTTCTCCTTGATGCACCACTTGGTGTACTGGCCTCATTTAGTCATGTGAACATGCTCACAAAAGTTGAGGTGAAGGGGACAAAGTTGGTAGTACAAAGTTGCTCAAATTTGATTTTGGTTAGAGAGGGTTTTGGGGACTTTTGGTGAACCAAAATGACTTTAATTGACATGAGGCTTTGCAAGGTGATCACAATATGCATTTGTGATTTGCTGGAATTTTCTTGGATTTTTGTGGAAATACTTCATGTAGAAATATTTCAAATCCTTGAAATGGGCAGAAATAGTTGTGGGAGGTTTTGTCCAATACTTTGATCATAACCATATGTTGAAACTCTTATATATGGAAAATATATGTCCACTGAGTCTCCCTGATTTTTGTCAAATATTTTTGAAACAATAAAATAATTTTTCCCTATTAAGGACCATTTCTGGCCTTAAGAAAAAGCTTTTAAATAAAATAGAAAAATAGCTTTTAAAATTATATTTTTGTGGTTTCTGGGTATCCTATATCTAATAGCTTTCAAATATACCTTTTGAAAGATTTTTGACACCTCAAATCAAGTACTTGCAGTGCAAATCTTAATTCAAGGGTTTTTGGAAAACTAATTTTAGAAAATACTTTTTGGCCAAATTATTTTTCTAAGAAAATACTATATTGCTCTATACACATGGCATGATCATTGGACAGAAGTTTGGGGCAAGGAGATGAAGTATAGAAGGTGAAGTAGTTGACTATTAAGAGCACTTGAAAAACTCAGAGAGAAAACCAACTCCAAAATAAAAGCCAAATAATGCAAACGTTTTTGTTGGTCCAAATTTTCATGCTTTATTAATGCAAATGAAATGTTACAAAATGCAGGGTGTGACATCCTATGGACTAAAACCCTCCGGTTTATATAGGCACCGAAGAGGGTTAGGGTTACACATAGTCGGTTACAATGGTAGGAGATCTGCATATGCGTATCGCCAAGCTTGCCTTCCACGCCAAGGAAAGTCCCATCCGGACACGGGACGAAGTCTTCAATCTTGTATCTTCATAGTCCAGGAGTCCGGCCAAAGGTGATAGTTCGGCTATCCGACACCCCCTAGTCTGGGACTCCCTCAGTAGCCCCCGAACCAGGCTTCAATGGCGATGAGTCCGGCGCGTAGATTGTCTTCGGCATTGCAAGGCGGGTTCTTCTCCAAATCCGGTGCACCTGTTGAATAGCGTCCGGCTTCTCGTAAATATTGCGCTCCTTGGCTTCCACGCCCAAAAATGTCCATCTTCCACGTGTTGAACAAATGCGAAAAGCCATGGTATTTTTACATTACCCCCCTAGCTGCGCAAATGAGCTGCCTATAAAGGAGACGAGGATCTAGATCCGAATCACACCATCCTCCCTTCGCGAGCATTCATCAGAGCGCATCTGACAGAAATCCATTCCATCATGGACAGTCGACGTGGCTCCTCCTCTCGCCCTCCCAGCCCTCAGCCTGGAGATTGGGAGAGATGCTCCATCCCGCACAACGAGTTAGTGACGCTCCAAACAAAGGGATTTCTTCCCCCAGCCTTCATGGTTCCGGTTCAAGCCGGACTCGCCACCTATAAGGGCGGAAAGCAAGCAGAGAGCATCCCCAGCCCCTCCAAAGGAGAGCGGGTATGCCTTGTCCCTTATTTGATAAGTGGGCTCGGATTTCCAATTCATCCGTTTCTCCGGGGGCTCCTGGAGTTCTACGGCCTCCAGTTGCACAACCTTATGCCTGCCTCCATTTTGCATATTGCGGGCTTCGTGGCCCTTTGTGAGCTGTTTTTGGGCATTGAGGCTCATTTTGCACTGTGGAAGAAGCTGTTCTGCCTTGTGCCCCATTCTCAAGAGGGGTCAATATATCAAGTGGGCGGAGCCGAACTATGGCGCATCGCTGGGACCGGATATCTATCCGAACCTCAAGAAGGCGCTCAAGACCGGCCTTGAATGGTTTTATATAGAAGATGTCCCTCGCGGACCTGTTCGGATCGGCCTCCCTGAGTTCAATGATGCTCCTTTGAAGAAACGCCTAAGCTGGCGTCCACGGAGCCCTCAGAAAGAAAATGACAGGGACGTCCTTTACCCGATGAGCCGAATTAGGTTGTTAGCTCATTCCGGACTGACCATGATTGGGGTCATGGCCACATGCATTATGCAGGGGGTGTAGCCGCTCCAGTATATAGGCCACCCCATGTGGGATTTCAATGGGGAGGATGATGCCACCCGCTACGGCCGTAAGGGCCAGGATTGGTTGCCGATCTGATGAAGATCTTGTCCGCATTATACAAGGGAGAAGAGGAGGAATTTCTCCGCGTCAATCCACAGGACGGATTTTCTATGTACAATCCTCCAAGCTGGGTAAGCGGACATTTCTTTTTGCCCATCCGATCCATATTCCCATAGTCAAGTATCTCATTTTGCGATTTCGACGCAGGAACTGCGCCATGCCGTAAGGGATATAAACAGCCCACCTCCACAACCCGAGGATCCGGAATGGTTCCTCGATCCGGCCTCCCAAGAGGATCCAGACATATCGGTGGAGCTGATTGATGGGGTATTTCACCAACTGAGCATCGATAATGCCTTGGTCGCCATTACGGCCGATTACCCCAGAATACTTCCAGCCTCACAGGTAACTGAGACCGAAGTACCAATACTTTTAATCACCGTATACCAATGGTGTTTATTTATCGAAAGAGGCTACAACTGATCCCCTACACTTATGGGTTATCACTCTGCCCGGGCATGAATGCGGCACCGATTCTTTGGAGCGGTGCTGACCGTTTTGGGCGGGAAGTGTGCACCGGTGATGGAGGGGCTTTCAGTGGGCGTGGCAGCTGTCCCGACTGGATGCCCAGAAACGAGAGGATGCACCGACTCTCGCGGCTAAATTGTACACTACACACCATCTCTCTGTCGGAGTAGGTCGATGTGTCGCTCTCTCTAACACACACACGCTGTTAAACACACACACACACACACACACACACACACACACACGCACGCACACAGGTTTACAGAATAGGAATATCGTGCGAGTGCGAAGCCACAGGAAGTGAGATACAAATGGAGTACATACAATAAGAGAAGAGGTGATGAATATTCCAGCAAACCTGGACTGAGGAGTAGTACTCCCTCCGTCTAGGTGTTAAGTCATCTTACGAAAATCAAATATTTCCAAATGTTTAGGCATCGTCCATTAACTTTGTATCTCAATCCCCTCCTGGCCTCGTTGCTAGCGAGCGTTGTTACTTAGGGACCGTTTGGATCCTTAGCAAGAACAGTTATAGCCTAGACGGACAAGGTTAGGCGTTTGGAACTATTAAAACATGGTAGCTTTTGTGGGCCAACTAGCTTGGGTGGGCTAGAAAAACCTTGCGAGCTCAGGAGAGCCAAATCGGCTCGCTTTCGATGGCAAACTTCGCGCACAGAAAAATCGGCGACCCACTCATGACAATGATTTTCACGAGGCAAGGCTTGTAAGAAAAAGAACTAAACCGTTTGACTAGGCAAGGTTGGCAAAGCGAAAGCTGGCTAGCTGGGCTAGCCGAGCAATTTCCTTACTGAGCAATGTAACCAAACGCTCCCTTACTCTGCCTTGTTATCCCTAGGAAAACCAATGCATGGAGCACAACTACGCGTTGATGAGTCAAGAAATCAAAGTCGGCTTGCATGCGAGTTAATACGTGGCCCTGCATGGTAGCTAAAACGACATCTCTTAGTTGTTGTGATTAATTGTTGCGTTTAGAGATAGAAATCAGGGCTTTGATTGGAGGAAGGACCGGTCAAGTTTCTCCTCCTCCAATCTGCTTGCACCTTGGTCCCGCTGCACCTTCTAACGTGACTTACACCTAGACGGAGGGAGTAGTACGAGATACGGTGGCACCTTGTTGCGTCCTAGTGTTCACGAGCAGTAGCGAGATGTGTGAGGTAAGATACAACGCTGACGCTTTTAATTTTTCTTATTAATTTGTTTGTTTCACCCTCTGACTGGTGGGACCCAACGTACTACGTGGAGAGAGATGAGGTGACTAAGGTTGCATTATTTCTGTACTACCAACACTGCTTTAAATCCCAAAAGACCGTACCACCAAAGCCACATGACACGATTATGATTTAAATCCCAATGACTCCCACGCAAAAAAAACACACGTCATGCTTGTCACACGAATGCAGGAATGTATAAAAGGTTATTTTCCTCTTGTTAAAAATAATGTGAGGGTGGTGTAGCTGGTTAGCCTGTTCGCTCATCAAACTTGAGGTCTCGGGTTCGATAACCGCACTTGAGCATAATTTTGTTTCTGTTCGACTTCTTTCTTCCACCCAATGACAGGTAGGCCCCACATGACAGAGAGAGAAAGTGATCTGGGGTGGTGCCACATATACGCTGCAGCCTCGGCACTTCTTTTCTAGGGTTTGCACTCTTCACACTCTCTCTCCACTATATATATACACGCTGGAGCCTCAGCGCTTGTAGTTGCTCTCTTCACACTCTCTCACCCTCTCTAGATCTAAACAAGACTTCGTTGGCCTCTCTCTCTTTCTCTCTCTCTCTCTCTCTCTCTCTCTTTGTCTCTCTCTCTCTCCTCCCTGCTGGTCAAAGAGCCGGTAGAATCCGTCCGCCGGGAAGGGAAGGAGGCTTAACGCTATCGCCGTCGGCGAGGGAGCGAATCCACTACTGGCGTAGCTCTTCTCTTTCACCCAGCGGTGGTGCGGGAGGGCCTCCGACCCCTTCTTCCTCACCGCCATATATAGTTTGGGCAGAACGGCCTCTGGTCGCCCACCGAACTACACCCCAAGAACCTTAAGGTATAATTTACTCATTCCTCATGCATTGCTCTAGCTGCATGTGAGCCTTTTCCGCTTCTGCACTCGAATTTAGGTGTTGGATCAAACAGGAAAGTAGTGGGGAAAGTTGTATAGCATGAATAGAGGACGTGGCTAAAAGAGGAAAGGAAGGGGGAAAGTAGTAGGGAAAGCTGTATATCATGAATCTAGGATGTGGTTCAAAGAGGAAAGGAAGGGGGGAAGTACTAGTACGGACTGGCTATCCAGCAGCTATGTTGGTCGAAAATGGAAAACAATGACAAACACAGTATGCACATCTGTAATGAACTGATCTTTTTGTTTTGGGGGACAAGGCTGTAGATTTTGAGCATGACTAGATTTTCTGCCCTAACATAGGGAAATGTGTCTAAAGATAACAAAACTGGGACCAACACAAATATGATCCTTGGTTGTTTGTTCTTTGTTGCAATAGACTGTGCATCACCCCTATATACATTGGTAGATGCACATGGTGCTGGTGCGTCCACTATCTCGTGCAACTCTTTAGATGTTGTTAATCTAAGGCCCTGTTGGGTTAAAAAGTCCTAGGACTTTTTTTAGTTCCTACTAAAAAGTCCCTAGTCCCTACCTGCTTGGTTCCAGGGACTAAACATGGACTAGAGGTTATTCAGTGTCATGCTAAAAGACCATGTTAGCCCTAGTAATGAACTAATAGAGATAAGGTGCGATGCAGGGCAGGGGCAACTGTTGGAAAAAGTCCCAAAAAGGCTCTCCCTCGGGGTCTTCTTTCTTTAGTCCCAAATGCCCACTTTAGTCCCTAAAAGTCCCTCCTGTTTGGTTTAGATCGGACTGAAAGGGACTTTTTTTAGTCCCTACACCAAAAAGTCCCTGTAAACAAACACCCTCTAATAATGCCGCTGGAAAATTGATGCATTGCCACAATTAAAAGCAAATTACATGTTTAAAGAATTTTATTGTTAATATAATCTCTCTGTTAATATGAATCAATGCCACCGTTTGAGAAATGCTATTGTCTTGCTTTCTTTCCCATTTATATAAGTTAGATGCTTCTTTTTGTTGGCTTCTGTGTCATCCACCGTTATTGACCACTAGTTGTTTCCTTTGCACCTCTGTGTAATAGGGTTATCTAATTCACCTCGTTGCTATTTTGACCTTTTGTTGCACTGCACAAAACACTTTTGTTTTAAGAGTGTTTTGTGCAGTTCAACCAAAATGTCACACCGACAACGTTGCTTGATTGCTTGATCTTAGTGGAACTGCACAAGAGGAGATCTGACTTCCTATCTGTGTTGGCAAATTTGGTTCAGATCTTCTTCTTGTGAGTTGTTTGAATTCCGCCTCATGAGTGGTCAGTACTAGCCTTCTTTCACATGATTGTGCAGTGTGCTTCCATATGTTGTGCTACTTATACGGTAATGCTACTTGATTTAGTGAATTGCACAAATGGAGACAAGACTTCTAATCCGTATGTGCGCCGTAATATCCCATTGAGGTAAGATAAGGATATTTCACAACTGTTGGCCTGTATGTTGCCACTTTCATCAGAAAATTAATGTCGTTGTTTAGTGCTATACTTGTGCTCCCTAATTGACATGCCAAATCTTACATTGAAGGCGAAGCTTTTTTGTTATTGAACCAAGTGATGAAGCGGAAGAACAAGCGGAAGAAAAACAAAAATCAACTCCTAGTGCTGTATCAAGCACTGGAACTGTGATGACACAACTAATGTTATAGTTTTGCATCTTAATTTATTGCTATGGCTGGAATGAGCAATTGTTTTGCCACTGATTTGATGCCACTCTTAATGTAATATGTAATCATCTCTACTTGTGCAGACAGGGATCTTCTTTGAAGATAACATATATTTTAGTGGAACTACACAAGAAGATGTTGGGAACATTGAACTAATCGAGGAGTATATAATAAGCATGGCAACCACAATAGGTAACAACAGATGGTTCCGGAGAAGTGCTTCATATGTATGCTCTACACAATAGGCCTCCTGACAAAGGTTGGTACTGGCCCACGGATTTCATCCATATGATTGAGCTTTGTCATCTCTATTGGTGTTTTGCTACTGTTTAGATACTGGCATGAGAAAGTGGTATTGTCCTCGAGAAGTGCTTCATCTGTGTTGTTTTAATTATTTCCTTTCCTTTTTTCGAGCAAAGAGGGATGCAACATTTAGTTGTTCTCTTGACTTTGCACAACAGGATCATCCATGTCATAACAGAAGGAAGCAGTTGAAGGATGGTTACATTGCTGCCCACAAGAACAAACTAACTTCAGCTCAGAAGGACTCACGGATCTCCATCTTTGTTAATGTGATGGCTAATACAATGTTGTGTTAGGATTCTTTCCGGTGAGTTCCATTTTTTTAAATGCGTGCTCTGCATGGATCATGTAGGTTGCCTATTTAAACTGTCTATTCATAGTACAGTTTGCTTTATACTAATCACTTTTTTTGTATTTGTGCAAACAGGGGTACTCAGCTTGATTTCAATGGGAACTGCACAAAATGTTCATGAATACATCAAATCATTCATTTCCACCACAAGAAAGGAGGTGCCGATATGTTCAAGGCGTTGCAACATATAAAGGCGAAATCATACAAGCTACGTGTGATTTTGGTTGATTTTGGTGGCACTGCACAAAAAGTATAGCTGGTTTATTTAGCATGAGGTGCCATGTCAATGTCTGAACTGATGGCAAACCTTGCACATTCCACAATCATAGGCATTTGATATTTTGGAATGGGAAAACCTTGTCAAAGGTTGCTCATTGATGTATGCAAAACAGCACGCATTTGACATTTTGGAATGGGACAACCTTGTCATATTTTGCTCATTGATGTTAGCAAGAAGACATGCATTTGATATTTTCAACTGGGACGCCCTTTGCTGTCAGCCGCATCGATTGATTTTTTTCTTTATTCTTTAATTGTGAAGTAAATATTGGCTCTGACGTGTGAATCGCTGAGATGCATAATCATTGATTGTTTTGAATGTTCCCTATGAAATGCCAGGCCTGTGTGTTTGATTGCAATGTACAGGAACGCTAAAAAGCTGCTCAAACTCTTTGTACTCCCTCTGTTCCTTTTTACTTCGCATATTAGATTTCTTTCAAGTAAGTTGATTTTACATTGTGAATGTTCATACTTTTTTCTATAAGATTGGTTAAAGTAGAGGTACTTTGACTTCAGAAAAAACTTATATGCAGACTAAAAAGGACCGGAGGGAGTACACGTAAATCTGCTGCAAACAAGGTGATCACCCTGGGAATAATGCTAGTACGTATTGTTTTGCATGTTCATCCAATGCCAGTGATACAAGAATTCGAACTAAATTCATTCATACATGGTCGGATTTCATATAAACATGCTGGATTTCATTACACTTCATACATTCTTCAACTAAAAAGGGGTGCGCTGGAGGTATAATTAATTAACCGAAGCTACCCACCCGTGTTCGGCTGAGCCGAGCGGAAGCTTCTTCTCCAGCGCAGCTCTCCGACTCCACGTCGCCGCCAATAAGCTAATCGGCTGTGAATGGTCAACCCGCCTAGCTTGGCTTCAACCGAAGGGTAGCAGTGGTGGCCTTACTTGGACCCGAGCAACGGTGACCTACCGTGTTCTATCCTTGTTTTCTGTGTGGCACGGCCTCGTTGGCAGTGGGGCGGGGCCTCGACAGAGACGGTAATGTTCTCTGTCTCGTTGCCAGCGGGGCGGTGCCTCGGTGGTGCCGGGGAAATCCTCCCCCTTGTTGCTGGCAGGGCGGGACCTTGGCTGAGCCGACGATGTCCTCTGCCTTGTTGTTGGCGGGGCGGGGTCTCGGCGAAGTAGGTCCTCGCCGATGCCGGCAAGGTCCTCTGCCTCGGTGCTGGCGGGGCGGGGCCTTAGCGGAGCCGGCGATGTCCTCTGCCTCGTTGTTGGCATGGCGGGGCCTCGGCGGAGCAGGGCCTCACGGAAGCCGGCGTAGTCCTTCGCCTCGGCGCCAGTGGAGCGGGGACTCATCGGAGCCGGCATTATCCTCTGCCTCGTCCTCAGTCTCGCCAAACAGTGCCTCGCCCGCTTCATCGCCCTCTTTGTAAGCGGCCGCAACCTCCGCCACCCGCATGCGGTACCACCAGTGCTCGAGGCGGCTCTCGCGGGCAGGGCGGTATGAGTCGAGCAGCGCCTCCTGCTCTGCCCGCTCCGTGGTGATCTGCTCCTCTGCCTGCAGGTGCTCCTGGAGGAGATGGTGGTTGTAGGCAGCATTGGCATGCGCCTCCCGGAACTGCTACTGACGCTTCTGCCTCATCGTGTCCATGTATTGGGTAGGGGCCTCGCCGATGGTCATGGTGCAATGCACCAGCGAGGATGGCGTGGAGGATGGGGTTGGCGCCGGGTCGTCGACTACCATGTTCTCCATTGGGACGTCATCATCCTCCGGCTGCCTACTGGCTAGCCAGTTGGCAGCACTGCCATCTCCTTATGGTCCGTCATCCGCCCGTCCCTAAGAGCGTTGGAGCTCGAGGAAGCCATGGTGGGTAGTAGTGGTGTGGACAGGAGAAAGGGAACGGAGTCGGATGACTACGGCTATGACCGGCGCAGCAGTTTATATAGCAATGGTGGGTAGCGGAGGGACGAACGGGTGGCGCTGGAGTAGCCGCCTCAGCAACTGCGTATCATTAATGTGGGCGGAAGACGAACAGACGGACGACACTTGTGTCGTTTGAGCGTGAAACAATTGCTCAGACTGGAAGCGGCGCCGACCGTTTGAGCGAAAGCGCGACTGTGGCGAGAGAGGTGGTGCAGGTGGGCGAGGCGGTTAGACTCGTGCTTGGCAGCGGGTCGGTCCAGCAGCCGGACATGCTGGCTCGCCAGCGAACTCGCCGAGCTAAGCGACGACAATTAGACGATGGACGTAGCTACCGACCAGGAGTCGGCGCCACTGTCCAAGCCGGTTCATGCCGTGTTCACCATAGAGCAGGTGTGGCCACACTTCGATGCCCTAATGGTGGAAGAGCTACCAGCGCAGGTGGACCTGTGATGCAACCTCCGTCTCCTCAACGAGCACCGGCGAACAAGCGAACGACAATGCCGTCGCGGACATGTGGCCCTATGATCCTGGCTTCCTGAATGAGCAGCGGGCGCTGTGTCAGACCATCCATAGGGCCCGCGAGGCCCTCTCCGCCATCCTTCAAGTTATTGCACTCACCGCGGCGCCGCCGTCTCGCGTTGTCAACATGGTCAACAGACATGAGGAATGAGGAGATGACTTTACTTGAAGAGGATGACAATGGGGACCCACCAGGGCCATAGCCGCACGTACGCAAGTGCCTCCTTATTATATACAACTATATTTTTTTTGCTTCCTCCTGGTTTCCTGACATCACGGTCCCACACCATTGTCAACCTATGTAGTCAATAAACGCTATGTAGTCAATAAACGAGACAATTGCACAAGGAGCGGCCGACAGCTGGGACCAAGCAGCTCGAGCAGTATTTGTGTTTTTGAGTTTTTCTTGAGCAATGTTTTTGTTGTTGTTCAGAGGAGAGCAGGGTATTAACTGGGCGGGCTGTGGCCCGCCTAGCCCAGGACAAATATCCATCCCAGGTATTAAAATTTTTCAAGCTGAAAATTGCTAGCCCGGCTATAATTGTTTTGAGGAATACCCAAGCAAGGTCAACTTGTTTATTCTCCGCCCCGCTGGGCTGCAAATCTTTCTTAGGAGGGATGCATTAGGCTTAACAAGAAAATGAGCTTTAAGAAATAATAAATGGGATGTAAATATAAAAACTGGGCAGTAACTAAAAAATGCACCAAACACGTAATTAGTTTTAAAAAATATTATTTTTGGATTTTGAATTTTTTAATTTCATTAATTGTTGCGCGCACAATATTTCGTTGGATTTTTACGTAATACAAATTTATTTTGAAATTATTTTTAGTCTAACTAGAAATTTCAGGATAAAAATATTTCAGATCCCATCAAAATGTGGGAAATTTTATTGAATTCTATTTTGAGCGGTTGGTTGAAATTATTAATCGTTGTCCTAGCTAGAAAATGGGATGTACTTTTAACAAACTGTAAATGGGCTGTAGTAAATTCCATTAGAATCCAAAAATGGGTTGTACATTCTTACAAATCCAAATGGCTATATGTTCTTTGCCACACACTTGTGGGCCTACAAAGTTGATGCGTCCCCTAAAAAAACTAAGTTGATGCATATGCAAGGCTTTGTCAACTTATAGTGAACACACGGTTCTAGCAGCAGTGGCCGTTGGATGTCCATCCAAGGGATGTCATGTTTCTTCTTCAATCTCGGATATTCTTGCTTCAGCCGCCCAAAAAATAATTCCTCCCCCTGACATCTGGGGCGCACTATTTTGGAGACTGGCCTGTGAGCCTACTAAGTTGACGCGTACCATGGGTTTTGTCAGCTTAGTCAATATAAACGGTTCTAGCTGCAACGACCGTACGATGTCCATCCAACGGTCGTCGCGCTTCTTCAATCCCTGGTCTTCTTGCTCCAGCCGCCCATACCAGCACCGGCCATGCAGCCTGCTCCTGCCTCCCGTGTTCGGCTGTGCTGCCACCGCTGGCCATGCCATCCCTCTATACTCACCCACACCTCCTGTTATTCTCCGGCGATGGCAGCCTCACACCGCAGCCGAAGCAGTCAACCCACGTACTCCCCTCCATGTGGGCATCCACTGCCGTGTCTTCCCCGCCTCCGTGTTGTTCCCTTCCTAGGCCTCGCCGTCGTCCACCGCCATGGTGCTCTCGACGCGGTGTGATCAACGTGGTCAATGGAGATCAGCCATCGGAAGAGGACTTTAGGCGGTGAGGCTGACAGCTGGACCCACCAACTACATCTTCGAACATAAGGAAGTGCCTCCTTATTACTCGCAAAATAAAAACGATTCCTCCCCCTGACAGCTGGGACCGAGCAGCTATATCTTCTCATGCAAGGAAGTGTGTCCTTATCCTCCCTGACCGCTGGGACCCACCCGGTCAAAGCATACATAGCATTGTCTGTCTAGTCGCGAATGTGTGGGGTCTCGAGAGCGTACTCGCGCATATATACATGGACGGCTAGGGCTTGTGTACATGGAGAGGCAACGGACGGCAGCAATGGTGTCCTATTCATCGAGCAGCGAACCGGCTGGGTTGGAATGGAGAAACATTGTCATGTTCATCGGGAGGCAACCGACTGGGTCGGAATGCGTCGTGTTCATCGGGAACCAACCGGCTTGGATGGAATAGCCGACCGAAGAGAGGCCTGGCGTAATGTAGAACGGAGGAAACGGCCTTGTGTTCGACCGGCCACGGTTGAAACGGGGTCCTGTTGATCGGGAGGGGTGTGGCGTACCGCAAAATGGAGGAGACAGACTTGTGTTGGAGCGCTACGATCGAAACGGGGGTCTTGTTCATCGGGAGGGGTGTGGCGTACCGTAAAACGGGACTCCATGAGATACTATTCATCTCCACCATCGACTGCCTCCACGGGCTACTGTTCATCCACCGTCGACCTCCTCCAGCCTCCACCTTCGACTGTTCATCCATGGCGTCTCCCCTCCTGCCTCCACCAGCCACTGTTCATCCACCCATGATGATACCGGGTTTTGTCACAATTATCGTTATAGAAGTGTCATAATCATGACATAATTTTTTTCATTCTGCCCAAAATGTCACGGATGTGTCTTTTTTTGTAGTGGGGACAGGTGGCAGGGGGGCCGAGGCATCGCTCTTATCTCCTGTTTGGGCGCGGTCGAAGGAATAGAGATCGGGGCGGGGACAACAAGGGGATAGGGGTGGCCCGGCTCGGATGGCTGGGCCTGCGACTGTGGCCTAAGGCCCAGGGCAGCGATGGGGTTGTCTCATTTCCTTTTATATTTGTCTTTTATTTTTATTCATTTTTCCTTTTGTATAATTTTAGTTTTATAAAATATAATTCTTACACCTAAATTAGTGTCACAAATTAGGCCTCTACCACATTTAAGTTTGGCACTTAAATAAATAGTTTAGCATTTAAATAAGGGACATTTACATCTATGCCCCTAATTTGCGCCCACTCTCAGATTTACCCCTAATTTCAAAGCCTGCTCAAATTTGCCCCTCCGCCGTTAGGTGCACTTACGTAAATGCCCATACGTATGCGTTACCGTCGGTCAAAGCGGTCAATGCGGTCAAAGGGCATTGACCGTCCCGAAAAAATAGCAATAAAAATCTAAAAATTCTGAAAATTTGTGAGATCAAAGTTACTCAGGTTCGCAAGGTGCGTGCAAATTTTCATGCTGTTTGCGCATTCCAGGAACTCGTGTCAAAGGAAAAACAATAAATATATAAGCATGTGAATAGTAAATTAAAAAATATAGCAAGAAAATTCAAAAAATATGAATTTTTTTGGCATCAAAGAGACTATGGTCTACAAGCTGCGTGCAAATTGTTGTTATGTTTGGACATTGGAGGGGCTTGTGGAGAAAAAAACAAAATTTGGCTCGGGAAAAAACTTAGGAAAAAATGACTATTTTGTTTTTTCTTGCTAGAGCTCCTCGCATGTCATTTGATCACAAAAACTTGCAAGCACCTTGTGCACCCAAGCCTCTTTGATGTCAAAAAATTTCATATTTTTTTGAATTTTCTTGCTATTTTATTTCAAATTTACTGTTCACACGAGTGCATATTAAATGTTTTTCCTCGCCACGAGCTCCTGGAATGTCCAAATAGCACGAAAATTTGCACGCACCTTGCGCACATGAGTATCTTCGATTTTTTTAGATTTTTTTAAATTTTTTTGCTATTTTTTCGGGACGGTCAAAGTTGTTTGACCGGACGGTAACGGTGCAGAAGGGCATTTCTGTAAGGGCACCTAACGGCGAAGGGGCAAATTTGAGCAGGCTTTCGAATTAGGGGTATATCTGATTAGGTGGTTCAAGTTAGGGACAGAAATGCAAATGGCCCTTTAAATAAATGTTTTAACCACTGTTTTAGTTATTTTAGGCCATTTAAACACTTTACAAAATGTTGGTTCACCACCAATATTAACAAAAGATTATTTGCAACAACTTGAACATTTTAGTTTTCATGTTTGAGAAATCTTGTACTTCACACAATATTTGAATTTAAATTCAGGTGGAGTTTCAAATGAGATATTGATCAAAGTGACTAAGCATTGTTTTAGCAAAAATGATAGTTTGATCTCAGGGATTACTCCATTCCCCATCCCCTTTACATTCTTGCAATTGCATGCTTTACTCTTTCCGCTGCCTATACTCTTTCCATGCTTGTATGAAATGTATTGGATGCCCTTTAACATGTACTAAACTCAACCTTAACTTGAAGAATTGTAAAAAGTGCTAATTTTTATTGTTAAGGGCCTAACCACCCCCACCCCCCTCTAGACCCTCTTCTCGGTCTTTCAATTGGTATTAGAGCTTTGGTCTCCATTGCTTTGGTTTAATCGCCATTGGAGGAAGACGGACGAGTCTACGTTCAGGAGTATTAGACGTAGAGTACCTATTCTTGATGGGGAGTTTTATGGTTCTTGGGAAACTGAAATACTTGATATCTTCAATGAATATAATTTGAGCAAGTATATTCTTGGCCCCTATGTGCCTCCTATTGATCCTTTGCATCCCACCCCCGATGAATATCTTGACATGGTTCGTAATCTTAGGACTGTCAATCTTATCAATAGAGGATTACCTAGAAATGTGCTAGCTTGCTTTCCAAACTTTGAATGCGCATATACTATACGAAACTATCTTGAGGAATGCTTTCCAAATTATTCCTTGAAAAATCTAAATGAAATCTTGCTTAAGTCTATTGCTTTTCGTAAGATGAAGCCTAGTGATCCCAAGTTTCACGAATGTCTATTTGAGCTCTGTGATCTAGTGCGTGCTAAGGGTGACACTGGTACAACAAGGTGCTATACAAACGGTTTTAACCCCTTTCCGTGATGGGTTCTGAACCGTCGCCTAGTGAGTATATGCGATAGGGGGTCCTTCCCACACGACCAAGAAACTGTCGGGGATAGGCCCTCCTGGCACACACGCTCGGCAAAATTAGGCTGTGTGTGATGGGTGAGCGATCAAATACAATTATATAGGCCCAGTCGGTTCTAGTCGTAGTACATCCCACACAGTCAGCCCCAAACAAATGTTTCCGTTTGTTATGTACATTGCACACAGTCGATCCAAGGAATACGTTTCTGTTCTTATGTACATCCCACACAGTCAATCCAGGGAAAACGTTTCCATTCGTATGTACATCTCACACAGTCAATCCAGGGAAAACGTTTCCGTTCGTATATACATCCCACACAGTCTTATGTATAGGCTCGTGTGTGATAGGTGTAATTACCTCACATGCTCTGCCTGATTAACCGTTTGCTTTTATTCAACTACATCACACATGATTTGATGAAGAAAATTGTATGGAATTGGGCTATCCATCACAAGCGCTTTTACTACTAGAACCGTTTGCAAAGTTCCATGACCCATTTAGCAGGTTTATTAGTTTACAATTAATAATTCCAGTATTGTGCAAATTCACATTTCATGTCGAACAACCGTTTGCCATTTTCATATCAGGCACATAAATATATTTTAGCATCACAGTACAATAGCTACCTGAAAACAACACAATACATCATATAGCTAGTTAACCTTCATAAGAACAATATTAGAACAATATATTCATTTCCCTAATCGAGATCATCCAGGCTCGTCTTATCCACCTCTGATTTCTGTTCAGTAAGAACCTGTTTTGCACTGGCCAACTGGGAAAGTGCCTCCTCCTTCGCCAACACCATCTTAGCTAAGTCTGATTTAAAAAATCTGAGCTCATTCTCCACCTCCTCTTTTTAATCTGCATCTTCAAATATTCTTCAGCGTTGACAACACTTTCTCTAAGCCTACTGATACGTCTCCAACGTATCTAATTTTCCTCATGCTTTTCCTCCTGTTTTGGACTCTAATTTGCATGATTTGAATGAAACTAACTTAGGACTGACGCTGTTTTCAGCAGAACTACCATGGTGTTGTTTTTGTGCAGAAATAAAAGTTCTTGGAATAAAACAAACTTTGCGAGGAATTTTTTATGGAATAAAAGAGGATTTTCGGAGCCAACACCTATCGGAGAGGGGCCCCTGGGTGGGCACAACCCACCAGGGCGGGCCCCTCTCCTGGTGCGCCTAGGTGGGTTGTCCCCACCTGGTGGTCCCGCAACCCTGATTCCGACGCTATAAAATCACATATTTCCAGAAAAAAAATCAGGGAGAAAGAATTAGTGCGTTCCACGAGACAGAGCCGCCGTCACCTCCTGTTCTTCATTGGGAGACCAGATCTAGAGTCCGTTTGGGACTCCGGAGAGGGGGATCTTCATTCTTCGTCATCACCAACCCATCTACATTGCCAATTCCATGATGCTCCCCACTGGGAGTGAGTAATTCCTTCGTAGGCTCGCTGGTCGGTGAGGAGTCGGATGAGATTCATCATGTAATCGAGTTAGTTTTGTTAGGGCTTGATCCCTAGTATCCACTATGTTCTTAGATTGATGTTGCTATGACTTTCCTATGCTTAATGCTTGTCACTTTGGGCCTGGGTGCCATGAACTCAGATCTGAACCGTTTATGAATTCATCATTATATCCATGTTTTAGATCCAATCTTGCAAGTTATAGTCACCTACTACGTGTTATGATCCGGCAACCCCGGAGTGACAATAGTCGGGCCCACTCCCGGTGATGACCGTAGTTTGAGGAGTTCATGTATTCACTGTGTGTTAATGCTTTGTTCCGGTTCTCTATTAAAGGAGGCCTTAATATCCCTTAGTTTCCAATATGGATCCCACTGCCACGGGAGGGTAGGACAAAAGATTTCATGCAAGTTCTTTTAATAAAGCACGTATGACTATTCACGGAATACATGCCTACATTATATCGATGAATTGGAGCTTGTGTCGTATCGCCCTAGGTTATAACTGTCACATGATGAATATCATCCAACAAGTCACCGATCCAATACCTACGAATTTATCTTATATTGTTTTTGCTAAGTTACTACTACTATCATCACTGTTACACTTGCTACAAAATTACTGCTATCACTGCTACTATTACCATTGCTGCTGTCACTACTATCAAAACCACCATATTACTTTGCTACTGATCACTTGTGCTACAGATAATTAATCTCCAGGTGTGACTGAATTGACAACTTAGTTGCTAATACTTACAAATATTCTTTGGTTCCCCTTGTGTTGAATCTATAAATTTGGGTTGAATACTCTACCCTCGAAAACTGTTGCGATCCCCTATACTTGTGGGTTATCAAGACCTTTTTCTGGCGTCGTTGCCGGGGAGCATAGCTATATTTGCTGAGTTACTTGGGATTATTATCATATTATCACTATGAAGAATCGGAAGGATCCAAAGACTAAGATTTATCCCTCTAAGACGAGGGGAGGTAAGGCACTGCCATCCTGCTTTAGATTCACCTTCTGTTATGAGTAAACTTGCGACACCACCACATGCTATGAATTCCAATATGTCACAAGTTATTGATGATGCTACTTCTGCTATGGATAATGCTTATGATGATGCTAGTACCTTGCTTAATGATGATGTGCCACTTGGTGAATTTCTTGATGAACAAATTGCTAGAGTAATATAACATAATGTTGTTGAATTTGATGATGAGCTTGAAACTGAAACTCATGAAACACCTGCTAGAACTAGCCTTCCTAGATATCAATTGCCAAAGGTACTGGAAGGTTATGTTATGAATGAGGAAACATCTAGAGATATTCTTGCTTGTAAGGATAGAGATGATCTAGAGAAATTACTATGCAAGTATAAAAAAAAATCTCGGAATGCTAGAATGAAGTATGATCCTAAGTTGCTACTTCACCTATCCTTATTGATGACAAGGATTATGAATTCTCTGTCGACCCAGAGTTAATTACTTTGCTTGAATCTGATCCTTTCCATGGTTATGAAACTGAAACTGTTGTGGCACATCTTACTAAGTTGAATGACATAGCCACCCTTTTTACTCATGATCAGAAAACTCGCTATTACTTTATGCTCAAATTATTTCCTTTCTCATTAAAGGGTGTTGCTAAAGCTTGGTACAATACTCTTACTCCTAGTTGTGTGCGTAGTCCCCAGGATATGATTTATTACTTCTCTGAAAAATATTTTCCTGCTCATAAGAAACAAGTTGCCTTACATGAAATATTTAACTTTGTGCAAACTAAAGAAGAGAGTCTCCCACAAGCTTGGGGGAGGCTTTGCCAGTTACTTAAAGCTTTTCCTGATCACCCGCTTAAGAAAAATGAAATACTTGATATTTTCTATAATGGACTAACCAATGCTTCTAGGGACTTCCTAGATAGTTGTGCTGGTTGTGTTTTCAGGGAACAAACTATTGCTCAAGCTGAAGAATTATTGAATAACATACTGAAAAATTATGATGATTGGACTCTTCTTGAACCACTGCCTAAACCCACTCCGAAGAAGAGGGGTATATTATATCTCAGTCCTGAAGATATGCAAGAGGCAACGAAATCTATGAAAGAAAAAGGTATTAAAGATGAGGATGTTAAAAATTTACCTCCTATTGAAGAAATACATGGGCTTAATACACCACCATTGCCTAAGGTGGTAGAGGTAAATTCTCTAATGAAGTTCAATGAAAATGATAATCCTCACAATATCACCATTGCCTAGTCAATGCTTTTATGAATTTGAAAATTAGATTAGAAAACAAGATCACTTCAATGCAAATGTTATGAAACAATTGAAATGCAATTCTGATATGATTGCTCACTTGAGTGACTTGTTATTTAGGATCTCAAATGATGTTAGAGGTGTTGGAAAACATGCTTCCATGGTACAAACTCAGTTAGAACAAGTTGCTAAATCACAAAGAGAATTACTTGATGAAATGAATAATAATATGCATGACTTTGCTGTTAGAGTTGCAACTAGAGGAGGTAAAATGACTCAGGAACCACTTCATCCTGAGGGACACCCAAAACGAATTGAACAAGACTCTCAAAGAGCTAATGCTAGTGCACCTAGTCCTTCTAGAAAGAAAAAGAAGAATAAAAATGATAGGACTTTGCATGCTTCCAGTGAACCTGAAATAGAAAAACCTCCTGATAATGAAAAGGAAACTTCTATCTCAGATGCTAAAACTCAATCTGGTAATGAACATCCACCTAATGATAATGAAAAAGATAATGCTGATGTTCATGAAGATGCTCAACCAAATGAAAAATAACCAGATAATGAGATAGAACCACCTGTTGATCTTTATAGCCCACAACCTAAGAATAAAAGGTATGATAAAAGAGACTTCATTGCTAGAAAACACGGTAAAGAAAGAGAACCGTGGGTTCAAAAACCTATGCCTTTTCCACCTAAGACAACTAAAAAGAATGATGATGAAGAATTTGAACGCTCTGTTGAAATGCTGAGGCCAGTCTTTTTGCGTACTCACTTGACTGATATCTTGAAGATGCCTCCTTATGCAAAGTATATGAAATACATCATCACTAATAAAATAAAAATACCAGAAGCTGAAATCTCCACTATGCTTGCTAATTATACTTTCAAAGATGGAGTACCTAAAAAACTTGGAGATCTGGGTATACCAACTATACCTTGCTCTATCAAAAAGAATTATGTGAAAACTGCTTTGTGTGATTTAGGAGCTGGTGTTAGTGTTATGCCTTTCTCTTTATATAAAAGACTTGACTTGAATAAACTCACACCTACTAAAATATCTTTGCAAATGGCTAACAAGTCAACTGCCATACCTATCGGTATCTATGAGGATGTGCCCGTTGTTTTTACTAATGTTATTATTTTAACTTACTTTGTTATACTTGAGATGGCCGAGGACGACAACATGTCGATTATCCTTGGTAGACCCTTCTTGAATACTGCAGGGGCTGTTATTGATTGCAATAAAAGCAAGATCACTTTTCATATTAACGGTAATGAACATACGGTGCACTTTCCGAAGAAACAATTCCAAGTGAATGGTATTATTGTTATTGAAAAATCTTCGACAATCACTATTGGAAAAAGATATATGAAATGATTATTGTTGGGGACATGCATATCCCCATTGAGGTAACTTAGTGATTTACGAAAGTTCTTCAGTTTCATGCTAATCGAAAGTGGTTGTTAATAAGACCTGATCAACTTTATTAATAAATCATTTTTGAGTAGTGTGAAGTTGATGAATTTAGTAAGCACTACTTTATGTCCCTACATTTTGTTTTTTTTTGTTTTTATTAGTTAAATAAAAATGCCATGTTTTGTCTGTTTTCTGAATTTCCCGTGCAATAAAAAAATGGCCCAAAAATAAAAGTGCTCAGAATGCTCTGAAAATTTTACACGATTTTTTTCTGAATATTTCTGAATTTTTGGTGCAAATAATACCAAAGGGAGGTGCACCAGGTGGGCACAACCCACCTGGGCGCGCCAGGACCCCCAGGCACGCCCTGGTGGGTTGTGGTCCCCACGTGGGGCCCCTCACTTACCTCTTTAGCCCACATCATCACTTACCTCCAGAAAAAATCTCCATTGCTCTCTCTCCCGTGTTCTTGCTCTCAAATCCACGGATTTAGATCTAAATTTGCTTGTAGCTCCGTTTTCGAAAATGTTTTGGGGGATTGTTGCTTTGTATGTGACTCCACCGTTTATCCAATTAGTTTTTGTTCTAGTGGTTTATACTTTGAATAATTAGCTACTCTTGGTGCTACTATAGATGAGCTTGCATGTTGAATTCTTAGTGTTCTAAGTAGTTTGAATGCTTGCTATGACCTCTATGTATCCCTATGAGTAGTCGCTATCAATTTAGTGAAGTTTTGTTGAGAAAGTTTTGTGGACTAACATTTCTATTTTTTGTTCATAGAAAAATTGTATGCGGACATTATGAACCTATTTGTAAGAAGCTCTTCAAGGAGGCGATCCTCAGGGGGCTTCTTCTAGTGACAGTTCTACTCGCTGGTCCTATGTAGAACTGAGTGAAAGTTCCACACGAGATGCCGCCACCAAAACATGTTTATGGCCTTGCGATGAATTTATGTTGCGTATAGGCATTAAGGAGGAATTTCAGCAATATGTTCACAATGCCGGTCTCGGTCCCTACATTTTAGATAAGTGCAAACAACGCCGCCTTCTTACTGAGTTGTTTGTCGAAGGTTTTAAATTTTTCCCTCGTGGGTCTAGGGTGTCTTTTAAGCTTTATGATAATCCATTTACCATCTCACTGGAAAATTTTGCTTACCATTGCAAACTTCCATTTTGGGGATCGCTGGACGAACCACCAAAGGCTGAGTTTGAAGCTTTTCTAATTAGTCTTTGCAATGGGGAAAGGAGGGGAGTGACACAAGGTAGAATAAAGAGTATACACTTTCCCACAATTCAGTACTTTGCATTATTCAATGAAAAATGTATAATAGGCAAACAAGATTGTAGTACACTTTGTGCTCCAGACTTGAGCCTCATATGCACTACCCTCATCGGTGAAAGGAATTATAACTTTGGGGCGATTGTTGCACGCAGACTTCAACATAATGCTAACAGTGGCTGGTTCTATGTTGGAATTTATGCCACACGTTTAGCACGAGGGCTGGGTGTTTCACCTTTGCCCTTTGATGCTATCCTGCCCACTCGGTATTTAGATTTTGATGCTTTAAAGATCATAAATTCCTTAGAGGAAAGATTCATGACTTCACTTACAATCTGTTGTTTAACCAATCATCTGTTGTGGACACATATTTGCCTGCGCATGCTCTTTTTGACTATCACAGCAGAGGAAGATATTTTGTTCTTGAGATTGAAGCTCGAGCTCACAACGCAGTAGTGAAGGCAGCACAGCAGGCTGAGGCCTCCGCACCAAGAGCCTCTGTGAGCTACCACGCCAACTATTATCTAGACTACTGATCGACTACCAAGCTTGGCCAAAAGCCTAAGCTTAGGGGAGTACATGTTCTCACTGACATTACGTTCAATGTTCATGCATATCATCTTATTTGTCGGTGTTCACACTTTTCATTGTATCATACATGCTTAGATTTATTTTCTTTCTTTCTTCTTGTGTGTTTGAAAAACTTTAGAAAAACCAAACAAAAATAGTTGTAGTAATTTACTTTCTATGCATGCTTAGCAGTAGCACTTAAAAGAAAATCCGAAAAGATTTCCTTGTTCTTCTTTTGCTTGTTGGGGGCTTTCCCGTGTAAATAGTGTTTCTCATTTTTGCTTTTCCCTTTTATTTGCTTGTTCAAGAAAACCAAAAACTCCAAAAATATTTCAGTGTGTTTCTCTGAATTTCTTTTCTTTTTATTTGAGTCTCACCGAGGAGAAGGCCACAATGAAAATGTTGAGTGGCTCTCATATGAATAACTGTTGAACTAATAAGAGCACATTTTACCTTGTCTTCTCCTGTTGAATAAAATGTTTGTAGATTCCAGCTTAGTCCATGGCACTCTTGCACTATTATTTTCATATCATTTGGTCGTGCAAGTGAAAGGCAATAATGACGATATTCGATGAACTGGCCGTGGCAAAGAGAAACTGGTATGAACTCGACTTGTTCTGTTTGTGTAAATATGTTTAACCTAGTATCCATGATTCAGTCCATTATGATTAAACATGTTTGCAATGAGAATTAGAGATTATAGTTTCTCATGCCATGCATAAGTAGCTAGGAGTTGATAATGATTTATCTTGGATATCAACATAGCGCTAAAATAATTGTGATGTAGTATGAGGATATGGTATCCTCCTCTGAATGTTCGAGTGGCTTGACTTGGCACATGTTCACGCATGTAGCTGAATCAAAACCAACATAGCCTCTACGATATTTATGTTCATGGTGTTCATATCCTACTCATGCTAGTGTCCAATATTACTTATGCATAATGCATGGTTATGATCGTTGTTGCTCTCTAGCTGGCCGCTTCTCAATATAATTTCTAGCCTTTGCCTGTGCTAAGTGGGAACTCTGCTTGTACATCCAAAACCTTGAACCCAAAGTTATTCCAAATGAGTCCACCATACCTACCTATATACGGTATTACCCCGCCGTCCTAAGTAAATTTTCATGTGCCACCTCTAAAAACTTCTAAAAATTATCATTTTTGTGTGCTTGGATCGTTCATGGAATGACATGAGGTCGTTGGTATCTTCCATGCTAAGCGGATTATTCTCAGGTCGAGTGTTTATTCACTCGCCATCGCACGAGAAAAGGGCAGTATTAGGATGCCCAGTCCCAAACTGCAAACATGAAAATGAGTTCATCTCTTAAATAATCAAACAAAAACTCCCAATGGAGTCAAAACCTTTACTTTTATCGCTTGGGAACAGCCACTAGCATGCTTAGCATGGAAGATGTTGATAACTGATGGTCGTGAAGTGAATAAGAAGGGTGCATGTCTCAAAATATCAATTATCTCTGTTTTAAAACCTGAGCTCTGGCACCTCTACAAATCACTGCTCCCCTCTGCGAAGGTACTTTCTATTTACTTTTATGTTGTGTCATCACCTTCTAAAACAAGCCCTAGAAACTAAGAGAGCACAACTGTCATGATTTATGCATTGTGTATAGCTAATGTTGGGTGCATCATGACTTGATCTTTTCTACCATGAATTACAATGTTTAGTCGCAGCTTGAACTTTGGAGGTGCTCTGCATTTATGTTTTGCGGTCTCAGAAAGGGCTAGCGAGATACCACTATTGTCATATTACATCATGGTTGTTTTGACAACGTGTTGCTGTTTGAGATATCTTATTATTGCTCACTAGATGATTATGTCATTGATATGAGTTAATATAATCTTTAAGAGTTATTGTTGACATGGTTAGTTATAATGTTGGCTGAAAACCTGGGTGCTGCTTAAGCCTATTTATGCAAACAAGAGCAAAAGAATTCATAAACGTTTTTCTTTCTCACTTTCAGTTTATCAACTGAATTGCTTGAGGACAAGCAAAGGTTTAAGCTTGGGGGAGTTGATATGTCTCCAACCTATCTACTTTTCCTCATGCTTTTCCTCTTGTTTTGGACTCTAATTTGCATGATTTGAATGATACTAACCCCGGACTAACACAGTTTTCAGCAGAACTACCATGGTGTTGTTTTTGTGGAGAAATAAAAGTTCTCGGAATAAAACGAAACTTTGCGAGGAACTTTTATGGAATAAAAGATGATTTTTGGAGACAACACCTACCGGAGAGGGGCCCGTGGGTGGGCACAACCGAACAGGGCGTGCCCCCTCTCCTGGCGCGCCCAGATGGGTTGTTCCCACCTGGTGGACCCGTAGACCCCGACTCCGACGCTATAAAATCACATATTTCCAGAAAAAAATCAGGGAGAAAGAATTATTGCATTCCACGAGACGGAGCCACCGTCACCTCCTGTTCTTCATTGGGAGACCAGATCTAGAGTCCGTTTGGGACTCCGGAGAGGGGGATCTTCGTTCTTCGTCATCACCAACCCATCTACATTGCCAATTCCATGATGCTCCCCACTGGGAGTGAGTAATTCCTTCGTAGGCTCGCTGGTCGGTGAGGAGTCGGATGAGATTCATCATGTAATCGAGTTAGTTTTGTTAGGGCTTTATCCCTAGTATCCACTATGTTCTTAGATTGATGTTGCTATGACTTTGTTATGCTTAATGCTTGTCACTTTGGGCCTGGGTGCCATGAACTCAGATCTGAACCGTTTATGAATCATTATATCCATGTTTTAGATCCGATTTTGCAAGTTATAGTCACCTACTACGTGTTATGATTCGGCAACCCCGGAGTGACAATAGTCGGGCCCACTCCCGGTGATGACCGTAGTTTGAGGAGTTCATGTATTCACTATGTGTTAATGCTTTGTTCCGGTTCTCTATTAAAAGGAGGCCTTCATATCCCTTAGTTTCCAATATGGACCCCGCTGCCACAGGAGGGTAGGACAAAAGATTTCTTGCAAGTTCTTTTAATAAAGCACGTATGACTATTTACGGAATACATGCCTACATTATATCGATGAACTGGAGCTAGTGCCGTATTGCCCTAGGTTATAACTGTCACATGATGAATATCATCCAATAAGTCACCGATCCAATGCCTACGAATTTATCTTATATTGTTTCTGCTAAGTTACTACTGCTATCATCACTGTTACGCTTGCTACCAAATTACTGCTATCACGGTTACTGTTACTGTTACCATTGCTGCTGTCACTACTATCAAAACCACCATATTACTTTTCTACTGATCACTTGTGCTACAGATAATTAATCTCCAGGTGTGACTGAATTGACAACTCAGTTGCTAATACTTACATGGCTCCCCTTGTGTTGAATCTATAAATTGGGGTTGCATACTCTACCCTCGAAAACTGTTGCAATCCCCTATACTTGTGGGTTATCACGTACCTATGTTCTCTTCCTCATACATGCTCTAGAGCTTTGCTAGGCACATCTTCAAAGATTGTGGCCACTCTTGATCAACCCACTCTAGGTAAGAACACTTCAGTTCATCCTATAATATTTAAAACTATATCAATACCAATTGTAGGGGAAATGGGTTTATAACAACATAGAAAATCACCAATATTTTTTTTGAAAAACTGAAGAAACAGGTTAATTATGACATATCTTCTCAAAAAGATCAATGTGCAAATGAATTAACTGCTATTGAGACAACAACCAAATTTTGAAACATCAGAAGCTATAATTAACTACAACAACACTACAAGTTCTTACTCATATACTATAAATAACAAATTGAACATTTTATGAGGAAGCTAAATATAACTGCAACATCATAGCGACAGTGTTTGGATGACAGCAAATTGGTACTAACAGGTGTGTGCATGCACAAATTTAGTAACATAGAACTATTAGCACTAAGGCCGTCCACTATGTATGCCAAAACCGGTGTAAAGACAATTGTTGCTACATTTCACACTAGTGTCCTGCACTGGCGAGCCGATGCAGCGGAAAAAATCAGGGACCCGGACTCCGGAGCACCTAGTTACTCCGATGCCCAGTTCCTTCATGCCATCTTGGCTGCTCGGATGTGTGGACCAAAGTTGGCTGCACAAACTGCTGAAGCGGTGCCAAATAATTTTCTAATGGCATCGCTGATGAGATGGCAACATTTTTAGATACTAGGTACAAAATGTGACACTGTCTTAGGATGCGTTTCTTTGAAGGGGTTTGGTATGAATGGGTTGGGACAATGACAGTGTCTGAATCACATCTAACAAATGATTTGTAACAACGAAAGTGGGGCTAACCTTCTCTGCACATGCCAGAAACTTCCTCCCACTGTCCACAGATTCAAACACAACTAGCTTCACGCATGGAGATTGATGGTGACAACGAGCAGACAAATCTTCAGCCACCCCACTCCATTCGTTGCAAAAGATGGTCCTAGGGATCTTTAAGAACAAGAAATGACTCAAATCGACCGCCAGGTTAAAATCCTTCATTCCAACTCATAGCCCGAGAGGGAGAAGAGAGGCATACCCGTGTGGTGAAGGAGTCATCATTGGAGGAGAAACCGCTGGAGAGGTCATTGAAGAAGACCATGGCAACCCTGACGGTAGGATGCGAGACAGCGAGAGCGAGGAAGCAAGCGAGGAAGCGGCTATAGCTTAGGAAGGAAGGAAGGAGGAAACAGGGTAAATTTGACTTGTGGTCGGGGAGAAAAGGGGGTGGGGAAGGGGTAGGGGTAGATATTTCGGCGGTAGGCCAATTTTTTTGAAATGTGGAGTGAAACTTTGCGCGTAGTGTCGCCGGACACCATTCACTTTGAACGGTTATGTGCATCGTAAATGATTCTTCTGCTTTACACGCATGGGATGAGTTTGATAATTCAAAATTTGGTGGAAATTTCCCTAGGTACTGTCCTCGTCCATGTCATTGCATAATTGAACATCACTTGCTAATTTGGGCACACAAAAGAGCGTACAACACACAGACCACACTTACTGAATCGAGCAATTTTAGTGATTAAACAGAGCCAGTTGACCTAAACATTGCTCAAACAAAAGACCATCATTAAAAACAAAGCCTAAGCATGCATAATTTTAACAAAGCCGCTGCCGCGCCGGCCTATGCATCGCCGGTGTGAGATGAGACGTCGATGACTTGTCCTGGCGACATGCCATCGTTGGTGGACTCCGCGTCCCCCTGCTGAAGTCGACCGCGTCCTCGGCACCGCCCTCAAGGTTGTAGTACTCATAGTAGTGGTTGCGCTAGAGCTCGCGTTGGTACTCCACCACCGATTCCTCGACGGACAGACTCTTCTCTACCTCGGCCTCGTCCACGCACAACTCCTCCTCCCGTCGCTCCTCGATCTCCGCCGCCTCCTGCATCTCCAGCTCCCGCTCGACGATCTCATGAGGAAGCAGGTGCTCCATGGCCACTGCCGCTGAGGGAGTCCTGGACTAGGGGGTGTTCGGATAGCCGGACTATCAATATCCGCCGGACTCCAAGACTACGAAGATACAAGATTGAAGACTCCGGCTCGTGTCCGGAAGGTACTTTCCTTGGCGTGGAAGGCAAGCTTGGCAATACGGATATGTAGATCTCCTACCATTGTAACCGACTCTGTGTAACCCTAGCCTCTCCAGTGTCTATATAAACCGGAGGGCCTTAGTCCGTAGGACGAACATACATCTCAACAATCATACCATAGGCTAGCTTCTAGGGTTTAGCCTCCTTGATCTCGTGGTAGATCTACTCTTGTACTACCCATATCATCAATATTAATCAAGCAGACGAGGGTTTTACCTCCATCGAGAGGACTGAACACAGGTAAAACATCGTGTCCCTCGTCTCCTGTTACCATCCGCCTAGACGCACATTCGGGACCCCCTACCGAGATCCGCCGGTTTTGACACCGACATTGGTGCTTTCATTGAGAGTTCCTCTGTGTCGTCGCTGATAGGCCTGATGGCATCTTCAACCAGCAACGCTGTCCAAGGTGAGACTTTTCTCCCCGGGCAGATCTTCGATTCGCGGCTTTGCATGCTGGGCCAATTCTCTTGGCCATCTGGAGCAGATCGAAGCTACGCCCTGGCCGTCAGTCGATTCGAAGCTTAAACTTCACAACCGATGTCGCGGAGACTTGATCTTCGACGGACTCGAGCCACAGCCAAGCGCGCCGCACTGTGACGACGGGCATGATCTAGCTCTGCCGCCGAACAGTGCTTTGGAGGCCGCACTCGAATCCGCTTCGACCCTTAGCCCGGAGCCGATCGCCCACATCGAGGGCCGGTGGATAGACGCCGCCCTGGGGGCTTCAACATCCACGGTGATGGAGCCGAATACTAATCCTGTCCCCTACGAAATTCGTGATCCCGAGGCACCGGACTCCTCGCCGGACTCTGAGCCTCCCGCGCCCCAGCCAATTAATTCGGATTGGGCGCCGGTTATGGAATTCACCGCCCCGGACATCTTCCAGCACTCGCCTTTCGGCGATATCCTGAATTCACTGAAGCATCTCTCGCTATCAGAAGAGTCC
The DNA here is from genome assembly GCA_021437245.1 of Aegilops speltoides. Taxonomy (NCBI): domain Eukaryota; kingdom Viridiplantae; phylum Streptophyta; class Magnoliopsida; order Poales; family Poaceae; genus Aegilops; species Aegilops speltoides. The sequence goes on from CM038143.1 coordinate 307,812,467, forward strand.
TGGCCGGACTATGGCCAGGATGGTTGGGGTTCGGACGACGAAGAAATTCAGATCCCACCCGCCACCCACTTTGTAGCCACTGTCGAGGATTTAACCGACATGCTAGACTAGGACTCCGATGACATCGACGCCATGGACGACGATGCCGGAGACGAACAGGAACCAGCGCCTACAGGGCACTGGAAGGCCACCTCGTCATATGACGTGTACATGGTGGATACCCCGAAAGAAGGGGAGGGCGAAGAAGCAGCGGAGGCAGATTCTCTAAAGAAGCAGCCCAAACGCCGACGTCAGCGGCGCCGCTCTAAATCCCGCCACAGCAAGAATGGAGATTCCAGCACAGGAGACAATAACACTCCGGAGAGTGCGAAGACAATCCCTCCAAAGAAGACTCAGCGCAGGAGGACATCAAGCAAGCCCTCACGACAGGCGGCGCATTTAAGGGTTTGAGGATGATAACTATATGCCTCCCTCCGAAGACGAAGCGAGCCTCAACGATGATGAATTCGTTGTACCTGAGGATCCCGTCGAACAAGAGCGCTTCAAGCGCAGGCTCATAGCCATGGCAAATAGCCTCAAGAAAAAGCAGCAACAGCTCCAAGCTGATCAAGATCTGTTGGCCGATTGATGGACCGAGGTCCTCGCGGCCGAAGAGTATAAACTCGAACGCCCCTCCAAAAGTTACCCAAGACGCAAGTTCCTCCCCCGATTAGAGGAGGAAGCATATATACCTTCATCACCAGCGCACGACATGGCTGACCGACCACCCCACTTTCGTGACAGAGAGGCATCTAGGCCCCCAGCCAAATCCGTACCCCTGCATCGCTCCAAGAGTACGAAGCCAAGAGGGAAGGCGCCAGACTTGCGAGACATATTGGAGGACAAGGCAAGACAATCCAGATCCATCTACGGATCACGTGGGCGCCCCACCACCCACGACGAATACCATCGTGCCGGACATAACAATCCTGGCCGGGCCGAACAAGCAGACAACGCTCTCTCGAGCTGCGTCGTGATATTGCTCAATACAGGGGCGCCGCACACCCTCTATGCTTCACTGATGAAGTAATGGATCATCAGATCCCCGAAGGGTTTAAACCCGTAAACATCGAATCCTACGATGGCACAACAGACCCCGCAGTTTGGATCGAAGACTATCTTCTCCATATTCATATGGCCCGCGGTGACGATCTCCATGCCATCAAGTACCTCCCACTCAAGCTTAAAGGACCAGCTCGGCATTGGCTAAATAGCTTGCCCGCAGAGTCGATTGGGTGTTGGGAGGACCTGGAAGCCGCATTCCTCGATAACTTCGTGGCACGACAAAGCGACCACCGACGCCGATGACCTAAGCCACATCATTCAGCAGCCAGACGAATCGGCCAGACAATTCTGGACACGGTTCCTGACAAAGAAAAACCAAATCGTCGACTGTCCAGATGCAGAGGCCCTTGCAGCCTGCAAACATAACATCCGGGACGAATGGCTAGCCTGGCACCTGGGGCAGGAAAAGCCGAAATCCACGGCAGCCCTCACATCTCTAATGACCCGCTTCTGTGCGGGAGAGGACAGCTGGCTAGCCCGCAGCAACAATCTCCGTAAAAACTCTGGCAGTCCGGATTCCAAGGACAACAACGGCAGGTCACGTCGAATCAAAAATAAGCGCCGCATTAATGGCGACGACAAGGAGGATACAACAGTCAATGCCGGATTCCGAGGCTCTAAACCCGGTCAGCGGAAGAAGCCATTCAAAAGAACCACTCCGGGTCCGTCCAATCTGGACCGAATACTCGACCGTCTATGCCAGATACATGGCACCTCTAAAAAGCCAGCTAACCACACCAATAGAGACTGTTGGGTGTTCAAGCAGGCCGGCAAGTTAATTGCCGAAAACAATGACAAGGGGCTAAATAGCGACGACGAGGAAGAGACCCGGCCGCCGAACAATAGAGGACAGAGGGGTTTCCCCCTGCAAGTGTGGACGGTGAACATGATATACGCGACTCATATACCCAAGAGGGAGAGGAAGCGTGCACTACGGGACGTCTATGCAATGGAGCCAGTCGCCCCAAAGTTCAACCCATGGTCCCCTTGCCCGATCACTTTCGATCGAAGAGACCATCCGACCAGCATACGCCATGGCGGATTCGCCGCATTGGTTTTAGACCCAATCGTCGATGGGTTCCACCTGACGAGAGTCCTGATGGACGGCGGTAGCAGCCTGAACCTGCTTTATCAGGATACAGTGCGCAAAATGAGCATAGACCCATCAAGGATTAAACCTACAAAGACAACCTTTAAAGGTGTCATCCCGGGAGTGGAAGCCAACTGCACAGGCTCAGTCACACTGGAAGTGGTCTTCGGATCACCGGATAACTTCCGAAGCGAAGAGTTAATCTTCGACATAGTCCCGTTTCGTAGCGGCTATCATGCTCTGCTCGGACGAACCGCGTTTGCAATATTCAACGCGGTGCCGCATTATGCATACTTAAAGCTCAAGATGCTAGGCCCTCGTGGAGTCATCATGGTCAATGGAAATACGGAACGCTCCCTCCGAACGGAGGAACATACAGCGGCTCTCGCGGCAGAAATACAGAGCAGCCTTCTCAGGCAATTCTCAAGTCCGGCAGCTAAAAAGCCGGATACAACAAAACACGCCCGGAGCAATGCCAACCAAGACCACCTGGCGCGATCAGAGCACGCGTAGCAATGCGGCCCCAACCCTCGTCCGCGCATGATCGCAAGAATAACACTCCGCGTACACCATTACGCTTTGGAGATACCATGGGCGCAGGGAAAGGGGCACAAGGAACCAAGAGTGCGGCTCGACCACACCAGGGGCTCGCACTAACGCCCCCCTTGTTTTTATTTTCATCTTTTCTTATTTTGCGTACACAGGACTCCATTAACCAGAAGCCCTGTCTGATGGCGAACTCGTCGAACTCACGATGCAACAGTCAGGGACTAAAGAAGGTTGCGACGAACACTCAGGTGGTCTCAATTACGGGCATTAAATTCAAATACATACACCAAGTCTGCAGCTTATCCCTGGAGGGGGACGTGTTTACTTAGTCCAAATCCCTTGCTTACCGCACTATTTGTATCAGTCCGCTCTTTCAGCAGACTTTCTTTCATAAATAATGCAGCATGTTCTTATTTGCAATTGCATTACCTTTTATGTATATTTTCATTATATGACTTCTTGCACCCGTACATTTTGGTACGGCCGAATACGCCAGGGGCTTATGTTCCCCAGATTATGGTGTGATTAAGTCCGAACACTTTCACAAGTGCGGCACCCCGAACTTATAGCATTATATGAATCGGCTTCGAATTATGTCTTGGGTCAATAGTTGGGTTTGCCGGCTCCCATGTTTTGGTGCCTTACGTTCCGCTCGCGGCTAAGGTAGACTGGAGAACCACTGCGATTGCGCCCCGGTTGAGCCGGGTTAACGCCTCAGTGGAGAAAGCTAAAACTGACTGGCATAATATGGCGAGAGACTGGTCGCTGTTCGAGAGGTTCTTTCGGGTCCTTAAAGACTCACGCCGCTTCGAGCGAAGTTCCGGATGATGTCCGATGAAGGCGTGGATAGCGCCCGGATTGGTCTTGAATACCGGGGCTTCACCAAATTTAAAATTATAGAATTCTATGGCTAAGTGAGAGTGTTCAAGCACTATAAATCCGGTTGCCTTGTTCGTCGTGTTGAGTGCCTCCCTAGATGGACCCAAAATGGGAACAAGAGTGCTCAAGTTTATCACCGAACACCCCAAAGACTCGTGGCTTGGGGTCAAGCCAACGACTTGCCATCTCTCGATTTAACAAATGGCCGCATGAAGGTAATATTTTAAATTAAACAAGGGTTGCTCATGGCGCATATAAATGAAGTTTTCAGCGCTCAGGATAACAACACAGCGAGTTCACTCAAAGATTACATTTCGGGGGCACTCATCTGCAATATCGCAGGCTCCCTTCAGGACAACTTTATAATATCGCTCCGGCGTGCGATGCTCCTTGCCTGGCGGCGGTGGATCCGTGAGAAGCCTCTCCGCATCCAGTTTGCCCCATTGCACCTTTATGCGGGCAAGGGCCCAACGAGCACCTTCAATACAAGCCGAGCGCTTGATGACGTCCAGCCTGGGGCATGCATCCAACAGCCGCCGCACACGGCCAAAGTAGCTTCCTGGCATGGCCTGTCCAGGCCACAGCCGGACTATGAGGCCCTTCATGGCCTCCTCAGCTACCTTGTGGAGTTCGACCAGCTGCTTCAGCTGGTCGCTTGGGGCACCGGATGGCCGGCCTCAGCGATTGAGACCGAAGACCATCTCCGTCGAGCTCCCTCCTCGCCACGATAGAATGCGGCGGCATCAGATGCACTACGCGGCAGATCTGCAAATGCCCCGGAGAGCTCTGAATTGGGTAAGTATCCGTAATTTACATTAACATGCTTGCTCGCATGAAAAACGCCTTACCCGCAGCTATCTTCTTTATATCCTCTACCTCTGAAGGGCCTTCGGGCCCGGCCTTGGCGGACTTGGCACTTTCAAGAGCCGAGGCAAGCTCGGACTCGAGTCTTGAGTCACGCCCAAACTCTCATGCTTTTCCATGAGAGCCCGGAGCTCTTGCCGAACTTCCGCCACCAGCGCTACTTGCCTTTCTCGCTCAGCCCGTTTCGTGTCAAGATTATGCTCGCATGACACGGCATCCTTCGTGGTTGCCACCTCCTTAGTGGCCCTGCAATACACATATTATCCTTATTAATTTTGTTTGCAACCAAAACCCTTTTCAGAAGGTACTTATTTAAAGTGGTGTTATTCACCTTCTTTTCCTTGAGCTGCCTCTTGGCATGGCCGAGCTCTTGCTCCGACCGCCAAGGTCCTTCTTCAGCGCCTCGACCTTCGCCCGTTAACGCGGCAGAGGTCAACAAAGACAGCCCGCAAACCCATATTGACATATTTTTAGAAACCTCACAGATATCTTGTTAGATCCTTAGTCCGGCTTTTCTTTCCGAACACCGAACTAAGCATCAGGGGCTACTGTCTATGCGGTATTATACTACATAATTTTAACTTCTTACCTCAAAGCCTATTAAAAGGCTGCTGCAGGCTTCGGTCAGCCCGCTCTTGGCGAGCTGGACCTTCTCAATCACCGCACTCATGATAGTGCGGTGTTCTTCCTCGATGGAAGCGCCTTTAAGCGCCTCCAAAAGGTTATCCGGCGCCTCCGGATGGACGGAGGCCGCCGGCGTCGTGGTCCTGCCCTTATTTCGAAGGGGCCGCTTGCCGGACTCTGGAACCACTACGGGTTCCGATGTAGAGTCCGGCACAAAGTCCAGGAGGACGCCTGACGGCGCCTCTGGAGCCTCCTCTTGATGGGTCCCCTCTTGGGATCCCACCTCGGCGTCCTCGTCGGCGCTTGGGGTAGAGGCAGACGGGACGGAATTTACCTCCGACGAGGCCAAAGACCCGCTCATCGAGTCGAGAAGATCATCCCTGGCCGGACTACGGACAGAATGCGGCGTTAGAAGGATACTTCGTGACATGAAAGGTACGGCATGTGAATGATCCGAATACTTACGATCCTGCCAGACGCCTGGCCCTTGGAGGCCACTCATCCTCGCCAACATTGATGTTGGCGAAACTGTCCGGGGGGATAGTTCTCCCCCTCTTGGACCCTTCGGCCCCCACAGTTGGGGAAGCCTTCCTTTTCTTCTCTCCCTCCTCCGGGAGAGAGTACTCCTCCTCCTCCTCATCTTCGGGGGAGGAGTCCTCGTCGTCGTCAGACGCCTGATTGCGGGAACTCTTTTGAGTCCCCGTGGCCACCTTCTTGGCCTTCTTCTCCGGCACCACGTGCGGTGCCGGAACCAGCAGCCCTGCTAAGCGGGCATCCACTGGTTCTTCTGGCATGGGAGCCGGGCTGATGAGCAGCTCGGCCTTCTCCATCCATTCCTGTCAAAGGAAGAGGCAGATTAAAAACCTCGCTAGAATCAATCTAATTATCACAAGTGTCCTGTAATGGGGTTGAATCACTTACCGCGTCAGTTGGACACTGCGCGCTAAATCCGCGATCTCTCGTCTCGGATGCGGGGGCTTCGGCGCCCTTGAACAGCACCCTCCAGGCGCCTTCGTATGTTGTATCGAAGAGCCCGCTTAGCGCCTGGTGTTGTTCCGGATCGAACTCCCACAAAGTAAAAGCCCGTTCTTGGCATGGGAGGATCCGCCGGAGGAGCATGACTTGGACCACGTCGACGAGCCGGAGCCTCTCGCTCATCATCTTCTTGATGCAGGCTCGGAGTCCCGTCACCTCCACCGGACTGCCCCACTGCAAGACCTTCTCTTTCCAGGAGGTGAGCTGCGTGGGGATTCCAGATCTAAACTCGGGGGCCGCCGCCCATGTGGGCTTGCGCGGCTCGGTGATGTAGAACCACCCCGATTGCCACCCCTTGACGGAATCCACGAAGGTCCCTTCTAGCCAAGGGACGTTGGGCAATTTTCCCAACATGCCGCCTCCGCATTCCGCTTGCGTGCCCTTCACAACCTTCGGCTTGACGTTGAAGGTCTTGAGCCACAGGCCGAAGTGGGGCTGGATGCAGAGGAAGGCCTCACACACGACGATAAACGCCGAAATGTTGAGGACGAAGTTCGGCGCCAGATCATGGAAATCCAGGCCGTAGTAATACATGAGCCCCCGGATAAATGGATGGAGCGGAACGCCTAGTCCGCGGAGGAAGTGGGGGAGGAAAATGACCCTCTCATGAGGCCCGGGGGTGGGGATGAGCTGCCTCGCGTCGGGCAGCCGATGCGCGATGTCACTCGAAAGGTATCCGGCGTCGCGCAGCTTGGTGATGTCCTCCTCCTTAGTGGTGGAGGCCATCCATTTACCTCCCGCTCCGGACATATTCGGAGAAGGGTCGAGGTGAGATGCGCGAGCTTGGGCGTTGGAGCTTGAGTTCGCAGGGATGGATGAGCAAAGGAGGAAGAAGGCGTAGGTGAGAAGGTAAATCCTTATCCCTCATATATAGGCGGACAAAACTATGCGTCCCCCACCAGCCTGGTAAAACTCGCTTATCTCCCAAGCGCCACCATCAATGGCGTGGTTGGGTTACCCACGTCCGTATTGATGAGAATCCCGGAATAAAGGGAAACACGATCTCTGCTTGACAAGACGTGCCAAGGAAACCGCTTCACTAAACGTGCTGAGGTGGAATAAGTAAAAAACAATTAAAACAAGGGCTTGGTAGCGGCGTGATGTCACGCCGCACAATACGTTAGCAGATTGAGTCAGTGTATATGTTTTATTCTCTCTACGGTGGAATGTGGAAATTATTTTTGCAGAGCCGGACACTATCCTGGTGTTCATTATCTTCTCCGGATTATTCAAGGGAGGAACCCGCCTTGCAATGCCGAACATTATGCACGCCGGACATATCGTCATTGAAGACTGGTTCAGGGGCTACTGAGGGAGTCCTGGACTAGTGGGTGTTCGGACAACCGGACTATCAATATCCGCCGGACTCCAAGACTACGAAGATACAAGATTGAAGACTCCGGCTCGTGTCCGGAAGGTACTTTCCTTGGCGTGGAAGGCAAGCTTGGCAATACGGATATGTAGATCTCCTACCATTGTAACCGACTCTGTGTAACCCTAGCCTCTCCGGTGTCTATATAAACCAAAGGGCCTTAGTCCGTAGGACGAACATACATCTCAACAATCATACCATAGGCTAGGTTCTAGGGTTTAGCCTCCTTGATCTCGTGGTAGATCTACTCTTGTACTACCCATATCATCAATATTAATCAAGCAGGACGTAGGGTTTTACCTCCATCGAGAGGGCCTAAACCTGGGTAAAAACATCGTGTCCCTCGTCTCCTGTTACCATCCGCCTAGACGCATAGTTCGGGACCCCCTACCCGAGATCCGCCGGTTTTGACACCGACAGCCGCCTTTTCAGATGTGGGTTGCATGCTGGATTCTGAGGTGGCCTGGAATATCTTGGCGTGTGCGTCCTTCATCTTGGCGTGTATGGCCTCGACCCGGGCCAGGGCGACATCGGCGGCACGGACAGTAGCTCAAGCGCTCTTGTGTTTGCAGCCGCTGTAGCTACAGCAGCTGCAGCCATCTTGGCTACTGCAGCCGCCCTGTCGGGTGCCGCAGACGCCCTTTCGGCGGATGCGGCTGCGCTCAATGCGGATGCGGCGACACTCTTGGCGTAGGCGGCCGTGCTCGGGGAGGACGCGGCCATCGTACGGGCCTTCAAGAAGCATTTCCACGGCGTCATCTTTGCCAGAAGGGGTTGCGGGAATGGGAATCGGGATTCGTGGATTCGGGGGTTGCTGGCACTGGAGCAGACGAGCCGGCGAAGCTTAAGGAGGAAGACTTAAACAGACCCATGAATTTTCATCGCAAACGGTTCCTACAAAAAACTGTGTGTGATGTTGTTGATATTTTTTATTAGTTGTGAAAGACGAATTTGGAGTAAAGTGGCAACGGATGGTGTTTTAATTGTACGAGAAAATTTGTAGTACTAATACAACTGTCATGTCAAATTTTGGAAAAATTTAGGGGTCATTTGACCTTTTAAGACATTTAAGTGATTTTCTAGCCATTTAATGACGGTAATTCAAATTTGAACTACATGTTGAAAGCACAAGTGCTCCCTAGGTGGTTTTGGTAATTAATGTCAACATATCTCTTGTTGGACTAACATTTTATCTAGTATGTTTCAGATAAGTTCAACAATGGAGTGGCATGGACTAAAGTATTTGGGAACTCCTTCAAGATGCTAAGGACAAAGGATTGGCTCAAGCTTCAAGCTCAAGACTCTTCATTTTACATTTTAGTGGTCCAAGATCACATTGAGTCTATAGGAAAAGCCAAAACTATCAAGGAGGGATGAAGTGTTGCTTAATGAGCTTCTTGCTTCATGTGCTTAGTGATATGCTCCAATACCCTCAACTACTTTCCCACATCGACAAATGACCTAAACCCAAAGCCAAAATCGGTCACACCGATTCTTCCTATCCGGCGCCACCGATTCCATAAGTCATAGCCACTGCCACAAACCCTAAGCAAATTGGTCTTACCAATAGGGATCTCGGTCTCACCGAGATGGGGTTGTAATCTCTCTATGTATGTCCATTATCAAAATCGGTCTCACCGAGTTTGAGCAATCGGTACTACCGAGATTACAATGCAAACTCTTTGGAAAACATATTACCAAATCGGTCTCACCGAGTTTGAGTAATCGGTCCTATCGAGATTACGTTAATCCCTAACCCTAACCGAATCGGTCTCACCGAGATCCATGTCAGTCCCACCGTAAATCACTAACGGTCACATTATTTGCTGAATCGGTCTGACCGAGTTTAACGATTCGGTCCCACCGAGTTTGGTAGATTGTGTGTAACGGTTAGATTTTGTGTGGAGGCTATATATACCCCTCCACCTCCTCTTCATTCAAAAAGAGAGCCATCAGACTGAACCTACACTTCCAGCATACATTTTGTGAGAGAGAACTACCTACTCATGTGTTGAGGCCAAGATATTCCATTCCTACCATATGAATCTTGATCTCTAGCCTTCCCCAAGTTGCTTTCCACTCAAATCTTCTTTCCACCAGATCCAAAACCTATGAGAGAGAGTTGAGTGTTGGGGATACTATCATTTGAAGCACAAGAGCAAGGAGTTCATCATCAACGCACCATTTGTTACTTCTTGGAGAGTGGTGTCTCCTAGATTGGCTAGGTGTCACTTGGGAGCCTCCGACAAGATTGTGGAGTTGAACCAAGGAGTTTGTAAGGGCAAGGAGATCGCCTAATTCGTGAAGATCTACCGCTAGTGAGGCAAGTCCTTCATGGGCGACGGCCATGGTGGGATAGACAAGGTTGCTTCTTCATGGACCCTTCGTGGGTGGAGCCCTCCGTGGACTCGCGCAACAGTTAACCTTCGTGGGTTGAAGTCTCCATCAACGTGGATGTACGATAGCACCACCTATCGAACCACGCCAAAAACATCTGTGTCTCCAATTGCGTTTGAATCCTCCAAACCCTTCCCTTTACTTTCTTGCAAGTTGCATGCTTTACTTTCCGCTGCTCATATACTCTTTGCATGCTTGCTTGATATGTATTGTGAATGTTGAAATTGTGCCTAAACTCCACTTAAACTCAAAGAAACTTAAAAACTGCAATTTTGGTACTTAGTGTCTAATCACCCCCCCCCCCTCTAGACACCTCTTCTCAAGGTCCTACAAGTGGTATCAGAGCATTGGTCTCCATTGCTTTGGTTTAATCACCATTGGAGGAACATGGATGAGTCTACTATTGGGAGTCTTAGACATAGAGTGCCTATTCTTGATGGATAGTATTTTCATGAGTGGAAAAATGAGATGCTTGTTATTTTCAGTCAATATCATTTTAACAAGTACATTGCTAGCCCTTGTGCACCTTATGTTGATCCTATGCATCCTACCCATGATGAGTCAATTGACATGATTAGGAATCTTAGAACTGCCGAACTTATCATTAGAGGATTGCCTAGAAACTTTCTTGGATGTTTGCCTACTTTTAAGTGTGCCTACACTATATGGAAATTTCTTGAGGAACGATTTCCTGATTATTCCTTGAAAAATCTTGATGAAATTCTCCATAAGTCTATTGCCTTGAGTAAGATGAATACTAGTGATCCTATGTTTGGTGATCGTCTATTTGAGCTTACAAACCTTATGCGTGCCAAAGGAAATGTTGGTATTATTAGTGATATTATTTCCAAAGCTATAAGAATCCATAAGCAAGATTATTGTCAAACTCATTCTAATGAATCACCCTCTCTAGGACTTGATCCACCACATGACAATGTTGAACATGGATACTATGATGAGGATGATGATAGTGACTTCGATCTTGATGATGCAATGAGACACTTTGGTCTTATGGCAAATCTTCGGGGATATATGTTAGGAGGAAAGGAATGGGTTCTTGATAGTGGATGTACCGATCACATGACCAGAGATAAAGACATGTTCCGTGAGCTTGCTGATAATGATAGTCCTCGAAAGTATGTCACTTTCGGTGACAACTCAAAGGGTAAGGTGGTTGGCCTCGATAAGGTGGCCATATCATATGATAGGTCCATAAATTTCATGCTCGTTGAATCTCTTGGTTACAACTTACTTTCAGTATCTAGACTTGCTGATTTCGGTTTCAATGCTCTATTTACTGAAGTAGATTGCCAAGTGTTTCGTCGAGATAATCATAAAATGGTCTTTACCAGTGTGCGTAGAGGTAATCTGTACATTGTTGATTTCACTAAAAAGGCTCAACCTAAAACTTGCTTCATTGCTAAATCCTCAAAAGGTTGGCTATGGCATAGATGACTAGGTCATGTTGGTATGTGAAACCTTGATAAGCTTATTAAAGGAAATCATATCCTTGGAGTTAATGATGTCATATTTGATAAGGATAGACTTTGCAGCGCTTGTCAGGCAGGTAAACAGGTTGGAGGAAGGCATCCCGTGAAGAACATCATGACTACAAGGAGGCCACTCGAGCTACTTCACATGGATCTCTTTGGTCCCAACTCTTACAAGAGTCTCGGTGGAAATTCTTTTGGTCTAGTTATAGTTGATGATTTTTCAAGATTTACGTGGGTGTTCTTTCTCGATGATAAATCGCAGGTCCAAAAGATCTTCAAAAACTTTGCTAGGAAGGCCCAAAATCAATTTGAAGTGAAGATCAAGAAGGTTTGCAGCGACAACGGAACAGAGTTCAAGAACGCAAATGTGGACACCTTTCTTGACAAAGAAGGCATTTCACACGAGTTTTTGGCTACGTACACACCTCAACAAAACGGAGTTGTTGAGAGGAAAAACCGGACGCTCATCAAAATGGCGAGAACGATGCTTGATGAGTACAAGACGCCGAAGCACTTTTGGGCAGAAGCGGTTGAGACAGCTTGTCATGCAACAAATCGCTTGTATCTTCACAAGCTACTCGTCAAGACGACATACAAGCTCCTCACCGGTAACAAACCCCAAGTTGGATACTTTCGAGTATTTGGCTCAAAGTGCTACATTCTTGATAAGCATCGTCGCTCTAAATTTGCTCCTAAATCTCATGAAAGTTTCCTACTAGGTTATGGCTCAAACTCTCACACTTACCGTGTCTACAACAATTTCACCCGAAAGGTTGAAGAAACGGTAGATGTGAAGATTGATGAATCTAACGGCTCGCAAGTAGAGCAATTTCCAATTGATGTAGGTGACAAAGATCCTTCGGAAGCAATTCAAGACTTGGCCATTGGCAAGGTTCATTCAACGGAGGTGAAGGAGAGTACCTCGTTCGTCCAAGTGGAAGCTTCTACTTCACAACAAGGTGAACCAAGAGTTGATACGGAAGCATCCACAAGCGGGACACACCAAGATGAAGAAAACGAGGAAGTGCATCAAGATGAACGTCAACAACCTCCTTCTCCACCACGACAAGAGAACGACAATGCAAACAATGAAGAAGGCCAAGAAGAAGAAGAACGAGATGAAGAAGACGTTCAACAAAGACCCAAGCAAAAGCTTTCACGAGTTCGAGCAAGAATTGCTAAAGATCATCCCGTCGAGCAAATCTACAATGACATTCAAACCGGGAGAATCACTCGCTCTAAAACTCGTTTAGCTAACTTTTGTGAAAACTATTCTTTCATCTCTAGCATTGAACCTATGAAGGTTGAAGAAGTATTGGAAGATCCGGATTGGATAAATGCTATGCATGAAGAGCTACATAACTTTGAGAGGAATCAAGTTTGGACATTGGTTGAGAAGCCCGACAACAACCACAACGTCATTGGTACCAAATGGGTGTTTCGGAACAAGCAAGATGAAGATGGACAAGTAGTTCGCAACAAAGCACGTCTCGTCACCCAAGGCTACACACAAGTCGAAGGTATGGACTATGGTGAGACTTACGCCCCCGTTGCTAGACTTGAGTCCATTCACATCTTACTTGCCTATGCTAATCATCATGATATCACCTTGTACCAAATGGACATTAAAAGTGCTTTTCTAAATGGTGAAATAGAGGAGGAAGTTTATGTTAAGCAACCTCCCGACTTTGTCAATCCTAAGAAACTCAATCATGTTTACAAACTTCACAAAGCTCTTTATGGTCTTAGACAAGCTCCTAGAGCTTGGTACAAATGCTTGACCAAGTTTCTTATTGAAAAAGGCTTTGAAATTGGGAAAATTGATTCTACTCTTTTTACTAAAAGGGTTAATGGAGAACTATTTGTGTGCCAAATTTATGTTGATGATATAATATTTGGTTCAACTAACCCTCATTTTAGTGAAAAGTTTGGGAAGCTAATGTCGCAGAAGTTTGAGATGTCTATGATGAGTGAACTCAAATTCTTTCTTGGGCTGCAAATCAAGCAAACTAAGGAAGGCACCTTTGTTTCTCAAACAAAGTACACCAAGGACTTATTCAAGAAGTTCAATATGCAAGAATGCAAAGGTGTGTCTACACCCATGCCTACTAGTGGACATAATGACTTGACCAAAGACGGTGAACCAGTTGATCAAAAGGTTTATCGCTCTATGATCGGTTCACTGTTATATCTATGTGCTTCACGTCCTGATATCATGCTAAGTGTGTGCATGTGTGCACGATATCAAGCTGCTCCTAAGGAATGTCATCTTAAGGCCGTGAAAAGGATAGTGAGATACTTAATCCATACACCAAACTTTGGCATTTGGTATCCTAAGAGGGCCTCTTTCGATTTTGTTGGCTATTCCGACTCGGACTATGATAGAGAGAAGGTTGATAGAAAGTCCACTTCGGGTACTTGTTAATTTCTTGGTAGATCTCTTTTGTCTTGGTCCTCCAAGAAACAAAACTCGGTATCCTTGTCCACTGCCGAAGCTGAATATATTGCCGCTGGTTCATGTTGTGCTCAATTACTTTGGATGACCCAAACTCTTAAAGATTATGGGATATATGTGAGACATGTTCCATTGCTTTGTGACAATGAAAGTGCTATTAAAATTGGTCTTAATCCTGTGCAACATTCTCGAACTAAGCATATTGAAGTTCGTCATCATTTCATTCGAGATCATGTTGCTAAGGGTGACATTGATCTTAAGCATGTTCGCACCGAAAAACAATTAGCTGATATATTCACTAAACGTCTTGATGAGAAAGTGTTTTGCAGGTTAAGAGGAGAATTGAACATCCTTGATGCTTCAAACTTGGAGTAGAAACTACATTGGATACATGCAAGACATGAGCTTATGACTAATCCTTGATATTTCTCTTATGATGAAAATCTTATGTCTTGGATATATTTGTATCTTGCATGCTATCTAACCCATGTAGGTACTTGGTGGAATCAAATTCCATGAGATTGTAATCCACTCATATCTTGAGTAATCTCTACATCACCAAGTCTCTACACTATGGTGGTTGAAGACAAGGAAGCACGAAACCTTTCAAACATATCCTTTGACAAATTCTATGTTGAGCTTCATGATTGTCATTTTTGGATACACAAGTGCTCTTCCTGGCAAGAACTAACCCATGTAGGTAGATGGACTAAAATTCCAAGTGGTGCTCCAAATTCTTGATGAGTTACATCAACCTTGAGCAACCCACACAAGTTCAACTACATGGACAACACCACCAACCAAGGTATGTAATTCCATCTTAGAGAAGCTTTACTCCAAGTCATGAGCTAAAGCAACTCGATAAGATGTGAATACATCAAGATGCTTAGACGAAAAATGGCAACCCCATTTTGAGCTTAAACGATGAGTATGACCTATAATCAAGTGATCTCACTTGACTCCTAAGTCAATATACTCTAACATAGGTGACTTTGTCGCCGACCATCTCTAGATGAAGTTCTCTTGTGTTCTTTTCTGTGTTTTTGCATTTGTCTCATGCATATTTGTTTTCCCTTTCAAAAAAAACTTCATCTAGATTTCTTTCTGTTTGCTCTGCATTTTCAGCATTCCAATTCATTGCACATCTTTCAGTAAATTCGTTGCAAATATTTGTGAGATCTTACTAGTCTAGTGAGATGAGGTGACAAGTGTTTTCTTTGCGATGAACTCGGTTTCACCGATTTGTTATTTTCGGCCATTCGAATCTTCTCGGTACGACCGAAGCATACCACACGGTGCCACCGACTTCATAACAGGAAGAACAGTTTGCCACATAATTCTGTGTTTCTTCTGATCCAGCTCCACTCAATGAATCTTGTCTTCTACAAGCATCACATTTTATCATTGCTTTGTTCTGTGTCTCAAGGACCAAACCCATTCGACAGATTCCAGAAGACCCTTCTTGGAAATTGATGTCAAAGGGGGAGAGAGAGAACATCAAAGCTTATCATCTGAAGAGAGAGAGAGCATCAAAGAGAGAGAGCATAAAAGCTTATCACCTTCTTAAGGGAGAGAGATATCATCTCCTAAAGGGGGAGAGAGACCTTCTAGGGGGAGAGACCCTCAAAGGGAAGAGATAAATCTCCAGGGGGAGAGAATACTTAAGTAGAAAGTATTTCTCAAGGATCCCAGATGCTTGGTGTTCAAGAGGAGAGATGTCCACATGTCTTCTTGAGGGGAGAGACATGTTCATATGTTCTGTTGTGCCTTTTTGCATTCGCATGCATCATCTCTGATCATCATTAATATCTTTCAGCTCTGTTTTCTTTCAGCTCTGATTTTCTGTTGCCTATCTTCTCCCAGTATCCCATGTTAGATTCAGGGGGAGCAAGACATCTAAGGGAAAGAGATCATTTAAATTCATTGCATATCTTTACTCTTGGGGACATGTCTAATTCAATGTGGTACTTAGTACTCACTCTCTACATGTCATCCCAGTCTTGGTATTCTTGTGGTTTCTTCTGTTTGCTCTGGCTAGTAGATGCATCTGTGTTATCTAACCTTGTTTACGCAGGTTCATTTCATCCTAAGACAACTCAAGACTACAAGGTAAGTATATGCATCACAATCATGTGTATGAGGAATTCTTGCTGATGTATAAATTGTTTGCAAGAAGGACTCATGAGCATGAAGGTATTTTCTTCAACATTCTTTGCTCTGATGCATATGGCCAGGATACATGTAACACATTGCCTGCTCTATCATGTTTATGCTCTCACATGCTTCTAAATTCCATATTTACATGATTGCATACATGTAGGGGGAGCCTATGTTTTTACATGTCTTTCCAAAGCCTTACTTGCTATTATTTATATCTTTTTCTAAAGCTTTGATGTATGTTGTCATCAATTACCAAAAAGGGGGAGATTGAAAGCACAAGTGCTCCCTAGGTGGTTTTGGTAATTAATGTCAACATATCTCTTGTTGGACTAACATTTTATCTAGCATGTTTCAGATAATTTCAACAATGGGTGGCATGGACTAAAGGATTTGGAAACTCCTTCAAGATGCTAAGGACAAAGGATTGGCTCAAGCTTCAATCTCAAGACTCTTCATTTTACATTTTAGTGGTCCAAGATCACATTGAGTCTATAGGAAAAGCCAATACTATCAAGGAGGGATGAAGTGTTGCTTAATGAGCCTCTTGCTTCATGTGCTTAGTGATATGCTCCAAAACCCTCAGCTACTTTCCCACATCCACCAATGACCTAAACCCAAAGCCAAAATCGGTCACACCGATTCTTCCTATCCGGCGCTACCGATTCCATAAGTCATAGCCACTGCCACAAACCCTTAGCAAATCGGTCTTACCGATAGGGATCTCGGTCTCACCGAGATGGGATTGTAATCTCTCTGTTTATGTCCATTATCAAAATCGGTCTCACTGAGTTTGAGCGATCGGTACTACCGAGATTACAATGCAAACTCTCTGGAAAACTTATTACCAAATCGGTCTCATCGAGTTTGAGTAATCGGTCCCACCGAGTTTGCCTGACCAACTCTCTGGAAAGCTTATTACCAAAATTGGTCTCATCGAGTTTGTGTAATCGGTACTACTGAGATTACGTTAAGCCCTAACCCTAACCAAATCGGTCTCACCGAGATGCATGTCAGTCCCACCGAAAATCACTAACGGTCACATTATTTGCTGAATTGGTCTGACCGAGTTTAATGATTCGGTCCCACCGAGTTTGGTAGATTGTGTGTAACGGTTAGATTTTGTGTGGAGGCTATATATACCCCTCCACCTCCTCTTCATTCGAAAAGAGAGCCATCAGACTGAACCTACACTTCCAACATACATTTTCTGAGAGAGAACTACCTACTCATGTGTTGAGGCCAAGATATTCCATTCCTACCATATGAATCTTGATCTCTAGCCTTCCCCAAGTTGCTTTCCACTCAAATCTTCTTTCCACCAGATCCAAAACCTATGAGAGAGAGTTAAGTGTTGGGGAGACTATCATTTGAAGCACAAGAGCAAGGAGTTCATCATCAATGCACCATTTGTTACTTCTTGGAGAGTGGTGTCTCCTAGATTGGCTAGGTGTCACTTGGGAGCCTCCGACAAGATTGTGGAGTTGAACCAAGGAGTTTGTAAGGGCAAGGTGATCGCCTACTTCATGAAGATCTACCGCTAGTGAGGCAAGTCCTTCGTGGGCGATGGCCATGGTGGGATAGACAAGGTTGCTTCTTCGTGGACCCTTCGTGGGTGGAGCCCTCCGTGGACTCACAAGAACTGCTACCCTTCGTGGGTTGAAGTCTCCATCAACGTGGATGTACGATAGCACCACCTATCGGAACCACGCCAAAAACATCCGTGTCTCCAATTGCGTTTGAATCCTCCAAACCCTTCCCTTTACTTTCTTGCAAATTGCATGCTTTACTTTCCGCTGCTCATATACTCTTTGCATGCTTGCTTGATATGTATTGTGAATGTTGAAATTGTGCCTAAACTCCACTTAAACTCAAAGAAACTTAAAAACTGCAATTTTGGTACTTAGTGTCTAATCACCCCCCTCTAGACACCTCTTCTCAAGGTCCTACACATGTACATGCAACAGCTAACCATAACGGTTTGAAAAGTCATATTTTGTGTACTTATGTGAGAGTTAATTCCATGTCAAGTAAATTGGAAGGAATTTTCAAACATATTGGTCTCACGGCTATGACACAATTAAGCATGGAGTGCCATGGCATTTAAATTCCAATTTTTATAAAAAACATCAGAAACACATCCTTGTTTGATGTAATGTCATGCCACCAAGATGATGTGGTAAATTTTTTGGCATGTTTGACAAAAGTTTGGACACACACCCCTCAAAAATCGAAGCAACTCACTAGAAGGCTCATTGTTCCGAGAGGGAATAATGCATGATTGATGACGAACGGACGATAGCTTCCTCTTACGGGCTTCAAAAAATTTCTATAGTTAACATGCACTAATACAACTGTCATGTCAAAATTTGGAAAATTTCAGGGTTCACTTGACCTTTTTAAGACATTTAAGTGATTTTCTAGCCATTTAATTACCGTAATCCAAATTTGAACTACATCTACACGCAACGGCTAACCATAACGGTTTGAAAAATCATATTTGTGTACTTGTGAGAGAGTTAATTCCATGTGCAATAAATTGGAAGTAATTTTCAAACATATTGGTCTCACGCCCTGGACACATGCATAGAGTGCCATGGCATTTAAATTCCAAAAAAATAAAAAAGATCAGAAACACATGAAACCTTGATTGATGTAATGTCATGCCACCAAGATGATGTGGTAATAAAATTGGCATGTTTGACAAAAGTTTGGACACACACTCCTCACAAACCAGAGCAACTTACTAGAAGGCTCGTGGCCGAGAGGGAACAATGCATGTTTGATGATGAATGGGAGATAGCTTCCTCTTACGGCCTTCAATTTTTTTCTACATTTAACATGCACTAATACAACTGTCATGTGAAAATTTGGAAAATTCTAGGAGTCATTTGACCTTTTAAAGACATTCAAGTGATTTTCTAGCCATTTAATGACCGTAATTCAAATTTGAACTACATCTACATGCAACAGCTAACCATAATGGTTTGAAAAATCATATTTGTGTACTTGTGTGCGAGTTAATTACATGTGCAGTAAATTAGAAGGAATTTTCAAATATACTGGTGTCACGGCATGGATACATGCATGGAGTGCCATGGCATTTAAATTCCAAAAAATTAAAAATGATTAGAAAAACATGAAACCTTGCTTGATGTAATGTCATGCCACCAAGATGATGTGGTAAAAAAATTGGCCTGTTTGGCGAAAGTTCAGACACACACCCGTCACAAACCGTAGCAACTCATTAGAAGGCTCGTGGTTCCGAGAGGGAACAATGTATGTTTGATGACGAACATGAGGTAGCTTCCTCTTATGGCCTTCAATTTTTTTTCTACATTTAACGTGCACTAAGACAACTGTCATGTGAAAATTTGGAAACTTCTAGGGGTCATTTGACCTTTTAAAGACAATTAAGTGATTTTCTAGCCATTTAATGACCGTACTTCAAATTTAACTACATCTACTTGCAACAGCGAACCATCACGGTTTGAAATCATATTTCTGTACTTGTGTGCAAGTTAATTCCATGTGCAGTTAATTAGAAGGAATTTTGAAACATACTAGTGTCACGGCATGGACACATGCATGGAGTGCCATGGCATTTAAATTCCAAAAAAATAAAAAATGATTAGAAAAACATGAAACCTTGCTTGATGTAATGTCAAGCCACCAAGATGATGTGGTAAAAAAATTGGCTTGTTTGACAAAAGTTTGGACACACACCCCTCACAAACCGTAGCAACTCACTAGAAGGCTCGTGGTTCCGAGAGGGAACAATGTGTGTGACGAACATGTGATAGCTTCCTCTTATGGCCTTCATTTTTTTATACATTTAACATGCACTAATACAACTGTCACATGAAAATTTGGATAATTCTAGGGGCCATTTGACCTTTTAAAGACTTTTAAGTGATTTTCTAGCCATTTAATGACCACAATTAAAATTTGAACTACATCTACATGCAACAGCTAACCATAACGATTTGAAAAATCATATTTTTTTGTACTTGTGTGCGAGTTAATTCCATGTGCAATAAATTGGAAGGAATTTTCAAACATATTGGTGCCACGGTCTGACACACATGCATGGAGCACCATGCCATTTGAATTCCAAAAAATAAAAAAATGATCAGAAACAAATGAAACCTTGCTTGATGTAATGTCAACCCACCAAGATGATGTGGTAAATAATTGGCCTTTTTGACAAATTTTTGGACACACACCCCTCACAAACCAGAGCAACTCACTAGAAGGCTCATGGTTTCGAGAGGGAGCAATGCATGTTTGATGAGGAGCGGGCGATAGCTTCCTCTTATGGGCTTCAAAAAATTTCTACACTTAACATGCACTAATACAACTGTCCTGTCAAAATTTGGAAAATTTCAGGGGTCGTTTGACCTTTTTAAGACATTTAAGTGATTTCTAGCCATTTATGACCGTAATCCAAATTTGAACTATATCTACATACAGTGGCTAACCATAACGGTTTGAAAAAAAATTGTGTACTTGTGTGCGATTTAATTCCATCTGCAGTAAATTGGAACGAATTTCAAACATATTGGTGTCACGACTTGGACACATGCATGGAGTGCCATGGCATTTAAATTCCAAAATAAATTAAAAATCATCAAACGATGTAAATATTTGGTGTTCAAATAAATGTAAAGATCTGGCAAGACAACCGGGCCCCACACAATTGGCACTCTACGCGGGTTATTAAGCAAACACGGTTCTGTATTGGAAACCTCCAGCTATTGAGTTCACACACGGATTTTGTTGCGGGAATCGTGTGTAATTCAAACTATAGTACTCGTTAATTCTGGCGACCGGCGTGTGTACTGTTCCCGTCGATCTAGATTCCGGCCACCAATAAATACTACCTTGCTCATGTCGTCCTGCCTGCATTCTCATCTACATCCCTCTCTCTCTCTCTCTCTCTCTCAAATCTCAGCCATGGCTTCACCGATCTGCCCACGCGCTGACGAGGAGGCACCGTCCCCCGAGGACGCTCAGTCGAAGAGCAGCGATGAGGAGGACTCCTACGCGCTGCTGGACGAGGTTGTGCTAGACCCCCCAACTTTGGAGTGGTTTTGGGCCCAGTACAATCATTGTTTGTGGAAATCGCCGTCGCGGGCTAAGAAAGCCAGGCAAGTGGCATTCAAGAAGGAGATGGTGGAGGAGGACGCCAGGTACCAGGCGGCCTGTGAAGTCCGTGATGCCGCCTAGAAAAAAGAGGCGGTGGAGCTTTGGGGGCAGGCGCGTCGTCGTGCGGAGGAAGTGTACGAAGATGGGTACTTCATGAGGAAGGTCAAAGGTTCTAGGCGCCTCATCGCTGCATGGAGGTGGGCCGATAAGCTCCAGCGTGCCACTGACGAGGAGCTCTGGTGGGCGCCCAATGAAATGGCAAGATTGTTCACGCTCGTCCGCCAGCAAGAGGCAGATCGGTGCGTCAAGCGCTACGAGGCGGAGGAGGCGGAGTACTGCCTCCACTCTGGGAAGATGCCGCGCACCAGTGAGCTGCTAGTGAGGGCCTGCCGGAATACTACCCCTAGGAGGGATTATCAGTTTTAGTATTGTTTGTTTTCAATTTTATGCATTGTACCTAGTAGTTAAGTATCATCACGTATAGGTGATGATATTATATATATTTTGTGATGAAATAATGAACAATTAATATATATTATGAATTCCATTTTTTTATCCTTTTTGTATACTAATTTGTATCTAGCTGTTATCATCCATATATATAGAATAGAAATCATATATACACACATTGAAACAGAACATATAAGAACGGAAAATAGAGTACACACATTGAAACAGAGCAATATTATGATTGATGTGAATGCATAGTGATCCACGTCGAAACGACTCAACAAAATAAAATGCGTCCATGAGACCATGACCAACAACCCTTGCCGACGGTAGCTCTTGGCTCTGCCTGAACTTGTGCAGGCGTTCGTCCAAGCGGTCGACATGATCGCGGTACATCTGGAGCGCGATCTTAAGCTCCCAGTTGGCTATTTCATCGGAGATCAACAGCTCAAGGATGCGACGGCCATGTTCCTCTACTGCGCCCAGGTGGACACCTAGGACAAGGAGGCGCTCCAGCCTAGCGACCAGCGAATTGGCATCGAGTGGGCCACGGACAAGGCGAACGACGCGACCCATGCAAACAACACGGTAGGCATCCGGTGCAAGTACGGCATGGGCGGCCTCTGGTGCAAGTATGGCACAGAGGGCCTCTGCCCACTCCTGGCGAGGAATGGGGGTACTGACGGGACGTGTACCCAGCTGCGACACCCTGTCGCTAGCAGGCGAGCGCCAATGGATCCGCTCTTGCTATGCGGCACGCCACGCCTCTCGCTCTGCGGCGCTCCAACGGTCTCGCCGTGCGGTGAGCTACAACCTATTGGTGCGGACACGCCTAGCTTGCTCTGCAGCGTGCCATCAATCATGTTGTGCGGTGAGCTGCAGCCTCTCGGTGCCGACATGCCTATCTTGATCCGCGGCACTGAAGTGCCATGCGCCAAGGGTCTGCTCAACCCTAGCGATGACGCGCATCACGACGTCGTCCATCGCGTTGCCAAGGAGCACCTTGGCCTCTACGGGCTGTGGCGCCTTC
The DNA here is from genome assembly GCA_021437245.1 of Aegilops speltoides. Taxonomy (NCBI): domain Eukaryota; kingdom Viridiplantae; phylum Streptophyta; class Magnoliopsida; order Poales; family Poaceae; genus Aegilops; species Aegilops speltoides. Next base: position 307,835,114 of record CM038143.1, read on the forward strand.
TCATTTTCCTCGTCGATGAGGTTGATGGTAGAGGTGACGCTTTGGTGGGTTGACATGCTTGGAAAAGATGGATGTGCTACAGGCTGTGCTTGTTGCCTTCGTGCGTCGCGCACCGCCTAGGTTTATGCGCAATATCGCTGGTGTGGGGACCCTGACTCATAAGTCGCCATCACCGAATGGACGTGTATAGTGATCCCAGAGATCAATGCTCACTGAACACACAGAAGCTGAACAACAAGAGTCTTACGTCCATACGTACCGTCTTACATAAATTATGATCATTATGGTCAAGTCTTGAGTATAACATTGCAGCGGAAATCTTCGTCAATAACTTGGACCCATGCCATCTCACTTAACCCTACAGGCATTCTGACTGGGAAGCGTCCTAGCTCGCATGTTCATCACCAAGGAACTCTTCATTATATCTTATTCTCTCATGCCTGGCCAATAAAATAACTAGTGGCAAGCCAATGAGTACTTTGAATGTACTCGCAAGCAACCCAAGAGTGATAACAAAATAATTACGCAAAGCTCTACTGCTTAATTGGCATTGTTACGGAAAGCTAGTTTTTCTAATGCAAGTATGATCAACATTTACCAAGGGCATGAATGCGTCTGCAACAAGTATCAGGAGGTTACAGACATTAGCCTCGAGAAAGAGTTATGAACAACTCATGCTCAAGCTCATCATGACTTCCTCATGAATCACATCAAGAATATCACCAAACCATGTTGTTTTTCAGAAACATATGGACATAGTCTAAGCAGCACCACCCAACCGTCCTTGACCGTGGACATAGCTATTCGAATAGTTTGACACTCTGTAGAGGTTGCACACTTTACCTACAAGATCTGGGAAGCTTTCGTGTCATCCACGCTCCCGCAGTACCTCAATTACTCGGGGGAAGCACCCGATCACCATCTTTCCCTAGGCGACACTAACATAGGGTCCACTCATTGGTACATAGCCTTTGTGTATAAACAACGAGATCTTGGGACTCTGCCCTTTTCATTATCACACATACACACAGGGACCAACGGTGTGTCCGATGCCCTGTGAAAACAGTCATGGCCGCCTATCCAAGCACGACCCCGTCCCGAGAGTGACCTCATGTCACCCCCGTCACTAGTAATGTGGGCACCATGCTAGTATTGGCCTAGGTAATCAATAATGCCCTTTCCCATAAGGGTAGAGTGGTTGCGCATGTAGGGTTGGGACGATCAACAAATCTTAAATCTAATCCGTCTATGTAAACAACACTTTCATCAAGCCTCGGTGTAAGTGCATCTAGTGCCCCGTAGTGATTTTGGTGTATTGAAGACTTATAGGTTAAGTAACTGATGCGTTTGTGAGTGTACACAGGTCTATAAGTCTATGAGGAGTTTGATATTTACAGAGAAAGTCGACCCCTAAAAATGAAGTTCTTCGACTGAAGACTTTGATATTCTGAAGACTTTCTGAAGACTTTGAAAGTGAAGAAATTGGAGTGACCACGAAGACTTGATATTCATTCGAGGAATATGAAGCATGAAGACTTTTGTTTTCGTAGTTTCATTTTCTCTTTCTTGAGTCATAGGAAACACCGTACTGTTAAAGGGGGTCGAGGAATTACTAAGGAAAATTTTCCATGTGATGCTCAACTCAAAATCCTACACCTACCAATCCCTTCGAGTGAAGCCATTGCAAATCTCATGCAGTTCATTCAAATTCTTCAGTGACACAGACGCAGTTCTTCTAGTCACTGATGACTTTGCTCTGACTGAGGAGTTAGGAATTTGCCTGTGCGAATTGCCTACACAGTGAGGAACATGATAGCCCTGAGGACTTTGAAAGTCGAATTTCCGACCGTTCTTTGTCTATGCTGCCATGACCAAAATATCTTATCCACCTAACGGTCATATCATTGAAGGGCATTTATGTCTTATCATGTCGGGCTGCTCCTAGGCTATAAATAGCCGCCTCTACAACCACTAGTTGGTTGGCTGCCCGAGAGAACTTGACACTTGTCATTTGAGAGCAACCCATCCTCCGAGGACTTTGAGCGAAAATCATCAAGTGAGGAAAATCCAAAACCAAACCCATTAAAACCCCAAGTGATTGAGCATCATCAAGAAATTGATCTGCGTGGATCCGAAGCTTGTTACCTTTGAAGACTGTGCTTCTTCCAGACGGTTAGGCGTCAAGGTCTAGAGCATCCAAGAGGAATTGTGGATCGCCGAGTGACCAAGTCTGTGAAGGTTTGGAAGTCACCAAGACTTACCACGAGTGATTGGACGAGGCCTGCGTGGTCTTAGTTCAAGGAGAACACGGCGAGGATGGGTGTCCTGAGTTGCGGCTCGAGATCGGGTGTCCGGACTGTGTGTCCTCGAGTTTAAATACTCACCGCTCCAACCAGACGCATAACCGAGACAGCAGCTTGGAACTGGTTTACCAAATCATTGTCTTCACCAACCGATCGGTTCTATTTTCTCAACTCATTCATTTCCTCATTCGTGTTGCATGTTGTTCATATCGTGCTTGAAGACTTTGATCAAGACTTTCACAAATTCCTCGTTCAAATTCTTCACTGTTTGTCTTCATCTTGTTATCCTATGTTTACGCTTCTGTACTCTGCTCTAGTCTTCATTTCATCATGCCGACTATGTGTGTAATCTGTTATGTTTACCTCGAGTACATATTCCGCTGCAAATAGTTCTTCGCTAAGGAATTTCCTCACCGCAAATTCCTCGGTGAAGAATTTCATAAAATCGCCTATTCACCCCCTCTAGTCGATATAACGACTTTCAATTGGTATCGAGCAAGGTACTCCCTTGTTCGTGTGATTTTGGTTTAACCACCGAGTTCTAGTTATGTCGACCGCAGTATGATCAAGGTCTCGCTAGGTGTCCTACCTTTGATGGAATGGACTACCCTCTATCGAAGAACAAGATGCGGATGCATCTTGAGGCAATTGATAATGATCTCGGTATGTTGTGGAAAATGGTGTCCCCATGCCTTTCAAACACCGACCGCCATCGATGTGAAGAGATTCAAACAACTCGACTCTCAAGTTAAGAATATCATCTGTGGCCATCTGAGCAAAGGACAGTATGGAAGAGTGAGTGCTTTGGAAACTGCCAAGCTTATCTGGGATAGGCTGTCCAAAGTAAATGAAGGAGTCTCAACTCAGCGTGACTCTCGAGTTGATGTTCTTCGGAATCTCTTCAACCGCTTCAAAAGACTCGACAACGAAAATGTCCAACAAACCTTCGATCGCCTCACTGAAATCTCAAATGAGCTTCAAGCCCTCGGTGCCACTGACATCACTGACCATGAAGTAGTGAAGAAACTGCTAAGATCGCTTGATTCCTCATTTGATACTCTAGGACTGATGATATCCTCATGAAGTAGTGAAGAAACTACAAGAGCGTGCTGACTACAAGTCACTTGATCCTGCTGATATCCTCGAAAGGCTTAACACTCACGAGTTCCAGCTTGCTGAAAAGAGAGATCTCTATGGCTCAAACTATGGCAAACCACGTGCCCTGAAGGCTAAGGTTGTGTCTGACTCTGAATGTGAGGATTCGGTAGTAGCCTTGGTGATCCTCAAGAATCGAGCCAGATCTAGCTCTCCTTGTGAAGAAATTCCGAAGTTCACAAGACGTGGTCGCTGGAAAATCCTCGAGAGGAAGTGATTCTTCATCCAAAGGACTACAAGAGAAGACTTTGCCACAAATGCAAGAAGCCTGGTCACTATATTCAAGATTGTCCTTAGTGGGAAAAGGAAATGAAGAAGAAGAAATACAAGGACTACAGTTCTGATGAAATGAAGAAGAAGAAGAAATCATCAAAATCTTCGTCTTCAAAACCATCAAAGTCTTCATTTCACAAGAAGGGCAGCTCCAAGAAAGCTCGTGCATTCATTGGCAAGGAAATGGACTCTGAAGCTGAATCTGAGGAAAATGATGAAGAGGAGGTGTCTCAAGAATCTGAGTCCGTGTGGCGAGTCGGCTATTACATCGCTTTCGTCAAGCAAGTCCATCTTCAACATCAAGAAACTGATTCCACCGACAAGCCCGATGAAGATAATGATGGCTACGCCCCACCTATTGCTTCATGGCAAAAGCAGCTAAGGTACTCAAATACAACTCCTCCGATTCTAGTGAAAATGAATCGATGAGGATCTTAAGCCTAGCTACTCTAAACTTGCTAAAATTGCTGTGAAACAACAACGGCTCTTGAAAAGGTTTAAAACATGCTAGATAAAAGTGATGATATGTTGGGTGAAGAAATGGATCGCACTAAAGCCCTCGATCGAAAATCTTCAGAGACTTGGCCTAAGTATGATAACCTTCAAGGTCATCATAACTCTCTTGTCTCGATCATGAGAAACTTTCTTATGAATTTCTTCAAGAAAAGCAAGACAATGAGAAGCTTTCTTGAAGCTATTCAAAGAAAGGCAGATCTTGAAAAGCTAAGAGTATGTTATGAAGATCTTCAGAAGGAGCGCGATTCATTACTAGCTCAACAAATCAGCGCTTCTCAGGAAGAATTTGTTCCTCCATGCTTAAAGTGCATTGAACGTGAATTTGCTAATTCTTCACCTGAATGTTCAAATGCTTCAAATGTTACAAATTCTTCATCCGCCTCTGCTATCACTAATTCCTCATATGAGGACTTTGCAATATCACCGACAATGCAGGTTGAAGGAATTGTACATGACAGCATGTACAAAAGCCTCAAAGGGCATCGACACTTTGTGATGTGCTCAAAAGCAGATCCTCAATGTAAACCCTAGGAAAGAGGGTATTGCCTTTGAGAGGAAACTCAATGCCGATGGAACATATTGGAAGCCCGAGCAAGATCCCAAAACCTCATGGGTTGCTGCAAAGGGACCTCCGATTGATCCATCTAACTTATCCGGCTTTACATGTGAATCTCCTCATTCTTCCGATGAGTCATTTGACTCAACTATAAACTATTCAAAAATCGAATGGTGAAGTATTTGCTAGATATGTTGGCACTAATCGCAGAACGGTTCCCTATGAAGAAAATCTGGGTTCCCAAAAGCTGTGTTGAAAGTCTTGGTGAATGTCCTCATGACACCACCGTGAAGAACAGAACCCGGATTAAATTCTTCATATGGACCAAATTCTTCAAGAGGATCAAATTCTCAACTGGATCAAAGTCCTCATATGGTTATCATCATACTAACAAATCATCTCGCAGGTAAAGCTAAGGGCCATGAATATGTGCATTATTCTTCAAACCATTATGTTCATAAGTCCTCAAGAATTACTCGCTTATTCATATGCTTACCCTAACCCTCCTATGCTAAGTTTAAATGGTTTGGCATCTTTGCCACCTTTCTCACATGGTGCTCGCAGGATGATGAATTCTTTGCCACCCTCCGGATGTGGGTGGTGAAGAAAAGAACTAATCTCTTCTGCAGGTCAGGTCTCGGACGTGCTCTAACGCTCAAGAATTTCTCGGGGGACGACAATATGCCCGAAAGGACGCAGCAAATCATGATGAAATGAACTTTCATTTCACACGCCCTCATATGCTATATCATTTATCGCTTGATGAAATTCATCGATGAACTTGATATCATATTCTTCACTGATGAAGCATATGAGATTGTAAGTTACACTAATTCATCTGCAGGATGATCAACCCAAAACCACTGAATGGGTCCTCGATAGTGGATGTACAAATCACATGACTGGTGACAAGAATCTATTGATGGATGCTCCTTTATCACCGTCACCTCTGAAGCATATCATCTTTGCTGACAAAGGCAAAAGTGAGGTATTGGGTCTTGGTAAGGTTGCTATCTCTAAGTATAAGCACATGGACAAAGTCATGCTTGTTGAGTCCTTGGGATACAATCTCATGTCAGTCTCAATGCTTTGTGATCTTGATATGGTTGTTGTCTTCAGCAAATATCGCTGTGTTGTGATTATGGAAGATGACAATTCCAAAGTCTTCGAAGGCTTTAGGAGAGGAGATCTGTATATTGTTGATTTCTCTACAGGACCACAACCAGCCGTATGTCTACTTGCAAAAGCTTCAGAAGGCTGGCTATGGCATCGACGACTTGGTCATGCAGCATGAGGAATTTGAACACGCCATGCGAAGAAGAAGCATGTCATTGGCATTGAGAATGCCAAATTCCTCAAGGATCACTTATGCGGAGCATGTGAAGCCGGAAAATGACCAAGGCCAAGCATCCAAATAAGACTATCATGACCACTACCCGTCCATTCAAATTGCTTCACATGGACCTCTTCGACCTAATCATTATTCAGCAGTCACTAATGATGCATTTCTATATGGTTTTGTCATTGTTGATGATTATTCTCGATATACATGGGTACACATTGTTACTTACAAACATGAAGTGCGGAAGTCTTCAAACAATTTTCCTCGAGGGCTTCAACCAACTTTGGTGTGAAGATCAAGCATATCGAAGTGACAATGGAACCGAGTTCAAGAATTCTGGTCTTGATGCCTATCTTGATGAACTTGGTATTACTCATGAATTATCTCGCTCCTTATACTCCTCGGCAGAATGGCGCGTGGAGCGCAAGAACGTAACTCTTGTTGAGATGGCTCGCACTATGCTTGATGAATACAAAACGCCTCGGCTTTTTGGATTGATGCAATTGATACCGCCTACCACATCATCAACAGAGTATATCTTCACAAATTCTTCAAGAAGACGCCTATGAACTCCTCACGACAAGAAACCCAATGTGAGTTATTTCAAAGTCTTCGTGCTAAATGTTGGATTAGAGATCCTCACCACAACTCTAAATTTGCACCAAAGCACATGAAGGTTTTATGCTTGGTTACGGAAGGACTCAGACACCTACTGAGTCTTCAACATTGTTCTTCACAAAATTGTCGACACTGTACATGTGCGGTTCGATGAAACTAATGGCTCGCAAAGAGAGCACCTACCTACGTGTTAGATGAACCAGCACCGAGGATGCTATCAAGCTCAAGGAAACCGAGGATGTCATTCCCATCAAGAATCTGTGAAGAATTCATTCCTGTTCGTGAAGAACGCCGAGTGATGCACCAAGAACATGATGAGGAAAATGGTGTCAAGAAAATGCTGATCAAAATCCTCAGCGACAACCCACTCATCCACGTGTTGCAAAAGAAGTGCAAGTGGAGAAGATCATCGATGACATCAGCGCACCAGGTCCTCTCACCTGCTCAAAAGCCTCACACTTATCTAACTTTTGTGGGCACTATGCTTTTGTCTCTATCTCAGAGCCCACTAAGGTAGATGAAGCATTTCTGGAGCCGGAGTGGATTCAGGTTATGCAAGAAGAATTACATCAGTTCGAGCTAAACAATGTCTGGGAATTGGTCAATCGCCCAGATCCTCACAAGCATAATATCATCGGCACAAAGTGGATCTATCGCAACAAGCAAGATGAAAATGGCCTTGTGGTGAGGAATAAGGCACGACTAGTAGCTCAAGGCTACACACAGGTTGAAGGAATTGATTTCGATGAAACTTTTGCACCTGTTGCTAGACTTGAAGCTATTCGCATTTTACTTGCCTATGCTAACCATCATGATATCATCTTATATCAAATGGATGTGAAAAGTGCATTCCTCAATTGTAAGCTTGAGGAAGAAGTATATGTTGCTCAACCCCTGTGTTTTGAAGATCCCAAGAATCGACAAAGTCTTGAGACTCAATAAGGCTCTCTATGGCCTCAAGCAAGCCCCTCGGCGTGGTATGACACTTGAAGGAATTCTTCGTGAAGAATGGCTTCACACCGGTTCACTTGACCCTACTCTATTTACTAAATGATATGATGGTGAACTATTTGTGTGCCAAATATATGTTGATGATATTATCTTTGGCTGTACTAACCAACGATATAGTGATGAATTTGCCTATATGATGAGTGAAGAATATCAAATGTCTATGATGGGAGAGTTGAAATTCTTCTTAGGTCTTCAAGTTCGCCAGCCAAGAATGGCATATTCATATCTCAGAGAAATACCTCAAAGATGTCTCGAGGAAATTCGCATGCAAGATTGCAAAGGCGCTAAAATTCCTATGCCCACAAATGGCCATCTATGCAATCGATGAAAATGGTATTGACTTGATCACAAGGTATACCGCCCATGATTGGTTCTTTATTGTACTTATGTGCATCTAGGCAGATATAATGCTTAGTGTTTGCATGTGTGCCCGATTTCAAGCTGCATCAAGGAATCACACCATAAGGTCTGTGAAGCATATTCTTCGATATCTAGCTCACACACCAACACTAGGATTATGGTACCCCAAGGGCTCGCTTTTGATCTCATTGATATTCGACTCGACTATTGGTGACCGTGTGGACCGCAAGTCAACATCCGCACTTGTCATTTCCTGACGATCTTTGGTCCGTTGGTCCTCAAGAAATGTAAGGCGTATCACCGCTTCATCGCCTGAAGCTAAATACATTGCTGCTGGCTCATGCTGTGCTCAATCGCTTTGGATGAAGCAAACCTCAAGGACTATGGCGTCAACGTGAAGAATGTGCCTCTCCTCTGCGACAATGAGAGTGCCATCAAGATTGCTCACAACCCAGTTCAAGACTCAAGACTAAGCACATCCAAATTCGCCATCATTTTCTTCGTGATCATGTGTCAAGGGCGATATCTCCATCGAGCATGTGAAGATCAAGAACAGTGGCTGATATCTTCACCAAGCCCTTGGATGAGAAGAGATTTAGCAAGTTGCGGTGTGAGCTAAATATCTTAGAATCTTCGAATGTTCTTTGAAAAGGACACACATCCTAATCCTTATGCATAATTGATGACTTAGATGTGCAACACATGAAGAAAAGTTGTTCCTCAATCAATGAAGAATAACATTCTAAGTGTGAAGAAATTAATGAAGAATTTGATTCTCAGAACCCTACGACAATTGTACGCTGTGTCCGAAATCAGCATTCTTATACGTAAATACGCCACCACAAAAGTTGGAAATCTTCAATTTGAGTTTTTCCTCATCGTTGAAATTCCTCATTTTTCAAATTCTTCAATTTTGCAAAATCTTCAATGTTTCCGCTTTTTCTTCATTGGCTATATATATATATATATATATATATATATATATATATATATATATATATATATATATATATGAGTTTATGTGTCTACAGCATTCACTTATTGCTAATTCTTCAAGTTGCTACTTCTACTAAGTGAATGTGATCGGACCCTTCCCCTCTATGCTATACTCAATCCAATCTATTCACAAATTCTTCATGTGCGTTCTGATTGAAACTCGTTCAAAGTCTTCACTGGTTCTTGACAGCTGAAGAAATTGCGAACGAAACTTTTAAACAAATCTTATCCAAATTTTCGGTTTTACCGCTCAAACCGTTTCGCATCCCACGATGTATTAGTTTAATCACCCACGATCTTACACGATCTCATCTTCACAGTACGTGGGTGACACACGTTGCGTGAAGGAGAAAGGGCAGGGGCATGTTCGTCCAAAATCTTCGGGCGAACAGTTTTTCACCGTGGCTATAAATACCCCTTTACCCTCCTCACTTCATTTACTCCGCTTGATCGCTGTCTCTCGCTCGAGCTCTCATCAAACCCTAGCGCCGCCGCTACTCCATCGCCGCCGGTGAGGAAAAGCTTCACTGCCTCGACCTCATCGCCGTCGTACTCGCGCCGGTCGCGGAAATCTTCACTCCGCCGCCGCCGTAGCTGTCTCCCTCTGCCAAGTTAGGGCGTGGGAGATCTAACGTGATGAACTTCACTACAGTTCATCTCTGTTCGTCGTGTTCTTCAGTTCGGGTAATTAAAAGTCACTTTTATTACTCGTTGATTCTCAAATCTTTCGAAAATCTTCAAAGGTGTTTTTGCTCTTCAAATCTTCACATATGAACACCTCACACTATATGTTCTTGATTTATCTCTAAGCATTCAATTCTTCAAGATTCCTCAATTGTGCAGATTTTAAATCTGACAACTCTGGAACCTGAGACAAAACGCTTAGTGAAATTTCTCAAGGCTCAACTGGTCAAATTCCTCAAAACTTGCTTCTTTTAAAAAAAAATCTTCTGAGAACGATATAACCTCTCCAAATTCCTCGCACCTACACTACTGCTCACAGTACTCATGTCTGCTTCTTTGAATCACTAGGTTCTCATCAACTTAACTCATTTGCAGCGTTCCTCGAAGAAAAACTGCATACTTCTTGAGTGCTCTATTGTTCAAATTCCTCACCAAGAAAATGGCGAAGGCAAGAGACCACGTGAAGGGAGGAAAGAAACCGAAGTCATGATCGCCTTTGAGATTCCCGAGGAAATATACAAAGACTATCGCGACACTGATGAATCCAAGTTTGGCAAGGAGACCTAAAACCAGCGCAAAGTGCGATACAGAGGATAGAAAGGAGATGGGCACGAGAATGGCGAGAATACCGCTATGTCACTCCAAAGTACATGAGGAAATTCGCTCTAAATCCTCCATGCCCAAGAGCTCCTCCGCACCTGGCCAAGTCACGATCCCACCAAGCATCAAGCGTGGTGAAGACTTTCTGAACAATGGTCCAGCGCCAAGCCAAATTGGCAAGACAGCCAAGGAGGCGGTGAGGAAATTCAATGAGGATATCGCTGCTGCCGCTGCTCTTCTTGAGCCCTCGGTCAAGCCGAGGAAATCAATGCCAAAGAAGCTCTGACGCAAGCCAAGTGCTTCACCGTCCGCGCCCTCACGGCCCAGTTCCTCGATTCGCCCTCACGGCAAATTCCTCGGATTCTTTGCTCATTCAAAATCCTCAAGCAGCTCCTCCAAGTCCTCAACACTGTGCATCTTGCTACTTGTCAAAGGACTCAAGGATTCTCCATTGCTTCGTGTCTCAAGAAGTTCCTCACTGCACCAATGTCCTCAACAGTCCCACTGCTGAAGACAAAGCAAGCTGCTGGACGCGGTCCTCGCCAAGTCCAAAGAAGAAACAGGTTGCATTCAACGTTCCTCTCGATGATGAAGCCTCGATGAAGAACTTGAAGAAATCATCGAGACAGATCGACCAAGGCCGCTAGAGCCAAAAGAACAAGTGTGCCTCGCTTTTGGATCCGAAGAAGATCCTTGACTTCATTGACTGTGGCATCGGGATCCACACTCCTCTTCCGGATCTCGCCATCGACTCTGGTCAAAGTCATATGTGAACCATTTCATCTCTCAAGAGAAATGGAAATTTGAAAAGGCTCGTGAATTGAAGAGAGCAAAAGCCAAAAAGGAGAAGCTTCTGAGGAAGAACATCATCAACTTGACTCCTGAAGAACTCCTCAAAGCACAATCTGAAATTCAAGCCCTCAGCAAGGATTTCGATGCTTACAATGCTGATTGGCAAGGAGCCAAAGTGAGATTCGTCACTCTGACAAAGAAAATGTCAACTGTTGCAGCTTCATCGCAACAAGAAAATCCTCAGCTAAAGAATCTGCTCAGCTGCTGAAGAACATGCCAAGATCGCTGATGACTTTCAGCGGCTTGATGAAAACACAAGTTCCGTGGCTGATGACTCCATTCCATTCTTGAAGAAATTCCTGTGGCATCCACTAGTGGTGCGCCTGAAGAATCTGAAGGAAATAGGGCAACTACACAAGTTGTGCCTGAAGAAACTGTACCACAATCCTCAGCTCCTCATGCACCAACACCATCTCCAATTCTTCCTTCTGCATATGAAGTGAAGAAGACAAAGGCTGCAGAACGAGCTACAGTGAAGAAAAGGAAGGCATCAGCTGCGTCAAATTCTTCGGCTGCGAAGAAAATGAAGCCAATGACCAGCTCGATTGAAAATCCTATTGATGCCATTCCCATTTCCTCCATGTAATCCAAGGAAATTGTTCCCTTTGGAGAAGAATACACGATCCCAAGCGGATCAGATGAAGAAAATCAATTTGTTGCTACCTCAGAACAGCTTGATGAAGAAATTGAAGTGGAAGCTTTCCTTCAACTCTGTTGCTTCCTCACCCGTGCCTCAGTTCATCTTTGAAGAGGCGGTGTTGAGGAAATTGAAAAGAAGATGAAGATGTGGATATTGGGTGCACTACACCTGTGATGAACGATGACTTTTGGGAAAGTCAGCATCCCAATACTCCTCTCTTCACTCCGCTTCAACAAGTTCCTCAGTCCCCGACTACAACTATTCAAATGGGCTCTGAAGAAACTCATCCCACATCATCTGTCAACGAAGAGATTCCAGCCACTAGCGCTGATGAACCAACTGCTGACCCTCAAACTGCACAAGGAGAGGAACCAGAAATTCATCAGCCTGAAGAACCTGAGATCGCGATTCCAGAGGTTGTGCTGCAAATCACAGATATTCCTCTGCCAAGCCGAAGAATCCGTTCTCAAGTAAGCAAAAATTCAAGGCTGAAGATTTCTTTTCTGAGCATGTGTTCTTCACTGCTTTCAATCCTTATGACTCTGCTCGAATGAGGAAAAGATGCTTCTGGACTCCAACACAAGCAAATTTCTATTCCTCAGTGCTATTTGACAAGGACAAGATCTTCGACCATGAGCATATTCCTCATGTGGATATGGAATCACCGCCGTGCTTCGAGCCAAGACTCGTGTTCTTCACGATGCGTGGCTGCTGAATTTCAGACCGATATATGTGGCTGGAATGAAGAACTCATTCTTGATTCTATGCCACCCGCACATCACCGAGATGTCAAGACATCAATTCATGGGTCTTGGATTGGATGGTCGAGAATACTCACTACAAGGCACCAAAGAACTGAATTGCTTCGTGTCCTTCCTCTTGATCCTCCCCATAAATCTGCACGTTGCATTTACAATGACCGTGAGTTATCTGATCACTTTATGCAAGTGCTTATGAAGCCGCTGAAGCCAGGCCAAGCCCCTCGAACCAAATTCCTCGTCAAGGATTTGCTGATGTGCCTCGGACCGTATAGAATCTTGATGAAGACAATGAGTCCAATCAAAGGCCACGACTCAAATGAAGAAGATGTCGCTGGCATCATGAAGAACATGCTTTTCAATATCATTCATGGCGTTCCGCCAACTTCCATGATTTCTTCATGAGGACTCGCCAATGTTGCAATGTCACCTTTTGAGCTGAAGCCATATGCGCCTTTGGATCATGAGATTCATAAGGGCAAGATCTTCACTGAATTACAAGGTCGACACTCAACCATGGCAGCTTCCTCGCCGCCCATTGAAGTCCTCAAGCGACCAATTTCATCATCTGATGACAAGGGCAAGGCAGCAGCTGTAATTGATGAAGGCACTCGTCCATTGGATGGTCAATTTCGCAAGGCTGCATCTTACTCCACCAATGACGATTCCGCAACGCATGATACTGCCGCAAATACCTCAACCAAGCAACAGCCTCAAGCCACAGCGCCCACGGTGATGACTGATCGTGAGTTACTCCTCGCCTTCATCGAAGGTTGAACGCAATCGTAAATGGGTGAAGCGCCAATTTGCTGCAATTCTTCACAACATGACCTCAACGCATAATGCAGTGAAGAAAACCAAGACTACCTTCATGAAACCCTCAACCGCACTGGCTGTTCTTAATCATGTCTATTCAGCGGAAGAATTGAAGACTATGGGTCTTCGTGAAGCTTATGACTGGTCTCGCACCACCTCCAAGAAATTCAAGAGAGTCAAAGTTCCCGATTTGGTGGCTAGCTCTTATTCTTCATCGCGTGAAACTGATGAATATGAAGATTTAGACGACACTGCGGCAGGCCCTACTTCAACATCCAACCCGGACAATGATGGCGCTCCTCCATCAACTTGAATATCTTCAGGGGCGTTAGTCCTCAGATTCGATCCTTTTGGTCATTTGATGACAAAGGGGGAGAAATCTGAGTTAGTCTTCAAGCGGGTTTATACTATGGGCGTTTTTATTAAGTTACAACTCTCGTTCTTCCGAAATTTTTATTGGATCGAGTCGTAATCTTAAATCCGATGGTGCCTTGATACTTTTGATCAGTGCATTGTGCTGACTTTGCACTGTGCTCTGATACTCTTGATCGTGCTTCTGATGCTCTGATTTTGATACGTGTTATGCTCTGATTCTTTTGAAGCACTAAGCTCTGAATGTGATATTTGAACTCTGAAACGATATTCCGCATGCTCATTCCTAGTCAATACTATTGCATGCATGCTGAATCTCATCAGGCACCATATTTCATCATGCATTTCAAAATCTTCATAGTATATATATCAAATGCGTGTATGAATTACAAGGTATAGGGGGAGATCTCCATGATTCAAATCTTCAAATGTGCATTGCCTCAAAAGCAAATTCCTCATTATGCACATATTCAGGGGGAGTTCTTCTATATCTTGCAATCAAATTCCTCAATATCAGTATTTACACTTCATATGTTTATCCCCGTTGAAAACTTAACCTATGTTGTCATCAATCACCAAAAAGGGGGAGATTGTAAGTGCACCTAGTGCCCCTTAGTGATTTTGGTGTATTGAAGACTTATAGGTTAAGTAACTGATGCGTTTGTGAGTGTACACAGGTCTATAAGTCTATGAGGAGTTTGATATTTACAGAGAAAGTCGACCCTAAAATGAAGTTCTTCGATCAAGACTTTGATATTTCAAGACTTTTCAAGACTTTGAAAGTGAAGAAATTGGTGTGACCACGAAGACTTGATATTCATTCGAGGAATATGAAGCGTGAAGACTTTTGTTTTCGTAGTTTCATTTTCTGTTTCTTGAGTCATAGGAAACACCGCATCGTTAAAGGGGTCGAGGAAATACTAAGGAAAAATTTCCATGTGATGCTCAACTCAAAATCCTACACCTACCAATCCCTTCGAGTGAAGCCATTGAAATCCCATACTGATTCAGATCAAATTCTTGATGTGAGACGCAGTTCTTACAGTCATCGATGACTTTGCTCGATCGAGAGTTAGGAATTCGCCAAAGTCGAATTGCCTACACAAAGGAGGAACATGATATCCCCGAGGACTTTGAAAGTCGAATTTCCGAACGTTCTTTGTCTTTACGGCCGTGCCCAAAATATCTTATCCACCTAACGGTCATATCATTGAAGGGCATTTATGTCTTATCATGTCGGGCTGCTCCCTAGGCTATAAATAGCCGCCCCCTACAACCACTAGTTGGTTGGCTGCTCCGAGAGAACTTGACACTTGTCATTTGAGAGCAACCCATCCTCTGAGGACTTTGAGCGAAAATCATCAAGTGAGGAAAATCCAAAACCAAACCCACAAAAACCCCAAGTGATTGAGCATCACTGAAGAAATTGATCCTACGTGGATCCGACACTTGTTACCTTTGAAGACTGTGCTTCTTCCAGACGGTTAGGCATCAAGGTCTAGAGCATCCAAGAGGAATTGTGGATCGCCGAGTGACCAAGTCTGTGAAGGTTTGGAAGTCACCTGAAGACTTACCACGAGTGATTGGATGAGGCCTGCGTGGTCTTAGTTCAAGGAGAACACGGTGAGGACTGGGTGTCCTGAGTTGCGGCTCAGAGACTGGGTGTCTGGGACTGTGTGTCCTTGAGTTTAAATACTCGGCCGCTCCAACCAGACGCATAACCGAGACAGCGATTTGAACTGGTTTACCAAATCATTGTCTTCACCAACCGACTGGTTCTATTTTCTCAACTCATTCATTTCCTCATTACATGTTGCATGTTGTTCATATTCGTGCTTGAAGACTTTGATCAAGACTTTCACAAATTCCTCGTTCAAATTCTTCAGTCTGTTTGTCTTCATCTTGTTATCCTGTGTTTACGCTTCCTGTACTCTGTTCTAGTCCTCATTTCATCATGCTGACTATGTGTGTAATATGTTATGTTTACCTCTGAGTACATATTCCACTGCAAATAGTTCTTCGCTAAGGAATTTCCTCACCGGCAAATTCCTTAGTGAAGAATTTCATAAAAATCGCCTATTCACCCCCCCTCTAGTCGATATAACGCACTTTCACTCGGTACACTATCTCTCCACCAAGTAGTGACATGGTTCATCATCATCTCCCAGGGGCATTAGTGGCACCCACTGGGGCTATTTGCAAGTATGTAAAACCACACTTGTTCCTTACCATGCATAACTCCGACGCTCGGGGCCCAGCAGCAGGTCGCCTTCAACCTCCCGCGCGTGCTCCGGCCGTGGGGAGGAGCGGCTCCCGCCTACGATTGCCGGGGCTACAGAGCATCTCCGGCGACGCTCTGCACACCAGCGTGCTCAGGAGGCTGCAACGCATCTGTCTACGTGCTTCACGCACGCCGAGGATGGCCGTAGTGGCGACGGCATGGATGGTGGAGAATGAGGCCGTCGGCCATCTTTGGTCGTGAGCGCCTGGCCTCCCTAGGGCGAACGAAGGCAATGGAGGGCCTTGCGGTGGATGTATGAGGGCGTTGGAGTGGCTAGGGGGTGAATGAGAGCTTGGGTTAGCTTGAATTTAGGCGGAGCCCGACGGCGATGCTCAGGCCATTGTGGTGGATGGAGGGCACGGGGAGAGGGATGGCCGGGTCCGGGCGACGTACGGGAGGGAGAGAGGGCGAAGGGGCTCCAGAGAGAGGCCTCAGGTGGCCTTATATAGCGAGGCCGTGGCCTAGGGCACCCACGAAAATGGACGTAGTGGCCGCGGGAGGAGGCTCGGGGCTGTCTGCGGTGCTCGTGGGCGTGGTCCAAGTCAAGGGAGAAGGAGAGAGAGAGCGGGGGAGTGGCAGAACTCCGCGCGTGTGGACTCACCCATTGGGGCTCTCGGGCGGCTCTAGCGCGCGTGCGAGGGGGCAGCAGGAGAGAGAAGGAGGAGGGGGACCAGGCTGTGGCGTGTCGTGGATGCCGAGGCACGTTGAATGGCGCGCTTCAGAGGCTCGAGGTGGACGGGAGTGCGGCAGGAAGGCTCGGCCGCCACTGTAGCGCGCTCCAGAGCAGGGTTTTGGCCGGCACGAGCGCGTTTTGCACGCTCTGCCGTGTCCACTTGTATTTGGAGTGTGCTGGGTGATGGGTTAAAGCCTGGGGTGACATTGGAGAGCTAGCAAAGTCAAAGAAAGAGAGAGGGCGAGCAGAAAGAGAGGGAAAGTTGCTGGACAGAGATGAAAAATGAGGTTCTCACCCCCAAATAATTGAGCTGGAGCCATCCAGCTTTTGCTAGTGGTAGAGGGGTTCTAGGACATGATGTGGTAAGAATTGTGGCTCAAGGAGAATCCATTTGGTGCCCCAAATGTTGATCACAAAATTATGGCAGAAGGTGTTTGATGGTAGTTTGGTCAAGCAAATGGATTCCACTTGTCATGAGAATCAACAGGATAAAATGGCATATATAATTGAGGATGATCACCAAGTTTTATCTCATTTGAAGAAAGTTGCCAATGTAACTTTGGCAAACCCTAGAAATGAACAGAAATGGATTTCCCAAGATTTAGTCATGCAAATCTATTCTCCTTGATGCACCACTTGGTGTAGTGTCATCATTAGAGGTTCTTAACATGTCCACAAAAGTTTAGATCAAAACAAGAAGGTTGGCAATGTAAAGTTGCTCAAATTTGGTTCTGGATAGGAAGGGTTTTGGGGCACTTTGATCAACTTAACTTGTTCTCCAACTTGTTCCGCTTGGTATAGATGAATTATTAGACCATTTTAGCATGTCGACCAAGTTTGAGAGCATTTGGACAAGTTTGCTAATGTAAAGTTGTTCAAACTTGAAAAAGGGCAGAAATGGTTTTGAGAGGGTTTCATGGGGTTATACTATTCTACATGACATGAGACTTGTCAAGATCATCAAACATGTCATATGTGACATGCTAGAATTTTCTTGGAATTTTTAGAGAATATTTCCTTTGTAAATATTTCCAAAGCTTGAAATATTCAGAAAGGGTTTTTGAGGGATTTGACCAATATTTTGAACATGACCATGCGTTGAAACTCTTATATATGGATAATATATGTCCACTGAGTTTCCCTAAATTTCCCCAAATATTTTTAAAGCATTAAAATAATTTTAATCTATTAAAGACCATTTCTGGCCTTAAGAAAAAGCCTTAAAAAAATAGGAAAATAACTTTTAAAATTATATTTTTGTGGTTTATGGGAGTCCTATACCTAATAGGAGTCAAACATACTCTTTAAAAGAACTTTCATACCCCAAATCAAGTACTTGTAGTGCAAATCTCAATTCAGGGGTTTTTGGAAAACTAAATTTACAAAATACTTTTTGGCCAAATTACTTTTGTAAGAAAATTCTACAATGTACTATACACATGGCATGATCAGTGGGCAGAAGTTTTGGAGCAAGGAGATGAAGTATAGGAGTTGGAGGATTTATTTGATTTTTAGAGCACTTGCGAACAACAGACAAAATCCAATCAAGGCAAATTCCAAAACACTCAAAAGTTTTTGTCAAACCACATTTTATCATGATTTATCATCTTAAGTGCTGTGCCATTAAAATCAAGTGGTGACAAACCTACCCCCCTTACAAGAATCGCATCCCCAAGATTCCCAAACTAGGTGTGGAAAGGAGTATGGAAACTTGGATTTGGGGTAGTCTTCACGTCCTCATACTGCCTCTTCCTCCGAGTGGTGCTCCATTGAACCTTGAAGTATTTGATGGTGTGGCTTCATGTATGACGTTCTGCTTGATCCAGGTTGCTAAGGGGTTTCTCACGTAGGTCAGGTTGGGCCGGGGGTCGATGGTTGGTGATTGATGTCCTTGTCAGTGATCGGGCTAGTTAGGAAGTTGGAAACACTTCCGGTGTTGTGTCGTGTGGAAAACGTTGTGCACAGTGGGTAACTCAGGTGGTAACTCCAGCTGGTGACCATCTTCTCTTCTTCTTGTAGTGATCTCGAAGGGGGGCGGCAAATCTTGGTGTGAGCTTCCTTTTGACATGGAAATGCTCGGTTTCTTTAATAGGAGTGGTTTGCATATACGCGCGGTCTTCGATGAGGAAGTTCACTTCTTGATGATGGTGGTTGGTGTATTTCTTCCTCCTTGACATGGCGGTCTTCATATGTTCCCTAACCAGCTGAACAACTCTTCTTCCGTCTTCATGTGGACATGCATGTCCTCAAATAAAGATGATAACTAACTTGCCCACGTACTCTATGAAGTATATGGGGTACGTAGAGTGGGCTGAGGCATTGGTGGTGGTCACGGTTGAGTATCGGCCAAAGTCTTATCGATCTAGAGCCAAAGCCCAAGGTCAGGATCTGACCATGTTGTGGCTTGGTAGGGCGTAAGGGTTTCAAGGATTCTAGTGTGCGAGTGAATGTTTATCATCCCATCCTTGAGCACAGTTTCTGAGATGCCAATTGTTCTATATCCTCATGGCTTCCGCGAGGAGGTCTAACAGAATCATACATGTCAACCATCCCCAAACTCATATCTATGCAAAACTCCATGGGCAGAATATACAAGCTTCCAAGCTTGAATTAATCATGACAATCCAAGTGCTTAGACTATCCTTCGAAGGTCCAAGATAGTGCATCTCCATCCTAAGGAAACACGTCGTATGCCATTCCAAGATCTTGTTTCCTCCTATGAGTCAACTCCAACAGCCCATTAAGTTCCATCAATCACTACGCAATCCTTTAATTCTACCAATCCAAAGTTTATGGTGTTCCACATGATCTCCTAAAGTCCATATAATCCCCAAATACTTGAAAGGCTATCCTTACTATAGTTAGTCCACCAATTCCCATTATCGTGATCAAGTAAACTCCAAGATCAAGCTCATACAGATTCCTAAATAAACTTCGACATTTAACCCAACCTCCTAGTTTATCGTCCATCGAGAAACATGGTATCATGATCGAAATCATCAGTCTAAATCCAATTTACTCCGAACCATGTAGACACACTCAACATCTATATATTCAACTAGAATCACCTACTCAAATCTAAATCTCATGTTCAACGAGATCTCCTACATGTTTCCCCTAAGTCATCATCGTAGTGTCAACTATCTCTTATCAATATCCCCCGGTTAAGACAAATCCCTATACTTCCAAGAATTTCATCGTACGATCATAATCGTCCTACAAAATCCAATTTACACCCGGAGTAATGAAAATTATGCTACTCTATCAACATGATCCCACCAAGTTCATCTACCAACATGAAAGCCTCACGATCCACCATAAGTCTCAATACTTCCTCAAGGTCTCCAATATTAACTCATCAAGTCATCTGTTCTCTATACATATATCCTCAAATTGGTCTCCGCTATGGCATCGTCAGTTCTGGTACTATCTTAGGATGATAATGTGCTCGTTCACTATGTCCACTAGTTCCATAATGAACCCTTTGTTGTGCAAGGTTACGGAGGCTTAACTGTTTCTTTTGCAATTCTGTGGATTAAGCACATGGTTAAGGATTCGAGCTGGGGTATCCCGTGGAGTCTCGAAGGGTCTAGGGATGGGTTTCCAGTCTGGAGGACTAAACATAACTCTACGGGGTTGCACTTGGTCGAGGAGGATGTAGCAAAAGTCCTTAGTGCTAGTTGGTTCCAAAGTAGAACCCTTGGTGTATCCTGTCTTGCCGACCTTCAATTGAGGAGAGAGATGAGAGGGAAAAGTAGCATAGAGGAGGGGGATGCCTAAAGGGGTTCTATAGTGCAAGTGCAAACAACAAGTGCCGAAAGGGCCAAACACAAGCATTAAGATAAGGAAGGTGATATAGTCACGTACTTGTTTCCTAGGGCAAAAAGGGTGACTGATATCAGAACACAAACAAATAAAAACAAGCAACACACAACCATGGTTCAATTTGAACCATCATATGAACTCGACTGTGCATAGGGGGTACACGACTCATCCTACCCTAGGGGTTCTCGGATTCAGTAATCGTGCTTTGCTCCGCGCCTCGTGCAGTCTTCTGGGTTTTCCTCAGGTGTCGCTATGTCTCCTGTAGTTGTTCGATGAAACGATCCAGGTTGAGCCTGGAGAGTCTTCAATAACTTCTCGCTTGTTGAAGTGATGGGGTGAAGGTGGCTCCTCGTAGTTGGTATTGACTTGGTCTTCTCTTGTCTTCTTAATCATGACGATCCCTTTTGCCTTCTAAGGCGTCGAGTGTACCAGGTAGGCAATCCTTTATGTAATGACACTAACAAGGCATACTAGAGGTTCAATCTGCCGGACACACTGTTGCCAGTATCGTCACCGAGAGCGGGGGATGCCGAGAACCATTTTTCCTACTCACTATAGTGAG
This sequence comes from Aegilops speltoides, assembly GCA_021437245.1. Classification (NCBI taxonomy): domain Eukaryota; kingdom Viridiplantae; phylum Streptophyta; class Magnoliopsida; order Poales; family Poaceae; genus Aegilops; species Aegilops speltoides. The sequence goes on from CM038143.1 coordinate 307,856,307, forward strand.
GCGGACCAAATGGCGAGGTTCTCATCCACCGGTGGTTGCCGTCACAACAAAGATAAGGGCAGGGTTGGTCTACTAGCGATGTATATCATGATATTTCATACCCTATGCCTTGGTCATCATAGGCCAATGTTGCATCATCCTGGGGCAAATTCAAAGGTGTAACCATCCTCTGGGTCTTCATGTCCTCATTCCTCGAGACGATCTCTCTTATTGGTATCGTCTTGTCATGGTGTCACCAAATTTGTGTTCTGAAGATGTGGGCGATCGTCGAGATTACAAGGAATCCCGTGGTCAGGGGCATAAGGACTCTAGAGACCATTTAAAAATTTGAAGGGGAAGAGATTAATAAGGAAAGTATTTCTTAGCTTTTGAAAAACTGTGAATGGGAAGAGAACTATAGATAGTTTTTGAAAATTAGTGATAGTTTTTGGAAATAGTTTTACCCTAACTAACAACCATGCTAACTAAGGCTTCCTACAGTCAGGATGGCTCTAATACCAGCTCTGTGGGGACCTCGACACGTAAGTCGTGATCACCAAACGCACGTGTACAGTGATCCCAGAGATCAATGCTCACTGAACACACAGAAGCTGAACAACAAGAGTCTTACATCCATACATACCGTCTTACATAAATTATGACCATTATGGTCAAGTCTAGAGTATAACATTGTAGCAGAAATCGTCGTCAATAACTTGGACCCATGCCATCTGCCTTAACCCTATAGGCATTCTGACTGGCAAGCGTCCTAGCTTGCATGTTCGTCACCAAGGTACTCTTCATTATATCTTATTCTCTCATGCCTCACCAATAAAATAACCAGTGGCAAGCCAATGAGTACTTTGAATGTACTCGCAAGCAACCCAAGAGTGATAACAAAATAATTATGCCAAGCTCTACTGCTTAATTGGCATTGTTGCGAAAAGCTAGTTTTTCTCATGCAAGTATGATCAACATTTACTGAGGGCATGAATGCATCTGCAGCAAGTATCAGGAGGTTACATACATTAGACTCGAGAAAGAGTTATGAACAACTCATGCTCAAGCTCATCGTGACTTCCTCATGAATAACATCAAGAATATCACCAAACCATGTTGTTTTTCAGAAACATATGGACATAGTCTAAGCAGCACCACCCAACTGTCCTTGACCATGGACACAACTACTCAAATAGTTTGACACTCTGCAGAGGTTGCACACTTTACCCACAAGATCCGGGAAGCTTTCGTGTCATCCATGATCCCGCAGTACCTCAAGTACTCGGGGGAAGCACCCGATCACCATCTTTCCCTAGGCGACACTAACATAGGGTCCACTCGTTGGTACACGACATTTGTGTATAAACATGGATATCTTGGGACTCTGCCCTTTTCATTATCACACATACACGCAGGGACCAATGGTGTGTCTGGTGCCCTGTGAAAGCAGTCATGGCCACCTATCCAAGCACGACCCCATCCCGAGAGTGACCTCATGTCACCCCCGTCACTAGTAATGTGGGCACCATGCTAGTATCGGCCTTGGTAATCAATAATGCCATTTCCCATAGAAGGGTAGAGCGGTTGCGCATGTAGGGTTGGGACGGTCAACAAATCTTAAATCTAATCCGTCTCTGTAAACAACACTTTCATCAAGCCTCGGTACACTACCTCTCCACCGTGTTTGATGTATCCTTCATCGCAAATGTTTTGCATCTTTTTTATGGGTTTTTTGCATCACTGTTTGCATCGCACACAATTTCATCAAAGGGTCTCTAATCATAGTGTCGCGTTAGCAGCATCCTGCAGTAGTGTGACATTTTGGAACCATTAGCAACATTATCATGGAAACTATTAGGATTCATAGACTTTCATATTGTCATGGTCATAAATCTAAAGAATCACTTGACCTAGGTGATGATCATATGCATGATGATGATGGTGATGTTGAACATGGATATTATGATGAAGATGAATAATTCGACATCGAATATGAGAAGACTATGAGAAATCTTAGTCTCATGGCAAATCTTCGAGACTATATGCCTGGAGGAAACGAGTGGATTCTTGATAGTAGATGTACCGATCACATGACCGGAGATAAAGACATGTTCCATGAGCTTGCTAAAAATGATGGTCCATGCAAGTATGTGATGTTTGGAGACAACTCCAAGGGTAAGAAACTTGGCTTGGTAAGGTGGCCATATCCAATGATAGCGCTATCCAAAATGTTATGCTCGTTCAATCTCTTGGTTACAATCATCTTTCCGTATCTAGACTAGCCGATTTTGGTTTCAATGTCATATTTACCGAAGTAGATTGCCAAGTGTTTCATCGAGATAATAACGATATGTTGTTTACCGGTATTCGTAGAGGTGATATATACATTATTGATTTCACTAAAAGAGTCCAACCTCATACTTGTTTAATTGCAAAATATTCTAAAGGTTGGTTATGGCATAGAAGATTAGGACATGTTGGCATGCAAAATCTTGATAAACTCATTAAAGGTGATCATATCCTTGGTCTTAAAGATGTTATCACTGGTACAACAAGGTGCTATACAAACAGTTGTAACCCCTTTCCACGACGACATTTTGAACTGTTGCCAAGTGAGTGACTGCGATAGGGGAGTCCTTCCCACACGACCCAGAAACCGTAGGGGATAGGGAGCCTTGATGCATATACAGTACTCCCTACTCGTTTGTGCTCGCATTGCCATCATAGTCGGTATTCCATGGTGCTACATTTATGTTGCGCGACCCATCACAAACAGTTCACAATTATAGAAGTAGACAATCACAGACATTTACTTTTCCTCGACTGTGTGTGATTCAATGTAAGAGCGCACACAGTTGTCGCTATAAAACTGTATGCGAAGCTTGAATACATCCCACACGATTCATCTGTTGTACCTGTGTCGGATGAAGACCTATTGCACGCGTTCTTGAATGACCAAACATTTGCGATGCACACAACATCATACACAATCCATAATTGCGAAGCGTGTGTGATAAGGTGACTATCGCAAAAATTTAATAAGAAAGAACTCTGTGCGATGCTGTTGTTAATCGCACACGTTTTTCTTGGCTGATCGTGGGTGCAATAGAGATTGATCGCACACGTAGTTGATCCTAGAAACGTGTCTGATCTCCATGTCTATCATAGACGTTTCGCTTTCGCAAACCGTGTGCACTATAATCCCTAATTAATCCCTAATTAAACTCTAAGTAATCCCTAATTTAAAAATCAGATGTTTTGAATTTGAAAGTAGGCAATCACTTATTTTCATATCCAACCATGTTTATTACAAATATAGGTTCAACCATGAATGCATAATTCGGTGCACATGTACATATACTGAAGAAGTACAGAAGTGCCAAGTAAAGAATGATGAACCACAGTTGTACTAAAGACTGTAAAGAGAGATGTCCTGGAATTGTCACGGCAGATGTCCTAGTGTGAGGACTTAGTCGTGAGGCCAACCCATCTATGTGGTAGCTTGAGAGGGGTTGATCGGGACGAGAGAGGCAATAAACAAGACGAGAATTTAGACAGCTTTGAGCCCCGAGAAACATCATCCGGTAATAGCCCTACATGCTATTTGTGGCTAGGTCTCATTATGCTCATGAGGGAGACGCCGTAAATCTGGCTCTACTCTAGTTGTGTCTAGCCTTAACAATTATTTCTTTCTCTCCTCTCTTGGGGTGCCCCGCCCCTCCTTATATAAGATGAAGGGGCGGGTTACATGTAGAGTCAAACTCGGATTAGGACTTAACCTATTTTGACGTCTTACCATGGGCTTCTCACCATGGGCCTCTTAACGTCTTGGGCTTCTTAACGTAAGCCGGTTTACCATCCGGCTTACAATCTGGCTTATAATCTGGCTTAACTGTCTGGCTTAACTGTTCGGCTTACATGATTGTGTCTGCCGGCTTACAATGCTTGACTGTGTCTGCCGGCTTACATGACTGTGTCTGCCGTCTTAACCTGCTTAACTGTTCCCACCGGCTTAACTTACTTAACTGTTCCTGCAGGCTTATAGTGTGCCGGGTCACCAATGAAACATCCAGTCCCAGCCGGATCATATCTCCAGCCGGATCACACCGCGGGGTATATCCCCGACATTAGTCCCCAATTTAATTTGGATTCATCCATGTTAAGCTTATCCTATAAAACAAAGACAAGAACAATTTTGACTGATTATGCTCTGCGTTAAGAACTCTTGTAAGTCGGCACTTGATCATCCTTAAGTCCTTTTCATTTCCTTCTTGTGGGAAGTCCAGGTCAATATACCAGCTTCATAATCAATTTGCTGACATTGGTTTCTCACGGAAAAATATTGTGAAGAATATTGGCCTTGAAATACTCATCTGACTTTCAGCCGGCTTGAAGATGTAGATCTCCATTATATTCATATCACTTGTAGCCCCCAAGGGCCGGGTCATTATGCAATAATGAGTAGGGACTTTGTAAATATGATCATGTAGACTGGAGCAGCAACGTGTAGCCCCCAAGGGCCGGCTCAGTAAGATAATACTGAGTTGGGACTTTCTATATAATTCATTGATAATAACATCATATGATGTAATCTCCACCATGGGGCTTGAACCCACGTCCATAAGGTTAAGAGCTTTGTACTCTACCAACTGAGTAGTGGATCTTTCAATATAATGGGCTGAGGCTTGTGTACCTTGAATTTTTGACAGGAGCAATTGGTAGCCCCCAAGGTCCGGCTCATTATAATGTGATGAGTCGGATCTTCAATAAAGTGAGACAAAAAATGACTTTGCATTAGCCCCCAAGTGCCATGGTGCATGCTGGCAGTGACATGGGACTTGCATATTTGATGTAATCTCAATTTGAATAATGTAGCCCCCAAGTGCCGGGTCGTAAGCCTGCAGCCACTCGGGACTATTCCCTCCATTGTAAAAATAAATCATGTCCATTGATAAAATAATAACCATTGCGCTGAAGCGACTTTGAAGACCTCCATCATAATAATGGCTATTCATAACCATAATAAAAATCCAGCCATGTTGGCTATTAAAGATTCGAATAATATAATCCGATTTGGAAAACCGGTTCCTGTGATATTGAATCATACTGCTGGTTTTGGATACCTGTGCAGTAAGGGTGATAACCCAATCTTTAGAAGCCAAAACTTCCAAATGTTTATGATTGTCATATGTTGGCGACTTCTTGCTACGTCTTGAGCTTGCATTGGTTTTCCTTGAAGAGGAAAGGGTGATGCAGCAATAGTAGCATAAGTATTTCCCTAGTTTTTGAGAACCAAGGTATCAATCCAGTAGGAGGCTCCTCAAAAGTCCCACGCAGCTACACAAACAAACAAGAACTCACAACCAACGCAATAAAGGGGTTGTCAATCCCTTCACGTTCACTTGCGAAAGTGAGATCTGATAGAGATAATATAATAAGATAAATATATTTTTGGTATTTTATAATATTGATTGGAAAAGTAAAGATGCAAATAAAAGTAGATTGAAAGCTTATATGATAAAAGATAGACCCGGGGGCCATAGGTTTCATTAGTGGCTTCTCTCAAGATAGCATAAGTATTATGGTGGGTGAACAAATTACTGTCGAGCAATTGATAGAAAAGCGAATAATTATGAGATTATCTAGGCATGATCATGTATATAGGCATCACGTCCGTGACAAGTAGATCGACTCCTGCCTGCATCTACTACTATTACTCCAGACATCGACCGCTATACAACATGCATCTAGAGTATTAAGTTCATAAAGAACAGAGTAACGCATTAAGAAAGATGACATGATGTGGAGGGATAAACTCATGCAATATGATATAAACCTCATCTTTTTATCCTCGATGGCAACAATACAATACGTGCCTTGTTGCCCTAACATCCTTGGGAAAGGACACCGCAAGATTGAACCCAAAGCTAAGCACTTCTCCCATTGTAAGAAAGATCAATCTAGTAGGCCAAACCAAACCGATAAATCGAAGAGACTTGCAAAGATAACTTAATCACACATAAAAGAATTCAGAGGAGATTCAAATATTTCTCATAGATAAACTTGATCATAAACCCACAATTCATCGAATCTCGACAAACACACCGCAAAAAGAGTTACATTGAATAGATCTCCAAGAAGATCAAGGAGAACATGGTATTGAGATTCAAAGAGAGAGAAGAAGCCATCTAGCTAATAACTATGGATCCGAAGGTTTGTGGTAAACTACTCACAACTCATCGGAGAGGCTATGTGTTGATGTAGAAGCCCTCCGTGGTTGATTCCCCCATGAGAGCGCCAAGGCTCCAAGATGGGATCTCGCGGATATGTAAGGTTACTGATGGTGGAAATAGTTTTTCGTGGTCGCCTTTGATGTTCTCGGGGTACGTGGGTATATATAGGAGGAAGAAGTAGGTCGGTGGACGCCCGAGGGGCCCACGAGATAGGGGGCGCGCCCAGTAGGGGGGGCACCCTCCACCCTCGTGGCTTCGTCGATTGCTTCTTGACTAGCACTCCAAGTCATCTGGATCACGTTTGTTCCAAAAATATCGCTCCCGAAGGTTTCATTCCGTTTGGACTCTGTTTGATATTCCTTTTCTTCGAAACACTGAAATGGGCAAAAAAAACAGCAATACGGGCTGGGCCTCCGGTTAGTAGGTTAGTCCCAAAAATGATATAAAAGTGTAAAGTAAAGCCCATAAACATCCCAAACGGGTAATATAATAGCATGGAACAATCAAAAGTTATAGATAGGTTGGAGACGTATCACTTATCATCCAAAGTCAAACCGGGTTAAATAGAAACCACACATATATGCTTCAGATATGAACAAAAAGTCTCAAGACAAACCCAAAAGACTGTTTTCAAAAAACTTAAGCCAAATAAAGAGAAAAATCAAGGCTTCTGATTCGAATACGATCAGTAAGCCGGACCAAAAGGGGTTATGCTAGGATTCGATACGATCATGAAGCCCCCTAGTGGTTTTGGCGTTGTGCCGATCAAGAGGGTACCGACAACTATGTTCTCTTTGGTTCGAATACGACCTATGTTTGAACAGGAAGCCCCCAAATGACTTGAGAGTTTTTTTAACGACTCTGATTCAAATACGATCAAAGTCGGACCCAAAAGGGGTTAAGCTATGATTCGAATACGATCAAGAAGCCCCCTAGTGGGTTTGGCATTGTGCCGATCAAGAGGGTACCGACAGCTATGCTCTCTTTGGTTCGAATACTACCTATGTTTGAACAGGAAGCCCCCAAATGACCTAAGTGTTTATGGCTATGGTTCGAATGCCACTAGGAAGCCGGCCAAAAGGGGTTAATAGCATGATTCGAATACGACCAGCCCCCAGTTGGTCATTTGAAGCAGAGTACCTATGTTTGAGTTGTGCCTTGCAACAGACTCTCTTTGGTCCCTTTAATTTTTTCTAAGAACTCGAGCTTTGCGAGAGATAAATTCTTCTTAAGCCGGAATTTTTCTGACGGCCTTTAAGCTGTCAACATTTACCGAGCCATGTCCATGTAGCCCCCGAGTCTTTAAGACGACTCAATGAATTGACTTGAGATTCTCCATAGTTGACCGTGATATAGACTGGTCTGAGTCCTGCATGGGAGAACTTGCAAACCAGAGTAATTGCTCTTTTATTAATATAAAATATACTGGATGGATTTCACCTGATATGTTAGGCTAGTGATTATCCACCGCAGATTTGAAGATCACCATGGTGAAGCTGAAATCAATCACGGGTGAGCCGGCCGCGGGATCAGACAGATGAGTCGGCCGCAACATTATAAGCCGGTGCGGACGGGTGAGTCAATCGCATGCGCAGTTCTAGCGAGTTGATGTAGACTAAGCTGCAGGGGCGGTGGCTTTAAACACAGCCATTGAACAACTTGTGCAAGCAAGCGCGGTCTTGGTAAGTCGATGCAAACCGGGCCGCAGGGGCAGCGGTCTTTGTGCACGCCCATGGAACAGCATGGCACGGACGAATATTAGTGCAAGATGATGCTGGCACGCACTCCATATACACGGTATAACAACCCCTTTGTCATGAATAATTATCCTGCAGAAAAAATATTGCAAGACCAAGTAATTTTTTCAGATAAATTAATATATATGACGAAAAACATTGGAAAAATAGCACCTGACTTTTTGTCGGATAAAACGGCCACTAAAAAATGTGCTCCAACGTGCTAACGTTTTTAGAGCGGGCTAGATCACAACGAGTTGAGTCCCACGCATATCAGCGGACAAAAGTATAAAAGGTATAGCCCCCACGTGTGTCTGTCAACTGTCAGTAACCTGGTGCGTGGCGGATGCCATTAGATGTAGCAAATTCCAGAAGATGTAGTAGCTGTAAAGAGCACAAACTTATGCCTCCATGTTGCGTGAGAGTACTATCCCAGCACCTCAACTGATCCCAAATAAATCAATGCTTTGTTCAGTCATAACAAAAGGTTTAGCGCAGCCCTCCACTTTGCCTGATTGCAGCAAAATAGATGCTACTACTCCATCTTGGCCGCAACGGGCCACGGCCTCGGCGGTTCAGCGGAGGCGTAGTGAAGCATAGCTATGGCGACTCAGCAGGGGAGGTCAGTGGCCCAATGCGACAACAACAGAGGTGGAGACAGCGAGGAGACATGGCATCGTGGTAGGCAAAGTGAGCCACGACAATGAAGGCAAAAGTTCTGGGCAGCTCTTGGCGGAGGTAGCGCTCGAGTGGTGACCCAGAAACAACAGGTGATTTGGCGGCAGCGATTCATGGTAACAGGGCCGGTTCAAACCGGCAGTAGACACCAGCGGATTGCGACCACTTGGACGAGGTAGTAGTGATGGCGGATTAAATGCAAAGGTTGCGCCATACGGCTCCTCGGGTCAACGTGCGGCAGCGGTGGCACCCACGGGTCGATGATGGTGGCAGGGCCCAGGCCAGTTCACGACGAAGGTGAAACTGCCCACGGCGAGGGCGACTTGATGGTGCAGTCATCACAGAGACCGGCGGCTTATGGCACAACAAAAGAGGAGTGGTAGGCCGACTCAGGAGCGGCGGTGACCTAGACCTGTGTCTGGAGCGGCTTAACGCTGAGGCGAAGTACACCATGGCAGTGGCGGTTCAGCAGTAGAAACAAGCCGGATGACTGTGCACACACACGCGCGCTCGGAGTAGCAGCAGAAGCGAGCCGAATGCATGTGCGTTGGAGAGTAGACCTATTGATCTGCTAATCTGCTCCTGGTGAAGCAGTCCTTTGGCCAAACATGCATGCTCACGTGAAGCAATTTCAGCCAATATTATGTCTTCTTTGTACAGATTGCCTCCTTAAAATTTTGGATTTGACTCAGTCCTGACACCAGAAAAAGTAGCAGCAGAAGCGTAACCCGGTGGCGGTTCAACAAATGCAAGCCGGAGGCGCACAGGTCATCCAGACTGTATGCATGGATATTTTGAGAGAGCTTGATTCATAGCAGAGGGGCGCTGAGTTTCCATGGCCACAACAGAGGCGAGACCTCCTTTGGACAAGGGGCGGATCTGCAAGGGCGCAGGACGACCGGTTTGACAACTGGCGGCCGCTTTAGCGGGTGAGAGCCGGCCCGGAACCTAACCGTGGCGGATTGAGTGAAGCAGGTCGGCGACTCAAGGAGCGAGGCCAAACTTGGCCGTAACCGCGGCTCGGCGCGCCAGCCAGGGCGTCATCGGTTTTGACGAGGCCAAGTAGCATGGTGACCCAGCGACGGGGTCTGGCCAGCGGCAATGGAGAGGCAGAGGTAAGGCGGTGTGAGACTGCGGTGAACGAAGGCAGCCATGGCGATGGAAACAGGCCGGCACGGCATGCTGGCAACGCACGGCAAATCCGCGGTGGTCTGGAGACGTGTGACTTGCAGGCGATGGTGGCTCAAGGCCGCGGTGATGCATGATCTGCCGCGGTAGTGTAGATGGAGTGACGGCTCGAGGGAGTACCTCCAGCGGGTCGAGGAGGCGCTCGGAGGCACAACAACAAAAAAAGCCGGCGATGGAGGCTGTGGCTCGCGACGCAGAGGCGAGGGGGCACAGCGAGGGCACCTCGAGATAGCCGGTGAGGTGCGACTGATTTGGCGGCGTGTTGGAGAGGCGCGGCTGTGGGTCTGTGATGGCGACCCAAAGGAGGCAAGGCGCGAATGAACCGGCGGCGGGTTGGAGAAGCGCTGCTGCGGGTCGGTGATGGGAACCCAGAGGCGAAGCGCAACTGAACCGGCGGCGGGTTGGAGAAGCGCGGCTGCGGGTCGGTGATGGTGGCCCAGAGGCAAGGCCCAGCAATGACTCGGACGAGAGGCGGAGTCCAGACCAGCCACGGGTCGTGGCCATCTTTTCTGGGTCATGGGATTTGTTGCCATAGTTTGTACGTACACCGTGGCCGATTGACTTGAAATTGGCTATTGAGGTGATGCATTGATGTATAAATCTTAATCGCTGCTGCATCGTAACTAAGCATCATGTATGGTAGAAAATAAGCAGCAGAGGCAGCCCATGACGGCGGCTTGGAATCTGACTTAGCGCAAACCGGCTTAGCAGAGGCGGCTTGACAGCTCGACTGAGAGGTACTTGCGAGGAAAATAATGGAGAATCGCCATCAATGGAGACCCGCGACCGAAACTGAGGCGGAGAACGGCGGAATCAGAAGTGTTCGGGTCGTAGTTTGATTAGGAGGCGAATCCAAAAACTTTTAGACCCACAAAAAACTGCCCTTGTCCATAGCCAGCAGAAACAACTTGCGAAGATAAAGGCTGCTGATGTTACATCGGCTGTCCGGCGATGAATTTACTCCGGGTCAAATCGAAGCCGAGGTAGCTTGACGAAAAAATCACAAGAGCCAATCCGGGTTATCACAGTAGCTTGACTTGCAACCAACTAGTTTTCATCCGAAAAATTATAAACTTCTCGAATCCCTGAGAGAGATCCCTCCAAGAACTCAACACCACCGTGCGCGGGTCCCATGGTGGGCGCCAACTATCGTGGAATTGTCACGGCAGATGTCCTAGTATGAGGACTTAGTCGTGAAGCCAACGCATCTATGTGGTAGTTTGAGAGGGGTTGATCGGGACGAGAGAGGCATACACAAGACGAGAATTTAGACAGCTTCGAGCCCCGGGAAACATCATCCGGTACTAGCCCTACATGCTGTTTGTGGCTAGGTCTCATTATGCTCATGAGGGAGACGTCGTAAATGTGGCTCTCCTCTAGTTGTGTCTAGCCTTAACGATTATTTCTTTCTCTCCTCTCTTGGGGTGCCCCACCCCTCCTTATATAAGATGAAGGGGCGGGTTACATGTAGTGTCAAACTCGGATTAGGACTTAACCTATTTTGACGTCTTACCATGGGCTTCCCACCATGGGCTTCTTAACGTCTTGGGCTTCTTAACGTAAGCCGGTTGACAATCCGGTTTACAATCTGGCTTAACTGTCTGGCTTAACTGTCTAGCTTACATGATTGTGTCTGGCGGCTTAACCTGCTTAAATGTTCCCGCCAGCTTATAGTATGCCGGGTCACCAATGAAACATCAAGTCCTAGCCGGATCATATCTCCGGCCGGGTCACACCATAGGGTATATCCCCGACAAGAGATGCAAAAGACATTCTGGTTGCTGGAGAAGGTGAAGCGGATTGCCCATATTGTGCCCTCCTCCATGCATAATGCGCGCGCGACTCTAGGCCAACCCCTTGTGATGGCTGCCCATCCATCCTTCACTGTCTTTATTAGGATTTCTCGGTTCTCATTGTAGTCTGGATGAAATATTTTAACCTTCATTGTGTGTCCACCAATCATGTACTTTGCGAGGTAATCTTGAGTGAACTGCTTTGGGAACACTGCAAACGAAAAAGATTCAGACATTGTTGTCTAAAAACTCATCATGGGCAGTAAAAAGAGACGGCTGCAGAGTTTGTAGTTACCATCCTACAACTCGCTGTTGTGTTGGATAGAGCATAAACAAATAATTTGCTTGCCACCATTCGTATCTTTTTGCTAATAATCCTTATCAGTTTCCTCACTTGATGCTTGTTCATGAATATCTCATTGCCCCATACGCAAAAAGGGTCGATGCATGGATCCTTGCCAAGGGTGTCGGTGTACTAAGGTAGGGGTACCTCAGTACCCCAACTTGTGCACGGGCGGTTGCAGCTCCCCGCGGCAGGGTTTACCACGTGCTCGCCGAAGACCTTCCTGCTCCATGTCAAACCATTCAAAGACGAAGTATACAAGACAGAAGATCGAGACCCCGGCAAGCGGAGCTTGCCGGGAAGGCCGTTCCAGGCTCAAGGTTACATCACCCACGCAAGGCCCTGGCGAGAGGAGCTCGCCAGGAAGACTAGAAGATTACATCATAGAAGACACGCCTCGGCGCTATATGCGTCCCGGCAAGGGCCCGGGAGCGACAAGTTCTGAGCCCGCAAGCTCCGGGCCCGCAAAATCAAGACCCGGCAAGCCTTGCCGGAGAGTTCTGCTGTGTGCCCGCGCTCCAGCCATCGGCCCACGCGCCGCCTCGGGCCTTTCAGGGGACGCGTGGCGGATGGTCTGTGCACTGGGGACACGGTGGCACTTCACGGTGGTGAATCCATCGCCCGTGGCGACGGAGACGCAAGGGCGGGAGCTTTTGGGGTCGACGGCGACGGGCATTAAATGCCCTTGTCCCCATCGTCAAAGTAGGTAGCAACCATCGCTCATGCAATCGTAGCTTCACTTTGTTCGCGACTGCTCCAACTACCACATCTTTTACATTTTACCCCTTTCTCCCTCGCTGCCACTGTTGGCGCCCCTTCCGACTATAAAAGGGAGGCCCATGCGCACGAGGGGGGTTCGGGTTGGTTCGCTAGTTTGGTTCGGTCCATTTGACACACGCGACACCACCATACGCCGCACTCTCGAGCAAGATCAAATACAAACACAAGGCAGCAGAGGAGTTTTATCTCTCCGAGAGCTCCGGCTGGGTAAAATCCGCCAGCGTGCTCGCGCACGATCTGCGCCTCTGTGCTCCCTCCGCCTCGCATCGCTCGGACAAGGGCTCCGCCCCATAGGTGTCCGCGGGCGGCGATTCCCCGCATCTTTGGCGCGCCAGTAGGGGCGCCGAGGTTGTGCGGACTGATCCGGCTCACGCGCGGCGCGTTCTTCATCAACCTCTCCGTTTCATCAGCAACATCATCAACAACTACGCCATGGCCCCGAAGAAGAAGGCTTCGGAGGTTGCAGGCCCGGCTGCGTCTCATCCGCCGCCACCGGAGCCAACGGTGGGCGGAGGAGACGCCGTCGGAGGGGTGGTCGCCGGCGAGGGCACTCACGACGCCACCAGATCCAAGGACAAGACGGATGGCTGCGCCTCGGTCTCCGTGGACGCGTCACGTCCCTCTCAGCACACGACAACCCAGCAGCGCCGTACCACGGGAGGTGGTATCCGCCTGCTGGGGCAAGGACACACCGGAGGCTCGCGGGATGCTCCGACCACCGCCCGGACACAAGCAAAGCGAAGGCGCCGGGCAGACCTCTCCTTCTAACGCTGTTAGAGTCCGAGCATATCCGCGCCTCGCGCCGCCGCCTCGACGAAGACCAACCCGCAAGTGCTCGGGGCCCACTCCGCAACCGCACCTCTTCGAGTGCTGCGCTGCCGCCGAGGACGCGCCATCGAAGCTCCACCGCAAGTGCGCTTAAGCCCGCAAGAACAGCTCGGTGCTCGCCCGCAAGCGCACCTCTCCGAGAGTGCGTCGCCGCCGAGGACGTGCCATCGAGCTCCACCGCCAAGAGGGCAAAGAAAATTGCCAAGCTCAATTTTGAGTTGTACCCCGAGAATCCCTACCCGTATGAGGGACACGGACGCGAAGGGTCGAATCGTGGTTATTGCGCGCCGAGTCCACTCGACGATAAATGCACGCTGCAACCAACCCGACAAGTTCTTCCGCCGGGGCTGCACCGCCAATGGGGCCGATGTTTCGCGCCAGCAAGCATGCTTGCACCGGTGGGCTCCCAAAGCGTAAGGTCGAGAACATACAAGGGGAAGGATCCGGGAGGAGTACGGCCTCGACGGATTGTTGGAAATAGAAAAGCTAAGTCGTCCGAGCTTTTGTGCAGAGCACTCCTTAGTTCCATGCTTTTTATGTTATGTTCTCGTCGTTCGTCCTTTGTACGCAAAACTCGTGGCGCGGAGGAACCTACCCGTGGAGTAGCCGCACCTTATCTTGCTTTCGAGCACGCTCAACGATTTAAGCGGCGGCGACAAGTGTCGCGCCCTTGTTTCGCTTTCGAGTCCGCCGGCAAGCTAAGCGCGTTGCGACTAGCGCGCAAGGTTGCTTGTCGGTAAGACCTTGCAAAGCCAGGCTGCTTCGAAGTTCAAGACTCGGCGCTCGCGGCAAGGGCCCCTTGCCGCAAGTTTCCCTAGAAGCGAGGGTAAAAGCGCACAAAGGGTGTAAAGCGAGGGTGTAACGAAGCAAGCCTCGCCGTAAGATGCCCTTCGATGAGAAACTTGTGCGCGGAGGAACCTACCGTGGATAGTCGCACCCTTATCTTGCTTTCGAGCACGCCAACGATTTAAGTGAGCTGCGACAAGTGTCGCGCCCTTGTTTCGTTTCGAGTCCGCTCAGCAAGCTAAGTGCGCGCGACTAGTCATGCAAGGTTGCTTGCCGGTAAGACCTTGGCCAGCAGGCTGCTTCGAGTTCAGCACTCAGCGCTCGCGGCAAGGGCCCCTTTGCCGGCAAGTTTCCCTAGCAGCGTAGAGTATAAACATACAAAGGGCAAGGCACGGCATCGTATTGCAAAGTCGCACAGAAAAAATTTATATACATATACATGTAAATAATGAAACTGTTGCAGACCTATCTCAGCTGTTTTCATGGCTGAAATTACAGCAACAAGGAAAAACCAGAAGAGCACACCAGCGCCTGGGTCCCGCAAGCCGAGTTGCCGGGGCTGCGAGTATCGATTCATCTCCGCAAGCCGAGTTCTGGGGCTGCGATATCGATAAGTTTTTCATCCTCGTCATGCATCCTCTTATGGACCGGGAAAGCGGGCTGCGTCTTTGAACGAAGCGTGTCTTGTAAAACCGTGCGCGGAGGAGCTGTGTCGTGGCCCGATTCGCCCTTTGGTTTGTTTCGAGCACGCTCAACGATTTAAGTGAGCTGCGACAAGTGTCGCGCCTTGTTTCGCTTCCGAGCCCACTCAACAATTTAAGTGAGCTGCGACAAGTGTCGCGCCTTGGTTTGTTTTCGAGTCCGCCAACAAACACAAGTGCGCCAGAATCGCCCGCAAGGTTGCTTGCCGAAGCAACACCGCCAAAGAAGGCTGCCGATGTCCCGCGACTGCAAGCGTGTTCGCGCCGCAAGCTCCCGAGAGCGAGGGATGGGAATATACAAGGCACGAAGTCAAGTAAAAGACGCGGTCCGACAAGCGTTCCCCTCTTTTCATTAAAAACATCCTAGTTTAGTACAAGTCCATAGAGGATGAAAACATGATAGAGAGGATTACATATTTTAAATACAACTAAGGCCCAAGGGCTTACAAATTGAAAGATAAGATGCCCGTAATCCTCTCTGTTTCTCTGCTCAGAGTTCAGGAGGTAGGTCTAGGAGGCCCGCAAGAGGAGCTTGCCGGGAAGGGCAAAGGGCGCCTAGGAGAGCTACGGCGCGAAGACACCAAAAGAACTTCCGGGGCCGCCAGAGCTTGGCGGAGACGGAGGCGCCGGAGGCGAGCTTGAAGCGGGGTGGTGGGGCGTCGGCCTTGACGAGGGCTCCTCGCCTCGTGCTCGACATGACGGCCTTGCCGCCACCCCTCTTCCTCTTCCGCAGCCTCCCACGCCAGCCGCCCAAGGAGACGGCCCGGGGAGTTCGAAGGCCGGCGACCGGATGATGGGGTCGCCGGTGGCCATGCTGGGCAGCGTCCGACGCCTAGTCGGACCCGCCATCCCGTCGTCGTCGTTGCCGCTCCCCTCCTCGTCACTCTCGCCGAGGAGGACCTTCGCATCGGAGGAGCTGTCCACACAAGATCTCGCCGGGTCCCGGAATCCCGAAGACCTTGACGGCGAGAAGGTCGCCTCCATTAACTTGAAATGGAGGGTAAACCCGCCGTCAAGCTGTGGATCCGGCGAACGCCTTCCACCCTCGGTCGAAGTACATCACGCCGGGGCTGGGGACACGACACTCACTCGAAAGTGCCGCTGATCCCACACCCCTCATGCGCAACTCCATCACCTCGGGCGGATCCGGTTCCATCGCACTCGCGAACGGGCCGGCAGCCGGAGGCGGCGACGAGGCGCCGGCGCAGCTTGATGAAGAACTCCGAGGATCGTCTCGGTATGGACCGCCTCGGCCACGCCCTCGGCCTCGTCATGCCTCGCCCCTCCTCTCCCCTCGTGGCGGCTCCGCTGCCACGGGTGCGGATAGGAGAGGTGCGCTGCTCGAGGCGACCCTCGCTGCCACCGCTGAAGAACTAGGATTTCCTCCTTCCATGGCGTAAAGAAAACGAAGTCAAGACGAAGGGAGAAGAGGAAGTGTGAGACCATTGTGCTCCCCTTCCGCCCTTTTTAAAAGGGCGAGGTGGGGCTCAACCGCCTGCCCGCCAATCGGGAAGCGAGGAGGGCAGAGAGCGGGCCGACCGCCATCTTCGCCGTGGACGGCTCGGTCTCCCACCTTCGCCGCCCACGACCCCCGTGCATGAGGGCCGCGTGGCGAAAAAGCGGGGCCGGAGCGACGGGTGAAGTGACCTCGCCCTACACCATGATCACGGGCGTGGATGCCCTAAAGACCGCACCCGCCGCCCACGTCTTCCACGACGCCGCAATCGACGCGTGCCGTTACAGGGAGGGGATGCGGCAGATGCGGAAGTGGATTCGGCGCCTTGTGGACGCGTGTGCCGTGCCTGCTTTTGGGCCTGGCCCAACAGCGCTCGGCACCGTGTGGCCCAGCCGGGGCTCTGTCGGTGTACTAAGGTAGGGGTACCTCGGTACCCCAACTTGTGCATGGGCGGTTGCAGCTCCCCGGCGGGGTTTACCACGTGCTCGCCAAGACCTTCTGCTCCATGTCAAACCATTCAAAGACGAAGTATACAAGACGAAGATCGAGACCCGGCAAGCGGAGCTTGCCGAAGGCCGCTCTGTGCTCAAGGTTACATCACCCACGCAAGGCCTGGCGAGAGGAGCTCGCCAGAAGACTAGAAGATTACATCATAGAAGACACGCCTCGGCGCTATATGCGCCCGGCAAGGGCCCGGGAGCGACAAGTTCAGAGCCCGCAAGCTCCCGGGCCCGGCAAAATCAAGACCCGGCAAGGTACTTGCCGGAGAGTTGCTGTTGTGTGCCGCGCCCAGCTCATCGGCCCACGCCGCCACAGGGCCTTTCGAGGACGCGTGGCGGATGGTGTGCAGCACTGGGGACACGGTGGCACTTCACGGTGGTGAATCCATCGCCGTGGCGACGGAGACGCAAGGGCGGAGCTTTTGGGGTCGACGGCGACGGGCATTAAATGCCCTTGTCCCCCACTGTCAAAGTAGGTAGCAACCACTGTTCATGCACTGTAGCTTCACTGTTCCCGCACTGTTCCAACTACCACCTCTTTTACATTTTTACCCCTTTCTCCTACGCTGCCACCTGTTGGCGCCCCCTTCCGACTATAAAAGGGAGGCCCATGCGCACGTAGAGGGGGTTCGGGTTCGGTTCGGCTAGTTCGGTTCGGTCCATTTGACACACGCGACACCACCATACGCTCGCACTCTCGAGCAAGATCAAATACAAACACAAGGCAGCAGTAGGAGTTTTATCTCTCCGGAGAGCTCGAGCTGGGTAAATCCATGGCGTGCTCGCTACGATCTGCTCTCTGTGCTCCCTCCGCCCTCGTACCGCTCAGACAAGGGGCTCCGGCCCCATAGGTGTCCGCGGCGTGCAGATTCCCCCGGCAAAGGGCATATGTACCTACAAAGCAACAAGGTAATATTAGAAGTTAACAAGTGTCCAGGCCTGGATCTATATGCACTACATTATGGAATGATGGGGGGAGTACAAGTCGAGGGATGAGACTAACCTCGGCGGAAAATGGTGTCCACTCCCATTGTTCTCCTGCATAAGTAGTGGAAAGGCATGATAAGTACAACAACCTTAACATCTAACAATAGCAAAGGTAAACAACATCATCTCCAAATGATAGCTTGAATGTGTTGGCTTCAGCATGCTGTTAAAGCAGATATAAAATGGAAGGCAATGTTACCTATAACAGGCTTAACAACCATCAAATATTGCAATTCAAACTGGTATTATTGAAAATGAATAGAACTTAGGTAATTTTTAAACATTACACTGGATAAATGTATAAAACTGAAATAAAGGGCATGTGTTAACTACACTAGGCATAACTGGAACCAAATATAGCCATTCAAACTGGTATTGATGCAATCGAGTGGCACAATTCCAACTTGCACATAATGAACATCAGATTGTGAATGAATGAAATAAACAAGGCATAAATGATCAGTATAACAACCAAATATAGCCATTGAAAACTGGACAGAGTCTCACTGCAACCAACCTAACAAGCAAATACAGATAAACAGGGCATATGCTTGAAAACTGGACAAATGCTCACTGCAACCAATCTAACAAGCAAATAGAGATAAACAAGGCATCTGCTTGAAAACTGGACAAATGCTCACTTCAACCAACCTAACAACCAAATCTCCACTACTATTAAACAATCGAACAAGAACTTTCTTAGGCGCACCCCGCAATTAGTCCCACAACATCGCACCAACCAATCAGCACCACACGATTAGGCCCACAATTCTCAATCTAACAGCCATCATTAATCTAACCCCTTTATGGTGTGCACTTAGCAATTTTTGTTGACTGACCGTGCTTCACCAGGAAGTAGTACTCGAACAACCGGTCCCTACAATCACGGAAGTCTGATAGCAAACTAAGGAAATTCCACGCCCTGGACCTTGACCTCACCGTCTATCACGGCGGCGACCTCGTGCCAAACGCCGCCGACCAACAACGTCTCCTCCATGCATGACGACCTCGCTGCACACCACCGCTCCGTCGCCTCTGTGCACAATCGCCATCGCCGATTGTTGCCTCTCACAGCGTGGCATCGGCCCTGCGATATCCAGGAGACAGAGCCTGCCCCGACACCCATGCGGCCGCGCCCACATCCGCACTGCCCCGACGCCTGCGCTGCCGCGTCCCCTGCACCATCCGCGGCCGTCCTCGCGATGCCGCCAGCTGAGGCGACACCGCCCACCCCTCCTACCCATGCGATGCTGCTGGTCCCTCCTGCCCCAAGAGCGCACATCTCCAAGCAGCCTTTGCGGGAGGGACGACGCACCAGGCGCATCGAGCCGACGCATCCCGGCATCGCCTCCGTCCTTCGCTCCGCCTCATCGACGCTGGTACAGGTTATCTTCTCCGACTGCATGCCCATCATGGTGGCCATCTCCTCCAACCGTGATCCCCTTCATCTCCCTTCTTGATCCCATCTGACCCTAGGAAACTTTTGCAGGCCTCGATCTCACTCCTTCCCGTAGCTTCAGAGATCTTAGACAGAGGAAAGATATGGTGGCGTTGTGCCGACTGTCTGCTCTTCTCTTTCCTGGTCGAAGGGACCTCAAGATCTGGCACCGGGAGCTTTCTTTGTCCGCATTCGTACTTTATGTATGGGAAATCTATCTTCCAGGTAGCAGTAGTTGGACTTCATTTGTGATTAAGGATGATAGCTATTGAAGTGAGTAAATTATCCTTTCAAAGGAGATTTTTATGCCCACTGTTTCGGTATATTCAGTGTGGCCACAAACAAACATGCTGACTGCTAAAGTTCTTGCAGGTGTGATTGCTTTGATTAGAGAAGGCACTGATATAACACGAGAGATTATTTCTATAACACTTGATCTTGGGTCTGCACTTGATAACAGAGATGTGAACAAAACAAAGCCATGAGCCTTTGTACTGAATGTAAACATACTCTGCAGATCAACACCCATCTTTTAAGAGGTCTGTACTATCCAGTGCAGTTTATTTACAATGTCTCGGATTCTGAATGTATAGTTCAATTTCATGATTTTAACCTTTCAAGTTATTGGTGTGCGCACATGATTTTAACATATCCAGTTTTCTTTCAAGTTATTGGGATGTTGCTTTGGCAGTTGTCATGTACTGCTTATTATTTTTTGCACTATAGTCTCACAATTCTGAATTTAATCTTTTTAGTTGACTAGCATCATATTTCTTGATTGTGACCTCATGCTTAAATAGTTAATTTGGTAGGTTGTAGAAATTCAAATTCACTATCTCTGAGAATTAGTATATATTTTGTCGGGCTCACTGAATTATTTTTCTCTTCCTGGAATTTGCGGCTTACATTGCTAATATTTGATCCTCTATAGCAATGCTCTTTTCCTTCCATGTCGGTCATTCCAAAAAGCATTGAGGTGAGTATTTGATCCTCCATTAATCATCTATGTCCTTACTGAAACTGAATGCCATTTTTTCTGGCTCAAGGGCGAGTCTGCACCAATCCACCATGCTTGAGTCTGCACCAATCCATCATGCTCGAGTCAGGGGGATCACCTATAGTGTGATGGCCAAACCTATCTTGTAGGTTAATTCGCTTTTGAATTTTTTTATGGGCTTTAAGACTAACTTATCCTTATTCAATTGCACAATTTTCAAACCATGTTAAAATGTTAGTTAACAGGTTCATTGTGCATTCGCTGGAATCATGGTATCATTTTAGGACAGGTTTATGTTCTGTCATACTATATGTAGGCAATTGGTATGATTCTTTTTAAGTCAAAGTAATGGTGTGTAGCTAGACGAAAATACATATGTTATGTTCTAAATATTTGATTCCATTTTTAGAATCAAGTACATGTCATTTGGAGAGCATACCTTGTTTATATATTTTATTTGTATAGAACCAGTTCTTTGGATATGTGACTAAACTTGATACAGACTTGATCCTGGTGCGAATTTTTACCCAGGATAATAAACCTATGTTGTTCTTGTGCGGTTGCAGGGGAATCATGTACCGGCATAATAAATTACCCCAAATGATATTTCACTGACAAGCCACATATAAATTGAAGTCAAATTAGGCATATACTATGTTGCGGAGGTTAATCTTATCTCAGTGTTCCATGGATATTTCTTTTCTTGTAGCCTCTATTGCAGTGTGCACAGCTGCAAGAATGAAATTAATTTATTCTATATAAATGCTATAATAAGTATTTCAGAACATTTTTTCCGATGTTGGGTTTAATATTCTATTCCATTTCCGATGGATAAAAATGTTTGAGGCTACTTCCATATTTATCCCTTGTTTCTTACGGTCTAATGTGTTAGACAATTTTTCTTTCAGATTTACCTCTCCTGTTTGTGCAGCAGGTACAAGGTCTCACCTTGTTGAAGGCTACTTCCGATTCTTCTATTTTCATTTTCATTTTGTTAATGTACATTTTCTACGTAATAAGGACTTGAGGTGACTCTGGATTGTAGCCCATGGGGAGCCTCACGATTGTTGTGGTTACTTTTTACACAAAGTCATTGTAGCACAAGTTGTATGTATAGCTTGTGATACATGGTCATGCATCTTTCCAAGGTTAATTGTGCGTCCCATTTATTGATGCTTTGACGGGTGCCTAATTTAGTGGTTTACATTGAAGGTGCATAACATTAAATAAGATATGATTTAAGATATAAGAAGAATAATGATTATATATGAAACTTAAATACACATGGTTTGTCACTTCTATAAAGAATGGAGTTATGAGAATAGGTGAAATATGCCCTACGGGACGAAATTGACTATGCATTTTGTGTATGTTCAGGGTTTAGAAGTCCATTGTGTGTGCATGTTTGATTCGAGATATGTTGCTCATATGAGAAGAACTATATCTCCAAAGCTATATTTAGTTTAAATTAAGATTGGAGCTACATTATTGCACTCATTCATTTTATTGACATAATTATGACCTAACTAGGATGAGTGAGATTTTTTTTTACGATCATACGTGCGTTGCACGTGCATACTTACTTACAGATAAACAAGGCATCTGCTTGATAACTAGACAAGTGCTCACTTTAACCACCTAAGAACCAAATATATATAAATAAGGCATCTGATCAATAACTGAAAAAAATGCTCACTACAACCAACCTAATAACCAAATAAAGATAAACAAGGCATCTACTCACTATAAACAACCAAATATAGCCATTCATGAAACTAAAGTGGACAATTCATACTTAAACATCACGTAGCCCTTTGAACAATACATTTTGGATAACTGAAATAATTAAACACGACACAGTTAAAACACCGTATGGCAAATGCTAATACAACAAAGGGTACGGGTTGGCAAGCTGGAAAAGGGTAAGATGCTGATAGGATGTTGCCTCACATGCCATAGACGGGATCCTTTTAGTTGGAAGAGCACATGCCCATGGTGCGCTCTCTGATGTCATAGATGGGTTTGTTTCACCTTGGAGAACCTTTGTGGGTGCCCTTCTCATGGCCGTGGTCGATGAGATCTGACTTAGCAATAGAGGATCCCGCCGCCGCCGTAGAACGTGTCGTTCAAAAATGACAAAATGGGCTCGATGGCATACAAGGATCGCAAATCCTTGACTGCATGGTGATGTCTACTACACAACCTTCTTCTTCTAGACGTTGTTGGGCCTCCAAGTGCAGAGGTTTGTAGGACAGTAGCAAATTTCCCTCAAGTGGATGACCTAAGGTTTATCAATCTGTGCAAGGCGTAGGATGAAGATGGTCTCTCTCAAACAACCCTGCAACAAAATAACAAAGAGTCTCTTGTGTCCCCAACACACCCAATACAATGGTAAATTGTATAGGTGTACTAGTTCGGCGAAGAGATGGTGATACAAGTGCAATATGGATGGTAGATATGAGTATATGTAATCTGAAAATATAAAAACAGCAAGGTAACAAGTGGTAAAAGTGAGCGTAAACGGTATTGCAATGCTAGGAAACAAGGCCTAAGGTTCATACTTTCACTAGTGCAAGTTCTCTCAACAATAATAACATAATTGGATCATATAACTATCCCTCAACATGCAACAAAGAGTCACTCCAAAGTCACTAATAGCGGAGAACAAATGAAGAGATTATTGTAGGGTACGAAACCACCTCAAAGTTATCCTTTCTGATCGATCTATTCCAGAGTCTGTAGTAAAATAACAAGAAGCTATTCTTTCCGTTCGATCTATCATAGAGTTCGTACTAGAATAACACCTTAAGACACAAATCAACCAAGACCCTAATGTCACCTAGATACTCCGATGTCACCTCAAGTATCCGTGGGCATGATTATACGATATGCATCACACAATCTCAGATTCATCTATTCAACCAACACAAAGTACTTCAAAGAGTGCCCCAAAGTTTCTACCGAAGAGTTAAGATGAAAACGTGTGCCAACCCCTATGAATAATTTCACAAGGTCACTGAACCCGCAATTTGATCGCCAAAACATACATCAAGTAGATCACGTGAATATCCCATTGTCACCACAGATAAGCACATGCAAGACACACATCAAGTGTTCTCAAATCCTTAAAGACTCAATCCGATAAGATAACTTCAAAGGGAAAACTTAATCCATTACAAGAGAGTAGAGGGGGAGAAACATCATAAGATCCAACTATAATAGCAAAGCTCGCGATAGATCAAGATCGTGCCAAATCAAGAACATGAGAGAGAGAGATCAAACACATAGCTACTGGTACATACCCTCAGCCCCGAGGGTGAACTACTCCCTCCTTGTCATGGAGAGCGCCGGGATCATGAAGATGGCCACCGGTGAGGGATCCCCCCCCCTCCAGCAAGGTGCCGGAACGGGCTCCCGAGAGGTTTTTGGTGGTTACAGAGGCTTGCGGCTGTGGAAATCCCGATCTATGGTGCTCCTCGATGTTTTCAGGGTATATGAGTATATATAGGCGAAAGAAGTCGGTCAGGGAGCCACGAGGGGCCCACGAGGGTGGGGGGCGCGCCCAAGGGAGTAGAGCGCGCGCTGGACCCTCGTGGCCACCTCGTTGCTTCCCTGACGTCTACTCCAAGTCTCCTGGATTGCGTTTGTTCAAAAAATAACTCTCCTGAATGTTTCATTCCGTTTGGACTCCGTTTGATATTCCTTTTCTGCGAAACAATGAAATCGCTTAGTCCCAAAAATAATATAAAAGTGCACAGTAAAGCCCATAAAACATGCAAAACAGATAATATAATAGCATGGAACAATAAAAAATTATAGATACATGGAGACGTATCACGTGGCGGAGGAGATCAGTGGCAGGGTTGTCGAAGAGATCGACGGCGGTTGAACCAGAGGGGTTGGGGTTGGACCACTTAACGTGTGACATGGCCTGCATGAAGCCATAGCTATCGAAGAGCTTGATGTTGTAGCCAGTTTTCCCGAGATATAGTAATACGCTAGCTTGCTGACGTGAAGCCTTCGGCATGGCAACATAGTCAACGTCTTCACCGGATTCTGCGGCGAGGTGTTGCTCCGGGATCGTCGAACGGCGGCCACCTCACCAACGTCCGCCTGAGAGGCCATGATAAACCTATTCTTGGCCGAACGCTCGTTGGAATCCCTGGGATACGTGGTCTAGCTTAGGCTACGACATTCTGGAGTAGGGGATGTGGATCTGGAGGGGAGGGAGACCGCAGGCCTCATCTAAAAATTAGGGGAGTGGGGCGACGGTATGGGAATTGTTGGTTAACCTGAACTTTATTATCTAAGCTAGGAGGAACGGGCAGATCTGTAGGGGTTGGCGGCACCGGCGGCGGTGGCGGCGACGAGCTAGGATTTGAAGGGGGGAGGGGGCCGGGTGGGGGGATTGCGGAGGGGGCCGGGTGGGGGGATTGCGGAGGGGCAGGTCGTGTTTGAGGATACACCACGACTACTAGAAATTTTAGTAATGGTGGGTGGAGATGGTTGTGGACGAGGAGGAGGGCGGTTCAAATGCCTCGGCTACTGCAAGTTTACTATAAGGTTAGTGCTGGAGGAGTGTGGGCGACGGTTGAAGTACGGTGGCTACTAAAATTTGGGTAAAGGAATTGATGCGAGGCGGGAGTACCCAAGATCGCGCACGGTCCAATAAGAATATGCGTGTATGATAATAAGGAAAAGTGGCGGAACCGCCGATTTTTGCAGCGCTCAAGGCGGGTAGTTTGTTTTTAGATTTCTAGATAGCTGGTTATCGCACGCGGTTCGTCCTAATTTTCAGATGCAGTCGTGTAATTTAATATAAATAAACTACCCACCTTTAGCTTGCGCTGGTGGTGATTTTACAATGCACTTGCATCGCACACGGTTACGCCAGTACCTCCACCTTTGCTCGCGCTTGTGCAGTCGTGGTGATTCACAGGGCACTTGCATCGCACATGGTTAAGACATTATACCCGTGTCCATTGAGCGTCATCAGAGTCTTTGTAGAAAAAAAGTTAGAGAGGATCAGATGACAGCCACACCAGCATGTGGCCCAAATATATATGAGTGAAAAGGGTGGTCTGTGATGTTCAAAATTCCAATGCACAACTTTGACCGCGCAGGCCCACAGTTGGGCACGTTGTCGAAGATCGATGATAGGGGCTAGAAATCAAGAACCACCTAGAAGTGGCCAAATATATGTAGGAATTTAGGGTGTCATGTTTAAAACTTGAAATACACAATGCACAACTTTGGTGGCACCTGCCTCACAAACCCGAAAGCACCCTTGGATATATTTATAATGACATAATGTTGTAGCTATCTAGGGTGGTTGACCCACCTCCCACTTCGTGTCAGCGAGGCGGATGCACGTAATGATACTTTTGCCATACATGCATGTCACCATGACCTACCATAAGACGGGCCAGTGAATCAATTGTTTGGTCAAACGACAACTATTGTTGTCGATAAACTGCTTGGGCCAATAGATTGAACCATCATAAAAAATCGCACGAGAGGGACCACAAAACCAGCACCGCTTGCATGCGGCCCAAAATGATGTACGTTGGAAGGGGTGATGTGTGTTTTCAATATAGAATAATGTACAATTTAGATGTGGTGTCTGCTTCTCGATACAGAAAACAACCATGAAAGCTAGGTAGTTAAGGATGAGATACGCACGATACGGTGTCGGTCGAACCCGGCAATCCGAGCATGTGGAAGGGAATCCTGACAACGCATGAGCTTGAGCTTTGGTTGAACGACATGTGACGGTGACCAGCCCTAACACGAACTAGGAGGGATCCATTCATGGCCAACACATACCCCTCGTTATCGGTCAAAGGGAGTAAACCCTTCTCGTGGTTTGAGTCAAAGGTATAATTTGTGTGGGCCTACAGATGTAGGTCCTTCTTTGATTTTTTAGAACAAAAAATAACCAATAAAAACATAGTCTACAAATTAGCAAAACAAGGATCCCAAGGTTTATATAATCGCCATGACAGGTCACTACAGAGATAGCATTTAAATGAAGCTTCAGATATGCAACTTCCCACCGGGTCACCCATCCTTAGACTACTCCAGCCCGAGCATGCTTAACATCTGCGTTATATTCGACTAGGCTAGCGGATGGGAAGCCGCCCCTTGCTGATAGGAATTGCCTCCTTGCCTTTAAGGCGTTTCACGCTGGTCACCCTATGGGACCTACTCCATACTATCACACACATTTGTGCTTTGTGATATTTACATGTCCGGTGTGTCGCCGCCTAGCCTTCAATGAGCACTGACACTGGCAGCGGGAAAACGATGGGAGAAGAGGCGGGAAACCGATGGGAGGAGTGGCGGGAAGCAGTAGCGTGTTTGGATATATAACAACATTAATATAGAAAACTTAGTAGAGAAGGAAGCATGAGCTAGCACGACACATGCGCACAGTGCTTACCCATATAAATAAAATCACAACTGGAACTGCAGGTGCTGTCGAAAGGGATGAGGATTGCCGCTTGATCTGGGAGCATCCAACGGTGCAGACGTATGATACGTGGGGTTTGGGTTCTGGCAAATCAGAACGCATGACTCATATTGCGCATGCAACAAGGGGTGCATTGGCCACGGTTTGGTACGCACACGACTTTTGTGAGTGAACCATTTGCTATTTGAAAACATTCGTGAGAAGAATCTCGGTTTTTAAATCCCCGTAAATCCAAAACCCATCCAAAAATCGTGAAACTTAGCATGGTGTCACGACATGGCATATATATGTCAAGGAATTTTTTTTTCCATTTTGGCGCAAGTTTTATTACAAGCCTCTTACAAACCGGAGCTTCTCTCAAGAAGCCTCGTGCTTCCGATAGGGAAACGTGTCCCCCTTGTGGGCGAAATGATAATCACTGCCTCTTTTTGCCTTGTATTTTCTTCTACAGGCAACATGGAATGACAAGATATCCGTGCTGAAATTTAAAATTATTCAGGGTTCATTTGGCCTTTTTATACACTAATTGAGTTTCCTAGGCATTTAATGACCATAATTTAAATCTGAACAACAGATACATGCTCCAGTTCACCAAAATGGCTAGAAAAATTATGCATGTTTCATTAGGTGCATGTTTAGCTCCCATGCAAGGAATGGGAATGAATTACAACCGTACCGGCATCCTGGCTCGTCCTCAAACATTTGGAATCTCAGTTTTTAAATGCCCGTAAATCCAAAACTCACCAGAAAGTCATCAAAGTTGGCATGGTATCACGTCATGGCCCATATATGTCGTGGTAAAAACATTGTCCAATTTGGGCCAAGCTTTATTACAAACCTCTTACAAACCGGAGCCTGTCGCAAGAACCCTCGTGGTTTCGATAGGGAAACATGTCCCCTTGTGGGTGAAACGATAACCGCTCCCTTTTCTAGCCTTGTATTTTCTTCTACACGCAACATGGAACAATGGGAGATTTGCGCTAAACTTTGAAATTATTCAGGGTTCGTTTGACCTTTTTTATTCATTAATTGAGTTTTCTAGGCATTTAATGTTCATATTTCAAATCCGAACTACAAATACATGCTCCAGAGCACCAAAATGGTTAGAAAAAACGTACATGTGTCATTGGGGGGCATGTTTAGATCCCATGGAAGGAATGTGAATGAATGCAACCATCTCGGCGTCCTGGCTTGGCCACAAGCATTGCGAATCTTGGTTTTTAAATCTCCGTAAATCCAAAACTCACCAGAAAATCATGAAACTTGGCATGGTGTCACTACATGGCACATATATGTCGTGGTAAAATAATTACCCAATTTGGCCCAAGCTATATTACAAGCCTCTACAAACCGAGGCTTCTCGTTATCCTCGTGGTTCCAATAGGGAAACATGCCCCTCTTGTGGGTGAAACGATAATCGCTGCCTCTTCTCGCCTTGAACTTTGTTCTCTACAGGCAACATAGAATAACAGGAGTGTCGTGCTGAAATTTGAAACTGTTTAGGGTTTGTTTGGCCATTTTATAGATTAGTTGAGTTTTCTAGGCATTTAATGTAGTCCATAATTCAAATTTGAACTTCAAGCACATGCTCCAGTGAAGCAAAACGGGTGGAAAATCATACATGTGTCATCGGGTGCATGTTTAGGTCTCATTGAAGGAATGAGAATGAATTACAAACTTCTCGTCGTCCTGAAACATTGAGAATCTCGGTTTTTAAATACCATTAAATCGAAAACTCACCCAAAAAACATGAAACTTGGCACGGTTTCATGACATGGCACATATATGTTGTGGTAAAATAATCGTCCAGTTTGAGACAAATGCGCACACATTAATAGCCAACGAAGTCCTTTTGAAACAAATAGTTAACACGTTAATATCACAAACGGTTGTATTATATGAAACGTGTGTTCCCGTAACCATTTAAGTGCGGCCACACGTCCCTCTTTTCTTATGGGATAGTACTACCTTTATCCTTGTTCATTGGCCATCTTTGTATTTTGTGCCAAAATTTAACCATACTCGGTGGCGTGTGTGTAGCTGTTTGATTAGACGGGACAAGCGCGAGAAGTCCACCGTGCAGGCTCGACAGGACGCATGCGAGTAGTCCGCTGCGCAGGTTCGACAGGACACGTGCATCCTGCCCACCTCACAGACTCGACGGGACACGTGCGAGCATCAAAGCCACCCATGCTCACCGGGAAGCGAGCTCTTTGACCTCCATCGACTAGTCGTACGCCTCGCTCAGAACTTCTCCATTAATGGCGGCCGAGCCACTGTTTAACACGTGGTTAATTAAAGCACCTGGACGGAGGGTGTTTGCTTGTGATCCCATGGCCCCGCTCAACGTTAGCATTTGCTTTGTTCGTATTTTCAACTCATATTCTGGCCTAATTTAAAATGCAACATAGGGCAACGGATAATACAACAACAAATAAAATGGTACAACGGATAATACGACGACAAATTTACAATGGCGTGGATAATAATTGTCTTACATATTCCGGATAATTTAAAATGTCACATGCAGCAAAGCCCGGAAGACACGGGGGCAAGGGAAAGGAAATCGCAGACAATGATCTGGGTTGCTACTATCTCTACTCCTCGATGGATCCCTGGGTGACGACATCCTACAGATCCTTCTTCAATTCCTCATGACTTTGCTTGAAAGCAGCCATGATTCCTCCACCTCCTGCTCGCGCTCGATTTAGAGCTTCCACAAGTCACCCATCAGTTCCTCGACGACCACTGTTAGCGTCATCCCCGAGGCACTGCTCTGCTCATGCAGCATCTTCCAGCCGGTGGTCTCCCCCTCCTTCTCGGCGAGCGCCTTGAGGAGCTTCACATTATCACCCATGAGTTGCTCGACGACGCCGGTCACCTACTCAACCGAGGCATCGATGATCTCAAGTAGCTTCATCATGCCGTCGACCAGCTCCTGCTGCTTAATTAGACCAGCGAGAATGTCGTCGCCGCCGGCCAAGGACTTCAGCAACGCAAGCTCGTCGTGATCGCCGACGCGGCGAGTGCGCTTGTGAGAGCCCTCGCGTGCCTGCGAGAGCTTGTTTGAGGGCTGCACAGCACGCCGGGACATCTCTGTTGTGGCTGCCGCTTGGCGGCGGGACCTCTCTAGTGCTTCTGCGGCCTTGGTCTTTGCTGCCCAATTATATGTCCATCCGAAACTCCTCCTACCGGTCATGGCGAAATTACTTGATAGGAAAGACCATTTTTGTGGGTGATGAGGAGAGGAACTATGAATAATTTTCGAGTGGGTAGTTTTTATACCCCGGTGCTAAGTGTGAACACATATTAGTTTGATCAGTATGAACAGATTTGCAATTACTTATTGCGTTGTAATCTGCAACATGACGAGAAACAAGGTCAAAATTTATTGATGGTTCTAGGCCTACAAAGGCCGTTTCTGTTGTTCTGGCTCATCGCAAACAGTTCTTATGGATCAACATATGTTACACGCATCGCCAACCCAATACGTGGGCCCGTTTTCTTGGATGTATGTGTACGTGTCTGCCCAATATCACACACGGTCAAGATATCACCATCGTGTCTGATGGATGCACCGTCGGGCCTCCCACGGGGTGCCAGAAGATTGACCACGTGGTTGCCTGCCATTAAGGTGGCCGCGGTGCGCTCTGCTCGTCATTGAGGCGGCCACGGCGTGCTCTCCTTGCGCCCGTCCGCATGTTTTGCTCGCCATTGAGGCAGCCGCGGCGCGCTCCGCTCTGGCGTCCCTGTGCGTGCTCTGCTCGCCGTTGAGGCAAATTTACAATGGCAACGGTTAATAATTGTCTTACATATTTAGGATAATTTAAAATGCCACATGTGGCAACACCCAAAACACTCACGGCCTACATATGCATACAATTATAATAAAATATAGGCTAAAAGGGTGAGATGGCGGCCTTCCGACGACGGTCTTCTTGGACTCCATGATCAGCATAGAACCCTTTGCGGCCATTCATTCCAGGTGTCCCGACCTGCCTCCGTCTATGGAGTTGCTGGCACTGGGAGGCTCTTGGGGCTACTGTGCCTCTTCCAGAAGAGCTTGACAACGTGCAATCGCGTGCATGATATCTCCACAGAACCGCTCCATTTCCATGTCTCTGGACTGGTACCAAATTTCTTCCATGACCTACATCCTCAAGATATCACGTTGGCGATGTTCTACTTCGCCGAGGACATCAACTCCGCCAATGATGCACTCGAGCCTGGCCACCACATCGTTGGGATCGAGGTTGACACGGCCGCCGTGGGCAATGATGAAGCCGCAGGCTGCCTGTGTCTTGACTGAATCGCAGAGGTCCTCTGCCCATTCCTTGTGGGGCATCAAGCTCTCGATGAGCACTGGTGACAGCGGCTCTTCGGGTGGGTCATCAATCATGTCGCCGAGCAGCTCTGGATCTTTTGCACGGTGGATGCGAAACTGCTCATCACACTTCCTCTGCAATATGTCGATTGTGCGCCCAAGGACTATCACGCCGATATCGCTGTCGTTGAGCCATGGTGCCTGCACCGGCCGATGAAGCTCTTGCTCCCCGACCTGCTTCGGCTCGTTCTCCTCACCGAAGATGTAACGCAGGTAGGGGTCGACGTCGAAGCTTTGGTCGTTGCCTGGCATGCTTGTAATAACCAATGGTAGATGGGTGAGGACTAGATCTGCGCAGAGTGTCGCGACGGTGCATTGCCACCTGGGTTATATGCAGCAAGCTTTAGCTACTGGCGGGAAACCGCTGAGGGAAGAGGCGTGGATCTTACAATTCACACATGTGGAGCGCGAGAACCATTCGCTGGGGCGCAGGAAGACTAAGTGGAGCACACACACAACCCGAAAACCGTATGCGGTGCCACGTGTTATTTTTCACACACGTGTTAACATAAAGAAATGTATGTGTAACTTACTAATCATCGCACATGAGCCCTTGCAGACGCATCGTGTGCAATACTCCTAGCCACCGCAAGCAACTAGTTTGCATTTTTCAAAGTTTTTTGTACAAACAGAATCGCGCACGAACTAACTATAGTAACCGTCTGTGTTGTAATTTCTCATCGCAAACAGTTCATCCGAGTGGGTTGTTTGCTGCGTATCACACACATCTTGTTTACATGAATCGTTCGTGTTCTTTTGGCTCATCGCAAATAGTTCATCTATGTGAACTGTATGCCGATTATCAAACACATATTGTTAAGTTGAAACGTTTCTTTTCTCTTCCCTAATTGAAAACTGTTCGTCTGAATGAAACGTATGCCGTATATCACACACACCTTGATCTATCTGACCGTTTCTGTTGCATTCCCTAATAGCAAACAGTTCATCGAAGCGAACTATATGTTGTATATCGCACATACATTGATATGGCTGCTGGTTTTTGTTGTTCTTTTGAATCGCAAATAGTTCGTATGGATCAACCGTATGCCCCGCATCACACACCTAACTAAAATCTGAACCGTGTTTGATGTCTCCACCATTGCAAATGTTTTGCATATTTTTTGATGGTTTTTTAACATCCCTGTTTGTGATTAATGCATCACACACAGTTTCGTCAAAGGGTCTCTGATCGTAGTGTCGCGTTAGCAGCATCTTGCAGTAGTGTATATTTGACAAGGATAGACGTTGTAGTGCTTGTCAAGCAGGAAAACAAGTTGGGGGAAGTCATCCTGTGAAATATATCATGACCACGAGAAGACCACTTGAGCTACTTCACATGGATCTCTTTGGTCCCAACGCTTACAAGAGCCTTGGTGGTAACTCTTTCAGTTTGGTCAGTGTTGATGATTTTTCCAGATTTACATGGGTGTTCTTTCTTGATGACAAGTCACAGGTACAATAGATCTTCAAGAACTTCTCTAGGAAGTCCCAAAATCAATTTGAAGTGAAGATCAAGAAGGTTCGAAGCGATAATGGAACGGAGTCAAGAATGCCAATGTGGATACCTTTCTTGATGAAGAAGAGATTTCACATGAGTTCTCGGCTGTGTACACACCTCA
Source organism: Aegilops speltoides (assembly GCA_021437245.1). Taxonomy (NCBI): domain Eukaryota; kingdom Viridiplantae; phylum Streptophyta; class Magnoliopsida; order Poales; family Poaceae; genus Aegilops; species Aegilops speltoides. The sequence goes on from CM038143.1 coordinate 307,889,205, forward strand.
ATAAAATGGAGTCGTTGAGAGAAAGAACTAGACTCTTATTGAGATGGCGAGAATGATGTTAGATGAATACAAGACGCCAAGCCACTTTTGGGCATAAGCGGTTGAGACAGCTTGTCATGCTACAAATCGACTATATCTTCACAAGCTTCTTGGTAAAACGGCATATGAGCTACTCACTGATAACAAACCCCAAGTTGGATACTTTTGTGTATTTGGTTCAAAATGTACATTCTTGATAAGCATCGTCGTTCAAAATTTTCTCCTAAATCTCATCAAGGTTTTCTACTCGGTTATGGCTCAAACTCTCACACTTAACGTGTTTGCAACAATTTCACCCGAAAGGTCAAAGAGATGGTAGATGTGAAGTTTGATGAATCTAACGGCTCCAAGTAGAGCAACTGCCAATTGATGTAGGAGACAAAGATCCCTCGTAAGCAATTCAAGATTTGTCTATTGGCAAGATCCGTCCAATGAAGGTGAAGGAGAGCACTTCGTCCATTCAAGTGAAAGCATCTACTTCACATCAATGTGAACCACAAGTTGACATGGAGGCATCCACAAATGGAACGCATCAAGACGAAGGAGACGAGGAAGTACAACAAGATGATCCACCTCAACCTCCTTCTCCACCTCCACAAGCGAACAACAACGCCACCAACAATGAAGAACAAGATGATGATGATGAGGATGTTCTACCACAACCCAAGCAAAAGCTCTCATGAGTTAGAGCGAGATTCTCAAAGAATCATCCCATTGAGCAAATCCTCGACGACATCAACACTGCGAGAATCACTCGCTCTAAAAATCGTTTGGCTAATTTTTGTGAACATTACTCATTCATCTCTAGCATTGAACCTATGAAAGTAGAAGAAACCCTTGAGGATCTGGATTGGATAAACGCTATGCACGAAAAGCTTCGCAACTTCAAAAGGAATCAAGTGTGGACATTGGTTAAGAAGCCCAAGGATGATCAAAACATCATTGGTACTAAATGGGTGTTCCGAAATAAGCAAGATGAGGATGAACAAGTAGTACGCAACAAGGCTCGTCTCGTTGCTCAAGGCTACACACAAGTTGAAGGTATGTACTATGGTGAGACATATGCCCCTGTTTCTAGACTTAAGTCCATTCACATTTTACTTGCTTATGCCAATCACCATGATATCACCTTAGACCAAATGGATATTAAAAGTGCTTTTCTAAATGGTGAAACTAAGGAGGAAGTATATGTCAAACAACCTACCGGCTTTGTTAATCCCAAGAAACCTAATCATGTCTACAAACTTCACAAAGCTCTTTATGGTCTTAAACAAGCCCCAAGAGCTTGGTATAAATGCTTGACTAAGTTTCTTATGAGAAAGGTTTTGAAATTGGGAAAATTGATTCAACTCTTTTCACTAAAAGGGTTAATGGAGAATTATTTGTGTGCCAAATTTATGTTAATGATACCATATTTGGTTCTACTAACCCCCATTTTAGTGAAAAGTTTGGAAGGTTGATGTCGGAGAAGTTTGAGATGTCTATGATGTGTGAACTCAAAATTTTCCTTAGTTTGCAAATCAAGCAAACTAGGAATGTACCTTTGTCTCACAAACAAAGTATACCAAGGATCTATTCAAGACGTCCAACAAGCAAGAAAGCAAAGTGTCGGTGCAACAAACCTTGGGTCAGACTGTGCACAGGCCCAAGAACAAGATTGCAGCACCAAGATCAGATCAAGCACGAAGGGATAAGCTCTTTTGAAGAATCAGAGAGCTGGTCGAGAAGACCATGTCAAGCCAGAGAAGCAAGATATGACTAAGGGGAAAACCTCCCTTGCCGGGCAGGTGAGCCTAGCGAGGTTGGGGTTGCCCCGGAAGCGAGCCTCAAGATTGTCCCAGTAGGCCTGTCGGGACTTGCGGAGGCAAACCACTCCACCGCACCACCTCACAACGATGTAAGTCATCGATCGATGCGGTTCACGCCCCCACGTGACTAAGTGGTTGCTTCCTACCACATGGTAGCCACTTCCTATAGAAAACACCTCCATATATGACACCCGTCCTGAGAAGTGTCAACCAAGCAGGTGCGAAGCTGGCAAAATAGCCTGCCAAGGCTTGCCGGGCATGCTGTGATGTGACACTAAGCGGCGCATTTAATGTGCTCTGTCCGCCTGCAGAGTTAGGTATGATAGCACTATTTGCTATCTAATCAGTATGTAAAGACTGATTTGCCAGTGTGGAGACCCCTTTATCTATAAAAGGAGGCGCATGGAAACCGTAGAAAGGATTCATACCCTCACACATTCATAAGCGCATAGCCACTCTCGCCCCGAGGCAACACTGCCGGGCAAGAGCGTCGCGTTCTCCACCATTATCCACCGTCAATCCACCAAAGCAGGAGAAGGGTTTTACACCTCGCGGCAGCCCTAACCTGGGTAAAACTGCGTGTGTGATCTCCGTCGTGTTGTGTTACGCTTCTCCGCTCTTTGTGCAACATGTCCACCCCCCCTCCCGCCGAACCAAAAGGGGCTCATGGCCCATAGGTGGCCATGGTTTCCCACGACATCTTTGGCGTGCCAGGTAGGGGGATCACTTGTGCGAATTCAGAGAGCGTAAGCAACACGTCATCTTCATCGCCATTTTCTTCATCAACGGCTCCATCAACTATGGCGCCCAAGAAGAAGCTCGGTGCCGCAGCTCACCCGTCCACCTCGAAGGACCCGCCGTGCGTGACCGCCGACGTCGTGGGGACCGCGGGGATGCATGGAGATATGGACGCTGCGGGGGACTGATACGTCTCCAACGTATCTATAATTTTTTATTGTTCCATGCTATTATATTATCATTCTTGTATGTTTTACAATCATTTTATAGTCATTTTATATCATTTTTTGGTACTAACCTATTGACATAGTGCCTAGTGCCAGTTGTTGTTTTCTGCATGTTTTTTACATCGCAGGAAATCAATATCAAACGGATTCCAAATGCAGTGAAACTTTTTGTGGATTTTCTGCGGACCAGAAGACACCCAATGGGCCGGAGAAGCACATGGGGGGTGCCCCGAGGGGGGCACAACCCACCAGGGCGCGCCTAGGCCCCCAAGCGCGCCCAGGTGGGTTGTGCCCACCTCGGTTGCCTCCCGCACCGCCTCTTTGCTCTATAAATACCGCAATATTGCATAAACCATAGAAGAGTCGACGAAAATCAATTCTAGCCACTGCAAGTTCGAGAAACCATAGATCCAATCTAGACACCATCACATAGGGGGTTATCATGCCCATTGGTGCCTCTCCAATGATGCGTGAGTAGTTCTTTGTAGACCTATGGGTCCATAGTTAGTAGCTAGATGGATTCCTCTCTCTGTTTTGATTCTCAATACAATGGTCTCTTGGAGATCCATATGATGTAACTATTTTTGCGGTGTATTTGTTGGGATCTGATGAACTTTGAGTTTATGATCAGATCTATCTTTTTATCCATGAAAGTTAGTTGAGTCTTCTTTGAATCTCTTACATGCATGATTGCTTATAGCCTCATATTTCTTCTCCAATATTTGGGTTTTGTTTGGCCAACTTGATCTATTTATCTTGCAATGGGAAGAGGTGATTTGTGATGGGTTTGATCTTACAATGCTTGACCCAAGTGACAGAAGGGGAACCGACACGTATGTATCGTTGCCATTAAGGATAACAAGATGGGGTCTATTTCTACATAAATAGATCTTTGATACGTCTCCAACGTATCTATAATTTATGAAGCATTCATGCTATTATATTATCTATTTTGGATGTTTATGGGCTTTATTATACACTTCTATATTATTTTTGGGACTAACCTATTAACCGGAGGCCTAGCCCGAATTGTTGTTTTCTTGCCTTTCAGTGTTTCGAAGAAAAGGAATATCAAAAGGAGTCCAAATGGAATGAAACCTTTGGGAGAGTTATTTTTGGAATGGAAGCAATCCAGGAGACTTGGAGTATATGTAAGGGAAGCAACGAGGAATCCACGAGGCAGGGAGGCGTGCCCTACCCCCTGGGTGCACCCCCCACCCTCGTGGGCCCCTCGTGCCTCCCCTGACCGACTTATTTCGCCTATATATGTCCATATACCCTAAAACATCGATGAGCACAACAGATTGGGAGTTCCGCCGCCGCAAGCCTCTGTAGCCAACAAAAACCAATCGGGACCCTGTTCCGGCACCCTGCCTGTAGTGGTGGGAGCACGGCAGATGCCAAGGGATGGCTAAAGAGAGGATGACGCTCGAGGGCGCTGGTGGGCTCCAGAGGCGAGGTTGGCATGCGCGGGCGTGGGACGCCGGACATACCCAAGTTCGGGGCTCTTCGGAGAGATAACACCCCTAGTCCTGCCGAGTTTGATTGGATGATCGATAGTACAATGTTGCTCCTGGAGCTGTGTTGGGGAGGAAGGGAGCCGGCCAAGGCTTGGGCTGCTCCTTCTCTCCGGTACTGCTGTTTGGTGGCTAGTCCTATGCTTCTGCTTCTTGCTATTCGTTTCTGTGTGTCGTAGGATGATGCTGATGCGATGGTGCAATGGGTAGATGCCATGCCCCTGTGGGCGTGGGTTCCTGGGGGGTTTTATAGATCAACCCACCCAGGGTTACAATGGTAATATGTCGAGTCGGTGGGTCCGCATTGTCGGTGCCCGGGACTCCGAGCTGGGTCCCGCTTGTGGGCTTGTGGTTCACCGGGTTCCCCTAGGTACGGGCCCTGCGTGCCTAGGGGGACTGTGCGCCGTCTTGTCGATCGTCAGGGCGTGGCCGAGTCGAGTCATGTACAGTGCTCTCCATCAGGCCGCCGCTTGCTGCCGTCAACGGTCAGGGCGGGAGCACTGTAGCCACGCCAACCTTGGTCAGCGGGTAGGTGAGGGGCACTATTGCCACGCCGCAGCTGACCACAGGCGTGGTGGAAGAACTATTGCCTTGGTCATCGGTGGTTCGGGTCTCATCCCATCGTACGGCCTAGATGGGATGGGAGCTGATCCGTGGCTGGGTTGCCGTGGACGCCACGGATGGTGTTGGTTTGCCATGGAAGCCTTGGCCTTGCGCCAGTTGCCGTGGCCGGGTTGACATATCTTGCCGTGTCGGAGAGTTTGGCCGGGTTGCGGGCCCTGCCTGGTCGAGCGACCCGGCCAAGCGCGTGCTAGTTTGCGGGGTGATGCGGGCCCTGCTGTTTTTGAAGAGGATCCGGGTTCCGTTGCCTGCCCGGGGTTCATCCCCTTGACAGTAGTCCCCGAAGCTGTGAAGCTCTGCCGTCTTCTGATGAGTGGGCCTTTGAAGTTTCCCCCTTGAGCAAGGCGGATTCTGCAAACGCCGGGTTCGGCAACACCCGTTGTGTGCCGGTTTTCTCGGAAACCGGATCGCGGCATCCCGGCCGTGGCGGGAACCGAGGAGTCTGTCGAATCTTGAGGCGATCCCTTGGGCTTCGCGCAGGCGCCACGTGGCGCCCGGATGTCGGAGGGGCCTGACAGCCCACGCGCGTGACGGGACCAGGCGACGGGCCCGGGGCCCGCCGCTGTGCGCCCCTGGTCCACGCGCGCGGATTTATTGCGGCGTCTTGGGGCCGGTTACGCTTCCCTGAGCAGTTAGTGCACACGTACGTGCGCACTTATTGTGGGGTAGTGGAACGGGCGCGTGCAGACGATCCACTTCCCCACATTTTGAACAAGGCTTATAAATTGAGGGGGCAAGGGGGTGGCGGACACCATTCTTGCTCGCGCCCTCCTGTCCCCCTGCTCTTGCTCTGCTCTTTGCCACCAATGCACAGCTGCGCCTGCAGCCCCAAGCAGAGCTTCCTCCGTCGCTCGTCTTCTTCTTCCCGCTTCTGTCCATGGCGTTGTCATCGGGCTCTTGGATGGGCTCCAATGTCACCCCCGAGGACATCACGCAGCTTCGAGCTTCGCGGTGCTTGCCGCGGGAGACGGACGTCGGCTTCCGCCTGCCGTGCGGCGAGCAAAGGCCCCGACCCGAGGGGCAGGAGCGCGTTGTCTTCCTTACTCATTTTGAGCGCGGGTTCGGGCTACCGGTGAGCACCTTCTTCCGTGCCTTCTTGGAGTTCTTCGGGCTTCAACCGCACCATCTTGGCACTGGCGCCATCGTCCAACTCTCGGGCTTCGTGACCCTGTGCAAGGGGTACCTGGGGGTTGAGCCGACGATCGACCTCTGGGCGCGCTTCTTCTCCTTGAACTAGCAGGGCCCGTCGGCCGGGGAGTTCGCCGACTGCGGCGCCGCCGTCATCTCCAAGCGGTCGTTGGCAGATTTCCCCAAGATTCTGCTTGAGGATTCTGCCAAGAAGTGGAAGAATTCTTTCTTCTACGTCCGCAACCATGGCGCGGACTATATCAATCTTCCCCCCTTCATCATCGCGCCTCTGCGGGCGAAGACGAACTGGGGCTACTCGCTCCAGCGCCCGTCGCAGGAGATCGTCAACCTCTACGAGCGGGTGACGGTGATGAGGACGCAGGAGGGGCTCACCGGCACGGACCTCCTTGCCGCGTTCATCACCCGCCGGGTCCTCCCGCTTCAGAGGCGCTCCTGCCTCATCGGCGAGATGATTGGCCTGCAAGATGCCAACCGGATGGGGTCGACGCGGATGTCCGCGGAGCAGGCCGCGCGCGCCGTCAACGACATCTCCAAGGCCAACCTTGGAGAGGATTGGCGATTCGGCAAGGCGCCGTATAGCCAGTCGAACCTGGCGCCGTAGGTGAGCGTCTGGTCTCCTTACTTTGCCGACGCGCATCTTCTTGTTCGTCCCGACGCGACGCGGGAGGTTCTCTTGAACGCAATCTGGCATCCTTACGCTCGGGCTCCGTCGCAGGTGGCGGCAGAGGAGCCCGTGGCCCAAGGGGCGAGGAGGTGGCCGAGTCTGACACTGGCGCTGGGCGCCGAGCCGGTAAGTCTTGCATGTTTCCTTCTTCATTTCGTCTTGAATTGTTGCTCGTGACACGGTGAAGGCCACGCTGACGCCAGTTGCTGGCATAGCGGCATTGGGCGGGGGAGGCGGCGACGCGGGCGGAGCCGGGTCCTCGCATGGGGCGGCGCCGAGCCACCCGCATGGAAAGGACAGCGTCGCGCCGCGACCCTGCAGATCGAAGCGCGCGGCGGACCCGGCCGAGCCCGGGAGGCCGGCCAAGAAGAAGCGCGGAGGCCGATCCTGGTCCCGGTCTTGACGGGGTAAGCTTTATTTCCTGCTTGCGCCTGGATTTCTTGTCTCTTTTTCTTATTTGCCTTCTTCTTCAGGATGCCCATCGCGCTGGCGAGAGCGGCGGCGGAGGCCGTAGCCGCTGAAGGGACCGCGTTGCGCAGGAGCCGGTCCGACCTTGCCGGCTTGGCCGGGAAGGAGGGACGAGGCGACTCGGACCTCGGCCTGGACCCGGACGACACTGAGGCCCTAGCCTGGCGGGACAGGAATCGGACCGAGGCGGAGCTGGAGGCGGTGTCGGTCCAGGCTTGGACCGACGCGGCGGCGGCATGGGCGCAATCCGGCGTGGAGCCGACCTGGCGCGAGATGCCGGAGGGCACGGTTGTGGCGGCGACGATTTTTGAACCGTCGTCGGTGAGGGAGCGCGGACGTGGGGGCGGGCTAAGGTGGTGCTCCTCGACCAGGAGGTCGTGGAGGTGGGGGCGATACCCTGCAGCGAGCCGACGTGGTCGAGCGCATGGGGGCTGATGGTGGTGGAGGTGGCAGCGTACTGGAGGAGGCACCGCAAGCGGGGGTGCCTGAGGTGGCTACACAGGGTGTTCCGGCGTCCGGGTCGCCGTCGGCGCCGGAAGGGGCGTTGGAGGAGGTGCTGGTCGCGTCGCAAGGGGCTAGCGAAGGGCACGCCTTGGTGCCCCGCCAGGGCGGGCGTCGAGCTGCCGTGACGCAGCCGCGCGGAGCGGAGGCGCGGCCGTCTTCGGGCCCCAGACCCAGGAGGAGGCGGCGCTGGATGCTGTCAACCGCCGTCTGTGAGGCCGGACGGAGCGACTTGAGGCCTTCGCCCAGGCCGAGACAGAGCAGACGCGTGACCTGGAGAGCGCCGTCCTGGTAAGTCCTTCTTCTTCGTTTTCTTGTGATTTCTTCATTTTGGGGGCGCGCCAGCGCACCCACTGGGTGTAGCCCCCGAGGTTCAGGCCAACTACGTAGTAGTTGGGTCGAATCTTTAGATCGTCGGGCCTTATTCCGACTTCTATCTTTTTTCAGCATCCTGATGCTTTCCGGGTTGCCGCCTTCAACTGGCTCCTGGGCCAGCATCGGAAGCTCAAGGAGCAGCTCGCTGCCAAGGAGGAGGAGCTTCGCATCGCCGCATGTACGTTCATGCTCCGTTCTAGTGGGGGGCGCTAGCGCACCCACTAGGTGTAGCCCCCGAGATTCGGGCCAACTGTGTAACAGTTGGGCCAAATCTTAAGTCTTGTCTTTTTTCTTCTGCTGAATTCTTTTTCTTTGCAGCCGGGGTGCTTTCTTGGCGGACCCGGCTTCTCCAGGCTGATCATCACTATGACCGGCTTGTTGCTGACGCCGGCCGCCTTGGCGCCGAGGCGGCGCAGGCGAGGGCGGAGGCAGCCGCGGCCCGGCGGGCTCTTGACGAGGCGAACCGGCTGCATGAGCAGCTGGCGGGCCACAAGACCCACCTCGAGGCCGAGGTGGAGCTTCTGAAGGCGGAGGCTGCCAAGGTGCTGGAGACGCAGCAGGCCCTGGTCGAGGCGGACCAGCAGTGCAGCCAGCTAGATGACAACAAGGGCCGGCTCCAGGCCGAGGTGGATCGCCTGCGGGAGCAGGCCGCCGCGGCCGAGGAGGCTCGTCAGCACGAGACTCGTCGCTGGGAGGCGGCTGAGAAGGCGGCCGAAGACAAGGACGCCGAGCTGAAGGCGGCCCTTGCTAAGGCGGCCGATCTGGAGAAGGCACTCGGGGAGCGCGACCGAGTCGTGGAGCGGGAGCGGCGTGGTATGTTGCTCGAGGCGCAACACCTGGAACAGTCCTTCTCCAATAAGTGATGCTTCTTGTAATTCGCTGGGTAAGGACCCGGCTTTTCTTCCTTGTAATTCTTCTAATCTTGCTTCTTCCTTTTGCGGCAGGGGCCTTCCCAGAAACGCAGCGGCTGGCGAAGGAAGCCGTCCGTTACCAGCGCGACCCGACCGGTGTTGTTGGGTCTGGGACGGATCCACAGGTGGCCTGGACCTTCTCGGAGATCATTGCCGCTGCAGAGGCCCTCCTGCGGGCCCTGGGTATGCAGATGGAGCGGATGTCCCAAGCCGGCACCGCGATGACGGCGGCCCTGTGGTCGGACTCCATCTATCCGCGCAGCTTCTCGCGCCTGGCGCGCTGGTTGGAGGCGGGTCCGGACCGTCTTGGCGAGTGGCGTGTTTCCGCCGCCCATGCCGGTGCCAAGATGGCGTTGCGGTTTGCGCTGTCTTGGCATCCGGATCTTTAATTGGACGCGCTGATGGGCCAGCGCGCTTGTTCGGAGCAGTTGGTGCAGGAGCAAGCTGGCCGGATCGCCTTTCGGGCCAGCTATATCACCGAGTTCGCCTTGCACGACGAGTTCCACCCGGAGCGGACGGAAGACGGCAGGGTCGTGGATGGCGACGACTACGGCTTGCTTCTCCGTGACCCGGAGGGGAGCTCGGAGGAGACGGGCGTCTACGGCGACGCGGATGCTGAGGAGGACACCGGTGTCATGCCGGACCCGTAAGCCGCCAGAGGAGGGCCATCGTCGTCGCGACGCGGCGCTGGAGATGCCTGAGATACTTTACGCAGAATCTATTAAGTGGCAGGTCCACCCACCCACTGGGGGTTGTTTTTAGGGTGTAATGAACTCGGCCCGTGGGCCTTTGTTTTGAATATTTGTGTCTGAATGTCATGAGTGCTTTTTTGCTCTTTGCCTTCCGCTTTTTTGAACCGATTTCATATGCTTTTCCTGTCTGAAACCCCCCCCCCCCCCGCGAGTCAGACGGCCGAGGCTCCGGTCTGTGACAAAGGGTTCGATTCTTCGAGAGGGGCGCGTAGGACTTGGGTCCTTAGAAACGTTGAGCAAGAGCGAAACACCCACTGGACCGGCTGGTGGCAATCCGGCTTGGCCAGTTGGCGAGCAGCCGGTCGTGCGGCTACTTATCTGATGAGTGACGGGCCGGGTCGGTCGACCCGACGGCCTTTGACTTAGTGTATGAATCAGAAGGAGCTTTTGGTCCGCCAGCTTGCCCGCCGACTGCCAAAGCTGGATCTGTGGTTTTAGGGCGAAGTGGTGGACCGCGGCGTCCCAACTTTTTCAGGAATCACCAAGTAAGGCGGCGGGGTGGCGACCGAGCCGGCCTGCACCCGAGCCCCCGGGTCGAGCGAGTCGAGCCGGCGGCTAGGTTTAGTGGTAAAGTGATGCAGATAAATATGGACACAATAAATTGGTCGGCAAAAAGTAGCCCCCGAGTTTTGTTCAGGGACCCTGTAGTTTCATGCGTTTAAAAAAAGGCAACGATACATACACTCGTGCGGCTAACTGTAAAATGGGCAGAGGAGTTCCGCGTTCTACGGCCGGGTCGTTTCTTCGCCGGCGGTGTCATTCTTGCGCTTCTTTGACTTGCGCGCGTCGATGAGGTAGTAGGCGCTGCGGTCGTGCAAGGCTCTGCTAACGATGAACGGGCCCTACCATGGAGAGGACAGCTTGTGTTGGCTTGCCTACTTTTGGACAAGTCGGAGGACGAGGTCGCCTTCACGGAATGCGAGAGGCTCGATCTTCTTGCTGTGGTAGTGCCTTAGGCCTTGCTGGTAGATAGCCGAATGGCTAAGTGCCAGAAGGCGTGCTTCTTTGAGCAGGTCAACGCCGTCTTCGCGCGCCTCTCTTGCTTCGGCTTTGGTGTACATCGCGATGCGCGGCGAGTCGAACTCGACGTCGGTCGGGATGATAGATTCGGATCCCTAGACGAGGAAGAACGGGGTGAACCCGGTCGACCGATTCGGCGTTGTGCGCAGACTCCATAGTACCGTTGGCAACTCATCTAGCCAGCTGCCGGGTGAGCGGATGAGTGGCTCGACGAGTCGCGGCTTGATGCCGATCAGAATGAGTCCGTTGGCCCACTCGACCTGCCCGTTGGACTGCGGATGTGCCATGAAGGCCAGGTCAAGGCGGATGCCGGAGATGGAGCAGTATTGCTCGAGCGCGCCCTTGGCGAAGTTTGTGTCATTGTTGGTGATGATGTTGTTCAGCATGCCGTAGCGCACCGCTATGTCCTTGATGAACCGGACGGCTGTTGGCCCGTCCAATTTCTTGATAGGTCTTGCTTCGATCCACTTGGTAAACTTGTCCACTGGCCCCAGTAAGTGTGTCATGCCGCCTCGAGCGGTTTCTGAATGGTCCCACCATGTCGAGCCCCCAGACCGTGAAGGCCCAGGCGATCATTATGGTGCGGAGCGCCGACGCCGGCTGGTGGCTGCGTTTGTTGAAGCGTTGGCACCCTTCGCATTTTTGGACGAGCGACTCGGCGTCTTCGAGGGCCGTGGGCCAATAGAAACTATGGCGGAATGCCTTGGCCACCAGGGATCGTGACGCAGCGTGGTGCCCGCACTCGACCTGGTGAATGTCAAGGAGGATGTCAATGTCGCGATCCTGCTCGACGCAGTGCTGGAACACGCCGGTAGAGCTGCGTTTGACGAGCTCGTTGTTGATGATGCTGTAGGTGGATGCCCGGCGCTGAAATTGCCGAGCCTCGGTCTCGTCCATGGGGAGAACTCCGTCCTCCAGAAACTCGGATATCGGGAGAGCCCAAGATGGAGCTGCGATCACTGCAAAGACGGCCACCGGGGTGGGTTCCGGGTCGGCAGCCCCCGAGGCGGTTTGAGCAGCCCCCGGGTTGGGGATGGCGACGGCCGGCTCTGGAATGATGGTGGCCGGGTCGAGCTGAGAAGCCCCTGGGCCGGGTTTAGCAGTCCCCGGGCCAGGGTCAGTAGCCCCTGGGCTGACTTGGGGTGCAGCCGGGTCGTCTGGAACGTGAATGGACTCAGATTCCGGCGATGGCTTGACGGACGGCTTGCGCAGGTGCTTGAGGGAGACGCCGGACGGGATGGCTTGTCGTGATGAGGCGATCTTTGTGAGCATGTAGGCTGCTTCATTCTCCGCGCGCGGGACGTGGAGGAACTCGCAGCCCTCGAAGGACCCGGACAGCTTCTGGACGAGGAAGCGGTAGCTTGCCATGTTGGAGTCACGGGCGTCCCATTCGCCGGAACACTGCTGCACCACCAGGCCCGAGTCGCCGTAGCACAGGATGCGCTAGATGCCGAGTTCCTTGGCAAGCCGGAGGCCGTGCACAAGGGCTTCATATTCGGCGACGTTGTTGGAGGCGGCAAAGTGGATCTTGAGCGCGTAGCGGAGCCAGTCGCCCTTTGGAGATGACAATACGATGCCGGTGTCTAAGCTGAGTCGCATCTTGGACCCGTCGAAGTGCATGCGCCAATGCGTCGAGTTGGGAGGTGGCGGCAGGTACTGGGTCTCGGTCTAGTCAACGAGGAAATCGGCTAGGGCCTGAGACTTGATCGTTGTGCGGGGCTCGTAGAGGATGGTGTGGCCAGCTAGCTGGATCGCCCACTTGCCGACCCGGCCAGAGGCGTCCCGGCACCCGATGATTTCTCCGATAGGCGTCGTGCTGATGACGGTGACGACGTGCTCTTGGAAGTACTGCTTCAGCTTCTTGGCGGTGAGGTACATGCCGTAACACATCTTCTGGTAATGCGGGTAGTTCTGCTTGGAAATGGAGAGCACCTCGCTCAGTTAGTAGACTGGCCACTGGATGGCTTGGATCTTGCCCTTCTCTTGTCGCTCGACCACCAGCACCGTACTGACCGCCCGCGAGGTCGCGGCTATGTAGAGCAACAGCGGCTCCTTGTCGGTCGGCGCGGCCAGGACTGGTGCAGTGGAGAGCATGCGCTTGAGGTCTTCGAAGGCCTTGTCTGCCTTGCCGTTCCACTTGAATGGGCTTGTCTTCTTCATCAGTTGGTACAGAGGGAGCGCCCTCTCGCCCAGCCGGTGTCGGCGTTCTGGGAATGGGGGTACCCGGACTTGCCTGCCTGCGGCCTGCGGCGTGGCTCAAGGAGTGGCCCAGTACGGCCCATCTTCGTCAACACATGCTCGAGACCCTTGCGAGGGACCAAGCCTCGCGGGGCGGACGACAGGAGGCTTCCTCAGGCATGGCCTCGTCAGGCTGGCTCGTGAGGAGGCGGAGAGATCAAGGCGGGGTACCTCACGAGGTACTCATGACGCAAGTCGTGACGACCAAGGCCAGGCGGGCGCCAGGCGGGCGCCGGCTTGCGCAGAGTCCTTGTTTCCTCTTTGGTGCAAAGGGGGCAAGCGCAAGCAAGGGTATCAAGCAAAGGCAGCCATTTCGGTGCAACAAGACCAAGACCAGCAGACGGCAGAGCGGAGGTCATTGTGGAGCCCAAGCCAGCGTCATCATCAGGGTCTTTGGCAGGCGAGGACCAACTTTAGTCATGATAAGTGTACTAGATGTTCCCCTTCAAAATGGCCAATTGTTGGCGCCCTTCCCGCTCAATATTTGGGAAGAGGCCCGGGGCCTTCGCCTATAAATAGGACTATCCACCCATAGGGTTGGGGATCGGATCCGCATCTGAGACACAGAGAGATAGGCGACTGAACTCCCCCTAGCAGTTCATCGCACCAGCCAAGAACAAACCCTCGCGAGGCTGTTCTTCCATTGTACTGTTCCTCATCAGCCCCAGAGGCAATCCACCATACCACAAACTGGAGTAGGGTATTACACCACAATGGTGGCCTGAACCAGTATAAATCTCGTGTCCCTTGTGTTGTTCTTCATGTAGTTTTAGATCCTTGCGAGGCGGTGAGACATGGGTAGGCTGGAGGTGTGATCTCCGCGTGCACCCTAGTGTTCGAACCTTGAGGGTCTGCCGGAACCCGAAATCCGACATTTTGGACGCCAGGTAGGGGTGTGCCGGAATCTGCCTTCCGTCGCCTCGTGTTTCACCGCCCGTTCCATCCTTGTCAGACGAACGTCGCGCCCGCGCCGAGCGCCGGGCCGCTCTCGCCACTCGGGTCGCCCAGACGGCCCTCTGCCGGCGCGCCCGCCGTTGCTTCTCGCCGCCGCCAATGCCGCCACCAGCCCGGCAGAAACGAGTAGCGGCGTCGTCCTCAGATCCGTCGGCGGCGAGAAGGCCGCACCGCCACCCATCGCTGACTCCGCAGCTCCTCGCCCCACGCTGCCGCGCTCTCGCGGACGCGACACGCCCGCGCTTGCTCTGGCGCGGAGCTCCTGCACTACCGTCCCTGCCGACGACCTCTACGACGAGTGGCTCGCCCGCATCACCGAAGCTTGTCAAGCACCGCTGGGGCTCTCGCACCATCCTCTCATCGCATCACGCAGGCCTGCCTTGGCGACGAGCTCCGGGCGCCACCGCCGCCCTTAAGAAGGCGCTTTGGCCCCAAGGCTGCGTGGCCCTCTGGCGGAACCCACTCCGTCCGGCGCCAGCACAGCAAGAGAAGATCCGCCAAGAGATCCCTCGTCCCCAAGAAGCCTCCCGTGTGCTCCTCGCGACCGCCCGCAAGACGAACGCGCAGACTGCTCCAACAAGACAGACCCCGCTGCACTGGCTGCAGCAAGACAAAGACCCGCAAGATCAAGCTCTCCGTCACCAAAGGGCTCCCACGGCCACTTCAGGTTGTCGTGCCTTTTCCGCCGAGCTGTGCAGCATGGCCTGGCCGGGCAAGTTCAAGCCAGACGTGCCCCCGCGCTATGATGGCACAGCTAACCCTGCTGAGTTCCTCCAGCTCTACGAGCTGGGCATCGAAGCCGCCAACGGGGATGAGAAGGTCATGGCGAACTGGTTCCCCATGGCGCTCAAGGACGGCGCCCGCACTGCTCCCCGAGCACGGCTCTCGCACGATATCCTCCTGGGACGAGATGCGCACCCGGTTCATCGCCAACTTCCATGGCACCCGCGACCGGCCCCCGGCCATGAGCGACTTGTGCCGCATCAAGCAGAAGCCGGGAGAGACCCTGCAGAAGTTCATCCAGCGCTTCAACAGTGCTCGCCTTAAGATCCCCAAGGTGTCTGAGGAGGCCATCATCTCAGCCTTTTCCGACGGCGTGGGTGACGTCAAGATGAAGGAGGAGCTCGCGATCCATGAGGACCTGTGCACCTCCCTGGAGCTGTTCAACCTGGCGACCAAGTGCACTAGGGCTGAGGAAGGGCGTCTTTCCCTCCTCGAGCTGCCAGCTGCCGACCCAGAAGAGAAGAAGCCCAAGGACAAGGACGTGAAGAGCAAGGGGGCTGTCGTGCTTGCAGCAGAGCCAGACACCAAGCGAGGCAGGGATCAGCCTGAGTCATCCAAGGGCAGCCGGTACTGCGTGTACCATGACCTCCACACCCACAACACCAATGAATGCCAAGAGCTCAGGGCCGTACGAGATGTGTGTGCCGGCCGACGCCCTGAGCGCAGCGACCGGGGCTATGGCCGAGGAGGAGGAAGAGGTGGAGGACAATGGGAAGACCGTGGCCCTCGCCAAGGGTGGCGTGACCGACCTCGCAAGGACCGCTGGCAGGACCAGCATCGTGAGGGAGGTTAGAGGGACCTACCTCGAGAGGGGGGTTGGAGGGATCAGCCTCGCGAGGATCACCCACAAGGTAATGCGGGCCTCCCTCCTCTGCCACCACAGCCGAGGAGGAATGAAGACCATCACCAGGACGAGGGGGCTGGGGGCTTCCAAGGGCCGCGCGCAATCGCTTGCATATTGGGCGGCGCACAAGCCCCGGCCTCTCAGTGCATCTTCAAGCAGTTTGCTCGCGAAGTGAATGCAGTCCTCCCTAAGCTTGAGGCCACACACCCTCTCAGGTGGTCAGCGTGCGCTATCACGTTCAGCTCAGCGGATCAGCTCAAGTGCGCGGCCACAGCAGGAGTCCTCCCGATGCTTTGTTCCCCAATCATCATCAATGTGCAAGTCACCAGGAGTCTCATCGATGGCGGAGCAGGGCTCAGCGTCCTATCCGTCGAGACGTTCAACAATCTCCAAGTGCCATACAATCAGCTGCAGCCAACCAAGCTTTTCTCAGGAGTCACCGATGGTTCCACTGTTTCGATAGGGCAGGTCCGCCTTCTTGTTACCTTCGGGAAGCGCGACAACTACCGCACTGAGCTCGTTGACTTCGACGTCGCTCACATCCACCTGCCGTACAATGCCATCCTCGGGTACCCAGCCCTGGCCAAGTTCATGGCCGTGACCCATCACGGCTACAATGTCCTCAAGATGCCAGGAAGCGGTGGGGTCATCACGGTACCCTGTGAAGAGAGAGACATTGTGTGTTCCCTGGAGCGTGCTTTCCAAGCCGCATCAATTGAAGACCCAGATCCCAGGAACGGGAGGCCTCCCGAGGCTGCTCCTAAAAAGAAGAAGACATTGCCTGGCCTGACCCCTCGGGAGGCAGGCCCCTCAGGGCCCGCGCCTGTTCAGGGGGGCACCTCCTTCTGTCGCATAGGAAGGCGCGCCCGGCGCCCTCCTCGGGAAAGGCTCGGGGGCTCTCTTCTGGAGGGCCATCGACTTTAATAAGATCACAAGGGAGGCGCTCAGGCACCACTTGGAGGCGTGCTTCAACGCACGTTTCCCTCAGGAAGAAGCAAGGCAAGGAGGGCCAAACCCTCAGGAATTCATCAGCAAGATCATTCAGGAGCTGCAGGAGTCAAGAGTCATGAGTGGCAGCCGCTGCTTACCCGCCATAGCTCCCCATCCAGGCGAGAATGGTGGGCTGCGCGTCTGCATCGACATACCAGGACTCAACCGAGCCGCCTCTCAGGAGCGCCTCTGGCCCTCACGCGTGGGGCGCTGCGATGGTCCACCCCACAGCTATGTTCGCATGTCTTACGGCCTGCCGAACGCGGCTGCTGTGCGTCAGCGCCTCATGAGGAGCATCTTGGAGGCTCAGGCGGTCAGGCATTCCGCAATCCTAGTGGAGATGGAGATGGTCCTCGAGGAGCCGCCAGCGCCTCCAGGGCCTCCCGAGGCCCCCGGGCCCAGGGGCTCGTGAAGATCGTCTCCCGTAGCGCACGCCGTCCGCTACTTTAGCATCCCTCCATCTTCAGCATCATCAGGTGACATCCTTCGAGTTTCATTTTCAGCTGGGAGCGCCCGCAGGGCTGTATCATTCCCAGGCCGCGTGGGTCCATCCCTGCGGCATGTATCCCTTTAGTTCATGTTTTCAGCTTACTTTATCGGGCGCCCTCGGCATCATCATCCCAGTCGCCGGGCGACCCAGCGGGGATCGTCTTTTTCCGCGTCTATCGAAATGGATTTGCTCCTTCATGATTAACGTGCTTGACCTAATCGCCCGCTCGATTGAAACCAACTGATGGAGCTGCTCCCACACAGCACGACGCTTGTGCATGGGTTCATCCCTGCAACGTTGACAAACCTGGACGGCTGAGCTCTGGCCGCGGCAACCCCGCAGGGCGCCACCTCACCAAGCCTTCAGTGCCTCGTCACCTTCCTAGGGCAACCAGCAGATGGCCGGCAATTGTAATGGCAAACCCTCGCTTTTCTCATGATGAACTCGCAGGATCGCTTTAAGGAGCAGCGTCGGGCGAGGCCTCCGTGATGTCTCCTTCGCTATCGTCCACGCGAACCGCTTGCACGTTAAAGGGGGGGCACCTGAGCATCGCGACTCACGGGCTCTTACTGGCTCTCCAGCCCTCACCCTCGGGCCTTGCCCACGGCATCACGACCTGGCATACCAGCGATGGCTGAGCCCGCTCAAGGGCTGGCACCTGAGGACATAGAGCACGAGGGGGAGCAAAGGAGAGAGGGAAGAGGCACGTGGGGACCTCGCCAGGCAACTCCTCGGCTGTCAACGCGCGGGCCCGACGTCGTGCCAAGGAGTGGTTTCTGACCCCCGAGATAAGTCCTCCTCCGAAAACATTAGCTATCGCCGCATCGACCTCGCACTTAATGCAGTTCCACTCTAGCGACGTCGCGCTCCTTTCTCATCGAACGATGGCTGCTTGAGCGCTAAATGGGACCTCCTGAGCATCGCGACTCAGGGGCTCTTACTGGACCCCGGGCCACTCACCTCCTGGCCTTGACCACGGCATCGCGACCTGGCATACCAGCGACGGCTGAAGCCTGCCTTGGGGCCGGGACCTGTCAGCATAGAGCGTCAAGTCCTCGCGACGTTCGAATGGAGGAACTAAGCTAAGACGGGAGGAGCATCCCTCACCACTTCATGATAAGGATCATATTAACAAACGGAACTACAATCACCTTACAAACCCCCGCGGGGTGTGTTCTTCGATTCCTCGCAGGGAACAAAAGGAGCAAATCCAAAAGAGTGCTAACTATGCGCGCCTCTGCAAGAGACGCCATCATCAACAGTGGGTCGTCAGCCACCGGTGCCAACCCCATACAGATCAGTGGTGACGGCGGCCTAACGAGCCCGCCCTGCTCCAGGAACGACGCAAGCTTGGGGGCTCTTAGCTCTCGTCGCTCGTCTCCGGGGTCGCGAGGAGCTCGGCGGAGTCGCTGGATCCTCCGACACTTCCGCTACCTGAGGAGCTGCCGGGGAAGCGGTTGACGAGCCTAGTCCTCGCCGCAGCAGGGCCCCGGCCGCCTTTCTCAGGGCAGCACTCCAGCTGGCGTCCCTTCGCGTCGAAGACCTTGAAGAACATCAGGGAGGCGCCGTCGTACTCGGGTGGATTGCGAGGGCGCCACCCGTCCTACAGACCGGGGCGATCTCGCTCAAGCCACGGGTCAGGTAGACCCTGCCCGGAGCGACGACCTCGACCTCCGCTTCGGTCGCAGGGGTACTGCAGTTAGCATGCTGCAGCCAAAGCTCGATAAGCCCCCTCAGCGAGATCTCGAAGGCGAAGGAAGGAGGGAGGCGAATCTAGGACCGAGGAGGCATGGTGGCGTTGAAAGTGCTAGTATCGACTAGAGGGGGGGTGAATAGGCGATTTTTATGAAAGTCTTCAAAACTTGGAAGTTTTGAAGACAAACAACAGATATAACCTAATTGATATGCAGCGGAAGATAAACTACACTAAACAAGCCGTAGTCAAGTATGTAATGATGTGAAAGTATAGGACTAATAGCAGTTAGGTAGTAAGGATCAAGATGGAAGATAGTGTGAAGACAATCAACAATAGTAGTCAAGCAATGAAGTCAAATAGATATACAGATAAGCAATGACTTCACGAAGACAAACTGAAGTAAGGTTGGGAAGGGATAGAACCAGTTGCTTGTTGAAGACACAGGATTTGTTGGACCAGTTCGATTCTTTGTGACAACTATCGCCCAGTTAGGGAGGCTGAGATTTAACTCAAGACCGTGTCTTTACCTTATTCCCTTGAGCTAAGGACACCCAGTCCTCGCCCAATCACTCTGGTAAGTCTTCAAGGGAGACTTCCAAACCTTCACAGACTTCGTTCACAGGCAATCCACAATGACTCTTGGATGCTCAAAATGCGACGCCTAACCAGCTGGAGGATTCACAGTCCTCAAGTGTAATAAGTCTTCAGTCACACAGATGTAAAGACTTGATGATGCCTAACACTCTTTGGCTCTGGGTGTTTGGGCTTTGTCCTCGCAAGGATCTTTCTCTCTCAAATGCTTCGAGGTGGGTTGCTCTCAAACGACAAAAGCCGTGTACAAACTCTGAGCAGCCACCAATTTATGGTGTACGGGGTGTGCTATTTATAGCCACTAGGCAACCCGACCTGATTTGTCCAAAATGACCCTGGGTCACTAAGGAAGTGACACGTGTTCCAACGGTCAGATTTCAAACACACGCGGCAACTTTACTTGGGCTACAAGCAAAGCTGACTCATCCAGCTCTGGATAAGATTTGCTCTCACTGTCTTTGCTCGAAGACATAGGATTTGAGTTGAGCATCACATCAATCACTCTGACTTAGTTCACTTGGACCCCACTTAACAGTACGGTGGTTCCTATGACTCAACAAAGAAGAAAAGGAAACAATGAAACCACACAGTCTTCACGCTCCAAAGTCTTCACACAATGTCTTCTCATGTCATAGTCTTCAATATGAATATCTTCTCTTACCACCATTGTCTTCAATGTCTTCATACATTTTTAGGGGTCATCTCCGGTAGTTAAACCGAATCAATGAGGGACACTACCTGCGTTATCCTCCAATTCTCATAAACGCATTAGTCCCTCAACCAACTTTGTCGTCAATACTCCAAAACCAACTAGGGGTGGCACTAGATGCACTTACAATCTCCCCCTTTTTGGTGATTGATGACAAACTGGTTGAAGTTTTCAATGGGGATAAAGTATGTGAAAATGTAAGGATAGGGAATTGTCTTCATAAGTTGCAAGGGCTCCCCCTGAAGATGTGCATATAAGTAGTTTGCTTTTGGAATGCAAATGCACATGGCAGGTTGTACTCGTGGAGATCCACTTCAACTTATGAAGATAATTCATCATGCATGAAATGATATATCATGTAGAATGACATGCATAATGAAAAATGGACGTCTGCAGAATGATCTGAGTGCGGAAGTTATCATCGCACATGCGGAATTTATCATCACATCATAGTAGAGCAAATAAGTAGCAGAAGTAGCAGACGACCATCAAGTTTAGGTGTTACAACTCAAAGAAACAAATGTTTTAAAACACAAGAGTTGTAAGCACGCAGCAAAATATAATGCAACCGCCCATATGAACCTGCTTGAAGACTATCAACTCATACGCTTCTCCCCCTTTTGTCAGTAATGACCAAAAAGGTTTGAAGACATAGAGCATCTACTCGTCATGAGTAGGTGAAGCAGCTAGGTCGTTGTCGTTGGTTGGCGGTGAAGATGAACTTGGTGCAGTGTCGATGCGCGCAGTAGCAGGAGGTGGTGAAGTAGCGTCATCTTCATCATCGATCACTCTGGCATTAACTGTTGCCGCGGAAGAAGAATAATCAGAGTCTTCAAGAGATGGGGTGCGATGTAAGACAGCAGTCCGTGGAGGAGTGGAGTCAAACTGGAATCTTTCATTGAAGCCATCGTCTTGAAGATCAGCTTCAGCACTAAGCAGGGTCAAACTCTTCCATGATCGCCGGCAAGTTTCATGAGCAACAAAGGCATTCTTGGTGGCAAGGTTGCGAATGCGATTGACATCCACCAAGAGGCTTTGCATTTGTCTCTTCAGACAGAAATGATGCTTATCCTGTTTCTGATGAAGGGCCACAGGAAGTTCTTGGTCATTGAGAACGCGAGAATGCTTCCGAGGCCTTTGCGCAATGGTGCTTTCAATGGCTTTAGTGGGCGCTCTGTGAGGCAGGCGAGTGTTACCAGCCAGTGGATAGATTCTTGTCACTGGTTGAACACCTTCAATAGGTCAGTGAAGCTTTGGTTCTCAATATTCCGAAGACAAAGCGGTGTCTTGGCAGGGTTAGAGTATATAGGACCAACTGACATATCAACCTCTGGCAGAAATATTATATGATTGCGAGCAGAGGGCTGATAATTGACAGATGAGTGTCGCTTGATGAGGCGCATGACCCATGGAGCATAAAACTTCAGACCAAATAGATCAGAGCCGGAAGCAGAAAGTTGCCTGATGAAGAATTCCTAAGTGTTGAAGCTGATGCCATTGAGAATATAGAAGACCAAAGTCTTCATAGCTCCTTCAAGCTTGGCCACCGATGAATGTCCTTTGACAGGCCAAAGAGTTCGCCTGATGATATGATATATGGTGCGAGTCAGATACTCAAGGTCTTCAACAAAGAAAGCTGTTGGATAATCAGCGTCAGATGGCAAGGGCTTCATCATACTCAGCATCTGGCTCATATTGGGTTCTGGCTTATGAAAGATGCTCTCTATAGCATTGCGGTGTAGTTAACAGTCAGGTTCATATAGTTCTCCAGGAGTGGCTAGCCCTGTAAGCTCAATGATATCCATAGCTTTGGCTTCATGATGAACATTTCCAGTCATCCACTCGAGAACCCATGTCTTGATGTCTCTGTAGTAACCGCGAATGAGCAGAGTGGCATAGAATTGAAGCAATAGCTCTTCATTCCAATGTTCTTTGTCTGTCACAAAGTGGAGCAGACCAGCATCACGAAAGCAATCAAGTGCTTCTTCTAAGCACGGCAATCCAGTAATAGCTTCAGTTTCAAGGCGCATGTGAGGGAAAATGCACCCTTGATCATATAGTACGCAGGAGTAATAGCTTCTCTGCTGATAGCTCCAAAACCGATCTGATGATATCTGTGGCTTGGAGTAGGGGTTCTTGGCGCTATCAAAGAAGGTATTGTGGCTTTTGAAGCCATTAGCATTGAAGGACCCTGGTGAGTTGGCAGTACTTGGAAACCTTGGCAACCTGGGCTTTGGCTTCTGGACCTGAGGCCTATGCTCAACATGATAGTCAAATTGGGGTCCTGAGGCAGAGGGCGGAGGCACCAGAATGGGCCATCGTACAGTGGTAAGCTGACCGTGATTGTATGCTTGCTAAATGGTGTGAGGCCTTGGTGACGGAACAGGAGCAGGGGCAACAGCTGAGGCGTCAGGCCGCACAACAGATGCTTCGAGAGCAGTTGTCATATTAGCTCCAGGTGCAGCATTCTCATTGGCTTCAGGTGCAGCATCCTCATTGACTTCAGGAGGGTCGGCACAGGCACGTTCACATCTGGAACAGCTTCTTCTTCAATCGCTGGGGGAGTAGGGATACATACTTCTTCTTCATTTTCTTCGGCTGATGCAGCCAGAATGTCTTCAGCAGCATGTGCTTCAGACTCAGAGACATTCACTGTTGGAGCAGGCTCAGAAAATACTTGACGTGCAACAGGTGAGCGTTGCACTTCTCCTTCTGGAATGCTCGACAGAGGGACTTGAGGCCTTTATCCTCTGCGAAGCCTGCGAAGTGCTGGCTTCGCCTTAGGAGATGGAGTTGGCTGGGCCTGAAAGTCTTCATCCTCTTCTTGCACGGGGGTTGTAGCTTTTTGTTGTTGTTGGGGAGTACTGGGGGAGTCTTGTTGTTGTTGTGATCAGCCCACGATGCATCCTGAGCAATTGGCGTCAAAGGACGACCAATGCTGATGAGTTCGATGTTCGTTTGAACAGGCGATGATACCACTTCATGTTCGATCTGAGGAAGAACTTCATCATCAGCTACATTGTCATCATGACCAATGTCTTCAGCAGCGGTGGGTTCAACTGCTAGAATATCTTCAGCCACATGAGCATCTGTGGGAGCAGGCTCATGGACTACCATTCATCGTTCTTGATGTTCTGACGCTGGGCGAACCACGGAAATGGGTTCAACGACTAAGGGCTCTGTGGAAGCAGCCCTAGTCTTCTTGGTCTTGCGCTTCTTTTTGGAGGGAGCAACATCAGAGGCTTCAGTGTTCTTTCTCTTTCTAGCTTCAGCCTCGGCAGCCCTCGTCTTCTTCTGTTCTGAAGCGGTTGTGGTGACCTTTGGCTTCGAGCCACCATCTTTGCATGGGAAGATAATGCGAGGGCTTCTTGGCTTGAAGGTTCGGGCTGATCAGCAGGTGCTTCTTCTTCTTCTTTGCAGCCATCCCGGGTCAATGCCAGGCGGCCAAGTGACTTGCGCTTCTCAAATTTCATTGTAGGCAAGCACACTTATCAGCCAAAATCTTCATGCGCTCGTGAGCCCCGAGCTTCTTGGCGTTTCTTGAAAAAAACTTCTTTAAGCTCATGTAGCATGACCTTGAAGTTGCGGACGTCTTGAACACTTAGCTTGGCCACATGCTTCTTGAATTGAGCCTTCTCATAGTCAATCTTGTTTTTGAGCTCAACGATGCGCTG
The DNA here is from genome assembly GCA_021437245.1 of Aegilops speltoides. Taxonomy (NCBI): domain Eukaryota; kingdom Viridiplantae; phylum Streptophyta; class Magnoliopsida; order Poales; family Poaceae; genus Aegilops; species Aegilops speltoides. The sequence continues at coordinate 307,912,964 of CM038143.1, forward strand.
AGCGAGAGCTAGCTCAGAAGCAATGGCTCCATTGAAGGAGACACTGAGGCCAATGGGGAGTTGTAAATCTTCAAAGCTGACGTTGGGGGTGTCGAACCACTCATCAATGAAATTGTGAATGATGGCCACATCAAAGAGATGCAAGTTGCTGAAGATTTCTGCTTCTTCCTTGCTCTTGATCAGCTGCTCAAGGGCATCATCATCAAGATCTTCATCACTTGACAGATCAATGGGTTCTTCACGCAGAATCGCGGCAGGAGTCAAGGCTCTTTGATCAGATGGTCTGACAAGTTGCTTCTTCTTCCCGCTCTCTTGGAGACACGGATTGATCTTTAGACCGCTAATCGCTTCGTGGAGGTGCAATGGCTGGCTTCGCACGAGAAGTCTTCGGAGGTGCAGCTGAGGTTGAAGCCTTTGATTTCTTTTGCTTCTGTGGCTTTGGAGGAGGAGCTGGGGCTTCATCGGAGTCATCACCATTGTCAGAATGATCTACTCTGGCACCTTGGACCATGATGTAGGTGATGAGGCCGTCAAGGTTGGCGAAGGGGCCGATGACATTGGGATTAGCATCACGGGAGCCGTCAGCACGGGGAGCAGAGGGACCTGGGTTGAAGTCCAAACCCAAGGACTTCTTGTTCTTCTTGGTCAAGCCACAAACAAACCTGGTAGTTGCGCTTGAAGAGAGAGTCGTCACGACACCATAGTAGTGAGGTGGGATCTGCGTTCGCAGGCTGTGGCCCACGGACCATGCAATGATAGAAGCCTTGGTCAATGGCTTCAGCTAGGCTCTTGGGTTGAAGGCCTCGATAGAGGTTATCACCCCAAGGTCTCTTGATGGCGTTCTTCTCTGCATATTCCTTCGTCACAAACTTGTACTTGAACCACTCCTCTGCCCCATAGCGTCGAATCCATTGGATTCGCGTCTTACTCTGATGATAATTCTCTTCAGGATCTGTCTTGTATAGTTCTGCTAAGTCATCGGCGAGATCTTTGGATGTTCCTTCTCCGCTACTGCCCGCCACCCTTCCTTGTTGATTTTTACGCAGCCATGAACTTCAAGCTGAAAGGCTTCAATACGCTCAAAGGCTTCAGAGATTTACGCTTGCTGGTCAAGTGAGGCGCTTCAGGAGAATTTATATGATGTTGTAAGTATTCTCGCAAACGAATGCGACTATGAGAACCAAGGATTCTCCCACGGACATGTACCGTGACAAAGATTAGAGATGCGAGGAAGGGAAGAGGTCATATGCATTCTCAGAAGATTTTGAAGATAAATCAGTTTGAAGACATTGACCTCATGATGCGAAGACATTCACTTATATAGGTGAGTTGGTTCCAGATTTGTACCAATCCGTGAATAACTACAAGTGAGGAATCAAACTAGACAAGAGATCTAAGTGAATCGACCAAGCAGTATGAGATGCAGACGGAATAGATCTAGCTTGAATAGACAAAAACTACTTTCGGTAAACAGGATGAATCTTGAAGATAAAAAAGGTGGTAAAAATAGAGTTATAATTACCGCATGAAAAACTGCTAGATGGAAGAATAGGAGACCGAGCAGTTCAGCCCACCGTGCCCTAACTTGGTGACGGAGGACACCTACGGCGACGGCGGAGAGGACGATGTCCGCGGCCGGCATGAGGACGGCGTGGAGAAGTCGCGGCAGCTAAGCGCTTCGTCGCCGGCATCGTCGCAAGCTAGCGGTGGCGCTAGGGTTTTGACGGAGGAGGAGAGGTGGAAGAAGGATTTCTTTACCGCAGGGGACAAGTATTTATAAGTAGGTGAGAGACACAGCGCAATTACGCTGGTGCCCCTGGAGGTTCATACCTGAGGGGTACTTGGCAAGCATGCAACACACTCAGGGTTGTCCCACGTTCCCACGCCCGCCAGGCATGTCGGAGATTTGTTCCGGCTTCTCCGGATTTCAACAATAAAGATAAGCCACTAAAACAGATTTAATGTTTGTCTCTTTGCCTTCTGCTGACTAGGACGCAGAGAAGACATTCGACAGTTTCAGTATAATGCATATGATTGGGACAGATAGATTTTGAGATATGAAGCATAGAGAGGTTAGGGTCCGATCACATTCACTTAGTTCAAAAGATCCAATCTTGAAGACATAGCTATAAGTGAATGCTGTAGAGGACAGAACACTAGTGTGTATATATATATATATATATATATATATATATATATATCAGAAAGCAATCAAATCATCATAGTGCAGAAAGTCATGAAGACAAATTGAAACTGAAGACAAACCAAATGCGAAGTCATTGCAATATAACGCCTTGAGTGAAACACTTCAAACAAAGAAAGTTGGTGGTGGCGTTACCCACCGTATAGGAAGTATTAGACCCAGACATGGCGCACAATTATCGTGGCGCTCCGAAGTCAAATTCCATGTTAATGTATTCACACTCAGAGTGTAAATCTTCATTGATTGAAGATATACATTACTTTGTGTGTTGCACATCTAAGTCATCAACATGCATAAGTGTTAGGATGTGTGCCTGATCACAGGACATTTCAGGATTCCAAGATATTTAGCTCACACCATAACTTGCAAAACCATTTCTCATCCAAGGTCTTTGTGAAGATATCTGCCAGTTGCTCTTCAGTGTTGACGTGAATGATATCGATATCTTTCTTCATAACATGATCTCTGAGAAAGTGATGACGAATTTCAATGTGCTTTGTCTTTGAGTGTTGGACTGGATTGTTGGCTATTTTGATGGCACTTTCGTTGTCGCAGAAGGGAGGTACTTGTTTCAGGTTGATGCCATAATCCTTGAGAGTTTGCTTCATCCATAGAAGCTGAGCACAACAGATCCAAAGAGCAATGTATTCAGATTCAGCAGCTTGAGAGTGATACACAGTTCGCTTCTTCAAGACCAATGACAAGTGATCGACCAAGAAAATGACATGTGCCAGATGTAGACTTGCGATCCACCTTGTCACCAGCATAATCAGCATCCGAGAATCCAACCAAATCAAATTTTGAGCCCTTGGGATACCATAATCCGAGTGTTGGTGTGTAAGCCAAATATCAAAGAATTCGCTTCACAACTAAGTGATGCGATTCCTTTGGTGCCGCTTGGAATCGAGCACACATGCAAACACTAAGCATAATATCTGGCCTAGATGCACATAAATAAAGCAAAGAACCAATCATGGAGCAATATACCTTTTGATCGAACTCTTTACCATTGTCGCGGGACCAAGATGGTGTTTGGTCGGCATTGGTGTCGTGTAGCCTTTGCGCCTTCCATTCCAAACTTCTTCGACATAATCTTGAGGTATTTCTCTTGAGATATGAAGATGCCATTCCTCGATTTAATTTGAAGACCAAGGAAGAACTTCAGCTCACCCATCATGGACATTTGATATTGCTCTTGCATCATGTACCCAAACTCATCACTCATACTTTGGTTGGTGCATCCAAGATTATGTCATCCACATATATTTGGCACACAAACAGTTCACCATCATATGTCTTCGTGAAGAGAGGGATCGAGAGATCCGTGTTTGAAGCCTTTGCTCTTGTGAAGTCTTTGATTGTATCATACCAGCACGAGGGGCTTGTTTGAGGCCATCTGATTGCTTTGTTTAGCTTGTACACCATATCGGGATGTTTTGGATCTTCAAAGCCGGTGGTTGTGTGACATATACTTCTTCTTCAATCTTGCCATTGAGAAATGCACTCTTTACATGCATTTGATATAGCAAGATATTGTGATGATTAGCGTAGGCTAGCAAGATCTTAATAGCTTCAAGCCTAGCAATAGGAGCAAATGTTTCATCGAAGTCAATTCCTTCAACTTGAGTGTATCCTTGAGCCACAAGACGTGCTTTGTTTCTGACGACTTGACCATGCTCATCTTGCTTGTTTTGATATATCCATTTTGTTCCCATAATGTTATGCTTGCGAGGATCAGGTCGCTTGACAAGTTCCCAGACATTATTCAGTTTGAACTGTTGAAGTTCTTCTTGCATGGATTGAATCCATTCAGGTTCCATAAAAGCTTCAGCAACTTTCTTGGGTTCTGATATTGACACAAATGAAAAGTGCCCACAGAAGTTTGCTAGCTGTGTTGCTCTTGATCGAGTGAGCGGACCAGGTGCATTGATGCTGTCAATTATCTTCTCTATTTGAACTTCATTTGCAACACGAGGATGAACATTACGAAGATTTTGCTCTGGCTGATCATTGTCATCATTGGGAGGATTGTCTTCGGACTGAGCATTGTCTTCAGGTTGATTTGGTGCAGAGATGATAAGTTCCTCTTCAGGCTGTGCTTCAGAGGGCATGATTTCACCAGTTCCCATCAGCTTGATAGACTCGTTTGAAGGAGATTCATCAAGTGTACTTGGCAGAATCTCTCTCTGTGATCCATTGGTTTCATCAAATTTCACATCCACAGTTTCAACGATCTTGTAGAGATAAAGGTTGAAGATCTGTACGAGTGTGAATCCTTTCCATAGCCAAGCATGAAGCCTTCGTGAGCCTTAGGTGCAAATTTTGACTTGTGATGGGGATCCTTTATCCAAAGATCTTGCTCCAAATACTCAAGTAATGGCGACGCTGGCTTCTTGCCGAGAAGTAGCTCATATGATGTTTTGTTGAAGCTTATGAATGTACACACGATTGATGATGTGACATGTCTTTGTATCAATAGCCGGTGCCGAACTTTCTTGGTGTCTTGTACTCACCTAGCATTGTTCGAGCCATCTCAATGAGGGTTTGCTTTTTGCGCTCAACAATGCTATTTTTTGAGGTGTGTATGGAGCAGAGAACTCATGAGTGATTCCCATTGTATCCAGATATAGATCAAGTCCAAGTGTTCTTGAATTGATTGCCATTGTCACTTCGATGTGCTTGATCTTCACACCATAATTGTTCATTGCTCGATTTGCAAAGCGCTCAAGACATCTTGCACTTCAGCCTTGTAAAGAATTATATGAACCCATGTGTATCTTGAGTAATCATCAACAATGACGGCCATAGAGACAAAGCGGTTGTTGTGAGGGTGGAGTAAAGCGAGGTCCAAATAAGTCCATGTGTAACACTCAAGGGTTGAGATGTTGTCATGATTGTCTTCGAGGGTGCTTTGCCCTTGTCATCTTTCCGGCTTCACAGGCACCACACGGATGATCCTTCTTGAACTTGACATCCTTGATGCCAATGACATGCTTCTTCTTGACGAGTGAGTGTAAGTTCCTCATGCCAAGATGTCCCTGCACTTCGATGCGAGCCAAAGATTCAAGCTTTTGTGAGAAGACATACGGCAAGTGTGGACCGCCGAGAAATCTACCATGTATAGATCATCTTTTCGATACCCTTCAAAGACTAGAGATTTGTCGATTCCATTAGTACAAGGCAACGATATTTGCCAAATATCACAATCATGTTCAAGTCACAAAGCATTGAGATGACATTAAGTTGAAACCAAGGATTCAACAAGCATCACTTTATCCATGTGTTGATCCTTTGAGATTGCAACTCTACCTAGACCCAATACCTTGCTTTTACCAAAGGTCAAGAAATGTAATGTGACTCTTGTCTGATGGACGTAAGGTTGAGTCCATGAGAAGACTTCGATCACCAGTCATATGATTTGTGCATCCACTGTCCATAATCCATTCTGAAGCTTTTGGTGATATATCCTACAGTGCAGTTAGGAGGATAGGCTTCACATGAGTGTTGTGAAGCATATGCATTTGATACATATAGGGATAGTCACAGCTTATGTCAAGGTTAGGACATAGTATGACTGATAAGAGATTCAGATGCTAAGAATATAGAATGACATTTTACCGTGCGTCCTCAATGAGTTTTAGGTCCCCAGCAATAGTATCGGACGCCATTGATTGCTGGCTGGAGACCATTTTCTGCAAAAGAGAGTTAGTTCTTCTTTGCCACCCACATCTTCAGTGGGGGCTTAGAAGCAATGAGTCTAAGTGCAGCATCTTGAGAATTTTGGCTTTGAAGCCCTAGAAAATAGCCTTGCAGGAGATGAATGATACTCATATGAATAGGCGTAAAAGTTCTTAGTCCTATGAACATATCGGTTCAAGATACACGCCATATTCATAAGTCTCGAGCATGATTTCCTGCAAAACATTGGCGTTAGGGTGACTCATGTGAGTCCTCAGATTCAGATGAAGCCTTTGGGCCACATGAAGCTATAGGTGCAGGGTTTGTCTTCTTCCTTGGTGGTGTCATGACGACATTCACAGAAGATTCTCAATGTACCGCTTAGGTACCCAGATCTTCTTCATAGGTGGTCCATTCTCGTAGTTAGTACCAATGTACCGCAAACACTTCACCATTCTGATTTTTGAACAGCTTATAGTTTGCATCAAAGGATTCATCAATGATAATAGGATTAGCACATGTAAAGCGGATAAGGTAGATGGATCTCATCAAGGTTCCTTTGCAGAACCCATGTGGTCTTGGGGTACTACTCAAAGCTTCAAAGACGAGCCATCAACATTCATTTTCCTTTCAAACCCACCACCCTCTTTCCTAGGGTTTCGGTTCGAGAATCGCTTTTGAGGACATCGCAGAGTCCGATGTCCCTTCAAACTTTTGTACATCCTGTTTCAAGCAATGTCTTCAACATAGCATTTTCATCAAGAATGAAGAGTGGTATCCTCCGCAGAGGGGTTAGTAACCACATCAAGAGGTGAAGACAATGAAACGAGAGTGTAGTGGAACATTCAAGAATGATGTAGCGTTATCACGCCAATGCATTTTAGACATGGTGGTTCAAATCCAACCCGAGCGGTCTCGACCGTTGAGCTGAAGTGAATCTCGCTCCTTCAAGATCTTCATAATCCACTCTTATCTTTTCAAGGTCTAGCTTTCTTTGAAGACATTCGGAAGAAAGCTTCTCATGATCATATAGGAGAGCATTATGTTGATCTTGAAGGGCGTCAAACTTAGCATGAAGTCTCTCAAGACTATCACCAAAGCTTTGATCGATCCATTTCTTCACCCAACATATCATCGATCTTACTAAGCATGTCTTGAACCTTTTCCAAGATTCTTTGTTGTTTAGTGGCAAGGAAGCAAGCTTGTCATAGCTAGGGCCAAATTCATCACCGATTCATCATCGCTAGATTCGAGAGATAGCATTGGGCCATTTTATCACCCCTTGCCATGTGGCATGATGAGGATGATGATGATTCAGGTGCAAAGGTCATCTCCTTGAGAGACTCCTTGTAGTCCTCAAACCACGGATCATGACGAGTGCGATGACCTTCATATACCTCAGAAAGCCGGTCCCAGATTAGCTTCGCATGATTGAGGTGCATAACATTCCTGAACTGATTTCGGGACAGATGACAGCAGATGACGTCCTTCGCTGTAAGGTTCAATAGAGTATACTTGCAAATGTCATCAACCTCTGACATCTTGCATAGATCAGTGAGTCCAATCTCAGTGACAGTCCATAGTTCGCTATCCATGGACATGAGTAGCTTCTTCATCATGGCCTTCCATCGAGGATACTCATGACCGTTAAAGGTGGGACATGATATGTTCCTCAATCCTGCAGTCGACATAGCTGAAACTCCAGGTGGTTATACCGAATCACACAGAACAAGGGAGTACCTCGCTCTGATACCAATTGAAAGTGCTAGTATCGACTAGAGGGGGGTGAATAGGCGATTTTTATGTAAGTCTTCAAAACTTGGAAGTTTCGAAGACAAACAACAGAAATAACCTAATTGATATGCAACAGAAGATAAACTACACTAAACAAGCCATAGTCAAGTATGTAATGATGTGAAAGTACAGGACTAATAGCAGTTAGGTAGTAAGGATCAAGATGGAAGATAGTGTGAAGCCAATCAACAATAGTAGTCAAGCAATGAAGTCAAACAGATATACAGATAAGCAATGACTTCACGAAGACAAATTGAAGTAAGGTTGGGAAGGGATAGAACCAGTTGCTTGTTCAAGACACAGATTTGTTGGACCAGTTCCAGCTTTGTGACAACCGTGACGCCCTGGGTTAGGGAGGCTAAGATTTAACTCGAAGACCATGTCTTCACCTTATTCCCTTGAGCTAAGGACACCGGTCCTCGCCCAATCACTCGTAAGTCTTCAAGGGAGACTTCCAAACCTTCTGACTTCCTTCACGGCAATCCACAATGACTCTTGGATGCTCGAACACGACGCCTAACCGGCCGGAGGATTCACAGATCCTCAAGTGTAATAAGTCTTCAGTCACCTGATGTAAAGACTTGATGATGCCTAACACTCTTTGGCTCTGGGTGTTTGGGCTTTGTCCTCGCAAGGATCTTTCTCTCCCAAATGCTTCGAGGTGGGTTGCTCTCAAACGACAAAAGCCGTGTACAAACTCTGAACAGCCGCCAATTTATGGTGTAGGGGGTGGGCTATTTATAGCCACTAGGCAACCCGACCTGATTTGTCCAAAATGACCCTGGTCACTAAGGAACCGACACGTGTTCCAACGGTCGATTTCAAACACACGCTGCAACTTTACTTGGGCTACAAGCAAAGCCGACTCATCCACTCTCGATAAGATTTTCTCTCACCGTCTTCGCTCAAGACATAGGATTTGAGTTGAGCATCACATCACCACTCGACTTAGTTCACTTGGACCCCACTTAACAAAGACGGTGGTTCCTATGACTCAACAAAGAAGAAAAGGAAACAACAAAACCACACAGTCAAGGCCCAAAGTCTTCACACAATGTCTTCTCATGTCATAGTCTTCAATATGAATATCTTCTCTTACCATCATTGTCTTCAATGTCTTCATACATTTTAGGGTCATCTCCGGTAGGTAAACCGAATCAATGAGGGACACTACCTGCGTTATCCTGCAATTCTCACAAACGCATTAGTCCCTCAACCAACTTTGTCGTCAATACTCCAAAACCAACTAGGGGTGGCACTAGATGCACTTACAGGCATGAAGCACGAGCTCGCGAGAAGAGCCCTCGGCGTGGACTCCAGGAGGAACGACGCGCACTGCTGTGACCCGCCGGCGGCGACAGCGCCTCTGGCAATGCCGCTCGGCGCCAGCACCTTCAGGGCCCTCGATCCGGGTGTACAAGGGTAGTGGGAATCCCGGCGGCGGCCGCTCGAACCATGGCCTCGACACCTCCTGCCAAGCACCCCCTTCCCCGTGGCAAGAGACGAGTCGTTTCTTCGGAGGAAGCGCGACAGGACCCTCTCGGGGGGCCTTCCCCTTCTCTTCAGCAGGAAACCGATGGATCGGTGCCATTGGCGCAGGGAGGAGCAAGGACGAAGAGGAAGACGAAGAGTAGCAGGAAGAGATGAACATGAGGGGCTCGCGCCATTCCGTACATTTAGCCGAGGAAGGCTAACCGTCGACCTCCACGATCACAGGTAATCATGACCCGTTTTGCATGCAGGGACTTGTCAAATTGCGCAGTTACCGAGGCGTCGTGGGGGAGCCAGGATACCCACGTCCAATCAACCGCCATGCGGCGCCCAAGGTCGTAGGCTATTGGGGCCCGTGGCGTTTAGCACTTGCCTGTTGGCTTCTCTACTAAGCCAAGTCCAAGCACGCCTTGGGCCCGGGGCTACTGTCGGCGTTCTGGGAATGGGGGTACCCAGACTTGCCTACCTGCGGCCTGCGGCGTGGATCAAGGAGTGGCCCAGTACGGCCCATCTTCATCAACACATGCTCGAGACCCTCGCGAAGGACCAAGCCTCGCGGGGCGGACAACAGGAGGCTTCCTCAGGCACGGCCTCGTCAGGCTGGCTCGCGAGGAGGCGGAGAGATCAAGGCGGGGTACCTCACGAGGTGCTCATGACGCAAGCCGTGACAACCAAGTCCAGGCGGGTGCCAGGCGGGCGCCGGCCTGCGCAGAGTCCTTGTTTCCTCTTTGGTGTAAAGGGGGCAAGCGCAGGCAAGGGTATCAAGCAAAGGCAGCCATTTCGGTGCAACAAGACCAAGACCAGCAGGACGGCAGAGCGGAGGTCATCATGGAGCCCAAGCCAGCGTCATCATCAGGGTCTTTGGCAGGCGAGGACCAAGTTTAGTCAGGATAAGTGTACTAGAAGTTCCCCTTGAAAATGGCCAATTGTTGGCTCCCTGCCCGCTCAATATTTGGGAATAGGCCCGGGGCCTTCGCCTATAAATAGGACAAGCCACCCACAGGGTAGGGGATCGGATCCGCATCTGAGACAGAGAGAGAGGTGACTGAACTCCCCCTAGCAGTTCATCGCACCAGCCAAGAACAGACCCTCACGAGGCTGTTCTTCCATTGTACTATTCCTCATCAGCCCTAGAGGCAATCCACCATACCACAAACTGGAGTAGGGTATTACACCACAATGGTGGCCTGAACTAGTATAAATCTTGTGTCCCTTGTGTTGTTCTTCGTGTAGTTTTAGATCCTTGCGAGGCGGTGAGACATGGGTAGGCTGGAGGTGTGATCTCCACGTGCACCCCAGTGTTCCAACCTTGAGGGTCTGCCAGAACACGAAATCCTACAGCCGGCTTAGGAACCGGCTGACCAAGGCCAAGCACCCGGTGAACTTCTGGACATCGCGCAGCTGAGCTGGCTTGCGCATGCGCTCGATGGCCTTGATCTTCTCCGGGTTCGCTTCAATGCCGCATTCCAAGACGAGGAAGCCGAGTAGCTTTCCGGCCGGGACGCCGAAAACGCACTTTTCCGGGTTGAGCTTGACCTTGTATTCGCGGAGGTTGGCAAATGTTTCCTTCAAGTCTTCGAGGAGCGTGAGGTGCTGCTTGGTCTTCACCATGATGTCGTCCATGTACACGTGAATGTTGCGGCCGAGTTGCGGCAGCATGCATTTCTGCATGCAGCGTTGGAAGGTGGCGCCGGCATTCTTCAATCCGAACGACATGGTGATGTAGCAGTACGCCCCAAAGGGCGTGATGAAGGACGTCTTCAGGGCATCGGCCGGGTCCATCTTGATCTGGTGGTAGCCGGAGTAAGCCTCTAGGAAGGACAGGAGCTCGCACCCGGCGGACGAGTCGATGACTTGGTCGATCCGCGGGAGAGCGAACGGGTCCTTGGGACAGGCCTTGTTGAGGCTGGTGTAGTCGATACACATGCTCAAGGTCTTGTTCTTCTTCAGGACGAGGACTGGGTTGGCCCACTCGGGGTGAAACACTTCCATTATGAAGCCGGCCGCCAAAAGCTTAGCGACCTCTTCACCAATGGTTCTTCTCTTATCTTTAGAAAATCATCGAAGGGGTTGACGGACAGGCTTGGCGTCCTTGCGGACGTGAAGTTTGTGCTCGGCGTACTCCCTCGGGATACCCGGCATGTCCTTGGGGGACCATGCGAAGATATCCCGATTCTCACGGAGGAAGTCGACGAGCTCGCCTTCCTATTTGCTATCGAGGCGGGCGCCTACGACAACGTACTTGCTGCAGCTTGGGTCTTCAGGGTTGATCTTCACTTTCTTGGTATCCTTTGAGGGCTCGAAGGCAGCCTCGTCGGCCGGGTCCGAGATCGGGATCGACGCTTCGGAGGCTTCGCCTGCCAGGGCGACGATCCGGTCGAGCTAGTGCTGCTCCTCGGCAATGACCAGCGACTCGGACAGCTTGGTGCCATCTCGGGCGCACTCCAGAGACTTGCGGTAGTTGCCAGTGATGGTAATGAGGCCCTTGGGACCCGGCATCTTCATCTTCAGGTACGTGTAGTGGGGAACCGCCATGAACTTGGCGAGCGTAGGCCGACCCAGCAAAGGATGATATGCACTGGACAGGTTCACCACCTCGAACCAGATTGGTTCGCATCGGAAGTGGCTGCTGTCGCCGAACAGGACATCGAGTCGGACCCGGCCAATGGGCGAACAGGAAAGGCCGGGCACAATGCCGTGGAAGACTATCCGGGTTGGCTCCAGGTCCTCGGCCTTGAGGCCGAGCTTGGTCATCATGTCGCGGTAGAGGATGTTGATGCTGCTACCGCCGTCGATGAGGACTCGAGAGAACTTGCATGTGCGCCGTGTGACGATGGTGGGGTTGAGGACGAGGGCGTATCCACCCGGACTTGGCATAACCGCCGGGTGATCCTCGCGGGTCCAGGTGATCGGGCGATCCGACCAGTGCATGAAATTCGGCTTGGTCAGAACGACGATGTTCACCTCCTGCCAAAGAAAGCGCTCGCTGTGCTTGTCATCGCCGAGGCTGGTGAAGATGACGTAGGCCGCGTTCTGGTCCAGGTAGGCGTCGTCTCGCATCGCGCTGCCGGCGGGAGGCGGCAGTGGAGGCGGAGGCGGCTGCCCTGCGCCTAGAGCTGGAGTCGGAGCTAGAGGAGGCCGAACGTCTCCCCTCATGATGCGCTTGGTGATGGCGCACTGTCGGAGCGTGTGCGTGGAGGGCCTTGCGCCGCTGTGGTGCTTGCATGGGGTGTAGAGCATCTCTTCGAAACTCATGGCGGGTTGCCATGCCATCTTGCCGGTCTACCGGCGCTTCGCTGCCGGGTCCGCCGCGGGCTCGGCGGCCGCGACAAGCCGGTTGTCATGACGCTGCGCCGGCTGGTCGGCCTTGCGCCTGTTGATCTGGTGATGCTGCTGCCGGCTACTTTCGCCGGGCGGCTTCGGAGGTGGAACCGGCTTTGCTTTGCCGGCTTCGTCCAGCGCCACCTGGATCTTCATGGCGGAATCGGCGTTGGCGTACTTGTCCGCCGTCACCATGAGCGCGGCCATGATGGCTGGCTCGGAGCGTAGGAGCTTGTTCTTGAGGAGGGTGCCATCTCGGCACCCGCTGACGAAGTACTGGATCGCCTAGACTTCATGGACGCCCTCGCAGCTGTTTTGGAGCTCGGTCCAGCGTGCGAGGTACTCGCGACCCGTCTCCGTCGGCCCCTGCACGCACATGGCAAGTTGGCTAGGGCGACCAGGTCGCTTGTAGGTCCCCGTGAAGTTGCGGACAAAGGCCTCCTTGAAATCGACCCACGCGTTGATGCTGCCCATCGGCAGACTGTTCAACCACGTGCGGGCCGACCCCTGGAGCATGAGCGGTGCGTAGCGCACGGCGAGACGACGATTGGCACCGGTTATGCCAATGGTCGTGGTGTAGTCGGTGAGCCAGTCTTCTGGCTTCATGGTCCCATTGTACTTGGGGGTGTCGCGGGGGAGCAGGAACCCTTTCGGAAAGGGCTCCTCCCGGATGCGTGGGCCGAAGCACGCCGGCCCGATGTCGCCGCTCTCCTCCACCTCCAGGGAGCGAGCGAGCTGATCAAGGCGGGGGCATGCATCGGCGTCGTCGATGGTGCGCGGGCCGAGTCGACTGGCGGCCAGGGCCCGAGGGGCCAGGTCGGTTGGAGCCGGAAGCCGGCCAAGCTGGCCGGGTCCGTGCTGGGTCTCTGGGGCGGGCTCGTTGCCCAGAGCTTTGGCGGCGGTGGCGGCCGGGTTGCATCGAGTCCGGTCTTGGCCGGAGTGCCCCTCGTCGGGTGGCAAGGAAGCCGTGTGCAGAAGTTCGCCGGGTCCGCCAAGACGGGTGCAGCCGGACCCCGCCGGCTTGGTGAGCTGGTTGAGGCGATCTTGCTGGGTGTTGGCGGCGTGGAGGAGGTCGCGCATCTGCCTGATGTGCTCCTTGAGCTCCTCGCCCGCGAGTTGTTCGAGGCCGACCGCGGCTGCCTCCGCAGCGCGCATGTTCTTCACTGGGGTTTCGTAGACGGTCTGGACGGCGCTGAAGGCTCGGCCGATCGCTCCTCCCCGGGCGCGTGCGTCGGCGACCCGGCTTGGCTCGGCCGTGGTGGGCTTAACTCCGTGAGCGGCGTGGTGCTCCATCAAGCGGCCTCCAGGCGGCGCCTGGTGGCGGCCAGCATCTCAGACAGGTCTAGCATCTGCTGGCGCCTATCCTCAAGCTGGGTTTGGGCTTCGGCGACGTTGGTGGCGTCGACGTCAGTGCCGATGGGGATGTGGAGGCTCTGCATCGCGGCGCGCAGCGGGTCGGACGGCTCGGTCCGTTCCGCGGTGGCCCTGGCCTCCGCGACCTTCCTCGTTTTGCTCGACGAGGAAGAGGCGCCATCGCCCGTGGCGTAAACCTCCACGTGAACGTCCATCCCCCCGACGGCAAAGCTACCGCCGAGGGAAAGGGGAGAGTCGGAGTAGCTGGGGTACTCATTGGCCGTGAGCGCATCCGAGATGCGGAGTGCGGCAAAGGAAGCGGCAAGTGCACCGACGACGTCGTCCGCCAGCGCGACGGACTCGTCGGTGTAGGAGAAGGGCCCCTTCTGAAGCATGCTCCCGGCCAGCTCCTCGAGCGGCCCCACGGTGGGCACCAACTGTCGTGGTGGGCGCACGGCAGATGCCAAGGGATGGATAAAGAGAGGAGGAGGCTCGAGGGCGCTGGTGGGCTCCAGAGGCGAGGTTGGCATGCGCGGGCGCGGGACGCCGGACATACCCAGGTTCGGGGCTCTTCGGAGAGATAACACCCCTAGTCCTGCCAAGTATGGTTGGATGACGATAGTATAATGTTGCTCCTGGAGCTGTGTGGGGGAGGAAGGGAGCTGGCCAATGCTTGGGCTGCTCCTTCTCTCCGGTACTGCTGTTTGGTGGCTAGTCCTATGCTTCTGCTTCTTGCTATCTGTTTCTGTGTGTCGTATGATGATGCCGATGCGATGGTGCGATGGGTAGATGCTATGCCCCTATGGGCGTGGGTTCCTAGGGGGTTTTATAGATCAACCCACCCAGGGTTACAATGGTAATATGTCGAGTCGGTGGGTCCGCATTGTCGGTGCCCGGGACTCCGAGTTGGGTCCCGCTTGTGGGCTTGTGGTTCACCGGGTGCCCCTAGGTGCGGGCCCCGCGTGCCTAGGGGGACTATGCGCCGTCTTGTCAATCGTCAGGGCGTGGCTGAGTCGAGTCGTGTACAGTGCTCTCCGTCAGGCTGCCACTTGCTGTCGTTAGCGGTGAGGGTGGGAGCACTGTAGCCACGCCATCCTTGGTCAGCGGGTAGGTGAGGGGCACTGTTGCCACGCCCCAGCACAGGCGTGGTGGAAGCACTGTTGCCTTGGTCATCGATGGTTCGGGTCTCGTCCCATCGTTCGGCCTGGATGGGATGGGAGTTGACCCGTGGCTGTGTTGCCGTGGATGCCACGGGTGGTGCTGGCTTCCCGTGGAAGCCTTGGTTGCGCCAGGTTGAGTTGCCTTGCGCCAGTTGCTGTGGCCGGGTTGACATACCTTGCCGTGTCGGAGAGTTTGGCCAGGTTGCGGGCCCTGCCGGGTCGAGCAACCCGGCCAAGCGCGTGCCGGTTTGCGGGCCGATGCGGGCCCCGCTGTTTTTGAAGAGGATCTGGGTTCCGTTGCCTGCCCGGGGTTCATCCCCCCGTCACTGCCAGAGGGGGGATCCATCACAGGTGGCCATCTTCATCATCCCAGCGCTCTCCATGACGAGGAGGGAGTAGTTCACCCTAGGGATTGAGGGTATGTACCCGTAGCTATGTGTTTGATCTCTCTCTCTATTGTTCTTGATTTGGCACGATCTTGATGTATCGCAAGCTTTGCTATTATAGTTGGATCTTATGATGGTTCTCCCCCTCTACTCTCTTGTAATGGATTGAGTTTTCCCTTCGAAGTATCTTGTCGGATTGAGTCTTTAAGGATTTGAGAACACTTGATGTATGTCGTGTTGTGCTTATCTGTGGTGACAATGGGATATTCACGTGATCTACTTGATGTATGTTTTGGTGATCAACTTGCGGGTTCACCTTGTGAACTTATGCATAGGGGTTGGCACATGTTTTCATCTTGACTCTCCGATAGAAACTTTGGGGCACTCTTTGAAGTACTTTGTGTTGGTTTGAATAGATGAATCTGAGATTGTGTGATGCATATCGTATAATCATGCCCACGGATACTTGAGGTGACATTGGAGTATCTAGGTGACATTAGGGTTTTGGTTGATTTGTGTCTTAAGGTGTTATTCTAGTACGAACTCTATGATAGTTTGAACGGAAAGAATAGCTTCATGTTATTTTACTACGGACTCTTGAATAGATCGATCAGAAAGGATAACTTTGAGGTGGTTTCGTACCCTACAATAATCTCTTCGTTTGCTCTACGCTATTAGTGACTTTGGAGTGAGTCTTTGTTGCATGTTGAGGGATAGTTATATGATCCAATTATGTTATTATTGTTGAGAGAACTTGCACTAGTGAAAGTATGAACCCTAGGCCTTGTTTCCTACCATTGCAATACCATTTACGCTCACTTTTATCATTAGTTACCTTGCTGTTTTTATATTTTCAGATTACAAAAACCTATATCTACCATCCATATTGCACTTGTATCACCACCTCTTTGTCGAACTAGTGCACCTATACAATTTACCATTGTATTGGGTGTGTTGGGGACACAAGAGACTCTTTGTTATTTGGTTGCAGGGTTGTTTGAGAGAGACCATCTTCATCCTACGCCTCCCACGGATTGATAAACCTTAGGTCATCCACTTGAGGGAAATTTGCTACTGTCCTACAAACCTCTACACTTGGAGGCCCAACAACATCTACAAGGAGGAGGTTGCGTAGTAGACATCAAGCTCTTTTCTGGCGCCGTTGCCGGGGAGGTGAGTTCTTGAAGGTATATCTTTAGATCTTGCATCGAATCTTTTAGTTTATTGTTTTATCAGTAGTTTAGTCTATAAAAGAAAAATACAAAAAAATGGAACTAAATTTGCCTCATACACTTCATCTTTTTAATATCTTTCATGAAAATGATGGTAAGGAAAATTGTGCTCAATTGCTAGAAGAAAAATGCATTAAAATGTTTGGTACTAGATCTTTGTATGATGAGCATGATTGCAATGTTGTTAATACGAATTCCTTGAATTTCCATGATGCTAATGATATGCAAAGCCACGAGCTTGGGGAAGCTATGTTTGATGAAGATGATATTTTTTGTCCCCCAAGTTTTGATGAGAAAATTTATTATGATGAAAGCATGCCTCCTATTTATGATGGTTATTGTGATGATACGTATGCCATAAAGAATAAAGTTGCTTATGTGGAGAGTAGTAAAATTTCTATTCAAGTAGATCATGAAAAGAATGCTTTATGTGCTGGTTATATTGTTCAATTCATTCATGATGCTACTGAAAATTATTATGAGGGAGGAACATATGCTTGTAGGAATTGCAATAATATCAAGTTTCCTCTCTATGTGCTTAAAATCGTGAAGTTATGCTTGTTTTGCCTTCCTATGCTAGTTGATTATTGTTCCCATAAGTTGTTTGCTCACAAAATCCCTATGCATAGGAAGTTTGTTAGGCTTAAATGTGCTAGTCATATGCTTCATGATGCTCCTGTTATGTTTCAATCCTTATCTTTTATGTGAGCATCATTGTCATCTTCATGCCTAGCTAGAAAGGCATTAAAGAAAAGCGCTTGTTGGGAGACAACCCAATATTTACCCTTACTGTTTTTGTGTGTCCACATGATTATAATACTGTAGTAATCATGTTTTATAGCTTTTGTTTCAATAAAGTGCCAAGTAAGACCTTTAGGACAGCTTACGGTGATAGTTGTGTTGATCCTGCTGAAAATCAGAAACTTTTGCACTCAGTAAATTAGTTTTGACAATTCACAGAAACGCAATTTTTATATGATTATTTTTGCTCTGGATTGGTACACACATATCTCAGGTTTTCCTAATTTGGTACAATTTTTAGAGTTCCAGAAGTATACGTTTGATACAGATTACTACAGACTGTTCTGTTTTTGACAGGTTCTATTTTCTATGTGTTGTTTGCTTATTTTGATGAATCTATGAGTAGTATCGGAGGTTATGAACCATAGAAAAGTTGGAATACAGTAGATATAACACCAATATGAATTTAGAATGAGTTCACAACAGTATCTAAGTGGTGATTTATTTCCTTATACTAACAGAGCTTACGAGTTTTTTGTTAAGTTTTGTGTTGTGAAGTTTTCAAGTTTTGGGTAAAGATTCGATGGACTATGGAATAAGGAGTGGAAAGAGCCTAAGCTTGGGGATGCCCAAGGCACCCCAAGGTAATATTCAAGGACAACCAAGAGCCTAACCTTGGGGATGCTCCGGATGACATCCCCTCTTTTGTCTTCACCCATCGGTTACTTTACTTGGAGCTATATTTTTATTCACCACATGGTATGTGTTTTTCTTGGAGCGTCATTTCATTTTGTTTTGTTTTGCTTGCTGTTTGAATAATATCCCAAGATCTGAAATTCTTAAAATGAGAGAGAGTCTTCACATAGCTACAGAATTATTTAACTACTCATTGATCTTCACTTATATCTTTTTGGAGTAGTTTGTCATTTACTCGTGTGCTTCACTTATATCCTATGAGTAAATAGTTGAATTATTTGAATATCTTTAGTCCGAAATTATCTATGTTGTATATGCTTATTCCATGGGGAGTAATGACTTCACATCTAAGAAGTAGAGGTGGTAAATTTGTTGAAGGTTAGCAAACATTGTATTGGTCACTTGAACAATTCATGAAAGAATATTGAAGGAAGAGAGATTTCACATATAAATATACTATCTTAGACATCTTCTATGATTGTGAGCCCCATTAATTATTTTCAAACCTGAGCAAATTGGTTGAAATTGGACAAGGAAGACAACATAATGAGTTATGCTTGGGTATATTTGTATAGAAGTTATGTTGTTATAGATCCTCCAACATGTGGTGCTTGCTATTTAGAATCCTTTGCTAGCCAAAATATTTGTACTAAGCGGGAATACTGCTTGTGCATCCAAATTCCTTAAACCAAGTTTCTTCCATGAGTGTCCACCATACCTACCTATATGCGGTATTTACCTGCCGTTCCAAGTAAATTTGCATGTGCCAAACTCTAAACCTTCAAATAATAATTTGTTTTCTATGCCCAAATCACTCATGTAGTGACTAGGGGCTGTCAGTATCTTCCATGCTAGGTGGGTTATTCTCGCGATGAGTGGATTCCGCTCATCATTCACGAGAAAAATGGCTGGTAACTGGGATGCCCAGTCCTATGATCAAAAGATCAAAAATCAAATCAAAATAATTGCAAACAAAACTCCCCCAGGATTGTTGTTAGTTGGAGGCACCCGTTGTTTCGGGCAAGCTATGGATTGATGATTGTTGGTGGAGGGGGAGTAAAAACTTTACCATTCTGTTTGGGAACCGCCTATAATGTATCTAGTATGGAAGATATTGGGAACTCTTGGTTGTTATGTTGACAATGAAAGCATACCTCTCAAAATCATTTTCATCTCTGTTTAAAAGTTTCGAGCTCTGGCACCTCTGCAAATCCCTGCTTCCCTCTGTGAAGGGCCTATCTTTTACTTTTATGCAAGAGTCAGTAATATTCCTTCTCATTCCAACCTACTCTTTAGTTGGCAAGCATCGTGTGGTGAGGAAAGATCTAAGCATATATGGCCATTCAAATATATTTGATCATGAATTATTATTGTTGACAATTATGTATATGATAAGTAAGTTGGGAGGCAAAACATTAAGCCCCTATCTTTCTCTGTGTTCGATCGATGCTGTTTGTTCTAAAAATATGCTTTGCATGGTAGCAATCATGGAAGACTATATGATAGTTGAGTATGTGGGATTTTCTAAATCAAAGCTCTTACATATACACTTCCTGAAAATAAGATGAATTGCAATTGTTCGATGACTGAGAACATAGTTTGCTAGTTTTCAAGAAATGTTATGGTCTATGCTTTAACATGTGAATAGCTTGTTACTTGATCATGAGAAGTTTTATGAGATGAGCTACTGTTAGGACATATAATGAAGCTAGAAAAGGTGACTGAAATTATCATTGATCAAACTTGTGCACCTGCTAGCATTCACACTTCATAAATTATTTCTTTTATCATTTACCTACTCGAGGACGAGCAGGAATTAAGCTTGGGGATGCTAATACGTCTCCAACGTATCTATAATTTATGAAGCATTCATGCTATTATATTATCTGTTTTGGATGTTTATGGGCTTTATTATACACTTCTATATTATTTTTGGGAATAACCTATTAACCGGAGGCCTAGCCCAAATTGCTGTTTTCTTGCCTATTTCAGTGTTTCGAAGAAACGGAATATCAAACGGAGTCCAAATGGAATGAAACCTTCGGGAGAGTTATTTTTGGAATGGAAGCAATCCAGGAGACTTGGAGTATACGTAAGGGAAGCAACAAGGAAGCCACGAGGCAGGGCGCGCGCCCTACCCCCTGGGCACACCCCCACCCTCGTGGGCCCCTCGTGGCTCCCCTGACCGACTTCTTTCGCCTATATATGGCCATATACCCTAAAAACATCGATGAGCACAATAGATTGGAAGTTCCGCCGCCGCAAGCCTTTGTAGCCACCAAAAACCAATCGGGACCCTGTTCCGGCACCCTGCCGGAGGGGGGATCCATCACCGGTGGCCATCTTCATCATTCCGGCGCTCTTCATGACGAGGAGGGAGTAGTTCACCCTCGGGCCTGAGGGTATGTACCAGTAGCTATGCGTTTGATCTATCCCTCTCTCTCTCTCTCTCTCTCTCGTGTTCTTGATTTGGCACGATCTTGATGTATTGCGAGCTTTGCTATTATAGTTAGATCTTATGATGTTTCTCCCCATCTACTCTCTTGTAATGAATTGAGTTTTCCCTTTGAAGTATCTTGTCGGATTGAGTCTTTAAGGATTTGAGAACACTTGATGTATGTCTTGCCGTGCTTATCTGTGGTGACAATGGGATATTCACGTGATCTACTTGATGTATGTTTTGGTGATCAACTTGCGGGTTCACCTTGTGAACTTATGCATAGGGGTTGGCACATGTTTTTTTCTTGACCCTCCGGTAGAAACTTTGGGGCATTCTTTGAAGTACTTTATGTTTGCACTAGTGAAAGTATGAACCCTAGGCCTTGTTTCCTACCATTGCAATACCTTTTACGCTCACTTTTATCATTACTTACCTTGCTGTTTTTATATTTTAAGATTACAAAAACCCATATCTACCATCCATATTGCACTTGTATCACCATCTCTTCGCCGAACTAGTGCACCTATACAATTTACCATTGTATTGGGTGTGTTGGGGACACAAGAGACTCTTTGTTATTTGGTTGCAGGGTTGTTTGAGAGAGACCATCTTCATCCTACGCCTCCCACAGATTGATAAACCTTAGGTCATCCACTTGAGGGAAATTTGCTACTGTCCTACAAACCTCTGCACTTGGAGGCCCAACAACATCTACAAGGAGAAGGTTGCGTAGTAGACATCAATCTTGTCTACATCATGTTATCGTTCTTATTACGTTACTCCATTTTTCCATGAACTTAATACACTAGATGCATGTTGGATAGCGGTCGATATGTGGAGTAATAGTAGTAGATGCAGGCAGGAGTCGGTCTACTAATCTTGGACATGATGCCTATATAATGATCATTGCCTGGATATCGTCATGATTATTTGAAGTTCTATCAATTGCCCAATAGTAATTTGTTCACCCACCATTTGCTATTTTTCTCGAGAGAAGCCACTAGTGAAATCTACGGCCCCAGTGTCTCTTCTTTATTATATTTTCCTTTGCGATCTATTTTTATTTGCTTTTATTTTCAGATCTATTAAACCAAAAATACAAAAATACCTTGCTGCATTTTATTTTATTTGGCGATCTATCTATCAATCTATTACAACTTTCTCACGTCCTCTTGCCAATTTCTGGCCCCGTTGCCCGAAAGGGGTTGACAACCCCTTCAATACGTTGGGTTGCGAGTATTTGTTATTTGTGTGCAGGTGTCATTCATGTAGTGTTGCGTGGTTCTCCTACTTGTTCGATAACCTTGGTCTCATCACTGAGGGAAATACCTACCGTTGCCGTGCTGCATCATCCCTTCCTCTTTGGGGAAATACCGACGTAGTTCTAGCAGACATCAGGGACGTGGTCGACGCAGGCGGCGTTGTTACCGCCTCCCTGCGGCTGGAGCGGGAGTGGGAGGCACCAGGGAAGGACAACATCAGCAATATCCGAGCGGCCACGCTCCACGAGGTGCGGGTGGAGAGATTATTCCGTTTGCTCCCCTCCACCCAGCTGAAGGGCACAACCACAGTGGTGGTGCTCGTTCTGGGGCGAATCGCAACTCTCTGGCCGCTCCCGCTGCTGGCACGACCGCAGGGCATGCACTACCCCCGGAGCGGGCTGACCCAGTTGTTGTGCCCAATGGAGCCGCTGGCCCTCGAACGCCCCCACCTCGTCACCACGCCATCCAAGCGAATGGTTTGCAACAATAAGGGCACGAAACGGTCGCTACCGGCACCATCAGGAGTCGAGCGACGCTGCGATCCACATCGTCATCACCTATGCCAAGCACCACCTCGGAGGCCATGGCATGGGCCCAACTGCTATTGAGATTTCCACCGGCAGCCGATCAGATGGATGAGTGGAGAGCCACCACCCAAAGCCTGATTGGTTTCGCCGAGGCGAGAGGATGACAACAAGATGGCCCGCCATGGCCTCCCGAGGCGATGACGATGGCCCACGCTGCTGGTCGTACTGAAGGGGCCATCACCACAGTGCAATCCCCACCGCGGTAACCAGTGCGGGAGCCACATAACCAAGAACCAGATGATGTCTCGATGGCCCCATCCGACCCTCGAGCGCATCGAGGCCAATGGCGGGCCCCAGAGGACAGACAGAGGGAAGGCGCATGCATTGCCATCGAGCAACGCCATGACACCCTTCGCCAGTCCGATGGGCGTGACGGTCCCAACATCGATGAGCTCACACTCGGCAGGGGCGGGCACCTGCCCTTATAGTTTGGGTGCCCCGCCTTCACTCAAGAGCTGCGGCAAGTCCGTTGGTCGTCCGCCCACACGTTCAAGTCATAGATACCAGAGAAGTATGACGGGAGGCTAAACCCGGCAGAGTTCTTGAGCATCTACACCATCGATGTTCAAGATGCCAGGGGAAGAGATGAGAAGGTCTTCACCAACTACTTCCCTTTGGCACTCAAGCCAAATGTGAGGTCTTGGCTGATGCACCTGCCGAAGAACTCCATTTTGACCTGGGCTGACCTGTGCCATGAGTTCATTGGCACCTTCACAGGCGGCCATCAAGAAGTAGGGCGGACCAGTGACTTGCAGCTTCTCCAGTAGAAAGAAGGGGAGACTCTATGGAAGTACATGCAGAGGTTCAGCCGAGTCCACAGAAATATTCCATACATCCAGCCGGCAGCTTGTGATAGCTGCATTCCAGTCCAACATGCACAACCGTCGGATACGTTCCAAGATGAACGTTCGATTGCCCAAGACTGTGAAGGAGCTTTACACCTTGGTGGACAAGTGTGCTCGGGTGAAGGAGGGGAGGAGGCTCCCTGGAGAAGAGGATGGCGTCGACATTGACTCAGAGGATGACAACGAGGCCACCAGTCAGAAGAAGAAGAACAAGAAGCGCAACAAAATGTGCAAAGATAAGGCAGGGATGACCGTTGAGGGATCGGGCACGCCTAGTACCGGCAAGAAGGCCAAGACCGAAGCCTCCGGCAAGGAAGTTGCCGCATGCACTAATTGCTGGGAGGCTGCGGCTACCAAAAAGGCTGGGAAAGGTGATGGGTCGTACTGCAAAATCCATCGGACCAAGGGCCACGATCTCCAAGTGTGTCACCAGGTTGAACAACTCGTCAAGAAGCAGAGGGCTGAGTATGAGAAGCACGACAAGGAAAAAGGTCAGAATGGCGCTGGCGGGAAGGGCCGAGGCGGTGAAGCAAATCGCCCCGGCAAGGCTCCTCGGAACCAATGAAAACCCGCCAAGGGTGAGAGAAGGAGGATTGCGATGATGAAAGTGATGGAGGGGATGAAGAGGAAACCAGCGAGCAGGAATTCCAGAAGGCCACTGATGCCCTGTGTATTGACGGGGGTGCATCTCTGCACTCCTCTCACCGCCAACTTAAACAGTGGGCGCATGAGGTCAATGACGTGGAGCCAATAGCAGATTCTCGGAAGCCGCTCAACTGGTCATGCACGCCCATCATCTTTGACGAATAGGACCACCCTGACTGCACCACTGTGGTAGGGTGCTTGTCATTGTTGGTCTCACCAACAATCCACAACCTCAAAGTCACAAAGATGTTGGTTGACGACGGGGTCGGGCTGAATCTAATTTCCCCAAAGGTCATTAGCAAACTTCAGATAGAAGAGGAAGAGCTCAAGGTCACGGGCACGTTTCAAGGAATCAACCCTGGCAGGAGACGTCCTAAGGGAAAGATCACGTTGCCAGTGACATTCGGGGCAGAGTTGAATATCGGACTGAGAAGATTGTGTTTGATGTGGTAGACCTTCCCCTGTCGTACCACGGAATCCTTGGACGTCCAGCTCTAGCCAAATTCATGGTGGCATCCCACTATGCCTACAACACCTTGAAGATACCAGGGATGGCGGGCGTCATTTGCATTCCGCCAGACAAGAAGGATGCAATTAATTGCATGGATAAGATGTACCGGGACGCAGTCGCGGTAGAGACCGCTGAAGCCGCAGTTCCCACCAAGGAAAGCAAGGGAAAGAAGAAGGCCAGCAGGGATGCCAGCAAGGAATCCGGGAAGCGTACCTCTTCGGAGTATGTTGCGCCTATTGATGACTTGCCGGAGAGTTCCAATAGCAAGAGATCCAAGGCTGCTGCACCCCATGTGAAAAAGGTCCCAGCAGGGCTGGCTGGTGCTGATGGTACTTTCACTATCAGTTCCACCCTTAATGAAAAATAGGAAAGCACACTCGTTGGCTTCCTACGGGCGAAGATGTGTTTGCCCGGCAATCATCTGATATCCCCGGTGTTCCGAGGGAGGTAATCGAGCACCACCTTGCGGTCTCCCCACATGCCCGACCCGTCAAACAGAAGGTCCAAAAGCAAGCCTTGGAGCGGGAGCAGTTCGTTGTCAAGGAAATCAAGAAACTTGAGGCAGCTAGTTTGGTCAGAGGAGTACTACATCCAACGTGGTTAGCAAATCCAGTGGTAGTGCGCAAGGCTAATGGGAAATGGAGGCTTTGCATAGATTTCATGGATCTGAACAAGGCATCCCCGAAGGACCCATTCCCCTTGCCGCGCATCGACCAGATTGTGGGTTCCACTTCGGGGTGTGATTTTCTCTCCTTTCTGGATGCATACTCTGGATACATCAAATCTTTATGTCCAAGGAAGACGAGGAGAAGACCTCATTCGTCACCCCATGTGGCACATACTGCTTCGTGCGAATGCCTTTCAGGTTGAAGAGTGCCGGATCCACTTTTGCAAGAGCAGTCCAGATTGGTTTTGAATCCCAATTGCACAAGAACATTGAAGCTTATTATAGCGACTAGACCTCAAACAGTCTGATCATTGTGCATTAGTATCATCCCTAGATCGGTAATGCTGACACGCACAGTACTTGAGGATTTATAACAGAGTAGCAATCACACACTTATTACATCGACTATCTCAAAAGAGAACTTATTACAATAATATTGTGAGTTATCATAGCCCTAACTTAGCCCTTGCCAGACTCTGCATAAGTAGCCATGCATCATGTTTTAATTTCTGAAACTTGAATTGAGGTTAGTTGAAACCCTCAAAAATCAATTCAAAAACAATCAACATTTCAATATCATCAAATGAGTCCAAGAAAATGTTCCTCTTCTTCTCTGAAAATATTGGCAGGAGATAAAATTCAAACCAATATTTTTGGAGTCTCAAAATATTTATTTTGGGCATTTGAGTTAATCCATTAATTATTTGCATTGGATTTATATTTGATATATGTTAAATATAACTCCAATAACTCTAAAAATTGTGAGTGGCCTTGAATATATTTTACCAGGCCACATTATAGTTTTTAGAATTTATAAAAATGATTTGGTATAAAAATCAAATCAAAACAAAATGACAGAAGTAGAAAACAGAAAGAACAAAAGGAAAAAAGGGCTTACCTGGACCTACCTGGCTGGGTCAGCTCCTGCGCGGCCCAACATTGTTGGCCCAGCCCATTGGCCTCCTCTGTCGTCTTCTCCCCCTTGCCCCAAAGCAGCTGCGTGCCCGGCATGCCGCAGCCGCGCCACCACCTCCTCCCTAGCTGCCTGCGTGCACCCTTGAAGCCCTGCACGCGCTACGCACTCCCCCCCCCCTCAACCCTCTCTGCCTCTCCCCTCACTCTGGAGCTCTCTCCCTCTCCTCTAGCTCCCTCCCTGCAACACACCCGATAACCGCCATCGCCGCCGCTCGGCGCAGTCGTAGCCACCACCATCGTTCTGCCCCACCAGAGTGACCAAAGGCTCCGCCTCGACGCCCTCGCCCTCTCCATCGAGCTACATTTCACCGGGAGGCCTGCTCCACCGTCACTGCCATCTTCTTCAACCCAGGCATCCGAGATGCCGCCGGCCGATTCATCTTCCCCAGGTCGTCCACGAGCAAGCCGAGCCCCTCCTCGTGTTCCCTGTGAGCTCCTCCATCGACTAACCCTCTTCCCCGGCCTCTCCATGCTCCCTAGCCATGGCTCCACCTCCGAACGAAGCTCTGCTCCACCATGGCTGCAGCCCGCACGCTCCCTGTGCCTCGCTCGTTGCCCCCGTGCAACAGGCGTGCTCCATTGCGCCTCCCCCTTGTCCCTGCCTTGCTCAGACCCATCGCCTGTGAGCTCTAGACGCAACGCCGCACCTCACCGAACCCCACCGCCGCTAAAGCTCGTCGCCGGCCACTTTCTGGCCACCATGACACCACCTGTCAGCACCACTGGAAGCGCCACAACGCCAGGAACCCGTAGAGCCCTCCCGTGCACCAAACCGTCGCCGGAGTAGCTATTCCTGCGTGCCTCCGCCGTCTCTTGAGGTCGCCGGCGGCTAGTCCACGGTCGCGCTGACGTGGCTGGCTTAATTAGCCACTAATCACCGCCCAAAT
The DNA here is from genome assembly GCA_021437245.1 of Aegilops speltoides. Classification (NCBI taxonomy): domain Eukaryota; kingdom Viridiplantae; phylum Streptophyta; class Magnoliopsida; order Poales; family Poaceae; genus Aegilops; species Aegilops speltoides. Next base: position 307,939,838 of record CM038143.1, read on the forward strand.
GCCACTGACAGCCGGGGCCCACCGTCTAACTAGACATGATTTAGTTCTTGTTTAAATTAAACTAACCACGTTGGTCCCACAGGTCAGTTTGACCTAGCCACATCACCTGTTGACCCGACCCCGCCTGTGAGCGACACAAACAAAACTGGGTCACTGACCAGTGGTCCCCACTGGTCAGGTTTGACCCGGGGCAGCCCTGTTGACTCTACTGATGTCACTGTGACGCATGCTAACGCTATTAACAATTTTCTGGATTTAAAATAAATCCAGGAAATTTCAGAAAATAGTCAAAACTTCCAAAATTCATAGGAAATTATCTATACCTCCAAATGAATTAAATTATATATGAAAAATGATTAGAAAAATCCAATCTATCCATCTGTACTGGTTTCATGCATGTTTAAGCAACTTAACCTTGCTGTTTAGTGCAATACATGATAAGGCACTATTTAAATTCATAATTTGAGTTTGGGGTTGAACCTTCGGTTCAAAATGACCCAAACCCATCTGGTTGTAGTTGCATTAGGCCAACACACTCATATTACCATGTCATGATCATGCATCATATTATGCATTGCATTGATTGTGTTCTTCCTTGTTTGCCGGTGTTTGTTCCCTCTCAGTAGACAACGTACCAACGATGAGTTCGATGACACCAATGAAGAGTTATATTATCTTCAGAAGTGCCAGGAGAGCAAAACCCCCTTGTTCATTCCGATGCAACCCCACTCTTTCGCTCCTGCTCTCGTTTACTGCATTAAGACAACAACGATTCAACTATTACATGCTGCGGTAGTTGAACCCTTTTCCTCTGCATGACCTGTCAATGCCACAGTAAATAGATGAAACCTACTAGCATGAGTAGGAGTTGTTTGAGCCCTGATGTGCCTACTCATTCATGCTTGTTTGTCATTCCTACTACTACTTAGAGTTGAGTCAGGTTCGATTCATCACGGACGAATTGGAGGTGTGTGAACATGTCCTACTGTTGAGAGCTAAGTGTGTGAACACGATTTGGTAAAGGTAGCGGTGAGAGATCATGTAGGAGTACATGGTTGGTTGTCTCATTGCAACCGTCCACAGGAACTGAGTTCTGTGTTTGTGATCCATGAATAGCTACTGCCACACATTAGGTTCCGATAACTCGGCCCCTCTCGACTTATTAATCAACCTGATCTCTGTCCAGGAGTTGCAACTAGTTTCTGGTGTTTGTAGGTAGTGTTAGTAGTCTACCAAGTGGCACCTGGTACAGGTGGGCTTGGGACAGACTAGGCACGATGGCACGGTGTACCAAGTGGCACCCGGGTGGTGGGCTTGGGAATCCTGCGTACATCGTTTGGGGTCGTGAGCGACACCCCGGCCGGATCTCCTTGCGGATGGAACCCGAATAGGCGATAAACCTGGACGAGAGACTTGTGTGGTTAGTCAGGTCGTGACCGACACCCTCGCTGGGCTTCTGCTTGAAGGTTGCCGAGTACATGTCGTGTAAACAAAGATAAGTGGTGAGAGCGTGTGTGAATAAGTACACCCCTGCAGGGTTAAATCATCTATTCGAATAGCCGTGTCGGCGGTAAAGGACTTCTGGGTTGCCTGTACAGTTCATAGATAACTTGAAGTGGATACTCTAAAATGCTCAAGATAAGTGTGAGTGTTATGGATGGCGTTCTCGCAGGTAGACGGGAGCAAATCCATAGTGCTGTATTGATTGGTGAATATGTGGACTCGTGTGCGCCACCTAAAAGGAGTTACTTGCAGTCGTAGTTTAGGATAGCCACCGAGTCATAGCTGGCTTGCTGCAGTTAAACTCCACCATCCCCTTTATTGATAATGATGCATATGTAGTTAGTTCTGATGTAAGTCTAGTTGGGTACATTTGTACTCACGTTTGCTTAATTTATGTTTTCGCAGAGAGACTTCAGTCTCGCTAGTAGTTCCACGTGGACTTCTACGTTTAGCTTGTTACCTCAGCTACGATCTTGTGCCCTCGGTAGGATCTGGTAGATAGTCAGGCTTATCAGCCTTTTTCATTTGTAGATGTCTATACTCAGACATGTTAAGCTTCCTGAGGGATCGAAGAAGGTGAGAGTGTCTAGAGGGGGGGGTGATTAGACTACTCGACAAGATAAAAATTTTGTCTTTTATCAAGGACAGATTTTGCTAGATTTTGCATAACACACAAGTCAAGTAGCACACTACACATGCAATTCTAGAGTATGGGCAGCGGAAAGTAAATTGCACAAGTAGTAAAGAGAAGTGGAGAAGATCAAACGCAATTTGGAGACGCAATGATTTTTCCCGTGGTTCCGATAGGTGGCGCTATCGTACATCCACGTTGATGGAGACTTCAACCCACGGAGGGTAACGGCTGCGAGAGTCCACGGAGGGCTCCACCCACGAAGGGTCCATGAAGAAGCAACCTTGTCTATTCCATCATGGCCACGCCCACGGAGGGCTAGCCTTACTCGGGTAGATCTTCACGAAGTAGGCGATCTCCTTGCCCTTACAAACTTCTTGGTTCAACTCCACATCTCGACGACGGAGGCTCCCAAGCGACACCTAACCAATCTAGGAGGCACCACCCTCCAAAAGGTAATAGATGTTGTAGATGATGATGAACTCCTTGCTCTTGTGCTTCAAATGATAATCTCCCCAACACTCAACTCTCCTCACCGATTTGGCTGTGGTGGAAGAAAGGATTGAGTGGAAAGCAACTTGGGAAGGCTAGAGATCAAGCTTCATATGGTGGGAGTGGAGCAACTTGATCTCAACACAAGGGTAGGTAGTTCTCTTCTCGAAATGTAAGGTAGGAGTGGTAGTTCTTTCGATGGCTCTCTCCACGAATGAAGAGGGGTGGAGGGGTATAAATAGCCTCCACACAAAATCCAACCGTTACACACATTTGAGCAATCTCGGTGGGACCGAAGTGGACAACTTCGGTGAGACCGATAGTTCAAATAATGTGAACGTTGGGATTTTCGTGGGACCGAATATACAATCTCGGTTAGTCCGATTCGTGCAATGACAAGAGCATGCCGGTTTGGTGGGACCGACTTCATCATCTCGGTGACACCGATTTGATGATGAAGGTTCTGAAACTTGGCAACTCATGTTTCGGTGAGACCGAGTTCGAATCGGAAAATCCGAGTTTACTAGGGTTTGGCTTATGGCTGAGGTGGTTCATCTCGGTGTGACTGAGTTTGGAATATCGGTGGGACCGAGACTACTTATGAGTGTATATGGCGGTGAAAGTTGCCGATAGTTTAGGAGATGTATCACTAAGCACTTGAGCAACTAGATCATCATCATAACCTCATCCCTTTTAATAGTATTGGCTTTTCCTATGGACTCAATGTGATCTTGGATCACTAAACCAAAATGGAGTCTTGAGCTTTTGCCAATGCTTCCCTTAGCATTTTGAGGGGTCCACTTCTTTAGTCCTTTTGCCATGCCAATGTGATTGAATTTCTGAAACATACTTGATAAAAGCATTAGTCCAACCACAAAGTATGTTGTCATTAATTACCAAAACCACCGGGAGCAAATGTGCTTTCAATCTCCCCTTTTGGTAATTGATGGCAACACACTAAACAAGACATCAAAGCTTATTGAAAGAAAGACAGAATTATCACGAAAGCTTTGACAAACATGTAGTACACAGGCTCCCCTACAAGTGTGCAAGATTTTCATAAATTATGGTTTTGGACTACCACAAGCACACAAGAGAGATAAGCAAGATGTGCTACATGCAGCTTGGCTATATGCATCGAGCAGATGAAAAGAAGTGAGTGATAATGCATATGTGCATGGTGATTTCTTGCAAACAAGTATTCACAAGCAAGTCACCATCATGCACATTCTCGCAAAGTGCATATACTTACCTTGAGGTTCCTTGGCATTGTACCAAGAGATAAACTTGGGAAAACAAGGTTAGATAACACAAGAGTATTTCTTCAACCAACTGCAAGAACATCAAGAGTACCAAGACAGGATGACATGTATAAAGAGTGTCTCATATTGAGCACAAGCTTGAATCACAAACATGTCTCCAAAACTAAAAGATTTTCAATGAACTCGAGAGATTTTGCTTTCCATAAGATATCAATTGTGAAGATTCCTCTCCTTTGAGTTCTCTCAGATCAAGGGGTTTGATGGAAAGAGCAAAATCAAAAGAATGATGCCAAATGAGAATGACGCCAATTGTAATATCCAATGTGAAACACGGCAAGAAATTCTCTTATAAGGAAAACACGGCAAAGCTTTGATGTGATTCTCTCCCCTTAAGGTAAGATTGCTCTTCTTCTCCCCTAAATCTTCTCTTCTCCCCTAAGTCTTCTCCCCTTTGACATCAAGTGCCGAAAAGGACAGCAAACTAGGAAGGTCGGGGAAGATGGAAAGAAAGAAGTGGGATCCTTAAGAATCACAACAGGCAAAAAGGAACATGCATAGAGAATCATTGAGTGGAGCTGCAGAAGATGATATCTGGAAGAAATAAATCGGTGACACCAATTAAGATGGATCGGTGGGTCCGAAAGTCGGGACTTAGGGTAGATCCTTTTGGTTAGACCGAAATATTTAAATCGGTGACGCTTGAGTTTAATTCCAAGGAAATCTGAAATAATTCAGCTCACTTTGCGAGGAATGTTTCAAAGGATTTGCAATGAATTTGTGAATGATTTTCGAGGAATTGATTAGAGCCAGAAGGATATTCACAAAGACAGAAGAATAGAAATGAAAAAGATTCCTAGATGAAGTTTTTTTTAAACTCAATGAGAGAACATAAGAGAAAATAGAAAGACTCCAAAACATATGTACTTCATCTAGATAAAGGTCGGCGACAAGGTCACCTATGTTTGAGTATATTGACTTAGGAGTCGAATGAGGACATTTGATCATAGGTCATACTCATCATTTAAGCTCAAAATGGGGTTGCCATTTTTCGATTAAGCATTCGATGTGATCACATCTTATGAAGCTGCTTGTACTCATGACTTTGAGCACAGCTCCTTAAAGATGTGAAGAACATACCTTGGGCTTGTTGTTGCTTTGTTCATGTAGGTAAACTTATTGTAGGTGCTCATTGAATGTGAAGTTGGAGCGCCATTTCCACTTGTGTAGTTCATCTTCCTACATGGGTTAGGCAAGCAAGGAAATACTCAAGGATATCCAAGATGACAAGAGTGAAATACTAGATGTATAAGATGTCAAAAAAGGATAAGTGGAATTTTGTTCCTTGAACTCAACATCCCAAAGGGCTAGATACTTGGTCAATGACAAGATTACTCATGATTTGAGTGTGTGGTAATCTTGTGGAATGTAGATCATCCAAGTACCTGCAAGGAGTTAGATGCAATACAAGGAGGCAAATGTGTCCAAGACATATGATCACCATCATAAGAGAAATATCAAGGATTAGTCAAGTGGGCTCATGCCTTGCATGCATCAATGGAGTTCTCACTCCAAGTTTGAAGCATCAATGATGTTCAACTCACTTCTTAAGCGACAAAACACCTTCTCATCAAGAGGTTTTGTAAAGATATCAGCGAGTTGTTTGTCAGTACGAACATGCTTAAGATTGATGTCACCCTTGGCAATGTGATCACGAATGAAATGGTGACGAACTTCAATATGTTTCGCTCGAGAGTGTTGCACGGATTGTGTCCAATTTTAATCGCACTCTCATTGTCACAAAGCAAGGAACATGTCTCACATGTATCCCATAATACTTAGCGTTTGTGTCATCCATAGCAATTGAGCACAACACGAACCAGCAGCAATATATTCCGCTTCGCGGTGGATAATGATATCGAATTTTGTTTCTTGGAGGACCAAGATACAAGGGATCGACCAAGGAATTGACACGCACCGAAGTTGACTTTATATCAACCCCATCACCGCATAGTCCGAGTCGGAATAGCCAACAAGGTCGAAAGAGGCCCTCTTAGGATACCAAATGCCAAAGTTTGGTGTGTGTATCAAATATCTCACAATCCTTTTAACAGCTTTAAGATGACATTCTTTAGGGCTGCTTGATATCGAGCACACATGCATACACTCAACATTATGTCAGGACGAGAAGCACAAAGATATAGTAGAGAACCAATCATAGATCGGTAAACCCTTTGATCAACGGGTTCTCCATCTTTTGTCAAGTCATTATGTCCACTTGTAGGCATGGGGTTCTCATACCTTGCTTTCTTGCATGTTGAACTTCTTGAAGAGATCCTTGGTGTACTTTGTTTGTGAGACAAAGGTACCCTCCTTAGATTGCTTGATTTGCAACCCAAGGAAGAATTTGAGTTCACTCATCATGGACATCTCATACTTCTCCGACATGAGCTTTCCAAACTTCTTGCTAAAATGAGGGTTAGTTGAACCAAAGATAATATCATCAACATATATTTGGCACACAAATAGTTCACCATTAACCCTTTTCGTGAACAGCGTTGAGTCTATCTTTCCAATCTCAAAGCCTTTTTCAAGAAGAAAGCTAGTCAAGATTTGTACCAAGCTCTAGGAGCTTGTTTAAGACCATAAAGAGCTTTGTGCAACTTGTAAACATGATTAGGCTTTTGGGATTCACAAACCGGAGGTTGTTTCACAAATACTTCCTCCTCAATTTCACCATTTAGGAAAGCACTTTTGATATCCATTTGATAGAGAGTAATATCATGGTGATTGGCATAAGAAAGAAGAATGCGAATGGACTCAAGTCTAGCAACGGGGGCATAGGTCTCACCATAGTCCATACCTTCGACTTGTGTGTAACCTTGAGCTACGAGACGAGCCTTGTTGCGGATGACTTGTCCATCTTCATCTTGCTTGTTCCGAAACACCCATTTGGTTCCAATGACGTTTTGATCATCCTTGGGCTTCTCTACCAAAGTCCATACCTTGTTCCTCTCGAAGTTGTGTAGTTCTTCGTGCATAGCGTTCACCCAATACGGGTCTTCAAGTGCTTCTTCTACCTTCATAGGTTCGATACTAGAGATAAATGAGTAATGCTCACAAAAGTTAGCTAAGCGAGTTTTAGAGCGAGTAATTCTCCCGGAGTTGATGTCATTCATCATTTGTTCCACGGGATGATTTTTCTTGACTCTTGCTCGGACTCGGGATAGCTTTTGTTGAGGTTGTGGCTGAGCTTCCTCATCATCTTCATCTTCCTCTTCTTCTTCTTCATTGTTGTTGGTGTTGTCTTGAGGCGGTGGAGAAGGAGGTTGTGGTGGATCTTCTTGTTGCACTTCCTCATCTTGGTGAGTTCCACTTGTGGAGGCCTCCATGTTGCCTTGAGGTTCATCTCGCCGTGAGGTAGGGGGCTCCATATATGTAGATGAGGTACTCTCCTTCACTTCCATGGGACGGATCTTTCCAATAGATAAATCTTGGATAGCTTCCGATGGGTCCTTGTCTCCTACATCAATAGGCATTTGCTCGGTGAGGAGCTCGTATGATGTCTTGCCGAGGAGCTTATGAAGATAAAGCCTGTTGATAGCATGACAAGCTGTCTCGACCGCTTCCCCCCAAAAATGCTTCGATGTCTTGTATTCATCAAGCATCATTCTCGCCATCTCTATGAGCGTTCGGTTCTTCCTCTCAACAACTCCATTTTGTTGAGGAGTGTACGTAGCCGAGAACTCATGTAGAATCCCTTCCTCATCGAGAAAAGAGTCTACATTGGCGTTCTTGAACTCCGTTCCATTGTCACTCCGAACTTTCTTGATCTTCACCTCAAATTGATTTTGGGCCTTTTTGGCAAAGGTTTTGAAGATTCTCTGAACCTGCGATTTGTCATCAAGGAAAAATACCCACATAAATCTGGAATAATCATCAACTATAACTAGACCAAAGGAGTTACCACCAAGGCTTTTGTAAGCATTGGGACCGAAGAGATCTAGATGAAGAAGCTCAAGCGGTCTCCTTGTGGTCATGATGTTCTTCACGGGATGACTTCCACCTACTTGTTTTCCTGCTTGACAAGCACTACAAAGTCTATCTTTGTCAAAGAAAACATCTTTAACGCTAAGAATATGATCACCTTTGATCAGCTTGTCTAGATTACGCATACCAACATGTCCAAGCCTTCTATGCCATAACCAACCTTTAGAGGATTTAGCAATGAAGCAAGCTCTAGGTTGGGCTTTCTTAGTGAAATCAACAATATATAGATCACCTCTACGGATACCGGTAAACGCCATGTTATGATTGTCACGATGAAAGACTTGGCAATCTACTTCGGTGAATAGCACATTGAATCCAAAGTCAGCTAATCTAGACACGGAAAGTAAATTGTATCCAAGAGATTCTACAAGCATGACATTTTGAATAGAGCTATCATGAGATATGGCCACCTTACCAAGGCCAAGTACCTTACCCTTGGAGTTGTCTCCAAAAGTCACATACTTGCGTGGACCATCGTTCTTTGCAAGCTCTCGAAACATGTCTTTGTCTCCGGTCATGTGGTCGGTGCATCCACTATCAAGAATCCACTCTTTTCCACGGACATGTAGTCTCTCGATTTGCCATAAGATTGAGACTCTTCATGATCTTGTCTAGCTCGGTGTCCGAATCGGAGTAATCATCATCATGCTCATGCTCATCATCATATTGACCCATAGATTGTTCATCATCAACACCTAGGTCAATTTGATAACTACTTGCATTAGTTTTGTCAATGTGACAATAATCATCGGAATGCAATACAAGAGCATTTCTAATTAGAACATTGATAAGACCGGGATCACCCTTCTTTTTCATAAGATCACGAAGCTCAAAGAAGCATTTATCAAAGTTGGGATCATTAGAGCATCATATCAAATTCAATAGTCTTGTATAGAATTTCATCAAGACCTCTCAAAGAGTAGTCCGGATAAAGTTCTTCCAAGAACTTCCACATAGCATAGGCGCACTCAAAGTTTGTAACGAGCTCAAGCAAGTTATCGGGTAACCCTCTAATGATAAGATTTACAGTCCTAAGGTTACGAAGCAAATCAAGCTCTTCATCCATGGTAGGGTGCAAGGGTTCAAATGGAGGCACATAGGGGGTCTCAACATATTTGCGCAAATTGTACGTCTTAAAGATAATAAGCATTTCAATCCTCCACGAGTTATAGGACACTCCATTAAGAATAGGCACTCTATGGCTAACACTCCCAAACGTAGACACGTCCATCTTCCTCCAATGGTGTGTAAACCAAAGCAATGGAGACCAAAGCTCTGATACCAATTGAGGGATCAAGAAGGTGAGAGTGTCTAGAGGGGGTGATTAGACTACTCGACAAGATAAAAATTCATCTTTTATCAAGGACATATTTTGGCAGATTTTGCATAACACACAAGTCAAGTAGCACACTACACATGCAATTCTAGAGTATGGGCAGCGGAAAGTAAATTGCACAAGTAGTAAAGAGAAGTGGAGAAGACCAAACGCAATTTGGAGACGCAATGATTTTTCCCGTGGTTCCGATAGGTGGCGCTATCGTACATCCACGTTGATGGAGACTTCAACCCACGGAGGGTAACGGCTGCGAGAGTCCACGGAGGGCTCCACCCACGAAGGGTCCACGAAGAAGCAACCTTGTCTATTCCATCATGGCCTACGCCCACGGAGGGCTAGCCTTACTCGGGTAGATCTTCACGAAGTAGGCGATCTCCTTGCCCTTACAAACTTCTTGGTTCAACTCCACATCTCGACGACGGAGGCTCCCAAGCGACACCTAACCAATCTAGGAGGCACCACCCTCCAAAAGGTAATAGATGTTGTAGATGATGATGAACTCCTTGCTCTTGTGCTTCAAATGATAATCTCCCCAACACTCAACTCTCCTCACCGATTTGGCTGTGGTGGAAGAAAGGATTGAGTGGAAAGCAACTTGGGAAGGCTAGAGATCAAGCTTCATATGGTGGGAGTGGAGCAACTTGATCTCAACACAAGGGTAGGTAGTTCTCTTCTCGAGAAATGTAAGGTAGGAGTGGTAGTTCTTTCGATGGCTCTCTCCACGAATGAAGAGGGGTGGAGGGGTATAAATAGCCTCCACACAAAATCCAACTGCTACACACATTTGAGCAATCTCGGTGGGACCGAAGTGGACAACTCGGTGAGACCGATAGTTCAAATAATGTGAACGTTGGGATTTTCGGTGGGACCGAATATACAATCTCGGTTAGTCCGATTAGTGCAATGACAAGAGCATGCCAGTTTGGTGGGACCGACTTCATCATCTCGGTGACACCGATTTGATGATGAAGGTTCGTAAACTTGGCAACTCATGTTTCGTGAGACCGAGTTGTAATCGGAAAATCCGAGTTTACTAGGGTTTGGCTTATGGCTGAGGTGGTTCATCTCGGTGTGGACTGAGTTTGGAATATCGGTGGGACCGAGACTACTTATGAGTGTATATGGCGGTGAAAGTTGCTGATAGTTTAGGAGATGTATCACTAAGCACTTGAGCAACCAGATCATCATCATAACCTCATCCCTTTTAATAGTATTGGCTTTTCCTATGGACTCAATATGATCTTGGATCACTAAACCAAAATGGAGTCTTGAGCTTTTGCCAATGCTTGCCTTAGCATTTTGAGGGTCCACTTCTTTAGTCCTTTGCCATGCCAATGTGATTGAATTTCCTGAAACATACTTGATAAAAGCATTAGTCCAACCACAAAGTATGTTGTCATTAATTACCAAAACCACCCGGGGAGCAAATGTGCTTTCACTTCCGCATGTGCTTGACTTGTATGCTATGAATGTTGGGTCATGAGACCACGTTTGTAATATCTGGCTCCTTGGAGCCTAATGAATACATACTTGAGTTGTAGAGTCATGTTGTGATGCCATGTTGTATTTGCACATATCGAGCATATTGTGTGTATGTTATTCAAATGCTTGGTATGTGTGGGATCTGACTATCTAGTTGTTTATCCTTGGTAGCCTCTCTTACTGGGAAATGTCTCCTAGTGCTTCCACTAAGCCTTGGTAGCTTGCTATTGCTCCAGAACACTTAGGTTGGCCGGCATGTGTCCTTCTTCATTCCTATGTTTGTCCCTTCGGGGAAATGTCACGCAGTGTCTACCGGAGTCCTGTTAGCCTGCTACAGCCCGGTTTACCGGAGTCCTGCTAGACCAGTTGCTACAGCCCGGATTCACCCGTTGATGACTGACACGTTCGTTGCTGGGTCATGTATGTCTGTCCCTGTAAGTTAGTGCCACTTTGGGTTTACGACTAGCCATGTCAGCCCAAGTTCTTTGTCATATGGATGCTAGCGACACTATCATATACGTGAGCCAAAAGGCGCAAGCGGTCCCGGGCCTAGTAAGGCGACACCCGTGGGGATACCGTGCATGAGGCCACAAAGTGATATGAGGTGTTACATCCTAGATCGGTGTGGCATAGGATCGGGGTCCTGACAGCTTTGGTATCAGAGCCTGACTGCCTGTAGGATTACCAAGCCAAACTGGTCGAAGTTGAGTCTAGAAATTCTTTTGTTATATAAGGGAATTGATTGTGGGATTGAACGTAAGGCTCTTTTTACTCCTTTACTCTATGCCATTCTGACCCGAGTCATCTTATCTCTCCTACGGGGTTAAGAACTAGGTTTTCTCTTCTTTCTATTAGGATCACATGTTACTAATCCGTAGACTCATAGGATTGATGGATTCAAGTCTCAGTTCAGTTTCAACTAGCTCCGTGTGATGACAGTTGACCTCAGAATCTTAATATGATGATCGAGTGGTTACGCCGCCATTTTTGCAGGATGTCTCAAAATCCTTTTGAGCTTTTACAGCCGTTATGTTGTACGAGTCATCCCAGGTTTCTAAATATTCTGATACATTTGCAAATCCCTTCTTTCTGTTCCCGATGTTCCTTTGGGCCAAATCAACCACACTAATTAGTGTGTTGAGGTACTTCTTTGCCTCGGCATTTATGTTGGAGCTACTATTATGACCCTAGGTGTCTAGAGTATCACCTAGTAATCTAGCCATGTTTTGTGTCCCCAGTGCGATGATTCTGGCCATCATTCTCGAAAGCATCCTGTGATGCTACCTAGTAGTAGGTATTCTACTCCTGGGTTCTTGAGCCCGAGATTCACCCTACTTATTTCATGTTGATAGTGTTTGCTAGTTCCTTTAGGATATTAGTAACCTTTGTGATAGTCCTCGAGGTCCGTGGTATTTCCTTCTTCCAAATACCATCAACTGCTTATGGCGGAAGTTCTTTGAACCAAAAGATCACAATAAGAGTGCTCTTGATGAGTTCTCCTTTCCACATTGTGAGTCTGCCAGTCCTACCTTTCTGCATGGATTATCCAGAAGAATTGTTGAGCTTTGCTCGACATACTAACCTATGCATCCACAACTCAGAAAGTTATATGTTCCTTGAGTTGTCCCTCCTTAGTTGTATCTCTGACCCCGTCTATCATTTGATAGTCAAGAGTATGCATGCATTCGTTCATCGATGCCTATTACTCTTGTGGTCTGTCAAGCCATTCTATTCTAGAATGACTAGGAGAAACAAACTCCAGAACCTCATCCATATCCAGGATTGGGTCAAAGCAGTTGTAATTCACAGAACAAAATGCCAAGCCAGCTTTTGTTCTGTTCTGCCTTGGAGCATTACCATCTTTTAGATCAAGAATATCATAGGAATTGCACACCATCCCATGAACTCTTGATACAGTGATACCTCTCGCCATCGTTGTTCATTCCTCGGTTCCCGTGTTGTTGCAACCGCAATGCCGACAACTGAACCATGATGTGTGAAATCAATACTCCTAGCAACCTTGTTGCGTGGTAGTTAATGGACAACAATTTCATTCATAGTGTGTTGGTTATTAAATTTCCATCCTAAGATTGATCGTGCTACCTAGTCCTTATTTCTGGTGCACTCCTCGATCAATGAGTTAGGATTGTGTCAAATCCTCGCTCGTTTGATCATATCGTCTTGCTCTGAAAGGCAAGATTGTTCTCGATCTTAATAACATATTGGTGGTTCATGATTTTCCGAATATCTTCTCGGAAGTATTACCAGGTTGTCACCAGACCGTTATGTTGAGCTCGTGATCAAGTTGGTTTTCGAAACCACCCTTTCTCTAGAATCTGTGTTGGATACCCCTAAGCTAGTTGGTTAAGCTCAACAGCAACTTGGAGAGTTGGAAGATAAAAGCTTGTCTGACTTAGTTCATTTTATGGGATATCTTGTATGCGTGTTGAAGAAAGATGGTATCTTCATCGATTGACCCTCGTGATCAGTTAATGGACCTATCATCTTAACAAATCTTTGATTTGAGTATGGGCTATCCTCAAATCAAATCATAACCAACGATGTTCGCAATGTTGTCTTACTCGTGGTTGATTCCTCGAGCATACACCATTATATCCTTTGGTCTGACCAATTCTATCACCTTGTTCACATGATTGTGGAACCCCATTTATATGGACAACTGGATGAATTGTTGTGGAGCCCATCGATAACATCCACGTCCTCCCCATGATTTTGTTGGACATTAAGCTAGTATTGGAAACTTTTATAAGCATTACCTTCATGACCCATTCATGAAGCTTATGTTTAGACGAAAGTAGTGAGTCCCTCTAATTCATGTGCACTTGATGAAAGTTGCCGCCATGAATTTGAGAAGGCTTGTTTTACCTCCTCTGGAATCGTTCCAAGTCAGCCATGCACATGTGAAGTACTCTATGGTTTGGTAGGTTGGCCACCTCCATTCTATATGTGTTTCCTAGCACACCAAGCCACTAACTGATTTGTTCAAGGAGAAGGAGTTCCTTCATAAGAGCTAATCATATGACTTATGCAAGGACTTCGTTATCCGCAATGATGGTTTCCCCACCCGAACCCGGTAGTGTTTTATTATAAGACTACTACGTGGTCATGCCTGTCCAGGACAGCGTGTTCACATGTGTGTACCCGAACCAGCTCATGTTTTGGAGCTTACTATCGTAGTTCATTCCCCGAGAATCTCGCAACGTCATCTTGTCGGTTTGTATTGCAAACTTTCATTTTTCTTTCTAGACTCGATGAGTCTGGAATATCCTAACACCTACCAGATCTGAATCTCAGGCAGATATGATGGTTGGAATGTTTCCCAAGAACTATAATATTGGTCTCTCTATAACCCGGTAAAGTGGATGTCGTGGCCAACACACCCAGCCGGAAGACCTATTATTGTAGTATCTTGATTGAGAAAGTTGTCCACCTCCCCATAAGGATCTCGTAGGATTTATTTCCGCAGTTGTTCCTTCTCGATCCTTGTGCTCCCGAAGTCCGACCTTTTACTTGATGGTCTAGTTACCAAACCATCTCAATGAATGGATTACGCTAGCAAATCAAGGAGAACATTAGAAGCGGAGTTCTAAATGTCTCTCGGTCGATCTTCTAGATTTTGTTTCCTTGGCCTCGCTAAGGTGAAATCTAAGAAGGTGTTATCTTCCTTTGCATCTGCATCGTCCATCGCTGTTCATCATGGTAGTATGTTGTGTTGCCAGGATCCTTGACACGGATATTGGTAAAACCTTGATGAATATGGAAATGCTCAAGTTCTTGAGAGCACACACAAGCGCTAGGTGTTATCATCGGCACTAACCAGGATTGCTCTCAGTTTCCTCGGTCATGCTATAACTTTTCAAATAGTGGACTCACTCTCTACTGTTGAGCTCCTCCCCAGTTACTAAAATCATCCCTTGTGTTGTTTTCAGCAAGGTAATCCACATCATCCGTTCTAGACTGAGTATGCCATTCCTTCGCACTCCGCCAAACGATCATTGGTGAATTGCCTTAGCCTGGTATGGAGAGTCTCAATGGTCCTTTCTGATAGAGTTTGTTTCTGATGTCATCAAGTTGGATGAAGATCTCGAAAGCAAACACGTTAAGATCATTATGAAGCAATGAATCAACATCTTTGAGAAGGCCAGCTGGATCGTGAAGATCATGTTAGCTTTGTGTCCCCTTTGTCTTCTTACCTCATGTCTTGAATCTCAGGACGAGATTCTTGTTTAGTGGGTGTGAGTTGTCACAACCCTAACTTAGCCCTTGCTTGACTCTGCATAAGTAGCCATGCATCATGTTTTAATTTCTGAAACTTGAATTGAGGTTAGTTGAAACCCTCAAAGATCAGTTCAAAAATAATCAACATTTAAATCTCATCAAATGAGTCCAAGAAAATGTTCCTCTTGTTCTCTGAAAATATTGGCAAGAGATAAAATTCAAACCAATATTTTTGGAGACTCAGAAATATTTATTTTGGGCATTTGAGTTAATCCAATAATTATTTGCATTGGATTTATATTTGATATATGTTAAATATAACTCCAATAACTCTAAAAATTGTGAGTGGCCTTGAATATATTTTACCAGGCCACATTATAATTTTTCAAATTTATAAAAATGATTTCGTATAAAAATCAAATCAAAACAAAATGATGGAAGTAGAAAACAGAAAGAACAAAAGGAAAAAAGGGGGCTTACCTGGACCTACCTGGCTGGCTCAGCTCCTGCGCGGCCCAACACTGTTGGCCCATCCCAAATGCCTCCTCTGTTGTCTTCTCTCCCTTGCCCCAAAGCAGCTGCGTGCCCGGCATGCCGCAGCCGCGCCACCACCTCCTCCCTGGCTGCCTGCGTGCGCCCTCGAAGCCCTGCATGCGCCATGCACTCCCCCCTCGAACCTCTCTGCCTCTCCCCTCACCCTGGAGCTCTCTCCCTCTCCTCTAGATCCCTCCCTGCAGCACACCCGAGAACCGCCGTCGTCGCCACTCGTCGCAGTCGTAGCCACCACCGTCGTTCTGCTCCACCAGAATGACCAAAGGCTCCGCCTCGACGCCCTCGCCCTCTCCATCGAGCTACACTTCGCCGGGAGGCCTGCTCCGCCGTCACTGCCGTCTTCTTCAACCCCGGGCATCCGAGATGCCGCCAGCCGATTCATTTGCCCCAGGTCGTCCACGAGCAAGACGAGCCCCTCCTCGTGTTCCCTGCGAGCTCCTCCATTGACTACCCCTCTTCCCCGGCCTCTCCACGCTCCCTAGCCACGGCTCCACCTCCGGCCAAAGCTCTGCTCCATCATGGCTGCAGCCCGCGTGCTCCCTATGCCCTGCTCGTTGCCCCCGTGCAACAGGCGTGCTCCAGAGCGCCTCCCCCTCGTCGCTGCCTTGTTCAGACCCCTCGCCCTTGAGCTCTAGCCGCAACGCCGCACCTCACCGAACCCCGTCGCCGCTAAAGCTCGTCGTCGGCCACTTTCCGGCCACCACGACACCAACCGTCACCACCACTGGAAGCACCACAACGCCAGGAACCCGTAGAGCCCTCCCGCGCACCAAACCATCGCCGGAGTAGCTATGCCGGCGTACCTTCGCCGCGTGTTGAGGTCGTCGGCGGCTAGTCCACGGCCATGCTGACGTGGCTGGCTTAATTAGCCACTAATCACCGCCCCGTGCCACTGACAGCCGGGCCCCACCATCTAACTAAACATGATTTAGGTCTTGTTTGGATTAAACTAACCCCACTGGTCCCATAGGTCAGTTTGACATGGCCACGTCACCTGTTGACCCGCCCCACCTGTCAGCGACACAAACAACACTGGGTCACTGACTAGTGGTCCCCACTGGTCAGGTTTGACCCGGGGCAGCCTTGTTGACTCTGCTGACGTCACCGTGACGCAGGCTAACGCAATTAACAATTTTCTGGATTTAAAATAAATCCAGGAAATTTTAGAAAATAGTCAAAACTTCTAAAATTCATAGGAAATTATCTATAACTCCAAATGAAATAAATTATATATGAAAAATGATCAGAAAAATCCAGTCTATCCATCTGTACTGGTTTCATGCATGTTTAAGCAACTTAACCTTGCTGTTTAGTGCAAAACATGATAACGCACTATTTAAATTCATAATTTGAGTTTGAGGTTGAACCTTTGGTTCAAAATGACCCAAACCCATCTGGTTGTAGTTGCATTAGGCCAACACACTCATATTACCATGTCATGATCATGCATCATATTGTGCATTGCATTGATTGTGTTCTTCCTTGTTGGCCGGTGTTTGTTCCCTCTTAGTAGACGACGCACCGACGACGAGTTCGATGACACCGATGAAGAGTTATACTATCTTCAGAAGTGCCAGGCAAGCAAAAACCCCTTGTTCATTCCGATACAACCCCACTCTCTCGCTCCTGCTCTCTTTTACTGCATTAGGACAACAACGATCCAACTGTTACATGCTACGGTAGCTGAACCTTTTTCCTCTGGATGACCTGTCATTGCCACAGTAAATAGATGAAACCCGCTAGCATGAGTAGGAGTTGTTTGAGCCCTGATGTGCCTACTCATTCATGCTTGTTTGTCATGCCTGCTACTGCTTAGAGTTGAGTCAGGTCCGATTCATCGCGGATGAATCGGCGGTGTGTGAACATGTCCTACTGTTGAGAGCTAAGTGTGTGAACATGATTTGGTAAAGGTAGCGGTGAGAGGCCATGCGGGAGTACATGGTGGGTTGCCTCATGGTAGCCGTCCTCAGGAACTGAGTTCTGTGTTTGTGATCCATGAACAACTACTACCACACATTGGGTTCCGACAACTCGGCCCCTCTTGACTTATTAATCAACCTGATCTCTATCCAGGAGTTGCAACTAGTTTCTGGTGTTTGTAGGTAGTGTTAGTAGTCTACCAAGTGGCACACTGCATGTGGGCTTGGGATGAGACAAAACACAATGGCACGGTGTCCCAGGTGGCACCCAGATGGTGGGCTTGGGAACCCTGCTCACATCGTTTGGGGCCGTGAGAGACACCCCGGCCGGATCTCCTTGCGGATGGAACCCGAATAGGTGATAAACCTGGATGAGAGACTTGTGTGGTTAGTTAGGTCGTGGCCGACACCCTCGCTGGGCTTCCGCTTGAAGGTTGCCGAGTACATGTCATGCAAATGGCGATAAGTGGTGAGAGCGTGTGTGAAGAAGTACACCCCTGCAGGGTTAACATCATCTATTCGAATAGCCGTGTCTGCAGTAAAGGACTTCTGGGTTGCCTGTATAGTTCATAGATAACTTGAAGTGGATACTCTAAAATGCGCAAGATAAGCGTGAGTTCTATGGATGGCGTTCTCGTAGGTAGACGGGAGCGGATTCATAGTGGTGTATTGATTGGTGAATATGTGGACTCATGTGCGCCACCTCAAAGGAGTTACTTGCAGTCATAGTTTAGGATAGCCACCGAGTCAAAGTTGGCTTGCTGCAGTTAAACTCCACCACCCCCTTTGTTGATAATGATGCATATGTAGTTAGTTCTGATGTAAGTCTTGTTGGGTACATTTGTACTCACGTTTGCTTAATTTATGTTTTTGCAGAGAGACTTCAGTCTCGCTAGTAGTTCCACGTGGACTTTGACGTTTAGCTTGTTACCTCAGCTTCAATCTTGTGCCCTCGACAGGATCTAGTAGATAGTCAGGCTTATCAGCCTTTTTCATTTGTAGATGTCTGTACTCAGACATGTTAAGCTTCCGCATGTGCTTGACTTGTATGCTCTGAATGTTGGGTCATGAGACCATGTTTGTAATATCTGGCTCCTCGGAGCCTAATGAATACATACTTGAGTTGTAGAGTCATGTTGTGATGCCATGTTGTATTTGCAAATATCGAGCATATTGTGTGTATGTTATTGCAATGCTTGGTATGTGTGGGATCTGACTATCTAGTTGTTTATCCTTGGTAGCCTCTCTTACCGGGAAATGTCTCGTAGTGCTTCCACTGAGCCTTGGTAGCTTGCTACTGCTCCAGAACACTTAGGCTGGCCGGCATGTATCCTTCTTCGTTCCTGTGTCTGTCCCTTTGGGGAAATGTCACGCGGTGTCTACCGGAGTCCTGTTAGCCTGCTACAGCCCGGTTTACTAGAGTCCTGCTAGCCCAGTTGCTACCGCCCGGATTCACTCACTGATGACCAACACGTTCGTTGCTGGGTCATGCATGCTTGTCCCTGTAAGTTAGTGCCACTTTGGGTTTACGACTATGTCAGCACGGGTTCTTTTTCATATGGATGCTAGCGACACTATCATATAGGCGAGCCAAAAGGCGCAAACGGTCTGGCCTGGTAAGGCGACACCCGTGGGAATACAGTGCGTGAGACCGCAAAGTGATATGAGGTGTTACATGCTAGATCGGTGTGGCATAGGATCGGGGTCCTGACAAATATGGCTTAAGGCCATCTAAAAACGATAACAGCGGAAGGCTTGGAAGATAAAGTGAGTCCATCAACTCCAACTGCATCAGTGAGTGAAAGACAACGACCTATGGCACCTTACTCGTCATCTGAAAAGTCTGCAACATGAACGTTGCAGCCCGAAACGGGTCAGCACATGGAATATGCTGGCAATGTAACACATAGAGTAATGAACAGAATAATTGCTATCACTACATGCATATATGGCTGGTGGATCGCTCTACGGTTACAATTTTGCATAAAGCCAATTTTTCCCTACAACAAAGGAATAAATTTTATTTAACTATCATGGTGGTTGTTAAACATTGAGAAGGTTCCTCCAACTCAATCCCAGTTAAGCGTCAAGTGATGAGGTCAACATGATAATCCAAGAACTAGATACTCAAAACGTCCATAACCAGGGACACGACTAACCATGATTAGTTTGTACACTCTGCAGAGGTTTGCGCACTCTTCCCCACAAGACTCGAATACATCCATGGTCGGAGAATCGAGATACAGTCTTTCTGAAACAATAACTCTTTACTCTGGGTGGACAGTTACACCTACTTTCCCCTACATCTGCTAGCCCACCACTGAAATAGCCCATAATAGCTTGTGGCTGCACACGGAAGTTTCTAGCATGAATAATCTTATGATCCCTTTGAGCCTGGGTGGTGGACCGTAGGATGATCACACGGGTACTCAGGGATATCCTAGGACAACACTGGATTCTCCAGGTGCCCTGACAACCACTGGGTACTCCAGGGTGCCTCAAGCAATCCACCCAGATGTGTATTAAAGTAGCCACCTTAAGTTAAGCATTAATAATAACTCTCACATATGTCATGAATCACCCGAACCAAACCACGTCTACAAGCATAGCATAGCAATATAAGCAACGTAGAAGTAACTCCCAAAGGTTTGATAGTAAACAGGGCAATAGGTTCTACCTCATCATCTACTTCCCAAAACCCACATGTTAAACAGATCCTAACCATGCAATTGTTTGATGATTGATCTAATGCAATAAAACTGGGTAGTAAAGAGGTATGATCAAAGTGTTACTTGCCTTGCTGATGATCCGTGAAACCTAGAGACTCGTAGAAGCACGCTTCGCACTCCGAGTACTCTATCGCAAACAAGCATACAATCAATCAAAACTATCTATTTAATATAACATTCCACAATTTAGAATTTTGGGATGTTACAAACCTACCACCCTTAAAATGAATCTCGTCCTCAAGATTCGGAGAGGATAGCAAGAAATAGGTTAGGTTTGGGGTCTTATCAAAATCCATCGATCATCACACGGTGTCTGTGGTGCTACCACCCTTAGAAACACCGTTATGGTTCCATCAAAACTCATAGGCTCCATCCTTATTGTTGACAGTGTCGATCTTCTCAGATCTTTAGGATTAATTCCTCCTCTGGGCTGTTCTGATAGTGGCATAACCTTTTCCTTAATTCGTGTGTCCATTTCATCTTGGTAAGGTTATTCCAAGACTGGGTCTTCTTAGCTGACGGGTCTGGCGCCAATACTAATCAACTATCAATATCTCATGGTGGTCAACAATTTATGGTTTCTCCTGCAAAAAACGGGTCTGGGTTGAACCTCACCGTATGTCCTACGATTGGCAACAGCTGCCTTGTACATGGGAAAAACGTCATACCATTCTAAGGTTTAAACAAGGTTTTGATCGTCGTCGCTCTACTATAGGTAAGTCACTCAGATTTACAATCCCATATAACAGGACGAATAATAAGAGTAAGTCGGTATGGTGATCAATCAATCCCGCACCCAAATCATTATCTTGTATATAGTTTAGCGAATCTCGCATTCTAACTCTCGGTCATCCTCGCAAGCATTGCAGAATTTCTCTTGTCAACGAACCAAGTTCGAATAATCCATGGATTCTGCAAGCCAGGCAAACAACTACCGTTCCTTCACAACTCTCAGGTTTTGCGTTGCTCCTATAAAATCGTCTGTTGATAAAAGTCGTATCTTCTTCCAGGGTTTTTCCTTTAGCAAGAGTGTGCTTGCTTCTTGGCAGGTCCTAGGGCCTGTGGGTTATGGCCCATCTCATCACTTGTAAACCTTGAACTCATCATCGGGGCAACTGGCCATTATTCCAACATCCATCTTCCTAGCATTCTTAAATCCATCCAACTATACTGTCTCCCTTCCTTCTATCGTATCACACTAAGACGTGATTACTCAAACTTTCCATGGAGTTACAATTGCTTCATGTTACCAACATTATACCTCCTTTATATCCAATAGTACTTCATCCCTTCATACTCTTGGGGTATTCCCACTTATTGAGATAAAACCCATACTAATTTTGTCCATAGTCCACTTCGTGGAATATCATTACCTTTTCTAGGGGTCAAGGGTTCTCACAGGGTACTACCACCCTTAGAATGCACAAATTCATCCATAGACCATATTTCTCATTTCCTCAAAAATGGTCAAAACCTTTCTTCATAGAGTAACAACTCATAAGATCCAAATAAGTACCAACGGTGCTAACTTTATTTATTCTCAAATTATTACAACATCCTGCATTTCCATTACATGCCTCAACTCAACACCTCAATGTAAAAGAATTGTTCCCACTACTACTACTACATTTCTTTTGTTGCTAACTCAACTATTTAGCACAAGTCTCCTTGCAACTGGTCAAACAAATCGTTGATCATCGGTAGTGGGTACTTGTTCTTGATTGTCACTTCATTCAATCCACGATAATCAACAACCATTCTCAACGATTCATCCTTCTTCTCCACTAGAAGTACTAGTGATCCCCAAGGTGACGAACTTGGGCGAATATAGCCTTTATCCAGTAACTCCTTAATCTGCTACTTAATTTCCTCCAAATCCTTTGCGGGCATTACGGTCTCTTAGATATTGGCCATGTGCATGGCAAAAGCTCAATCAAAAACTCAATGTCTCTATCCGGTGGCATGCCTGGTAACTCTTCTAGAAATACATCAGGGAAATCCTTCGCCACTGGTACTTCCTCCTGTACAACTCCTGATAAGGAATTCACTTGAGCCCTCTTCGGCACATGCCGGGATACATACTTAATCCTCCTTCCGTTTGGGGTGGTGAGCATAATCGACTTACTGGAGCAATCGATGTTTCCTCCATACATCGATAGCCAATCCATACCCAAAATCACATCCAATCCTTGCGACTCCAAAATTATCAGATCCGAGGGGGAAACATGTCTACCTATGGTCAATGGCATCTGAAAACATCCTTGGCTTGCCATATGCTCTTGCTGAAATAGGTCCCATGTGACAGTGTCGATGGGATAAGTGGTTGTGAAATTCTCCCACCATGATGCTGCGGGTCCATCAAGCTGATGTGCGGCAAATCGCACTCTCTCCGCATCTAAGCATGCTGTAGTGGTCAACTCCCTTCCAGTCTTGCGGAGCCAATCATCTGCAACTATCGGCTCGGTGCTACTGGAGAACACCGGTGGATTCAGCCTTAGGAAACGGGCTAAGTGATCAACAGGTGGTGGTGGTGGTGGGTTGTTGTTGTTGTTCTCCTGATTATGATTCTGGACTAGTATCTACATCAATGCATTCTGCTGCTGTATCAACTGAGTGAGCTCCGGTGGGAAAGCAAATCCATGTCGCGTCTTGGAGGCATCTGATGGGTTTAGAAAAGATGAGAGAACAGAATAGAATGAGATCTAGAGGGAAAACACTACCCATATGCTCATGAGACAAACATAAACAATATCACTTCAATCAATACAAACAAAGGCATACAATCGGTCTAACTATCGTTACAAAAGTGCTCGGACTATACTATATACATGGGGGAAATACTACTACTGATATGGTGGTCGGCTAGAAAACTTGATTGCTGGAAGACTCCGTGATATCTGCTCCAGCTTCATCAACGTATTCATCATCGCTATCATCGGGGTCCGAGTCGGTGTCGTCAATGATGATGTAGTTCTCCGGACAAGTGGAATCTTCGTCTTCTCCTCCTGGCGCGGGGTCTCCCATGAATACTCCTAGCTTTCTTGTCAGATCGTCATTCTTCTCCATGAGTATCGTCATTTCCTCCTCATATCCATCACGTGTAGACTTAAGTTCTTCCTCTAGCTCCGTGATCCTGGTCATTGCCATCTTCAGATCTATCATGCCTGCGCACATCTGGTTCTCCTGGCGACGAATGTGCTGGTTTAACTCCTAGATGAAAGCTGCAATTGATCTATCTTTCCTGGTGCTGATCATTTCCCATT
The DNA here is from genome assembly GCA_021437245.1 of Aegilops speltoides. Lineage (NCBI taxonomy): Eukaryota > Viridiplantae > Streptophyta > Magnoliopsida > Poales > Poaceae > Aegilops > Aegilops speltoides. Next base: position 307,963,293 of record CM038143.1, read on the forward strand.
GCTCATCTTGGCGCCCACAAATCTGGTAGATAGTACCCTTGATATCCTTGTGGTAAACTTCTCCAATGCATCCCATGGTGATGTGGGTTGTGATGCTCTTTCCTAGACTCCAGGTTGGTGCATCAAAGGAAAACTCTATGGGCTCAATGACTGGCATGAACGTCCTTCCTGGAACTTGAACTTAAATCATCCAACGCTCCTCTTCTGGTAAAGTGGCGATGTAGGTCCCGGTGAAGCTTGGTATTCTGATGTTCAGGTATCTAGTAACTTCCTTCAAGTGTCGTCCAAAAGGTGTATCTTCATCCGGTTGAGTGAACTTGTTCCTTGCATCCGCCATCCAAAAGAGTAGAAAAGGGAGAGGAGTCAGAAATGAGAAGAGAGTAGTGATCTAGGGCTTTAGCTTAATGGTCATGTCCTACAGTCAACGTGTGCTCTGATACCATCTTGTAGCGACCAGACCTCAAACAGTCTGATCTCTGTGCATCAGTGTCATCCCTGGATCGGTAATGCTGACACGCACAATACTTGAGGATTTATAACAGAGTAGCAATCACACACTTATTACATCAAATGCCTCAAAAGAGAACTTATTACAATAATATGCCTTAAGGCCATCTAAAAAAGATAACAGCAAAAGGCTTGGAAGATAAAGTGAGTCCATCAACTCCAACTGCATCACTGAGTGAAAGAAAACGACCTATGGCACCTTACTCATCGTTTGAAAAGTTTGCAACATGAACGTTGTAGCCGAAACAGGTCAACACATGGAATATGCTGGCAATATAACACATAGAGTAAAGAACAGAATAATTGCTATCACTACATGCATATATGGCTGGTGGATAGCTCTACCGTTACAGTTTTGCATAAATCCAATTTTTTCCTACAACAAAGGAATAAATTTTATTTAACTATCATGGTGGTTGTTAAACATTGAGAAGGTTCCTCCAACTCAATCCCAATTAAGCATCATCATTAGACCCAATCAAATTAAATTAAGAGTGATGAGATCAACATGATAATCCAAGAACTAGATACTCAAAATGTCCATAACCGGGGACACAGCTAACCATGATTAGTTTGTACACTCTGCAGAGGTTTGCGCACTTTTCCCCACAAGACTCGAATACATCCATGGTCGGAGAATCGAGACACAGTCTTTCTGAAACAATAACTCTTTACTCTGGGTGGACAGTTACACCTACTTTCCCCTACATCTGCTAGCCCACCACTAAAAGAGGTCTTGCAACATACTCAACTATGCTAGAGCCCATAATAGCTTGTGGCTGCACACGAAAGTTCTAGCATGAATAATCTTATGATCCCTTTGAGCCTGGGTGGCGGACCATAGGATGATCACACACATACTCCGGGATATCCTAGGACAACACTGGATTCTCCAGGTGCCCTGACAACCACTGGGTACTCCAGGGTGCCTCAAGCAATCCACCCAGATGTGTATTAAAGTAGCCACCTTAAGTTAACCATCAATAATAACTCTCATATCTGTCATGAATCACTCGAACTAAACCATGTCTACAAGCATAGCATTGCAATATAAGCAATGTAGAAGTAACTCCCAAAGGTTTGATAGTAAACAGGGCAATAGGTTCTACCTCATCATCTACTTCCCAAAACCCACATGTTAAACAGATCCTAACCATGCAGTTGTTTGAGGATTGATCTAATGCAATAAAACTGGATAGTAAAGAGGTATGATCAAAGTGTTACTTGCCTTGCTGATGATCCGTGAAACCTAGAGACTCGTAGTAGCACGCTTCGCACTCCGGGTACTCTACTGCAAACAAGCATACAATCAATCAAAACTATCTATTTAATATAACATTCCAAAATTTAGAATTTTGGGATGTTACACTTATATGGACGTTATTGTGGTCAAGACCAGGGACAGATCGACCCTCATTCAAGACTTAGAAGAGACGTTTGCTAAGCTGCGCAAGATCAACTTGAAGCTAAACCCGGAGAAGTGTGTGTTTGGCGTTCCCTCCGGCAAGCTACTTGGTTTCTTCATGTCCCATCGCGGTAGAGGCCAACCCCGATAAGATCAAGGCTATCGAGCAGATTTAGGCACCTAAGACAGTTAATGATGTGAGGCGTTTGACAGGGTGCGTTGCCATGCTTAGCAGGTTCATCTCCAAGTCCACCGAGCGCGCCTTGCCGTTCTTCAAAATTTTGAAGAAGGCAAGACCCCTGAAGTGGACTCCAGAAGCAAACGCAGCACTGCAAGATTTGAAGACCTACTTGTCTTCTGTGCCCACTTTGGTTGCTCCCAAACCGCAAGAGCCGTTGTTACTATACCTGGCGGCAAGTAATCAAGTGGTTAGTGCAGCACTAGTGGCACAACGGGAAGTGGAAGAAGCAGTAGCCTTAGCCAGTGTCCCTTCCGGGGGAGAGAGTGAACACAGCCCGGCAAGGCCAGACATGGATCAAGACAAATAAGAGCATGGCAGCGGAGGCAACCCCAAGGATGCGGCAAGGAAGAAAGTGGTGCATCGCCCAATATACTTCGTTAGCTCCCTATTGCATGGGGGGCTAGATCCGGGTATTCTGGCGAACAAAAATTGATTTTTGGCCTAGTCATGGCCTCAAGGAAACTGCGCCAGTACTTCCAAGCCCACGAGATCACGGTTGTCACCCGCTTCCCTTTGCAAAGGATACTCCGAAACCGTGAGGCTACCGGCAGAATAGTAGAGTGGGCATTGGAGTTATCTAGCTTTGGCTTAAAGCTTGAAAGCACAAACAATTCAGAGAAGAGAACTGGCAGAGTTTCTTGCAGAATGGATGCCAACCCCTGATGAAGAGGTACTAGAGACAGTTATTCCCGATAAGGAAGCACCCCAAGAATGGATCATCTATTTCGATGGTGTGTTATCCCTACAAGGTGCAGGGGCTAGCGTGCTTCTCGTTTCTCCCACTGGATAGCACCTGAAGAATGTCATTCAGTTGCATTTTCCCTAGGAGGAGGCAACCTACAATACTGCGGAGTATGAAGGGCTCCTTGCCAGACTTAGGATTGCCACAGAGTTGGGGATCAAGAAGCTGATCATTCGATGAGATTAACAACTTGTGGTGAGACAAGTCAACAAGGATTACCAAAGTCCATTGATGTAGGCGTACCCCAACTCAGCCCTTCGTTAAGGAAGTGATAAGGCTGGAGGAGCGCTTTGACGGATTGCAAACAGAGCACGTACCCCGTGCGGAAAACAACATTGCTGATCATCTGTCAAAGTGCAGTGCGCAGAAGCTTCCTGTGGAACCAGGAACTTTTGTTCTCCATCTTACTCATCCCTCCGTATCCCCGGCAACAATGTCCCGGAAGAGGAGGAAATTGGACTCCGGCAAGCCTCTCCCGGTAGAGCCTCCCAGGGCTCCCGGTAGAGAGCTTGACGGGAACAACTCCCCTTCAGCTGCTGAGCTACCCCCTTCCACCAGACCACTAGTCCTCGTGGTCGAGGGGTGTGCTCCCACGAAGGAGGAGGTGCCGCTCATCCTCATTGCCGAGCCCCAGGCTCCAACTTGGGCATGACACATAGTTCATTTCCTCCAAACCGGAGGACTTCCCGAAGAGCAAGAAGAGGCTGAAGAGTAGCCCGGAGGGCCAGTATGTATCAGTTTGTCGATGACACACTATATAGAAGAAGGCCCAACAGTGTGAAATTGAAGAGCTTTTGCCGAGGAGAAGGAAAGGAACTGCTGGCAGAAATACACAAAGGCATGTGCGGCTCCCACATTGGATCAAGGGCTTTGGTTGGGAAAGCATCCCGGCAAGGATTCTATTGGCCCACAGCCCTCCAAGATGCGGTCGAGCTAGTCACCAATTGTGAAGCCTGCCAGTTCCATTCCAAGAATATCCATCTGCCTGCCCCAGCTCTTTAGACAATCCCTTTGTCATGGTCGTTTTCAGTCTAGGGGCTCGATATCCTCGGCCCTTTCCCACGTGCTGCCGGGGGCTTTGAATTCTTGTTCGTTGCAATCAACAAGTTTACAAAGTGGCTGGAAGTAGAAGCCTTGAGAAAGGTGACTGCTCAGTCAGCTATCAACTTCTTGAAAGGATTGGTGTGCCGCTTCGGGGTCCCTGCCCAGATCATCACTGACAACAACACCCAATTCACGAGCCGTGCCTTCATGCAATATGTTCATGCCCTCAGAAGCAAGATCTCATTTGCCTCTGTTGCACATCCCAGAAGCAATGGGCAAGACGAGAGGGCGATCACTGAAGTGTTGCGAGGACTCAAGACAAGAACATTTGATGAGTTGCAGAAGTGCGGCAGGCGATGGATCGACGAGCTGCCAGTGGTTCTTTGGTCCCTCAGAATAACACCAAATCGAGCTACTGGGCAGACTCCCTTCTCCCTAGTCTATGGGGTAGAAGCAGTTGTCCCCATGGAACTCATTTATAAGTCACCTCGAGTGCTTGCCTACGATGAAGTAGCGCAGGAACAGCACCGGTGTGACGATGCTATGCTTCTCGATGAGAACGTCTCCAGGCTACGACGTGTGCTGCATGCTACCAGCAAGCCCTGCGTCGCTATCATAGCCACAGGGTTCATGCCCGGTGTTTTGAGGAAGGCGACCTAGTCCTTAGGCGCGTTCAGTCCGCCAAGGGTACAAACAAGTTGACGCTGAAGTGGGAAGGCCCTTACCGGGTAGTACGAGTCACCAAACCTAGCGCGGTTTGTTTGGAGACCGAAGATGGCATTCAATTGCAAAACTCATGGAATATTGAGCATCTCCGCAAGTTCTACCTGTAAGGCGCGGCTGTCGGTCCCTGCTTGCCAGCCACCCTTTTGTATAGACCTGGCCTCAGTTGCATGTAACCCCTTGTACAAAGCTAGGCGCAGACCCCGACCAACAGAGAAATAAATGAATCGCTGCCCCCCCCCCCCCGACAAGTTGCATGCATGCATAAGCATATCATGAGCATCGCATGTTCATGTAGATAAGATCGCATCTGGCATCATTTTCATCTGCATAAACTACAGGCTCCTGTCGTGGACTTGGTCCCCAAGAGGAGATGAGAACACGAGCCTACACTGCGGTCTCCGGCAAGTCAAACAGACAAGTTCTTTCTCTTATCCATACGTGATCTATAAGTAAGGACTTGTGCATAAGAAAACCTCGCTGCATTTCGAAACTTAGGTGCTCCCATCCCTTGACTCGAACGTTGCTTCGGTCAGGATGGTCATAGTGGCCTTTGACAAAAAAGTATTGGCGGGGGCTGGTCCCTCTTCATGATTTGTGCCCGGTAGGCCTAACTCTGCGGCTACAAAACTGAGGGTACCGACAGGATAGCCTGCCGGGGGGAACTTGTTTACTTAAAAGTATAGAGGCATCCCACCTCTGCATGGACATATTACATGCATGAGTCCCCGGCAAGGTTTATCTTTTTCATTAATATGCTGAACAAATAAGTATAGACCTTACATGACACAAACATGGATTAAAGAGATTACATAGTTTGAACTAAAATTTGGCAAGTGCCTACAGATTTAAGATTGAAAAAAGGTTAAACGCCCATGATGCCTTCACTTTTTCCTCTCCTTCTTTGAAACAACAGGGAGAGATGAAGAAGGCAGAGGGAAGGCTTCTGGGATTCGGCGCCTCCCCAGGATCAGGATGGCGTCGTTCCCAGGCTAGGAGGAAGAAACCGGAGGGTAGGTGCGGATGGTGGCGATGCCGGAAGCCCAGACGGAGACGATGGTGCTGCCGGCAAACACGACTCATCTGAGCGGTTTCCCCCATTCCTGACGCATCGTGGGTTGCCGCCACCTTCCATACTGATGTCACTCGAAGCTCCCACCACGCCAGCTGGAGCAGACGCCATGCGCTCCGGGTAACTCCGCAGAGAGCATGGTCGTCTCCGATGGCCCAGAGATAAGAAGCCACCGCCCGTTAAGTAAGCATGCATGAGGACAAGGGGCTCTCCCATGCGTCGTACGGGCAGTGCCCTGGGAGTTAGGGTCCACCTTCATCGATGGTGAACCACCTCTGCGACCTCCCTCCGATGCCGTGGGAAGAGGGGGAATAGGCTCCGATGCCGTGGGAAGAGGGGGAATAGGCCGTGATCGACTACCACACCCCGTGTCCATTACGGGCCTCGGCGTGGCGTTGTTTACGTTGCCCCGCACTAAAATTGAAGCCACGGGCGGCCCGGTGACGAGCACACCGGAGTCGCCACCTCCAATGCTACCGTCGCGCTGCCCGCACGCCCTCCTAAGGCTCGCGTGGAGGTGAGAAAGGAATCCTACCCCAGCAAAGGCGTGACAATACCCTTCTCTCACTCCCCAAGCGTCAGCTCGAGCATTTGGCATCGCCAACCCCAAGCTAGGGCCTGGGGCCTGGCCCCGGGCTCTCCCTTTCAGCATACCCAGGAGAAAGCGGAGGATGGAAGGAGAGAGGTGTCTGGATGGGTACTCCCACTCCTCCCTTACCCCTCCTTTTATAGGCTGGCTAGGGATGGGGGATGATCCCCGGTGGGTGACCGCCGTCCTCCTCCACCAATCCAAGAAGACCAGGCCCCTGCCTTGATGCTCTCCCGCACCACGAACCTCCATCACCTACCCCACTTGATGCATGCAGCATACATGGCTAAGGATAAGGGCGTGGTGGGAAGAGTGAATTGGCAGTTACTCACCCGTGCGTTAAAGTCATTCACGGGCCATTACAAGAGTGGCCCTACTGTAATTGGCGTTACACGATGTGCGGGAGAACCGGAAACTGACCTGGGCCCAGGTTAATGAAGAAGCAAAGAAGAACTCAAAGGGCAAGCCACCACTACGCCCCTGCCTGTGCACTGGATGGGGCCTACCCTGACGACACCCGGCAGCATGTTCGGGCCAGCCCCGGGGGCTCCTGTCGGTGCAACAAACCCTAGGTCTGTTGCCTAGACTATGCATAGGCCCAAGAGCAAAATTGCAGCACCAAGATCAGATCAAGCATGAAGGGATCAACTCTTTTGAAGAATTAGAGAGATGGTTGAAAAGATCACGTCAAGCCAGAGAAGCAAGATATCACTAAGGGAAAAACCTCCCTTGCCAGGCAGGCGAGCCTGGCGAGGTTGGGGTTGCCCCAAAAGCAAGCCTCCAGATTGTCCTGGCAGGCCTGCTGGGGCTTGCGGAGGCAAACCACTCCAGCGCACCACCTCACAGCGACACAAGTCATCGATCGGTGCGGTGTCATGCCCCTACGTGACTAAGTGGATGCTTCCTACCACATGGCAGCCACTTCCTACAGAAAACACCTCCATATGACACCCGTCCTGAGACGTGTCAAGCAAGTAGGCGCGAAGCTAGCAAAACAGCCCGGCAAGGCTTGATGGGCACACTGTGATGTGACACTAAGCGACGCATTTAATGCGCTCTGTCCGCCTCCAGAGTTAGGTATGATAGCACTATTTTCTATCTAGTCAGTATGTAAAGACTGATTTGCCACTGTGGAGATCCCTTTATCTATAAAAGGAGGCCCATGGCAACCGTAGAAAGGATTCGGACCCTTGCACATTCATACGCTCATAGCCACTCTCGCCCTGAGGCAACCCTGCCGGGCAAGAGCGCCGCATTCTCCACCATTATCCACTATCAATCCACCAAAGCAGAAGTAGGGTTTTACGCCTCGCGGCATCCTGAACCTGGGTAAAAATGCCCGTGCGATCTCTGTCGTGCTGTGTTACGCTTCTCCACTCTTTGTGCAACATGCCCATCCCCCCGCCGAACCAAAATGGGCTCATGGCCCCATAGGTGGTCGTGGTTTCCCATGACACAAAAGGTATGAAAACACTCATGCCTACTGGTGGACATCTTGACTTGACTAAGGATGGCAACCCGGTTGACCAAAAGGTTTACCGATCCCCAATTGGTGCCCTATTATGTCTTTGTGCCTCTCGTCCCAACATTATGCAAAGTGTGTGCATGTGTGCACGATATCAGGCTGCTCCAAAAGAATGTCATCTTAAGGCCGTGAAAAGGATAGTGAGATATTTGATTCATACACCAAATTTTGGCATTTGGTACCCTAAGAGGTCATCTTTTGATCTTGTTGGCTATTCCGACTCGGACTATGCCAGTGACAAGGTTGATAGAAAATCCACTTTGGGTACATGCCAATTTCTTGGAAGATCTCTTGTGTCTTGGTCCTCCAAGAAACAAAACTCGGTATCATTATCCACTATCGAAGTAGAATACATTGTTGCAGGATCATGTTGTGGTCAATTACTTTGGATGACCCAAACTCTAAAAGATTATAGGATACATGTGAGACATGTTCCATTGCTATGTGACAATGAGAGTGCTATTAAGATTGCACACAATCCCGTGCAACATAAGTGTCTTGGAAGTTCCCTAAAGGCATCCTCAAGAGCTTCCCAACTCCCGATGGAGTGAGGAGGCATGCTATTGAGCCAATGCCTCACCAGACCCTTTAACTTGAGCGGCAAATATTTGATAGCATGGAGGTCATCTCCATTGGCCATGTGTATATGGAGAAGAAAATCTTCAATCCATACCATTGGGTCAATCATGCCATCGTATGATTCTATGTTAATGGGTTTAAACCCATCCAGGAACTGGTGTTCCATCACCCTATATGTAAAACAGATCAAGTGGGCCGGACCTTCAAACCGAGCTATTTCGGACGTCAGAATATAGCTGTGTGTAAGCTTGATCTCCAGCTCGGCCGTTCCTGTCCAACCAGTCATCATTAAATAGTCGTCAAGTCCGGTTGGCGTGCGTCCTCTTGATCCATTGATGGATCGAGGTGGCGCCCGGTTTGCCTCTATCTAGTGTTGAGCAACATGAGTCTCCAAGTAATCAACAGGGTACTTGCCGTGATGGTGTGGCACTGTTTGAGTATGGAAATTTTCTTGCACGAGCTTATCGCACCCTCTAGGGGGGCGATCTGTCCATCCATGTGTTAAGGTCACATCATCCGTTAATCCTTCATCAAACTCGGGCATCAGACGTTTGCGCGGGTAAGATTTGGGTGCACTAAGGTGTTGTTCTTTGAGATCTTGCTCGGTCGAGAGTATTTTGATCCACTTGACATTTAGGGCATCTTTGTTGGCCTATAGCTGCCGCTGCTTCCGTTTCATACTTCGGTCGGTGGCCACGAGACGCTGCCGAAAGCGTTCTTGCGCGATGGGGTTCTCAGGGACTATATAGTCCTAGGTACCAAGGCTCTCATCCTCCTCGGATTCAGGTAAGTAGTTTTCATCCGCACCTTCAAAAAGGTCGTCAGGGTCTATGTCCTTGGGGATTCCTTCGGGGTTGGCATGGTGCTCTGGGGAGGCTTGAAAATCCTCTCTGGGATCGCCAGCCCCGCCGGCTGCACTACTACAGACATCAGTGGTAGTGCTGTTCCCGCTGGGGTCCCCACCGGTGCCCCTTCTACGTCTGCGCCAACGTCTCGAAGGAGGTTTGGGGGTATCAACCATGTACACATCATAGGATGGATGTTGCACTCTGCTACTTCTTGAGCTGGCATTGGTTTTTTTGCTTGAATAGGAAAGGGTGATGCGGCACAGTAGAGATAAGTATTTCCCTCAGTTAAGAAGCTTATCAATCCAGTAGGAGAAACGGCAAGTCCCCAATAGATGCACCTACACAAACAATCAAACACTTGCACCCAACACAATAAAAGGGTTGCCAATCCCTTGATGGTCACTTCCAAAGGTTAGATCTGATATAGATAGATAAAACTAACTAAAAGATAACTAAATATTTTTGGGTTTTTTGGTTTATAGTTCTGAAATTAAAGATTACAAAATAGTAGATTGGAAACAAATATGATGGAAAATAGACCCGGGGCCATAGGTTTCACTAGAGGCTTCTCTCTTGAAGGCAAATAATACGGTGGGTGAACAAATTACTGTCAAGCAATTGATAGAAAAGCGTAACGTTATGACGATATCCAAGGCAATGATTATGCATATAGGCATCACGTCCATGTCAAGTAGACCGACTCCTGCCTGCATCTACTACTATTACTCCACACATCGACCACTATCCAGCATGTATCTAGAGTATTAAGTTCATAAAGAATGGAGTAACTCCTTAAGTAAGATGACATGATGTAGAGGAATTAACTCAAGCAATATGATGAAAACCCCATCTTTTTATCCTCGATAGCAACAATTCAATACGTGTCTCGCTACCCCTACTTTGTCACTGGGTGAAATCACGCAAGATTGAACCTAAAGCTAAGCACCTCTCCCATTGCAAGAAAACCAATCTAGTTGGCCAAACCAAACTGATAATTCAAAGAGAAATACAAAGATATCAAATCATGCATATAAGAATTCAGACAAGATTCAAATAGTACTCATAAATAAGTTGATCATAAATCCACAATTCATCGGATCTCGACAAACACACCGCAAAATAAGATTACATCGGATAGATCTCCAAGAACATCGTGGAGAACATGGTATTGAGAATCAAAGAGAGAGAAGAAGCCATCTAGCTACTAGCTATGGACCCGTAGATCTGAGGTAAACTACTCACGCTTCACCGAAAGGGCAATAGGGTTGATGTAGATGCCCTCCGTGATTGAACCCCCCTTCGGTACGATGCCAAAAAAGGCCACAAGATGGGATCTCACAGGAACAGAAGGTTGCGGCAGCGGAAAAGTATTTTGGTGGCTTGCTCTGAGGGTTTTGGAATATATGTGCATATATATAGGGCGAAGACGTAGGTCAGAGGACTCTCGAGGGGGCCACAAGGCAGGGGGCGCCCCCCCCCCCCCAGGGTGCACCCTCCACCCTTACCGCCGCCTCGTGGGTCTTATGGCTTGGACTCCAAGTCCTCTGGGTGTCTTCTTGTCCAGGAAAAATCATCGCAAAGTTTTATTACGTTTGTACTCCGTTTGATATTCCTTTTCCGCGAAACTCAAAAACAAGGAAAAAACAGAAATTGGCACTGGGCTCGTAATAAGTTAGTCCCAAAAATAATATAAAATAGCATAATAATGCATATAAAACATCCAAAATAGATAATATAATAGCATGGAACAATCAAAAATTATAGATACATTGGAGACATATCAAGCATCCCCAAGCTTAATTCCTGCTCGTCCTCGAGTAGGTAAATGATAAAAACAGAATTTTTGATGTGGAATGCTACCTAACATATTTATCCATGTAATTTTCTTCATTGTGGCATGAATGTTCAGATCCATAAGATTCAAAACAAAATTTTAATATTGACAAAAAAACAATAATACTTCAAGCATACTAATAAAGCAATCATGTCTTCTCAAATAACATGGCCAAAGAAAGTTATCCCTACAAAATCATATAGTCTGGCTATGCTCCATCTTCATCACACAAAGTATTAAATCATGCACAACACCGGTTTTAGCGAAGAAATTATTTCATACTTTAGTATTCTCAAACCTTTTCAACTTTCACGCAATACATGAGCGTGAGCCATGGATATAACACTATGTGGAATAGAATATGGTGGTTGTGGAGAAGATAAAAAGAAGGAGATAGTCAATCACCACTTTTGGTACTGTTGTGAACTCATTCTTTATTTATATTGGTGTAATATCTACTGTATACCAACTTCTCCATGGTTCATATCCCCGATACTACCCATAGATTCGTCAAAATAAGCAAACAACACAAAGAAAACAGAATCTGTCAAAAAGAGAACAGTCTGTAGAAATCTGTAAACTTCGAACACTTATGTAACTCTAATAATTCTTAAAAATTAGGAAAACCTGGGCAATTTGTATATCAATCTTGTGTAAAAACTTCATATCAAAAGCACGCTCCTTTGAATTACGAAAATTATTTTACAGGGCGCAAACGTTTTTGTTTTTCAACAAGATCAAATCAACTATCACCGTAAGCCATCCCAAAGGTCTTACTTGGCACAAACACTAATTAAAACACCAAAACAGATCTAACCAGAGGCTAGATGATAAATTTATTCAAAAACATAAAACAAATTGGGTTGTCTCCCAAGAAGCGCTTTTCTTTAAAGTATTTTAGCTAGGCATTAAGGTTTCAATGATGCTCACATGAAAGACAAGAATTGAAGCATAAAGAGAGCATCATAAAACATGTGACAAACACAACTAAGTCTAACATGCTTCCTATGCATAGGCATTTTATAGTAAAACAAATCAAGACAAGCAATATCTAGCATATGCAATGAAGAAAAAGGAAACAAGATCAATCTCAACATGAAGAGAGGTAACTTAGTAACATGGAAATTTCTACAACCATATTTTCCTCTCTCATAATAATTAAATGTAGGATCATAAGCAAATTCAACAATATAGCTATCACATAACATATTTTCAACACGATCCACATGCATGCGAAGTTGACACTCTTCCAAAATAGTGGGATTAACATTAACTAAATTCATGACCTCTCCAAACCCACTTTTATCAAAAAATTCATAAGATTGAACACCCTCCAAATATGTGAGATTATTTTTTACCTAGATTCGACAATTTTCCAAACCCACTTTCATATTCATCAGGAGGCTTAAATAAATTTTCAAGATCATAAGAAACATCATCACCCCAATCATGATCATTGAAATAAGTAGTGGATATGGCAAAACTAGCATCCCCAAGCTTAGGGTTTTGCATATTTTTAGCATAATTGACATTAATAGAATTTAAAACAACATCATTGCAATCATGCTTTTCATTCAAGGGGCTATCAAGTGTGGGTGCAATAATAATAATTTCATGTTTAACATAAGGAACTATAGCAAGTTCATCTTCATAAGCATAATTAATATTGGCATCATGGCCATAATAATAGCAAGCATCATGTTCATCAAGGTATATTTCAATCAAATCAATGGAATCATAATCATCTATAGATTCATGCATATCATTATTTTCTTCCAAAGTAGCGGACATTCTCTCAATAAATTCTTTAACATAGGCATTAGAAGCATAGTTTTCATAGCAATACTTAAGTATGTCAAAATTTTCAGATTTATAGAGAGAAATATCATACTTTTCAATTAAAGAAGCAACTTCATAAGCACCCTTAAAAGCGACAAATTCTTCAATTTTTTCAATTTCATAGTAACTACAAACACCTTTGGCATAAGAAGATAAGATTTCACCATCATTAAACTCACATAGGTAGGGAAGGTGTTTTTTAGGGTTCTCCGAGCAACAAGTAAAATCATAAATTTCACATAGATTCAAAGCATAGCATAGCAAACAATTTATTTGATTTCATAAGAGTCCCCCTTTTTCAGACAAACGATGACGCACAAAATGAGCATGCTCATCTAATGATTTTCCCTCAACTAAACTAGTTGGGGTTTCAGCACAAGCACATATGGATCAAAGATGATCCAAGTAGAAAACTTTAAGTGGATCCATATCAATAGATTTTTAGCAAGCAAAGATGCAAGCAAATAGAAGGCACATGGAAACACAAGCAAAGATAGCAAATGAGCAAAAACGAATAGGAAGAAGGAAAATAAAAAGGCAAATATTTTTGAATTTTTTCTAAAAACGTTTTAAAAGTGGGGGAGAGGAAAACGAGATGCAAATGGCAAATAATGCAATGCTAGAGATGAGAGTTTATGATGAGTACTTGGTAGGCTTGACGTAGATCACCCTGGCAACGGCGCCAGAAATTCTTCCTCCTACTTCTTGAGCTTGCGTTGGTTTTTCCCTTGAAGAGGAAAGGGTGATGCAGCACAGTAGAGATAAGTATTTCCCTCAGTTAAGAACCAAGGTATCAATCCAGTAGGAGAAATGCGCAAGTCCCCAATAGATGCACCTACACAAACAATCAAACACTTGCACCCAACGCGATAAAGGGGTTGTCAATCCTTACTTGCAAAGGTGAGATTTGATAGAGATAGATGAAACTAAATAAAAGATAACTAAATATTTTTGGGTTTTTTGGTTTATAGATCTGAAAATAAAAGACTGCAAAATAGTATATTGGAAACAAATATGATGGAAAATAGACCCAGGGGCCACAGGTTTCACTAGAGGCTTCTCTCTTGAATGCAAATAATACGGTGGGTGAACAAATCACTGTCGAGAAATTGATAGAAAAACGCAAAGTTATGACGATATCCAAGGCAATGATTATGCATATAGGCATGACATCCATGTCAAGTAGACCGACTCCTGCCAGCATCTACTACTATTACTCCACACATCGACCGCTATCCAGCATGCATCTAGAGTATTAAGTTCGTAAAGAATGGAGAAACGCCTTAAGTAAGATGACATGATGTAGAGGAATTAACTCAAGCACTATGATGAAAATCCCATCTTTTTATCCTTGATGGCAAAAATTCAATACGTGTCTCGCTACCCCTACTTTGTCACTACGTGAAATCATGCAAGATTGAACCCAAAGCTAATCACCTCTCCCATTGCAAGAAAAACCAATCTAGCTGGCCAAACCAAACTGATAATTCGAAGAGAAATACAAAGATATCAAATCATGCATATAAGAATTTAGAGAAGATTCAAATAATATTCATAGATAAGTTGATCATAAATCCAAAATTCATCGGATCTCGACGAACACACCGCAAAAGAAGATTACATCGGATAGATCTCCAAGAATATCGAGGAGAACATGGTATTGAGAATCAAAGAGAGAGAAGAAGCCATCTAGCTACTAGCTATGGACCCATAGGTCTGAGGTAAACTACTCACGCTTCATCGGAAGGGTAATAGGGTTGATGTAGATGCCCTCCGTGATCGAATCCCCCTCCGGCAGGATGCCGGAAAAGGCCCCAAGAAGGCCCCAAGATGGGATCTCACAGGAACAGAAGGTTGCGGCAGCGGAAAAGTATTTTTGTGGTTTGCGATGAGGAGGAACAAAAGAAACAGGCAACCAGATGAAGGCGTGTGCGATGTACAACATACAGTTCACTCGGATGAACTGTTTGTGATTAGGCAACACAAAAGAAACGGGCAGCCAGATGAAGTTGTGTGCGATATACAGCATACGATTCACTGGATGAACTGTTTGTGATTAGGCGACACAAAAGAAACGGTCAGCCAGATTAAGGTGTGTGCGATATACGCATGCGGTTCACTCAGCCCTTGTCGTCAGTGTGTGACATCTGAGGCAACCGTTCGCTCCCCAGGCGCCTCTTCGTGTATCGTGGCAACCGTCCACCGCCTCTTAGCCTTTCCCTCTCGATTTGGAACTGTTGTCGCACGCTCTTCCTCCCTCCATTTGCCTTCACCCTTCCTTCTGCCATTGTTCGATCATCTTCTCCATGGAGGGAACAGGCCAGAAACGACCCTGTTATTCTTGCCCCGATCTGAAAGATGACATGGTGGAGGAACTCACACTACAAAAAAAGACACATCCATGACATTTTGGGCCGAGCGAAATTATTTTCTGTCATACATATGACACTTCTATGACGATAATTGTGACAAAACCCGGTATCATCATAGATGTGGTGGGCTCCTACTTCTATGACAAAAAATCATGACAGAAAATGGGCTTTTCGTCCTGGGCGGGCTGGAGACGCGGCTGCATGACATTCTTTGGGCCGTCCATGACAGAAAAAACCATGGTAGAAGCGAGGGGGGGAATTTCGGGGAGTTCTCGATTCTGATGGGAGGTCGGGGCGGCGATGCGCTTCTCTTGTACACATACGCTGCAGCGTGTGTGCGGCGTTAGCTCTAATCGAACCCGAGCGGCGTTGGGCTCTAATCGAACTCGGCGATTACCGCTACGTGTTCTTGAACCCGGCGATCGATCGATGGCTGTTAACTAAACTGATCGGCGATTCGCCGCCATCGCCGCTAGCGAAGCCGATCGATTAGATGAACAGTGAGTGTTGCGGGAGGGTTTGGATGAACAGTGAGCGGTGGCGTTGCCTCTGGATGAACAAGACCTCGTGGTGTGGTGGAGGGCTGGATGAATAGTAGATGGTGGAGGGATGCCCGTGGAGGGGTGGTTGAACAGGACCCCGTGGTGTGGAAGGCTGGATGAGCGATGAGACGATGGAGGGTGGTTGAGCGATGGCGGTGGAGTAAGCGCGGTGGAGGCTGGATGAGCAGGAGCCCGTGGAGGCTGGAGGAGGTCGACGGTAGCCCGTGGAGGCCGGAGGAGGTCGACGATGGAGATGAACGAGATCTCGTGGAGTCCGTTTTGCGACGCCACACCTCCCGATGAACAGGACCCCGTTTGGACAGTAGCGCTCCAACACAGGTCCGTTTTGTTTTTTTTGCGGTACGCCACACCCCTCCTGATCAACAGGACCCTTGTTTCGACCGTAGGAGGTCCGTTTCCTCCGTTTTGCGGTACGCCACACCCCTCTCGATCAACAGGACCCCCGTTTCGACCGTATGAGGTCTGTTTCCTCCGTTTTGCGGTACGCCACACCCCTCCCGATCAACAGGACCCCGTTCCGAACGTAGGAGGTCCGTTTCCTCCGTTTTGCGGTACGCCAGGCCTCCTTTCCATCGCATGTTCCGTCCAAGCCCTCCCGATGAACACGACCACGCATTCCGTTTCGACCCAGCCGATTGGCTCCCACGCGTTTCGTTGCCTCTCGATGAACACGAGGCATTCCGTTGCCTCCCCATGAACATGACGCATTCCGTTGCCTGCCCATGAACACGACGACGATGATGTTTCTCCATTCCGACCCAGCCATGTACATGAGCCCTCGCCGTACGTATGCGCGAGTAGGCATTCGAGTCTCTACCCGTATGTACACATACGTGGCCGTATTTTCTTTCTTGCACCCTGGCCGCTGTACGTACGTGTACATGCTATGTGCGCGCCTCTACTACAAAACATGCGCGCCTCTACATCCACCAGTATATATGTACGTACACGTTCACGACCAGAATGACAACGCTACGTACGCTTCAACCAGGTGGGTCCGGTATCGAGCACTTCCTTGCGTGCGAAGATGTAGCTGGTGGGTCCCAGCAATGTGGGGCGGCGGTGTTTTGTTTTTGCCCGGACGCACTTCCTTGCGTGCGAAGATGTAGCCGTGGGTCCCCAGCGATCGAGGCGAATCGTTTTTTGGACGCACTTCCTTGCGTGCGAAGGTGTAGCTGGTGGGTCCCAGCAGTCAGGGGGGCGAATCGTTTTTTTTTGCCCGGACGCACTTCCTTGCATGCGAAGATGAAGCTGGTGGGTCCCAGCAGTCAGGGGGAAACGTTTTTTCCGTGAAATACAGTGGCCCGTCTGGTGGGTCCCAGCTGTTAGGTGGAGGAATCATTATTTTCCGCGTAATAAGGAGGCACTTCCTTGCTGCGGCCATGGACCCAGCTGTCAGCCTCTCCACGTACAGTCCATGTCCAATGGAAGTCGTTCCTTGACGACGTTGACCAGGCCGCGCCGGGAGCACCACGGCGGTGGACGACGGCGAGGCCTAGGAAGGGGACGACGCGGAGCCGGGGAAGACGCGGCAGTGGAAGCCCGCGCGGAGAGGAGTACGAGGGTTCACTGGTTCGGCTACGGTGTGAGGCTGCCGTCGCCACAGGGCCTGGCCAGCGGTGGGAATAGTAGGGGGCGGTTAGGCCTCCGCGGCAGCACAGCCGGCCACGGGAGGCAGGAGCATGCGGCACGACAGGCGCTGCTTTGGGCGGCTAGAGCAAGAAGACCATAGGTTGAAGAAGCACTACGGCCGTTGGATGGACATCGTTCGGTCACTGGAGCTAGAATCGTTCATATTGACTAAGTTGACAAAGCCCTCCGTCCCTGTCAACTTAGTTGGCCCACAAGTCATCCTCCCACTATGGTGGGTCCTAGCTAGCAGGGGGGTATTCATTTTTTTGTGCGTAATAAGGAGGCACTTCCTTGCGTGCGAAGATATAGCTGGTGGGTCCGACATGTCAGTGGGGGGGAACGTTTTTTTCACGAAATACAGAGGCCCTTCTAGTGGGTCCCAGCTGTCAGATGGAGGAATCATTATTTTGCGCGTACAGTCACGGCCGATGGATGTCGTTCGTTTACCACGTTGACGAGGCCGCGCCGAGAGTACCATGGCGGTGGACGACGGCGAGGCCTAGGAAGGGAACGACACAGAGCCAGGGAAGACTCGACAATGGTTTCCCACGCGGTGGGGAGTACGAGGGTTTACTAGTCCGACTGCCATCGCCGAAAAATAACAGGAGGTGTGGGTGAGTAGAGGAATGGCCTGGCCATCAATGAAGTAGGGTGGGGCGGTCGGCTGGCAAAGACACTGCCACGGAGGCGGGAGCAGAAGTCCCACCGGAGCTGGTTTGGTAATTTGGAGCAAGAAGATCGATATTGAAGAAGAAGACGGCCGTTGGATTAACATCCAACGGTCCATCGCTGCTAGAATCGTTGTGGACTAAGTTGACAACGCCAAAGCACACGTCAACCAAGTAGACCCACAAGTCAGCCTCCAAATCTGTCCCAAACAGCATACAGCCCG
This sequence comes from Aegilops speltoides, assembly GCA_021437245.1. Taxonomy (NCBI): domain Eukaryota; kingdom Viridiplantae; phylum Streptophyta; class Magnoliopsida; order Poales; family Poaceae; genus Aegilops; species Aegilops speltoides. The sequence goes on from CM038143.1 coordinate 307,981,700, forward strand.
AAATTTCTAGCCAGATTCAAATTAATTTTAAATCTAAATATACCTTAATTTTAAATACAATGAAATTTTACCCGCACAAAAACAAGGAAATTTAAAATATCAAAATCCGAAAGAAAACAGTATTTTGGAACTAATTGCATGTTTGTTGTATTTTTTCATTTTACAGCCCATTTATTATTACTTATAGTCCATTTCTTATTACTTATAGCCCATTTTTCTGGGCAAAATGCATCCCTCCTCGTCTTGAAAGATTTCCGGCCCAGCAGGGCGTAGAAAAGCAAGTAGGCCTACGTTGGTTATTCTGCAAAAAAACAAAATAGCTGGCTAGCCATTTTCAAAAAGGAAAAAAACAAACTGGGCTGGTCATGTGCTAGACATATGAAATAAAAGCCTGGGCTAGACGGTCCACGGGTCCCACACAACCCAGTTGATACCCTTCTCCGTCCCGAAAAAACAAAATTACTGCGCGCGCTGCTGGGTCCCTACTGTCATCCTCACCATGTACAGTCATCTCCTTATTCCTCTCGGTTGTTGACCATGTTGACAACACTGGAGGGCGGCGCCGCGGCGAGCGAACCAAGGCGAAGGATGATGGTGAGGCCTCGGGACGGAACGAGCAGAGCAGGGAAGATCACACCACCGTGGGAGGCGGAGAAGCGGTCCCGCCCTTGGCTGGTTTGGCTTTGGCGGCTCGAGGAAGAAGAGACTAAAGAAACGCGACAGACGTTGAATGTCAATCCAACGGTCAAGGTTAGCACAATCGTTTGTTGACTAAGGGACACCAAGTAGCATACTTTTTATATATAGGAAGAAAAGCGTGAGGAAAATGCGTTAAATCGCCGTCCTCCTCACGAGGAACGTTCGCCATATAAGTGACTAGCACCCTTGGTTTTCAACCGAGAGGTCTTGGGTTCGAGTCCGAGGAACTCTCAATTTTGTCCTCCTTCCTTCCTCGCCAAAAAGGAAAGAAAATCAAATACTTGGGAAGGCGTCTGAGAACAAGCTAGTGTACCCGAAGAAAGAGGCGTTGCGAGTTTTAGAAAAAAAAGAAAGACGTGCTCCTGTAGCTGGTTTGAATCCAAACCTAGACTATGACTATATATGGTGCTATGCTACTCTGCAAGTAATGAAATTGACATATCCAACATTCGCTTCTCCTATTCTCTACTTACTCGCTTAGCATCGAAGCTCGCCGCAAACAACCATGTCCATTGGCTGCTCGTCCACCGCTCTTCAATGAGTAACAACCAGATATGCGCCAAGTCGCCACCCGTACCATCGCCTATGGGTCTCATCACACCCCTGCCGACACGCGCACCGCAGCTGATTGCTCATCGCAACCCGCTGTCGTTGGTGTGGTGCCACTGCTGCAAATCACGCAAAGTCATCCGTCGCGTCTCAACCACAATCTGCAACCCTGGCCGAATCTTCTACAAATTCCTGAATCATGGGGTAATCATATGTTTAAGTGTTGTTATGTTGCTTTCAGTTGCTGATTTTTTTAATAGTTTGGTTGATGATCTTCCAATTTGATTCATGCGGAAAAGGGAAGATTCGTGTGATTTATATTTCTGGGAAGTTGTTGATGTGGGGGAATGCAACTACGATGATTATTTGGTTAGCCGAGGAATCCCAATACCAAAGAGGTTGGGATGTTGGACAAATGGCGAAGGAGCGGCAGAAGAGGAAGATGCATAGCGAAGGTTAAAGATGCAGTTCCTCTAATCATGGCCAAGCAACATTGCTTGAACAGCCTTGACATGACAATGAGGACATGAAAGAGCTTGTGAAGATAATGGGCAAAATCGATGTGCTCAGAGGATGATTGTCTCTTTATTTGCGGTGTATGTAGCACTCGTGATGTATTCAATGGCTACGACATGAGCACTTTCTTTGAAACTAGTAATGAATGAAACACATGTAGCAGTGGGCGTAGTGTTGTGAACATCTAATGATTTCTATTAACAGAAATCAGGGGGTATCCCCTTTTGCTCATATAAATAAATAAATAGCAGAGGGCATGTCGGGTCAGCTTTGTTCTCATTCAAAGACGTCGAGCAAATTGCAGTCCAACAACAAACTATGTCATCAAATTCAAGTTTCACAGCCAAATATGAGTACAACTAAACAACAATGTCATCATGTTTTAGTTTTCATACAATCACCAAACACAAATCAGCATACATAACAAGTGATGTTCTCACAGCAAAATACTTAACAACATGTTCATCAGGTTTCAGTTGTCATAGCAAACACAATTTCACATAGCAGATAAAAAATTTCTTCTGACAGGCAAATACGACAAAAGCAATGTAATCATCATCCGCAGCAGCAGCGTCAACATCTTCGCCATGTGTATCAGTCTGAATCGTAATTCCCCACGGTGTCATCTTCTTCTTCGTCCTCAACGTCCTCGAACGTTGGCTTCTTCTTGATCAACTCTTGTATGTCCACAAGACGACAGCAATCTTTTCGCTGGCGTCATTGGCGTGATGGTTCTCAAAGATATTAGGAACATATGTGTTATCTTGTAAACCAGGAGCAGTGTAAGCATCATCTTGTTGTGCAACTTCATTAAACGAATTCCTCTGCTCAAACCTTTGCAATACTCTCCAGTCATCGCTATGTGCAAATGTGTATTCCAAGAAAAATATCTGTGTTGCTTGATTTGCCAAAATAAAAGGCTCGTTGATGCGATGCGCCGCCTTGACATTGATGGATTTGAAATAATCATCAGCTCGGGTTTTGCGATCCTCGAAAGCAGGTTATACCAACGACAAAGACTGACAGAACCACACACCGATGATCCTCAAATCGAGATATCTTGCAAGCGAACAATGTCTGGTATGTTAGCATACATTTTAGTTGTCTCTTTGTCATATGTATCTGTGCTCATGATGGCACTGTTTTGTGTCTTCCTGCCTTCGTCTTGTGCAAGGGTGTTGTAGCGCACATCTCCAACAATGCAAGATTCATAATGTCTTACCCAAGTATCAGGACCCATTGCTAGTGAGTAAAGGGCATCATCAACTGCCTGCCCATCCTCTCGCATCTTCTTAACCTATGGTTAGAAAATAGACAAGCTGATCATCTTATGAACTCAATATATTAAAAAAACTGACAGTGCACTTCAAAAGCTTACATGGTTCTTGAACCATTTCGCAAATCCTGCCATAACCAGTTTGTCAATGTTTCTTGGATTTTGCGGCAGTAACTCCTCTTTGTAGATGCTGCACAACATAGTGATTGCGTCAAACATCTAAATATATAAGAATGTGCTGCAAGTTTAGTAGATTACGATGTATAAGCTGCAGTACTGCACTTACTTGATATAAGGTAGTATCTTAGGACAGTTATTCAACACATACCAAACCATTTTGGCCAAATATTTAGGTTTGTCCTCTTGTCGACTCTTCCCTGTAACTCAAACAGAATAATCGAAAACATTGAGCCCAGGATTGTCTTCACCCACCTCTTTGCTAAGCTGATCAGCTGTTTCAATGTATTTTGAGCAGAATGCCAACGCTTCTGTAGCAATGTAGGCCTCTGCAATGGAACCCTCGGGTCTAGCTCTATTCCTAACATAGCCCTTGAAAGTGCCTAGCCACCTTTCAATAGGGTACATCCAGCCATACTATACTGGAGCTCTAAGTAGTGCCTCATCAGGTAGATGAACAGCCAAATGCACCATCACATCAAAGAAGGCTGAAGGATATATCTTCTCAAGGTCGCATAGGATAGTTGGTATCTTGTCTCTAAGACGCTCCAAAGCATCTATCCTGATATTTCTACTATAGAGTTCCCTGAAGAATTGTCCCAACTCTGCAACTGCTCTGTATAAGTCAGGGTGGCCCAATCCTCTAAGGATAACAGGTAAAACCCTTTGAAGTAGGACGTGGCAGTCATGAGTTTTCAACCCTTGTACCTTGTTTCCATCTCTTGACTCTCCTTTCGGGGTTGGAAGCAAATCCATGTGGGAATCTCACACGTGTGAGGACCTCGAGAAATTCTTTTCTTTTTACCTTGTCCAAGGCATTACACATTTGGTGCCATATCCGTGGTTTACCTTCATCTTGCACCTGCAAATCCTTTCTGATACCCAGGTGTGTCAAATCAATCCTAGATTTTAAGGTATCTTTTGTCTTTCCTTCAATGTTAAGAAGTGTGCCGGTAATGCTGTCACAAATATTTTTCTCGATGTGCATCACATCAAGATTATGCCGCAGATCCAAATCTTTCCAATACTACAAGTCCCACAAAGTGGACCTGTGGGTAAACAATAATCTCTATTCTACCGTGCCATGCTTCCTTTTCCCGCTACCATTACCAGGATGGTTTCCTGGTGTAATATGTCTGACCTTCTCTAATGCCACTTGCAACTCATCGGCGGTGAGCCTCTTTGGCGCATCACGGTTTTCATGCTTTGCATTGAACACAAGTCTTCAGTATTTTCTAGGATGCGGCTTGTCCTTGGCAAGGAAACGGCGGTGTCCAATGTAACAGATCTTGCTAAGTATTGTGTATGATAGCGGATTCCTGTCACAGTGAACACATGCATTGTAACCATGTGTCGTTCGCCCTAACATAGTGCCCAAAGCCGGATAATCATGGATGCACCAAATTACAACAGCATGCAGAAGAAATCAGCTGGTGGGCTGCTATATAGGTCTCGAGTGAGAACACCCTTCCATAGATGTTGAAGTTCCTCCACAAGAGGCTCCATGAACAAATCAAAATCCTTTCCAGGACTTTTTGGACCTGGGATGAGCAAGGCCATCATGTAGTTTGATTCTTTGGTGCAGACACTTGGAGGCATGTTGTAAGGGATAACAAGCACTGGCCACATGCTATATGTGGCGCTCTGGTGGCCAAATGGGTTAAATCCATCTGAAGCTAAGCCAAGTCTAATGTTTCTCAGGTTAGCAGCAAACTCTTTGTGTTTATCATTGAAGCTTTTCCACTCACTACCATGAGATGGATGGCTCATTACATTCTGATCTCTGTACTCCTGGTTCCTAGAATGCCATAGTACTCTCTTGTTTCAGCATCATGAAACAACCTCTGCAATCTTAGTGTAATTGGGAAATGTCTCAGAACATTGTGAGGAATCCTCTTCACAGCATCGCCATCTTTCCATCTTGATGATTTGCATTTCGGCCATTCACTTAAGTTGGCATAATCCTTCCGGAACAGAACACCATTATTCTTACAAACATGGATCATATCATATCCAATTCCAACTGCACGAAGGAAATTCTTCATTTTACTGTAGGTGTGTGGCAGCTCAGACGCATGTGGGAAAGATTTGCGGAAAGCAGCCAACATCGCATCGAATGATTTGTTGGTCATCCGCTCAGATGTCTTCACCTAAATAAAGGTGACCATAGCTGGGAATACTAACAGCTTATTTCCTAGGGTGACAGCAACATTGCATTGTTCCAACATGCGGGCCCACCATTTTTCTTCTGCAGGTGAAAGTTCACGGAATGCACGAGCATTTCGTAGCATTGTTTCAATGTTGGTCAAACTCACTGGCTCCGCCACCACCACCTCCTCCTCCTCTTCCACCTGAGCATCAGGCAGATCAAGATGGTGATCTGCTGCTTCCACATAGTCAATAACATTGACGTTCACAGCTTCACCATGATGAACCCACCTAGTATATGTGACTGACATCCCATACAAGTGTAGATGATTTTGCACAGTTGGTCGGGTCTTGTAACTGAATTCATAAAACTGCTACAGGCAGAGCACATCGATTTGGACCACCGTACTCAGCTCGATAAAGTTCATGAAGTTTCAACCCCTCGACATATGCAGCGGAGAATCTTGACGAAGTTATCAAGTCTGTCCATCTATTAGACGTACAAATTAGTTCTTCTACTAGATATTACAGGAAAAACATATATGCTTTTTTTATGAAGTCCAAAAAAAATACCTAGGTCGATGTCTAAAGCTATGGCAAGATATTTGGACGAGCAGATCTAAGTAACGAAATATATGTAAAGCAAATTCAGCAAACAGATTTGAGTGCTAAATTATGGCAGGCTGTTTCAGCAATCAATGAGGCTGAGCACACAGCCATCGAACTATCGAAGGCCATCGCAGCAACAAAGATCGAGTATAAAACGGTGTAGAGCTATTTCACCTAACAGATTGTTTACTAGACCATGGCAATCTACGTCACAATAAATATATGGCAGGATATTTTAGCAACTAATCGGCCTTGGCATGCCATCTCAGCTAAGCACTAAGCAGATTGAGTGCAGAATAGGGCAAGGAAGCTTCTTAAGCAGAGCATATTGACAGTAAACTACTTCGGCAAACAGTGAGTTAACAACGTCTATCAGCTAACATTCAACGCTACACCGACATGAACGGGGCCTCAGTCTAGAATGCGCGTACCGTGGGAGAAGCTGACCGTCGTGGGTCTGCACACGAACGTCGCCAGCGGTGGCGGTGCTGACCGCCGTGCGCCTCCACAAGAACGTAGCTAGAGGTGGCGGCGCGGCTAGAGGACGACAGTCTACGAGAGAGTACTGTGGGAGCGAGAGGATCGCCGAACCGCGGTGCCGACGTATCGGCGCGGCAGGGAGGGCGGCTTTGGCGGAGCGAATGGAGTGGAGGGTGACAGGGGGAGGGGGGTTTGGGGAATATTATTGGCTAGTTGGCCGAAGGGCGGTTGAATCGGTTGGGGGAATTTTTGGTGTGGGGGAGGATTTTTCGCGGTGGGCGGGGAGTTTGGCGCATGGTCAGTTTCTCCAAGTGCAGTCCCACGTGTCAGTGAAGAGGCAAGCCGAAGCGCGTTCCGTTTGCGTGAGCCATGTGCAGGACCGAACGTGTGTGGAGTGCAATGCGACCGCGACAGGAGTGTTGTGAGTGTATCGCCTTTTTTCCTTTTAAACTAGGTGCTTCGCCCCCTCAAAAAAAATTTGTTGCTTCGCGCGATCCATCAAGACTACTACTAGTAATCCGGTAATCCCGACTAAAACTGCGCGGCCGGGTCTTTTCCCGAGCGATATGCTGGGAGGTTGGCTTAGTTGGGTTTTTTGGGACGAGTAATGCTACACCTACATAATCCCAGTTACGTAATTAACGTAATGTGAAACATGTGAGCTGTTGATTGTAGATTGGGGGGAGGGGCCCACCACCATGAAAATTAGGGGAGGAGAGAGAGAGGCAATTTACGTTAACCCTTTCGTAGGTTCCCATAGATGTAGAAAGATGTGAAATGCGTGAATGTGTAGTGGACGAACTATTGGAGTGCCTAAGATAATTTGTGTGTGTATAGACCTATGTGTTTATTTTACTTCACAAGTTAGATTTGTCTCGGTTCAATAAAAAGCAGAGTTGGTGATGATGGTGTGCCTGTCATCCTGCAATATAGGTCGTCCGATCTATATCTAACGGATAGGAAGGAAACTATGACAATTTACCCGCACTCCTCTCCACATTTCCAGATAAGGATTTCTCTCGTTCATCCTTTTCTCCCACAAGATCTTGATCTTCCGTGCAACGCATGGGCATCTTGCTAGTACTCCTACAATATGTATATTATTGTGAAAGTTCATATACACTGGCCGAGATTAATGCAAACATGGCAGATTTTCATTACATTTTGAACTTTTATAGGACAAAAAAATAAAAGAAACCCGACCCTAAACCTATTCTACGGCGGCGACCGACATCCTCCATCTACAATCTCTATGTATGGGGGCGGGGTTCAAGACCCGTGAAGTGAAGGTGCGGTCTCCGGCGAGGAAGAGTAGAACACGGGATACGAACCGGTTAGTTGGCACACCATGCCCTGCCGCCTCCCATGCCCTACTCATCCTCGAAGGAGTCCCCGACTTCGGTGGTGCCGGACGTTGGACGGCGGGAACTAGGACGCGTGGCTGATGGTGCTCCCGTCATCGGCCGCCAGCGTGGCCACCGCTTGTGCGGTCGCGTCCGCGTCCGGCTATGCCGCTATTGCGTCGCGAGAGGCGACTTGAGTGAGGGTGGCGACCTCGAGCTTCATCCCCGAAGACAAGCTCTCCCGCAGAGCGTACGCACTTGCGGTCATGGCGGATGTGGTGCCAGGTAGGAGGACGATGCGCTATGGTGTGGAGGTTAGCTGGGCGTTGCCGCTTTAAGTAGCGCATTTCGGTGAGGCCAAGCATCCGGGTGTGTCATTAAGTCGCCGGAGTTGGTTCCTCGGGCACCGAGCCTCTTAACGATGACATACGAATGGACGGCATGAATGCGGGCAGCTGGCGCCGGCTGGGAACGCACCATGCGACAGCGCGACGGACGAGGGTTTTGGTGTGCCAGGGTAGTCAGCTGCGGTCGTGGCAACGTTGGAGATGCCCTTTGCTCACATGCGATCCCCGCATGTCATTGAAAAAGCAAGACGACCCGGCATGGTCTTAGGTCCAGAGGATGCAGTTGGCTGTGCTACACCACTCCGCGGACGCATCGCGGCGCACCATGCATCCTCGACGAGCCGGGTGTTGGGGTGTGTTTGGATTGTGGCCAAAGTGCACCTTACCAAAATTTTGGTCATGACCCAAAGATTGGTCTTTGTTTGGATGGTTGCCATTTTTTGGCATGCCAATGAACTCTAGCCAACTCTAGTTCATTTTTCTTGCCAATGTCGGCCAAATTATGGGCAACCAATACCTCAACAAAAATTTTGGTCATGACCCAAAGATTGGTCTTTGTTTGGATGGTTGCCATTTCTTTGGCATGCCAATGAACTCTAGCCAACTCTAGTTCATTTTTCTTGCCAATGTCGGCCAACTCATGGGCAACCAATACCTCAACCAAAATTTTGGCTACCCAATGCTTTGATGGGGTAACCTTGGGCACAAACCAAACGCCACACTTGGCACACTGAAACCGACCGTGTCTAGCGACGATATGAGCATGTTGCTCACTGCGGTCTCCATGTCCAGAGGCGGTGCTGGAGTTGCGCCCCGTTGTTGGCCCCAATGACCCACATGAACGGTTGTCGGTGGAGAGGAGGTCGTGGGCCAGCTCCTCCGATCCATTGGACTAGTCTGCGCTACGTCGTCTCCATGGGTGTGCCCCACATGTCGGTGTCCCTGTTTTCCCGGCCATATTCGAGCGTCAGTGCTCCGTGTTGCGCATTAGGCCTTTCACTATGTAGGCCAAGCGAGACAACTTATTGTTTATTTGAGCCGTTCAAGTATAATCATGTGGCGTTTGCTTATTTCTCATTCCTCTCCAACCCTCTTCTCCATCGATCATGTTGCCCTCCAGTCGAGTCCATCCTCCCGCATGCCTCATTTGAACATTCCACCGAGCATCATTCGCATGTACCCACCCTAGTCCTCTTTCAATAGATCTCTGGACCCCAAGATGAAATCGAGAGGCAACGAGTAGGGGCACGTAATACCTAAGGCGGATTCAAAATTTTGAACCGGTGATCATAGCATCCGCAAATCATATATAAAGGGTATTCAATGTTCGTTTCGTTTTTGAACGTACAATATACTCCCTCCTATCCTTTCTAGTTTACATATAAGTTTTATGTGTAGTCAAAGTATCTCAACTTTGATCAAAAAGGTATCAACATTCAACAACGCCCAATCAATATTGTTGGATTCGTACGTACTCCTAGATTTGTAATCGAGATGGTTTCCAATTTGACTATTGACAAGATCAATAGTACATGAGATGTATAATGTGAAAATTATATCATTGGAAACTCCTTTCACATACGAATTTGACCATATGCTTTGTGTAAGTTGCATGTCATATATTATTACTCTAACATTTGGTCAAAGTTAGCCTCGAAAAACGCACTAGACCCTGTATGCTTTGTGTAAGTTGCATGTCATATATTATTACTCTAACATCTGTGTAAGTTGCATGTCATATATTATTACTATAACATTTGGTCAAAGTAGTATAGTGGAAGTGGATCCTCTAACGTAGGTATCCCTGCCTTACCCTCCCTTTCGGTCACTTACTAGCAGACCCCATGCTTGCTAGGCCCCGCATGTCAGTTACTCAATGGGTTCGGCCACGTCAGGGGATCCTCATCCGTAGTATACTCCCTTTGTTTTTATTTACTCTGCATAAAACGGAGGGAGTGGTGGTGTAACAAATGACGCGGGCAGGGGAGGGGGAGGGACGTCGGTTTGTTCTCAACTGCGGTCCCACAAGACGAAGCGCGTTCCATTCGGTGAGCGACATGGAGGGTCCAGCGTGCCGGGCTGCAACACGAACGCGACAAGAGCGATGTACAGTCAAAACCGATTGACTGGTCATCATCGGAACCACTATTCACACCAGAACCTTTGCTGCTGAGCCTACGCCAGCCACTGCCCTAAACCCACACCAAATCTCCAGCCCGTTCCCCCACCTTTCAATCCCCTAGCCCGCATCAAGCGTCCCCTAGTTCGCTAGAAAGCCATGGTGCGCCGCAAGATCACTTACTACAAGATGCTGACGCCAGAGCGCCGCGCAGAAATCGCGGTGGCAGTCGGCACCACAGACTTCCGTTCCCAAGCTCGCTTTGCGGCGGGCCAATCCCCGAGTTCTCTGGAGCCAAGCTACAAGGAGGAGGAAGCCGATCCAATGTTCATGGTGGAGCTTGCGGCGCAGAAGGCCCCCGATGGGTATGAGACGATGGACGTCGACTTCGTGCCGGCGTCCAAGTCCCCCATGGTGCAGGCAGACCAGCGGTTCAACATGGCGATACTAAAGGAGGACCGGGAGGCAGAGGCTCAACTCGACGCGGAGCGTGCGCATGTCGGTCCCATCGAGGCTCTCCTGCAGGCGGAACCGGATGTCGTGGATGTGAACCGGGCGGCGGAGGCTCAACTTGAGGCGGAGCATGCGGATGCGCTGCCATCGAGGCCCTCCTGCAGGCGGAACCGGACGTCCTGGACTTGAACCGGACGGCAAAGGCTCGACTCGACGCAGAGCGCGCGGATGCCGCTCTCGCCAGCGCCCTCTGCGGCGGAACGGGCGTCCAGACTTGAGCAGGCGGCGGAGGCTCGACTTCGGCAGAGCGCGGATCTGCTCTCTCATCGCGCCCTCCTGCGGCGGAACGGCGTCTGGACTTGAACCGGGCGGCGGAGGCTCGACTTCGGCGAGCGCGCGCAGTGCCGTTGCCATCGAGGCCCTCTGCGGCGGAACCGGACGTCCTCGACTTGAACTAGGCTGTGCTCTCGTTCGTGCGAGAGCAGACGCGCTCGCTTGAACAGTGGCGGAGGCCGAGGACAACCACGGTGCGGCGGCTGGTTGGCGCGGCAGAACAAAACGAGCGAGGCCGTCTCTTTCATGAGCGATGATAGTTTTTATTTGTGTTGTTGTTTTATGGATCTTTTGCTGTGTAAAACATATATTTGTTATGCAAGTCGCTGACTTGGGTCGATCTACCATTTCAAGGCGATTGGATGAATATCCTACATCTCTAACCCTTCTTTCCTTCTTCCTCACCTCTTCTTCTTCCCCAACAGACCACCACCGCGGGCTGTATAGATACTCCCCAACATGCGGTTGGATAAACATACTCTATGAGCGAAAATTATGTGTCGCGATAGGATGGCTGAGTTTGGTTTGTTCACATGCGACTGACATGTGTCGATGAGTGTGTTCCTTGGTTGGCTATGCGGTGTCAGGAGCGTGTGTGAGGTGCGGCGCGACCATGGCGTCTGAGGAGCCGTGTGAGGGTGCGGTGCGACCGCGACAGCCGTGCGGAAGTGTACCTCCTTCTCATTTTAAAAACTTTTGGCAAGCTTGGCAAAATGTGTGGCGAAGTTTGGCAATGCAAGGCCTAAACCCAAACAGGATAAGTATGTACTACATCCGTCCTGGTTTATTGGTCCCCTTCGTATTTAGTCTCAAATTTTGACCATAGATTTAACTAATAAAATGTCAATGCATGTCACCAAGAATTATACGATTGAAAACTATGTTCCAATACGAATCGAAGGATATAATTTTTTATGACATGCAATAACATTTTATTAGTTATATTTATGGTCAAAATTTAACACAAAATACGAAGGGGGCCTATAAACCAGGACGGCGGTAGTACGTACTAGGAGTACTGGTGTTAAAAAAGAAAGGCGGGGTTTTCCTTCGCGGGATTTAATCGATACAAATCCTCATTTCACGTGTCAATTAATGCGTATTTTTTCTCCAAAGACCAAAGAGCTAACCATCTCACTCCTGATCGCTTGATTAATGCAGCGCCATGCAAACCAACCTTCTCACTTCCGCATGCATGCAGGGGATATTAATGTCCTTGGTTGCTAACCCCATCAATTTTGCCTCGATTAGTGTTAGTGGCCCTTTGCAAATTGTAATTTTGATATATTGGACTTGTGTACAAAAAAATGGAGGTAGTAACTATATTTGACTTCCTTCCCCATTGCGGTGACGTCGACGATATCTTTTTTTGTGGTTTGGCGAAGTGCGTTCGATGGAGAACACCATTTAGGGAGACCACGGTAAGTCGTTTCATAAGTGCCGCCGCAAGCGATATAAGCGCCTTATTTGCATCCGAAGTCCTTTACTAGTACTACTAGGAGTACTAGTGCGGTGAGATGATTTCTCGAAGAAGGCGATGGAGAAGCGAGTCGTGAAGAGTGAAATGATGGTTGCTTCGTCCGTGCTTTAGTGATTTGAGGCCTCCTTTGCTTTGTGATTTGTGATAGAAGGGACGGGGAGTAGACTACGTGCTCTATCTGATACTACATGCGTCCAAGCATGGGAGAAAGCGGAGAGACGTTGCATTTTTCTATTCCCTCAATCAATCAATCAAAGAGCTTCAGTTCCATCTTTTTGGCTTTGGCAACAGCGTCCACAATGGTTTCCATGATGCCAAAAGCTATTTTCACATTTGGCTACACATTGTGGATGCCCTTAACCATACCACTTGGTTTTTCTCCTGTGTGCTATCTATAAATATCTCAATTATATTGATCTAAAAAATTATAGAATCAAGATTAGTAAAAAGGAGGTGATTTTGCCGTGCGGATGGCGGGGGAGGTTTCTTATTTGAGCAATGCTACATCCATGTAATGGTTGGATACGGCTTGCCTGCTCCCTTCTCATGCTCCCATCTGTGCTCCCACTTCATCCTACGGATGTCTTTTCCCTTTTTCCTTTATAATCTAATCATCTCCCCCCTGATTTTAAGGGGGTGGGGTCGGGCCTTATTTTGTTCCAATCAAATCAAGCCACGTACACGGGAGCACGAATGGGCGCACGCGCAGGGAGCAGGCAAGTCTCATTCGTAATGGTTTATGTAAAGTTATGAACTGATGTGATGTGAGACTATTTGATTGGATTAAAGGAGAGGATTAGGCCCACCCCACCTAAAAATCAGGGGGGGCATATATAGATTAGATGGAAAGTATACGTAGCAGCTATGTAGCCCTTTGTAAGTCTAGGATTAGGCTTCTTATTTTCGGAGGATGTTGTCCTGGCGGTTTGCTAACATGTGGTCCCACGTGTCGGTGATTTACCAAGCCGATCTGCGTCCCACATGAGCTAGAACAATGGCAGAAGCAACACATGGTTAAGTTGAAGAAGATGAGGGAGAAGCAGATTCAGCAACGAGTGAAATGATGGTTGCTTCGTCCCTCCAACTTCTTTTTTAGCATTATTACCGTCCCTCCAACTTAAGCTGCGGAAAGGTGCAGCTTTGTGATTTGACGCCTCATTGCTCATTACTACGCCGGCGCCATGAGTGGGGTGCTTCACCCCGGCTGCTCTGCACTGTATTCCGGTATGGCACGTGGACCCGGTAGCTTGATGTCCCACATGTCGGTGAAAGGGACTAGAAGATTTATGAAAGCGGCGATCCACTCTTCTGACGGAGGAGTAGCGACCTGACGGCCCAAGTGAAGCTGTCACTTGTCTTGTATAATCTTGTAGTTTTGCTGTTTCATACGATCCATCGATACAAACCCGATTAAGCAGGAAAGGCGGGATTTTTCCGGCGATAGATAATCTTGGCCATACATTTCAAAGGCAATTTTAATGTATGCAAACTAAATAATTATAAGTAACAATATGATATCTAGTAAAACTAAAAGCACATATGATTTATTGTGTTAGAGTGTAGTAGTAGTCTTTGTATTGCATAGTTGTTAGATGTAACATGCGAGCGTGTAGAGATGTAGTTTGGAGGGCCTATAGAGAGAAAAGCATATCGGTCACGAACTTGAATAAGCTGATTACGGTCACTATATCGTTTTGCGGTGATTATCGGTCACTTGCTCACGATTCGACATCGGCTTGCACTCTGTTGGTCGCCAAATAGTCTACATGGCGCCATGTTGACTAGTTAAATTGACCACGTTCCTTGTGGGTCCCACCTGTCAGTTTGCATAGGGAAAAGGTCAGATAAACACAAATTTACACAGGCACGACAAGGCTTCAACCCGCGCGAGAATCACTGGTTGTGTATGTATGCTGCTGAGGCTGATGTGTGCGCATGCACGTGTAGGTTGAGCACTTGAGCGTGAGAGTGTGTGTTGGTCATGTGGTGTACTAGTGTGTGCATGCATGCGTGCGTGTGTGCGTGTGACTGTTGCGTGTGTGCGTGGGTGTGTGTGTACGTGTGATTGTTGTGAGCGTGCGTGGGTGCATGTGTTTGTGTGATCGTTGCGTGGATGCAGTTTGTGTGCATGCGTGCGTGTGTGTATAATCACCACACCAGCTCCTGTGTGTTAAAACAGACGGCTCAGCATACCAATACAAGGCCACCTTGTCCGTTGTGCCCGCGGTCATGACTTCGAACCACCGTCCAAATATTTTTTGTCGTTTGTTTTCATTCTTACTAGCAAGATGCCCGTGCGTTGCACGTAACATCAAGATGCATTTGTATGACTTGCTTATCTTGTGAGAGAAAAGGATGAACGAGGGAAGGCCTTATTTGCAAATGTGGAGAGGTGTGTGGGTACCTTTTTGCAAAATTGCCATACTTCCTTTCCTATCCGTCAGATATAAATCGGACAGCCTATATTGCAGGATGGCAGGCACACCATCATCACCAACTCTGTTTTTTATAAGAGTGTATTTTATATATTTTATAAGAGTGTAGATGTAGAGTAGATACAAGTCGACAGGTGGGCACGATGGTAGCGAGATAATGTGATGCAACACTAGAGGTGCCACGTGGAGCGTTTAACTGGTTAACTAGTCATGTCATGAGCAAATACAGAGTTGTACGGTGAGCCCGTGACTGTATAATAACCACTAAACGTAAATGGTGACCATAATGAGTGGATTCTGAAGTCCAATGTACGTATCGTGCTTTCGCTTCAAATACAATGATCGTCATTGCATATATCGCGAGAGAAAGATGAAACATCGTGAATTTTCCGGGGCTTACTTTTAGAGGACACGGAGATAGTTTTGTGTGCATACGTGAAAGGCGTCTGGGGGTATGCGATGGAGAGAGAGATGCTCTTCGTTTCCCTTTATTATGACTAACTTTGTATATAGTATAAAAATATACAAATTCAAAGTCTTGAATAAATATCATTGTGGGCACCATGCAATGCAAATTAGCATTAAGTACTCCTCCATATAACTTTGTAATGTTGTATATATGTAGAAACTCTAAAATAATTTTTGGCCACACTTTATTCAAAAGGAATGTTGTATGCGAAATAAGCGTGAAGAGAGGATTTCTAGATCAATGGGGTGCGTGATGTAACATGTGTGAATGTGTAGTTGATGCATTTGGCGGGGCCTAGAGAGGTATGTGTGTGTATTATGCATTCGAGAGAGGCATGGATAGAGGGGCCGACGGGGAGGCGTGGGAGAGATAGCACGAGAAATGAGAGTGGTCTAGAGAGAGAGACGAATATGACGTCACGACAAGAGGTTCCATTCCCTTGAGTGTGTATATGCAAGGGGGAGGGAATAGAGGCACCAGGAGAAATTTTCTGTGTGCGTGGTGTTTGTGTTGGTAAGTGTGGGTGTGAGAAGATAATGAGACGTGGGGGCAAAGGGTGTGTCACCGCATGAGGTCCGCTGGGTCGAGGTGAGGCCCTTCATTCGGTTTCGTCCTGCACCACATTGGTCGGCCCGTGACGCATTTAGGAAGACCCATGGATGACTAGTCGTACAAGACAAAGATAGCAGAATTGTGAAGGACTCTGTGTCCACTGACAAAGCCGGCTAGGATTTGTAACCCTAGGTTCTCGGACTAAGGTAACCCCTTTATCTCTGATATTACTATTCATCCAATCTAACTTTAAGGGGCATCCTATAGAATGCTCTGCTAGAATCATACTCGTCGATTAGGAAGAGAGGTGTGAGACAATGCGTGAGAGACAAGCGTAAAGATAATGTGCGTACATGAGATGCTTAGGCAGGTCCATGTATATAGAAAGGGTCGATGAGGATTGTGCGTGTGTACGTTTGCGAGAGGAAGAGTGCTTGTGATAAAGGTTAGTGAAAACAGTTGTAAATGGTTACGAGAGGGAGGGAGGGTTATATCTAGAGCATGTGTGCGAGAAAGACACCTCGGGAGAGAGTGTGTGAGCATGTGTGAGAGACCACCGATGGAGAGTGAAACTACACGTAAAAGACTGCTCTACACATTGATTAAAGATATAAATTGTATCCAAATTTTAGGATGGGATCATGATATTTGCAGTTCGTGTAAGGAGCGGTCATTGATCCATCAGACATCTAGATTCTATCGAATTTGAGCATGTCTATGTTATTATTCGACACAATTGATCCACATAGTTAGTATTTTGAACTCCAGACAATGCATCGCTTTAGCAATCGAATATAAACGTGAGTATAGTTCATGTTGTGTGTGTAAAGCACATTATACATACGAAAGTTACACAATGGACATTATAAATAGCTACCTATGAACTAGCATACATTTGACTTCAACTTAAGGTGGTTTAAAAAAATTGAATTCAACATGAAGTCCATTCAATTATTTGAATTTGATATCATGGCATTTGTAAACCATACCTAAATTATGGGGGCACCAATCTTTGCTCTGATTTTGCACATAATAGCATATGTAGTCGTGTACAAAATAGATTCAAATTTAGCTTCTCCATTCCAAAATAATCGTAGTTATAGGATTTTCAAGTGTCAAAATTTCAAAAAGAAGCGGATAATTTAATGAGGTTTTCAAACATACAAGGTCAAATATAACGTTGTCTATTTAGGTCAATCCTCATAGTTCAAGAGTACTCTAAACATGAACGCTTGTGTTTCAAAATTTCGAACGAAGCACCAAAAGAGCCTCTACTCACCCGAAACTGCGTGAGACCAATGTTTGGTAGTACAAGGAAATTACTTTTCTAATAAATCCGACCCGTGAAACCTATCGGCCCAACGTCCAAAGGTCTAAACCGGGGTAGGTTTGTAGCTTCATCTAGACGCCACGCAACCGCCTCCGAAAAACATTCATACACAATGGCCGCCTAAGCACACATGCACACGGCCAAAATCGCTCCCGCCCACTATTTGGGACACCTGGGATTACCATCCTACCCCCGACCCGCAGTAGGTGCAAAATTTAAGAGGGGGGCAAAGTTTGTACTTTCCTCAAATTTCAAACAAGCGCGTCCCATCTTCTGTTCAAAAAAGCCAAAAACAAGCGCGTCCCAAACCGAAACATGGTTCCCCCCACCCGTCCGATTCCCCATTCGTACTCCGTGGGCGCCAAAACTACCTCTCCACCAGCCGCGAAACCCCGGCGTCCTCCGTCCGCCACCCCATCCCACCCATCAACCGCCGCACTCCTTCGTCACGTCAGAGCCAATACCCCGACGTCGTCGTCCACCGCAACCTCAACCACAACGCCCTCCACGGCTAGTAGTTCAAGCCGAGGCCGAGCCGTCCGTACCCGAGCCAGTTCAACCACGCCGTCATGTGCCTCATCACTGCCGCTCCAACTTCGCCACCCTCTACCGCACTGGAGTTGTTCCTGCTATGCCGTCCTTCGCCGCCTCGGATGTGCTTCCCCTCCGCCGACATACGGCCATGGCAACACAGTCAAGAATTTGGCCATGGGTTCGTCCAAGCCTGCACCATCTAGAACATCGGTTTCCCCGGTAAAAAGAAGAAGATCGGCGCGACATGTGGAGGTGACCACACCGGCAACCGAAAAAGGTACTCCTCTTCCCTTATTCGTGCAAATCTTACGTCTCTGCTTGCACGGTATTCATCCCGCAGAAGACACTAGTTGACCGCTTCTTCTTGATACTAGATGTTCCTAGTAACTCGTGATGCACAAGGTTTCTCCTTGTATATTATTTCACCTTAGCTAGAGGTCCGTCGCCCCCCTGAATTTCAATATCTGGCCAGTTGATTCCCAATTAATGGAAGCATTCCACGGCGTAACAGGCGCTAGTACGCCTATTACACCGGGGAAGCAGTGCCTTGGTGTTTACATTAGGGGCGTGTGCGGCCTAGAGCTATTGGAGCCCGATCTGGAGGTCGATCGAGATTAAAGGGATGGCCTGGGGGTGCTGCCAAGCACGGCGGTGGTGTGAGGTCGATGGGAGGGCGGGGCGGCGGAGGCAGGGGTCTAGGCCGGTGGTCGCTGGTGGTTGGAGAAAGATCGTCAACAGTGACTGGCGGGAGGTAGACGAAGGCCATCTGCCCGTTCCTTATAGATCGAACGGTTCATTAAAAAATCGGTGACCTATTTATTTTCGATCATTGTTATCTTAGATATAACCACATGTGGTGGTGTCTTTGGAGGAGTACACGCATTTCTGTGCTCATATATTACAAAATCATATGGAGTAGAATCTAATTTTGTTTGACATGCAATGTTGTAGAGCTATCATATGTCTCCTGTCATTTATTTTTCACCCACCTGCTATCTGCTACTTTTACAGTGCACTAGTTCTGCACACACTTCACCCATACTCTCACTATTGTGTTTTTATGCAAGGGTATTTGATGCGCGATAGAAGCAGCAAAGAAAAGAGAGAAGTCGCGCCCGACTTTCTTGTGGTATGCACGACACGTTCTGATGCTATAAAGGGTGCGATGTCGTGAGATGGAGGCGATAAGCGTAGCCACAGGTTGATGACCTCGCTCGCAATGAACCACCATCCCAGGTGCTTGCTTTAACTTTGTGGTGTCATATGTGGTTGCATGTTCCATATGGTGTTTAGCTTGTATTCGAAAGGCCGAAGTCGGTAAGATAAGGAAAGATATTTTTTTACATGAACCACCATCCCGTGAGCACCAGAAGACAAATAGCTAGTCAGGGCACTGGCCGAGCCATTGACAAGCCCAGAAAAGATAGGCATCACCTGGAAGCCAACTAAAAAGCTGCGATGGTGGCGAAGCAGCCCGCCTCCCACCAGGCTCTCAGGTCCAAGATGATCATGATCACCACTCCAGCCGGCTGTCTAGCTTGTATTGCTTCCAATTTGGTTAAATTGCATCTGCTTAGCTTACACATTATACCTTTGAATATGACATGCCTTTCTATTTTTGGTACATACTAGTACATCTGTGTATTAACCATGTTCTTACATCAAACTAATGTTATTGTGTATCCCTCATCAATCACTTATGACGAGGCAGGCGAGGCAAGGGACTACTCCTCATTTAAAGAATCTGACATCGACCTCGACATGATTCTCAAGAAGCGAAATGCTAGATGAAGATAGTGAGCGTAGCTCGTAGTTGATTACTGACATTTCCCTACACTAGCATCGCAGGTGCTTGCTCTAACTTGGCAGCATGATATGTGGTTGCATGTTGCATATGGTGTCTAGATTGTAATTCTTCCAATCTGGTTAAACTACATGTGCTAGTTTGCTTGGCTTATACATTATACCTGTTAATGTGACATGTCTTCCTGTATTTAGTACATAGTACATCTGTCTATTAAGCATGTCCTTACATAAAACTATTGTTTTTTTGTATCCTGCATCAATCAACATGACAAGACACCTTTAGTATATGCAGTGCGATATTAGTTGCATCTTTCATATGATTTATAGCATGCACTGCTTCTAATTTGTTGAAATTCCATTTATGATGGGACGCTTTTAACTTGGCAGAGTCATATTGGTTGCATCTTTCATGTGGTGTCTAGCTTGCATTGCTTATTATTTGCTGGAATGGTTTACGCTTAGTTTACACAAGCAGTTGTGAACATGCCATGCCGTCTGTTTTTCGTACATATTCCATCCTGGTATCATGTGTTTGCCTTACATCAAAGTAGTGATTGTCGGTATCATGCATGAATGAGTTACGAAGAGAATTTTATTGCTTTTTCTTGTTGGTTTTACTTGACAATTCAAAATCAACAAAGCGGAAGGAAGTTAGCAAGGCAGCGGATAAAGGTGCTCCTTCGAGCGGAGGGCCTCTCAGATTTCTACTCCTCCACAACCCCAAGATGATTTCCAAGACAACACATGCATAGACACTCAACAAAGCTGTATTTATGATGACCATGTCTCCCCTAGTGCAGCATCACGGTGCTCCCTCTAACTTGGCACTGTTATATGTGGTTGCATGTTATGTGTGATGTCTAGCTTGTATTGCTTCTAATTTTGTTGAATTCCATCTGCTTACTTTACACATTATACTTGAATAAGACACATGTTCTTGTTTCTAGACCATACAATATATGTCTATCACACCATGTTCTTACATCAAATTACTGTTGTTGTGTAACCTGCAACAATCACTTATCATAAGAAACGTTTGACTTCGGAGTGTGATATAGGTTACATCTCACATTCTTTTCTAGCTTGTACTACTAATTTGTTGAAATGACACTTATGACGAGACAGTTTTAACTTGGTAGAGTGATATTCATTGCATCTTTCATATGGTGTCTAGTTTTCATTGCTTCTAATTTGTTGAAATACCATCTCCTTAGTTTACACATCATAAGCTGTGAATATGCAATGCTATGAATATGCAATGGCACTAATGACGAGACCTCTAACATGGTAGTGTGATGTTGTTTGCATCTTGCATATGATTTATTTCTTGTACTGCTTCACATTTGTTTAAACGCCATTTATGATGAGACACTATTAACTTGGCAGAGCGATATTTGTAGCATCTTTCATATAGTGTCTACCTTCCATTGCATTGCTTCTAATTTGGTGAAATGTCTTCTTCTTAGTTTACACATCATAGTTACGGTTATCTCTTCCGTCTGTTTTTCATACATATTACATCCTCCTATCATGTGGTTGTCTAACATCAAAGTTCGGTTAAATGCATCATGCATCAATTTGTTCTGAAGAACTAAATTGTTATTCGTTTTTCTTGTCGTCTTGACTTAACATGGCACATAGAAAGAGGATGAAACACAGAATGGCAGGGAATGAGAAGCGGATGAATCCTGCAGATTCTGCTTTGCTGCGATGGTGCAATAGAAGGTCAAAGTCCAGCGGAAAATTCTACAAACACGGCATCCCATGCTACACGAGTTGCAAAAAAAGCCAAACAGAAACAAATAGCTGCCACCAAACACGCAGAGACAGCCCTAGTTCTTGCAACACCTACCACAGTACTACCAGCTGCACGACTTACTCGTGCGTCAACTGACACTACTTACCAAGCACTCTTGACACAAGATGAGTTGGCAAGATCAGATGAACCTTATGAGCTTCAACAGCAAGAAGGTAGTTCTTTGGAGTCAAATTCTGATTGCATGCTTCTTTATATGTAGTCTCACAGTTTGATGTACACTAACACTTCCTATGTTCGTTGTTGGACTAGCACCTAGGCGCAAGAGGAAACAAACATCAGGGATAGTGCTCGATAGGTTCATTAAATCTAGAGGAGGAAGAATGGAGATCCGTTTTGAGGCAGGTTTAAAAAGGCCACGTGATGCTACAGAGTCAACCAAGTTAGTATCAGAGGCAGCGGTTTTCGTTAGGTGTCATGTCGTATCCTCCCAACATGGATTGATGCAGGGAATGACAAAGCGAAACCAGTTCAACACCTTCCTCGACCATTTATCTGTAAGTATGGTTATGTATGGAAACTAGTAATATCGTCTTGCTCTGTCCCATACTTTCTAGGTTGCTGATAATGAGACTCCCATAATTTTCAACAGATGAGGTTCAAGTTGGATAGCCAAGATGATGTAACCAGAAAAGCTTGCACCCATGTTTTCAAGTCTGCTCTACGACAGTATCGGTATAACTTGAGGAAAACTCACTTTGAAGGCAAGGATAACAGTGAACTTTCCCAAACATCTCCAGTGGAAAATATATCGGATGAAGACTGGAGGGGCCTTGTTAAACACCGGCCTGATCCGAAGTATCAGGTACATTATATATATGTGATCAGATCACATGTTGAAGTCCTATTTACGCATGTGCCACACAAATCTATCTTCTTGTAGGTGAACTTTTCAAAGAACAAGGCCAACCGTACTAAAGTGAAATTCCAACAGACGACAGGATCTCGTAGCTATATTGCACACTGCGAGGCTCTTGTAATTAGCTGTTGTTTCACTCTTTTCGCTGTACCATATTATCAGATCTATATTGACTTGTTCGAAATGCAGAAGAAAGCCCGCAAGGACCAAAAAGTACATGAACCAAACACTGTGGAAATCTTCAAGGACTGTCACACCAGCAAGAAGAAGGGCATGACTACACCAATCAAAGCCGTTGTTGTAAGTCCATAATCCTCATGGCTTTTAACTACTACTTACTCTGACTTGTGCCTTGAGTTGCATGTTTTGCGGCCAATGTCTATTACTCTTTTCAATTTTATACACAATTGTCTTAACGTATCATTGCACCTTACAAGGTTTAAAAGAGAGGAGTGATGTTCCTTTGATCTGACCGGTAATCTAGTTCCGTGCTGGACTTGCCCACACAACGTTACAATTGCCTGTTTGTCTGTTCTCAGTTGGTTTGTGATATGAATGATGTCATACTATGCTTACCGTATTATAAACTTCGTCTCTTTATCCTTAGCCCTCAATACAATGTGAAGAAATAGACAATACAATAGCGATGGTACATGGTCATATGTTTGGAACCTGGTTTTATTATGTACTTTGCAATAAAATACAACTAATATTTTACATGGGTTCACGAATAAGTTCTATATATAGACCAAAGCTATTTTGTTTGGTTTTGCTGCCTCCTTAATATCTTCTGTTCTGGTACTACTAATGTAAAACCTCAACTTTTCAGCGAGCTATGGAAAAATGGTGGAACCGCCACCTTCTGAAGGTGGCGAGGCAACTATAACCGCAATGTCAGCACTTGTTGTAGTGGGTCAGTACCTGTCCACTAACAGTGCCAAAAGCACGTTCATGCGTAATACTGGGTTGGTTGTTAATGCAATATCGTCCAAACCGCCTCATGATCAAGATATGCAAGCTCAAAGCAATGTTGTATCTGCGCTCCAGACACAAGTCCATTCCCTAACAGAGACCCTTTTTGTGAAACAAGGAGAGAAATTGTTCGATGTCGTCAAGATATGCATGGTTTTGAAACCAGACTATCAGACATTTGCTATGTTGTTTAGGAGCCTAGGGGAAATGAAGGTGAGGGTTATGGTGCTCCATCGGACAATCTGACATGAAAGCGTGTGATCGGTCAAAAGCTTACGAACCACGGTGGTGCATTTATCGCTAGGTCATTAAGTTTTATGCCAACCTTCCTTTTGTTATATAGTTGTAATTTGTTTTGGTGCGATACAAAATTTATTCTTAATGTGCAGACACCAGCTGAAGAAAATAGCAAGCCATTTTTGTGTAGTGTAGGGTGTTCCCTATATTTGCACTGGTGGCGATCTTTGATGCCGAGTGGATGTAATCTATGCAATCGCCTTAATAGCCTAGCGTTAGTTTTGGCCTTATTTATTTCCTAATCTTCTTTTTCCCTGGTTTGCTAGTGGCCGCAACTACCATGGGCCATATACGGGCCGTAGGATCCATGGGTCTCCTATGGGCCGTCGATAAATGGGCCTGTAATCGGTGGGCCTCGGGACGTTGGATAAATGGGTCTACATGGGCCGTAATCGGGCGTAATTGGTATCGGTCCAGCACGGTAACGGGCCTTTAACAGGCCGTAGGATAGCAAAGGCTTAATTTTGTCATAGGCATAACGGGTCGTTAATGGGCCAGAATATATGACGGGCTGGAAACGCCGCAATGGGTTAACAGGCCAGAAACGGGCCGACTCTTGCCATGGGCCGAATTTGGCCCATTAAGGTAAAAGGCCAGTAACGGGCCGACTCTTGCCATGGGCCAAATTTGGCCCATTAGGAGAATAGGCCAGTAACGGGCCGACTCTTGCCATGGGCCGAATTTGGCCCATTAGGGGAACAGGCTAGTAACGGGTCGGAAGTAATCGAGGGCCGAAAAGGAGCCCAAGAACGTATGGGCTGTCAATAGGACGAAAGCTAACACGGGCTAGAAACGGCCCATGTAAATCACGGGCCGTTAACGGGTATAAAGAAAATTACTGTTCATTATGGGCTAGAGTCACCGTGGGCCTGTAAATGGCCGAAAGATACGAAGGCCTCATATGGGACGAAAGACGTCATGGGCCATACATGGGCCGAAAGTGAAATGGGCTGGTGTTATATTCGATGGCCCACATGAGTTGTTGGGCCAATTTCCTTTATGGCCTAATGGGCTGTGAAATGGGCTATTTGCGAAGAGACCATTAACAGGCTTTTCATGGGCTAGCCCGTTAACTTTTGACCAAGTCAAACGGGCCGGCTTTGTAAGCTAAATGGGCCAGTGGTGGGCCATGGCACGTGTCAACATATCATAGCCGCCTATCTGACCCACTGACAAGCTGACATGTGTTTCGTCCGGCCAATAAGAATTTTACACGTGGAAATTTCCCATTGGTCGGGGCTGTTAACGGGTTATTGGATCCAAAACCCAACCCGATAGCTTAACGGCGTTCCGTTACGGTGGATGCCACGTGTCGGTCACCCTTGATGAAAGCACTTCTGTGACGCGCGATTTATCGTCATGGAAGAGGACACTTCCGTGATGATAATTTTGGTAATGTCATGGAACACTTCTACGACAGCACAGGTATGACTATCTTGATTCTGTCATAAAATCGTCATGGATGTACATGCATGACAAAAAACGCGACCTACTGTGACAAACACGTATCATCACGGAAGTGTATTCTTTTGTAGTGTCATTGATCGGTGTGACATCATCACCTCGGCTAGCATGGCAGGTTCGTTCAAGACCATTCTCGACTCAACTAATAACAATATTATAAGGAACCCAAGGGTCCAGGAGTGGTTTGATCTCCCCTATCTTCTTTGTTGTGACCCTGCTGACTGGCGCGGGGACGAGGGAAGCCTCTCCTTGTGCAAGTTGATGTCGCTTGATAATTATACGTATGATGTTAAGATGCCATCGCTTGAGGGCAAGGCTTGGGCAGGCGCAAATGGAGATTGGGTTGTTTATATTGGGTACAACTATGAGTGGGAACTTGTGAATGTGTACACTCGTCACCGGGTTCCACTTCCAAAAATCTCAGATGACTGCCCAGAGGTTGAGTACACCGGTATTCTACATGAGTTCACATACGATCATGGTGACTGTCGTCTATGGAAGATAGCAATTTGTCGAGTTCCCAACCACTCTTGGGATTACACAAACTATGAAGTTGTTGCTATCTTCGACAAGATTGTTGCCGTCCTTACTTCCACGCCTCGATGGATAATGCTCAAAAATCAATTTATGTACACGGATGAGTACTGTGATGCAATTCAATACGAGGGTCTTGTGTTTGCTACCACCACTCGTGGCACTATTTTTGCATGGAATCCTGATGCTTTCGGTACATTTGTCTTCCACCGTATTATATTGTTTCATCCACATGCATGTGGGTTAGCTAGTTTCCCTTTACTAATTAACCTTCTTGTGTTTCCAAGGTCCTGTGAACATTCCACCACCTATACTTGAAAAATTTTATAACCAAGGGGGAGATGATGATGTTGATGATCACGAGCATGAGGACGAGCAGGACCCATATACTCAGTGGCGCCTGGCAACTTATTCCGATGGATCACCTCTTCTTGTCTGTATATAGGACACTGCTAATGTCACTAAGGAAGCAGGTGTTGTCTCGCATGGTCGCACTCTCCGGACCTATTCCAACATCCGTTGTAGGGTATTCGGGATGGATACTAGTGTACTAGCACCAACACCTTCTCCCTGGTTCAGTATTGGAAGTCTTGGAGGAAACTCGCTCTTCCTCGGACAAAACTATCCAGTTTGACAACGTTACTACCATTTATGAGAAGCAATTGTATCTATACCTCGGACATTGCTATGGTTCCCTACCGTCCCAATGTGGGTCCTGACATAGGCCGCTTCAGCTTGGATGATCAGACCTGCGTTGGTCTCGAGATTGATAGTAGCTGGCCCTTCCCAGAGAATCACTTCTGGTTCAAAGCAAGTGTTTCCAACGCCGACGAGTGGTTGAGCTAAAGTTCATTTCATCGCTTTGTTATTTGTTGTGTAAGAAAAACTTTACTAGAATGTTTTGTTGGAAATGATCTATAATCCAACGTGTATCCTCATTGTCGTTGTGGCTTGATGACTTGTTGTATGTAATCAATGGTACATTTTCATGTGCGTCCATCAACTCACGCCTGCTAGTGGTGTCCATATGAACAATGCTAGTGATTTTAGTTGCAAAAATTAGATAGTGCTAGTGATTTTTAGCTGCATATTTTGACAAATCGCAGTGTTACAAGGTTGACAAATGGCAATGTTACTAGATAAACAAATGTCAATCTTTCGGTTTGACAAATGGCAACATACCCAAAATAGCGAGATATGCAAATCTTACCCAATTGTTTATGCATGGTTGCACGGGTCATGCAAAACAACCGTTTGCGTTGAAGGATGCGAAATCCTGCCGGCACATTTTCCCTTGGCTTCACGGGAAGCGATCGGTTTGCATACAAGTGTTCTAACTAAAACGTTTGCGATGAGTGTTCTATATTTAAAACCATTGACGTTTTTTTCAAAAGAAAATCATTTGATAAGTCTGTACATTAAGAGAGAAGAACGCAAGTTCTTTCAAACCATATCTTTCATTCAGTCACACTATGAATTTATATTCATACGATCGAGAATTCGAGATATAGTATTAAACCCCAAAAAACTATTTATGGCGGCGGCGGAGGCGGAGTGTCGCGCCGTCGTTGTCGTTGTCGTCCTCTGGGACGCCGTTGTTGAAGTCTTGAAGGCAGCACAAAATGTTCTTCACTTGTAAATCAAACATCATGTCATCGCGCGATCGACGGGCGGGGCGCGGGAGGACGACAA
Source organism: Aegilops speltoides (assembly GCA_021437245.1). Lineage (NCBI taxonomy): Eukaryota > Viridiplantae > Streptophyta > Magnoliopsida > Poales > Poaceae > Aegilops > Aegilops speltoides. Next base: position 308,008,989 of record CM038143.1, read on the forward strand.
CTGGCACCGCTGAGAGGAAGCGGTCGACGGCAGCGTCCCATGCCATTGAGGCGGCGCGCGACGCGCACGCGCACGCACGCGGGCGCGAGTGCAGCCAAGCGCACGGGGACGGCGTCGCGGTGGGTGGAGGTGCGGCGCCTGGCGAGAACGCGGCGCGGCGGGTGCAACCAAATGCGGGGCGGCGCCACGATGGGTGGAGAACACGCCGCGAACGCGAACACGAACGCTGGCGTTAGCATGTACACGAGCTTCGTGTGGGTCGTGGAGACCTCGGCGGCGCCCGCAGCTTCGTGTGCGTGATAGTGCTCGACGACCAGCCCGTCAATGCTATGGGGATGGTATTTGGCGGCGCGAGGATGGGAGCTGGGCGGGCGGGGCGGGCGGCAACCGCTGCGGCCGGCTCATTACAGGCCATGTCCATGAGGCCCCATTCCTCCTTATTTTCTATCTCCTCCGGCTCGGAGTCGACTTCACCAAACATGAAGACTAGTGGCAGATGATCGTTCTGCTCCATGGCATTGGGGAGGTCTGTGGGAGGGAGGGGAATGGGAGGCGAACAGTAAGGCCGCCCGTATTAAACAGCGGCTCGGGCGCCATTAATGGAGAGGAAGGCGGGCGGCCATGGAAGTCAAAGGGCTCGCTTCCCAGTGAGCTTGCGCAGCATATAGCTCGCACACTTCCCGGTGAGCCTACGCATTGGAGGACAACTTGCACGCCTCTCGGTCAGCCTACGCACCAGAGTGCGCTCGCACGCCTCCCGTTCAATCAAGGTCAAGTAGCTGTCCGCACGGCACCTCCCACAGCCATTAAAACCAAGACACGTGGCATCACCTTGAATGGTTAACAGAGCGCACATGGTTTGAATTATACAAATGTTTGAGATATTAAAGTGGCAGCTTTTTTTAAAATTCCTTTGTTGGCTGTCATTATTCGAGTGCGCCTTCTCTCAAAATGGAAACGAAAAATGCCACAGCATGTCGGGTGCCATTCCATGATAGCATGCCAAGTTTCATGAATTTCAAAGGAGTTTTGGATTTACTAGAATTGAAAAACTAGGCATCTCAATGTTTTGCCGGCAATCAATGGTGCCCTAGTGTTTGAAATTCATCCCCATTTCTTGCATGGGACCTAAGCATGCACCCAAGGACACATATTTGATTTTTCAACCAATTTATATGCACTGGAGCATGTGCATGTAGTTCAAAGTTGGATTATGCACATAAATGCATTGAAACTCAGTTAATGCATAAAAATGTCCAAACGAACCCCAAAAAATCACAAAAATTGACACAACACTCCTGTTGTTCTATGTTGACATGAGAAAAAAATTTGACAACAATAAGAGGCAATGGATATCGTTTCGTCCCCAAAGGTGGGACGTTCCCTACCTAAACCATCATGCTCGTTGTGGGAACCTCTAGTTTGTGAGAAGCATATGCCCAAACCTGCCTCAAATGGGACACAAAATTTACCAGGGCATGTTGATGCCGCTCCATGATAGCATGCCAAGTTTCATGAATTTCAGACGAGTTTTGGATTTACTAGAATTTGAAAGCCAGGCATCTCAATGTTTTGCCGGCAATCAATGGTGCCTTGGTGTTTGAAATTCATTCCCTTTTCTTGCGTGGGACCTAAGCATGCACCTAAGTACACATATTTGATTTTTCAACCAATTTATATGCAATGGAGCATGTGCATGTAGTTCAAATTTGAATTATGCACATAAATGCATTGAAAACTCAGTTAATGCATAAAAATGTCCAAACGAACCCCGAAAAATCACAAAAATTAACACAACACTCCTGTTGTTCTATATTGAGACGAGAAAAACTTTGAAAGCAATAAGAGGCAATGGATATCGTTTCGTCCCTAAAGGTGGGACCTTCCCTACCAAAACCATCACGCTTGTTGTGAGATGCTCTGGTTTGTGAGAAGCATATACCCAAACCTGCCCCCAAATGGGACATAAAATTTACCACGGCATGTTGATGCCGCTCCATGATAGCATGCCAAGTTTCATGAATTTCAGACGAGTTTTGGATTTACTAGAATTTAAAAATGAGGCATCTCAATGTTTTGCCGACAATCAACGGTGCCCTGGTGTTTGAAATTCATTCCCATTTCTTGCATGGGACCGAAGCATGCACCCAAGGACACAAAGTTGATTTTTTGAACCAATTTATATGCACTGGAGCATGTGCATGTAGTTCAAATTTGAATTATGCACATAAATGCATTAAAAACTCAGTTAATGCATAAAAATGTCCAAACGAACCCCAAAAATCCCAAAAGTTGACACAACACTCATGTTGTTCTATGTTGACACAAGAAAAAGTTGAAAGCAATAAGAGGCAATGGATATCATTTCGTCCCCAAAGGTGGGACGTTCCCTACCGAAACCATCATGCTTGTTGTGGGAAGCTCTGGTTTGTGAGAAGCATATACCCAAACCTGGCCCAAATGGGACAAAAAATTTACCATGTCATGTTGATGCCGCTCCATGAAAGCATGCTAAGTTTCATGAATTTCAGACGAGTTTTGGATTTACTAGAATTTGAAAACCAGGCATCTCAATGTTTTCTCGGCAATCAACGGTGCCCTAGTGTTTGAAATTCATTCCCATTTCTTGCATGGGACCTAAGCATGCACCCAAGGACACATATTTGATTTTTCAACCAATTTATATGCACTGGAGCATGTGCATGTAGTTAAAATTTGAATTATGCACATAAGCACATTGAAAACTCCGTTAATGCATAAAAATGTCCAAGCGAACCCCAAAAAATCACAAAAATTGACACAACACTCCTGTTGTTCTATATTGAGATGAGAAAAAATTGAAAGCAATAAGAGGCAATGGATATCGTTTCGTCCCCAAAGGTGGGATGTTCCCTACCAAAACCATCATGCTTGTTGTGAGAAGCATTGGTTTGTGAGAAGCATATACCCGAACCTGCCCCCAATGGGACAAATTTTTTACCACGGCATGTTGATGCCGCTGCATGATAGCATGCCAAGTTTCATGAATTTCAGACGAGTTTTGGATTTACTAGAATTTAAAATCCAGGCATCTCAATGTTTTGCCGGCAATCAACAATGCCCTGGTGTTTGAATTTCATTCCCATCTCTTGCATGGGACCTAGAAATTCACCCAATGACACAGATTAGACTTTTCAACCTACTTTAGTGCATTGGAGCATGTGCTTGTAGTTCAAATTTGAATTATGCACATTAAAATGCCTAGAAAACCCAGTTAATGCATAAAAATGTCCAAACGAACCCAGAAAAATCACAAAAATTGACACAACACTCCTGTTGTTCTATGTTGACACTAGAAAAATTTTGAAAGCAGTAAGTGGCAATGGATATCGTTTCGTCCCCAAAGGTGGGACGTTCCCTATGGAAAACCATCATGCTTGTTGTGAGAAGCACTGGTTTGTGAGAAGCTTATACCCGAACCTTCCCCAAATGGGACAATTTTTTTACCATGGCATGTTGATGTCGCTCCATGATAGCATGCCAAGTTTCATGAATTTCAGACGAGTTTTGGATTTACTATAATTTAAAAACCAGACATCTCAACGTTTTGTCGGCGATCAATAGTGCCCTGGTGTTTGAATTTCATTCCCATCTCTTGCATGGGACCTAGAAATTCACTCAAGGATAGACATGTGATTTTTCAACCAACTTTTGTGCATTGGAGCATGTGCTTGTAGTTCAAATTTAAATTATGCACATAAAATGCCTAGAAAACCCAGTTAATGTATAAAAAAGGCCAAACGAACCCCGAAAAATTCATTCACATTTCTTACATGGGAACTAAGCATGCACTGAAGGACACAGATTTGATTTTTCAACCAATTTGTATGCACCGGAGCATGTGCATGTAGTTTAATTTTGAATTGTGCACCTTAAATGGCTAGAAAACCAGTTTAATGTATAAAATGTCCAAACAAACCCTGAATAATTCCAATTCTTTTACGACACACATATAGTTGCATGTTCACTGTAGATAAAAGGTCTAGCAATTCAAACAGCGTCCATTGCCGCTGTGACCCCATTTTGTAATTCAAATCAAGTAGATCCCACATAGTTTATTGTCACTAACCGTGTGAGATGTAGTACAATATATCTTGGAGCACCGTCGGTGTATAGTACACCTATGGCTTATGTGAGAAGGTGCGTCAGCTATAGCCCACAGCCGGCGTGTCAAGCACACTAGCTCGCTCCCCAAAAAATCCCGCCTCTGCATCCCTCGCAATCTCAAAAATATTACTGCCTCATAATCTCAAAAATATCTACCGCCTGGAAGGTTTTGATGTTTGATAGCACACGATTAGTATGTGCGGACCATGTGCGATGTCTATTACTCCTGCTCTGCTTCAGTCCCTTGATTCAAATTTTCAGTAGCCCCGACATTTTACTCCCGCCTTTGCATCCCTCCCAATCTCAAAAATATCTGCTCGCCCTTGATCCAAATTTTCAGTAGCCCCGCCTTGTTACTCCCGCCTAGTAAAATTTTTAGTTGCCGCAGTATTTCCTCAAACACAACCTTGCCCCCCACCCCCGCCTCCCCTCCACACACACCCGAAAACCTCTGCTCACACAGACACACACATTCCTCGAAACCATTGGTAGGTCACCTGTCACATCCCTAGTTCTGGTATGCTCAAGGCTAGCTAGTCATGTGTGCATCATGTTTAAATTTCATTTAAATTTGAAATGAGGATTTGAGAAACCCTCAGAATCATCTCTAAAATGGCCCAAACAAAAAGTGCTCCAAAAAGGTCCCAGAAAATGCTCATGTTGCTCTCTGAAAATATTGGACAGAGATAAAAATCAAACCAATATTTTTAGGAGCTCACAAGTATTTATTTTGGGCATTTGGAATTAATGCATAAATATTTGCATTGGAAATATATTAGCTATATATATTAATATATGTCCAAAAATTATGCCACTTGTTGGGGAGCTCTGGAATAATGCCACTAGCCCCTGCAAAATTTGGCATAAGTAAGTAAAATGATTTAGTATTTTAAACTAAATCAAAACAAATTACAGAAAATAGAAAACAGAAATAAAAGGGGAAAAACTTACAGCGCCTAGCTCTGTCTTGTGACCAAGATCTTGACTTTGGCCAGCCACCATTTGCCAGCCCGGCCCAGCCCACCTCCTCCTCTGTCGTCTTCTCCCCTCGCCAAGCAGTTGCGTGCCAGCGCGCCTGACCCGGCCTTGACCCACCGCGACCACCACCTCCTTCCCCTTCGTGCATACAGGCGCTGGAGCGACGCCACGCGACGCCCGCACCTTTCTCCCTCTCTCCCATTCCTCCCCTTCCTGGTTCTCTCTCTCCCGGCCGCACCAGCGCAGCAGCGCCACCGCTTCGCCGTCGCGCTTGACCCTTGCCTCCCCTCGTCCCTCCGTCGTGTCCACGCGCTCCGCTGTGGGCTATGCCTCCTCGACGAGGCGCCTGCGGCGCCGGACGCATACAGGCGCCGCCATCGCCATCGTCTTCGCCTCCGACCGCGGAGATCCCCTCGCCGCCCGACTACTCCGGACCGTCTCGAGCTCGCCGACCCCTCGTCCGACTTCGCCGTGAGCCTCTGCCCCGCCCATCTCTCTCTTCTTCTCCGTGAGCCGCCGTAGCCACCGAACCACCTCGCCCGAACCCGCGCCGCTGTGCTCACCGCCGGCGTGATTCCGGCCATAGCGGCTCGGCCGTCACGTCCATGTTGCTCACCGCGCCACGTAGAAACGCGTAAGAGCTAACCCCACGCCTCCCCGCCACCGTAGCCGACCCGAGCTCACGAGCTCGGCGACCGCCAAGGTCGACGCCGGCGACTAACTCCGGCCACCCAGGCCCGGCCGCTGCCACTACTCGGCAGACGGCGCCCGCGTCACGTAGGCGCCCTCCGCCGGCCATTTGGTCGCGGAGGAGGAAACCGCACCCCTCCGCGCGTCGGCCTCGCCCGGCGTCGAGGCAGCCGGCGGGTTTGACCCCGCTGACCAGGGGTTTGACCTCCCCTAGGTCGCTGACAAGTGGGGCCAGGCCCCTGCTAATTTTAGTTTAGGATTAGTTTAGTAACTAATTAACTCTGTTAACTAAGCGTGTCAGCGGCGTGTGGCCCCCACGTCGGGTTTGACTCAGTTGACTGCTGACGATCTTGGCGTCATCTTGGCGCAATTAACTATTTTACGGAATTAAAATAAATCGGAAATTCGAGAAAATGATTTAAACTTCAAAATTCATAGAAATTCAACCGTAGCTCAGTTGAAATAAATTATATATGAAAATTTTATCGAAAAATGCAATCTTTCCATCTGTACAAGTTTCATGCATGACAAACCAATTTATACATCTGAAAATGAGGAAACACATTATGGCATATTAAGAGACTTAAATTAGAATTGCATATGAGCTTAGGGTTCAAATGGACTTCAAACCAAATGAATACTAGTTGCATTAGCTCAAACATCATCACATCTTCATGCCATGTTCATGCATCATATTGTTGCATATGCTTGTGTATTGATTGTTGGCACCGTTCCTTCTCGATAGGTCTTGCTCAGGAGACCGTTCGAGTACTGTCTATGAAGCGGTGCCTCCTTGTTGATCTACCGAGGCAAGCAAACCCCCTTGTTCATTCGATACAATCCTACCCTCTCGCTCCTGCTCTCAATTATTGCATTAGGACAACAACGATTCATACGCTACTTTGTCTTTGCGGTAGTTGAACCCATTCCTCTGCATGACTGTCATTGCCACGATAAATAGTTGAAACCCACTAGAATGTGTAGGAGTTGATTGAGCCCATGTTGTGTTCCTACCATGCTATACTGCTATTGCTTAGAGTTGTGTCGGTCGATTCATCGGGAATGAATTGGAGTACAATGCTCTATGTTACGATCTTTGAGAGTGAGCGTGTGAACACGATTTGGTAAAGGTAGCGGTGAGAGGCCATGTAGGAGTACATGGTGGGTTGTCTCACTTTGGAACCGTCCTTAAGCTTGAGTTCTATGTATGTTGTCCAATGACTCGATACTACCACACATTGGGTTCGGTAACTCGACCCTCTCGACTTATTAACCAACTTGGTCTCTGTCCGAGAGTCGCAACTAGTTTACGGTGTTTGTAGGTAGTGCTATTTTTCTACCAAGTGGCACCCGCGAGGTGGGCTTAGGACAGACTAAACTGAGTGTACGGTGTACCAAGTGGCACCGGATGGTGGGCTTGGGAACCCTGCTCACATCGTTTGGGGCCGTGGCGACACCCGGCGGATCTCCTTGCGGATGGAACCGAATAGGCGATAAACACAGGCTAGAGTCTTGTGTGGTTAGTCGGTCGTGGCCGACTCCTCGCCCGAGCTTCGCTTGAAGGTTGCCGAGATACACGCGTGTACATGGTGGTAAGTGGCGAGGCGTGTGTGATGAAGTACACCCTGCGGGGTTAACATGATCTATTGAATAGCGGGTCCGCGGATATGGACTTCTTGGATGCTTACATGGTACATAGATAACTTGAAGTGGATACAATAAAATGCTCAAGAAAAGTGTGAGTACTATGGATGGCCTTCTCGTAGGGAGACGGGGATGAATCCATAGTAGTGTATTGTGTGGTGATTAGTGGACTCGTGTGTGCCATATCACCTCAAGAAGTTACAGTAGTCGTGAGCAGGATAGCCACAGAGTCAAAGCTGGCTTGCTGCAACTAAACCCCACATTACCCTCTTGATACAAGTGCATGTATGATAGGATCTGATGTAAGTCTTGCTGAGTACCTTTGTACTCATGGTGCTTTATTTATGTTTTTGCAGCGGAGATTTCGGTCTTACTAGTGTTCTCGTGGGCTTCGACAAGTAGCTTGTACCTCAGCTACGATCTTGATCGGATGTTGTAGATAGTCAGGCTCTTCAGCCTTTTTCATTTGTAGATGTCTGTACCCAGACATGTAATGCTTCCGCTTGTTGCTTGTATGCTCTATATGATGGGTCCTGTGACCCCTGTTTGCAATAAATGCTATGATGGCTCTTCTGAGCCTTTATCTATATGAGTTGTAGAGTTATGTTGTGATGCCATGTTGTACAGCACATACTTGCATGTTATGCGTACGTGTAATGTGTATTGCTATGTGTGGGATCTGACTATCTAGTTGTTTATTCTTAGTAGCCTTTCTTACGGAAATGTCTCCTAGTGCTTCCTTTGAGCCATGGTAGCTTACTCTTGCTCCGGATCACTTAGGCTGGCGGCATGTGTCCTTCTTCGTTCTGTGTACGTCCCTCGGGAAATGTCACGCGATGAATACCGGAGTCTGTTAGCCCGCTACATCCCGGTTCACCGAATCTGTTAGCCCGATGCTACTGACTGGATTCACTTTCGCGATGACCGACACGTTCGTTCTTTGGGTCATGTATGCTGTCCACGTAAGTTAGTGCCACTTTGGGTTTACGACTAGCCATGTCAGCCGGGCTCCTTATCATATGGATGCTAGCGACACTATCATATCGTGTGCCAAAAGGTGCAAGCGGTCCGGGCAAAGGTAAGGCGACACCGTGGGGATACCGTCGTGAGGCCGCAAAGTGATATGAGGTGTTACATGCTAGATCGATGTGGCATTGAGTCGGGTCTGACAGCTTTGGTATCGAGCTTTGTTGCTGTAGGATTACCAAGCCAAACTGGTGAAGTTGAGTCTAGAAATTCTTTAGTTATGTAAGGGAATTGATTGTGGGAAGGAGCGTAAGGCTCTTTTTACTCCTTATATCTCATGGCCTTCGATCGAGTCACCCTATCTTTCTGCGGGGTTAAGGAACTAGGCTTCTCTTCCGTCTATTAACATCACGTGTTACTACTCCGTAGTCCCTTAGGATTGGTTGATCGAGTCATATTCCGGTTTTGAGTACTTCGGTGTAGTTTGTTTAGTATGATCTCGAACCTTGATGATGATGTTGAGTATGTTACTACCCCATTTTTGGCGGGATGTCTCATTACGAGCATTTCTTGCCGTTATCTTTGCGGAATTGCCCTAGGAGTTCGAGAGATACTAATTTCCTTGTCCTACATTCGTAGCCTATAGTTGATCTTGATTCCGTCCTTCGTTTCGTTTCTCAGGATGTCATCAACTAAGCGAAGTTCTGTTGCTCGTAGTCAGAACCACGGAGATGGTAGGGATGAGGATCCTCCCGACCAGCCTTCGTTGACAGAGTTCATGTTAGAGATGGAGAAGAACAAGCGTGAGTCTAACGCTTGTTAGCGCGTGTCGAGAGAACACCGCACATCGGTTCAAAGGATCTGTGACCATTCATGACTTCATCCGCTTGCACCCACCTACCTTTCATCATTCCATCGAGCCGCTCGATGCAGATGAGTGGCTCCGTAGCATCATACACAAACTCCGTTCTGCGAACGTAGCTGAAGATGACAAGGTCACCTATGCCACATACCACGGAAGGTCTGCTAGTCTTTGGTGGCGAGAACTATGAGGCTATGCTTCCGGTTGGCGATTCCTACAGAGGCATTTCATTGAGGCTTTTCGCGAGCATCACATTCCTCGAGCCCTCATCGATCGCAAGAGAAGAGTTACGTAGTTTCACCCGAGTAAGATGGCTGTTGATGCTTCTGACCGAGAGTTTGAGAACCTCGCCGTTATGCCACGAAGAGGTGTCCACGGACGCCAAGAAGCGAGCTAGGTTCGGAAGGGTCTCAAACCCAAGCGTCGTGATCTCCACCTACATCATTGTGATACATTCCAAGCTCTTGTGAACAAGGCAATTAATGCGAGACAGCTCGGCTCACTTACGAGGAGTCTCGTAAGCACACCGTGATTTGGGATCTTCTTCGGCTCCGGTTCTCGAAGCGCGGATTTGGGTTCGAACTCCGCTCTTCCTCCGGATATTCACCAAGGCCATCTCATGTGGTGCCTCCCCAGCTCGATCGTATGTTCCACCCAGCCCTCTTGGTAGACCGCTTGTCGGTCTTGGTCCGCATCCAACCGGGGACTTGCTTCACATGCGGGAAGCCGGGACACTATCTGCGTGTTGCTCTCGGACTAGTTATGCTCCACCCCGCTGAGAAGTCATTGGCGTGGTAAGCCATCACGCAAGATGATCGGTGTCAAGTCAGCTCCCACTGAACGTGGACGTGTGCATCACGTCTCAGCTAAATACGCTCATGATGATCCAGATGTCGTTCTTGGTACACTCCTTGTAAATTGTCACCCAGCATCGGTTCTATTCGATACTGGAGCATCTCATTCTTTCATTTCTGAAGGCTATGCTCGTTTGCACGACATGTCATTTTGTGATATGCCAACTCCGCTTGAAATCCAAACCCCAGGGTCTAGATGGCAAACCACCAGAATCAGCTATGGTAATGAAATCCTTGTTGATAGACTGGTATTTCTTGCATCACTTGTAGCCCTCAAGTCCTCAGATATTAACATCATCTTGGGTATGGACTGGATGACAGCTCATCATGCCAAGATTGATTGTTACCCAGATCTGTTCAACTTACACACCCATCGGCAAGATAGTCCTTTATCTCCACTAGAGTTGCAAAGCGTCGGCTCTATTCATAATGCCAGCCCTCTTCCGGACCTTGAAGATATCCGGTAGTCCGTGACTTTCCGGATGTCTTTCGGAGGAACTGCCGGTGTTCCACAGCGGAGATGTAGAGTTTGTCATAGATCTTATCCGAGGAACGCTCCAATCTCTAGGAGACCTTACAAAATGGCACCCTTAGAACTAGCGAGCTTAAGAAACAACTTGATGAGTCCTTGCAAAAGGGTTTCATCCGTCCTAGTTCTTCTCCTTGGGCTTGCCCGTCCTCTTCGTCAAGAAGGAGGATGATACGGACGGATGGTTGTAGATTATCGTCCGTTAATTTGGTCACGATAAAGAACAAATATCCGCTCCCGGGATCAACGACACTGTATGATCATTTCATTGGATCCTCGATCTTCTCCAAGATGGATTTGAGGTTAGGCTACCACCAAATCAAGATCGAGAGCGGGACATCCCCAAAGCGGCATTTGTCACTCGTTATGGCGATCTGAGTACACCGTCATGTCCTTTGGTCTAACCAATGCTCGACCACATTCTCCGCTTGATGAACTCGATCTTCATGGAGTACCTAGATAAGTTAAGTCGTGGTTTACCTCGATGATATTCTTATTTACTCAAAGAACGAGGAAGAGCATGCCGAACATCTTAGACTTGTGTTAGAAAAACTCGAGAGCACCGCCTTTATGCCAAGTTCTCCAAGTGTGAATTTTGGTTGCGAAGTGACCTACCTAGGCCACGTAATCTCGGTAAGGGCATTCTGTCAATCCCGAGAGAGTTAAGGCCGTTCTTGATTGGACTCCACAGAAACCGTTAAACAAGTTAGGAGTTTCCTTGGCCTAGCCAGCTATTGTCGCCGCTTTGTTGAAAACTTCTCCAAAGTAGCTAAACCCCTCACGGAACTTCTTAAGAAAGATAAAAAGTTTGAGTGGTCCCCACAGTGTGAGTCAGTTTTCAGAGGCGAAAAGGCGCTGACTTCTGCTCCCATACTTGTGCCACGGTTTCACTAAAGACTTTGTTATCTCTGCGGCGCCTCACGACGGGGACTAGGTTGCATTCTTATGCAGGATCGTCATGTGATTGCCTAAGCATCTCGGCAGTTGCATCCACACGAGGAGAATTATCCTACACATGATCTAAAGCTTGCGGCCGTAGTCTATGCACTCAAGACTGGCGACATTACCTTCTTAGTAGCGTTGCGAGATCTACACCGATCACCGAGTCTCAAGTATATCTTCACCCAACGGATCTGAACCTTAGGCGAGGCGTTGGTTGGAGTTGATCTCAGATTACGACTTAGGGATTACCTACACTCGAGCAAAGCTAATGTCATGGTGATGCTCTAAGCCGTAAATCCTATTGCAACAATCTCATGTTGCGGCGGTCAACCACTTCTCCATGAGGAATTACGTAAGCTTAACCTTCACATTGCTCCTCACGGTTCCTTTCTACCTTGGTGGCGAAACCTACTCTTGTAGATCATATCATAGAAGCCCGAAGCATGATACGGGGATTACGGATCAAGAGAAACATTGCCAAGGGTATAGCTGGTAGTTTCTCTATAGATGATCGAGTGTCGTTTTCTTTGGGAACCGCTGGTGGTCCCCAAGAAGCGACATCTTCGACAAGCGATTCTTAAGGAGGCGCATGAATCTCCTCTCACGATTCATCCGGTAGTACTAAGATGTATCGGGACCTCGCCGAGAGGTTACGGTGGACTAGGATAAAGAGAGAAATCAACGACTTCGTTGCTAATTGTGGCGTTTGTCGTCGCGTTAAGCGAGCATCAAAGACCTGCTGGCACCCTTGACCTTTAGCTATTCACGAATGGAAATGGGATAAAGTTGGTATGGACTTCATCACCGGCTTTCCCGGGACCAAGAAAGGGAATAATGCTATCTTCGTAGTCATTGATCGTCTCTCCAAAGTGGCGCACTTCCTACATTCGAGAGAGTATCTTTGCTAGTCAGCTCGTGACTTATATATTCTCGAATAGTATCACTTCATGGTGTTCCACTAGAGATTAATTCAGACCGTGGCGGTCTTTTCACTTCTCATTTACGGAGAGTTTCCAAAGCGCCATGGGAACCCATCTTTCCTTGATGCCGCTTTCCACCCTCGATCGAGTTGTCGGTGGAAAGGGTCAATAAATCCTCGAAGACATGCTTAGAGCTTGCGTTATCTCATTCGGTATGGATTGGGAAAATGTCTTCCTTTTGCCGAGTTTGCTTATAACAATAGCTATCAATCCGGTCTCAAAGCTCCTTTTGAGGTTCTCTATGGGCGAAGATGTCGAACGCCTTTGAATTGGTCAGAAACCGGTGAAAGACAATTCTTTGGACCGGACATGATCCAGGAGGCAGAAGAACAAGTTCGCATCATTCGTGAGAATTTGAAAACAGCCCAGTCTCGTCAGAAAAGCCAGTATGATCGTCATCATAAGGATATGACTTATGAAGTTGGCGACAAAGCTTACCTTGGGTTACTCCTTTGAAGGGTACCCATCGTTTGATATCAAGGGCAAGCTGGCTCCTCGTTACATTGGTCCTTTTCGCATTCTCGCTAAGCGAGGAGAGGTTGCCTACCGTTGGAACTACCCCACATCTTTCTCGAGTTCATGGCGTCTTCCCGTCTCTCAACTCGGCGTTGCTTCTCGGATCCTATCCGGAGTGGACCACTAAGCGCTTGATCTCCAAGATAACCTCACATATCGAGAGTATCCGGTTCGCATTCTTGATCAAGCGAGCGTGTCACTCGGCGTCATAACATCAAGTTTCTCAAGGTTGATGGTCTCATCATTCGAGAGAGAAGCTACAGGGGCGAGAAGATCGTCTTCGATTGGAGTACCCACCTTCTTTCCGTCAACCCCGAATCTCGGGGCGAGATTTTTCAAGTGAGGCGAGTTGTCACATCCTAGTTACGGTATGCTCAAGGCTAGCTAGTCATGTGTGCATCATGTTTAAATTTCATTTAAATTTGAAATGAGGATTTGAGAAACCCTCGAATCATCTCTAAAATGGCCCAAACAAAAAGTGCTCCAAAAGGTCCAGAAAATGCTCATGTTGCTCTCTGAAAATATTGGATGAGATAAAAATCAAACCAATATTTTTAGGAGCTCACAAGTATTTATTTTGGGCATTTGGAATTAATGCATAAATATTTGCATTGGAAATATATTAGCTATATATATTAATATATGTCCAAAAATTATGCCACTTGTTGGGGAGCTCGGAATAATGCCACTAGCCCTGCAAAATTTGGCATAAGTAAGTAAAATGATTTAGTATTTTAAACTAAATCAAAACAAATTCTGAGAAAATAGAAAAGCAGAAATAAGCGGGAAAAACTTACAGGCGCCTAGCTCTGTCTTGGTGACCAGCATGTGAAGATTTGGCCATTGGTGGCCCAGCCCAGCCCACCTCCTCCTATGTCGTCTTCTCCCCTCGCCAAGCAGCTGCGTGCCAGCGCCTGACCGGCATGCCTGCCGCCTGCCACCTCCTGCTTCCCCCTTCGTGCGCCTGGGCGCTGGAGCGACGCCACGCGACGCCCGCACCTCTCTCCTCTCTCCCATTCCTCCCCTTCCTGGTTCTCTCTCTCCCGACCGCAGCGCAGCAGCGCCACGCGCTTCGCCGTCGCCATGCCCTGCCTCCCCTCGTCCCTCCGTCGTGTCCACGCGCTCCTTGTTGTGGGCTCGCCTCCTCGGCAAGACGCACGGCGCGGACGCATACTGGGCGCCGCCATCGCCATCGTCTTCGCCTCCGACCGCGGAGATCCCCCTCGCCGCCCGACTACTCCGGACCGTCTCGAGCTCGCCGACCCCTCGTCCAGACTTCGCCGTGAGCCTCTGCCCCGCCCATCTCTCTCTTCTTCTCCGTGAGGCCGCCGTAGCCACCGAACCACCTACGCCCGAACCCGCCGCCGCTTTGTGCTCACCGCCCGGCGTGATTCCGCCACGCAGCAGCTCGGCCGTCACGTCCATGTTGCTCACCGCGCCACGTGAAACGCGTGGAGCTAACCCCACGCCTCCGGCCACCGAAGCGTCGACCCGAGCTCACCCGAGCTCGGCGACCGCCAAGGTCGACGCCGGCGACAACTCCGCCACCCCAGCCCGGCCGCTGCCACTACTCGACGCAGACGGCGCCGCGTCACGTAAACGCCCTCCGCCCGCCATTTGGTGGAGGAGGAAACCCGCACCCCTCCGCGCGCGTCGGCCTCGCCCGGCGTCGAGGCAGCCGGCGGGTTTGACCCCATTGACGGGGTTTGACCTCCCCAGGTCGGCGACAAGTGGGGCGGGCCCTGCTAATTTTAGTTTAGGATTAGTTTAGTAACTAATTAACTCTGTTAACTAAGCGTGTCAGCGGCGTGTGGCCCCACGTCGGGTTTGACAGGTTGACTGCTGACGATCTTGACGTCATCTTGGCGCAATTAACTATTTTCTGGAATTAAAATAAATCAGGAAATTCCAGAAAATGATTTAAACTTCAAAAATTCATAGAAATTCAACCGTAGCTCAGATTGAAATAAATTACATATGAAAAATTATCAGAAAAATGCAATCTTTCCATCTGTACAAGTTTCATGCATGACAAACCAATTTATACATGCTGAAAATGAGGAAACACATTATGGCATATTAAGAGACTTAAATTAGAATTGCATATGAGCTTAGGGTTCAAATGGACTTCAAACCAAATGAATACTAGTTGCATTAGCTCAAACATCATCACATCTTCATGCCATGTTCATGCATCATATTGTTGCATATGCTTGTGTATTGATTGTTGGCACCGTTCCTTCTCGATAGGTCTTGCTCCGGAGACCGTTCCAGAGTACCTGTCTATGAAGCAGTGCCTCCCTTGTTGATCTACCAGGCAAGCAAACCCCCTTGTTCATTCGATACAATCCTACCCTCTCGCTCCTGCTCTCAATTATTGCATTAGGACAACAACGATTCATCTGCTACTTTGTGCTGCGGTAGTTGAACCCATTCCTCTGCATGACTGTCATTGCCACGATAAATAGTTGAAACCCACTAGCATGTGTAGGAGTTGATTGAGCCCATGTTGTGTTCCTACCATGCTATACTGCTATTGCTTAGAGTTGTGTCAGTCCGATTCATCGGGAATGAATTGGAGTACAATGCTCTATGTTACGATCTTTGAGTGAGCGTGTGAACACGATTTGGTAAAGGTAGCGGTGAGAGGCCATGTAGGAGTACATGGTGGGTTGTCTCCTTTGGAACCGTCCTTAAGCCTTGAGTTCTATGTATGTTGTCCAATGACTCGATACTACCACACATTGGGTTCGGTAACTCGACCCCTCTGGACTTATTAACCAACTTGGTCTCTGTCCGAGTCGCAACTAGTTTCGGTGTTTGTAGGTAGTGCTATTTTTCTACCAAGTGGCACCCGGCGAGGTGGGCTTAGGACAGACTAAACACAAGTGTACGGTGTACCAAGTGGCACCGGATGGTGGGCTTGGGAACCTGCTCACATCGTTTGGGGCCGTGGCGACACCCGGCGGATCTCCTTGCGGATGGAACCGAATAGGCGATAAACACAGGCTAGAGTCTTGTGTGGTTAGTCGGTCGTGGCCGACTCCCTCGCCCGAGCTTCGCTTGAAGGTTGCCGAGATACACGTGTACATGGTGGTAAGTGGCGAGGCGTGTGTGATGAAGTACACCCTGCGGGGTTAACATGATCTATTGAATAGCGGGTCAGCGGATATGGACTTCTTGGATGCTTACATGGTACATAGATAACTTGAAGTGGATACAATAAAATGCTCAAGAAAAGTGTGAGTACTATGGATGGCCTTCTCGTAGGGAGGCGGGGATGAATCCATAGTAGTGTATTGTGTGGTGATTAGTGGACTGCGTATGCCATATCACCTCAAGAAGTTCTCGTAGTCGCAGAGCAGGATAGCCACAGAGTCAAAGCTGGCTTGCTGCAACTAAACCCACATTACCCTCTTGATACAAGTGCATGTATGATAGGATCGATGTAAGTCTTCTTGAGTACCTTTGTACTCATGGTGCTTTATTTATGTTTTTGCGGCGGAGATTTCGGTCTTACTAGTGTTCTCGTGGGCCCGACAAGTAGCTTGTACCTCAGCTACGATCTTGATCGGATGTTGTAGATAGTCGAGGCTCTTGACCTTTTTCATTTGTAGATATCGTACCCGGACATGTAATGCTTCCGCTTGTTGCTTGTATGCTCTGTATGATGGGTCCTGTGACCCTGTTTGCAATAAATGCTATGATGGCTCTTGAGCCTTTATCTATATGAGTTGTAGAGTTATGTTGTGATGCCATGTTATACAGCACATACTTGCATGTTATCGCGTCGTGTAATGTGTATTGCTATGTGTGGGATCGACTATCTAGTTGTTTATTCTTAGTAGCCTTTCTTACGGAAATGTCTCCTAGTGCTTCCTTGAGCCATGGTAGCTTACTCTTGCTCCGGATCACTTAGGCTGGCGGCATGTGTCCTTCTTCGTTCTGTGTCATCCCTTCGGGAAATGTCGCGATGAATACCGAGTCTGTTAGCCGCTTCTGCCGGTTCACCGAGTCTGTTAGCCAGTGCTACTGACTGGATTCACTTTCGCGATGACCGACACGTTCGTTCTTTGGGTCATGTATGCCTGCTGTCCACGTAAGTTAGTGCCACTTTGGGTTTACGACTAGCCATGTCGGCCGGGCTCCTTATCATATGGATGCTAGCGACACTATCATATCGTGTGCCAAAAGGCATAAGCGGTCCCGGCAAAGGTAAGACGACACCCGTGGGGATACCGTGCGTGAGGCCGCAAAGTGATATGAGGTGTTACATGCTAGATCGATGTGGCATTGAGTCGGGGTCCTGACATCACCGCCATCGCCGACGCCTCCATCATCAACCTCTGCCTGTGTGCCGGGGAACTCGAGGAGCCAATGGCCAAAAAGAGGTTTATCGCGGCCTTTTCGCCCGACGCCAGTGAGGTGGCCACCGAGGTGTCCCCTTCATCCTCCGCAGGCCCGATTCACCGTCGTCGGTCCCCGATCCACCCGCCGCCGCGCCCCTACGCTGGTTCAAGGACTTCCCCGTCCTCCCTCGGACCCGGTAGCCGATGAAGTCCTACCTCGGGGTCCGGCAACAGCTGTGGGGGCCGTAGGTCGCCAAGATTATAGATCGAGACACCCACACCCGCCGGTGGCTCGGTAGCTTCCACACGGCCGAGCTCGTGGCCATGGAGTACGACCGCTGGCAGGTCCGCTACCACGGCGCGGCGGCTAGGCTCAATTTCCCCTTCGGCACACGTCCGGTCGACCTCGTTCCGCCGGAGCCAGGGTGGTGAGCTCGGCTATGGCGCGGGAGGACCGCGAGGCGTGGGAGCGCCTCGAGGCCGAGGCCGCAGACGAGGCCTACATGCAAGAGCTCCACCGGCAGCACCCGGAGCTTGTGAAGGCGGAGCAGGCGATCTTTGCCGGCGTAGAGGGCGGAGAGGTTATCGCACCTCCTCCGATGACGAGGTCGAAGGCGGCAAGGTTATTGCGCTCTCCTCTGATGACGAGGTCGAAGGCGGCGGCGGCAGCGGCACAAAGGGCGTCAAGGTGGGCCTGAGGACGAGGAGATCGACGTCGACGAGTGGAGGAGTGCCTTTCCCAACGACCGCGACGATGGTACTGGCCCGGACCCGGCTCGTGGCACACTGTACATGACGAGGAAGGATTGGCTCGACCTCTACTTTGACCGAAAGTAGTTTAGCTTAGTTTAAATTTATGTTTTATAATCGGTTATGCAAAACTATCTATGTTCATGTTTGAATGCATGCTACTTTCGGTTGAACCTGCTTTGAACTTGATCAAATTGAAGTTTACAGCCTTAAGTTTCGGGGATCGACTAGAAAAGGACAAAAAATGCTGGAGTATATATATATCCACTAAGGGTTTTAGTCCTTTAACTTTTTAAGGATCGCCTAGAGATGTCCTTATGACTTGTTTATTTCAGTTCTTCACAATGTGATGCTCTATATGTGCAACTATTTGTCGTGCAGTCAAATTTCATCAATAACAGTTTCTACAATACCACTATGAATTACGATATTTGGTTGTTGTTAAGGATATTGCAGTTAACATGCCTTTTCATTTTTCAATTGTTGTTTAGCAACATGCAATTTACTGAATGACTAAATATGCAATCTCAGGCTACATAGCAACAAGGAAGAGTGTTACCTTAATGTTCTGATGAAGTCTAGATATACATGTAATAAAATCTTATATAATGGGATGGATGGAGTATTGTACTACATCATTTTTTAATTGTTGTTTAGCTTCTAATATTAACTTGGTGCTTTTAGGTACATATATCATTGCCAAAGATCCACACTTCGACCCTTTTTGCGTATGGGGCAATGAAATATTCATGAACCAGCATCAAGTGAGGAAACTGATAAAGTTTGTTATTAAAATGGGTCAAAAGATGTCAATCGAACTATTTGTTTACACTTTATGCAAGACAACAGTGAACTGCGGGATGGTAAGTAAGAACCCTGTAGCCTTCTTTTTACTGCCCGTAATGAGTTGTGTTAGATGACAATATCTAAATCTTTTTCATTTGTAGTGGATCCTGAAGCAGTTTACTCAAGATTACCTCTCAAACTACATGATTGGTGGCCGGCCATTACAAGGGGTTGGACTAGAGTCCTGCATGACTTATGCATCCAGGAGAGCACAATAGTGCCATTCCGCTTCACCTTGTTCAGCAACTGGAATGTTTGTCGCCTCTTTCTTTACCATCTGTAATAGTACAAGTATAGAACCCTGGTACATCATTCTTTATTTGGTGCTTATGTAATTCTTAAACATATGTACCTGTGAATCGAATAATGCATTGGTTGTTTGAACATGATGGATATGAATAAAGCTATAGCCTACTTTCAAGTTTAAATTTGGTACAATTTTAAATAGCAGCAATTAAATTAGGGTGAAATTACGTTGTGCAGGTCATTACGGCACACACGGTTGGTAAAACACAAATGTTTGCGATATACACCATAATCCGAGACGGTTCACAGAGAGGAAACGTGTGCAAGCATGCACACAGTTGCCGTTTGCAAAGCGCGTGTGATGTCAGACACTATCACATACGGTGCGGGAAAACTAAATGTGTGTGATTGTCTACCTATCGTACACGGTTTATAATCATGAACTGTTTGTGATGTGCCAGGCATCGTAAAACTCCCGTGCCTACAATCTGCCTGGAGAACTCCCGTGCCTGGAATCTGCCTGGTTTTAGGCAGAACCACAAAACTCCGACTGTGATGGCAATGCGAGCACAAACGAGTAGCAAGGATGAAGTGTTTGGGATATTCGAGATATCGGAAACGGTTATATAGGGACAACTGTATGCATCAAGGCTCCCTATCCCCGACGGTTTCTGGGTCGTGTGGGAAGGACCCCCCTATCGCCCACACTCACTTGGCGACGGTTCCAAATGCCGTCGCGGAAAGGGGTTAAAACCGTTTGTTTAGGACCGACACGCACCAGTGAAATATAATAATAACCATTTTATTATTGCCTAGGGCATATTTCCATCAAATCGGCAGGTCGCTTGATGCGTTATCAGCCTCGGGAGGGGTTGAGCCAAACATCGGGGCAGATTTCAGATCTATCGCCGGGGTTTGTTCTAAACCTAGTGCAGTATCCGAAGCCGAACTTTGATCGGCATCGGGGCTTGATGTTACGATGGGGATGTCTGAGGCGGGGGAGGGTAACTCCTTCGCGTATCTTGGCGGTGTTGAAGAGCCTGATCCGATGTCCTCAATGAAGATCGGTTCTGGAGTCAAGCTCCGATGCCTGACAAGCCCTCTATCCGGTCGGGTGTCCAACCTGACAGGACAAGCTCATCGCGGGAATTTGCAATGTACTCCAATCCTCCGAAAGCATGATCTGCTCAAGAGCATAGTTCTCGACAGTGTCCAAGCAGCCTATCGATCGGTGCAGAAAATCATGTTTTCGAACACAAAAAGCTGGCCAGGGACGTACACCTCCCTGTAGCCAGCGCCATAGTTGATCTGCAGATGAGCCATCAATCCTTTTGCCGATCTCACAGCGGAACACTCAATGAAAGCACCAGTATCGGTGCCAAAACCAGCAGACCTCGGCTAGGGGGTCCCGAGCTGTGAATCTCAGACAGATGGTAACAGGAACAAGGGAGACAATATTTACCCAGGTTCAGACCCTCTTAATGGAGGTAAAACCCTAAATCCTACTCTTGTTTGTATTGATGGAGATGTATCGAGTACAAGCTTTATCTACCTCAAGATCGTAAGTAGTGTCCTAACTCTAGGACTAAGTGAATGCAATTGTGTTCAAGGCCCCTCTACGGGCTAAACACCTCGGCTTATATAGACACCAAGCAGGGTATCTAGGGTTACATAGTCGGTGTCCAGGGGATGCACGGAGGTGGCAGGAGATGTCTTGGAGTATACGTCAAGTCTTCGGCAGATGTGGTCTTAAACAGGCGTGTAGCTTCGGAGTCCGTCTTGATGATAATGAGGGCCCACTAGGCCAGCCCGAGGACTATGGGTTGACTAGGTTAGCACCCCCTAGTACATGACACCGTCAGGGCCATCAATGTTCTTTTTGTATTTATAGGTTCATTATTTGTCTAACAATAATATCTCGACTTCATACCATAGAGGTCTACATGAGTTTTACCTAACCTACATAGCTCAGTTGTAAGTTCGACCGAAGTATTAATATCTCATGTAGAGACTTCTATATCAGTCGCAGTAGGAAACTCTGGAACCACTTACAACGTTTCTTTCCTTTGACCCCATGACAAAGATTATACAATCTCGTCGAGTTGCACTGGCCACCCTTTACAAGGAACATTTTTCTTCAATATTTAACGTATATTTTGCACAAATTTTAAGAAGTGTCATTTTTTGAAATGGAGAACATTTTTTTAAGTGGACTTAACGCGAACAATTCGGAAAACATGAGCAAAAAAATTAAAAACCGTAAAGTTTTCTGAAATTGAAATTTAAAAAAAAACATGAACAATAATTTAAAAGATGAACAAAAAGTTCAATAAAGTGAATATTTCTCAAAATTGTAAACAAATTTCGATTCCCAAACAATGTTTTTCAATGGTGAACGATATTTTAGAAACATGAACAGATTATTTTTAAAATGTGAATATTTTTTGGATTCGTGAACAAATTTTGAATTTTGAACAATTCATTTGAATGGTGAACAAATTTTTAAAAGTGAACAAAAATTATGAACGTGAACAAAATTTTAGAAATTATGAACAATTTTTATGAATTGTGAAGAATTTGTTTAAAAAGTGAGCAAAATTAGTAAAAACATAAATAATTTTGGAAAACATGAACTAGATTTTTCAAAATAGTGAACAAATTTCTGAACTTGCAAATAAATTTAGAAAATGATGTACAATTTTTGAAATAATTAGCATTTGGAATTTTGAACATTTTTCGAAAATTTAAATAAAATTATGAATTTCCGAACAATTATTGAAACTCAAGAATTATGGTAACTCGAAAGAGAAAAAGAAATGTAACAAGGAAAAAAAGAAAACAAAATGAAACAAGGAAGAAAAGAAAAGGAACAAAAACAAAAAACAAATCAAAAAGTAGAAAATCAGAAAACCAGTAGAAAACAAAAGAGAAAAATACTGGTTCAGGGGCCCGAACAAGGGATCAAGAGTGAAGCTGAACCATTAACATGGGGAAATTGTGAACAAATTTTTGAAAGTGAACAAAGTATGATTAAAAAATTAAAAGTAAACATTTTTTTCAAATTGTAAGCAAATTTTAAGAAGTGAACAAATTTTAAAAATAATAGATTTTAAAAAACATGATTAAAAAAGCGGATATTTTTTGAACAAAATGTGAGAAATGAGATTTATTTATTTTTTAAAAAATGTTAGCATCTTAGAATTTGTGATTTTTTTTAAATTTGGGACAATTTGTTTGAGTGATGAACAAATTTTAGAAAGTATTTTTTTTTAAACGTGAAGAATTTTTCAAAGCCTGGAGTTTTCTAAAATTTGAACATTTTTGAAATTGCTAACAAATTTTTAATTCTGAACAATTTTTTTAAAGTGAGCAAATTTTTAAAAAATGAACTCAATTTTTTAAATGTTTTGAAATTACGAACACATTTTGAAACCGTGAAAAAAATTGAAATCTTGATCAAAATTTGGAATTTTGATAATTTTTTGTTAATTTAAACAAAGTTTAGAAATTTTGAATTTATGAAACCACAAAAAGAAAAAAAAGTAAAGAAAGAAATGAACAAAAACAAAAAAGAAATAAAAAGGTAGAAAACCGAATAGGCTGGTAAAAAGACAAAACAGGAACAACCACTTCAGTGAACCTTCTAGATGGTTTCCAAAACCGATGAGGATCATGGGCAGGCACAAGTGGACGCGCAGGGTGACTCGCTCTCAGCGTGGCTGTAAGAATTTGTCGCTAACGGACCTCATATAGAAAGGACGCTGATATCTATCATACGTGTGGCAGGAAGGGAGGCGCACAACAAGTCTCTATAGCAAACAGATTGTCACATCACCGCATGCATGCATGTGGGAATCTTTTTGGATTTCCAATCTTTAAAATGTTTTATCTCTTGAATGAAAAATCCGATTGAAAATCCGTTTTCACTGTTAAATCCATCGCGACGAGATTTGATCTCATATTGATATGTTTCAGTGACTTTTTTTGTTAAAAGTTGCCATGTATATTCACATAAATTGCCTTGGTGTTTACATTGAAGTTTCCATGATATATTTTAACAACCTTTTCTTCTATGTTTAAAGTAAATTTTGACATATTATAAAAAAGAAATTTAAGAAACTAAAATTGCCATGGTGAATTACTAAAATTTGCCATGATCCATGTAATAATTTTGATATGATTCATAATTAAAATGAAATATATCGCCAATTAATTTAAAAATGCATGATCAATGACTTAAATTTGCCATGAACCGTAAAATGAAATTGCCATGGCGAATTACTTAAATTTGCCATGATACATGCACTAGAGTTTTCCATGGTCCATAAAAAATTATGGTCAAAATACTAGAATTACCATGGTCAAAATACTAAAATTGTCATTATCTATAAACTAAAATAGCCATCTTGAATTAGTAAAAACGCCATGATCCATGAATTAAATTTGTCGTGGTTAATTAATAAAAATTTCCATGGTCAATTAATAAAAATTGCCCTAAAAAGTAGTTGAAACAGAGTGATAGCTTTAAATCTGGAACAAAAACCCATGAAACATGTCATGGCAACTTTAGTGTAAACACTATGGCAACTTTAGTGTAAACATATGACAACTTTTGGCTAAAAAAAAGTCGTGAAAAATATCAACATGGGATCTAGTTTTGAAGATCTCGTTGAGACGGATATAATGGTGAAAACGGATTTTTATTCAGATTTTTTATTTAGGATAAAATATTTTTAAGTCTGAAAACGAAAAAGATTCTTGTTGATGTCATCTATTTTGACGTGAAAAAATGGATGGTAATAGAGGCGTTTGGTCCATATTGTTTCGTATCATATGTGTGGCTCTTATCATTTAGGTATAGGAAACAACCCCATCCGAAGTTCAGGCCGCACTGCCTCCTCCTCTCGACCAAGGTCGACCTGCACGACTATGGGGTCGGGCTCCACCACGCCGACTCCCCAAATAATGATGGGAGTGAAACCACGGACCGCCACCTGTACCTGTACACGTGCCGCGTCATGTCTGCGGCCAGCGTGAGCCGCCAGCCGAAGGAGTGGAAGGTCAGCGGAAAGATGATGTTCCGCAAGACCCGGACCATAGGCGTGCCAAGGTATCCAGCTCCTCTACATGGGCCACCGCAGCGAGTACTGCCTCGCGGAGCACCTGCGGGCCTGCGAGGACCGGTCTGAGTCTTACGTGCTTCGACTAACCGTGTTCTGTGCCAGGTACAGGGAGGACGGGGAGCTCACCACCATGGTCGACCGTCCGGCTCACTCGTACGAGGTCCCCGGTGACTATGACAGGTGTTGTGATGCCCAAGCCTTCTCTAGATGTACAAAGTGCACACTTAAGCTCTTGGACTTAGGCCGTGTTTAGTTGCGAAGTATTTTAAAGTATTTCAAGAATATAACAATATTTTAGAATACTATGGTTTTAAATACTTTGAGGTGTTTGGCTCTAATTAAAATTGTATAGTATTATAAACTATAGTATCCACAAAACTATAGTATTTATGCGGTATTGAAAAAAGAGGCTAAGACCTCTTTTCTAAAAACTGAGAAACACAATAAAGGCCTTGTCTTAGCGGTGGCCTATTATAACGCTGTATACTTTGATTGCCAGACATGCCATTTTTCCACATTACTTAAAAAAACTGTTGGTCTCATAAACTATTCATTGTCATCGGTATAAAAAAACTGTAGTATCAGAATACTGAGGTTTTACAAAAACATTGCTTCTAAACAGAGCCTTAGTTTGCAGTTGCACCCTTTGCGGTGTTGTTGTTCCCCTACCTGCAAAGAAATATGTGAACAGAAAATTTCCACACTACATAGCCCTATACTTTCAGAAATAATGACCATAAGCGGATTCACTTGTTGAAATTATTGTTTTCATGGGTTATTACTTTACGCTCATGCTAGATACATTCATTTGAGTGTAAGTAATTCCAGACGGAAGTACTATTTGTTTTATTTGCAACATGTTCCATGTCTGCTCTTTTTTTAAGGAGCTATCCAATATTTGCAGTTGTGAATTAATTTATAGGATGACATGATAATTTTTTATTTATTAAATGTTGGTGCCACAGAGAAATTCAAGGAAAGGACATTATAACAAGGAAATAACGTGTACTCCCTAGAAGTTGGTCCGTAACTTTATGAGAGATGGGATGCAAGAATGGGACACACTTCATACCCCCCCCCACCCACCGACCCACCCACCGAATTCCTTTGACCCATCCTAGGAAATTGATTGGACGCCATGGAGTCATTGAACATGCATGTGTGGACAACTCAACACGTGTCGATATGCCTAAGCGACTCCAGAGGCCACCCGCTACCACCTAGCAACCCCCCTGTCGTCAGAGGATGATGCTCGCTAGTTGAAGGTGGCTACGGGGCGCTTCTGTCCTCGTCCTGTCCTCCCCATCCTACCATGCTTCCTCGACCCCTTTTAACGTCAATGATGCTCCTCACCGGACACGATTCTGCTAGAACCACCTCATCCTCGCCATCTCTATGGCTCTTCACCACAAATCCGGTCCTCCCTGTGGGTAGGCCTCCTTGATTGATTGGACATGTTCGATCTCCTGCTCATCTGGCAGCAACAGAGGTCCCCTTGACCCCGTGTTGTTCCCATCAGCATGTCAGGGTGCCAGATCCAACTAGCCTGCCCCGCGTGCACCGTGGCTACTCGGGTATGTGTACGGTGACATGCAACCCCCTTGCTCTACCCCTCGTGTGTGCCATCTTCAGGTGGTTCTCGGTTCCCGTCGACTACATCGGTGTGGTGCAAGGTGCAATGACCATGGCTTTGTTGGTTGTCCCGATTGTAGCGATGTGTCGATGTGAGTGGTTGGGTTTGATTGGGGTTGTTTCTAGAAAAATTCATGCACGAACCTCGTGTTTGAGCGACTGCGGCGACGCTCCTTAGCATCGCACCCCTCCTTGGAGGTGCAATCATGGAGCTCCACACTGGTGTTGCTTTTCTTCCTACCCACTAGGTGATTCCGGGTGAAAGCTTCGCGACAACGATGCCTATGGGTGTCCTCCACACTAGTGTTGCTTTTCCTCCTGCCCACCGGGTGATTCTGGGTGAAAGTTTCGCGACGAGGATGCCTATGGGTGTCCAACCCCCCCCTCAGACATCGCACGGGAACCCGTCCGACGAGGTTGCAAAATATGTTGTTATTCCGCAAAAAAAAGTAATGTTGTTTCCATGGATAGAGATCTGGTTTCAATAAGCTTATGGAACGATTCATTTGCGTGCATCCAGCATGAATTGAACCCATAAATTACCAACATAAACATATCACATAGATATCATGGAAGCAAAATATACAATTAGATGATAATGAACTAACGATTATCAATCGAACTGTATAGACGTTTTGTCGTATTTAATCCATTTGAATTTTTGTAGGGTGTTATCATTGGGTAAAACAGACTCTTTATTTATTGGACTGTGCTAACGACCAGTCGACTGGTCGTTAGCGACAGATCCGCACGACTAGTTCCTACGTGATCATTATTATCCCACGCTCGCTTCCACTGATTTTTTTCCTTCTCTCAAAAACCATAATAAATTGCTAGTGGTTTTTTCTGGTTTTTCGCTGCATAATATGAAAAGAAAATAAAAGGTGCTTGAAAGAGGATTTGAACCAAGGTCTATGTAATACCTATCGAGCCTAATAACCAACTAAGCCACCTTTTGTTGTTGTCTATTGTAGAATGACAATGTTATTTGAACCTTTCTTATTTCTGCCATATCAGAAGAAAAAAATAAAGTTTGGCTTGGTAACTTTGGCAATGACCAGCGTGATAACTATGGTCTGAGCAACATGATAACTATACCATGATAAGGCTGGTAACTACAGTACGAGAAGGTTAAAAGCATGGGGAAGTATGGTAATTTAACATAGAAATTACCGGTGAAATGTTTCAAAAACTTTTTCCCCTTGGATGATAGACACCATGGTGTTTAAACGTAAGATATTAGTTATCAAGTCTGCGATGATACATCATCATGTTATTTACACAGAAATTATCAGGTGTATGTTTTTCAACAAAAAAGTTTCAGGTCAAAAGTTAGAGTGGCGTTTGTATGGGAGTTATCAATTTTGTATGTTTCTATTATCATGCTATTTACACAGAAATTAGCGGGGCATCACCCCCCCCCCCCGCCACAGTCGCCATATTTACCAGGATCAGGTACATAAGTTATCAAGTCTGCGATGTGTGAGTTATCATGTTATTTGCATAAGAGTTATCGGGGTATGGTTCAACAATTCCTCCCACCCCTACCCCACCGACAAAGTTACCAAGACTGGGTACATAATTTATCATGTCTACGATGTTTGATTTGTCATGTTATTTGCATAGAAGTTACCGTGGATGTTTCAACGACCCCTCCCCCCCCCCCACCCCTACCCCCGCCGACAAAGTTACCAGGACTGGGTACATAATTTATAATGTCTACGATGTATGAATTATCATGTTATTTGCATAAAAGTTACCAGGACAGTGATGCGTAAACTATCATCATATTTACACAAAAGTTATCGAGGGTATATTTCATCAAAACCCCTCCCTCCGGCGGAGGGAAAAGTTATCATGTTTGCGGTGCGTAAATTATCATGATATTCACACAGAAATTACCGGGGTATATTTCACCAACCTTTTCTGTTTTAAAATTACCATCGTGTTTGCATGTAAGTTATCAGGTTCACATAGAATATTACCGGTTGGTATATTTCAACAACTTCTTTCACCTCGGGCTAAAATTATCACGGTGTATGCACGTAAATTATCACGTTTGCGGCCCAAAAATTACCGTCTTTCAGAGACGACCTACCACCTTCCCTTCGTCAACATCTCCTACCTCTCGGACTGAATATTCTTTAGAAGAATCGTTGATCACATCACCAAAATCATCTGCGCCGTCATCCAAGTGTTGGCGGAGATACCTACTTCCATCATAAAGTGGAATAACAACGATAAAATAGAGAAAACTCATGGAATTAAAAAGAGAAAATGTATATTTTATAAGAGATACAGTACTAAATATCATGATCAAATAGTTTAGCTTTATCCAACTTAACACGTACCTAGATAGTGTGGAGTGGCTAATGTATTCAGGTCTTCCTTCGCTTCATTTCACAGGTGCTCAGTTCGAGTCCCCGCATGCAATTTTTCTTTGCCCAATCTGCTCTATTTTTGGATGGTTATTATACCTGCGGAAAAAAGGAAAGTGCGGGTAATTAATTCAGCGCGAAAAAAGGGAAGTGCGGGCGGGAAGGTAATGATCAACGTGATTTCAGGGAGGAGCGAAGGGATTGTTTCGGCGGCACACGTAGGACTTAAGTTAGTTTCCGCTAAAAAATCACGATCATGCGATCCAGATCCAACGATGCGCGGGTCGTTCGGATCTGTTAGCGAATTTCCAGTCGGCAGGAGAATAGCTTTTTCGTTATCTATTTTAACACAAAGTGACCAAGAGCTATTTGCAAATTACAACACCAGATCTTGGAAGAGCAGAACAGAGAGAAGAGAAGCTGCAGGAAAGAAAGAAACAATGGGGTGAAGTGAGAGATGCAAGCGCCTAGCAGCGAAAGAACTGGAGACGGGGTAGGGTTGTTGATCTTGGCAGGTGAACACTAGTACGCTGAGCTGAGCTGCGCAGAGTAGTATAGTCTCCTTCCTCCTGTACATGAAACAGGCAGGATTTTGGATGCATTCTTTTCCAGAAGAATTGTGACAGCCGGGTTGCTCTCAACTGTGACAACCAGGTTTAAAAATGAACCAGGAGTGATTATTCCAGGAACAAATATTGGACTCTCAACATAATCCTAGAAACAAGTACAAGCCTGGGACAAACACAAGATAAAATCATGTGCTTGCGATGGTTTTCCTGCTATGACTAGTACACAATATCAGGATAAGCATGTTTCCAGCAAGCCATTCTTGGGATCGTTGAGCATGTCGAGCACCAAGCAGTCACCAGGCATCACATGCATTGAAATCAACAAAAATAGTAGCCGTTCATTCATACTAGCGCATAGCTTGGCACGAAATAGATTATCCTAAAAGGGCGGTTCACAATCTCCAAGTACTCGCATTCATGTCAATGCTACACCAGGCTGAATAATCCAAGGAAACCTAGACAATTAAACGTTTACCAACATTCATGAGGAAAATAACAGAAACGCACTTCTAGTTCACTACAGGAATCTAGATATCTGGGCTCAGCGCTTCCTCTTCTGTGTGCGCCACTGTCTCAGGACGTACTGGACAGCTTCTTTGAGAGTTGCTTTCCTCTTCTCTTTGAAGTTCCACAGCTCGGGTACAGGATAGCGGCCACTAGGGTTATACTCGTTAACTTCAAGCAGAGCCTTTGTTACCAAGCCATACACTTCTTCGCCATACTCTTCTTTCAGTTCTCGCAGCTTCTCATCATCCTCGCGGAGAATTTCCTAACGTCAATGCACGCACCATTAGATAAATATTCTCCTCCATTCTAAACATGTAATAAACAGAGCAATAACAGCTTCAAAATTTCACACTCCACAAATATGCCTAAGCTGTTAATTTAGAAAAGTATTGATACAGGAATTGCATAGTGTCTAAATGTTCCCTGAACATTAAATGTAAGCACGGTACAAAAGATAATGGTGAACAAAAACAATTTATGCGTGTTAGAAATGATGTAAAACACACCTACTTCATTTCCATGCCCGTCGAACAAGTATGCTACAGAAAGTTCAGGGAGAACTGTTTGCAAACGGCAGCAAGCTTTGAGCTCCAAGTATCATGTATCATGTCAAATTTCAACAGCCAAGACACAAGATGTGTCCAACTTAGCCAAGCTAGGAACTAAGAATGAACATCTAACTTACTAAGGAATATCATAAGGGGTCCCTATCATAAACTTCTAGGAGTGGGAAGTTATTAGCATCCGTCAATATGTGTACCGAGTGGCAATCGTTTTACTGGTAAGAAGTTTGGTTGCCCCACACACTACTCCACGGGCAAATATAGATGTATTATATTCTGATTTCCGGAAGCTGGTGAATTACATAACTTAACTAGTATAGAACTCACCATCAGCTTTAGAGAAAATTCAGAGATGGAAGAAAGCAAGTCTAGAGTACATAGAAATCATCATTTTTTTCAGTTAGATGCTATACATCTCAATTAAGAGCAGCTAACATCAACATAAAGTTTTGCCCTCAGGAACTCAACAATGTTGCTTTCCTAGCACTGAAGTAGCATAAATCTATGCATATGACTGAACTCTCCCCAAGCTACAAAATCAAGTAAATGAAACTTAGCTAACCTACACATAAGCATACATATGGCTAAATTTTGAGATTCCTTCATCACACATCCGTTGAATACTTGCTATGGCACAGCTTAATTGACTGGATAATTGGTTAATTGTAAAAAACCGTCATGTGGTAGCATCCACACCACGACATGAAAAACAAGATATTATAACTTCCATGAAGAACTAGATTATATTTAAATAACACAAGAATATAGCCCCTTGGCTGGTGACACTTAATGGCTGATTGTTTCTTGGTTTCCTCCTCTCCTTTTTCGTACGTAATGGAGGACCAAGGATGTAACAGATGGAGGAAACACAATGGATCTGAATTGGTAATGCAACTAATGTTTGTCAGATTATTTGGAGCCTTAACTCGATAAGTCCACAATGCTTGTATTATGGCGGTATTCTTTCTCTTGCTACCTACAGTTAATAATGCTTTGATCAATAGATATGTATTTTCCATTTTTTATTATTAATGTGGGAATTTCTGCTATTTTTGTCATTAGATTAATGTAAGAATATCTAGGTATCTCCAAATTTCAGCTCTCGCCATAGTTTACTTATAAATAGATTTGAACTATGTTAAGGTTTGCAGAATAGAAAATTCACTGTGAAATTGATTGCTCAAGGTTACATGCTACTCCCTCCGTTCCAGAATATAAGGTGTATTGGTTCCCGTGCAAGTCAAACATTTGAATGTTTGACCAAGATTATAGAATAAAATAACAACATCTGCAATACCTAATAGATAAAACATGAAACTACTTTCATGATGCGTACTGTGGATACTTGTATATTTTTTCTAAAAACTTGGTCAAACAGGCACTCGTTTGACTTTTGAAAAAACAAATACACCTTATATAAAGGAACGGAGGGAGTATTAGAGAACAACAAGTGCATAAAAGCAAGAGTGCAGATATTATTACCTTCTCTTTGCCTTCATCCACGATAACTTTAAAAGGGTGCCATTCTGGATCTTTAATCTCCTCCTCCCACTTTGAACAAAGAATGGAAGCAGTAACGCCTGCATCTTCTTTTGACATTTTATTTTTGCAAGCAATCGCAAATGATTTCAGATCAAGATCACCCATTCTTTTAATTCCTATAATTCCTCGGCCAGTTGTAAGATCCCGCAAACCCTGCAGGTGTATGCAATAGATAGCTCTGCAATGTAATTCAAATATAATACGACAAGTGCAAGTACTCAATTAATGAGGGAACTTACATCTATTAGCTTCTTCCGAGCATCTTGCAACTCATCATTGCTTATCCTTTCCTTCATAAGTAGAGTATGGTGGAGTGATTCCATTGCATCCATTTCATCATACTTGTCCTCAAGCTCGGCACTAAGTTCATCTATCTTCCTTTTTGATTCGGAGTCTTCCACACCTGGCATATGCTTCATCACTTCCAATTTTCCCTGCATCTGTTTTATTTCTAATTCAAGCTTCTGCTTGGCATCCAGTTTCTGCTCTAACTTGATAATCTCATTTAGAGCAGCTTGTTTCTCCCTCTGCAATTTTCATTTTCAGCACAGTAAGGCAGTCATATAAATTAGTAACTCAGGACCTCAAGTGAAAAAAAAATGAAGGACAAACCTTATGTTTTTCCACAAGCTTCAGCACATTTTCATCCGCCCTCTGTTGCTCCGATGTTGCCATCTTAAGATATTTTGCTTTCATTTCATTCTGTATAAACCACAACAGCCTAATATGAGTTTTATGCAGGAAACCTGGAGGGGGGGAGGGGGGGGGGGTTTACCTAAAGGCGCCTACATTTTGTACCTGGCACCAAGCCCTCTCTAAAAGTAAAATAAGCAAGTTCAATGCATTTTACTGAAATTATCCTACTGTTAAACCTTCTGCATTGTATTGTTGTCCGAGAGCAAAATTTAGAATTACAACAAAAATAGAAAAAATACAATGATAAGAATCTATTATTATTAAAGCAACAGAAACTGAACGGTGAAGATCCATCAATTTAAGGTTCGAAATTTGGTCGATAGAGATTCATCAACATCAACTAAACAACAAAAACTAAGACAATCTACGTACGAAACCTTAGACCAATTCCAGCTGACAACAGTGCTCGGAACAGAACTGTACGATAAAACTTGGAAATAATTTCTGTACATCTGAATCAGAATCCCACACGCGTACTCCTCTAAAAAACAAGAGCATTTACGCTTGAACCATTTTAGGAATCCGGATAGGGATAAGTCATGCATGCATCTAAATAATATAAGGTGTACTCCTCGCAAATAATCAGAGCCCGTACACTTGAATCAGCTTAGGAGTCCAATTAGGAAACAGCATACATCTCAATTTGTACCACACATCAACTTTAGGCTACTACTCGTAGAACTTTGAGCAGAGTAAAAATGAATAGTAATGTCAAACCGATCAAGTTATTGCAAAAATAAAACCATGCATCTCAAAACCACACATCAAACACAAGAAAGCGGGCTAGAGTAAACCGATGTTGTGCGAGATACTAAACATCTACACAATTGTAAGAGTAGTACTGTGTAGGTATCTAACATCTACACAATCGTGTTTAGTATCTAACATGTAGTTTCAGCCGTGCTAAATAATATAAGCCGATGCAATACAACATGTGTACAGCAGGAGAAAAAACTACCACGAGGGCAGATATTGTAGCAATCTTGAATAGATATAGCCCAGATAATCGTACGCCTTGGATGGGTTGATCACATAAGCAACTAGAGTAACATGAGAATGCATGGAAGCATCCGAAGGCATGATATTTGCATTAGATAAAAAGACAACTAAAAACAACATAGCACAATGTTTATGTACTAGCAACCCACATTTAAAGTTACTTGATGGTGGAGAACTGGGAAAAATATATTCTCAAAAAGATAGAACGCGAGATAAACAAGAGTGGATGAGGTAAAATTAGAGGTTAGTAAGAAAGCTTGTTGTTCTGTAATGCTAACAGTCTTCCTTTGTCAACTAAAATACACTGGCTAGTGACGACCATTATTTTCTATATTCAAAAGATAAACAAATATTAAAAAATGTGGCATGAATTGAATCGTGGATTGTTCATTCACAAATAGGAGAGGGAGAGGAAAATACCAATATAATGCTACGTAGCAATTCAGGCTAGTTACTAGTGAACAGAAAGATGTTATGTAAAAGAAGCACAGAAACAATCAACCATCCTCCAGAACAAACAAAAGGAGAGGACCCATAAAACTAACTTCCATAATTCTTTATGGGAGACATTGGGCACACACCTTTTCCTTCTCTTTCTCAAGGTTCCTTCTGTCTGAGTCACTACGCACAGCAAGTTCATCAAGCTGCCTGGATTTTATTTCGAGATCCTGCATCTTGGACTCCAGTTCTGAACGGAGCCTCTGATTCTCATTGATGATCATCTGAGAATGCTTACGAGCAAGTTGCTGCATCTTGTGTATTTCTGGTGACAACGCAGGTTCAAAAGACATTAAATAACTGAAATTACCCCATGCTCAAAGGAGATAAATGCATATATATGTTCTTATACCATAAGAACAGAACATAAAAGGAGCAAAAGAAGGAAACAAACCATCATTGTATCTCTGGAGGACCTGCTCCTTTTCTTCCATCACCTTGTCAAGTGAGTTGGTCGTCTCATTGTACTTGCATTCAAGTTCTTGGACATGCTTGGCCTTTACCTCAATTTGGCTGGCTAAATTAGCTACCAGTTTGTCGGTTTTGCGTGTTCCTTCATTCTCAAGTTCCGCAACAGTTTTCAAATCACCATTTTTTTGCAGATGCTCCCCGA
Source organism: Aegilops speltoides (assembly GCA_021437245.1). Taxonomy (NCBI): domain Eukaryota; kingdom Viridiplantae; phylum Streptophyta; class Magnoliopsida; order Poales; family Poaceae; genus Aegilops; species Aegilops speltoides. Next base: position 308,043,407 of record CM038143.1, read on the forward strand.
TTGGCCCCAGAGTTCTTTGATCATCAGCCCTTGCAACCCATCCAAACATCTTCGACCCTCGATACCTGCGTGCCTCCCAGTCCCGTTTGCCATATCCTTCCGCCTCGAAGTGATTTTCAAACTTGAAGGCGTTGCAGAAGCAAGCATAGTCTTTTCCAAACTCAACGATAGCATATCCCGTGTGGCCTCTGTGATTCCACAAAGGAATAACCTTCTGGGGGCAAAATCGTGAGAGCTGCTCCTTCAAGCGGTTGCCACTTTCCCCAACCTGGCGGCCGCCTTTCCACTCGGTAGGCACATTGACCAGCACACCCATCCATGGCCAGACGAATTGCTCATCTCTGTCCTGAAGAGGACGGGGCACCACAGCCTTGAGCCGCGACGACGGCGGCGGCTCCGACGACTCTGGCAATTCATCCTTGACGCGCTTGGCGGGGACGCGGTGGGTCGGCCTGTCTCTCCCGTGCCGATGAGCATCTGAGCCTGCTCCAGTTGCGTGACGACGAGGTGGGCTATCTCTGCTCGGATCGCTCCTCCGAAAACCTCTTTCCTTGCGAATCCTACCAAAATCGGAGAACAAAGGCAGTAAATTGCAGCTGCCGTGTTCCTTGGTTTCGCGAAATAGAGAAGATACAGAAAGAGGGGTTGGGCATGACGTACCATTCAGGAGCGTCGCCGGAATCCATGGAGATGGAGGGCCGCCCACCAGCCTGCCGACGGACGCCGCCGCCACCAACAACCTAGGGTTTTAAGGCGCGGCGAGGATCAGTCCAATGTCCCTCGAAATAAGAGGGAGGAGGAGTGAGTCCACGGATGAGGAAGCGAGTCGGAGGGCTTGGGCTCACCTCGCCTCGGCGGTGGCGTTGGCGGAGGCGAGTCGCGGCCTAGCTGTAGGGCGCTGTAGACGGGCAGGGCAGCAGGGGGGGCAAAGCGGAGAAGCAGATGATCACGTGATGGAGGAGGCGAATGGCCGAATGGGTGGCGAAGGACACAGCTTCGGTGCCTTAAAGGCACATGGCTTTGGGTCACTGACATGTGGGCCAGCCACCTGTTGAACCCACATGTCATAGACACAAAGGTAGGTGCCTTAAGGCACCGAAGCATAGTCCGGGAAGGCACTGATTGAGCAGGCCGGACCCCCTCGGCGTTCTGCTCCTGTCGACTGTCGACGTGTCGACATGTTATTAGCGCACTAGTCATACCCTTTTCCTCAAGGGAAACGTTCCCAGACGGCGCGCGGTAGAAGCTTTCACGGTCAGACGCCTCATCACGCCCAGCCATGAGCGTAGTGGGCAGCGCCTCCTTTTTGGGCCCAATGTAACCATCCTTCCTTCTCACGATCAATCTCCTTTTTCACCTCAATCTGCGAGCTCACCTCCGATTCGCCAAGCCAAGCTGCGTGCCTCCACGGCCGCCTCCCGGCCGCCTCCGCCCCCACCCCCCCCCCACTCGCTCCTCCGCCGACAACGATCTGCGTTTTTTTTGAACCGGTCTTGAGAAGCTAAGCGCCGACGCAACGATTTTGTTGCAACCAGACGACGGCGGCGTCGCCGGCGGTGATGGCGCTGACTTTTTTTTGCTACAACGGATGTTTTCAAGTGTAAAATGTTGCAACCGCGAAAACAAAAAGTGGAGCAGGCATTCACGTTCTTTGAAGCGTTTTTCAATTTTGCTTCAACCGCCTCTGGAGCTCTTGACACCCTCCGCCGACGACGCCGTGAAATGTTACAACCGACCAAACAAAAATTTCGAGCAGGTGTTCAATTTCTTTGAAGCGTTTGTCGATTTTGCTTCAACCAACCCCCGCACTCGATTTTGTTGCAACCGTGAACTGAAAAGCTTCCACCGGTGAGTTTTTTGCTTCATGGCGGCAGATGGAAGTGGCGACGAGATCTGGCGCCGATCGGCGGCATGCACTAAGCGGCGAGGGTCGGCGAGGGCGCTGGCGCGCGCTGGTGTTGCAACCATGTGGGCGGCGAGAGGCAATCATTGGCCGGTGCTACATAGGCGTGATGTGGAAGCGGCGACCGCCATGGCGGTGCAAGGAACCGACGGACGGCGATGAGGATCGAACGGCGGCGAAGAGGTTGCAAGCGCAGCGAGGAAAACTAGTGGGTGCGGCTCGCGTCTTGGCGGGCTTCTCCTTCCTTCTCCTTTTCCCCAGCGGGAGGTTGACGACGGGCCGAGAAAGCGGGATCTCGCGCAGATCCGGCGGCCCGAGCTCGCGCATCGGACGGCTGGGCCTGAACCGGCCGAACCGTTTGGGCCGGCGCACCGGCGCCTAGCGTCGCCCTTTCCTCAAACAAAAAAAACTAGTACTATCTTTTGTTTTAGCTGACTACTATAGTACAGTACTTTTTTTAGCTGGCATACTGCTACCTGGAATAGGCAGCGGGAGCTCCGCGTTACAAAGGCCACGTTTTTATGGACAAGCAGGAAAATGACTTTTACTACGTGGCAACGCTGGAAAACATCAAAACAACATGCACAAACTACTTCCCACCCACTTGCTTGCAATGATCGGGCTGGCTGGCGCCTTTGGGCCGCAGAGGGTTGAGCCAGCGCTTGTCTATCTTCGCCGACAACGTAATGTTGTTCTTGAGGCCCAGTCTCAGTCAGATGGATATCACGGTCTGTTATGCAATTCTAGAAGATTTTAGGACAGCATCCGGCGTTCGAATCAATAGACAAAAGTGCATGATCCTCCCAATCAGATGCTCGGCCAAGGACACGGGACATGCTGACTGTGGGCTTGGGATGCCCTCTGGGCTGATTTCCCTGCCGGTACCTGGGCCTTCCACTCACTAGTGTAGAACCGGGCTATAGCCCCGGTTCGTGAGAGACACTAGTGCTTGGGTTACATGAACCGCACTAAAGATGAGGACTAAATGTCCCTCCCTTTAATCTTGGTCAGCACGAACCGTCGCTAAAGGGCCACCATGTGGCACGAGTCAGGGTCGGGTGCGGGGAGACCTTTAGTACCAGTTGGTGTTATCAACCGGTACTAAAAATTTGTGGGGTTTTGGTTTTATTATTTATTTTATCTTTAATTTTGTGTTTTCCATTTAATTCTTTTTCTTTTGCTATTATTTTACGATACTACATATTGTACATGTTATGCATATATATAAATAGAATTTCTCGTAGAACCGATCATATATATATATATATATATATATGTGTGTGTGTGTGTGTGTGTGTGTGTGTGTGTGTGTGTGTGTAAAACTGTGTCTATCATAGCTTGCCAGAAAACTAGTTAAGACTTGCTGAACATTTAACGGTTTAAAAGTAAGTAAAAAAATATGAAATAAATAGGGGAGCCTCACTCTAATATAATAAGATGATCCAATGGTGTGATTGTAAAAATATGCATTTATGTGTCCTCAGGGAAAAAGACAAGCATTTCAGCTCACTGCAGGATCAATATATATTGAAACATTTGTTCTTTTTGTCCAGGACACATGCAGTCATATTTTTCAATCCCTCCGTTGGATCATGTTATATTATAGGTGTGTTGTTTCAGTATTTTTTACAGAATGTTTGAGAACTTTTACACCGTCAAAAACCTTAACTAGTTCTGTGGCAAGCTATTGTAGAAAATACTACTCCTATATATATATATAGGAGTATATACACTATTCTGATCACGGGATCAGAATAATATTTTGATCACAACCTGACCTGCCCCGCTAGCAGTACGTTGAACTTCCCCGTGAACTCGGTTGAACTTCCGCCAACATTGCCCAAACGGGGCTTGCGATATATCGTTGGAAAGCTATGGACACCAATATCATGACCTAACTTAAATTTTTGGCAAAATATAAGCGGTTTAAGAGCAGTTTTGAAAACCATTTTTTCTTCGCACAAAAAATGTGAATCGTATTTTCGATCGCATTTTTAAACCGTTTATCGGAATGAGGCATATAATATGGCGTTGGAAAGCTACTGCAAAACCGCTCATTCCACATGTTGAAAGTTTTCTCTAATTCCCTATGGTTAAAGAGTAATTTGAAAAAATGTAAAATTTCGTAAACCGAACAGCTGGGTTCGTTTTTTCGATGTCATTTCTAAACGGCTAATCCAATGGAGGCATATGATATGGCGTTGGAAAACATATGAAAATGCGCTACTTTTTCATCTTGAAAGTTTTTTTCTAATTTTGAATGGTTTAAGAGTAATTTAGAAAATGGTCCAAGTCCTACTAAGTTCGTATTTTCGAGGTAATTTTTTAACCGTTCGTCCGAATGCAGCAAATGATATGGCGTTGGAAAGCCTGAACAAATGTGAAACTTTTTGGTATGTATTGTTTCTCCCAATTATTTATGGTTTTAAGTCAGTTTCGAAAATGGCAAAAAACGTATTTTTACCGTAATTTCTACGAACTTTATCGGGATTGGGCAAATAATATACCGTTGAAAAGCTACGGAAAATGCGAAACTTTTTCATGTTGATGGTTTTCTCTGATTCCTAGCCGTTTTCTAGTAATTCCGAAAACGGCGGGATCATTCGTTCTGCCTCTATCACGAAACAGATTCTTCGAAAATGCACAGCGTGAAGAACCTGAACTTCTCGGTGCGTGTGCCTGAACTTCACTCTGTTTTTCACGTGATTTTTTTGCTCGTAGATCTTCATCCACTGCTCGTGGCTCTCCATCCCACTCACGGGAATTGAGCGGGTGATATATCGATGGAAAGCTGCTGTAAACACACAACTTTCCCGTGTTGATCATTTTTTCATACTCGCGACGATTTTAAAAAAAATTCATCTGATATTCATTCAGTGTCGTAGGTGAACTTCCTGCTGTTTTTACGTTGAACTTCCGTGATGTATTTTTCATTTGTAATTTTCTCATCCATTCACCAACTGTTACACAAATGGTATTTCTTTTGTATAAACCTCTCTCACAATATTTTTTGTAACTTTCTCCAACGAAGTACTTGAACTTACACGAATGATTTCCTACTGTTTTGAAGTAAATTAGAAAATGATGAGATCATGATTTCTGCCTTCATCGCGAATGGAAATACACTGCGTGAAGTAGTTGAACTTCTCGTGCATGTGCATTCGAACTTCACCTTTGTTTTTAACGTGTTGTTTTTTGCTCTGCGTGAAGTAGTTGAACTTCTAGGACGTGTCTGTTCGAACTTCACTTCGTTTTTGACGTGCTGATTTTTTACGTGGTGTTTTTTGCACTACGTGAAGTAATTGAACTTCTGGGGCATCTCTGTTTGAACTTCACCCTGTTTCACTTTATTTGTATTTTTTCTTATATGAAATACACACCACGTAGTACGTGAACTTCCGGTTGTTATCACTTTGAACTTCTCTCTAGTTTGAGAGAATTATTTTAAAACACAAAAAACAACATATTTTTATGTATTTTGGACATCTAAATACATGGTGAACCTCTCTGAGAAGAATTTTTCAACTTTTCCTCGTCGAGCACTTGAACTTCTAGCAACCATTTTTTTCATTTATGAGTTGTTTTTAAAAGTGCAAAAAATGGCGTTGTGTTTTTTATTTTTTGAACAGGTAAATCCTATGTTTTAATAAACTCCGAACTTCTCTGTTATTTCAATTTGAACTTCACCTTTTTATATTTTGAGTAAATAATTGTATTCAATTTTTATACGAAAAAAATCGAACATGGAAATACAAGGTGAACCTCTCCCGCAATAATTTTTGATCTTCCCCGGGCAGAGCACTTGAACTTCTTTCAACTAACCTTTTAAGCTTTTATTTTTCTATACTTTTATTCTCACTCGAAATGCATTCCTTGCAATATTGAACTTCTCGTTGTTTTCACATTGAACTTCTGTCACCTTGTTTTCACCTTCCCAAACCACTTACCCAGAATTGAGCAAATGATATACCGATGGAAAGCTGTTGAAAACACGCAACTTTCCTGTGCTGATCAGTTTTTCATACTCGCGACGGTTCAAAAGAATTATTTGAATGCGTAAAAATATGTTTTTAATGGTATACATAAAACTTTTAAAGCATTCATCCAAATATAGCATATAATATACCGTTGGAAAGCTTATGAATAGGAGCATGTTTTTCATGTAGAAAGACGTTACAAATTTTTGTCGTTTGAGAGCAATTTAAAAAATGGCAAAAACCACGTCATTTTTTGCTTGTTTTTAACATGTAATTGAAGGTCGGACGTCTCGCAATAGAGATCTCGAAATTCACCGGAAGGAGCACGTGAACTTCTTGGAACAAACCTTATAGGCTTTTAGTTTTTTATTCGTTTTTATTCTCATCTGAAACGCCTTCCATGTACTAGTTGAACTTCCCGCTATTTTCACTTTGAACTTCTACCATGTATTTTTTGTTCGTAATTTCCCACCCGTTCATCGGAGTTGCAGAAATGATATACCGTGCTGATTACCTCTCTCACAAGAAGTTCTGAACTTTCCCGTGCCGAGCACTTGAACTCCTCGCAAGTAAATTTTTATATACTTTTAACTTTTTTATTCTATTTTCTCATATGAAACACACACCATGCAGTATGTGAACTTCTGGCTGTTATCACTTTGAACTTCTCTCTGTTTCACTTTGGTAATGGAAAAAATCTGAGTTTTTTATAGACATCGAACCGCTCTAACTTTTTTATTTAAACTTCTTTGTGTGTATTTTAGAAATGTGAAAATTAGAGTTTTTTAGAAAGATCGAACTTCTTCGTTATTTCTAATAGAACTTATTGGTCTTATTATTTTGTAACCAGAAAAAACTAATTTTCAAATAAATATCAAACTGGTATTTTTTAAAAAATTGAAAAACTGAGTTTCTAATATGCGTTGAACTACTTCGTTTTTTAAAATTGAACTTCGTGCTTTTCGTCTTTAGTATCGGGGAAATCTAAGATTTTTATAAAATCAAAGAACTTCATTTTTAATATCCGTTATTGTTTATTGAACTTCTCAATTTTTTTAGGTGAGCTCTCTTTTTTCATATAGAAGTAGTGGCTTCAATATTTTTAAACATAAAATGATTCATTTACTTTTATCGTTCTTATCTTTTTTTGGTTAGAGAATATGCAAATCACCAACAATGTGTGTGTGTTTGTGCGCGCCATAAGAGCCTCTTTTCTGAACTGTTGGTGGTGTTTTTCTGGTGGCAGTTTTGTTTTCACGACCTCTCCAATTTTTTAGAATGTATTCTTTCACTTTGAAAAATTTAATTGCACCATTTTTACTATATATGAACTTACGCTTTTTTATTTTTGAACTTCTCACGTGAAATTTAGAGAGAGAGAGTGGTTGAAAATTTTCTGTGTCATTTTAGCTAAAATTAAAGACAACAAAATCACTCAGCTCACAGTTTGCTTTTTTTATTGTATGTCTTGCATGCACTTTTGTAAAATAGGACTTGGTTGGCAAACATACCCAAGCCTCTATTGCAGGCAACGTTTTTGCCCCAACATTCACCCACTTGTGTGAAAGTGACCCATGGTGAATTGTGTACATGACACATGCTATTATTTTGGTAAATGGCTGTGTATAAATGTGCTGTGTATTCAGCTTTTCGTTTAAAATTTTTTGAACTAGCGTCACGTTTTTTTTGGTGGGTTTAGTATTTTTGATTGCATGTGGGGTAGGCTGGCGTTGCTAATTCTGTTGAGTCCTGGTTCGCCCGCTGTTGATTGGGTTGTGTGTCGCTATCGATTAGTAAGTACGCGGTTGTCATGGAGCAGTGCCGCTTTGTATACGTCGGTGATTCTGTCTCTATCGTGCTATCGCTATCGCTGCCGCTTTCGCCGTTGTTTCGGGACGTCGCGGTTGCTTCTGATCATTGCGGCCTCTCTCGTATGCTATCTAGAAGCGTCCGGTTGAATCTATACGGCTCTACCACCGCCGCAGATCGCGTATAAAAAGGGGTGAGTTGTTGCCCAACTTCTTCCTCACCCCACGCCTTGCTTCTTCCCCACCCCGTGCCTTGCCACCACATAAAAGGGCTAGGGCTCCTTTCAATCGCTGGTCTCCTCCCGTCTTTCTAGCTCACCCCTGTGTCGTCGCGTTCCCACTGTGCTACGGCCGTGCCTCGCCTAGGCTGCCGCCAGGCCCCGGCCGGCCCTTCCATCGTGGTCTTCTCCAGCGCGGCCAACCGGCTGATGGCGTTGCGTTGTCCATGCAGAGGTAGTATTAGCGTGGCTGTGTGCGTCGCCATGCAGGGGTAGAGCCGCCGGGGATGCAATCCCATCGCCGCCGTCATGCTCTTTTGTAAAACGCAGCCCAGGTGGCTACGGCCTCAGAAGCAAGACTCGAGGAAACACGGCGTTAACCATTACCTACACTGCCTGCAGGCAGCTCCGGCGGAGGCCACACGCTTGACCCAGGCAAAGATCTCCATCTTTGAACTGGCCAACGATGCGTCGGTGCGGTGGCCGCTTGCGTCCAAGCAGGAGCATGCACTGGAGTCCAGAGTTCCTGTGGAGCACGCCTTCGCGAAATACTGCGCGGCAGCTGTCTCTTCTTTCTCTCTGCGTTGCGTCCGTGCCTCTGGCGGTCTGGCCTGACGCGTCCTGCTGCTGCTTCGCGTATCTGCGTGGCTTGGGTGACGTTGTTGCTGCGTGTGTGGTGTATAGACTTGATATGTGCAGGACTGCGAGCCAACGAACTCGCCGGCGACGTGCTCAGCTCTGCACGGCCGGTGACAACCACGTCACCGTGGTGCAGCTGCACAACTAGGCCGGCCGACGTAGAGCACTCATGGAGTCATGGTCTGCTTGGCGGTGGCTCTCCACTTCAGCGCCCGTTCCTTCTTCACCTGACAACGATGGTAGCGCAGTGATCGCGCAGCCTGCCGCCTTCCACAACGAGCGGCGCCGGTCACGCTCGAGGCCGTCCTGCTAACTGTCTTGTCGTCGACGACGCCGATGATCGCCGCGAGTTCGCCCACGGAGGGGCACCCAGTGCAGCCCTACAACATTCCACGGTCGTGCAGACACGGTGGCTATACCAGACCAGCCCAGAATGCTGCTGCTCCTCGAAGTCGCAGTTCGAGCTGAGAAACATATAACGGGAGTAGTTTTTTTAGTAAACAAGATGAAGAATGGCATGTGCAATTTGGTTCTGGGGTAGATACTACTACACGGAAGGTGGGACGCGTGCGATCCTGTATTTTCATGCAGGTTCATTGCACTCTACGCGTGCGGCAGTTGCCACACCTCGCATCTCGATCGATCGGCCGCCCCTATGCTAGCTATGCATCTGTATCATGATCGCGGCCTCTGTGAGTGGATCGTACGAGGATAGACCATGCATGACCGGGTGTATATATCTGTTAGTTCAACTAGCTAGCTACCAAGGAAGAATACAGTACCAGTAGATCACATGCAACCCTTTGTTCAGGTGTGTTGAGATATGTATTTAGCACATGTATTCTTGTACTCCAAGTCTCCTCATTGTGTATAGTTGAGGATATGACTTGCCCTATGTACTATATATACTTGTGCATATGCACCTATCAATACATTGAGAGTTGCATCCTATTCCTCTACATGGTATCAGCCTAACCCTCGATCCCAGCCCTAGCCGCGCCGCCGTCGCCTCTCCAGGCCGCCGCCGCCGCCTCGCTGTCAGCGCCGCCCGCCCTCCAGCGCCGCCGTGCCTCCTCCCCACCACCCCGCCACGCCACCCCCCCTCCCTGCCTTCCCAAGCCGCCACTCCCGCGCCGCCTCCCCTCCAAAACCCTAAACCCTCCCCGATCCCATCTCGCGCCGCCACCCCCTCCCTCTGCCATGTCGGCCCTCGGCACCTCCTCCTCCTCCAGCGCCGCCCCCAGCAACCCGTTCGCCTCCTCCTACGGGTCCGAGGTCGATGAGCCCCAAGCCGCCAACATCCGCAACATCCACCTCTCCGATCACGTTCCCATCATCCTCTCCCACTCCTCCGCCAACTACTATGCCTAGAAAACCTACTTCAACCTCCTCTTCCGTGACTACAACCTTCGTGATCATGTGGACGGTCTCGCCAACTTCTTCGCCGGCGCCCACGACGCCAACTGGCTCGCCATCGACGCCACCCTCATCCGGTGGTTCTTCCTCACCGTCTCTCGGACATCTTCCACACCGTCATCCGCGATGGGGCGATGCCTACAGTGTGGACCAAGATCAATAGCCTCTTCACCGGCAACAAGCTCCAGCGGATTGTTTTCTTGCAGCAGAATTTTTGGGTGTCACCGAGCGACTCCACCATCGGCGCCCTCGCCTCCGGCTCAAGACCCTCTCCAGCGAGCTCAATGGCGTCGGGTTTAAGGTGGGCGACGAGCTTCTCCTCTCGGCGCTCACCGCCGGCCTCAATGAGGACTTCGCAGCGCCGCCTCAACCTCACCTCATGGCTAACCCCACTTACTGGCGGGCGGTGGCCTACCTCCGTCTTGAGGCGGCGGATGAAGCACCTCCGCACTGCGCCAGCCACACCGCGCTTCGCCGCCGGCCTCTCCATCGGCGCCTCTACACCACCCTTGGCGCCCGTCCCCGGCTGTCCGCACCTGCGCGGTGCAGCAGCCACCCCAACCACCTCGCAGCGGTGGCAGCAGCGGCAACCGCCGCGCTGTCGCGGCGGCAACCGCCAAGGCGGAGGCAAAGGTGGCGGCGGTGGTGGTCAGGCTCCTCAGCAGCAGCCCCCGCCACCCTGGGCCGGTGGATACAACCTGGGCGGGTCGTGCCGCCTCTGACATGCATGCCGTGGCCCCCGCCCGGGCATTCAGGCCCCGCCCGGCGCACACCAGGCGCTCTGGCGCGCCGCCGGCGCCGGCGCCCTCGGCGCCCCTCCTGCCGCGCCCTCACACGGGGCATATGGCGCCCCCGGCGCATATGGCGCCCCCTACTACGACCCGGCCCTTCTAGCGGCCCTGCAGCAGCCGCCACCCTACTCCGGCGGTGGTGGCGATTGGATCATGGACTCCGGTGCCACCGCTCATATGTCCGCTCATCCGGGTAACCTCTCCTCTGTTCATCCCACTTCCACTCCTTCCCGTATCATCATCGGCAACGGTGTTGGTCTTCCTATCTCCCATGTCGGTTCTGCCCCTTTTCCTTCTAACTCTCGACCTCTCTCTCTTAATAATGTCATTGTTTCTCCCCATCTCATTCAGAACTTAGTCTCTGTTCGCAATCTTTCTCGTGATAATTTCGTAACTATGGAATTTGACGAAGTTGGCTTTTGTTTGGGGACTTCGCACCAGATGATTCTTCACGCTGTGTGATCCGGCGACCTCTACCGGTTCGATCGCCGTCATCTCCGGTGGTCCTCACGCTTTTTCATGGCGTCGATCTTTGGCATGCTCGTCTCGGGCATCCTAGCACTTCTTCACTTCGTCAAATAATGAGAGGATTTTCTTTTCATGTAATAAAGCGGCGGCTCACTCATGTGAAGCTTGCGGTTAGGCAAACATGTTCGCCTTCCTTTTAGTTCCTCTTCCACAGTTGCATCTTTTCCGTTTGAGTTAATTCATAGCGATGTATGGACATCTCCGATTACCCGATAATTACGGCTATCTTTATTATCTCGTCATACTGGATGATTACTCTCACTTTGTGTGGACATTTCCTCTTCGTAGGAAATCCGATGTCGCCGCCACTCTCATTGCATTCTATGCTTATGTTTCCACACAGTTCGGGCGACCCATACTCGCACTTCAAACCGACAACGGAAAAGAATTCAACAATCACACCATCCGCCATCTCCTTTCCACTCACGGCACCGTGTTTCGTCTCACGTGTCCCTACACCTCCCAGCAAAATGGCCATGCCGAGCGCATCCTACGCACCCTCAATGAGTGTGTGCGCACCCTTCTTTTTCATGCCTACATGCCTTCTCGGTTTTGGCCCGATGCCCTCGCCACCGCCACCCTCCTCCTCAACCTCCGGCCATGCCGGCCGCGCTGGAACTACGCACCTCATCATCTCCTCTATGGCACTCCTCCCTCCTACGACGGTCTCCGTATTTTTGGTTGCCGTTGCTACCCCAACACCACCGCCACCACCGCCCATAAACTCGCTCCTCGCTCCGTTCCATGTGTCTTTCTTGGTTACCCGGCCAACACTAAGGGTTATCGCTGCTACGACCCTGTGTCTCACCGTGTCATCACGTCACGACATGTGTACTTTGATGAGTTTGTGTTTCCCTTTGCTCAGGAATAGGTGGTACCGGCTTCCCCTTCCGCGGCTGGCTCTTCTCCGCGCCACCGCCTGCTGTCGGCCCTGGGTGCTCCGGCACCCCCGCCCGCGGCGCCCTCCTCCGGCTCGGGGCCATCCGTGGCTCCCTCCTCCGGCTCGGCGCCCTCGTCGCTGGAGCCCGTCCACGCCGCCTCGTCGCCTCGCGCCTGACCATGCATCTTTGGGCATTGCTGGGCCTTATGATGGGTCGCCGGTGGGTCGGCCTCCTGGCGCGGCCTCTACAGGCGAGCCTCGACCCGCCTCGATCGCCCGCCTCGCCCGACCTCGTCGGCTGGCCTCTCGACGCCATGACCTTGACCCGCCTCGATCGCTTTGCCTCGACAGCTCCGTCTGCTGGCCCCACCGACGACGCGGAGGCCACTGCCTCTCCAGTGGACGCCGTGGCTGCCATGGCCCCACCGCCACCCGCGGCTGCTCCGACGGTCGGGCCCGTCACCCGCTCGCGCACTGGGGTCTTTCGCCCGAGTTCCCATTATGCGGACGACTACATCTGCACCGCCTCGACGTTCGCTCCTTCCCTGCTGCCGTCCTCGCTCCGGGCCGCTCTCCGCGACCCTCTATGGATGGCTGCCATGCAGGAGGAGTTTGACGCTTTGCAGCGGAACCGGACTTGGCAGCTTGTTCCCCGTCCCCGGCACGCCAATGTGATCACCGGGAAGTGGGTCTTCAAACACAAGCTTCGTCCCGACGACACTCTGGATCGCTACATGGCGCGTTGGGTTGTTCGTGGTTTCCGGCAACGCGCCGGTGTGGACTTCACCGACACTTTCGCCCCGGTTGTTAAGCCGGGGCGATCCGCCTTTGTTTTACGATTAGCGGTTTCTCGTGCTGGCGATTCATCGATGGATGTCTCCAACGCTTTTCGCATGGCCATCTTGAGGAGCAGTTTTACATCGGCAGCTCACGGGGTTTGTTGACCGGCGTGTCGATCATGTGTATCGCTCTCACGCTCATTGTATGGGCTAAGCGGGCTCCTCGTGCACGGTACCGGCGGCGCATCGCAGCGTTTCTTCATCAACTCGGCTTCCGCTACACGCTCGATGCTTCGCTGTTTGTTTATCACCATGGCACCGACACGGCGTGCTTGCGCTTTATGTTGGCGACATCATCTGACGGCATGCGCCGAGCTTCTTCGCCGACTTCTCGATCGTCTCCGTCTTTGAGTTTGCCATCAAGGACTTGGGTCCGTTGCACTACTTCCTCGGTGTTGAGGTGGTGCGTCGTCTGATGGTTTCTTTCTTCATCAGCGGAAATACGCTCATGAGCTCCTTGACCGCGCCGGTATGCTTAAGCGCAAACCGGCCGCTACTCTATTGACACGAAGGCTAAGCTCTCGCCATCGATGGTACTCCTGCTCCGGATCTTGGCTTCTACCGGTCCATTGTTGGTGCTCTTGATACCTTACTCTCACTCGGCCGGAGCTTGATGCAGCGGTTGGCGAGTCTGCTGCATATGCATGCTCCTCGAGATATTCACTAGGCTGGCTGTTAAGCGGATTCTCCGTTACATCCGTGGTGCTATGGACCTCGGCCTCACTCTCTGGCGCCTCACCGCCATCGATTTGGTCGCCTACTCGGCGGCGACCGGGCTGGTTGCCGGACACTCGCCGTTCTACTTGGTTTCTTGCATCTTCCTTGGACCATCCACGTGTCGTGGTCGTCAGCGGCAGCCACCGTCTCGCGGTCTAGCGCCGAGGCTGAGTACTGCATGTTGTAATAACGTTGTTCTTGAGTGCTCCTGGCCGTCGGAGTTCTTCACGAGCTCTCGTGTCTGTTGAGAAGGCCACGGTTGTCTACTGCGACAACGTCTCCGCCGTCTACCTCTCCGCCAACCCGGTTCATCATCGTCGCACCAAGCATATTGAGCTTGATATCCATTTTGTTCGGGATCAGGTGGCTCTTGGCCACGTCCGTGTTCTGCACGTACCCACCTCCCAACAATTTGCCGACATCATGACCAAAGGCTTGCCCACGACGTCTTTCGAGGAATTCGGTCCGATCTATCGTCGACAACGGTGTCGCTCGATTGCGGGGTGTTGAGATATGTATTTAGCACATGTATTCTTGTACTCCAAGTCTCCTCCTTGTGTATAGTTGAGGATATGACTTGCCCTATGTACTATATATACTTGTGCATATGCACCTATCAATACATTGAGAGTTGCATCCTATTCCTCTACAAGGTGTGTGTAGCTCGGTGCATGGCTGTTTTGGCTGTTCTAAAGGTGCAGCCGGTTTCGGCATATATTAATGTTTGTCTTCTTGGAAAGTGCTCCTAAAAAATAAAGTTCCAATTGTTGATGATTAACTTCAGAATTTTTGACTATGAACTCGATTTAGGTGTAGCACAAAGGGAAATTTCTTGAGAAATAGACAATCTTCGATACATATGGTCTTTGTTAAAGAAATGGGTATAAAACGTTGTTTTTAGACACAGATTTTCCCCAAATCTGAATCTGATCTCTAATTTGGCGTAAACATTCATGGATCTTTTCGACTAAGTATTAAATTCTCACATAATAAAATTGTATTACTTGGTACACTGATTGTCCAATACCTCCGCATAGGCCAACAAAAGAGAGAAAGCCGCAGACGAACAAAATCAATCCATCCATCATCCGACACGCAAACAATCTTTGACAAACATATATGTATACCAATTTTCTAAAGCAAACCAGACAACGTGAAGCACAGGACTGTTGTATGCAAAGTGAAATCAAAACAAGAAAGAACGTAGACCACCACATGCAGAGATAAAGCCAAATAGAGATACCCTGCAAAAAAAAAAGAGACAGAATACTGCCAAAGACGTAGTCAAGTTAGACAGCAACCATGCATCCCATGTACAAGCAGAAGGAATGTCCCGTATCTAATCAATAATCGCTGCAGCCACACATTAGCTGATTTAAGGGTGCTCAAATGGCCCTGTAATACATTTGGGGTAACCATGATATCACCATCAACGGCCATAACTACCACGCACTTGAAGTGGCATAAGAGAAGCTCCTTACAACACATGAGAAAGCACAAACAAAACAATGGCAGTTTAGCATGGCTCACCAGCGGGTAACCACCTAGCATAATGAATGTGCAAGTCAAGCAAGAATTATTGCGACAACTTCTTGATGTGATACCATTCTGCATGTATCCTTCGCGCCCATATAGTAAAGATTCTATCTTTAGACGCCATGCCACTTGTGGGCTGGAGGAAACAATTAAGAGAAGCTCTTTATTACTTCATCACGGACCCTAATCCTAATGGAGCCTACACCATGATGATCTAATCTAGCAATAACTATCTATGTTTTTTTCATTTTACTATAATAGAGCCGTGCCACGATCGGTAAGAACAGATGATCCCTATCAGAGATGTATGAACATGTGTTTTCCTCTTTAGCAACATCGAACATGGATGATGCCAATAAATTTGCTTCTTTCTTACTTATATTCCTACATCCACAATTTTACGTAAAATGATCTGCTATCTTAAATTAATAATTTTAACTGTAGATAGTAAACACAATGCATATGAACACACCGTATCGATGGGCACGGCGTGCCGCCGTGCGGGCCATGCTAGTATTTCATTACTTTTGTCCAAGTTTTCTACAGAACACCACAATCATCTGGCCAGAGCATGTAAGGTAACGTTTTTAACAAAGAAAAGTCATTCTTTTTCTATATCTGAACGTCATGTAGTTTCGTATATGAACTTCCACGGTTGTGTTTTTCCTGAACTTTTTAAGTTGTAAACATTAGAGCTTGCCCATATGCATTTTTGCTAAGTACGCGCAGAAGTGTGGAATAAAAAATACATAGGGACCAGCAACATTTCAAACTTCTTTTTTTATTAGAAACGGTGAAATATCCGTTTCAAAGTGGTCTCTTATTTTTGTACTATTTGTGTTATTTTTGTCTGAACTTCTTATGTTCTTTCCATCAACAGATTCGGATTTACTTGTACTTCTCTGAACCTTTCATCTACATCACTCTAAACTTCAGTCCTCCTTCAAACCGCAAAAGTTTTCCTGGTACACATATGTGACCTCCTCCTGTCTATTTACTTGACCTTCTTTTCAAGAAAAAGAATTCTGGCGTCAATTTTCTTAACATATAAATTGGGAGACAAACAAACTCATTTAGCAAAAACAGATGGTGGACAGAACATTGTTCCCAAGTTATCCACGTACGTACACAAGTAGCTGCATTTTCTTTGATATAATTTTTCAGATACAAGCACACATAAACCAGCAAAGCAACATACTCTTTGACCATTTTTCTGCTGAGAAGCTATACTGATGCATTCTTTTTTCCATTTTTCTTTGAGTCTTCAAATTTGTGCCTACAAGATACATGGATTGAGCTGACGTGATTAGAGTTTAAGAACGAAATGAAAGTTGCAGCACGCTCCAACAGCATGAGCAGAAGAAGAACAAGGGGAGCTCCTCGTGCGTTGGAGGTGCGTCCTCCAGTTGCCGAAGTAATGAGCATAACATGAATTTTCTAATGGGGTGAAACACTGATACAACTGAACTTCAGACACTGTCTACCCCGCGCTGCCGTCGGCCCGTCGTAGAGGAGAGAGAAGGGAGGTGGTGCTCGGTCGATGCACCAACGAAGCAGAGTGCAGGCACGCCGTAGCATAGGGCAGGTCACACCAGATAGGAGGGCAGGCCGTACTGGAGCGAAGGGAAGGTCGCACACCGAAGCGGTGAACCTCTCTCACACAGGGGCGGATGCCAGGGAAAGCCACGAACAGCGGCATGCCCTCTGCTACGGCGGCGGAGGTAGTTTGTGTCACTGGATGGTGGACGGGGAGGCGCCCGAGGCTGGGGCAGAGCAGCAAGGAGGAGCGCGTGGCAGAGGGTCGTTATCGTCGGAGCAACTGGGCGATGCTGGGGCTGCCTAGGTGGCAGGGGAGGCGCAGCGGGGTCGAGCGCCCAGGAAGGCAGCAGCGGGGCCGCGCGCCGGCGCGTGGTGGCGGCAGACAGCGGCGGGGTCGAGCGCCCCGGCAGGCGGCGGCGGGGTCGCGCGCCGGCGCGTGGTGGCACAGGTAGCGGCGGGGTCGAGCGCCCCGGCAGGCTGCGGCGGGGTCGCGCGCCGGCGCTTGGTGGCGGTGGCCGGCGGTGGGACCGGTCCCGTGCGGATCCGGGGGAAGGAGGCGACCCGGTGCCTGGATCCGGGGCCGGAGGCGATGGCCGGTTTCGGGGGCGAGGCGGCGACTGGTTCCGGGGGGCGGTGCCGGTGATTGTGTGCCGGATAAGGTGGTTTCGAGGGTGGGACTGTGCGCATAGGAAG
This sequence comes from Aegilops speltoides, assembly GCA_021437245.1. Classification (NCBI taxonomy): domain Eukaryota; kingdom Viridiplantae; phylum Streptophyta; class Magnoliopsida; order Poales; family Poaceae; genus Aegilops; species Aegilops speltoides. Next base: position 308,060,891 of record CM038143.1, read on the forward strand.
TAGGTGGGCTGGGTGTTTTTTTTCCTTCGACGCTGCCAGTTCGGGAGTTCCGCGACGTCCTCGCGCGCCCTATACAGTATATAGGGTTGATTGTGATCCAAATAACTATTCTGATCCTGGGATCAGAATAGTGTTACTATATATATATACATGCCGTCTATTCTACAATCGATGATAGAATAATATTCTGCAATAATCTCGTACTGCCCGGAATAAAGATCTGGTACTGCTTCTGCATAACACAACCGTACTTCTTTTTCGTAAAGTCGGTACTGCTCTTCTGTATTTGCGTAGTAATTCACTAATAGATTCTAAACCGTTAATCAGAATTGCGCGAATGATATACCGTTGGAAAGCTATAGAAAATTCTCAACTCTTATATATTGTAACTTGCTTCACTTTTTTATTTTTTTATTATGAATTTTCAAAAAATAGAAATCATCACAAGCTGAATGAAAAGTGTTTCGAATGAAATTCTTTTAACCACTTATCGGAATGTAGAAAATGATATACCATTGAAAAGCTACTGAAATTTACAAACATTTTCATGTTTTAAGTTTTTTCCAAATTTTGCACAGTTTTGGAACAATTTTGAAAATACTAAAAATCTGTTTTATTAAAAGATGATCATGGATCATTTTTGATATCGAAATGATGCAAATGATATGGCATTGGAAAGGTACTGAAATTCACATCTTTTTCGTGTATTAATGTTTTTCAAATTTTACATAATTTTTGAGCAGTTTTGAAAATACCGAGATTCATTCAAAATAGACGAACATTAATTATATATTATTTTTTTGACCACTTCTCGGAATAGCGCAAATGATATACCGTTGGAAAGCTATTGAAATTTACAAACGTTTTTTTACTGCCCGATAATAAAGAAGTTTCTGTACTTCTCAAAGTGATTAAATTGTACTGTCCATAATTTTTTTCGAGAGAACTCAAATTCCCTCCACATGTACCTTTGTACTTCTATGGAATATGAGTTTCTTACTGCCCGATAATAATAATAATAATAATTGTACTCCTCGAAATGAATAAGTTGTACTGCTCGGATTTATTTTAAAAGAACAGAATTTTGCCTTGTACTTTTGTGGAATACGAGTTTCGTACTGCTCTGCAATATTTTTTTTTTGTATTACTCAAAATGATTAAATTGTATTGCTCGTAAATTATTTTACATAAGTCAGTTTCCTTTGACATGTATCTTGTACTTCTTGGGAATATCAGTTTTGTACTTCTTAATCTTATAGGGTTTGTACTTCTTAATTACATAATTTTTATTAAGGCTAGTTTTGCATTTTTATCTGCACTGCTGCTTCAAGATATTCTGTACTGCTACTCTTCACTATAGAGAACCTTTCTGCACTTCCCTAAGCTTGGTAATTCCACAGCTCCAAGTAGCAGCTGCAAAAGGTGAGTATCAAATTAGCATAAAGGACACCCTGTACTGCTACTTCAAACTACTCGGTACTTCTCTCAGTGTAACTATGGTACTGCCTCCCTAGCAGGAATAATTCTCAGCAGGTACTTCCTCGCTCGCATGCTGTACTGCTCTATACTTCTACCTAAATATTGTATGTACTTCCCATTACTGCTACCTTTGTACTTCCCATAATTCTCCACTCAGGAGGTCAAAATGTCATTCAATCTTCTCGTCGCCCGTCAGAGTAAAAATAATACCACAGAATGCCACGATTATATTTTACGTTGAAAAAGTATTGAAATTTAGCAAATTTTTTGTGTTTTAACATTTTTCCAAATCTTCACGATTTTTGAACAATATTCAAAATACTGAGGTTTTCCTGTTCCAAGGAAACATAATATTGTACTTTTGTGGAATATGAGATTCGTACTGCCCGGCAATAAAGAAGTTTTTGTACTGCTCAAAATGATTAAATTGTACTGCCCATAATATTTTTTAGAGAACTCAAATTCCCTTCACACGTACCTTGTACTTCCGTGGAATATGAGTTTCGTACTGCCCGATAATAAAAATAATAATTGTACTACTCAAAATGAATAAATTGTACTGCCCGTAAATTATTTCCACAAAACTAAACACCCCTTGACATGTATTTTGTACTTTTGTGAAATATAAGTTTCGTATTGCCTGGTAATAAAATGTTTTTGTACCGCTTAAAATACATAAATTGTATTGCCCAGAGTGATTCAATAGTACCACCACGTAATAAAAATGTTTTGTATTGCTCAAGTTATATAAACGGTACTGCTCATAATGAATCAGTGGTACTTCCCATAGTGGTTTTATGGCACTGCCAGATAATAAAAAATAAACATGTTATTTAATCGCTTCTTTTAACCCTAGGATAATTGTTGATAAATGTTGATACTTCAATGGGTTGCGCCCAAAATGAATAAATGGTAATACTGCATCTTTTTTTAAATATGTAGTTTGTACTTATTTATATATATGTTATGCACTATTGATGACAATATATTTTGTATTTCTTTCTATGAGGTTCTTGTACTACTTATGATTTACTTATAACAAGTATAAAAGAATATAAGAGACATTAGATAACGAGCTCAGATACAGTATACAAGTCTATATTGCAATAAATGATTGCAATATATAATACAGTAAAGCAATATCTGTACCTTGAAATGGTCACTGATATCAAGTACAACATCATTTTAATTTGCAACTTCAGGTTGCTCATCATAAATCAACTGAACAAATATGAGCAGCCCTGTTCCACTTATCCTGTAGACAGGTGCACGACGTTGATTTGTAGGCAATCTCCACGTCGCGGGGAGGGAGGCCGGGCACCGGCTCATGGGAGGGGGCCATGGTGGGTCACCGGCTCGTGCTAGGGGAGCCGGGCTGGTGGCGCACCGGTGCGGGGGAAGGGAGGGCGGGCGGGCGGCGCCATGATGCGAGGAAGGGAAGACGGCCGCGCGACGCCGGGGAGGTAGGCGGGCGGCGGTGTGGGGGAAGGGAGGACGGCTGGGCGGTGCCCTGGTGCGAGGAAGGAAAACGATCGCCGGTACCGGGAGGTAGGCGGGTGTGGCGGCGTCGATCTTGAGGGGAGGTGGGGTGGCGGGAGGCAGGCGGGCGGGTTCGTGCCGTTCTTGGGGAAGGAGGCGAAGCGAGGGCCCGCCGATCTTGGATAGGGAGGCGGGCGTGTGCCGGGGGGGGGACCGTGGCGGCGCTGGGCGGGTGGGTGGAGGGTCGCCGTGGCGGCTGCACGGGAGGCGAGCGCAGAGGTGGGGTGGGAGATGGGGACCATGGGGGGGGGGGTTTGTTGGGGAACGTAGTAATTTCAAAAAATTTCCTACGCACACGCAAGATCATGGTGATGGCATAGCAACGAGAGGGAGAGTGTTCGCCCACGCCCTCGTGAGACCGTAAGCGAGCGTTAGCACAACGCGGTTGATGTAGTCGTACATCTTCACGATCCGACCGATCCAAGCACTGAACGTACGGGGCCTCCGAGTTCAGCACACGTTCAGCTTGATGACGATCTCCGGCCTCCGATCCAGCCGAGCTCCGGAGATGAGTTCCGTCAGCACGACGGCATGGTGACGATGATGATGTTCTACCGGCGCAGGGTTTCGCCTAAACTCCGCGATGATATGACCGAGGTGGAATATGGTGGAAGGGGGCACCGCACACGGCTAAGGAACGATCCGTAGATCAACTTGTGTGTCTATGGGGTGCCCCCCGCCCCCGTATATAAAGGAGCCAGGGGGGAGGAGGCGGCCGACCAAGGAGGGCGCGCCAAGGGGGGAGTCCTACTCCCACCGGGAGTAGGACTCCCTCTTTCCAAGTAGGAGTAGGAGAAGGGGGGAAAGAGGAGGAAAAGGGGAAGGAAAGGGGGGGCGCCGCCCCCCTTCCCTTGTCCTATTCGGACCAGGAAGGGGAGGGGCGCGCGACCCCCTCCTGCCTCCTTCCCTCTTCTCCCTCGAGGCCCATGTAGGCCCAATAACCCTCGGGGGGTTCGGTAACCTCCCAGTACTCCAGTAAAATGCCGATTTCACCCGGAACCATTCTGATGTCCAAACATAGGCTTCCAATATATCAATCTTTATGTCTCGACCATTTTGAGACTCCTCGTCATGTCCGTGATCACATCCGGGACTCCGAACAAACTTCGGTACATCAAAACTTTTAAACTCATAATAAAACTGTCATCAAAACGTTAAGCGTGCGGACCCTACAGGTTCGAGAACTATGTAGACATGACCTAGAACCATTCTCGGTCAATAACCAATAGCGGGACCTGGATGCCCATATTGGTTCCTACATATTCTACAAAGATCTTTATCGGTCAAACCGCATAACAACATACGTTGTTCCCTTTGTCATCGGTATGTTACTTGCCCGAGATTTGATCGTCGGTATCCAATACCTAGTTCAATCTCATTACCGGCAAGTCTCTTTACTCGTTCCGTAATACATCATCTTATAACTAACTCATTAGTTACAATGCTTGCAAGGCTTAGGTGATGAGTATTACCGAGAGGGCCCAGAGATACCTCTCCGACAATCGGAGTGACAAAACCTAATCTCGAATTACGCCAACCCAACATGTACCTTCGGAGACACCTGTAGAGCACCTTTATAATCACCCAGCTACGTTGTGATGTTTGGTAGCACACAAAGTGTTCCTCCGTAAGCGGAGTTGCGTAATGTCATAGTTCTTGAGAACTTTGTATAAGTCATGAAGAAAGCAATAGCAAGTATACTAAGCGATCAAGTGCTAGGCTAAGCGAATGGGTCATGTCAATCACATCATTCTCCTAATGATGTGATCTCACTAATCAAATGACAACACATGTCTATGGTTAGGAAACATAACCATCTTTGATTAATGAGCTAGTTAAGTAGAGGCATACTAGTGACTATAGTTTTGTCTATGTATTCACACATGTATCATGTTTAGGTTACTACAATTCTAGCATGAATAATAAACATTTATCATGATATGAGGAAATAAATAATAACTTTATTATTGCCTCTAGGGCATATTTCCTTGATCTCCCACTTGCACTAGAGTCAATAATCTAGATTACATAGTAATGATTCTAACACCCATGGAGTCTTGGTGCTGATCATGTTTTGCTCGTGAGAGAGGCTTAGACAACGGTCGCAACATTTAGATCCGTATTTATCTTGCAAATTTCTATGTCTCCCACTTGGACTTGGCCCGAATGGAATTGAAGCGTCTCTTGATGTGCTTGGTCCTCTTGTGAAATCTGGATTCCTTTGCCAAGGCAATTGCACAAGATTGTCACGAGAAGATTTTCATTGGTCCCGATGCACTAGGTATGACACCTAGATCGAAAATGAACTCCTTCATCCAGACTCCTTCATTTCTTTGCTTGAAGCAGCTATGTACTCCGCTTCACATGTAGATCCCGCCACGACGCTTTGTTTAGAACTGCACCAACTTACAGCTCCACCGTTTAATAAAAACACGTATCCGGTTTGCGATTTAGAATCGTCCGGATCGGTGTCAAAGCTTACATCGGCGTAACCATATCGACTAGCTCTTTGTCACCTCCATATCGAGAAACATATCCTTAGTCCTTTTCAAGTATTTCGGGATGTTCTTGACCGCTGTCGATGATCCACTCTGGATTACTTTGGTACCTTCTGCCAAGCTTATTGCTAAGCATCGTCGGTCGGTACACAACATTGCATACATGATAGAGCCTATGGCTGAAGCATAGGAACATTTTCATTTTCTCTCTATCTTCTGCTGTGGTCGGGCATTGAGTTTGACTCAACTTCACACCTTGTAGCACGTGCAAGAATCCTTTCTTTGCTCGGTCCATTTTTAACTTTTTCAAAATTTTGTCAAGGTATGTGCTTTGTGAAAGTCCTATTAAGCGTCTTGATCTATCTCTATAGATCTTGATGCCCAATATGTAAGCAGCTTCACGAGGTCTTTCATTGAAAAACTTCTATTCAAGTATCCTTTATGCTATCCAGAAATTCTATATCATTTCCAATTAATAATATGTCATCTACATATAAAACTAGAAATGCTCTGAGCTCCCACTCACTTTCTTGTGAATCTGAGGCTTCTCCAAAAGTGCATATAAAACCATATGCTTTGATCACACTATCAAAGCGTTTATTCCAACTCCGAGATGCTTGCACCAGTCCATAAATGGAGCAATTGGAGCTTGCACACTTTGTCGACACCTTTTGGATCAACAAAACCTTCCGGCTGCATCATATACAACTCTTCTTCTAGAAATCCATTCAAGAATGCAGTCTTGACATCCATTTGCCAAATTTCATAATCATGAAATGCAGCAATAGCTAACATGATTGAGACAGACTTAAGCATCGCTACTGGTGAGAAAGTCTCATCATAGCCAACCCTTGAACTTGTCGAAAACCTTTTGCAACAAGTCGAGCTTTATAAACAGTTACATTACCATCGCGTCGGTCTTCTTCTTAAAGATCCATTTATTCTCAATGGCTTGCCGATCATCGGGCAAGTCAAACAAAGTCCACACTTTGTTTTCATACATGGATCCCATCTCAGATTTCATGGCCTCTAGCCATTTTTGAATCTGGGCTCATCATCGCTTCCTCATAGTTCGTAGGTTCATCATGGTCAAGTAACATGACTTCCGAATAGGATTACCGTACCACTCAGTGCGGATCTTACTCTGGTAGACCTCACGAGGTTCGAGAGAAACTTGATCCAAGTTTCATGATCATTATCATTAGCTTCCTCACTAATTGGTGTAGTCGTCACGGGAACCGGTTCTCGTGATGAACTACTTTCCAATAAGGGAGTAGATCTGATTATCTCATCAATTTCTACTTTCCTCCCTCTCACTTCTTTCGAGAGAAACTCCTTCTCTAGAAAGGATCCATTCTTAACAACGAATGTCTTGCCTTGGATCTGTGATAGAAGGTGTACCCAATGATCTCTTTTGGGTATCCTATGAAGACACATTTCTCGATTTGGGTTCGAGCTTATCTGGTTGAAGTTTCTTCACATAAGCATCGCAGCCCCAAACTTTAAGAAACGACAACTTTGGTTTCTTGCCAAACCACAGTTCATAAGGTGTCATTTCAACGGATTTTGATGGTGCCCTATTTAACGTGAATGCGGCCTCTCTAAAGCATAACCCCAAACGATAGCGGTAAATCAGTAAGAGACATCATAGATCGCACCATATCAAGTAAAGTACGATTACGACGTTCGGACACACCATTTCGTTGTGGTGTTCCAGGTGGCGTGAGTTGCGAAACTATTCCACATTGTTTCAAGTGTAGGCCAAACTCGTAACTCAAATATTCTCCTCCACGATCAGATCGTAGAAACTTTATTTTCTTGTTACGATGATTTTCCACTTCACTCTGAAATTCTTTGAACTTTTATGTTTCAGACTTGTGTTTCATTAAGTAGATATACCCATATCTGCTCAAATCATCTGTGAAGGTGAGAAAATAACGATACCTGCCGCGAGCCTCAACATTCATTGGACCACAAACATCAGTATGTATGATTTCCAATAAATCAGTTGCTCGCTCCATAGTTCTGGAGAATGGCGTTTTAGTCATCTTGCCCATAAGGCACGGTTCGCAAGTACCAAGTGATTCATAATCAAGTGATTCCAAAAGTCCATCAGTATGGAGTTTCTTCATGCCTTTTACACCGATATTACCCAAACGACAGTGCCACAAATAAGTTGCACTATCATTATCAACTCTGCATCTTTTGGCTTCAGCATTATGAATATGTGTATCACTACTATCGAGATTTAATAAAAATAGACCACTCTTCAAGGGTGCATGACCATAAAAGATATTACTCATATAAATAGAACAATCATTATTCTCTGATTTAAATGAATAACCGTCTCGCAATAAACAAGATCCAGATATAATGTTCATGCTCAACGCTGGCACCAAATAACAATTATTGGTCTAAAACTAATCCGAAGGTAGATGTAGAGGTAGCGTGCGATTGCGATCACATCGACTTTGGAACCGTTCCCATGCGCATCGTCACCTCGTCCTTGGCTAGTGCTCGCCTATTCCGTAGTCCTGTTTGAATTGCAAATATTAGCAATGAACCATTATCAAATACCTGGTGCTACTACGAGCTCTAGTTAGGTACACATCAATAACATGTATATTACATATACCTTTGTTTACTTTGCCATCCTTCTTATCGCCAAATACTTGGGGCAGTTCCGCTTCGAGGATTGAATCGCTTGCAGAGAAGCACTCGATTTCGAGCTTAGGTCCGACTTGGGTTTCTTCTCTTGAGCAGCAACTTGCTTGCCGTTCTTTTGAAGTTCCCTTCTTCTTTCCTTTGCCATTTTTCTTGAAACTAGTGGTCTTGTTGACCATCAACACTTGATGCTCCTTCTTGATTTCTACCTCCGCAGCTTTTAGCATTGCGAAGAGCTCGGGAATAGTCTTGTTCATCCCTTGCATATTATAGTTCATCACAAAGCTCTTGTATCTTGGTGGCAGTGATTGGAGAATTTCATCAATGACACTATCATCGTGAAGATTAACCCCTAGTTGAATCAAGTGATTATTATACCCGGACATTTTGAGTATATGCTCACCGATGAACTATTCTCCTCCATCTTGCAGCTATAGAACTTATTGGAGATTTCATATCTCTCAATCCGGGCATTTGCTTGAAATATTAACTTCAACTCTGGAACATCTCATATGCTCCATGACGTTCAAAACATCGTTGAAGGCCGGTTCTAAGCCGTAAAGCATGGCACATCGAACTATAGAGTAGTCATGAGCTTTGCTCTGCCAGACGTTCTTAATGTCGTCGGTTGCATCAAGAAGCAGTTGGCACCCAGCGGTGCTTCCGGGGCGTAACTTTTCGTGCAACAATGAGGATAATCCTCGAGTTACGGACCCGATCCGTGTAATTTCTACCATCATCTTTCAACTTTGCTTTCTCAAGGAACGCATTAAAATTCAACGGAACAACAAAGACGAGCCATCTATCTACAAACAAACATAGACAAGCAAAATACTATCGGTACTAAGTTCATGATAAATTTAAGTTCAATTAATCATATTACTTAAGAACTCCCACTTAGGCAGACATCTCTCTAGTCATCTAAGTGATTACGTGATCCAAATCAACTAAACCATAACCGATCATCACGTGAGATGGAGTAGTTTTCAATGGTGAACATCACTATGTTGATCATATCTACTATATGATTCACGCTCGACCTTCGGTCTCCGTGTTCGAGGCCATATCTGCATATGCTAGGCTCGTCAAGTTTAACTCGAGTATTCGCGTGTGCAAAACTGGCTTGCACCCGTTGTAGATGGACGAGAGCTTATCACACCCGATCATCACGTGGTGTCCGGGCACGACGAACTTTGGCAGCGGTGCATACTCGGGGAGAACACTCTTGATAATTTTAGTGAGAGATCATCTTAAAATGCTACCGTCAATCAAAGCAAGATAAGATGCATAAAGGATAAACATCACATGCAATCAATATAAGTGATATGATATGGCCATCATCATCTTGTGCTTGTGATCTCCATCTCCAAGCACCGTCGTGATCACCATCGTCACCGGCGCGACACCTTGATCTCCATCGTAGCATCGTTGTCGTTCGCCATCTATTGCTTCTACGACTATCGCTACCGCTTAGTGATAAAGTAAAGCAATTATGTATGCGTTTGCATTTCATACAATAAGCGACAACCATATGGCTCCCGCCATTGTCGATAACCGGTTACAAAACATGATCATCTCATACAATAATATAGCATCATGTCTTGACCATATCACATCACAACATGCCTGCAAAAACAAGTTAGGCGTCCTCTACTTTGTTGTTGCAAATTTTACGTGGCTGCTACGGGCTTAGCAAGAACCGTTCTTACCTCGCATCAAAAACCACAGCGATAGTTCATCAAGTTGGTGCTGTTTTAACCTTCGCAAGGACCGGGCATAGCCACACTCGATTCAGCTAAAGTGAGAGAGCAGACACCCGCCAGCCACCTTTAAGCACGAGTGCTCGTAGCGGTGAAACCGGTCTCGCGTAAGCGCACGCGTAATGTCGGTCGGGTCGCTTCATCTCAAAATACCGCCGAACCAAAGTATGACATCTCGGTAAGCGGTATGACTTGTATCGCCCACAACTCACTTGTGTTCTACTCGTGCATCTAACATCAACGATAAAACCTAGGCTCGGATGCCCTTTGTTGGGGAGCGAGTAATTTCAAAAAATTCCTACGCACACGCAAGATCATGGTGATGGCATAGCAATGAGAGGGAGAGTGGTCGCCCACGCACCCGTGAGACCGTAAGCGAAGCGTTAACACAACGCGGTTGATGTAGTAATACGTCTTCACGATCCGACCGATCCAAGCACCGAGCGTCACGGGCCTCCGAATTCAGCACACGTTCAGCTCGATGGCGATCTCCGGCCTCCGATCCAGCCGAGCTCGGAGATGAGTTCGTCAAGACGACGGTGTGGTGACGATGATGATGTTCTACGGCGCAGGTTTCGCCTAAACTCCGCGACGATATGACCGAGGTGGAATATGGTGGAGGGGGCACTGCACACGGCTAAGGAACGATCCGTAGATCAACTTGTGTGTCTATGGGGTGCCCCCCGCCCCCGTATATAAAGGAGCCAGGAGGGAGGAGGCGGCCGGCCAAGGAGGGCGCACCAAGGGGGGGAGTCCTACTCCCACCGGGAGTACGACTCCCTCTTTCCAAGTAGGAGTAGGAGAAGGGGGGAAAGAGGAGGAAAAGGCGAAGGAAAGGGGGGGGGGCGCCGCCCCCCTTCCCTTGTCCTATTCGGACTAGGAAGGGGAGGGGCGCGCGGCCCCCTCCTGCCTCCTTCCCTCTTCTCCCTCGAGGCCCATGTAGGCCCAATAACCCCCGGGGGGTTCCGGTAACCTCCTGGTACTCTGGTAAAATGCCGATTTCACCCGGAACCATTTCGATGTCCAAACATAGGCTTCCAATATATCAATCTTTATGTCTCGACCATTTTGAGACTCCTCGTCATGTCCGTGATCACATCCGGGACTCCGAACAAACTTCGGTACATCAAAACTTATAAACTCATAATAAAACTGTCATCAAAATGTTAAGCGTGCGGACCCTACGGGTTCGAGAACTATATAGACATGACCTAGAACCATTCTCGGTCAATAACCAATAGCGGGACCTGGATGCCCATATTGGTTCCTACATATTCTATGAAGATCTTCATCGGTCAAACCGCATAACAACATACGTTGTTCCTTTGTCATCGGTATGTTACTTGCCCGAGATTTGATCGTCGATATCCAATACCTAGTTCAATCTCGTTACCGGCAAGTCTCTTTACTCGTTCCGTAATACATCATCTTATAACTAACTCATTAGTTACAATGCTTGCAAGGCTTAGGTGATGAGTATTACCGAGAGGGCCCAGAGATACCTCTCCGACAATCGGAGTGACAAAACCTAATCTCGAATTACGCCAACCCAACATGTACCTTCGAAGACACCTGTAGAGCACCTTTATAATCACCCAGTTACGTTGTGATGTTTGGTAGTAGACAAAGTGTTCCTCCGGTAAACGGGAGTTGCATAATCTCATAGTTGCAGGAACTTTGTATAAGTCATGAAGAAAGCAATAGCAGTATACTAAACGATCAAGTGCTAGGCTAACTGAATGGGTCATGTCAATCACATCATTCTCCTAATGATGTGATCTCACTAATCAAATGACAACACATGTCTATGGTTAGGAAACATAACCATCTTTGATTAATGAGCTAGTTAAGTAGAGGCATACTAGTGACTATAGTTTTGTCTATGTATTCACACATGTATCATGTTTCCGTTTAATACAATTCTAGCATGAATAATAAACATTTATCATGATATGAGGAAATAAATAATAACTTTATTATTGCCTCTAGGGCATATTTCCTTCAATTTTTGTTTTCGGTTTAGTTTTTTTTCCTGAAAATTGCCCTATATAGGGGGAGCCTATTGTAGAATATTATTCTACAATCAATTGTAGAATAGACCCACCCTACACACACACACACTAGCAAAAGAGCCTGTGCGTTGCAACGGGAGAGAAAACATAACACACACTCTTAACCCAACAACCATCACTCAAGACCACAATAGGTCCATCTCCTTTTTTTGCGAGGCATCATATTTGTGTTGCCGCTTATCCTCCTTCTTACCCTCGCCGGCGATGGCCTCGGTGTTCACACAAAACAAAAAAAACCTGTTTGAATATGTTTAATCCTAAGATGTCCCTCCCTCCCTCCCTCCCTCCCTCCCTCCCTCTCTCTCTCTCTCTCTCGCTCGCTTTCTCTCACTCTCGCGATGAGAAATCTGTTGTTTTCCCCTGCGACATTTTTCAAAGGTATGCATGTGTAGTTATCGATGTTTTCTTTTCTCTATATTGTTATAGTGGGGTGTTTATTTGCAATCCGGGTTGCCGCCGGTACGAAAGGAAAATGGATCTTACGCTATAAATTATAAGTTTGCTCCCAAAACTATTTTTAAAAATATTTAAAAGGTAAAATTAACATCATATTTAGACTCCACATATTTTTCTAACAAAATTTCATATATAATATGTTAAAATCAAAGTTACGGTTTAAAAGATACGGATAATTTAGAAAATCATTTGTTTGATTTAAATATATTCCAAAATAATATTTAAAAATACTTAGCAGGTGAAAATAATCTCATATTCATATTATACAAATTTTTCTAATCAAATTTCATATATAACATGTTCAAATCGGAGTTACGGTTTAAAAGATATGGATGATTAAAAAAACATTGTTTGACTTAAACATGATCCGCGGATGAATTACCTAAAACATCAGGGGGGGGTTTCGAAAAATGTAAAATAACGGTTCGGGTGTGACTTAAATCCGGACTGCGAGTTGATTTCAACAAAACACAGGGACTTTTGTGTAAAATATGAAAAACGATTCGTTTTAACTTAAAACAGGACTGTGGATTGAATTCTGTGAAATAGATGGACTTTTCTGAAAAATGCCATGACGGACGAAAGAAACCCAATTTTCTTTATTATTAGGTAAAGATATATATATATATATATATATATATATATATATATATATATATATAGGGTGGGACTATTTAGAAACCCCCTCTAGAGATCCTAAATAAGGTTATTTATTAACCACCCCTCCTAACCTGTTTCTTTTCCCAAAGGGAGCGAGCGAGGGAGCAAGCGACGCGGTAGCGACGCGAGGGACCGAGCGAACTCGGGTCTGCAGGCCATGACCCGAACCCGGCCCCGTGCGCTGCCACCTAACTTGGCCGCCTTGCTCGCGACCAACCACGATCGCCTGCTGGATAAAAAGCGCTAGAAAAGAAAACCAAATCCCAAAATCCAGCACCATCGCCACCCATCTTCTTCCTCGGCACCGCTCTCTCTTCCCTCTGCATGCTAGGCGCACCACCGCCCATCCTTTCACCCCACCGCCTACCGCCATAGCCCCGCACCACTGCCCAACCCGACGACCATGGTATTTGGCAACCTCGAGCACTGCTACCCCAGCGAGCATGGCAGCCACAACTCCTCCCTGAGCACATAGACCCTGCTGCTTGCCTTGGCACTCCTACCATACTTGGTATTCCCAATGGCCCAGGAGGTGGGCTCCATGGATTCCGGCAACATGCCTCCATGGGCGCCCCATGCCTTCCCTCTCCTCGCCTCCTTCCTCATCGGGCATCCATCCATGGGATTCGAAGGTCCCCGCCATCGATTGGATCCAGCGGAGGCTCACGGGATCCAGTGGAGGCCCTGCCCCCTGCGGCACACCTCCCCCTTTCTAGACGACGGCCATGGTCACATCTCCAGTGCCTCTTCACCGGCCGGTGAGAAAAGCACCTGTCGTTCCCCTCCTTTCCTCGTGTAGGTGCTGGTCGCGGTTACCCATGGCCGTTGCAGCAGTTACTAGATAGGTGGGCGGGAGGGGGCCTGTTGGGTGGCGCACACAGGGAAGATTGCTGGTGGCGGCACATCGACGGGGTGGGCCGGGGTGGCGCACCGGCAGCCATCGTCGCCAGGCCCAGGGACTCAGCGCCGGCTCTCCCGCCCGAAACCTCATCACCTCGTCTGCTCCACCCATCTCTTCCTCTGCCATCGGCCGGGGTGACCTGATTCATGGCAAGCACGGCCGGATCTACTCCAACGCATCTTGTTTGATCCACAAGTGCTCTCCTCCACGTCGTGCGCCACCCGTCGCGAGCCATCACCATCGGTTTCGCCGACCACGGGCTCCCCTGCATCAACCCCCCACATCGCCTTTGACCAGGGACTCATCACCTGCGCCGGATCCGCCGCCCACCAGTGCCTCCAGAATTGGCCGGTCCTCGCCCTCCGCCTCCAATGAGGCCTACTCCTCTGGCTTCCGGCTCAAGTGGCGATTAATTTTGCTAAACAAAACCATTGTTGCCTTCGGGTGCGTGGGGTTGCAGAGTTAGTGAACTAAAACTATAGCAGTCGACTTATGCTTAGATTAGCAGTTGACTTATGTTACTGTAGCCGTTAGTTTCTTTAGAGGTTACTATCATTTTTAGGTGGAGCAGTTAATCCATGATACCGGAGCAGTTAATCCATGTTACTGTAGCAGTTAAATATTAAAAAGGTGAAAAAAGCTTTTACTTAAGTAAACAAGGAAGTTAGTGTTTTGTGAAGTGTCAGTCAAGTGCACGAAGTGCAACAGTTAAGTGTTTCAAAACTGTAATAGTATAACAAAGTTTTTTATACTGTTAGGCCAATTTTTATTGCATATGGCAGTTAAGTGGGCGAGTTGTGGAAGTTAACTTGAACACTTAAATGCCATGCGCACTCGAGCAGTTTGCGTGACCTTGGCAAAAAAAATAATGAAAGAAAAAAAGTTGATATCTTCAGTCAAGCAGTTTACTAGTTCTTAACTGCCGCAATCCCGACAGCTAGCTATTTCAGGCCCCGCAGTTGGAATGACCCAGGGAAAAAAATAGTACGTTCAGTTATGCAGTTAGCTTGTTGTTAAATACCGCAATCCCCAACAGTTAGCTATTTCAATACCGGTAGTTAGCTTGATCAGGGAAAAACCAGGAGAAAACAAAAAAAAAGTGTCTTAAGTCACGGTAGTTAGCTTTGTCGTCATACGTCAATTAGCTATTCTGGTCGAGCAGTTACCTTGTTCATAGCAGTTAACTAGGTGTAATTAACTTTCACAATCTGTGGAGTTAACTTCTGAAAAATTGCGGCAGTTAATGTGACCCGTGCAAAAACAAGAATGATTTTTTTTGCATATTCGGTCTGGCAGTTAACTTGGTGTACTGTCGCGATCCCGATAGTTAGCTATTTCAGTCCCTACGGTTAGCTCGGCCCCCAAAAAAATGAAAAAAAACTAGGTCTGACAGTTTACTTGGTGTGCAATCCCAACAGTTAGCTATTTCAGCCCTGGCGGTTACCTCGACCCACAAAAAAGAATGAATTTTTTTAGTATTTTTGGTCCGGCAGTTAACTAGGTATTAACTGCCCTAATCTTCGACAGTTAGCTATGTTAGTCCTAGCAGTTAACTTGAACCGGGAAAAAAGGAATAAAAGAAAAAAGATTAGTTTATTCGGTACCGCAGTTAGCTTGCTCAGCATGAGGCGATTAGGTATACCTCTCGGCGATTAGCATAGCATTTATGTGATCGGGCAAAAATGTCAAAAATGATGTTAGTTTTTTGAAAACTGCTCTTAAACCGTAGCAAATTTGAGAATGTGTTATATATGCCAAAGTTCGGGCTAATCGGTAACTTTCTAAAGGTATATCATACGCATCGTTCCGATAATTTTTTAAAAAAATTCCTTTCACAAAAACATTGAAAACTCGTTTGATGGATTTTCAATTTTTTAAATTTTGTTTAAAAATTGAATCGATTTTGGGAAAACGGTCAACATGAGTTTTCTACTCCTTTTCAATAGCTATCCAACAGTATATCATATGCATCATTCTGATGAACGGTTCAATAATTACGACTAAAAGACAATGCGAAAAACAGTGCCAGAAAAAGTCCGCCCGGCAGTTAACTAGTATAGGTTGCATAGTTAGCTGTCTGTTCTCGGGCAGTTAGGAAGGGTTCCTGAATAGCTTATTCAGGAATGGGTTGCAGAATAGCTGGGATGTATATGACAAGCAGTGGTAGTTACCACCACTTGCATTTTGTATGTTGTATTTAGTATCTATCGAAACGATATATATATATATATATATATGTGTGTGTATATATATATATATATATATATATATATATATATATATATATAGGACAATTGTTTCCTACAAGCGGTGGTAGTTACCACCACTTGCATTTTTTGTATGTTGTATATAGTATCATGTCGGAGACGAGAGTATATCGTGTAGTATGTAGTATATAACAATGATTAGGTAGTATATATACTAATTTTTAGGTAGTATGTGCCATTTTTTGAGTATGCTCATTTTTACGTACAAATATACGTATTTTACAAATATAACAAAACTATGGGCTCATATGCAATTTTTCATGTAACTTGCTTTGAAATACGATATATATATTTGTAAAATAAAAAATAGTATACTCAAAACTTGATACATACTACCTAAAAATTAGTATATATACCATCTAATCATTATTATATAGTACATACTACACGCATATACTCGGTTTTATAGATACTAAATACAACATACAAAATGCAAGTGGTGGTAACTACCACGCTTGTAGGAAACATTTCATATATATATATATATATATATATATATATATATATATATATATATATATATATATATATATATATATATCATCGAATGTCTCACAACCACCATTATTCACACATACACATGCATATACATACAGTTTTTCCTACATGTTGCCTTCAGAGCCAGTGGCATTTGCCTTGGTGCCTTCGGAGCACGATGACATTTGGGAGTGGTTCATTGGGGCGGTAGCTCGTAGTAGAATCCCCTTTGGGATCTATGACCTGGTCGAGCAACAATCCCGCTATTTCCATGAAGTGCTCTTATGCGCTCCACTGGTAGGAGCTCCTCCGTACCGATTGGAACTGTTAAGAAGGAGATCAATATGCATGTGTATTAGTTATGTGACTAGATATCGATAATGACGTAAAAATTGTGAATATTGTTCTGTCAAACGTACCCATAGCTGTCTATCAGTTTTGGTCCTTTCGGATGTCATCATGCGAATATTCTCGAAAACGTAGTATGCACACACATCAGTCCCCGCCGCCTGCTTATCAGATAATAATTAATCAAGCATTATAATTAATGGTATTGAAACTAGAATTAAAGAGATGCATGGTAGGTAGCTAGCTAGTACTACTTAATTAATTATATCTTGGGTCGAAACCAAGACAGCTTTTCTTTCCATGGACCTGGAAACTCATTCCTGAACTTTGCCCAAACCCTGCCCGCCGGCAAAGAAATGAATAAACGAGTTATTAAATAGTTGATATAAGGAAATGACGAACTAAAGAGGCCGACATATAGTTAATAATGATTGAAATTACTTGTCGACTCTCCCCTTCTGTAACATCCCAAATTTTCAATTTGGAATGTTATACATTAGATCATCATGCATCACATATTTTCTTGCATTTGTTGATCCTAGAAATTTCACGCAACTCAAGGACCCACGGAGAGAGTTGGAGATTTCGAAATTTTCATATTTAAGTTCTTTCAAATTTGGAAAAGAGGATCATTTGGATTTATTTATTTTATCTTCAAATATTTTTCCAATATCAAAAATAAGAGAGGGAATAATATGACTTTCCCAAAATTTAGGAAAAATGAGGATTCAATAAATAAATCAAATTTTGGATTTTCTCAGAGTTTATTTGCCTTAGGGAAAAATGCGTATTTTCAAAAATTGCATTTTAGGCCCCGAGTAAAAGTTCATTTTGTTCGACTCATTTTTAGGAGTCGGGGAAAATTTACTTTATTAATTTTGGAGCTCGTTTAGATTTTCTTTTCTGTATTTTTCTGCGCGAGAAACCGATTTTCTTTTTCAGATTTTTACAGTAAAAAAAAGTCCACATGATCGGGCTAAAGGCCCAACTGGCCGAAAACCGCCATGGCCAGTCAAGACGCCTGGCGCGCGCAGAAGGCCGCCGTGCTGTGGAGCCGAGGAGCCGTCGGTTTCCTTTTCTTTTACAAATCCTAGTAGGATTTGGACCCGTTTCGTTTATTCCGTTTTTGTTTTTAGGATTTCTATTCCTAGTCTAATTCTTGTCCCCTACTCCAAGCAAAACCCTCCCCTCCCCAATATAAATACCCAAGCACCCCCCCTCTAACACATCAAACCAAAGCCCTCTCCTCTCCTCCAAGAAGATAACCAGCCGCCTGCCGCCGCCTCACCCACGCCCGCCCCACACGCCGCCGCCGCTTGCCACCGCCGCCGCCGAAAGTGCCGCCAAGAGCCAACGCCGCCGCCGAGCCCTCGCCTCTTCGAGGTACTAGCCCCGCGCTCCGTCACTTCTTCCCCGCGGTTCGGTTTTTCTCGTAAACCGTTCCGGTTTTTCTAGATTGGTTCTTCATTTTGGTTTTCTTTACCGAAACCCTAGATCGGTTTTTCTCGTCGGTTTTCCAGTTTTGTTGTTTAGCGAGCGTTCGCCGGACCGTTAGTCCTAACGAACGTGATCACCGGTTTGCCTCGGTTAACGAACGTCCGTTCGTTTAACCGTTCGTCGTCTTCTTTCTCGTCGGATTTATTCCGCGATTGTTCCGATCGCGATTTCAGATCCGATCTTCTTTCTAGTTTATCTTCTCGCTCGTTTATCGGAATCAGGTGATTCAAGCGCCTGGAGTTTCGTTTCGAAACCGCCGTTCTGACTAATCAACTTAAACCAAGTTTTGCTACTGTAAAATTTGACTTAGTTTCAAATTTCTAGAACCAAGTTGTTTTCTCTCGCCGTTTGACTTTCGTTGCTTTATTTGATTCGATTCTTTTTGCAACCAGGGTTCTTAAGTTGAACTTTCTAGTTAGATCTTTTATTCGAGATTTGCCTGTGCATTAGATGAGTACTTATTGTATGCTTATTGTTTGTCTGCGATAGATCACCCGGAGTGCGCCGCTTGTTACTTCGAATCTCTAGGTTTCGCGGATCATCAGCAAGGCAAGTAACACTTGATCATACCTTTCTACTACCCAGTTTTATTGCATTAGATCTATCCTCAAACATTGCATGAGTAGGATCTAATTAAATTGTGGGATGGGAAGTAGATGAGGTAGTACCTATTACTGTTTTACTTATGAAACCTTTGGGAGTTACTTCGCGTTTGCTTATTATGCCATGCTATGCTAGTAGACGTGGATTGGGTGAGTGAATATCCATGATGATGTGAGATTGTTAATTAATGGTTTATCTAAGGTGGCAACTTAAATACACATCTGGTGGATTGAGGCACTGGAGTTACCAGACTTGCCTGTTTTTTGGAAATCCGGGTACCGTGTGATTTTCCTATGGACCGCCACCCGTGCTCAAAGGGATCATAAGATAATTCATACTAGTAACTTACGTGTGCAGCCACAAGCCATTATGGGCTCTCGCATAGTTGACTAAGTCGTGTGAACTCTTATAGTGGTGGACTAGCGATGTAGGGGATGTAGGTGTACCGGTCTACCCATCGTAAGGTGCTAGCGCTCGAAGACTATGTCTCGGTCATCCGCTTCTCAAACACCATGTAGTGCGAGAAACCAAACGGAGGCGATCGAGTCTTGTGGGGAAAAGTCATAAACCTCTCAGAGAGTGTACAAACTAATCATGATTAGCCGTGTTCCCGGTTATGGACATCTTGAGTATCTAGTACTTGAAATATCATTTGTTTCTCAACATGTTACTCTAATTTAATATTTATGGGTTTGTTAATGAGTACTTTTTAATTGGGGTTGAGGATGCTGTCAACCATTCTCAATGTTTAACAACCACCATGATAGTTAAATAAATTTATTCCTTTGCAGTAGGGAAAAACTGGCTTTATGCAAAAGCTGTAACCATAGAGCTTTTCCACCAGCCATATATGCATGTAGTATAGGCTTATCATTCATTACTCTCTATGTGTTACATTGCCAGCATATTCCATGTGCTGACCCGTTTTCGGGCTGCAACTTTCATGTTGCAGACTTTTCAGACGACGAGTAAGGTGCTTTTAGGTCGTGGTTCTATACTCAGTGATGCCGTTGGAGTTGATGGACTCACTTATCTTCCAAGTCTTCCGTTGTTATCGTTGTTGCTGACTGTAGGACACGACCACTAAGTTAAAGCCATAGATCACTATTCTCTTCTCATTTTCTAACTCCTCATCTTTTCTACTCTTTTAGGATGACGGACGCAAAGATCAAGTACGCCCAACCAGATGAAGGCACACCTTTTGGATCCCACTTGAAGGAAGTTGCCAAGTACTTGAACATTGGACTACCAAGCTTCATCGGGACTTTCAACGCCACTCTGCCTGAAGAGGAGCGCTGGAAGATTTAAGCTCACGTTCCGGGAAGGACATTCGCCCCAATCACCAAGCCCATAGATAGTGTTTTTAGTGCACCAACCTCGAGTCTAGGAAAGAGCATGGCAGCCCATATCACCATGGGACGCATTGGAGAAGTTTATCAAGAAGACCTCAAGGACACTATCTACCAGATTTGCGGACGCAGGAATGAAGATTGGGAGATAGTCAGCACCAAGAAGGACAGATCCATTGTAGCTTACATCCAGGAGTTAAACCAGCACATTCGACGCCAGGAGAACCATATGTGCAATGATATGATAGAGTTGAAGAATGCGAAGGGGAGGATCATCGAACTTGAAGGAGAAATGAAGACTCTATGCAAGGACTACATGGACAAGATCGTAGCTGCCGTAAGGCACAACAGCGATCTTAAGTATGAGATTGGAGAACTCAAGAAGAAATTAGAGCTCAAGAATGAAGACAAGTACGTCAACTGTCCGAGCAACTACATCATCATCGACGACACTGATTCGGATCCAAGTGAACCCGACTTTGAAGACGAAGCTGGAGCATAGATCATGGAATCTTCCACCGGTTCAAATTAATAGATGACCACCATATATTAGTAGTAATCCCTCCATGTAAACATTATAGTACATGCACTTTTGCGATAGTTAGATCGTTGTATGCCCTTTGTTTGAATGAATGAAGTGATTTTGTGTGCATTTGTCTCATGAGCATTTGGGTAGTGTTTTCTCCTTAGACCCCATTCTATTCTTAATTTCTCGCCTTTTCTAAACCCCTCAGATGCCTCCGAGATGCGACCCCGAGTTTGTTTTCCCGCCAGAGATCACTTAGTTGATTCAGCAGTAGAATACTTTGATTCAGACATTGGTACAGAGCCAAGGCAACAACAACAACAACCCACCACCACCACCACCCGCGGATCACTTGACTCGTTTCCTTAGGCTGAATCCGCGGTATTCCAAAGAGCACCGAGCCGATTGTAGCAGATGATTGGCTCCGCAAGATAGGAAGGAGTTGACCACCGCAGATGTACAGATGGTGAAGTTTGCTGCACATCAGCTTGCGGACCAGCAAGCAACATGGTGGGAGAATTTCACGACCACTTACCCAAGAGACACCGCCACATGGGATCGGGCCAGCAAGCTTTCAAGACCGCCCATGTTTCAGCAGGAGCTATGGCCATGAAGAAGCGTGAGTTTCACAACTTACGCCAAGGAGGAAGGACTGTTGGCCAGTATGTGGATGATTTTAGTAAGTTAGCACGTTATGCCCAGATGACGTTGCTACAAATGCAGCTAAGCAGGAGAAGTTTCTGGAAGGACTGAATGATGAGTTAAGCATGCAGTTGATGGTAGCGAGATTCAATAACTACCAGGAGTTGGTAGACCGTGCCCTCATGATTGAAGGAAAGCAGCAGCAGATTGATAATCGTAAGAGAAAGTATGCACAAGGGAAGTATAACTCGAGCCCAATGAAGCCCGCTACACCCCTAAACAGGAGTTCGGGCCAAAGATACCCATGGAGGAGGTAGTTCGCACAACCATAATGGCCACAGAAATGGTAATGGGAATGGAGGAAGCAATGGCCAGAACCGGACCACACCATCAACCCCAGCCAAGAAAGACCTGAGCCATGTCACCTGTTACAAGTGTTCCAAGACCGGACATTATGCAAATGATTGTCCCGAAGTCCAAGGTAGAAATGGAAGCTCTAGAAAGAATCCAAACCCTTTCAACAGGGGACAGGTGAACCACATTGAGGTGGAGGAGGTTGAAGCTCAGCCCGATGCAGTAATCGGTAAGTTTTTGGTTAAGTCATTTACTGCACTTGTTCTTTTCAATACTAGTGCATCGCATTCATACATATCAAGGGATGCAGAGAAAAGTATAGTCTGCCTACTCAGATTCTTAAAACCCCTATGCTAGTAAGTTCACCAGGAGCAGACTACATGGCCAGACAAGGATGTTTTCAAGTGCCATTGAGTATAGGAAGGCATGTGTTCCCGACGGATTTGATCATTCTGGAATCCCAAGGATTGGATGTGATTCTAGGTATGGATTGGCTGTCGATGTATGGAGGAAACATCGATTGCGCAAGTAAGACGATTTTGCTCACGACGCCAGAAGGAAGAAGGATTAAGTATGTGTCACGACAGGGATCAAAGAGGAATCCAGTAAATTGCTTATCAGGAGTTGTGCAGGAAGAGGTGCAGTAGTGAAGGATTATCCTGATGTATTTCCTGAAGAATTGCCAGGAATGCCACCGGATAGAGACATTGAGTTTTTGATTGAGCTTTTGCCAGGAACAGGCCCAATATCGAAGCGACCATACAGGATGCCCGCACAGGATTTGGCGGAAATCAAGAAGCAGATCAAGGAGCTATTGGATAAGGGTTATATACGCCCAAGTTCTTCGCCTTGGGGATCACCCGTACTTTTAGTGGAGAAGAAGGATGGATCGTTAAGGATGGTTGTTGATTACCATGGATTGAATGCAGTAACAATCAAGAACAAGTACCCACTACCAATGGTAAATGATCTGTTTGATCGTTTGCAAGGAGCCAAAGTGTTTTCCAAGATCGATTTGCGATCAGGGTACCGTCAGTTGAAGATTCGAGAGCAGGACATCCCTAAGACAGCATTTACCACAAGATATGGATTGTATGAGTATACCGTTATGTCATTTGGACTGACTAACGCACCTGCCTATTTCATGAACCTGATGAACAAAGTGTTTATGGAGTTTTTGGATAAGTTCGTCGTGGTGTTCATTGATGATATTTTGGTCTACTCGAAGAATGAAGAGGAACATAAGGAACATTTGCGATTGGTTTTGGAGAAACTAAGGGAACATCAGCTATATGGCAAGTTCAGCAAATGTGAGTTTTGGCTAAAGGAAGTTGGATTTCTTGGGCATGTTATATCCGGAGAGGGTATAGCAGTTGACCCCACAAAGGTTGAGACTGTAACCAAATGGGATGCACCAACGACAGTTGGAGAGATCCGGAGTTTTCTTGGACTCGCAAGATATTACCGGAGATTCATTGAGAATTTCTCAAAGATTGCAAAGCCTATGACGGAGTTGCTGAAAAAGGATACCAAGTTCATATGGACTGAGGATTGTGAGGCAAGTTTCCAGGAGTTGAAGAAAAGATTGGTTACCTCACCAGTGTTAATTTTGCCAGATCAGACCAAGGATTATGAGGTGTATTGTGACGCTTCACGTCGAGGACTTGGAGCAATGCTTGTGCAGGAAGGAAGAGTTGTTTCGTATGCTTCACGAAAACTGAAACCTCATGAATCAAATTATGCCACACATGATTTGGAGTTAGCAGCCGTAGTGCATGCATTGAAGACATGGAGACATTTCCTCATTGGAAATCATTGTGAGGTGTACACGGATCACAAGAGTTTGAAGTACATCTTCACGCAGAAGGAGTTAAACCTTAGACAAAGGAGATGGTTGGAACTCATCAAAGATTATGATATGAGATTGCATTATCATCCCGAAAAGGCTAATGTAGTAGCTGACGCATTGAGCCGCAAGAGTCATGTCAATACGCTGATGACGGGAGAGATACCAAAGGAGTTAGCAGAAGACCTTCGTGAGCTATGTTTGGAAATAGTTCCAAGAGGCTATGTAGCAGCATTGGAGATTCAATCTACCTTGATGGATAAAATCAGAGAAGCTCAGAAAAAGGACAAGGAGATCGCAGATATAAAGGAGAAAATGAGCGAAGGAAAAGCAAAGGGATTTCGTGAGGATGAGCACGATACCCTATGGTTTGAGGACCGTGTTTATGTGCCAAATGACTCGGAGATCAGGAAGTTGATTCTGCAAGAAGCACATGATTCACCCTATTCGATTCACCCAGGAAATACCAAGATGTATTTGGAATTAAAGGAAACATTCTGGTGGACCGGAATGAAGAAGGATATCGCGGAGTATGTAGCAGTTTGTGATGTATGTCGAGAGTGAAGGCGAACATCGAAGCGGCCAGGATTGTTGCAACCATTGCCGATACCGAATGGAAGTGGGATAAACTAGGCATGGATTTCATCACGGGTTTGCCAAAGACTCGCTCGAGCTATGACTCAATTTGGGTTATAGTCGATCGTTTGACGAAGGTAGCGATTTCATTCCGATTAAGACTACCTATAGCAAGTGCTAAGTTGGCAAAGATATACATGACCGAATTGTGTGTTTGCACGGGTTCCGAGGAGTATCAGTCGATAGAGGAACCCAGTTTACCTCAAAGTTTTGGAATCAGTTGCACGAAACATTGGGAACCAGCTGGAATTCAAGATGACTTTTCACCCACGCATGATGGACACACCGAGAGAGTCAATCAGATTTTGGAGGATATGCTAAGAGCTTGTGCACTAGATTATGGATCTAGTTGGGACGATAATTTGTCGTATCTTGGAGTTTTTGTATAACAACAGCTACCAAACCAGCTTGAAGATGGCACCTTCAAGCTTTATATGGAAGGAGCTGCAGGACATCGTTGTCATGGGACGGAGTTGGAGACCGTCGCTTGTTTGGACCAGATTTGATTAAGGAGTGCGAGAAGAAAGTTAAGATGATTCGCGACAGCTCAAGGTAGCCCGTCAAGATGTAAGAGCTACTGGATTCAAAACGCAAGGCGATAGAATACGAAGTTGGAGACAGAGTTTATCTCAGAGTATCCCCACTTCGAGGAGTGAAACGTTTTGGAGTTAAAGGAAAGTTAGCACCACGTTTCATTGGACCGTATAAGATTTTGCAACGCATGGGAGAAGTCGCTTATAAGTTGGCATTACCGGAAGGACTGTCAAGAGTTCATGACGTATTCCATGTTTCTCAGCTGAAGAAGTGTCACGCCGAGATGGCAGAGGTACCGTTAAGAGATACAGTGCCACTTGAAGCAATTCAGTTGAAGGATGATTTAACATACGAGGAGAAACCAGTCAAGATTCTTGATTATGCCAGCAGAGTTACTCGCAACAAGGTTATCAAGTTTTGCAAGGTTCAGTGGAGCCACCATACAAAGGATGAAGCCACCTGGGAGTGAGAAGAAGATTTGCTCAAAGATCACCCTCACCTATTTTCTAGCCAAC
Source organism: Aegilops speltoides (assembly GCA_021437245.1). Classification (NCBI taxonomy): domain Eukaryota; kingdom Viridiplantae; phylum Streptophyta; class Magnoliopsida; order Poales; family Poaceae; genus Aegilops; species Aegilops speltoides. The sequence continues at coordinate 308,086,514 of CM038143.1, forward strand.
CCGAATCTCGGGGGCGAGATTCATCTTAAGGGGGGTAGGTTTGTAACATCCCAAATTTTCAATTTGGAATGTTATACATTAGATCATCATGCATCACATATTTTCTTGCATTTGTTGATCCTAGAAATTTCACGCAACTCAAGGACCCACGGAGAGAGTTGGAGATTTCGAAATTTTCATATTTGAGTTCTTTCAAATTTGGAAAAGAGGATCATTTGGATTTATTTATTTTATCTTCAAATATTTTTCCAATATCAAAAATAAGAGAGGGAATAATATGACTTTCCCAAAATTTAGGAAAAATGAGGATTCAATAAATAAATCAAATTTTGGATTTTCTCGGAGTTTATTTGCCTTAGGGAAAAATGCGTATTTTAAAAAATTGCATTTTAGGCCCCGAGTAAAAGTTCATTTTGTTCGACTCATTTTTAGGAGTCGGGAAAATTAACTTTATTAATTTTGGAGTTCGCTTAGATTTTCTTTTTCAGTATTTTTCTGCTACAAACCGATTTTTATTTTTTTTTTAAAAGTCGCAGCAGCGATCGGGCTAAAGGCCAAGCCGGTTAGCCAGCCCAAGGCAGTCAAGACGCGCTTGCTATCAAAGCCGCCAGGCCAGGAGCCAGGAGCAGCCGTCGGTTTTTTTTTTTTACAAATCCTAGTAGGATTTGGACCCGCTTGCTTATTCCGTTTTTGTTTTTAGGATTCCTATTCCTAGTCTAATTCTTGTCCCTACTCCAAGCAAAACCCTCACCTCCCCAATATAAATACCCAAGCACCCCTCAGATAACACATCAAACCAAAGCCCTCTCCTCTCCTCCCTTGAAGTGTGCCAGAAGAAGAAGATAGCCTTGCGCCGCCGCCCTCACCCCCGCCGCCCGCCACCCACGCCGCCCCACCCACCGCCGCCGCCGCTTGCCACCGCCGCCGCCGAAGTGCCGCCGCCGCTAACGCCGCCGCCGCCGGAGCCCCTCGCCTCTTCGAGGTACTAACCCCGCGCCGCGTCACTTCTTCCCCGCGGTTCGGTTTTTCTCGTAAACCGGTCCGGTTTTTCTAGATCGGTTCTTCGTTTCGATTTTCTTTACCGAAACCCTAGATCGGTTTTTCTCGTCGGTTTTTCGGTTTTGTTGTTTAGCGAGCGTTCGCCGGACCGTTCGTCCTAACGAACGTGATCACCGGTTTGCCTCGGTTTACGAACGTCCGCTCGTTTAACCATTCGTCGTCTTCTTTCTCGTCGGATTTATTCCGCGATTGTTTCGATCGCGATTTCAGATCCGATCTTCTTTCTAGTTTATCTTCTCGCTCGTTTATCGGAATCAGGTGATTCAAGCGCCTGGAGTTTCGTTTCGAAACCGCCGTTCTGACTAATCAACTTAAACCAAGTTTTGCTACTGTAAAATTTGACCTAGTTTCAAATTTCTAGAACCGAGTTGTTTTCTCTCGCCGTTTGACTTTCGTTGCTTTATTTGATTCGATTCTTTTTGCAACCAGGGTTCTTAAGTTGAACTTTTTGGTTAGATCTTTTATTCGAGATTTACCTATGCATTAGATGAGTACTTATTGTATGCTTATTGTTTGTCTGCGATAGATCACCCGGAGTGCGCCGCTTGTTACTTCGAATCTCTAGGTTTCGCGGATCATCAGCAAGGCAAGTAACACTTGATCATACCTTTCTACTACCCAGTTTTATTGCATTAGATCTATCCTCAAACATTGCATGAGTAGGATCTAATTAAATTGTGGGATGGGAAGTAGATGAGGTAGTACCTATTACCTGTTTTACTTATGAAACCTTTGGGAGTTACTTCCGTGTTTGCTTATTATGCCATGCTATGCTAGTAGACGTGGATTGGGTGAGTGAATATCCATGACAGATGTGAGATTGTTAATTAATGGTTTATCTAAGGTGGCAACTTAAATACACATCCGGGTGGATTGAGGCACTGGAGTTACCAGACTTGCCTGCTTTTTTGCAAATCCGGGGTACCGTGGTGATTTTCCTATGGACCGCCACCTGTGCTCAAAGGGATCATAAGATAATTCATAGTAACTTACGTGCAGCCACAAGCCATTATGGGCTCTGGGATAGTTGACTAAGTCGTGCGAACTCTTATAGTGGTGGACTAGCGATGTAGGGGATGTAGGTGTACCGTCTACCCATCGTAAGGTGCTAGCGCTTCGAAAGACTATGTCTCGGTCATCCGCTTTCAAACACCATGTAGTGCGAGAAACCAAAGCGAGGCGATCGAGTCTTGTGGGAAAAAGTGCGAAACCTCTCAGAGAGTGTACAAACTAATCATGATTAGCCGTGTCCCTGTTATGGACATCTTGAGTCACTACTAGGAAAAGGGCTATAGATAGGATTGATTCTAATGGCGCACCGTGAGGCAAGCGCGCCACTATATATTAATGGCACACCTGTTCCTCGACACGCCATTAGTGTGGAAGACACTAATGGCGCACCGTGGACAGGTGCGCCACTAGTATGAATTTTTTTCCATTTTCCCATACATACTAATGGCGCATGAGGTCTACAATGCGCCATTACTATATATAACTACTAATGGCGCACCAAGCAGTGCAAAGGCGCCATTCTTGTAAATTTGTTTTTTTTTTTGCAAAACTACTAATGGCGCACCCTCTGCGATGCGCTTATTAGTAATTCAGGGTTACTAATGGCGATCACAGACGGTGCGCCATTAGTAACCCGGGACCAACTAGATATTTTGGACAGCCCACACCTACCCACTCACTTTCCCCACTTCATTCCATCCACCTCCTTCTCCAAGATTTCGCCATCTCCTCCTCCTCACCTCATTTCCACCATAGATTCAACAAAATTAAGTGGTGAAATTACCTTTTTGATAGGTAAGTAAGGGAAAGCTATCTTCATGATATAGATCTACTTTTTTTCTCCCTAGCTCACTCCAACAACGTGCACATGCACTTTTGTGGCCTAGCTAGATCTATGTATGTTTGTGGTGTTGCAAGTGTTTGTGGTGTGCATATATGTTTGTGTTTGAAGGTACCGTATTTGAAATATGTGATAGTTGCCAATATTTTGCCGGAATGTTTTGATTCATTTCCGTTCAAGCAGAATTTTGGCACTATGCATTCTTTTTGGTCCTATTTTTAGGAAGGTCATGCCAAATTTTTTCTTGGTTCTAACATATCGCTTTTGTTTCTACCTCGCAGCGATTATGGTCCGCATGATGACCGAAGGCATCGAATAGGTTTTTGAGCTCCTTGAAGGCCGAGATGCTTCAAAAGAACGAGACGGAGATAAGATGTCCATGTCGAAGATGCAAGTCAAGAGCCTTATTGCGGACCGATTCCGGCAAAAGGGACCACCGCTCTTGCGTGGTTTCATGGATGGCTATCGGTGGCAAGGGGATGAAGATGACTATCAAGTCGCCCATGGCCGGGCCGCAAGAAATGAGGAAGGGCAACAAGACAAGTACCACCGCGCGTAGGGCGGGCGAGAAGACGAAGAATCTCCGTGACATGATCACGACGGTGATGCTGTACACATCATCATGTAGAAGATGTCGACATTATGATGAGGAAGATCAAGACGAAGGGCATGATCATGAAGATGAAGATGCGGAGCAGACGACGATGGAGGCTGGGTGCAGGACCTCATATTCAAGAGTTGCTTCTCAAGCGGACGGATAACGCAAGAGCCGCCGCCGAGAGAAAGCCAAGCTGGATCAACTGGAGATAGACGCGTTACTCCATTGTATGAAGGATGCAGCCCGAGGATACCCGCTGAAAGTAACGCCATGGCTCTAGAGATGAAGGTAAAACACAAAATGACCGACGATGCTTCGACGAGAACATGTCATTTCGCACTAACGTCTTCCCAAGGGGAACAAGTGCCCACCAGTTTTGAGGAGGCGAAGAAAATCGTGTGTCCTCTCGGATTTACCGCACGTGAAATACCATGTGTGCATGAACAATTGCATCATTTATCGGGACGAGCACGCTGAGTCTACCATATGTCCGTGTGCGGTGTCACTCGATACAAGAAGAGGAAGAAAGCTCCTCGAAAATCGGTGTGGTACTTTCCGATCCTCCTCATCTGCAGCGGTATTTCGCGGACCCTAAGGTAGCAAAGCTCCTGCGTTGGCACGCCGGATAGGGAGGAGAAGAAGCGAGAAGATGACACAAATGATCCGGAGATAGATAAAAAGACAAGATGCTGAGTCACCCTAAGGATGCGAGCGCTGGCAAGCGTTGAACTTTGAAGACCGAATTTGGGAAGGATCCAAGGAACATCGTCTCGGGCGCGAGCACCGATGGAGTCAATCCGCTTGGCAGCGAGAAGCACACATAGCACCTGGCCTGTGTTTGTGTGGATGTACAACCTTCCCCTGGTTGTGCATGAAGAGGAAGTACATTCACATGAGTATGCTAATTGAAGGGCCGAAACAACCAGGAATGACATCAATCAGATCTGGGGCTCTTCAAGGAGGAGCTAGACACGCTGTGGAAAACGCCACCAATACGTGGGATGCCGCAGAGAAAGAATATTTCCCTATGAGAGCCGTGACTGCTCATTTACGGTGCACGACTATCTCGGTTACGGATATCTCGCGGGGTAGGTAGTCCACGGATTTTCTGGATGCGTAAGGTGCATGGATGACACAATGTATCGCCAGCTAGATAGAGATCCCTGGTCTTCGAAAATCGTGTTCATGGGACATCAAGGTGGCTTCGCGACGATGACCCGTGGAGGAAATGCAAGGATCTGTTCGATGGTGAAACCGAACCTCGAAAACGCCTGTACGAGGAGCGGCGAGGAAATAGACAAGCTGTTGAAAAATTGGAAAGACGCCCACCGCCGAAAGATGCGAAGGCGCCAGAGTCATTGAAGGTATGGAAAACAAGGTCTGTTTTCGACTTGCCGATCGAAGATCCACCGTGTGCCTCACAGCCTTGATGTCATGCATATCACGAAGAACGTGTGCGAGAGTCTGCTTGGTACCCCGCTCAACATGCCGAGAGGACCAAAGATGGGCCGAAAGCAAGGGCGACTTGAAATCAATGGGCATCGAGCAGAGCTTCACGCTAATGATGATGATGATGATGATGATGATGATGATGAGGCGAAGCAGACACGGAAAGTCGCCGCAAAGGCAAAAGGCCAAGAAGACCGGAAATGACTACCCTCCCGCATGCTTCACTCTAAGTCGAGGAGATCGAGCAGTTTTTCACCGCCTCCTAGGAGTAAAACTTCCTTACGGTTACGCTGGGAAGATAAGCAGATACCTAGACCCAATAAGCGTAGTTCAGCGGGATGAAGTCTCACGATCGCCACGCGCCGATGACGCAGATACTTCCAGCTTGCAACCCATGGGATCATGGACGCGCACGTCCGTGAAATGCTATTTGGCCTGTGTAACTTTTTCGACGCCATCTCTTGGAAGTCGATTGGCGGAGGCAACTCGAAGGCTACAGTGAAGAGATCGTGGTGATACTATGCGAGCTTGAGATGTACTTCCCGCCCGCATTCTTCGATGTTATGGTGCATCCGCTGGTCCATATGGTGGAGGATATCATCCAACTCGGGCCAACGCTCCCGCACAAAGATGATGCCGCTCAAAGGATGAATGGTGTCATCAAAGGATACGCTCGCAACATGTCACGCCCGAGGGAAGCATAGCCGTGGGCTTTTCGACCAAGAGTGCATCTCCCATCGCATCGAATTATCTAGGCATCGAGAACCCCGCTGGTCCGCGCGTCAACAGCACCTCGGCAAGCTCATTGGATGGGGTCACCATGAGGGTCGCCCGAAATGCATGTCGATTTCGAGGGTCGACTCGCCGACTTTGAAAGAGCAAACCTAGTCGCACTACAACACATAGACGTGGTCGATCCTTGGGTGGTAGAGCACAAAACCTTTATTAAGAAGACGACAATGACCGAGGCCAACAGAGGACTGGACGGAGATATACTCAAAGAGCACAACTCATGTTTCACGCGTTGGTTCAAGCGAAGCTTCGTCGTGCACCTTTACATGAGGATTCTTCCACGGAAGAACAACTCATATTCGCTTTGTCACAGGCGCCGAGCACAACCTCGATGACCTATGAGGCGATTTATATCAACGGCTACACATTCTACACCGAGGACAAGGACATGAAGAGCGATGGTTATCGTAACTCGGGTAACGATGGAATCCTACACCAAGAACGACAAGGACAGATACTACGGAAGGATCGAGGAGATCCGGGAGCTGAGCTACGTTGGAGAGAAGGTCCCGATGTTCCGTGTCGATGGGCCAAAACGCTATAAAAGAAGACCGTATTTCACCACCATGGTTATACCCGGTTAATCCAAGATCAATGGGCGCAAACGCCACCGCTAAAAATGAGCCATGGGTACGGCTTCCCAAGTGGACCAATGCTTTTCATTACCGACCCGCCAAAGCCCGGTCGTGTTGTCGTGAGGAGAGGCAAAAGGAAGATCATCGGAATGGATGGAGTAGCCAATGAGCAAGACTTCGACAAGCACGGCGACCCGAAGATCGAACATGACGACGACGATGAAGTAGAAGCACACACCACAAGAAGAAGCAGGACCACCCTACCTAAAGGACGTCTGCTCCATAGAAGAACTCCGCTTATGAAAAAGAAGGGCAAGAAGATTGTGAACAGATAGCTAGCTAAGACCGATTGTATTTAAATCGTAGTCTTCATTTCTCGATTGTATTTCATGGGCACTTTTGATATCATGAATATTTTTAAATTTCATGGGCACTTTTTGAATTCATGAGGACACTTGATCTCGATTCCCCTCCATCTCAATCTCGATCCCCCTCCATCTCGATCGCACCAAGACCTCCCCGCTAGCTCCACCCATCGCAACCTCCCCGCTCCACCGCCGAGCACCGCCCCCCCCAAGACCAAGACTTTTTGAACATATTTTTAATTTTTTTACTATTTTTATAAAAAATATTACACTGTTATAATTTAAACAAGTTTGAACATATTTAAACACAAATAAATATAAAAACAGCATTTAAAATGCATAAAAATATTATGTTATGATTTAAACAAGTTTGAACATATTTAAACACAAATAAATATAAAAACACCATTTAAAATGCATAAAAAATATTGGGGATCCTGGGAATCAAACCCAGACCTCCGTGTGTGTGTGCAAGTGCTAACGGTCGGGCTAGTGGGTGGGTTCTTGTAGATAGGGTTGGGCTGTAGATATGGTTACTAGGCTAGGTTGAAACAAAATTCTAATGGCGCACCGAGGGTGGTGCGCCATTAGAACAAGTCAGATTTATGGCGCACCTGCCTGTGGTGCGCCATTAGAATGCTTCCTCCACCTATTCCCTCTCGCTCTCTCCTCCCTCGCCAGATCCCCCACTGACCTAACTTTGCCCTGCCGTCGCCGCCCCCTCACCGCCTCGCCTCCTTCGCCATCCTCGAGCCGAAGCGCCGCCTCCCACGCCGCCCCGAGCCAAGTGCCTCGACGCCCTCCCGCCTAAGCGCCTCCCTCCCCATGCCCCGCCTGCGCCCTCGACGTGCTCAGACGCCAGAGGACCGCCACCGCCGATGCCTCGACTGCGTGCGGCCTGCCCAGAGGACCGCCACCGCCGACGCCGAATTTGCGCCGCCTCGACTAGCTCCGGCTGCCCTGAGTCGCCTCGACCTCCCAAGTGAGCACCAGCCGCTTCCCCTCTTCCCCTCTTTATTTCCTTCGATGTGTTCTAGGGTTGGGGTTGGAGAAATTTGGACAAGGAAAGGGGGTTGGAGAATTAAGTAGCTAGGGTTGTCCAAATGTTCAAATCTCTGAGCTTGCATTTAGATGCATTTTAGAGGATACTAGTCTCAACTAAGCATCTGCCTAGAGATTCTTTCTTTAAGTAGCTAGGCTCAATTAGTGAATTTTCTAGTGAGTTTGGATTCATGCAACAATATGAAACATTAATTACTATTCTTTCTGGCCACTAATGATAGATGTAACATGTAAGAAGTCCATAACTGATGTTGTTCTCATGATCATGCTTTCTAATGGTTTGATATCACCCAAAGTTTGGCATGGAAACTACAGAGTACTAGCATACTGACTAAACTATCCAGATAGTGAGACAGTAAGAAGGAAACTAAGCATACTAGTTTTTTGTAGTGAGACAGTAAGATAGTGAGACAGTAAGAAGGAAACTTCCAGATTATGTAGAAAGAAAATACTTGGTTTGACAAAGCAAGTACCATGACATGAATCAAAAAACATATACGGTGGGAAAATAAAATGGCGTAAACCCGAGGTTCGGTTTGTCAGATCTCCACCAGTTTGGGTTGGTGAATGTGGATGATTTTTTATCCTGTGAACTCATTGTACTCGCTACAAGAATTTGGTATCATCATGGCGTAATTTTGTTAACATTCTGGTTTTGTTAGATAGTGGCTACACTAATCTAGAGTGATACAATTTTCCTTCCCATTTGGTATCATCATGTTCAGTGTATACAGCTATAACATCATGTGGAATTTTTAAGTCTGCTTACAGCTCTAGTACACTTCTCTTACACTTATCGAGGACTTGTATTTGCTATTGTTGTGTTGTTGTTCCTATATCGTAATTGCTTCAACAAGACACTACCATGACTTAATGTTTACAATAGCTGTTTTCTTTGTGTCCAATAGTCAGCAGATATATTTTTCTTGAGGTAACTACTCAAATGTTCAAAGGTGTATGCCTGAACTTGAATGTTGCAATGCTGTTTTCTTCAGAGGCTACTTGTCAAAAACTTTAGCTATTGTCTTGCAAAGATGATGATCATCTTGCTAGTTTGTCGGGTTTTGTCTCCCACCATTGTGTCGTGATGAATTTGCAGTACCCCAAGAGGCCCTTGAGTTTTCCTAATGTCGATTAACTTCCGCTCGGCAAATTGGTACTCCATATGTCCTATTTTCAGCAAAGGTCATGCTGAAATTTTCCGTGAATTTTAGCATGACTTTGCTAAAAATAGGACATATGGGGTACTTATGCGACTAATGCATGGGCCGGGCTATCTTAGTACTTAGTTAAGTAGGATCAATCGCCTCGCCATTCTTGCTGCATTAAATCATAGGTGGCAATAGAGCCAAGTGATTAGGCCCAACTTAGAATTATCCTTAGCATCGATAAACCCTAGATGATAAACCCAACATAGGTGGCAATAGAGCCAAGTGATTAGGCCCAACCTAGGGTGCCTCGGCATCGATAAGCCCTAAATGATGAAAACTTAACTTGGCTGCCCCTTGATGCCTCGGTGTCGATGAGAACCTAAATGATGAAAGCTTAGGCTTTTAGGGTGCCTCGGTGTCGACAAACCCTAAATCATGAGACCATGATCTTGTTCCTTGACAATAACCATCTTTTGACCAAACTTTTTTCCTATTTAGAGAGAAACATGGCCCACAACGATGAGGCCGGTGGTTGGCGGCAAGCAACTCGAGCTGTCCCAAGAGATGGAGGAACAACAACCTCACCGCTATGATGACGCCGCTGAAGACACCGATCCTGATTACACAACCCCTAGTGGCGCTGGGATGACACCACCGATGGTGCCGCCGAGGATGCCACCATCGATGATGGCGGCGACACACAGATGGTGGCGGGCGCACACGATGGCAGCCAACCGAAGAAGCAAAGGAAGGACCGGCGCTCAATGCGCCCGCACCGCCAAGGAGGAATTACTCAAGTGGACTCCGACGGAATCCAACGGAGCCCAAACATATAGTCAAGGGTACGCGGTTCAGCTCGGTGCATTCTCCGAACACCGCCTCGATCAACACCGAGAACCTTAGGCATAAGGACCGAGGGAATTTGTGCAGCCTCCTCTTCACGGTTGCACGAACGATACAAGTTCCCCACGAATTTGAAGACACACGCCTCTCAGGGAATAGAGTGAACAACCCCGCCCTCACGAAGATGAGCACGGCCCTGTCTACTTGGAGAAGCGCGGTGAAGAGAATGATTGATAAAGGTGATAGTTATGACAAGATCAAGGCGAAATATCATTTGATGAGCGAAGATGAGTACAAGGAGTTCAAGATCAAGTGCCAGAGCCCCGCAAGCTCCGAATCAAGTCAGTGGGGGAAAGAAATGCGGGAGTTGAACTTAGGGGAACACAAACTCGGTCCCGGCGGTTATAGAGTGGCGGAGCCTATATGGGACAAGGAGGACGCGGAGCGTGCCGAGCAAGGCCTACCGCCCCGCTTCAAGAAATACAGCGGTGACAAGTAGACACGGCGGAGGCGGTATTCGTGTCTCCGCACCGCACGGTATTGAGCTTAATGCACCGGTGTACGCCGACCGCACTCGCCAAAGAAGCGCCCCTCCGCTGGGTTAGACGCTCGCCGCTGGCGGTGCCTCGACATTAGCCGAGCTCGACAAAGATCACGGTAACTAAGCCTCTCGGCCGATGACTTCATCTCCTTGTTTTGATGGGCATCCCCGACGCCTACACATGTTTTCCTGTGGCACCGCCGACGCCTGCGGCACTCTTCGCACCGTGGGCGCCGAGTTGGTCGATGTCGCTAAGGGCAAAATCGCTCAACCGGCAACCCCATGTTCCACGGTAATCCGATGCCAACCATAATGTATAGGGTTGAAGTGGTCCGGTGCCGCCAGCTGCGACGAAGCTGTTACCTCCGATTCGGACCTACCGGGGCCGACGAAGAAGATGAGATGACCTCGGCACTCGCAGAATCGGCCCCTCGCTATGGCCGAAGAGCCAGATTCGTTTGGGGCGGGGACACCACCTTACGCATAAGACCGCCCGCCGTGTGCGGCGCCAAGCCATGGCAAGAACGCCGAACGCTACCGACTGTCGGACATCCCTATGGCACAGATCCGGACAGCCCTATGGCACAGATCCGGACGGCGGCGACAACGACGACGGTAGATTTACCAAAGTTGACAAGTACTTTGTCGAACATGGGTACGCCGACGAAGTTCTCAAGGGCCTCTTTCTCAAGAACTCCAGCCAAGACCACCGCGATCTAGCTGGTACGGCGGAGAAATCCAATTGCAACAAGCGCCGTTCGGCGTTCAGTTCTCGTGACATGCCTCCAGCTCCGTTTTCACCGAGCCTCGATAGCTGAGGCGTGAAATATTATCAGCCCCAATACGTCAAGAAGGCGGTCTCGTGAGCGTAACTCGTCCCATTACGGAGATCAAGAAGAAGGGCCGAAACGAAGACTAACAAGGGCGCCGTGCGAGCCAGCCGGCACCGAAGTTCGATCCGTGCTCGTGGACGGGCCACCTTCACCTAAGGATATCTCGAGGAGGGTGCATGTGGCGGTAGGGCGATGCTACCGCCAAATATGCTGAATGCCGCAACCGGTGCTATGCGGAGTCTGCACGATGTTGTTCTGATTTTGGAGAAGCGGCGTCTCGAGAGAAGGATGTGGCATACCCGGTTTTCGTGGCTAAGGTGCCGAGAGCAAGGGCTTTGTGGATGGAGACATCGGGGTATGATCGCCCTGCGGTTGATGACATCTTTGCTATGTTTAACCTTCATCCGCTGCACTACACCTTCGCTCGGCTGTTTTAGCCGAGCATGCAGATGCGGATCATTAGAGACAATACCGCGGACATCGTGTTAGTCGAATTCTTCTACATGCGTGCCAAGCACTTGAGCAGCGCTGGGACCGCCAAGTTGCGTAGTTCACACCTCGAATGCGCTATTCGCAAACGCAGATAAGGATAACTTCCTTGTGCCTTACTTTCCGAGTAAGTCATCCCTTAACCGCCTGTAACATATGATTTCTTAGATTTCGATCGTTTTTTTTCTAACATTCCGTGTTCTCAGGCAAAGGACACACATTGCACACTCATCCTCTTAAGCCCGAAATATTCCATGGCCACGATTTTAACCCAATCAGAATTCCATGATAGACTACACAAATGTGAAGAAAGTTCTTGATGATGTTCTCCCTGCCACGCCAAACTGGAGGCACCTTCACCAGACAGTTCGTAAGCACGGCAAGCACATCTTCTCACACAATACGAAGTTCGCTGCGCCAGCAGCAGTCACCGGGCGGTCGAAGGATGCCTACTACGCCTCCATCACATGCGGCGATCGTAAGGGACCATCATCACCTTCGCTACCAGATAATCTCAAAGATTGGGCCGCGAGCTTGTCGGCAGTCCAGACGCGGACCTCGCATAAGAATTCTTCAGATCCAGCCGGAGTTTGCGGACATCATCCATCAAGATGTCCTTCATATGTCGGGCAGTTCTTCCTCGTAAATCAACCGTCCAACAAAGGAGATAGATGGAATGCTACAAATGCAGGGTGACAACGATCGCGATTTCATGACCATCGCGACAGACGGCGGCTTCATCCACGCCTCCCGTCCGATGAGTCGAGTCGAAAGTAGTGATGTGTAGTTCAAACATTGATTGGCTCATGTTGTAATTAAACTTTTCAATGAATTCAGATGTCTCTTTGGTTTGGACGGTTGTTCAACTTAGATGTAATCGATGCTATTTATTAGTAGGACCATGAATTGTGCTATTAATGTCTTGCTTTTTCTTCCGATCCTTTTGTTGCATACTTACACATTGCTTATGTATTGTCTGTTGTTTGGCTTGTGCATAGAGATGCCGTCGTATGTCGTGGTACAAGGGTAAGGTTCCTGAGTCTACGATGATCGGGAGGAGTGTCGGAGACAGGTTCACTGCTTCAGCGGTAATAGTTATAAAGGGTACACCACTAGGGCGGAGGCCGAATCTAGATACGCCCGCTATCTAGCAGGAGAGAGGAGGAGCGTTGGAGGAACCAGATGAAGACCAGTTTGATCGCGATGATGCTCATCGTGATGACCACAACTCTCTTCTATGTGATGGTAGTTTAGATGATCGACATCGACTTGTAATGTGAAGGCAAACTCGATACTCGCGGTCTTGAGACTTGTAATGTTTTATCTTTGTCCAATCTTTTGAATCCGGAGACTAATATGATGAATTGTATTCGAGACTAATCTTCTATTGTATTTGATGAATCTGATGTTGCTGTGTGTCTGCTGTCTATATTCTATGCAATAATATATTTTGTAACCTCGTGCAAAAATCGTAAAAGCAAAAAAAAATAAAACCTAATATTCATACTAATGGCGCACCACAAAAGACACTAATGGCGACCGTGATCATCACACTAATGGCGATTAGCTGATGCGCCATTAGAATGCCATAGCACATTTGTACATATGGCCCCGGGAGGCATTCTAATGGCGATCAGAAGCTATACTAATGGCGATTAGGTGGTGCGCCATTAGAACACCAGATACTAATGGGCGATCAAGAAGGCGCCATTAGAATTTAATTCTAATGGCGTGATGCCAGTGGCGCACCAGTAGTGCGCCATTAGAAGGCAAACTAGTGCGCCACTAGCATGCCTTTTCCTAGTAGTGAGTATCTAGTACTTGAAATATCATTTGTATCTCAACATGTTACTCTAATTTAATATTGATGGGTTTGTTAATGAGTACTTTTTAATTGGGATTGAGGATGCCGTCAACCATTCTTAATGTTTAACAACCACCATGATAGTTAAATAAATTTATTCCTTTGCAAGAGGGAAAAGCGGCTTTATGCAAAAATCAGAACTATAGAGCTTTTCCACCAGCCATATATGCATGTAGTATAGGCTTATCATTCATTACTCTCTATGTGTTACATTGCCAAAGATATTCCATGTGTCGATTGCTTGGCTGCAACTTTCATGTTGCGACTTTTCGCATTTACAGTAAGGTGCTTTTAGGTCGTGGTTCTATACTCGGTGATGTGTTGGAGTTGATGGACTCACTTATCTTCCAAGTCTTCCGCTGTTATCGTTGTTAGATGGCCTTAAGCCATGATTATTGTAATAAGTCCTCTTTTGGACAAACAATGTAATAAGTGTGTGATTGCTACTCTGTTATAAATCCTTCGAAGTACTGTGTGGTGTCAGCATTACTGATCCAGGGATGACACCGGAGCACAGAGACTTGACCATCTGAGGTCGGGTCGCTACACCTTCATGATTGTGTAGTCTTTTTTTTAAGTAGTGAGTCCAGTCCTTCGTCAACTTTAACGATTAACAAGGTCCAATGTAAACTGCATGCACACACGTTTGCACGTCTTAATTAAATGGGCATGTGTATAACACTCATCAACTACCCTAAACCCTATACACTTAATTATTAACATCTAGCTAGCTAGTAAGTAAAAACAGAATTTGTATGTAACATCCCAAATTTTCAATTTGGAATGTTAAACATAGATCATCGTTGCATATCATATTTTTATTGCATTTTGGCTTGATACTAGAAATTCTACGCAACTCAAGGACCCACGGAGAGAGTTGGGGATTTCGTTATTTTCATATTTGAGTTTTCTCAAATTTTGAAAAATAGGATCATTTAATTTAATTATTTTATCTTCAATTATTTCTACTATAAAAATATGAGAGAGGGAATAAAATGACTTTCTCAAAATAAAGAAATAATGAGGATTTAATAATAAAATCAAATAAGATTTTATTTTGGAGTTTTATTGCTATTTTATTTGACTAAGGGAAAATGCGCGTTTTTCAAAATTGCATTTAGGCCCCAAATAAATGTTCATATAGTCCGGCTTGATTTTAGAAGTCGGGGAAAATTTATTTCAGGAATTTTGGAGTCCGTTTAGTATTTCTTTCATTTGATTTTCTGCACGTAATTATTTAAAAAAAAACGAACCGACCTACCGGGCCGTGTCCGCCTAGGACTCTAGGCCCGGCCGGCCTTTATAAGTCGGGGGAGCCCGAGCCGCAGCCCAGCCCCCCCGAAACCCTAGCCCCAGCCGATCCGCGCCGTCTGTCGCGACCACGCCACACCATGACCTCCGCCGCCACACCCCGAGCCCTCGTTGGGACCCCCGCCACGACCTCGCCCGGCCGGACCTCGCCGCCGGAGTTGCCCGCCGCCTCGCCGGAGTAGCCCGCCGCCACCGCTGCCGTCACGCATCTCGAGGTAGCCGCCGGTTTTTCTTATAAAACCGTTCGGTTTTTTCAAAACCCTAGATCTGTTTTTTTAGATCCGGTTCGGTTTATTTTATTACGGTTTGGTCTTTTTTGCGGACGTTTGTCCGTACGTTCGTTTTAACGAACGGTTTTCTTCGTTTAGCCGCAGATAGCGAACGTTCGTTCGTTAGCCTGTTCGTCCGTTTTTCTTTTTCTCGGATTTTCCGGGATTATTCCTGATCGTGATTTCTGATCCGATTTTCGTTTTAGTATAACTTTTCGCTCGTTTATCGGAATCAGGCGATTCAAATGCCTAGAGTTTCATCTCGAAACCCTCTTTCTATTTAGCCAACTCAAACAAGTTTTTGCTACTGTAAAATTTGACTTAGGTCCATATTAGTAAAACAAAGCTTGTTTCTTTCGCCGTTTGATTTTCGTTGTTTCGTTTGATTTGATTCTTTTTGCAAACCGGAGTTCTTAAGTTGAACTTTCTGGTTAGATCTCTTATTTGAGTTTTACCTGTGCATTATATGAGTGCTTATTGTATGCTTGTTTGTTTGCGATAGAGTACCCGGAGTGCGCCGCTTGCTACTTCGAATCTCTAGGTTTCACGGATCATCAGCAAGGCAAGTAACACTTTGATCATACCTCTTTACTACCCAGTTTTATTGCATTAGATCAATGCTCAAACAATTGCATGATTAGGATCTGATTAACATGTGGGTTTTGGGAAGTAGTTGATGTAGTACCTATATCCTGTTTATTTTCAACCTTTGGGAGTTACTTCTACATTTGATTATATTGCTATGCTATGCTAGTAGACGTGGATTGGGTGAGTGTATCCATGACAGATGTGAGATTGTTAATTTATGGTTTACTTAAGGTGGAAACTTTAATACACATTTGGGTGGACCGAGGCACCTAGGATTCCAGTGATTCCCTCTTGTTTTTCTCGATGGACCGCCACCCAGGCTCAAAGGGATCATGAGATTATTCATGCTAGAAAGTTCTGTGTGCAGCTGCAAGCTACTATGGGCTGTAGAATAGTTGATTAAGTCGTGTGAACTCTTACAGTTGTAAACTAGCAGATGTAGGGGAAAGTAGGTGTAACGGTCTACCCATCGTAAGGTGCAAACGCTTCTGAAAGACTATGTCTCGGTCATCCGTTTCTCAAACACCTTGTAGTGCGAGAATCCCAACAGAGGAGATCGAGTCTTGCGGGGAAAAGTGCACAAACCTCTGCAGAGTGTATAAACTAATCATGGTTAGCCGTGTCCCTGGTTATGGACGTTTTGAGTATCTAATACTTGGATTATCATGTGAATCTCATCATGTTACTTTAATTAATTTTGTTGGGTTTAATGATGATGCTTAATTGGGATTGAGTTGGGTGAACCTTCTCAATGTTTAACAACCACCATGATAGTTAAATAAATTTTATTCCTTTGTTGTAGGGAAAAATTGGCTTTATGAAAAATTGTAACCATAGAGCTTTCCACCAGCCATATATGCATGTAGTATAGCATTATTCTGTTCATTACTCTCTATGTGTTACATGCCAGCATATTCCATGTGTCAATTGACCCTTTGGCTGCAACGCTTATGTGCGAGACTTTTCGCACGACAGTAAGGTGCCTTAGGTCGTGGTCTTATACCCAGTGATGCCATTGGAGTTGATGGACTCGCTTATCTTCCAAGCCTTCCGCTGTTATCGTTATTAGATGGCCTTAAGCCATATTTATTGTAATAAGCTCTCTTTTGAGACATTCGTGTAATAAGTGTGTGATTGCTACTCGTTATAAATCCTTCAAGCATCTTGCATGTCAAGATTATCGATCCAGGATGACATCGATGCACCGAGATCGATCGTTTGAGGTCTGGTCGCTACATTGTAGTATAAGATAGTGTGACTCACATGAAGTTGTAAGGAAGTAGTATATCTTCATTGGTATTGAGGCGCTTCAAGAACTCTAGCGTGTTTTTCTCTACATCGTCTTTATACCATTTATATGTCCATGTATATTCATTAACGGTATTTGGGTCAATGAATAGCGTCCACCTTTTTTCATTTCATACATCTTCATCCTGCATAATACCACAGAAAAGAATATAGTGAGGATAATTACAGGTAATGATCGATCAATGAGCATTACAGCTAGCTTGAGACCTGAATTACAGAAAGAAATCACTTACAGACAATAGCAACTGACGAGAGATTTGTCGAGTGCGTCTTGATTGAATAACTGAAATAGTTCTGAATACTCAACGGACAGAGCTAGCTTATAGAAGTAATACTCTTCCTTGACTTTCACCATGAGGCTCTCTCAATTGTCACTCTTGGTAATTTTCATGTACCAATCATGCAATTCATACATTCTCGTTGGGAGGTTCTTGACCTCCTCAGGCTTGACCAAAGGTGGGCTGCGAACATATTTCCGTTTTATGTCCTGCTATCTAAGCTTAGGCATGGGCTCAATCTCGAGGAGTTGTCCAACAGTGATACCGAGCATTTCAGCCTGCCTTCTATGCTCGTTGGTTATTACCAGCTGACCGGCACCGGTACTCTCATGTGTTGGTACAACAAGCGGGGGTCGATTACTACTGCTCTCCTAGTTGGGGAACGGTTTTCCCGCATTTTTGGCCAACTGCTTGGCTCGAGCTCGAGCTCGACCCCTTTTGTCATGCTCGATGTGCCTTCCTGATTTGGCGCTCATAGTCTGAGTCAACAGGTTGGGAGCTGGTGCTCACACCATACGAATAAAGTGGTCAATCTTATCCTCGGGCACTTTCTCCCTTGGCGGCGGTGGCAGCTTTGGTCCGAAATGGGCGTCCACTTGGGCCTTCACTATGGCTTCGTTTTGCTCCTTGGTCATGTCTTAAGGCCTTTGCGGAAGAGGCGCGAGGCTTTTTGGACCATATTGAAATCACTTGCCTCCGCCTGTACCTCATGTACTACCTCAACTTGTAGCACTACGCACCATAGCTGCGGCGGCTCTCTTCTGCGATTGCTGAGGCAGCGGAGATGGCTGACGCGGTGTCGGACTTGGAGGAGGAGTGGCACGTGTTGGTGGACTTGGAGGAGGAGGAGTGGCCTCACGCGTTGGCTGAGTTGAAGTAGGAGGAGTGGCTCACGCGTTGGAGGAGCGCGAGTCGTCTGCTCCTCATCACCTCCTGGAATGTCAAGCTCTAGCTGATGCGGTGTCGGTGGCCTTCGAAAGATGATGCAATCCTTTCTCCATATGATGATACAATGTATGGCCTCTCCCAGTGTGTGCTCCTCATCACCTCCAGGAATGTCAAGCTGTAGCCCCGAATATTCGTCCACCACCTCATCAACCATGATATGAGCATAGCCGGTTGGAATCGTTCTGCAATGGTAGGTTGCTCTGGGGGGATTTGTATAAGCAATGACGTTTGCCGCCTTCACGGATATGTTCTTTATTTTGAAGTGTAGCTCCTAGTTAGTGTTCTGCATGATGTCACTGAAGGAAATATGCCCTAGAGGCAATAATAAAGTTATTATTTATTTCCTTATTTCATGATAAATGTTTATTATTCATGCTAGAATTGTATTAACCGGAAACTTGATACATGTGTGAATACATACACAAACAAAGTGTCACTAGTATGCCTCTACTTGACTAGCTCGTTGAATCAAAGATGGTTAAGTTTCCTAGCCATAGACATGAGTTGTCATTTGATTAACGTGATCACATCATTAGGAGAATGATGTGATTGAGTTGACCCATTCCGTTAGCTTAGCACTTGATCGTTTAGTATGTTGCTATTGCTTTCTTCATGACTTATACATGTTCCTACAACAATGAGATTATGCAACTCCCGTTTATCGGAGGAACACTTTGTGTGCTACCAAACGTTACAACGAATCGGGTGATTATAAAGGAGCTCTCTGTGTGTCTCCAAAGGTACATGTTGAGTTGGCGATTTCGAGATTTGGTTTTGTCACTCTGATTGTCGGAGAGGTATCTCTGGGCCCTCTCGGTAATGCACATCACTATAAGACTTGCAAGCAATGTAGCTAATGAGTTAGTTATGGAATGATGCATTACGTAACGAGTAAAGGGACTTGCCGGGAACAAGATTGAACTAGGTATTGGGATACCGACGATCGAATCTCGGGCAAGTAACATACCGATGACAAAGGGAACAACGTATGTTGTTATGCGGTTTGACCGACAAAGATCTTCGTAGAATATGTAGGAGCCAATATGAGCATCCTGGTTCCGCTATTGGTTATTGACCGGAAACGTGTCTCGGTCATGTCTACATAGTTCTCGAACCTGTAGGGTCCACACGCTTAAGGTTTCGTTAACAGTTTTATTATGAGTTTATGAGTTTTGATGTACTGAAGGTTGTTCAGAGTCCCGGATGTGATCACAGACATGACAAGGAGTCTCGAAATGGTCGACACATAAAGATCGCTATATTGGACGACTATATTTGGACACCGGAAAGGTTTCGGGTGAGATTGGGACAATATCGGAGCTCCGGGAGGTTATCGGAACCCCCCGGGAGGTATATGGGCCTTATTGGGCCTTAGTGGAAAGGAGGGGAAAGGAGCAAAGGAGGCCCCCCAAGCCCAATCCGAATTGGGAGGGGGGACGGGCCCCCCTTTCCTTCTTCCCTCCCTCCTCTTCCTTCCCTCTCCCTCTCCTAGTAGGAAAGGGGGAGTCCTACTCCCGGTGGGGGTTGGACTCAACCCCTAGGGCGCACCATCCCCCTTGGCCGCCCCCTCCTCTACTCCTTTATATACGGGGGAGGGGGGCACCCCATAGAGACAACAATTGATCTCTTGATCTCTTAGCCGTGTGCGGTGCCCCCCTCCACCATCGTTCTCCTCGATAATATTGTAGCGGTGCTTAGGCGAAGCCCTGCGATGGTAGAACATCAAGACCGTCACCACACCGTCGTGCTGACGGATCTCTTCCCTGACATTCTGCTGGATCGGAGTACGGGGGACGTCATCGAGCTGAACGTGTGCAAGAACTCGGAGGTGCCATAGTTTCGGTGCTTGATTGGTCGGGTCGTGAAGACGTACGACTACATCAATCGCGTTGTGCTAACACTTCCGCTTTCGGTCTACAAGGGTACGTGGACACACTCTCCCCTGCCGTTGCTATGCATCATCATGATCTTGCGTGTGCGTAGGAAATTTTTTGAAATTACTATGTTACCCAAAAGTGGTATCAGAGCCAGGTTTTATGCGTAGATGTTATATGCACGAGTAGAACACAAGTGAGTTGTGGGCGATATAAGTCATACTGCTTACCAGCATGTCATACTTTGGTTCAGCGGTATTGTTGGATGAAGCGGCCGGACCGACATTACGCCAGACGCTTACGCTGAGATCTGGTTTTACCACCGTGCTTTGCACGCAGTGATTAGCGGTGTCTGCTTTCTCCAACTTTAGTTGAACCGAGTATGGCTACGCCCGGTCCTTGCGAAGGTTAAAACATCACTAACTTGACAAACTATCGTTGTGGTTTTGATGCGTAGGTAAGAACAGTTCTTGCTTAGCCCGTAGCAGCCACGTAAAATTTGCAACAACAAAGTAGAGGACGTCTAACTTGTTTTTGCAGGGCATGTTGTAATGTGATATGGTCAAGATGTGATGCTATATTTTATTGTATGAGATGACCATGTTTTGTAACCGAGTTATTGGCAACCGGCAGGAGCCATATGGTTGTCGCTTTATTGTATGAAATGCAAGCGCCCTGTAATTGCTTTACTTTATCACTAAGCGGTAGCGACAGTCGTAGAAGCAATAGTGGCGATACGACAACGATGCTACGATGGAGATGAAGGTGTCGCTCCGGTGATGATGGTGATCACGATGGTGCTTCGGAGATGGAGATCACAAGCACAAGATGATGATGGCCATATCATATCACTTATATTGATTGCATGTGATGTTTGTCCTTTATGCATCTTATCTTGCTTTGATTGACGATAGCATTTTAAGATGATCTCTCACTAATTATCAAGAAGTGTTCTCCTTGAGTATGCACCGTTGCGAAAGTTCTTCGTGCTGAGACACCACATGATGATCGGGTGTGATAGGCTCTACGTTCAAATACAACGGGTGCAAAACAGTTGCACACGCGGAATACTCAAGTTAAACTTGACGAGCCTAGCATATACAGATATGGCCTCGGAACACGGAGACCGAAAGGTCGAACGTGAATCATATAGTATATATGATCAACATAGTGATGTTCACCATTGAAAACTACTCCATCTCACATGATGATCGGACAAGGTTTAGTTGATTTGGATCACGTGATCACTTAGATGACTAGAGAGATGTGTGTCTAAGTGGGAGTTCTTAAGTAATATGATTAATTAAACTTTAATTTATCATGAACTTAATCCTGATAGTATTTTGTAAAATATGTTGTAGATCAATAGCTCGCGTTGTTGCTTCCCTATATTTATTTTTGATATGTTCCTAGAGAAAAACTATGTTGAAAGATATTAGTAGCAATGTTGCGGATTAGATCCATGATCTGAGGTTTATCCTCATTGCTGCACAGAAAAATTATGTCCTTGATGCACAGCTAGGTGACAGACCTATTGCAGGAGCAAATGCAGATGTTATGAACGTTTGGCTAGCTCAATATGATGACTACTTGATAGTTTAGTGAACCATGCTTAACGGCTTAGAATCGGGATTTCAAAGACTTTTTGAACGTCATGGACCATATGAGATGTTCCAGGAGTTGAAGTTAATATTTCAAGCAAATACCCGAGTTGAGAGATATGAAGTCTCCAACAAGTTCTATAGCTAAAAGATGGAGGAGAATCGCTCAACTAGTGAGCATGTGCTCAGATTGTCTGGGTACTACAATCCCTTGAATCAAGTGGGAGTTAATCTTCCAGATAAGATAGTGATTGACAGAGTTCTCTAGTCACCATTACCAAGTTACTAGAACTTAGTGATGAACTATAGTATGAAAGGGATGACGAAAACGATTCCCGAGCTCTTTGTGATGTTGAAATCGACAAAGGTAGAAATCAAG
This sequence comes from Aegilops speltoides, assembly GCA_021437245.1. Lineage (NCBI taxonomy): Eukaryota > Viridiplantae > Streptophyta > Magnoliopsida > Poales > Poaceae > Aegilops > Aegilops speltoides. The sequence continues at coordinate 308,108,543 of CM038143.1, forward strand.
AAAGAACATCAAGTGTTGATGATTGACAAGGCCACTAGTTTCAAGAAAAGGGCAAAGGGATAGAAAGGGAACTTCATGTAGAGTGGCAAGCAAGTTGTCACTTTCGTGAAGAAGCCCAAAGCTAGACTAAAGCCTGGAACTGAGTGTTTCTACTGGAAAGGAAATGGTCACTGGAAGCGGACATGCCCTGAGTATTAGGTGGATAAGAAGGATGGCAAAGTAAACAAGGGTATATTTGATATACAGGTTATTGATGTGTACCTTACTAGTGTTTATAGTAGCCCCGGGTATTTGATACTTGTTCGGTTGCTAAGATTAGTAACTCAAACAGAGTTACGTATCAAACAGAGACTAGTTGAGGGTGAAGTGACGATGTGTGTTGAAGTGGTTCCAAGATTGATATGATCATCATCGCACACTCCCTATATTTTCGAGATTAGTGTTGAACCTAAATAAATGTTATTTGGCGTTTGCGTTGAGCAGAATATGATTTGATCATGTTTATTGCAATACGGTTATTCATTTAAAGTCAGAGAATAATTGTTGTTCTGTTTACATGAATAAAACCTTCGATGGTCATACACCCAATGAAGATAGTTTGTTGGATCTTGATCATAGTGATACACATATACATAATATTGATGCCAAAAGATGAAAAATTGATAATGATAGTGCAACTTATTTATGGCACTGCCGTTTGGGTCATATCGGTGTAAAGCGCATGAAGAAACTCCATAAAGATGGACTTTTGGAATCACTTGGTTATGAATCATTTGATGCTTGCGAATCGTGCCTTTTGGGCAAGATGACTAAAACTCCATTCTTCGGAACAATGGAACGAGCAACAAACTTGTTGGAAATAATACACACTGATGTATGCAGACCAATGAGTATTAAGGCTCATGGCGGGTATCGTTATTTTCTGACCTTCACAGATGATTTGAGCAGATATGGGTATATCTACTTGATGAAACATAAGTCTGAAATAGTTGAAAGGTTCAAAGAATTTCAGAGTGAAGTGTAAAATCATCATAAAAAGAAAATAAAGTTTCTATGATCTGATCGTGGAGATGAATATTTGAGTTACGAGTTTGGCCTTCAGTTAAAACAATGTGGAATAGTTTCACAAACTCATGCCACCTGGAACACCATATCATAACGGTGTGTCCGAACGTCATAACCACACTTTATTTGATATGGTGCAATTAATGATGTCTCTTACCGATTTACCAATATCATTTTGGGGTTATGCATTAGAGATAGCTACATTCATGTTAAATAGGGCACCATCTAAATCCGTTGAGATGACGCCTTATGAACTGTGGTTTGGCAAGAAACCAAAGTTATTGTTTCTTAAAGTTCGGGGCTGCGATGCTTATGTGAAAAAATCTCACCTGATAAGCTCGAACCCAAATCGGAGAAGTGCGTCTTCATAGAATACCCAAAGGAAACTGTTGGGTACACCTTCTGTCGGGGATATGCCCCGCGGCGTAAACCGGCCGGAAGGATAAACCGGCCGGACTTGGCGATTCACCGGCGACCTGCATAGACCAGACGGTTTACAGTTCATTGATAATCCGGCAGGCGGGCCAGAGGAGCAACAAGACCCGGTGGCCCAACGGGCGGTTCATGAAGGCCGGTTCAACTATGGTGGGCCGGTTTAAGAGGAAAGGAATATTTACCTTACAAGGAGTTAAGACCAGGACTTGTATCCGGTTTGTATTAGAGATAGACTAGTCCTAATCCTAATAGGACTCCACATGTAACCCGCCCCTTCAACATATATAAGGAGGGGCAGGGCTCCCCAAAGAGGGACAAGTTAGAAGTTAGAAGCTACAAGCAATAATCTCTAGGGCTAGACATAAAGAGGAGAGCCGGTTTACGGCGACTCCCTCGTGATGATAATGAGACCTAGCCTCAAACAGCATGTAGGGTTTTTACCGGATGATGTTTCCCGGGGCCCGAAGCTCTCTAAATCGTTGTCTTGTGTTGCGTCTCTCGATTCCGCTCAACCCCTCTCAAGCTACCACATAGATGCGTTGGCCTCGCGACTAAGTCCTGACACTAAGGACATCTGCCGTGACAAAACCACGACAGTTGGCGCCCACCGTGGGGCTTGCGCATGGTGGTGTTGAGTTCTTGAAGGAAACCCTACCTGGAATTGAGGAAACTGCAATCAGCCAGATGAAGAAAAGCTGGCAAGGGTTAACATCGAGGACGAGAAGTCATATACGAGATTGAGACTAAGAATTTTTAGGGTTGCGTGTTATGCGGCCGCGGCATGCACCATGAAGATTCGCCGAGACCGAGTCAAAAGAAAATTTTCTCTGTGGCACTACAATTCCTGTGGAAATTCCACAGGCAATGGCAGGATAAACCGAAGGAGTCTCGTCGCTGCTATTTTTAATGAAGGCAAAATTGACCTGCCATCGATCGGCCACGGGCTGATGTGATCGGCCGCTAGTGCCGCCGCCCACACGAATCGCTGAGATGACACCTTGCTACTATCATTACAAGCAGGACCAAGTTCTCGCAAGGAAAAAAGGCATCTGCTATGGCCGCTTATCTACCGGTGGAAAACAACCAGCGAAAAGTATAACCAACCAAGAGTTTTTTTTTACCAAAAGAAGAAGGCCACGACTTGGAGATGGATGCGGACGTGGGTCAACCAAAGTCGCCCGCGATCCTGAAGCGGATATGGCCACGACCCGGACTCCTCCATCGGGGCCGTCTGTCCCGCCTCCGCCCTTTCGCGGCCCCTCCTCACCACCTATTCGCCGGCCACGCGCTGAGCCGCCGGCTGCCAGCCCGCGAGCTGCGGGTCATCGCGGCCACTACCGCCGCCAAGCTGCCTCGGTGCTGCGGCAGCGCCCGCTCGACGAGTCACCGAAGTGGACGGGGATAGATTCGACTCTTCGCCGTTGCTTGCATGACTCGCAGCCGAGCTGCTGATCTCCGCCGAGCCAGCGAGTCGAGTCACTATCGTTCTCCGCCCAAGCCGCATCCTCGCCAGGCCGCCCGCCCCGCCGGTTCATGGGGGCTAGTCCTTTGCCATGGCTAAGTCGCTTGAGACCCCGCGGCGACCTTGTTGCTGAGTCGCTAGGTTCCACTGCGGCATCGCTTTGCGTTGCCTCCATTGGTCCACCGCTGCACTTCGCCCCCGCCGATGCGATGCAGAACCACCTTTGCCGCACCACCGACCGAGAGCCGCCTTTGCACTACCCTTGAGCCACCATTGCCTCGACAAGTCATCGTCGTGGCCAAATCAATCGCCGGCCGTCTTTGCCTCAACGCCTGTGAGCCGCCGTCGCGATTTCCACTTCAGCTTTAAATCGCTTTGGCTCGGGTCCGACGCTCCTCACAGCGCTCCGGCCCTCGCCTCCAAAGAAGGCTCGAGCCGCCGACGCGCTAAGCCGCTTCGACCGTGAACCGCCGAGCTGGCCTGTCGCGGCTGCTGGAGTTTACGTGGCGGAGATGTTATGTTCTTGGAGCTGAACTCAGAACTCACGGATGAGGGAAGGTGCTACAGGTCTTGGACGACGACAGTTACTGTATATAGGAGCAGATGAACGCTGGTGTTACTCATTCCACGTGAGATCAAGGATAATTTACAGTTTGGTTGCTAGTGCTACTACTGTTGCTAGAAGCACTAGTACTAGTTGGGCTAGGAACTGCTACTCCATTGTCTACGTTCATCCGACGAAAGTGGCAGGTGCTATCCTATTTATAAATCTTATCAGCATATATTACCTTGTTTGAGAACAATTACTCTGGTCTGTGGTATTTTTTCGCAGGACCATTATTCATTACAAAGGTGTGGCAAAGAGGCATGCACCAACATTATTTTTGCAATAGAGCTCGTCTGTGCCATACTGCTCGACAGATACATGTGCAAATGCGGTTGACTTGTCGTCCGCACTCGAGGCCGGCACACCCGCATCCATGCCATTTTCAACGTCGCGGCCGACTCTCTCGTCCGCACCGGCTTACAACGCCGCAGCCGGCTCATTTATTGTCCGGACGAGTCAGGTGGTATCCATCTAAAATATATTTTATTGGCACATGTTGTTTTTGTCAAAAAAACAAGGTTATCTTTGCCTTGGTCTGCAATATTATTTATGCAGGGCAATTATTTATGACAAAGAGTGATATTATACCGCGGAGATGGAGGTACGCCAATATCTTTAGCGCAGGTGGTCGTCGTTACTCAACGGACTCCCGCACCGGCTTACAACGCCACGGACGACTCACCCGTCCGCCCTCGCGGCTGGTTCACGTGTCCCGGCCAGCTTACAACATCGTGGCCGACTCACTGTCCGCGCGCGGCTTACAAACGTCGCGGCCGACTCACCCGTCCGCACCAGTTTACCACGCCGTGGCCGGTTCACCCGTGAGCGACTTCAACTTCACCTAGCGATCATCAATTTCATGGCGGATTATTTCCGGCCTGGCACATCAGGTGATATCCATCAAAAATATATTTTATTGGTACATATTATTTTTGGCAAAGAGCCGTTTATCTTTGTCTGCAACATTGTTGATGCAGGACAATTGTTCACTACATCAAAACGACGTGGTTAACTCGTCCGTCTGCGCCGGTTTACAACACCGCGACCGGTTCATTTGTTTGAGCCGCCTATGATGCTGAGGTCATCTTTTCCGTCCATTTCTCACGGCCTGGTCTACATCAACATACCGGGCCGCACCTATCTGCATGGGCTGTTTATTGAAGTATGAGCAAGTCACAGCTTGGGTAGCCCGGTTTTCTTTCAAATTGGTGGCAAATTATTATCAACCGCCGTTTGCACTGGATGGTTCAATGGGCAGGCGCACAAGTCGTCGCCACTACAGTTTGGTTAGCTTCAAATCACCAGTTGGAAGGAACCATTGGCCGAGTTGCTGACACGGCTCATACGGGATCATTTATAACCCACCGCAGTCACCTCAACCTTCTGTGGATTCGCATCATGCTATCAACACCAATGATATACAAGTTATGCCGGTTTATATGACGGTCAAGTATGGAGAATCTCAAGCCAACTCTTCGAGTCACCTTGAGACTCGGGGGTTACGATGATATGACGCAACAAGTCTTGCCAGTTTCAGCAAATTTAAAAACCCCAGGATAATGGAGGGAAAGATAACCCGGTCCCGGAGGCTACTGTTATTTGAAGGCCGTCAGAAAATTTCCGGTTTAGACAGTGTATGACAATTACAAAATCCCGGCTCAATGAAGAAGTTCCGGGTCATCAAAAAAATTTCCGGTTTAAAATTCGGCTCAAGGGAAGCCAGTCTCACTGAAGTTCTCAAATCCGGTTTAAGAATTTCCGGTTCGAAAAGGAATTAACTTCTCGCAAGTTCGAGTTTAAAGGCCGTCAGAAAATTTCCGGCTGAAAATGAAGATTCCGGTTTAAAATCCGGTTCAAGGGAAAGATGTCTCCCACAAAGCTTTGAAGATCTCAATATCCGGTTCAAAATCCCGGTTCAAGAAGAATTTATTTCTTGCAAAAAGTTAAAGGTTGCCAAAGAGGACCTGCTGCCATGATGCGCGGTTCAAACATGGGTATACCGCCTTATTGGCTTATCATATTATTGGTTACATGGGGCTTCAAATGACAAAGCGGAGTTTTGTCCATTAACTGCTATCACGCCACAACATAGCTTGGGAGCTTCACACCCAAGGGGCCAAAGAGAGTCTGGATGCTATGCACGGCTCAAACATAGGCACCCAATGAGCACAGCTCATCACGTTATTTGGGGCTCCTTGTGTCAAATACCAAGGAGTTTGAAAGGACCCTTGTAGTCTGGTATCGACCCACGGCTTGGAAGCTTTGGTATATTTACCTAAAACCCCGGGTTAACCTGCCTTCATCAAGTAAGACACTCCTATCCGTAATCCGGCATGACCTCCTAACGTTTGATGATTACTCTCATTTAGACCACGAACTTGTCAAAGTTAAACGGTGATTGGTTAGTTGGAGGTCCATCTTAAAAGGCTTTGCTAAATGGTTCAACTCAGCGGCCTGGCAGCCCATGAAAAGCCTCGAATTTGGGCCTGGCAGCCCATGAAAAGCCTCGACTACACGGTTTTATTTGCCTTTGTCAAGATTTTTCTTTGATAAATTTTATGTTGAACCGGCGCTCTCGACCCGGCATGACTATCATCATCAAATTAACCGGTGTTTATCAACCCGCTCGGCTTTCAACTACAAATTGTCAAGACACAATCAAGTTATAATCCGAGACTATCAGCCCAAATCTGGTTTGACTACAAGTCACCAAGATATATATGGTTAAACCGGTGTTTATCACAGCCCGATGCACGGTTTTATCATAAACCGCGCAATATGGAAGGAGTTATCAAGACTCAAGATTGGGATTATCACCCTTACTACAAAAAGTTGGTAAACCAATGATGTGATTCAATGTCACAGAATGATATATTTCATATTTGATTATTCTTATGTGCAGCCTTGGTTATAAACCCGGTTATATGTTAAGTATTATGATTCCGTCCATGTAAACCGCCAGACACTTTAAACTTGTTGTATGCGTAAACAAGGTTGAATAAAGCATGATTATAAATTATCCGGTGTTTATTAAACCGGCCTGGCTTTAAGACGATAAGTCGCCAGTATATATTTGGATTGCGCCATTGGAATCATGCGCTTATAAATGATTGGGTTATATTATTCAAATAGCCAAACTTGGCTGAATTTTCATTGTGATATTGGATGAATAAGGTTTCATACCGGATTATATTATCTTGAATAGCCAACATGGCTGGATTTTTATTATGGTTATTAATATTATGATTGAGGTTTTCAAAGTCGCTTTAGCGCAATGGATATTGTGTTATCAATGGATATGGCTTTTATTCTACAATTGAAGGAATAGTCCCGAGTTGTCGCAGCTTACAACCCGCACTTGGGGGCTATATTATTGAAGTTGAGATTACATCAAATATGCAAGTCTCATGTCGCTGCAAGCATGCACCATGACACTTGGGGGCTAATGCAAAGTCATTCTTTGTTCATCTTATTGAAGACCCAACTCATCATATTATAATGAGCCGGCCCTTGGGGGCTACCAATTGCTCCTGTTAAACAATTCAAGGTACAAAGCTTTTTATTCATTATATTGAAGGGTCCACTGCTCAGTTGGTAAAGCACAAGACTCTTAACCTTGTGGACGTGGATTCATGCCCCATGATGGGGGTTACATCATATGATGTTATTTTCATTGAAGTATATATCAAAGTCCCAGCTCAATATTATCTTACTGAGCCAGCCCTTGGGGGCTACACCGCATTGTTCAAAGTTTATATGATTATATATATATTTATAAAGTCCCCGCTCATTATTGCATAATGACCCGGCCCTTGGGGGCTAATCGGTTGAAGTTTTTATGAGCATCAGAAATTATAAGTCCTGTGTTGTCGCAAGCATGACAACCCGGCACTTGGGGGCTACATATATGGAATATTCAGTTTATGTGATTGAGATGAACAAACCGGATTTTCTTCAAGGTTGAAACACTTATTGGAGCAAGTCTTAAGTTATCACTTTGTTCTCCTCTTAAGACTTGGGGGCTACAGGTATTATGCATATAAAGGAGGAACATCTTCAAATTCTCAGTTTTTGGCTAATCAGGAAGATTAATTGTATGAACCGGTGTCTGCGACAATCATGACCTGGAATTATCAATTTTTATAACCCGACAGTATTTGGCAATGATAAACCGGCAAGCTCTGCATCTTCAAGCCGGCTGAATATCAGATGAGTATTTCAAGACCAATATTTCTTAAACCGGCGCTTTGGAAGCCGACTCAAGTGGATTATTCTTCACAATATTTTTCTATGAGAAACCAACGTCAGCAATTTGAGTATGAAGCTGGTTATTGACCCGGATCTTCTAAAAGGAGGAAATAACAAGGACTTAAGGAGGATCAGTGTCGGTCTACAAGAATTCTTAACCCGAGCACAACCTCGTCAAAATTGTTCGGTGTTTATTTTATAGCATAAGTTTACTATGGATAAATCCAAGCTAAACTTGGGGGCTAATGTCGGGATATGCCTTGGCGTAAACCGCCGGAAGGATAAACCGCCGGACTTGGCGATTCACCGCGACACCGCATGCACTGAGACGGTTTACGCTCATTGATAATCCGCAAAGGGCCAGAGGAGCAACAAGACCGGTGGCCCAATTCAGGCGGTTCATGAAGGCGGTTCAACTATGGTGGGCCGGTTTAAGAGGAAAGGAATATTTACCTTACAAGGAGTTAAGACCAGGACTTGTATCCGGTTTGTATTAGAGATAGACTAGTCCTAATCCTAATAGGACTCCACATGTAACCCGCCCCTTCAACATATATAAGGAGGGGCAGGGCTCCCCAAAGAGGGACAAGTTAGAAGTTAGAAGCTACAAGCAATAATCTCTAGGGCTAGACACAAAGAGGAGAGCCGGTTTACGGCGACTCCCTCGTGATGATAATGAGACCTAGCCTCAAACAGCACGTAGGGTTTTTACCGGATGATGTTTCCCGGGGCCCGAAGCTGTCTAAATCGTTGTCTTGTGTTGCGTCTCTCGATTCCGCTCAACCCCTCTCAAGCTACCACATAGATGCGTTGGCCTCGCGACTAAGTCCTGACACTAAGGACATCTGCCGTGACAAAACCACGACACCTTCTATCACAGGTCCGAAGGCAAGATATTCGTTACTAAAATGGATCCTTTCTAGAGAAGGAGTTTCTCTCGAAAGAAGTGAGTGGGAGGAAAGTAGAGCTTGATAAGGTTATTGTACCTTCTCCCGAACTGGAAAGTAGTTCATCACAGAAATCAGTTCTAATGATTCCTGCACCAATTAGTGAGGAAGCTAATGATGATGATCATGAAGCTTCAGATCAAGTTACTACCGAACTTTGTAGATCTTCCAGATTAAGATCCGCATGAGAGTGGTACGGTAATCCTATTCTGGAAGTCATGTTACTAGACCATGATGAACCTACGAACTATGAGGAAGCGATGATGAGCCCAGATTCCGGGAAATGGCTTGAAGGCCATGAAATTTGAGATGGGATCCATGTATGAGAACAAAGTGTGGACTTTGATTGACTTGCCCGATGATCGGCAAGCCATAGAAAATAAATGGATCTTCAAGAGGAAGACGGACGTTGATAGTAGTGTTACTATCTACAAAGCTAGACTTGTCGAAAAAGGTTTTTGACAAAGTTCAAGATGTTGACTATGATGAGTTTTTTCTCAATCGTATCGATGCTTAAAGTCTGTCTGAATCATGTTAGCAATTGCCACATTTTATGAAATCTGGCAAAAGGATGTCAAAACTGCATTCCTTAATGGATTTATTAAAGAAGAGTTGTATATGATGCAACCAGAAGGTTTTGTCAATCCTAAAGGTGCTAACAAATTGTGCAAGCTCCAATGATCCATCTATGGATGGTGCAAGCATCTCGAGTTGGAATATACGCTTTGATGAGTTGATCAAAGATATGGTTTTATATGACTTTTGGAGAAGCCTCAGATTTACAAGAAAGTGAGTGGTAGCTCAGAACATTTCTAAAACTATATGTAGATGACATATTGTTAATTGGAAATGATATAGAAATTCTGGATAGCATAAAAGGATACTTGAATAAGAGTTTTTCAAAGAAAGACCTCGGTGAAACTGCTTACACATTGAGCATCAAGATCTACAGAAATAGATCAAGATGCTTGATAAGATTTTTCAATGAGTACATACCTTGATAAGATTTTGAAGTAGTTCAAAATAGAACAGTCAAAGGAGTTCTTGCCTGTGTTGCAAGGTGTGAAGTTGAGTAAGACTCAAATCCCGACCATGGTAGAAAATAGAAAGAGAATGAAAAGTCATTCCCTATGCCTCAGTCATAGGTTCTATAAAGTATGCTATGCTATGTAGCAGACCTATTGTATACCTTGCTTTGAGTTTGGCAAGGGAGTACAATTTTGATCTAGGAGTAGATCACTAGACATCGGTCAAGAATATCCTTAGTGAGGACTAAGGAAATATTCCTCGATTGTGGAGGTGATAAAAGAGCTCGTCGTAAAAGTTACATCGATGCAAGCTTTTTACACCGATCCAGATGACTCTAAGTCTCAATCTGGATACATATTAAAAGTGGGAGCAATTAGCTAGAGTAGCTCCGTGCAGAGCATTGTAGACATAGAATGTTTGCAAAATACATATGGCTCTGAATGTGACAGACCCATTGACTAAGCTTCTCTCACAAGCAAAACATGATCATACCTTAGTACTCTTTGGGTGTTAATCACATAGCGATGTGAACTAGATTATTGACTCTAGTAAACCTTTTGGGTGTTGGTCACATGACGATGTGAACTATGGATGTTAATCACATACAAATGTGAATATTGGTGTTAAATCACATGATAATGTGAACTAGATTATTGACTCTAGTGCAAGTGGGAGACTGAAGGAAATATGCCCTAGAGGCAATAATAAAGTTATTATTTATTTTCTTATTTCATGATAAATGTTTATTATTCATGCTAGAATTGTATTAACTAGAAACTTGATACATGTGTGAATACATAGACAAACAAAGTCACTACAAAAAAAAAGACACATCCGTGACATTTTGGGCCGAACGAATTTTTTTCTGTCATACATATGACACTTCTATGACGATAATTGTGACAAAACCCGGTATCATCATAGATGCGGTGGGCTCCTACTTATGACAAAAATCATGATGAAAATGGGCTTTTCGTCCTGGGCGGGCCGGAGACGCAGCTGCATGACATTCTTTGGGCCGTCCATGACGGAAAAAACCGTGGTAGAAGCGAGGGGGAGGAAAATTTCGGGGAGTTGCCGGTTACGGTGGGAGATCGGGGGCGGAGCGATGTGCGTTTCTCTCATACGTACGTGCTGTGTGCGAGGCGTTGGCTCTAACTGAACCCGAGCGAGGCGTTGGGCTCTAACTGAACCCAAGCGACAGACCGCAGTTACGCGTTATCGAACCCGAGCGGTCGATCGATGGCTGTTAACTGAACCCGATGGAGCGATTCCTTCGCTACTGCTGCTAACTAAAGCCGATCGATGCTGCCTTTGGGATGAACAGTGAGTGTTGCGGGGGGTTGATGAACAAAGGAGTGGTGGCGTTGCCTCTGGATGAACAGGAACCCGTGGTGTGGAGGGCTGGATGAACAGTAGATGGTGGAGGGGTGGCCGTGGAAGGGTGGTTGAACAGGACCCCATGGTGTGGAGAGCTGGATGAACAGTAGGCGGTGGAGGGATGCCCGTGGAGGGGTGGTTGAACAGTAGCCGGTGGAGTAACGCGCGGTGGAGGCTGGATGAACATGAGCCCGTGGAGGCTGGAGGAGGTCGACGGTAGACCGTGGATGCTGGAGGAGGTCAACGGTGGAGATGAACAGTATCCCGTGGAGTCCCGTTTTGCGGACGCCACACCCTCCCCGCTTCGACCGTGAAGGCCCAACACAAGTCCGTTTAAATCCGTTTGGCGGCACGCCACACCCTCCCGATCAACAGACCCCTGTTTCGACCAGAAGCGCCCAACACAAGTCCGTTTGGTCCGCTTTTGCGGCACGCCACACCCTCCCGATCAACAGACCCCGCTTCAATTGTAGGAGGTCCATTTCGTCCGTTTTTTGCGGCACGCCACACCCGCCCCAATCAACAGACCCCGCTTCGACCGTAGGAGGTCCGCTTCTCCGCTTTTGCGGTATGCCGTGCCCTCCCGATCAACAGACCCCGCTTGAACATGGCTGGTCGAACACAAGGCTATTTCCTCCGGCAGGTGCGTACGCCGGACCTCATTTCCATCGCTGCTTCGCCCAAGCCCTCCCGGCGAACACGACCACGTATTCCATTCCGACCAGCCGGTTGGCTCCCCATGAACACGACGACGACGCTGTTTCTCCGCTCCGACCCAGCCATGTACGTATGCGCGCGAGTAGGCGTCGAGACCTGCCCGTATGTACGTGACGTGGCGTCAGATTTTCTTTCGTGCACCCTCGCTGCCAGACGACGCGGTATGCGTGCGGCGCCTCTACTACGACCAAGATGTACGACACGTTCGTGACCGAATGACAACGCCACGTATGCTTCAACCGGTGGGTCCCGATATCAAGCACTTCCTTGTCTGCGAAGATGTATCCGTGGGTCCCGTGAGTCGGGGCGAATCGTTTTTGCGGGACGCACTTCCTTGCGTGCGAAGATGTAGCTGGTGGGTCCCAGCAGTCAGGGGGGTGAATCATTTTTTTTGCCCGGACGCAGTTCCTTGCGTGCAAAGATGTAGCTGGTGGGTCCCAGCAGTCAGGGGGAAATGTTTTTTTCGCAAAATACGGTGGCCCGTCCGGTGAGTCCCCGCTGTCAGGTGGAGGAATAATTATTTTGCGTGTAATAAGGAGGCACTTCCTTGCGGCCACCGTGGACCCAGCTGTCAGCCTCTCCATGCACAGTACTCTTCCGATGGAAGTTGGTCGTTGACCACATTGACCACGCCGCGCCGAGAGCACCACGGCGGTGGACGATGGCGAGGCCTAGGAAGGGGACGACACGGAGCCGGGGAAGAGGCAACAGTGGATGCCCACGTGAAGAGGAGTACGAGGGTGAGGCTGCCGTCGCCGCAAAATAACAGGGGGTGTGGGTGATTAGAGGGATGGCCTGGCCAGCGGTGGGAGTAGTAGGGAGCGGTGAGGCCTCTGCGGCATCACAGCCGGCCACGGGAGGCAGGAGCACGCGGCACGACCGGCGCTGCTTTGGGCGGCTGGAGCACGAAGACCAAAGGTTCAAGAAGCACTACGGCCGTTGGATGGACATCGCACGGTCACTGGAGCTAGAGTCGTTCATATTGACTAAGTTGACAAAGCCCTCCGTCCCCGTAAACTTAGTAGGCCCACAAGTCAGCCTCCCACCAAGGTGAGTCCCTGCTAGCAGGGGGAGTATTCATTTTTTATGCGTAATAAGGAGGCATTTCCGGTGGGTCCGAGCTGGCAGCGGGGGGAACGTTTTTTTCGCAAAATACAGAGACCCTTCCGGTGGGTCCCAGCTATCAGGTGAAGGAATCATTATTTTGCACGTAATAAGGCGGCATTTTGCTATGTGGGCCCCTACTGTCAGCCTCTTACGATGGTTGTTGTTTGTTGACCATGTTGACCTCGCCGCGCCGAGAGCACAAACGCGGTGGACAAGGGCGGGGCCCAGGAAGAGAACCACCCGGAGTCGGCGAAGCCACCACAGCGGATGCCCACGCTGAGGGGAGAATGAGCGCTGACTGGTCGGCTGCGGGGTGAGGCTGACGTCGCCGGAAAATAACAGAATGTGTGGGTGGTTAGAGCGATGATTCTGGCGGCAAAGACAGCCGCCACGGAGGAGGGAGCGGCAGTCCACCGGCGCTGGTTTGGGTAATTTGGAGCAGAAGATCGAGATTGAAGAAGCATGGCGGCCATTGGATGGACATCCAACAGTCACTGTTGTGTGTTGACTAAGTTGACAAAGCCTTGCGTACGCATCAAAAGAAAATTTAGGACAGCGTCATCATCAACCTAGTAGGCCCAGAAGTCAGCCTCCAAATCTGTGGAAAACAGCATACAACCCATTAGCCATTATTTTCAATAATTTACAGCCCATTTGCTAATTCTTAAGGATATTTGAAGCTCATATTCTTTTTATTAGCATTACAGACCATATATTCAGGCAATCGCTAAAAATTCAACGAAATTTTGCATATCTCGGTGGGGTCCGAACTCTTTTAATCACGAAATATCGAGTCACGTTAAAAATAGTTTTCAATTTTTTTTATCAAAATAAAATTCAAAAAACAATTCTCCGCAAAAAATGAATGAAATTTAGAATCTTAACTAGCAAGATGCCTATTCGTTGCACGGAACATGAAGATGCATTTGTATGAGTAGTTTATCTTGTGGGTGAAAAGATGATATTTTAATGTAATTGCCAGTTGGCTTTGGTTTTTATAAGAGTAGAGAGTAGAGAAATCCTGAAAAAATGATATTTTAATGCAATTGCGGTTGGCTTTGGTTTAAAAATTTACAGCCCATTTCTTACAACTTATAGCCGTTTTCGGGAAGCCCATTTCTTATCCCTCCTCGCCTTGAAAGATTTGCAGCCAAATAGGCTGAGAAAAGCAAGTAGGCCTCGGTTTTGGTATTCTCCAAAAAAGAACTGGCTAGCCAATTTCGTAAAGAAAAAAATATCATCTAGGCTCGTCATGTGCTTAATAAAAGTGTAAGCGTAGGCTAGGCAGACCTCAAGACCCTTACATGTAGCTTGAGCTCCATCTCTCAAACCTGAAAAACAACGGGCGAGCTCTTTGGGTCCCTGGTGTTATCCGCTCGTTGTGTAATTTTCTCGTTTATTGACTACATTGACAATGGCGTGGAACCTAGTTGTCAAACAATTAGAGGAAGTATTGTTTTGGCTTGTAATAACGAGGCACCTGCTTGCGAAATGCAATGACCCTGGTGGGTCCCTACTGTTAGCCTCTCCACGTACAATCATCTCCTGATTCCTCTTGGTTGTTGACCATGTTGACAACACCAAACGGCGGCGAGCACAGCGATCTAACCAAGGCGGAGAACGACGGTAAGGCCTCGGACGGGAACGAACAGCAGCCATGAAAGATGCGGCAGTGTAGTGGCAGGTCGAGGGGAGTACGAGGGCAAAACATGCAAGTCAAGCATACAAATGGTACAAAAAGCCCATGGATTAATTGTTCATCAAATTTTTAGACAAAACCCAGATTGAACACGACAGTAACATCTAAACCAACCACTCTTTTTTGCAGTCACAAACAAATGGATCGGTCTGATCCATAAAACCAACATCCTGTGCAAAAAAATTTATTTCAGGATGTCTACAACTTATTGTAAATATAAGCCGAGCATGTTTAGAAGCCCATTTGTCCACCTGAAACTTCTTTTTTGCTGTTCAACATGTTCGTCCGTGAGAAATCTCTTGCTGTAAAAATTAAGCCTCATGGACAATAGTAACCTCGCGTTCAACAGGAAGAATGTGACAAAGCTTCTGTTTGCCTGGTTGGATGCATATCGTCCCATCGTTATTGTCCTCAAACGAATGTCATGAGAATTGAGAAAATCCTTGTGCTTATTACGCCAACGATTGGTTATATGTTTTTCTCCATGTGGTTCTCCCTAAGTAGACATGAAGATTGAAAACAGTTAAAGTATGAAAAAAGAATATGTCGAAAGAACGACAGCTGAACAGTTAATTCTAGTACAATATATACGGGCTTTCAATGTGCATGAAATCATCACCTCTATGTATAAATTCTCCAGAGATCGAAAGTATCGCAGCAAGCCAATAATTATGTCCAGATCAAAACTATACATTCTGATATATATGATCTTGACAGAATCCAGCAGCATTGATAGGCTATCAATGGACGAACTCTTCATTGAGCATATAACATAATATTAGTACCCAAAGTGTACTCCAAGATGATATTAAACTTATGCGCACAAATGAAAAATGCAGCATATGATGACAAATGTGTAGATGAAAATATACGGTACCTAAAAAAGTGAGGAGCCAAACACCAACTCCTTGTGATTATTAAACGGGTCACGAATTACACCCAAGGTCTTCAGTTTGGGCGCAGAGACGACAGTTATTTCTAAAGGTGTATAACAACTATGAAGGAGCAACCTTTCAAGTGAAGGGGCACCTTCGATGATGAGCTGCTGTCCTTTAAAACAAATTCCAATGCTTTTAAGGTGAGGCGACTTTATATGGAGACAACTGATACCGATTTCTATTCCCAAAACAATCAGCAAGTGCTCCAGGGCAGGGCAACTGGAGTGGATGATGCTGTGCAGTGAGGCCTCCGACAGATAAAGCACCACAAGTGAAAGTTTTTTTAGCAGTGGGAGTCGAAGCATTTCTACCAGATTGTCTGGTAGATGGCACCGGGCGAAGGTGGCGGTGTGGAGAGAGGAGGAAAACCGCGAGATGGACAACGGTGGTGTGGGCATGAATTCTTGGTATGTTCGTGGTATGAAACTTTCGTGGTAATGGTAGAACTCAAACTGCTGGAGTTTTCTGAATTCAGGGGATGTCAGCCAAGCGTCCACCTTGCCGGGTATGGACAGTAGGTAGCTTGTCGGGATGTAGAGGCATTGAACGGGGCCCTGCTGGTGAGAAGAGACGATGGCTCGATGAGATCAAATTCAGAAGGATGATATCCGACGACGCCGAGATTGAGGGGCGCGGTGCGCCATAGAGGGCGCCACTGAGTTGAGAGGACTTGTGTGCGGCAGCAATCCTTGGTGGGGAGAAGCGAGATGATCTCCTCAAGGATGACGTCCGAGAGATCGCTGATGCGGTCCACTGGAGATTCTACCAGTTCCTCAGATCCGGGTGGGGGGGGGGGAGGGCTCGCTGCTTCTCCCCGCGCTACCGGGTGTGGGATCTACAACCAGCGTCACCGCTGGCGGGAGCCTCATCTTCTTGGCGCTGGGGCCAGCCGACTCCATTTTCCTTGTGGGCGTCGCACCGAGCTCACGGTTTGAGCAGAGTAGCCAGAGACGAGCCTAGTGGCAGTGCGAGTGGGGAAGAAGGAGGGCTGGGGATTTCTATAGGAGTGGAAGAAGAGGAGCAGGTGTTTTCTGTACGAGTGAGGAAGAAGGTGAGCGGGGTTTTCTGGACGAGTGAGGAAGATTGGGGAGTGGGGGGGGGGGGATCGGGTGGGGAGACGGAAGCGGGAGAGCAAGCTGTTCGTGTTTATAAGGCACGCTGCACTAACTACTCGCTTTTTCCCAAGAACCGCTCTCTTCTTTTGCGTTGCTGCATGACTGGCCATGCATGCAGGATGCATGTGCCCGCCGGCCATTGCATGCACCTGGTTTGTTACTAGGCCTATTTAATAGGGTGGTTATGGAGTAAATTAAGGAGATTTATTTTCTCTGTGTGCATCCACCAAATTAGAGGATGCGGTACTGGATGCAGACACTCACATTAAACTAACATGCAGAAGAACAAAAGTTCAGCATGTCTATGCATCTCAATGATTCACCATAGTATAACCAATATACAAAATTGTGAGAAGGTGTGGAAATAAAGAAAACCGGTCGATGCTTCTCTGAGCAAAGGGCCTCCCTGCGCACACATTAATTTCCTGGGCATGCTTGTTTCTTCTCAATGTTGCGAGCACTTTGAGCATGTTGGCAACTCCACAGCTATCTAGCTGCCTCATCTTGCAATTGATGCTGACTCATTTGCAACAAACACATGAGGCAATAGAGATGACTCAACATGGGTCCATATTGTGCAGTTCCCTTGATATCCTATTCATTGTCCCGAATCTGAAAAGATAGGAAAACAATAGCTATACTTAAACGGTGTTGCAAAACAGTAGCACATATCAATAGCTCGGCATGACAAAACACGATCATCTGGACGAAGGGGATACCGACCGCCCGAGGAAGATTACATATAATTTCATAAGTCCTTGGTTGATTTCCACCTTCGGCTGCACTGCTTGTTTGCTCCTCCAGACATGACAGGATCGTTCCGCACTACATTCAGCAAGTCAACGTACGAATAAGCTAATTTCATCTTGCGGTGGTCATTGTACCTAGTTACGAATGTAGGAATACCTGGAGCACCATGAGGTTAGCTGAGAGCAGGTAGATGCAGCCATATAAATTTTGTGCGGTGCTACCAAAATTGAGGTTTGTATCCCTTCCCGTTATGAGAATTCTTCTTGAAGTTGGTAGAATGTGATGGCTTGTTCTTTGCATCAAACTTGCCTTTCCCGTGAGATTTGTTCTTGTTGTTTTGGGGCTGGTTGGGCTGGAAGTTCTTCTCGTGTACCATGTGGGCACTAGAAGCTCCCTCGGCGACCCGAGCATGTGTGTCTTTTGCTCTCGCCTTCTCCTCAAAATCAAGAGTGCTAGTGAGATCCAAAATAGAAAACTCATGTCTCTTGTTTCTCAAAGAAGTAGCAGAATCGTTCCACGAAGGTGGAAGCTTGGCAATGATGGTTCCAACAACAAATTTGTCCGGCAACACACACTTAAAGTACTCAAGTTCCTTAGAGAGTGACTGTATCTCATGAGTCTGCTGAACAACAGAGCACTCATCAGCCATCTTGTAGTCACAGAATTGCTCCATGACGCATAACTCATTGCGGTACCGAGGGCCCAAACGTGGCCTCGAGCGCAGCCCACATGTCTTTGCAGCTGTCAAACAACATATACTGAATCCACAATGGAATCGTCAAGAACACTCAGCAGGCGGCTTTGAAGAGGGTATCCATGTTCTAAAAGCTTCTGCTGTAGGATTAAGATCGCCTCAGCTTACCCTTAGTGGCGTCATAGCAGCACATGATCTGAAACTAATATACTGCTCTTGTGCGCCACCTTTTATATTGCACCCCCTTAAAAGTAGGCGGCTTCAAAAGCGTAGCAAAACAACTCGGAGTAAATTGCCCGTGATCAGGTTTTTGGATTGGATTGTTGAATATATGAGCAATTTAGTATGAGATTTAATCCGAATCAGCAGTAAATAGATCATGACGACAATTGCAAACATCAAAGTAATGATGCTGAGTAAACTAGGAGGACAGAATCACATACTGTACAGTGGGAGCAGAACCGATGTGGTCGATGTTGTCACTCATGTCGTTAATGAAGAGGTTACCGAGGTCGGGGAAGAAGGCTGTCATTGAGGAAGTCGTCGCTGGCAGCAGTCACAGGAGTGTGCTCCCCAAAAACCTGATCGCCCCTCTCCCGTATAGGATCACGAAGGCGGGTTCGAGGATCGCTGTCCCTTCGCGTGCACGCCGGAAGGAGGGCTGGAGAAGAATTGCGTGGCGGTGCTAAGATCTCGAATGGTGTGAAACCATATGATCTGCGGCGGCTAGGGTAGAGCATGTCAGGTCGGAGTATAATAGTAGGCCTTTGGCCCCCAAACCCCACGTCCAAGTCAATAATAGCTCAAAAAAAGTCAATAATAGCCCCACCAAGGTTTGTCTAAAAAAACGGAGTAATTAAGGCGTCCGTTAGTCCCTTTAGTATAAATACAATATCATTAATAATGGCCCCACCTTTTGTCTCACAAAGTAGAGTATGTTGGAGTACAACCGCCACACGTTTACAATCCGCTTTCTTCTCTCTCTCTTCTCTCTCCTTCAACTAAGCACAAATACTATATTTAAATCCTTATAGCCTGCTTATGTCATCTAATTATAGTAGTACTTGCTCTAAAAGTTACTATCCACTGTAGTCTGAAATGTTGGGCGTGCGTGGGCGGTGCCCTCGGTCGCAAGGCCGCTCAACGGCGAAGCAGTGAGAGGTCGCGTCGCCCTGACTTGCCATCAATGTGGAGCAGCGGGCTTAGTTGGCGCCTGGCGGGAAGCGCGCGCGGGAGGGGGGAGGGGTTTTTGTTGGGCCAAGAAGGTGAGAAGCCAACTTGGGATCGGTCCGGACGGGGAAATATCATGTGCTCCCATACTCTTCATATGACACTAGTGTATGTTACTACTCCCTCCTTTCCGGTTTATAGAGATGTTTAGAGTAACATAGTAATATGTTACAGTACAAGTTACTCCCCACTATGACCAGCCTTGGCCTCTCCTAGTGCTCCACCATGTATAGCTGCTAAGCCAGCCACGTAGGCATAAAATATGATGTGGCACCAATAAACTAAGCACCTATGCATTGAACACTTGAGTTACTAAGCCATTTAATGCACTTAGCACCTCATCTAAAGAGCATTAATAGTATAGCCAGCTGCTGGCTATAAGCCTACAGCCCATCTTATAGTCAACATGTACTACAAAGTGCCTAGGAGCACATGCTAGAGCTGGCTCTTCATGAAGAGCCCGCTTACCTTCTCTCTCCTCTTCTCTTTCCTCCAACTAAGCAGAAATATACTACTGTTTATTCCTTATAGCCCGCCGACTCAGCTCTATTGTACTTGCTTTAAGCACATCTAAGCACTTGCTAGCACCCCCTTGACTGTGGACCTTGACGGTGTACGTCACCTTCTGTCTCATAATTTTCCTTGTCATCATCTGAGTCCTAGAAGATCTCACCCACATCATCATTAGCATGCAGCCACCTTGATAGACAACGTGCGCAGAAGGAGTAGAGGCGACTGGGGACGCACCACCACCACGTCGTGGGCACTCCGTATGTGCTCGTGTGCGTGTAGCGTGCATGTTTTTCCATCAGTGCTAGCTCTAAGGCCGAGGTTGCGGTCGTCTTCGTCTCCGACTAGTAGTTGAGCAACAACGACAAAGAGGTGCTGCAAGAGATGCGTATGCGTCGTTGCGTGTGAGCTTTGCCGGAGCACGAAGAGCCGGACGTCGCCGCGGATGGCGCACGCCTCCATGCAGCCGAGTGTGTGCGCATGCACATGCATTCTGCGGCCAAGCGTGTGTGCATGCATGTCTTGTGTATGTGCGTTGTGTGCTCCATGCTATGCGCGTATGTGCATGAGTTGGATCGGATGGAGTAAGTGCGTTCGCTTGTGTACATATTTTAGTGTAGATTCACTCCTTTTGTTTCGTATGTAGTCCCTTATTGAAATATCTAAAAAGACTTATATTTGGGAATGGAGGGAGTATAAAACATCTTCAACTTAGCATCTTGATGTACCGTTTCTAGTGGTTAGCGAAAAGTTCATGTTCTTTTAGTTGTTTATAGGTGGCGGCAAAAAACAGGGGAAAACGCACAAGGTTCCTTGCAGACGCTCCACCGCGAGGTTCCTTGCTCCTCCTCGGTCGTTGGGAATCTATGCTCTTCAACTCTTTTCTTTTATGTGAGCTTTGTTCATCCTTTTCCCAACACGCGAGACATCTAGCATCAAGGTGCACGTGTCATGCAAGAAAATGGAGATAATCAGATAAGCAGTGCGTAAGTGAGTCGTGTGGGGGGGGGGGAGCGGGGGGAAACCCTTTTCTGTAAGTGAGTCGTGCACTTCGATGGCACCTATGCAATATTTTTTCTCCTTGATGTCACGTGAATGGCACGTGAATAGTGCATGTACTCAACGACGGAGCATGGGATGGTAGCAATGACATGGTCAGCCCTTTTTTGGAGAGAGTACGTACTACTAGTAAATAACATTGATGTGTCCCGTCAACTCGCAGAACGATGAGAAGCTTGATTACGCATTCTCCCTCGCCAACGCATGCGCGGTGGCTCGCAGCACGAGGAGAAACTTTTGCTTACAAGCGGTGGACGTATATCAGTTCATTTGGTGTCAGATTGCCAGAAGCACTACTATAGAACCATCGACTTCCGGAAGAGGCGAAGAGCCAAGCGCAAGGTCACCTACTAACCTTATGCTAGGCGTAGTGGGAGTAACATAAGTAGAGGTATCTCCTTTTTTTATTCTAGAAACAACCACACGCGAATATCAAGGTGCTGGTTACGTAGAATAAATTTCCTGCAGTCCGTGCTCAGCACTCCTCTATCTCTCTTCTCAGCCAGCCAGCGGACGCGTGGAGCCCATCATCTGTTTGCTCACACGCGGCCCCACATGTCAGTGAAAACGCAAGAGGACCCATCGAACTCGCACATCTTTCACCTCGACGCGGCTTTGGTGATGAAAAACAAATCCAAGAAAGATCTTGGTGGCGCTTTTGGAGTTACTCAAGAGTAGTAAGATTCTATTTACGCTTAACCCAAGATGCATCTCGTGGCTTCAACTTATCAACTACCACTCTATTTTCTTTCATGACACGACCTGGATGCTGGATGTCCCACGTGTCGGCAAAAGGAGGAAGAACCCAACCAAATCTTTGGTTGTGCTCTTGGATTAGACTAGTTGTGCTAACTTAAAAATTTTATTGTGTACTCCCTCTGTTCCAAAATACTTGACTTCCATTTGTCCAAAAATGGATGTGCCTATATACTAAAACATGTCTAGATACATATATATTTTGACAAATACTAGAACAGAGGGAGTAGAATAGATGCAAGTTTTTGTATTGGGAAGAAGAGTACATCCATATATTGATAGAGTGTTGGAGTTGGCCTTACAAGTGGGACCGCAGTTGAGGAAACCGACTATCGGCAAACCCCCACCTCGCCCGCCGCGCGATGGCTAAGTTAGAGAAACGATGAGGTTGAAGAGATTGCTCTAGCACGGACTCCAAGAAATTTGGTGTCGATGGAAGTCGTCTTTGGTGGCGTGTGCCGTACTCCTGGACGTGAATGCTTGTTCTGGCCCATGCCACCCTACTACTCCTACTACTTACTATATAGTACTACTAGTATCGAGGATTCGAGGTGCTGGTTACGTATGGCTACAGTAAAAACACCCGCACGACGCGCGAAGCATGTGAAGCTAGTACAAATAGTGTACTACTATTGTTGATGATTGGCCTCATCCAATAACCTATTGCAATGCACGTACAATTATGTATTCGGAAAATATTTTTTTGCCTCGTCGCACCACTCACTCACGTATAACTCAAAGCCATTCATAAATTTAGCAAGTTTATCACAGGCATATCATTTTATTACATACAACAGGTCATCAACCCACATCGACAACGAGGATACATTATAAATACTAAAGTTTTCACCACACAACAAATAACAAGCAATGAAATGAACTTCAACTCAACCATTCCTCGGCGTTGGAAACACTTTCTTTGAACCACAAGTGATTCTCTGGGACGGGGCATCTATTGTCGATCTCGAGACTAACGCAGGACTGGTCATCTAGGCTGAAGCGGCCTACTATATCAGTACCAGAGTGGGGAACCACCCAAATGTCCGAGGTATAGACATAGTTTCTTCTCATAAATGGTGCTAGTAACATTGTGTCAACAGCAGTTGGATCGCCTTTCACCATCATCGGATAGTTTTGTCCAAGGAAGAGCGAGTTTTCTCCAAGACTATCAATTCTATACCAGGGAGAAGGTGTTGGCGCTAGCACACTGTATCCATCCCGAATACCATGCAACGGGCGTTGGAATAGGTCCGGAGAGTGCGACCATGGGAGACTACACTTGCTTCCTTAGCAGTAACATCATCAGTGGGCTGTATACACACAAGAAGAGGTGATCCATCGGAATTAGTTGCCAGGTGCCAACGAGTATACGGGCGCAGCTCGTCCTCATGCTCGTGATCATCACCATCGTCATCTCCCCCTTGGTTATAAAAATTTTCAAGTATAGGTGGTAGAATTTTCACAGGACCTTGGAAACACAAGAAGAAGGTTAATTAGTAAAGGGAAACTTGCTAGCCCGCATGCATGTGGACGAAACAATTATAATTACGGTGGAAGACAAATGTACCGAAATCATAACGATTCCATGCAAAAACAGTGCCAGGAGTGGTGGCAGCAAACACAAGGCCCTCGTATTCAATTGCATCATAGTACTCATCCGTGTATAGAAACTGATTTTTGAGGAATGTCCATCGAGTCAAACCAGCAACGACGGCAACAAGCTTGTCGAAGATAGCAACAACTTCATAGTTGTTGTAATTCCAAGAGCGGGTGGGGACTCGAGAAATTGCTATCTTCCATAGAAGACAGTCACTATGATTGTATTTGAACGTGCGTACAATACCGGTGTGCTCAACCTCTGGGCAGTCTGCTGAGATTTTTGGAAGTGGAACCCGGTCACGAGTGTACACATTCACAAGTTCCCACTGCAGGTTGGACCCAATGTAAACAACCCAATCTCTATTTGCGCCTGCCCAGGCCTTGCCCTCAAGCGATAGCATCTTAACATCATACGTATCATTATCAAGCGGCATCAACTTGCATAGGGCGAGGCCTCCGTCGTGACGGCGCCGGTCATCAGGGCGAAGAAGATAGGGGAGATCAAACTGTTCCTTGACTCTTGGGTTCCTTGTAATGATGTTATTAGTTGAGTCAAGAATGGGCTTGAACGAACCTGCCATGCTAGCCGAGGTGATGACGTCGCACCGATCAATGAGTTCCTCCACCACATCATCTTTCAGATCGGGGCAAGAATAACGGGGTCGTTTCCGTCTTGTTCCCTCCATGGAGAAGACAATCAAACAATGGCAGAAGAAAGCGTGAAGGGCTGAAGGAAAATGGAGGAGGGAGAGGAAGAGCGTGCGGCAGCAGTTCCAAATCGAGAGGGAAAGGCGAAGCGTCGGTGGACGGTTGCCAGTTTGCCACGGTTCACAAAGGGGCGCCCTAGCCTACACGTTGGTTCGAAAATACTCCTACTACTCGTCGTCGTCTCACTGATATGTTGGAACGGGACCACATGTCAACAAAATATGGTGTGTAATTTCTCGTGCAAAATGCGATCTGGCCGTGTTGGCCCGAAGTGCCGCATTAGTTTTTTTTTGAAAGTTTGCCGCATTAGTTATTGACCTTTATTTTTTTAACATGCAATTTGAATGGATAGCTCCCGTGGTCATCACACGTGAGAGGATATAGTGATGGTTGATTCGCCGAGCAACTTTCTTTGTGGGAATATGGGAGTACCAAATGATTCAAGGAACAGAGAAATGATGGTTGCTTCGCCTCGAGCAACTTATCGTGGCGAAGGTGGGGCTCGTGATTTGTTGCTCACTAGTCATTACTATCGCGCACAACGACCGTGGTGAATCTTTCCCGAAGTTGTGTTGTGCACTCAATATTGCTGCATGGCGGTGGAGCGGATGAAGGATGTCCAACATGTCGGCTAAACGGTTGAATTGTTTCGCATTGCTATCAATCCTTCAAGATTTGTTTATATGTACACATAATTTTGATGAAATTTTTTGTGATGCTATGAAGGTTTCAACTCTGGTTCCCACAGGAAAAAAAGGTTTCAACTTAGGATTCATGTGTCTTGCCTCGAGATTATCTCGTTACAACATTCCATCAAATACAAATGAAACTACCATGGCTAATGCATCTCAATGGTTCGCAGATCAGCGCCAATATTCACATCACAGCTGAAGACAAAGTTGTGAGAAGGTGTACAAATAAAGAAAAAAATATAATTGATCGATGCTGTTCGTAGGCATGGCTCCATTTCCTTGGCACAGTGTTCATTGCTTGGTAGCTAGTTTCACCCAGCTTTGTAGCCAAAAAAGAGGTGTATAAAGGACACCACAATCCGATCATTTTGTGCAGCTCCACTAAAATCGGGCGGACCATCCCTGTTTGCAAAGATATCCAGTCAGTGTGATTACAATAATAGTGGAACTAGATGATGAAACATAACACACATAAATAGAAGCCGATCACCTCTACGATCTCTCTTTAGGACTAACTTCTTGTCGGAGAAGATTAGGCACGGAGTTGGATGAGGAGGATAGCAAAACCAATCTCCCTTTCCGCAGTCCCACAGAAATGTAAAAACGTTGCCCGTGTGACATTTTGGCGGAACTGCACAAAACACTCTTCAGAAAAGTGATTTGTGCAGTTCACCAAAAGGTCGCAATAGCAACGAGGTGAAAATGGATAGCCCTGTTTGCAAAAGGAGGTCGAAAGGAAACAATTACTGCCCAATAACACGAGTTGAAGACACATACGCTGACAAAAAAGAAGCATGTTCCATGTAAAAAGGGAAAGATAGCACATGGTGGTTTATCAAAAATGGTTTGAAGACGAGATTGCAAGATGGAAAGTACGCCGGCCAAGATACGATTTAAGCAAACAACTAAATAAGATCCACATGCAGCAACGTGGGAAGATGGGCAGTGGAGCAAGGCCGGAGGAAGCTGTACCTAAGGGTCATCGGGATGTTACTAGGAGGGCGCCGGCGGCCGGGATCTGCCCATACTGCGGCAGCGAGCAAGTGGCGAAGGCCCTACCGTGCTGGAGCTTGGTCAGAGAGAACGGCGGGTACCGCAGATCGGGACGAGCTGCCTCAACGCCGTCGAATGGAGAGATGATGCACATCCTCCCTTCCCGCCATCGAATGGGATGCGGCCGGATCGCTGACCAACGCTGAGAGAGAGAGGCCACGACGGCCATGTGTGAGATTGTGTGACGAGACTCATGAGAGACAAACCCATTTTTGCATTTTCCCCACGACAATAGTTTTATATTCTGGGCGTGGTACCTGACCCTCCTTCGAGTAAACAACCGCTACATGCGTCAAATTATCACGTGGGCTGCCTTTTCATACAGAAACGAACTCCATCGTGTACCCGAGCGGGTGTGGCCGGGAAAGAGACGTGAGTACGTGCGTCCTGCATGCACTTCTTCTTTAGGTGCAGGTACGTACGTGGGTGGGTGTGAGAGACATGGTTTGTGCGAAACAGAGGCAATGTGTTGATGATATCTCAATCAGAAAAACGTAACATATGCAATGTGTGTGAAACGGAGTCATGGACGTGAGATATCGATAGAATTGAAAACAGGGATGAAGTGTGTGGCTACGCGATCGATAAAGAGTGCCATCGAATTTGTGTTTGCCCACGTCAAAGATACAGGGCGGCTGGCCTACTGGAATTTGAGAGGGCAGAGGTGCAGTTCTTCTCTGTGTCATGGATACCTAGCTACAACGTTTGACTATCGGTGTGTGTGTGTGTGGGGGGGGGTAGAGACCGGTCGACTAGTATATGTCTGGGGAAGGAGAGAGACCTAGCTATGTATTGAGGGAGATTGATCGACATCCATGGATGTGTGTAGCAGAGGAATAAGGTTGGGAAAAAGACAAAGGTAGAGCGTCGGAGGGTTGGTGGTGGAGTGGCGTTTCAGAAATGGTGGGCCTGCTAGACAAGCGGAGGGTATGAGTGCAATATCAATAAGAGAGGGCGGGGGATGTCTGTCTGTCTATGCACGTGCGTGTGAGAGATGGGTCAGGAGGTATTCAAGGATGATGAGGGGAGAAGATATGGTTGTGGTAAGCATGCGTAACTACATAGGAAGATCAACCGTCGTGTGTCCGAGAAAAGGAGAGACATAACTAGCGAGGTAAGTGTATCGGTGCTTGGTGAAAACGAATTATAGTCGACCTGGATATATCACTACTAGGGAAAAGCCTAGCAGCAGCGCGGGTTTTGGGCCTATCAAGAGCGCGGCGGGAGCGCCATCGATAAGGCGCCATAGACTAATGCTTAGCAATAGCGTGTCTTGACCCACGCTACTGCTAAATTGACTTAGTAGCAGTGGTTCTTTAGAACATCGCTACTGTTAATTAGTAGTAGTGCTTCTCCTAACCCGCGCTACTACTATTATTTAGTATTTTATTTCTTTTCTTTTTCATGTTGTATTCATACACCTTTATACAAGTTTTCATACAACAAGAATTTAGAGATTGTTTTTACATCATAATGAGTTATTACATCATGGGGTGAAAGAACCGTGGACTAGTTTCAAGTGGATGTCCATCCACTTGAAACTAATCCATGTTCTTTCACCCAATGATATAATAATATCATCATCATCATCATATCATTAACAACTTAGCATCATAATACATCATTGTCATATAACACCTCCTCAATATCATCGTTTTCATCATTGACATCACATAACACCTCCTCAAGATCATCATTATCAACTCTAACACATTACCACATAATAAACATATTGTACCTCATAGGACCTATTACATTCGATTAAAACCTACTACATTTTTAAGGTAAAATAACAAAAACAAGATAGCCCTCGACTCTCCATTATGGAGAATGGAGATTAGCCTTTATCTCTCATTCTTGCCTTTCGCTGAATGTTACTTACAAGAACCTCCTTGCGAATGTCCATACATTTCTTCCATTCTCGATGATCATGTGTTCACGGTTTTAGAAATCCGATATGCACAGTGAGCTCCGTAGATTTACCCGGCGGTATGTTCAGAATCGAGAGGCGACCATGCAGAGACATCGGATGAGGCACACAATCCATCGGGAGTTTCATTGAAAAACTTAATAATAACTTCGTAGTTAGCAATGATGTACTAGTTTTAGAAGTATGCAAAAAATGCACGAATGTCGTAATAGTAAAAAATCTTACCAGGGTATCTCCAGAGAAGTTATCATTGTTCAACACATGCACTAGTGGCACGTATTCACCATAATTTGGAGGAGTTCGATAATAGGCATTGTAATTCTCAAGAAGAGTACAAAATGCGATCAGATGATTTTTCTCCTTATACGTTAATTGGGTGCCTTCGGTGTAGTGGGTTTTATCTACCATCTTCCGCATAGTCTTTGAAGAATCAAAATAAGCTGTCAATGGAAATAAGCTATCAACTATTTTGAAAAAAATATAAATTAGTTAATAACTATGTTTGAGAAACTCACATAGCGGTACAATCGGAAGCGTATCAACAAGGACCCAAATGTCCATATTGTCTTCCTCGCTATCAGGATCACCAAGATCCATGGTTATAATCATACCCTCATCAAAACCATACATTTTGCAAAGTGCTTCCCAATTTTGGCAACCAAAATGGGTTACGCTCTGAGCATTGTACAGATTTACTTCAAAATCCATATCATGATGGGTCCTTAGGTGTATTTTCTTTGTTTCGAAATTTTCATGGTCTTCAAAACCCATCCTCTCCAAGACATAGTGTCTTGCATGGCATGGGATAAGCTAGTCGAATTGTAAAATATGAAAATTAGACGTTGAAATAGTTGAAGTCATGCTTAATGGAGAAAAAACTATTGTAAATGCGTTGCATACCGTATGAACATCGCAGGTCTCCTCGAGCTTAATCTGAAGCGCCGATCGTCGTCGTCGCCGAACGAACGAACTGTCGCACATACCTCGATCATCGTGGCACCAGCTACACTCCCCGGAGACCGCTGTCGTCCGAGTACGACATTTCCTACAATCATAATTCAAAGATTAAACTTGTACATATTCTAGCACAAGTCATGTCGAATTCACGACAAATTCCGCATGACCTTTGCTAAAAAGGACATATCGGCGCCTGAAATTTGCGGAACGGAAATTAATCAACACTCCGCAAAACATAGGCCACTCGGAGATGTAAACTGAACATGAACGGCCACTTGGGCAACCACATATCCTATTTGAGCAACAACACAAGATATACAAGGATATTTGGCTAGTCTCACCTTGATGTCGGAGGGGTACGCCGGTGACTGGGATGACGGCGGGGATGTCGGAGGGGGGGTGGTGACGGGACGACGGAGGTCACCTGAAACCATATAAGTTATCACTAGCAACAAAACATGTTCAACTAGTTTTATTAATTCAACTAGTTCTTACTAAATATAAACTTACTATAAATAGAAAAAACTAGTTCTTTCTAAAAATAAAGTAGTTCAACTAGTTATATTAATTATCTTACTAAAAATAGATTAGTTCATTAATTCAACTAGTTCAACTAGTTTATTAATTTACTTACTAAACTAGTTCAACTACAACTAAAGTAGTTCAACTACCACTACTACTACTAAAAATCTAGTACTAACTAAGCTAAATTAACATCTACTACTACTAAATTAACATCTAGTACTAGCTAACCCTAAATTAACATCTACTACTACTAAATCTAGTACTAACTAGTGGCAGGGGTGGGGCGCACGAGAGGTAGCTAGGGGCGGCAAGGTCGAGGGCGGTGGGAGGAGGGCTGCCGGAGGAGGGAGGAGGGGCGGCCGAAGGCGGAGGGAGGAGGGCGGCGACAGAGGTGGGAGGGGCGGCCGCAGACGGAGGGAGGATGTGCAAGGAGGATGGAGGAGGGACGGAAGGAGGAGTACCTCAAGTGACGAACGAGCAGGCGGCGGCAGGGTGCATGTGGCGACGACGACTTGACGGTTGACGCGAGAGAGTGAGAGTGTGAGTGAGAAGGGCCGGTCCTCCGTGGGGATAATAGGATAGTTGTAGCGTTTGACAAAAGCGCCACAGCTAACCTAAATAGTGATAGTGCTCACAAGAACGGCGCCATTGCTATAGCTAGCGGGGGCCAAGGTCATGGCAACTATAACAAGTAGCATCAGAGGCTACAACGCTCATGCTACTTACAAGTCAAGAGCGTTTGGCGGACACCTGTACGCGCTGCTAAGTAGCAGTAGCGTGGTATTTTGAAGAGCGCTGCTGGTAAGATTCTGTGTATAGGCTTTCCCCTAGTAGTGTATGTAGGGAGATCAGTTCATATACACGCCTGCATGTGTTAGAAGCAAATAAGGTCCGGAGAGGCAGACAGGGGGAGAGAGTGTGGCTAGGAGGTGGTGCGAGAGGCCTACCATGTCGAGGGGGGAGGACTGTGCGAGCATGTGACTAATGAAAAGAGGGGCGGGAGTGTGCACCTGCGTGGAATCGTATTGGACATATGGGGGCATGGACGGTGAGAAGAGAAGAGGGGAAGTATATATGTGTTTGTTGTAGGCACACTTGGCTAGAGAGGTATATCGACCGGTGTGTGCTAGAAAGAAGGAGCCGGGGGCCTACACACACCGCTGGTGGACGACCTAAAGAGGAATAATGAACGTCTTGTGATGGAGGGACGCTAAGGGTGTGTGAGGGGGCGGGTGTGCATGCACGATAGAAAGTTAGCGCTAGCTAGCTACAAATAGAAGAGGATCGTGAAGGTGTAAAAGACGAACAAAGATCATAATTCATTATAAAAAGGTGGATACGGATACTTGAAGAAGATATCATAATGTACAACATTGATTATAATTTGGGTTAATGTGTAGCTTTTGCAACTCAGGTCTAAATACTTGTCATAATGTAGGGGGCGGGGCACTATACTTTGTGTGATAAACACGGTGTACGTATGGAACATGGTTTAGATTATGAATATATAGTTATTACATCAAATGTGCTATTATTTGGAATCAACATCAAGTGTATTCAAAAAATAGAATTCGATTTAATGTAGTAGACATAGTTCATATCTATCTCTATAGTAATCATGTGGTGTGTTATTAAGGTAATACATGAATGATGGTTGAAGTTGGCAACAATCATGATTGTAGATTCTTATTGAAATAGAGAAACGAATTCAAATTTAGTTCGAATTGCAGCGGTAGTATAGACATTTACAGCAAAGTGAAAAAAATTAATCAGACATAACATGGATTCATACTCCCTCCTTCCATCTATATAGGGCATAATGAGATTTTTAAGACCGCCTTTGACTATTGAGAAGATTAATAGTACATGACATGCACAATGTGAAAATTATATCATTGAAAGAACCTTTCACAGACGAAGTTAACGGTGTGCTTTGTGTAAGTTGCATGTCATATATCATTGCTCTAATATTTTCTCAAAGTTAGCATCGAAAAACGCATTAGGCCCTATATAGATGGAAGGAGGGAGTAGTTTTGAATAGCATTTGTATAGTAAAACGGGGCAAGACTGTCTCTTTGTGTGGTGTGAATAGTTTTATTTTTTTTGTTTTCTTTTTGGTTGAGGGAAGTGCGAATTGATTTGGTACGTACAAGTACAATATTACTATGCAGTCAAAAAAGTACAATATTACTACACGTTAGGCTTGTCCCTAAAATTCAACCCGCGTCTTGTTATATCCCGAAAATTCAGATATCGTGCTCCCAAAACTGGCACCTTCACAACCTGCGCCTTGCTATCCCGAAATTACAACGCGCGCGAAAACTCCCTCCAGCTGCCAAATCCCGACATGCGAAATCCCCCTTCTAACCCTGAGCCGAAAGGGCCACTAGTTCAAATCGGTGGGGGGTACTTTTGTAACACACCCTACATTTTGGACAAGCGCGTCCGTAAGTCATGCTTCACCCCCTCCCATCGCCCCCTTTTCGCCATTCGAAATCCCAGTCCGCTATAACCTCTCCGCTCCAGCCGCAAAACCCCACCCTCCTCCGTTCGCCACGTCACCACTGCCCAGACGGAGCCTCTTCCCCGACGATGACGTCCACCGCAACAGCTCGACGTCCCTCGTCCACCTCCCCGGATGAGGATCCGTCGTCCATCTCGCCGTCCCGTCGGTTCAGCCGCCCCGTCCTCCACCTCCAAGGAGCTGCTCCGACGATCGCCTCGTCTATCGCGGCTGCTCCATCCTCACAGCGCCGCCTTAACCTGCTCCACCGGAACCACAGCATCCTCACCGACTCCTCGGACGAAGCCGAGGCCTACTCGGTGCCACCAAAGAGGTTGTACACTCATCGCATCGCACCTTCTCCTTAACTCGACCTCCCGGCGCCGACGGTGCTCCATCCCGCACCCCCATGGAGCGGTTCCCTTCAAGCCGGCGCCGCGGGCGACATCTCCATGGCGGCTCTCCCCCAGTGCGAGGCCCCTTCGGTGGCGGCGTCCATACCAGCCGGATCTGCTGCTGCTGCTCCGGCTCTCGCTCGCTCGCTCGCGCTGCTGCTGCTCCGGCTCTCGCTCAATCGCTCGCTCGCCTAGCTGCTGCTGCTACTCTCCCCCTCGCTCATGCTGCTGCTCTGCTCCGATTAAGCCACACTTGAGTCGACTGAATCGACTTTTGGGTCAGTCAATTTTCAGGGGTTGGGGGGCTCACCGGAGTTAAGGAAGAACCACCCGCAGCAGGGACGGGGGCTCGTCGGAGAGGTACCCCACTATCTATCTTAGGGTTCAGGGGGGGGGGGTCCTAGAGGGCTGGTCGGGGTGGCGGTGTCGAGTTGTTTCGGGGCGGCGAGGCGGCGCTGGGGCCGGCGGTTCGGCTAGTGGTGGTAGGCGGCTCAGGGGTGTGCAGGTTGAAGATGAACTGCAGGCCCTCCCTAAACTACATGTCAAGTGTCTCTCTGCTACCATTGCGTTTAGTTTCGACAGTAGCATTCAGATTCCATAGTTAATTTCAGTTTCAATAGTTAAGTTCAGAGTCAACAGTTTTTACCTCATTTGTTGTAGTCATGTGGTTTTTGGTAATGTTAATTTTACATCCATTTTTCATCATCTATTGGAGATGCTATTAGAATCCCACTTGAGATTGACGATGTACATCTTGTCTTTGCTTCAGCCTTGACGTCTTACGGCTCACGAAGCTGCTCCAACGACGTAATCGATCCATCACTGTGAGCGATGCAATGGACGCCGTCTATAGATTCCTCAGATCTTCCTCCACACCTCCGACAGCCAACTCTGCCTCAACCGCTTCAAATGACCAACCCAATGATCTTTGAGGTCAACACGGCTCTGACAAAGAGGTTGTACACTTGTTGCGTCACTTATTACTATACATTCACATCGATCCATTAGGGCTATTTTGGTTCAACGGAAAAACATAGCAATAGGGAATTTTCAATGGCACTCTACTATTCAATTATTCATGCATTTTGTTGAAAGGAATGAAGCAAAACATCCACTGGACCTACTTTTCAAAATCCTATGCATGAAAACAAGACCAAGTGCATTAGTGCCAGAATAACATTCTAACTGTACACGCTTTCATATGGTTTCTCTTTATTTTGGCCATGTTTCTTTGCATTCCTCTGCTCTTCCAATTCCTCTAAACCAAACACCCAAGTTGATAGAAATCCTGTGTTTACAAATGCTCTGTTTACCATGTGCATTTTCCTATCCTATTCCGGTGTTTTTCCTATCCCTGCGTTTTAAGAATCATGCAAGCAAAATGAGCCCTTACTGAAATTACTTGATTCTGAGTGCGTGTCGAAGGGAACTTTGTGTGGTTTGTCCTGCTCCTGCCGTGACGTCGTCCACCTCACCTGAGCTGCTCCATCGACAGAAGCATCCACCAAACCAGACATCATGACTCCTGACTGTCTTTCGCCACCTCAGATCTCCTTCCCTGCCACCGGCACGCACCCCAATGGCATCACCATCATCGACTCAGCAGATGGACCTGAGGAGTACACGGGTCCACAAGAGAGGTCGCACTCTTTTGTTTCTGCTTATGTTATGCATTGCTTAAACTTACCTGCTACTTTATCGTCCTGTTCAGCTCTTGGACTCCCAACTCAGGTTCAAATTCATGTTCAAACTTGAGTTCTAAATTAGTTGTGGGGCACATATCGAGGCAGCAATGAATAGTATGTCTGTCTAATATCTGGTTCACCTAGGGTATGCCTATGTTGTTCATCTTGGGTGGGAAACAAATAGTAAAGCAATCATCATCTATCTTTTTATTAATTTAAAGCAATCATCAGCCTGCTATCATTATTTTTGGATCCATCCACTGGTTGTTACCATCACTCTAAATTTTTGCATGATCTCCTTACATAATCTCACCATATTTTTCGTATGCATGTCAGATATTGTACACAGTCATGCTGAACATGTAGAGAAAAAGAGAAGAGTTTTGCGCGGCAATACAATGTCATGCAGACATTGCTCCATGGTGGGTTAAATGGCAAATCCTCCCGACCCCTCTCCAAATTGTAATCCAGAGGAAGATATCTGTTCTGAGGCGGATTCAGACGCCACTGACCACTCCTATTTACCCCCCAAGGTGTTTGCTCTGCCTTGGCATGATGATGTTAGTCATATCATGCATATGTTGCCTTGCAGTCCCTACTTTTGACATCATATATGTCATCTGCTTAGTTTAGACATGTTCTGTAATGCCACCTGTTTAGTTTCTATATCATATATGGGAATTATGCAGTCTCATGTCTTTTAGCCAGCCATAATATATGTGAAATGTGCAATGCCATCCTGTTTAACTAGGAATCATATATTTGAATGATATCTTGCCCATCCTTTTCTTCATTACATTTCCATTTTGTCGACAATGTTTGTACATTAAACTACACTTCCTGTGAATCAGCCATTTAGGTGGGAGATGGAAAAATCTGGAGTGAAAACAAGGCCTTCAGAGCAGACAGTGCTACCTGTCGAAGCAGATCTGTTGTTGGGTCCCGATAGCTCCTCAAAGATGGATTCAGAGACAGATGACCAGTCCTATTCCCCTACTGAGGTGTATGCTCTAACTTGGCACGGTTATACTGCTCATATCATGCATACGGTGTCTTGCATTGCATAGTTTAGACATCATATACACAATATTCAACACCATGTTCTTAGTTCAGACATCATATCGAATGCCCTCTGTTTAGCATATAAATCACATATGTGAATTAAATGATGCAATCCTGATTACTTAGATAACATGTAGGTGAATTATGTCATGCGATCCTGTTTTGTTATTCATCATATCTTTGAATTATGTTATGCTATGCTATCCAATTTAGATAGACATCATGTATGTGAAATTATGTCATCCTATCCATTTTAGTTAAACAATATACATGTCAACTATTTCATGCCCTCTTTTTTCCACACTATCTATTGCATCTATCTCTCATACAATGTCTGTACATTCAACTATATTTCCTGTTTATCATCCATTTGAATTGGAGCGGGTGATGCTAGTATCTAGCGGAATAAAAACACGGTCTTCAAATAAAACAGTGCTACCTATTGGTGGAGATAGCACCCCGGTTGTACATGCACAAGAACCAGCCCTACCACACATAACCCAAACTCTCGCAGATTGTACCCCTACTGCGATGGACAGAGAACCAGCTTCACCCAATCTAACCCCAACCCCAGCCGATAGTAACCCAGTTCCTATTGACACAACACCATCTCCACCACAGAGCTCCCAAACAAGAGCAGTTAGTAAGGCAGCTCCAGTGTCCAAAGGGCCAGTACTATCACGGTGAACCCTAGCTCCACCAGTTAGTACGCCTATTCCCGTGGAGGAAGCACAACCAGCCAGTCGTAGTTTAGCATCTATCACATTTGATGTTGTTAAATCGTATGTGCGTATCTTCCCATCTTGGAAATATTATATGAAGATGAAGGAAAATGCCGATTCACGGTGTTTGTCCGGGAGTTATGTGTAAGTAATGTTATTCATGGCAATTACTTTGCTTCGTACCATACATCCTACCTCCATGATGGTTATAATACAGCAAATTTTCCCATTTTTCTCTATAGAGAAGGACCGATTTGGAAACTCAGGATAAGGTAACCTGTGCTAATACCTCTGCTATCTTCAAGAATGCTTGGTGGCAGTATCGGAATTACCTGAAGAAAACGTACTTCACCAGCAAAGAAATTCATCAAATTCCCTTACGTTCTCCTGAGAGGCATTTACTAGACGATGACTGGGAACACCCTGTTCTATAGTGGTCCCGAACCAAGAATGTGGTAAGGTCTATGAGCTCATTTTCTATTTTTAAGTATTATATTCTTGCGTCTTACTGTACTCTGTTCATGTAGAACAAGTGCCTAAACCTGAAGAACAACTGTTCTAAATTGTGCGTTTTCCCACCGCCTTGCACTTTACTGACCAAAGCGCATGCTTATGCGCAGTTATGCACAGATTAAGCATAGTTATGCGCAATGCGTTTTGCCAACGCCTAGAGCCTAGGCGCGCTTAAGCGCCGCTTAGGCGCACCTTTTTTAACTATGATTGCTTTGCTCTTGTATCATTGTATTTACTCATACAAACTTATTTTTAAATTGATGTATCCAATCGAAACTCCAATGGCACGGCAGGTATGTTCACGCATGTTTCTTTAACAGGTTTGCTCTTATCAATAGCTATTTTGATTTAAATTTCAATTGTGTATACAGTTGACTTTCATATCATGCACATTACTAGCATCACAACAGAGCCAATAGTGTTGTTGTACATGTAGACCCGTGGTACCCATCTGAAATCTTGTTATGCCGTGTAGTTTCCCACGCTTTGTATTCTTTCACTGCTGCTTTGTCTTGAACTGATATGATTTGAACCGTGTCTCTATTTTGATTTGGCAAGACAATGAAGTGACCATAGGACATAGATATATGTTTGTTTGATGCTTTTATTATGTACTAGTACTTGGCAATAGAAGACTTGGTAGTTTAATCCTGTCCACCTTACTAATGAACTGGTTCACCGAAATGAGTTTCATATACTAGTACATGCTAAACTTGTTATGTGTCTGCTTGTTTCTTCTTTTAGAATGCTGACAGAATGTTGGGGAAAAGTGCCTTATTAAGCAATGGTAAAGGAAGTAATGCAGATAAGGTTCAGGATAGTGACACATCCTTGTTGGTCTCCAACAGAGCTAATAAAACAGCTAAGGAAGACTATCTTGAAGATAGCGAGACAACCCCAAAGTCGTGTCTTGGTTTAGTGTTCGAGTTACTGGCCACTACCGCTTGCACAAGCTATTCAAACTCACTGTCTGAATCAGTTCGGTTTCTTGAGTCTCAACTACAAGTGAAAGACATCGATCAGCTGTGCTGCGACAAGAAGTGGAAGGACTGCGGAAGTCCCTGGAGCATTCAGATGCATACTTTCTGGTGCAACAGCAAGCGTTGGAGGATTTTAGCGCCAAACAGGCTAATCAGCTTGCTAAGCTTATTGCTAGCATGGTGGATACCCAGGATAACGTTTCTTGAGCTCTTCTGAAGTTGTTTCAGTTATGCTCTTGTTTTGCTGCCGCGTTTATTTGCGCTGGTGCCAATTTTGACGGCCAAGTGTATGTAATATGCTACTTTGTTCCCTATATTTGCACTGGTGGCGAACTTTGATGCCCAGTGGATGTAATATGTGTAATAGCGGTAGTAGGCTAGCCTTAATTGATTGCTTATTTATTTCCTTATTGTCTTGTTTAGTTGTTTGCTTGTAGTCACTGCAGTTCTTTTTCTGTGTTTTTCTAGTGGCCACAATAGCCTATTTTTGGTAACTAGGCCAAAATAATCATGGCAACACACGAACTATTGTAACCATGGGCCTCCTGCAGGCCATATGATCCATGGGCCTTCGTTCGGCCGTAGGAGCATTGACCTTCTATACGGGCCGTAGGATCCATCGGCCTTCTATACGGGCCTTAGGGATCAATGGGACTTCTATGGGCCGTAGGGTCCATGGGCCTTCTACGGGCCGTCTATCCATGGGCCTCATACAGGCCGTAGGATCCATGGGCCTTCTACGGGGCGTATCATCATTTCACCAATCATGGGCCGTACTATTCGTGGACCATAAAGGGCCGTTAATAGGCCGTATTTGATAACTCTATGAAAACAGCCCAACAGGTTTTTTTGACATGAAAACGACCCAACGTATTAACGGACTTCAAACAGGCCGACTGTACCGACGGGCTGAATTTGGCCAACAAGCAAAAAATGACAGTAACGGGCCATATGTAACCGAATGCTGCAAATGAGCCCAAGAATCAATGGGCCCTGAGAAGGCCGAAAGATAACTTGGGCTGGAAATGGCCCAATGGAATAATGGGCCGTTAATGGGTATAAAGTGATACACTGTTCATTACGGGCCAGTTTCACCATGGGCCGTTAATGGACCAAGAGTTACAAAGGTCCTCATATGGGCCGAAAGAAGTCATGGGCCACACACGGGCCGGAAGTTAAAATGGGCTGAATCATATTGGATGGCCCAATTGACGCTACTGGGCCTAATTTGGATAGGGCGTAACGGGCCCTGGGTTAGCATGCTGTAAATGGGCTATATGCGAACATGCCGTTAACAGGCTTTCCGTGGGCCGACCCGCCACCTTTTGACCAAGTCAAACGGGCCGGCCTTTTCATAGGAATGGGCCTTTGTTGGGCCATGCCACATGTCGCCGTATCATAGGCGCCTTCGGTCCAATGAGCGGATGACATCTGTCCCAACGGTGAGCCGACACGTGTTTCCTCCAGCCAATGATGATTTTACACGTGGAAAGTCCCCATTGGTCGGGGCTGTTAACGGGTTATCGGATCCAAAACCCGACCCGATAGCTTAACGGCGTTCCGTTACGGTGGATGCCACGTGTCGGTCACCCTTGACGAAAGCAGTTCTGTGACGCGGGATTTATCGTTATGGAAGTGGACACTTCCGTGATGATAATTTTGGTAATGTCATGGAACACTTCTACGACAGCACAGGTATGACTATCTTGATTCTGTCATAAATTTGTCATGGATGTACATGCATGACAAAAAATGCAACCTACTGTGACAAATACGTATCATCACGGAAGTGTATTTTTTTGTAGTGAGTGTCACTAGTATGCCTCTACTTGACTAGCTCATTGAATCAAAGATGGTTAAGTTTCCTAGCCATAGACATGAGTTGTCATTTGATTAACGGGATCACATCATTAGAAGAATGATGTGATTGACTTGACCCATTCTGTTAGCTTAGCACTTGATCGTTTACTATGTTGCTATTGCTTTCTTCATGACTTATACATGTTCCTGCAACTATGAGATTATGCAACTCCTGTTTACCGGAGGAACACTTTGTGTGCTACCAAACGTCACAATGTAACTGGGTGATTATAAAGGAGCTCTATAGGTGTCTCCAAATGTACATGTTGAGTTAGCGTATTTCGACATTAGGTTTTGTCACTCTGATTGTCGGAGAGGTATCTCTGGGCCCTCTCGGTAATGCACATCACTATAAGCCTTGCAAGCAATGTAGCTAATGAGTTAGTTACTAAATGATGCATTACGTAATAAGTAAAGAGACTTGCCGGTAACGAGATTGAACTAGGTATTGGGATACCGACGATCGAATCTCGGGCAAGTAACATACCGATGACAAAGGGAACAACATATGTTGTTATGCGGTTTGAGCGATAAAGATCTTCGTAGAATATGTAGGAGCCAATATGAGCATCCAGGTTCCGCTATTGGTTATTGACCGGAAACGTGTCTCGGTCATGTCTACATAGTTCTCGAACCCGTAGGGTCCACACGCTTAAGGTTTCGTTAACAGTTTCTATGAGTTTTGATGTACCAAAGGTTTTTAGGATTCCCGGATGTGATCACAGAGATGACGAGGAGTCTCGAAATGGCCGAGACATAAAGATCGATGTATTGGACGACTATATTTGGACACCGGAAAGGTTTCGGGTGAGATTGGGACAATACCAGAGCTCCGGGAGGTTATCGGAACCCCCCCGGAGGTATATGGGCCTTATTGGGCCTTAGTGGAAAGGAGGGGAAAGGAGCAAAGGAGGGCCCCCCAAGCCCAATCTGAATTGGGAGGGGGGGGGGCCCTTTCCTTCTTCCCTCCCTCCTCTTCCTTCCCGCTCCCTCTCCTAATAGGAAAGGGGGGAGTCCTACTACCGGTGGGGGTTGGACTCCCCCCCTAGGGCGCGCCATCCCCCTTGGCCGGCCCCCTCCTCCACTCCTTTATATACCGGGGAGGGGGCACCCCATAGAGACAACAATTGATCTCTTGATCTCTTAGCAGTGTGCGGTGCCCCCCTCCACCATAGTTCTCGTCGATAATATTGTAGCGGTGCTTAGGCGAAGCCCTGCGACGGTAGAACATCAAGACCGTCACCATGCCGTCGTGCTGACGGAACTCTTCCCCGACATTCTGCTGGATCGGAGTACGGGGGACGTCATCGAGCTGAACGTGTGCAAGAACTCGGAGGTGCCATAGTTTCGGTGCTTGACCGGTCGGGCCGTGAAGACGTACGACTACATCAACCACGTTGTGCTAACGCTTCCGCTTTCGGTCTACGAGGGTACGTGGACACACTCTCCCCTCTCGTTGCTATGCATCACCATGATCTTGCGTGTGCGTAGGATTTTTTTTGAAATTACTACGATACC
Organism: Aegilops speltoides; assembly: GCA_021437245.1. Lineage (NCBI taxonomy): Eukaryota > Viridiplantae > Streptophyta > Magnoliopsida > Poales > Poaceae > Aegilops > Aegilops speltoides. Next base: position 308,148,993 of record CM038143.1, read on the forward strand.
CAACAGTCATCCACAGGGTATCTATCCAGCAGTGCGTCGCCCAGGACGGAACCCACGCTGCTTCTCGGCATGGATGGGATAGTGCTACCCAATGCTGGATCATCCGCTAGCTACGGCCGCTGCTGAGACCCCCTTTCCTGGCTAAGCGAGTCGATCTGCTGCTGCTGCCTCTGCAATTTGAGTGCCAAGTCTGCGTGCGCTGATTATAGGCCTTGAAGGCGTTCTGCTTCCTGCTTCCTCTGCTCGTCCTCTAGCTTCTTCTTCTCCTCCTCCTCCATCTTCCTTCTCGCATGGCTTCTGTAGTCGGCGTTCCACTCAGAAAATCCCTCATACCACGGAACAACGCCCTTGCCTCATGTTCTTCCTTGGTGTTCAGGATTTCCCAGGGAGCACGTAAGCTCGTCGTTCTCTCTGTTGGGCGTGAACACCCCCTTTCGAGCTTCTTCTATTGCTTCAACTAACTTATCATCGGCTCCTTTAAGACATGCCTTCTTCGAAACCTCGCCTATCTTCGGGTCCAACGCCCCCCCCATGCGCATAGAACCAAGTTTTGCACCTGGGGGGCGAGCTCAATGTAACTGGAGTGACCTGTGCAGCCAGCATCTCTTGTTCACACTTATCCCACTTAGGCATTGCCACCGCGTAGCCACCTGGCCCTAGCCTATGGAATTGCTGCTTTTTTGCGGCATTGGCCTTATTTTTTCTGGATCGTTCCTTAGATAATTCTGATTCCTTGAATTTCACGAAATCGTCCCAGTGTTCTCTTTGGTTCTCCAGTGTTCCCTTGAATTCTGGAGTCTTCTTTCCTTCTTTGACGTAGTTATTCCATACGGTTTTCTTGTGGTTGTTGAATGCAATTGCCATCTTCCTAAGAGCAGCGTCCTTGACTTTCTCCACATCTGCAGCTGTCAAATGATCTGGTAGGCAGGTAGGGTGAAATTTTCCATGAGATCTTCCCAAAGCCCTTTTTTTGCTCTATCGTCAACAAAAGTAAGATCTAGACGGGGCTTTGATGGCTCTTTCCATTCTTGAAGGGAGATCGGGAGTTTGTCCTTCACAAGAACTCCGCACTGACGAACGAACTTGTTCGCAATGTTCTTAGGCGCTATTGGTTCGCCATTAGTTTTAATGGCATCGACGTTGTACTTTATGCCCTCCTTCAACTTTTTTCCCGGGCCTCGCACTCTGCATGTAGAAGATTTGCTCGATCCGGAGGGTTGAAAGAGAAATATCAATTCGTTAATATATCTTCAAATCATTTAAAACATGTGATGATCACCAGATGTCTGCTTATATAAATATACCTCGCCGGTCTCTATTTTATCAAGATCAACATTTTCTTCGCCATCATAATCATTAATTTCTTCTCCATCATAATCAAAGTCGTCATCCATGACTTCATCAATTCGGTTGTCGCGATCGAATATCATATCATCACCCTCCCCGGTATTGTTCAGATATTGGGAGCCGTCATCTTCTTCATTTCTATCATCTGGCGTGTGAGGGGAGCGTTTGATCTTGAACAAGGCCTCTTCTCCCTCTCTTCCGGTATTGTCTGCCATAGCTTTTATTTAACAAATCCAGAAGAAATATAAAATAATTTAGTATTCAAATTACAATATGCATGCATGCAATAAATAAGAGGAAATCCTGAATCATAGTACATAATATGCATCGTCTCGAATAATATATAATCTCGAATACATCGTCTCGAATATTATATATCGAATACATCACTAGCTAGCTAGCTAATAAAGATCGAATAAGACAGAATAATCTAGGCCACTCGCGGTTCCTGAGGCGCGAGCGGTGGACACCCAAAGAGAAGGAACCATCACAGGATCATAGCTCCGATCATCTCCCCAAATACCCTGCCAGGTATTGGAGAACCTGACGTCCATAGCAGCCATGTAGCGATGGACGTGCTCGTCCTCCTCCCTGACACAGCGAAGCACCACCTCTGGTGGGGCTGGCTCCCTCTGCACCGAAAGTGACCCACGGTAACGCCACCAAAGGAGCTCAGGGTTGACGACGGGACCCAGGTTCCTCACCAAGCGACGAGCCCCTGAAGGTAGCACCTCCCAGTGCCAGCCCGGCGGAGCCCAGCCCCGGACATGGGTCCTCTCAAGCAAGACGTCGTCGCGAATGGGTCGACGGCGAGGATGCAGGCCGGACATCGTCGAGAACAAATACTATACGCCGCAAAAGTAACATTTTTTAAATGATTGGATTGTGATTTCTTATATGCAAATTCTAAATTTGTATAACTAAAATTATAAGATACTAAAAACTAACATTTCTATAACAATTTGAAATTAATCTAATTTATCTAGCTAAAACTAACATTTCTAAAATTTTGTAACATTTCTATAACAATTTGAAATTAATCTAATTCATCTAGCTAAAACTAACATTTCTAAAATTTTGTAACATTTCTATAACATTTCTAACATTTCTATTTACTATTTCACATTAATCTAATCTAATTAATTAATTCATCTAAAACTTTGTATGAAAAACAGAAAAATAGAAAAAACTAAAAACTAAAAACAGAAAAATTGTGTTTGTGTGTGCGCGCGTGTAGTGTGAGTGTGTGTGTGTGTGTGTGTGTGTGTGTGTGTGTGTGTGTGTGTGTGTGTGTGTAGTGTGTGTGTGTGCGGCCGCCAGCGGCAGCGCGGTGGATTGGAGGGAGGAGAGGCCGAGGGAGGGGCTCACAGCACGCGCGGGCGAGGTCGAGGCGACGGCGACGGCGAGGTCTAGGCGACGACGACGGCGAGGCGAGGTCGATCCAAGGCGACGACAACGGCGAGGCAAGGGGACGGCGATGGCGCTTGACGGGGACGACGATGGCGCGGGACGGGGGCGGCGACGGTGCGGGACGGTGCGGCGGTAGAGAGAAGTGGGAGATAGGAAACTGAATATTTTTGAAGTGTTTCTTATATAGGTGGCACCTTTAGTACCGGTTGGAGCCACTAACCGGTACTAAAGGCCTGCTTTCGCCAAGCGAAGCGGTGGAGAAGACCTTTAGTACTGGGGTGGTGGCTACAACCGGTACTAAAGGCCCCCCTTAGTACCGGTTGTAGCCGCGACCGGTACTAAAGGTCTTGCGCTGCACTTGATCTTGAGCAAGTTTAGTCCCACCTCGCTAGCCGAGGGCGCCAAGACGTGTTTAAAAGCCCGTGCTGCTGCTCTCGAACTCCTCTCTATAGCGAGGCTCGGCCTAACTCGCCTCTCGCCCTATGGGCCTACTAGGCCTGGCTCAGCATCTGGCCCAACTACAAAGTTGGGTTACTAGTCGTATGCTGCCTTGTTGTTGCCCGATGAGGTTGGCATTTTTTATTTAGTTTTTGTCTCAACAATTTTTTTTCTTTTCTACTTTATTTATTTCTGAATATTTTTTCTTTAGGTACAAAAAATTACAAACTTTCTGTTAGTGCGAGTAGTTTTTAAATTTGAATAGTTTAATTTTTTATTTAATTTTTGTCTCGATAAAAATTTAGTTTTTTCTTTTCTTTTCTACTTTATTATTTTCATTTATTTATTTTTGAATATTTTTTCTATAGTTACAAAAAATTACAAACTTTCTGTTAGTGCTAGTAGTTTTCAAATTTGAATAGTTTAAATTTGAATTATTTGACAAACTAATTTGTAGACGAAGTGCATCCAGTTTTTGCACATAAAATTTCTTCGCGTTTCAAATACCAAAACACATAAGTACCGTAACTATTACAAACATTCCCTCCAGTTTGTTCGAAGCGGCACTTTCCAGATATATAAGTACGGAAAGTCACTACAGAAGAAAGTGAAGACGGTGAAGCCTATCACATGCCAGAGTGGGATCTTTGGGTGTGAAACTTTTTCTTCGCGTGTGTCCCTTTGCGCCGTAACCATGGACAATCTTCATCATTTAACTGGATGCTTGGATCAATATTCACTCTGAATGGAGAAATTTCATCAAACTTTTCATGATCTTCTGACATGTCTGTCTTGTCATCCACTCCCACGATGTTTCTTTTCCCTGAAAAAACTATGTGGCGCTTTGGCTCATCGTATGATGCATTCGCTTCCTATATTTTCTTTTTCTCGGCCTAGTAGACATGTCTTTTACATAGAAAACCTGCGCCACATCATTGGCTAGGACGAATGGTTCATCTGCATACGCAAGATTGTTGAGATCCACTGTTGTCATTCCGTACTGCGGGTCTTCCGTTACCCCACCTCGTGTATTGACCCATTTGCACCGAAGCAAAGGGACCTTCAAACCACCTCCATAGTGAAGTTCCCATATGTCCTCTATGTAACCATAATATGTTTCCTTTCCCGCCTTGGTTGTTGCATCAAAGCGGACACCACTGTTTTGGTTGGTGCTCTTCTTATCTTGGACGATCGTGTAAAATGTATTCCCATTTATCTTGTACCCTTTGGAAGACATTATATTCGAAGATGGTAACTCGGACAACAAGTAAATGTCATCCTCAATATCGCCATCATGCATGGCACGTGTCTGCAACCAACCGGCAAAAGTCCTCATTTGTTCATGTGTAGTCCAATCGTTTGTTTAACGCCCTCGATGCGGCTATATCTCCCACGTGTCGAAGCACGACTTAGAGGCATAACTGCATTGAAAGCAATGTCGCAAGTGAGGTAATCTTCACACAACCCATGTAATACATAAGGGAAAAAGATACATAGTTGGCTTACAATCGCCACTTCACACAAATACATGAATAAAGCATTACATCATCCAGATACAATCAAGGTCCGACTACGGAACCAAAATAAAAGAAGAACCCCAAATGCGACAAAAGGGTCCCCGATCGACCCCAACTGGGCTCCACTACAGATCAACTAGAACGAAACAACACAATGGGCAAGATCTTCATCGAGCTCCTCCTTGAGCTTGGATCGCCACCTTTCGGTAACATAGGCACCGCAAACTGGTTTTGAAGTATCTGGTGAGCCACGAGGACTCAGCAATCCCATTACCATGGGTATCAAGACTAGCAAAGCTTAATGGGAAAGGAAGGGGTCAAGTGGTGAGGTTGCAGCAGCGACTAAGCAAGATATGGTGGCTAACATACGCAAATGAGAGCGAGAAGAGAAACAAGCGGAATGGTCGTCAACTAGCAATGATCAAGAGGTGATCCTGAACACCTACTTACGTCAAACATAACCCAGAAACCGTGTTCACTTCCCGGACTCCGCCGAGAAGAGACCATCACGGCTACACACGTGGTTGATGCGTTTTAATTCGGATCTGGTGTCAAGTTGTCTACAACCGGACATTAACAAATTCCCATCTGCCACATAACCGAGGGCACGGCTCTTGAAAGTTTATACCCTGCAGGGGTGTCCCAACTTAGCCCATGACAAGCTCTCGCGATCATCGAAGGAATAGACCTTCACCCAGGAAGACCCAATCAGTCTCGGAATCCCGGTACATCAAGACATTTCGACAATGGTAAAACAAGACCAGCAAGACCTCCCGGCGTGCCGACATCCTGATAGTAGCCGCGCGTATCTCGTCTCAGGCCACGACCAGATGAGCTAAGCGTACAGGTACCGACGTAACCCAAGTTGCCAAGGGATGGTCCCGCACGGTGCTCTAGTTTGGACCAACGCTTAGACAAGCACTGGCCCGGGGCTATAATAAAGATGACCCTTGGGTTAATTACTCCCAAGGGAAATATAGGTGGTGGTGAGGCAAATGGTAAAAGTCAATGTTGGGCCTTCTTTGGACAAGTTTTATTCAAAGCGAACCGTCGGGGGTCCCATAAATCACCCGACCGCGTAAGGAACGCAAAATCCGGGAACATAACACGGTATGACGGAAACTAGGGCGGCAAGAGTGGAACAAAACACCAGGCATAAGGCCGAGCCTTCCACCCTTTACCAAGTATATAGATGCATTAATAATATAAGAGATATTGTGATATCCCAACAAAACCCTGTCCACCATGGAGAAATCTTCAACTTCACCTGCAGCTAGCAACGCTATAAGAGGGGCTGAGCAAAGCGGTAACATAGCCAAACAGTGGTTTTTCATAGGAAAGGTGTCAAAGGTTAGGGGTTCATGGCAATATGGGATGGCTGGACAAACAGGTAATAGGTAGCGCAGCGTAGCGATAGAACGAAGCAACTAGCATAGCAATGATAGTAGTGAGATCCAGGGTAGCGGTCATATTGCCTGAAATCCCGCAAGGAAGAAGAACGAGTCCATGAAGAAGACAAACGGACGCAGACGAACGAATCCTCACAACTCCGGAACGAAACCGAAGCTATCGAGAGAAGCAAACCGGAAAGAAGCAAACAACATGGTAAACACACAATCATAAGCATGGCATGATGCACAATCAAGTATGATGCATGTCCGGTTTAATGAGGCATGGCATGGCAAAGTGCGGCAACCAATACTACAAGTTAAGTGGAGCTCAATATGCAACGAGTTGCATATTGACAAAACACCACATGCAATTATTTAGTTTGATCTTGTTTATGCACCCAACAATATTAAATGTTGATTAACATGGCAAGGGGTGAAGCATAACAAAACTAACAATTTAGGCAAGTTAAATGAGGCAGGAAACAACGAACAACAAGTCCGGAAAAACCTCATATGCAATTTATGAATTTGCTACTGTTCTGCCCTAAACACAATTTTAAAGTTGTTAAACAGCAAAATAAAGTGGACCATGTTAAACTAGGCATTTTTCCACCCCATTTACATATATAATTTATTAAATTCCGAGTTACGGTTATTTAGTTATGAATTAAATCATTTTAACATGGCATTTTAGCAAATTAACACAAATAGCATTTTAAACATTTTAAACATGGATGAAAATGGCATATTATTAATCTACACAAAATTCTAAGCATTTTACATATATAAAGTTTTTACATATGATGCATAGTTAGTGAGATATAATATGCATGATGAAGAGGGTCTTTTCTGTAAAACAGCAACTCTCTGGATAAATAGGAAATTCGCAGAACTGAAAAAAAAAGGTACACGGGCCGAATCTGCCCGACCCAAAAGTGCAGGGGGGGGCGCTGGAGCTGATGCTCACCATGGGCCTTGGCCCAGTCGATGAGGAGGCCTGGCAGGCCGGCTTGGTGGTGAGGCTGGGCTTGGAGCTGTGGCGTTGGGCACGAGGGCCGGGTCAAGCAGAGGTGACCCAGGCACGGGCGCTGGAGCGGTCAACGGCTTCGATGAGGTGCTGCTCTCGCATCTGAAGAACAGAAGCAGCAGCCGCAGGTTCAGGCGAAGGACGGCGGGACTTGGCGCGAAGGCAGGGCGGCGACTCGTCGCAGGGGCTTAAGCGGAGGGAGGGCGGGCTGGGCGGAGGAGCTCCGTTCCCGGCGATGGCAGAGGGAGGCGGGCGATGGCTGTTGCTCCCTGTGCAGCACAAGAGCGAGAGAGAGATGTGAGAGGAGGAGAACAGGGGCACCGAGGGAGAGGGCAGGGGCAGAGGAGGCAGCGGGGCTCGGGCACGGCGTCGCTCCACCGGCGGGAGGCAGGGACGAGGCCGGGCGCCGAGGTCGGGCGTCCATGGCGCGGCAGCGGCTGCAGGGAGGGCCGGCGAGGAAGGAGATCCGGGCGGCGGGCTGCTGGCTCGGAGCGCTGCTCCCTGGTTTCCTGCGAGACGAGGCAGAGACGAGAGAGGGATCTGAGAGACAGAGAGCAAAACAGGAGAAGGAAGGGAAGGGACGGCACGGGGCTCATCTTGCCAGCTGCGGGTTCGGTCGCCGGTGGCCGAGGAGCTGAGGATCTCGTGGATCGAGGGGAGGAGGCTGAATGCGAGGGGATCGAGAGGAGGAGGTGGTTACCGGCTCCGGTTGGGCAGGTGGATTGGGAGTAGATCCCAAGGAGGAGGAGGCAGGAGGAGTGGTGGCGGCGGCGATGGGTAGGATGGGACAGGGGCCTAAAATTTAGGGTTAGGTCGGTTTATAAATAGCCTGCGGATTAGACTAGGGGGGTATCACGACCCTACGATTGTAATCGGACGGTCACGAATAAAATAGTTAGGGAGCCCAATTAGCAAAACGGAGATGTTTTATAGACGTTAGGGGATGATCCGAATCCAACGGTAATGACTGCCCGGGTCGGGTTCAAGGGAGTTTCGGACACGCACGCGAGGGGTCTGAGGAAACGCCATGGAGACAAAGGGTTTTGATGGGCTCAGAAAAGAGAGAGAAGAGAGCGGTCCGGTTGATCTGAGAGGGGTCAACAGGGACAAGGAAGAAGTGACAACTACGAGCGAATGCAAGTTTTAAAACATGACGGCAACGAAGTGCCGATGCAATGCGAATGATGCGATGATGAAATGCATGCCATGAACAAAATGCAAAACGAAAGACAAAAACCCAACCACGGAGAAAATAATATATTGCATCTCCGGAAAAGGCAAGAGCTGGAGTTACGAATATGGAAAGTTACATCCGGGGCGTTACAACACTCCACCACTACGAGAGGATCTCGTCCCGAGATCTAGGACGGCACCGGAGGGAAAACGGAAGAGGAAGATAAGAGGTAAACTAAGTTGCTTCTTCGACAAACGAGTGAAACCATGAGCCTTGAGATGTTGAGCAATTTAAAAGGAAGAGTACAAGAGAGATGAACGAGATTGCAAAAATCCGTTAGAAAAGATGAACAAGGAGTATTACGAGAACTTGAAGGTTGCAAATACATGAATCAAGAGTTTAATGGACAAGATAGAATTCGAAACCACTCCGGTTAAAACAAGATGAGAGGGGAAGAATTCGGGCAGCACTCCGGTTGAACATGGAAGGAATTGAACATGAACTTGACAAGATGAGAGGATTGGACGGAGAGGGCAACATCACAATGCCTCCGGAAGAAGAAATAGAATATAGATCATTGGAATAAAGGAATGGAGAGGAAATGATAACTTCTGCCACAATGAGTTTGAGAGAGCGTCTTGAAAAAGAAGGATTGAGCGGAGTTGTTGGAAAACCAACAACAGAAAGATAAGCTTGTAGTGGGCTTATGGAAACATCTCAAAATTATGAGGTGAAATTCTGCCACTAACAAAAAACAATTGCTTGTTTGAGATCAAAGAAGAGATGAAAACTTCTTCCACCAAGAGGATAAAGAGCGAGCTTGTGTCAAGCATAATCACCACAAATAGCAACAACCCTTAAGGAAAGGCTTTAGGTGAAATATAACCCAAGATAACTCCAATGAAGAGACTGATGGATTTAAAATACCTCATTCTTGACAACAATATGAATCATGAAACATGAAGGAAATTGTCAAGAATGACATAACACCATCTCAAAAGATAAGGTAGAAAGAATTGCACTTCGAAATGCAAGAAGAAGAATACTTGAACGCCTCAAAACAAAACATGTGTTAGGCACCATGTTTAATTTTGAGTATAGCTTGGCTGGTCTTAACTTCAAGAGAAATCTTGAAGAGCAAGTGAAAAGAATCCTTGAGGAACCACCATGTAGAGCCTCCATGAAGAACTCCGGTAATAAAAGGATGATAAAAAGAAAGAGAACTTGAAAACGCAAGGTGAAGCCTTGCGATGATTTAGATGAAGCTTCGTGACGAGACATCCAAGAAAAACTTGGAACTCCGGAAAAAGAATAGATGAAACACTAGAACCGAGAATTACTTCATCATGAACAATCTCCGGAAGAAAAGAATTGAATTTACTCAATGAAACAAAAATAAGAATTACATTATGCTCATCCTTCACCAATTAAATTGATGACAAGCAATGGATTTGGCATACTACTTATTCTCGTAGAAAGGATTAAGAGAGATATGGCGCAAACTTGAGAAGGTATTGATGGAACCACCGGTGGGATTGAAACAACGAAAGAATGAATGAATTGGTATGATAACGAAGGAAGTGAAATCTTGAAAGAACCACCGTAAGAATTGAAAATGAACGTAGCAAAGGCACAATTCACCGGGAAGAATTGGAAAACGAATGAAGATACTTGAGGGGATTTAGATACATGAGAACGAAGAGAACATGAACTGATTAGAGGATATTTGAACGAATCACCGGTAAGATTTGGAGAACGATAGCTACACGCTGAGAATGAAGAATTATGACATGATGGCCCTTGGAGGAAAGAAATGGAAACAACTCAAGAAATGCTCCGGATGGTAAGAAAAGAATTCTCACAATCGAAAACAATTATGAGACCATGAATATTCAAGAGAATGGACCAAGATTTAAGAGAAATACTTCTTCGGTCTTCAAAAGATGAGAATGATGATGATAACCACCATGAATTGTTGAGATACTCCAAGAGAATTAAAAGAGGAAAGGTTGAGCCAAAGATGAAAATAATTTGAAAACAATCTTGGAGAAGGCGTGCGACTGATGAAAATTCATTCTTACGTCAAACATGGAAATGAATTTGGGATAGCTCCGGAATAATTAGAAGAGTCAGGTAAGATCCTGGGAAAAGACCTGTGGGTTAGGGCCCACTCAAGAGGAACACCATTGAAATGATTTAAAGAGATATTGCACCGGTTGAATTAAATGGCTTGAATGAGATAACAATCTCCAAATAGCTTGAACGAATGCAGAGTGGAAACACGAATCTTTGAGATATCTTGAGCACTCCAGAACAAATGAATAGGAAGAAGTGAATGATTAAGAGGTGCATCGGTATGACAAAGCATTAGAAACGAGAAAAGGAATATGATGAATATCGAAAGCTTGAATAGGATCCACCGGAGAAGAAACAACAATGAAGGATGATGAACTTGAAGCTGTTGAGCATCTTCATGGGAAATCACCGGATAAGAACATTGATTGAAAAGAGTGAAGTGACTTCACATGAATAAATGGATACTTGATTAAGAAATCTGTGTCCTTGAAGAAAAAGGGTGGGAGGGTGGGAAAAACAAAGGCAACTTGGAACAGATGAAATAAACACCTTTGAGAAAACTTAGAATTGATCTTGCGGATGGGAAAAATGATGGGATCCACTTGAAGAGAAGCACGCCGGTTGGAAAAGAATTAACATGACAACCTCAATGATCAAGAAGGATTAGTATTCACATAGAAATATGAGAACACCATTTAGGAAAAGGTATGGATTCAACATTTGACTTCGAAGCAACTCGAATACCACAAATAAAACAAAACAAAGGATTTGGCTTGCAGAATAAGCCGGAAACAAACATATGATAGAGATTTACCCAATCCCATATCATAAATGCATCGGAAAGATATCCTAAGAGCTACTTGAATTCCCACCTATAAAACTCCCGAAACTTTACGGTTATGCAATCTGGTGTTGGGGATACAGGAAGCAATATATCTCACCCAAACTAACAATACCTACATCCAAGTCAGTATCCATCCGTCAACACATAACCAAGAAACCTTCGAAATCGTGTACCTCAACCTTGAAAAGCATCCGTTATACGAGTCATGGCAATACTCCGTACTCACCTCGAGATTGGGTTAGCGGGGTTATCTCACCAACAAGCTGCATAAAAGAGATTTTCGATGTCGGCGTACTAAACTCGGTATTCCGAACTGCAACGATAAAATTATGACGACAACACCTCGAGCTCAACTCCCGGGACACCTCCACTAAACCCTGGCGACGGAGGCACCAATACAATGTTGTCATCATAAAACCATCGAACGATTCCAAGATACCAGCGTGATCCTAAAATTTTTTAGTGAAATTTGAGAAGAGAAGAGTCAAAACTCTCGTCGGGAGACCTCACCAGAGCGACGAAGGGACTGAGGAGTAAAAAGAATTCCTAACTCTCCGATATATATAATCCTAAATGACTCAAAACATTTTTCTAGACACAACTCGACCGCTAAAAACGATCAAGCAGTGGGGCTCCTAAGGTCGGGGAAGGCTCTGATTACCAACTTTTAACGCCCTCAATGCGGCTATATCTCCCACGTGTCGAAGCACGACTTAGAGGCATAACCGCATTGAAAGCAATGTCGCAAGTGAGGTAATCTTCACACAACCCATGTAATACATAAGGGAAAAAGATACATAGTTGGCTTACAATCGCCACTTCACACAAATACATGAGTAAAGCATTACATCATCCAGATACAATCAAGGTCCGACTACGGAACCAAAATAAAAGAAGAACCCCAAATGCGACAAATGGGTCCCCAATCGACCCCAACTGGGCTCCACTACAGATTAACTAGAACGAAACAACACAAAGGGCAAGATCTTCATCGAGCTCCTCCTTGAGCTTGGATGTGTCACCGCTTTCGTAACATAGGCACCGCAAACTGGTTTTGAAGTATCCGTGAGCCACGAGGACTCAAAGAATCCCATTACCATGGGTATCAAGACTAGCAAAGCTTAATGGGAAAGGAAGGGGTAAAGTGGTGAGGTTGCAGCAGCGACTAAGCAAGATATGGTGGCTAACATACGCAAATGAGAGCGAGAAGAGAAACAAGCGGAACGGTCGTCAACTAGCAATGATCAAGAGGTGATCCCGAACACCTACTTACGCCAAACATAACCCGAAACCGTGTTCACTTCCGGACTCCGAGAAGAGACCATCACGGCTACACACGCGTTGATGCGTTTTAGTTCGGATCTGGTGTCAAGTTGTCTACAACCGACATTAACAAATTCCCATCTGCCACATAACCATGGCACGGCTCTCGAAAGTTTATACCTGCAGGGTGTCCCAACTTAGCCCATGACAAGCTCTCGCGATCATCGAAGGAATAGAACTTCACCCAGGAAGACCCAATCAGTCTCGAAATCCCGGTACATCAAGACATTTCGACAATGGTAAAACAAGACCAGCAAGACCTCCCGGCGTGCCGACATCCTGATAGTAGCCGCGCGTATCTCATCTCAGGCCACGACCGGATGAGCTAAGCATACAGGTACCGACGTAACCCAAGTTGCCAAGGGATGGTCCCAAGACGGTGCTCTAGTTTGGACCAACGCTAGACAAGCATCGCCGGGGGCTATAATAAAGATGACCCTTGGGTTAATTACTCCCAAAGGAAATATAGGTGGTGGTGAGGCAAATGGTAAAAGTCAATGTTGGGCCTTTTTGGACAAGTTTTATTCAAAGCGAACCGTCGGGGTCCCATAAATCACCCAACCGCGTAAGGAATGCAAAATCCGGGAACATAACACCGGTATGACGGAAACTAGGGCGGCAAGAGTGGAACAAAACACCAGGCATAAGGCCGAGCCTTCCACCCTTTACCAAGTATATAGATGCATTAATAATATAAGAGATATTGTGATATCCCAACAAAACCCTGTCCACCATGGAGAAATCTTCAACTTCACCTGCAGCTAGCAACGCTATAAGAGGGGCTGAGCAAAGCGGTAACATAGCCAAACAGTGGTTTGCATAGGAAAGGTGTCAAAGGTTAGGGGTTCATGGCAATATGGGATGGCTGGACAAACAGGTAATAGGTAGCGCAGCGTAGCGATAGAACGAAGCAACTAGCATAGCAATAATAGTAGTGAGATCCAGGGTAGCGGTCATCTTGCCTAAAATCCCGCAAGGAAGAAGAACGAGTCCATGAAGAAGACAAACGGACGCAGACGAACGAATCCTCACAACTCCGGAACGAAACCGAAGCTATCGAGAGAAGCAAACCGGAAAGAAGCAAACAACATGGTAAACACACAATCATAAGCATGGCATGATGCACAATCAAGTATGATGCATGTCCGGTTTAATGAGGCATGGCATGGCAAAGTGCGGCAACCAATACTACAAGTTAAGTGGAGCTCAATATGCAACGAGTTGCATATTGACAAAACACCACATACAATTATTTAGTTTGATCTTGTTTATGCACCCAACAATATTAAATGTTTATTAACATGGCAAGGGGTGAAGCATAACAAAACTAACAATTTAGGCAAGTTAAATGAGGCCGGAAACAACGAACAACAAGTCCGGAAAAACCTCATATGCAATTTATGAATTTGCTACTGTTCTGCCCTAAACACAATTTTAAAGTTGTTAAACAGCAAAATAAAGTGGACCATGTTAAACTAGGCATTTTTCCACCCCATTTACATATATAATTTATTAAATTCCGAGTTACGGTTATTTAGTTATGAATTAAATCATTTTAACATGGCATTTTAGCAAATTAACACAAACAGCATTTTAAAAAATTTAAACATGGATGAAAATGGCATATTATTAGTCTACACAAAATTCTAAGCATTTTACATATATAAAGTTTTTACATATGATGCATAGTTAGTGAGATATAGTATGCATGATGAAGAGGGTCTTTTCTGTAAAACAGCAACTCTCTGGATAAATAGGAAATTTGCAGAATCGAAAAAAAAAGGTACGGGCGAATCTGCCTGCCCGAAGTGCTGCAGGGGGGCGCTGGAGCTGATGCTCACCATGGGCCTTGGCCCGGTCGATGAGGAGGCCTGGCAGGCCGGCTTGGTGGTGAGGCTGGGCTTGGAGCTGTGGCGTTGGGCCTGGAGGCCGCTGGGCCGAAGGAGAGGTGACCCAGGCACGGGCGCTGGAGCGGTCAACGGCTTCGACGAGGCGCTGCTCTCGCATCTGAAGAACAGAAGCAGCAGCCGCAGGTTCAGGCGAAGGACGGCGGGACTTGGCGCGAAGGCAGGGCGGCGACTCGTCGCAGGGGGCTTGGCGCGGGGAGGGAGCGGCGCTGGGGCGGAGGAGCTCCGTTCCCGGCGACGGCAGAGGGAGGCGGGCGACGGCTGTTGCTCCTTGTGCAGCACAAGGGCGAGAGAGAGATGTGAGAGGAGGAGAACAGGGGCACCGAGGGAGAGGGCACGGGGCAGAGGAGGCAGCGGGGCTCGGGCACGGCGTCGCTCCACCGGCGGGAGGCAGGGACGAGGCCGGGGCGCAGCGAGGTCGGGCGTCCATGGCGAGGAAGGAGATCCGGGCGGCGGGCTGCTGGCTCGGAGTGCTGCTCCCTGGTTTCCTGCGAGACGAGGCAGAGACGAGAGAGGGATCTGAGAGACAGAGAGCAAAACAGGAGAAGGAAGGGAAGGGACGGCACGGGGCTCATCTTGCCAGCTGCGGGTTCGGTCGCCGGTGGCCGAGGAGCAGAGGATCTCGTGGATCGAGGGGAGGAGGCTGAATGCGTGGGGATCGAGAGGAGGAGGTGGTTACCGGCTCCGGTTGGGCAGGTGGATTGGGAGTAGATCCCAAGGAGGAGGAGGCAGGAGGAGTGGTGGCGGCGGCGATGGGTAGGATGGGACAGGGGCCTAAAATTTAGGGTTAGGTCGGTTTATAAATAGCCTGCGGATTAGACTAGGGGGGTATCACGACCCTACGATCGTAATCGGACGGTCATGAATAAAATAGTTAGGGAGCCCAATTAGCAAAACGGAGATGTTTTATAGATGTTAGGGGATGATCCGAATCCAACGGTAATGACTGCCCGGGTCGGGTTCAAGGGAGTTTCGGACACGCATGCGAGGGGTCTGAGGAAACGCCATGGAGACAAAGGGTTTTGATGGGCTCAGAAAAGAGAGAGAAGAGAGCGGTCCGGTTGATCTGAGAGGGGTCAACAGGGACAAGGAAGAAGCGACAACTACGAGCGAATGCAAGTTTTAAAACATGACGGCAACGAAGTGCCGATGCAATGCGAATGATGCGATGATGAAATGCATGCCATGAACAAAATGCAAAACAAAAGACAAAAACCCAACCACGGAGAAAATAATATATCTCATCTCCGGAAAAGGCAAGAGCTAGAGTTACGAATATGGAAAGTTACATCCGGGGCGTTACAGTTAGACTGCTCCGGGTGTTTGGAGTGTAGAAAATTCTTGTGTTCCTCCATATACGGAGCCACCAAGGCGGAATTTTGTAGAACTGTGTTGTGTGCTTCAGTGAGAGAATGCCGGTCCATACATATTATTTGATACCCTCCTAGCATGCCTTTTCCATCCAGTCTGCCCTTATGCCGCGATTCAGGAACACCACTCGGCTTAAGGTCAGGAATAAAGTCAATATAAAACTCAATGACCTCCTCATTTTCATGGCCCTTCAAGATGCTTCCTTCTGGCCTAGCATAGTTATGAACATATTTCTTCAAGACTCCCATGAACCTCTCAAAGGGGAACATATTGTGTAGTAATACAGGACCCAAAATGTTAATCTCTTCGCAAAGGTGAACTAGGACGTGCGTCATGATGTTGAAGAAGGATGGTGGGAACACCAACTCGAAACTGACAAGACATTGCACCAAATCATTCTGTAACCTTGGTATGAATTCTGGATCGACTACCTTCTGAGAGATTGCATTGAGGAATGCACATAGCTTCACAATGGCTAATCAAACATTTTCCGGTAGAAGCCCCCTGAATGCAACTGGAAGCAGTTGCGTCATAATCACGTGGCAGTCATGAGACTTTACGTTCTGGAACTTTTTCTCTGCCATATTTATTATTCCCTTTATATTCGACAATAATCCAGACGGTACCTTCATACTGAGCAGGCATTCAAAGAAGATTTCCTTCTCTTCTTTGGTAAGAGCGTAGCTGGCATGACCCTGATGTATGCCGTCTTTTCCGTGCATACGTTGCTGGTCCTCCCGTGCCTCAGGTGTATCTTTTGTCTTCCCATACACGCCCAAGAAGCCAAGCAGGGTCACACAGATTCTTCATCATGTGCATCACGTCGATTGCGGAGCAGACCTCTAGGTCTTTCCAATAGGGCAGGTCCCAAAATATAGATTTCTTCTTCCACATGGGTGCGTGTCCGTAAGCATCCTTCGGAACAGGTTGTCCGCCAGGACCCTTTCCAAAGATTACCTTCAAATCCTTGACCATATCATGTACATTAGCACTAGTACGGTGGCGAGGCTTCGTCCGGTGATCTGCCTCACCTTTGAAATGCTTGCCTTTCTTTCTTACGGGATGCCTGCTCGGAAGAAATTGACGATGTCCCAGGTACACATTCTTCTTACAACTATCCAAATATATACTGTTGGTATCATCCAAACAGTGCGTGCATCCATGGTATCCCTTGTTTGTCTGTCCTGAAAGGTTACTAAGAGCAGGCCAATCGTTGATGGTCACGAACAGCAATGCCTTTTGGTCAAATGCACCGGACGTACACCTTTTCCATTCCATAGCTGTAATAGTTCTTCAACTAATGGCCTTAGGTACACATCAATGTCGTTGCCGGGTTGCTTAGGGCCTTGGATGAGCACTGGCATCATAATGAACTTCCGCTTCATGCACAACCAAGGAGGAAGGTTATACAAACATAGAGTCACATGCCACGTGCTATGGTTGTTGCTCTGCTCCCCAAAAGGATTAATGCCATCTGCGCTTAGACCAAACCATACGTTCCTTGGGTCACCTTCAAACTCCTCCCTGTACTTTCTCTCGATTTTTCTCCACTGCGACCCGTCAGCGGGTACTCTCAACTTTCCGTCTTTCCTACGGTCTTCCCCGTGTCATCGCATCGCCTTGGCATGCTCTTTGTTTTGGAAAAAAATGTTTCAACCATGGTATTATAGGAGCATACCACATCACCTTGGTAGGAATCTTCTTCATGGGGCGCTCGCCCTTGACATCACCAGGGTCATCGCGGTTGATCTTATAGCGCAATGCACCGCATACCGGGCACGCGTTCAAATCCTCGTACTCACCGCAGTAGAGGATGCAGTCATTAGGGCATGCATGTATCTTCTGCACCTCTAACCCTAGAGGGTAGACAACCTTCTTTGCTTCGTACGTACTCTCGGGCAATTCGTTGTCCTTTGCAAGCATATTCTTTATCGTTATCAGCAACTTTCCAAATCCCTTGTCAGATACACCATTCTCTACCTTCCATTGCAGCAATTCCAGTGTGGTGCCCAGCTTTTTCTTGTCACCTTCGCAGTTCCGGTATAACAATTTCTTGTGATCCTCTAACATGCGCTGCAACATCTTATTCTCCTTTTCACTTGCGCAATTTCTCTTTGCATCGGCAATGGCCCGACCTAGATCATCAGCGGGCTCATCTGATGCCTCTTCTTCAGCTTCTTCCCGCATGACCGGCTCAGCTTCTTCCCCCATTGTTGTATCATCGTATTCAGGGAACTCATGGCCAGGATAGCTATCGTCGTCCTCTTCTTCTTCATTGTCTTCCATCATAACCCCTCTTTCTTCGTGCTTGGTCCAAACATTATAGTAGGGCATGAAACTGGACTCAAACAGGTGGACGTGAATGGTTCTTGAGTTAGAGTAATTGTGATCATTCTTACAGCTAGCACATGGACAAGGCATAAAACCATCCGCCCGCTTGTTTGCCTGAGCCGCAATCAGAAAAGTATGCACGCCATCAACGAACTGGGGAGAGCATCGGTCATCGTACATCCATTGCCGGCGCATCTTCATTAGACACCACCGAATAGACCAAATTAATACAAGTTCATACATAAAGTTCATACAACACTTAAATGCAACATACAAATAAATCTCTAGCTAAAGCATTTAAATGCAACAACAAATGCGATCAAGATCATCCAACAGCATAATGATACCAAGCCACACTATCAATGGCATATTTTCTAATCTTTCTAATCTTCAACCGCATCTTCTCCATCTTGATCTTGTGATCATCGACGACATCGACAACATGCAACTCCAATTCTATCTTCTCCCCCTCAATTCTTTTCAATTTTTCTTTCAAATACTCGTTTTCTCTTTCAACTAAATTTAACCTCTCGACAATAGGGTCGGTTGGAATTTCCGGTTCACATTCCTCCTAGATAAAAATATCTATGTCAACTTGATGGTCACAATTTGTCATAAACATGAAATGCAACAAATAGTTTTAAAAGAGAATATACCACATCCGAACCATAACACGGACGAGGGCCGACGGGGACCGATATCAAAACCATGGCACTATGTATAACAAACAACGTACGTGTAAGATAATTATACAAGTAACTATATATCTAAATCACACAAACATGATTTTTTTTATATAAAAAAAGATAAGAACAAGAGGCTCACCACAAGGCGGTGCGGACGATCGATGGTGGTTACGACAGAGACGGGAAGGCAGTAAGTAAACCACACCTACATATGCAAACTAAGAGTTATTTTAAGCTGAAATTGCATATAAATCAAATAAACTACCACATATAATTCCTCACAAATTAATTACTAAAACCCACAAATTAATCACTATATAAAGCATTTCAAGAGCTAATCTAGCAACGGGAGATGAAAGGACAAAGTTGCTAACCTTTGTGATCACTTGAATGGATGGGGGCCTTCAAATCTTGACAAAATTTGGGAAAAATGTGTGATGAGCTCGAGGGGAGAAGAGAGGAAGAATAGAGAGGAGGAGAGGGGAAAGGGGGAAGAACAGAGTGAGCTGGATGAAGGGTTTATATGTAGGATGACCTATAGTACCAGTTCATGGCAAGAACCGGTACTAAAGGTGCTGGACGGGCCCCAGTCTGACAACATCCTGCCACCACTCCCTTTAGTACCGGTTCGTGGCACGAACCGGTGCTAAAGGTTCTGCACGAACCAGTACTAAAGAGAGCGGCCCGCCTAGCCGTTGGAACCGGCACTAATGGTCACATTAGTGTCAGCTCAATTTCAAACCGGGACTAATGAGCTGCACATTAGACCCTTTTTCTACTAGTGACTGTACATTAGGCCAACTCCAGCGCACGACCCCATCCTGTCCAGGTGCGTTCGTTTGGAGTAGAACAGACGAATAGCGCGGCCCAATGCACGGCCCAACACGCGGCCCCAAACGGACAAATGTCCAGATTTCGTCCGTTTTCGACCCATCCCCGGCCCAAACTTGTGCCGAGTTTGGGGTGAAACAGACATCGCGCGGACGGGCTCGACGCACGCCCTTGTCCCCCCCGTGGCCCGCCTGTCAGGTACACTAGTAGTCCCTTTGCTTCCAACGCCTCCACCCCCTCTCCTCGCCCCACCCCGCCACTGGTGCAGCCACTATTCTCCGGCCGCCTCCTCACCGCGCACCCCGCAGCCATCCATACCAAACCATGTCTCGACATGGCCGCCACCACGCCCGCGCTTTCACCATAGTTTTGGCCGTCGATTGGAGGAGATTTGGCTGTCGCCCTCGTAGGGGATACGATCATCGGCGACGTACCACGGCGGCCATGACAGCTTCCGACGAGTGCTCCAGAGCGGCCAGTAGCCTCCAACCACCCCTACTGTATCGAGGTAATCATCGCGGCCTCTTTGCCACTATGACTGCAAGGTGTTTGACACTTTGCCGACAAAGGTATGGATAGTGGAGATGAATTTTTCTTCCATCACTTCATTTATTCATCGGACGATTCGTCGTCGGATGATGAAGATCTTGTGGTGGCTGCATTGGTCGTTCACAACCACATTGAACGGCAGCTTCCTCGGTACAGGGGGTCACTCCCTGGCCATGCTCAGAACCTGAACCGCAACAGGGAGAGAGGCCACACCCTGCTCTATGCCGATTACTTTACGAACACCCCACTCTTCAAGCCGGATAAATTTCGTCGTCGTTTTCGTATGGCATGGCATGTGTTCAATCGTATCCGAGAGGGAGTGGTTGCTCATGACCCATACTTCAAGTGCAAGACGGATGCCCTTGGCAATCTTGGATTCTCCTCTTACCAAAAATTCACCGCGGCCATCCGCATGCTTGCATAAGGAATTCCAGTCTATCTGGTGGATGAGTATGTGCGTATGAGTGAGTCCACATGTCTATTGTCACTGTACAAGTACTACAAGGCCGTGGTGGCAGTGTTTGGCCCTGAGTACTTGAGGCAGCCAACTGCCGTTGATACAGAGAGATTGTTGGCGACCAATGCAGCTAGAGGCTTTCCAGGCATGCTTGGCAGTATCGATTGCATGCACTGGGAGTGGAAGAACTGTCCATTTGCTTGGCAGGGCCAGTACAAGGGGCATGTCAAAGCATGCACTGTCATATTAGAAGCGGTGGCTTTGCAGGATCTTTGGATATGGCATTCTTTCTTCGGCATGGCAGGTTCTCGCAATGATATCAACGTGCTGCAGGGCTCTCCAGTCTTCGCAAGGCTTGCAGAAGGCCACTCCCCACCTGTCAACTTTGAGATCAACGACCACCAGTAGAACAAGGGATACTATCTAACTGATGGTATATATCCTGAGTGGTCAACTTTTGTGAAGACAATCTCGAACCCCCAAGGTGACAAGAGAAAGAGATTTGCCCAAATGCAAGAGAGTGCTAGAAAGTGTTGGGGTAATATCAAAAAAATTCCTACGATCACACAAGATCTATCTAGGAGAAGCATAGCAACGAGCGGGGAGTGTGCCCATGTACCCTCGTAGACCGAAAGCGGAAGCGTTAAGTAATGCGGTTGATGTAGTCGAACGTCTTCGTGATCCAACCAATCAAGTACTGAACGCACGGCACCTCCGCGATCTGCACACGTTCAGCTCGGTGACATCCCTCGAGCTCTAGATCCAGCTGAGGCCAAGGGAGAGTTCCGTCAGCATGACGGCGTGGTAACAGTGATGATGAAGTTATTGGTGCAGGGCTTCGCCTAAGCACTACGACGATATGACCGAGGTGTAAAACTGTGGAGGGGGGCACCGCACACGGCTAAAAGATCAACTTGTGTGTCTTTGGGGTGCCCCTGCCCCTATATATAAAGGAGGGGAGGAGGAGGCCGGCCAACAAGGGGCGCGCCAGGGAGAGGAGAGTCCTAGTCCACCCTTTTTTCCTTCTACCAGAGGGAGAAAGGAAAAGGAGAGGGAGTAGGAGAAGGATTCCTAGTCCACCCTTTCCCCACTCGACATGCTACTCCCACTCGGAGGCTAACTAGTCCTCCCGGTACTCTAAAAAATGCCCGAACCACTCGGAACCTGTAGCGACCAGACCTCAAACAGTCTAGTCTCTGTGCATCAGTGTCATCCCTGGATCGGTAATGCTGACACACACATTACTTGAGGATTTATAACAGAGTTTCAATCACACACTTATTACATCGAATGTCTCAAAAGAGAACTTATTACAATAATATGGCTTAAGGCCATCTAAAATCGATAACAGCGGAAGGCTTGGAAGATAAAGTGAGTCCATCAACTCCAACGGCATAGCTGAGTGAAAGACAACGACCTATGGCACCTTACTCGTTGTCTGAAAAGTCTGCAACATGAAATGTTGCGACCCGAAATGGGTCAGCACATGGAATATGCTGGCAATGTAACACACAGAGTAAAGAACAGAATAAATGCTATCACTACATGCATATATGGCTGGTGGAAAAGCTCTATGGTTACAGTTTTGCATAAAGCCAATTTTTCCCTACAACAAAGGAATATATTTTATTTAACTATCATGGTGGTCGTTAAACATTGAGAAGGTTCCTCCAACTCAATCCCAATTAAACATCATCATTTAACCCAATCAAATTTATTTAGAGTGATGAGATCAACTTGATAATCCAAGAACCAGATACTCAAAAACGTCCATAACCGAGGACACGGCTAACCATGATTAGTTTGTACACTCTGCAGAGGTTTGCGCAGTTTTCCCCACAAGACTCGAACACATCCATGGTCGGAGATTCGAGACACAGTCTTTCTAAAGGATTAACTCTCTACTCTGGGTAGACAGTAGCACCTACAACCCACTACATCTGCTAGTCTACCTCTTCAAGAGCTTCACGCAACTTACTCAACTATGCCAGAGCCCATATTGGCATGTGGCTGCACACAGAAGTTACTAGCATGAATAATCTTATGATCCCTTTGAGCATGGGTGGTGGACCATAGGATGATCACACTGGTACTCCGGGATATCCTAGGACAACACTGGATTCTCCAGGTGCCCTGACAACCACTCGGTACTCCAGGGTGCCTCAAGCAATCCACCTAGATGTGTATTTAAGTAGCCACCTTAGTTTAACCATTAATTAACAATACTCACATCTGTCATGGATACACTCACCCAAACCATGTCTACGAGCATAGCATAGCAATATAAGCATCACGTAGAAGTAACTCCCAAAGGTTTGATAATAAACAGGGCAATAGGTTCTACCTCATCATCTACTTCCCCAACCCCCCATGTTAATCACATCCTAACCATGCAATGTTTGAGGGTTGATCTACTGCAATAAAACTGGGTAGTAAAGAGGTATGATCAAAGTGTTACTTGCCTTGCTGATGATCCGCGAAACCTAGAGACTCGTAGTAGCACGCTTCGCACTCCGGGTACTCCATCACAAACAAAAAAAGCACACAATAAGCACTCAACTAGAAGCATGGGTAAAACTCAAATAAGAGATCTAACCAGAAAGTTCAACTTAAGAACTCCGGTTTGCAAAAAGAATCAAATCAAACGGAGCAACAAAACTCAAACTGTAAAAGAAACAAGATCCATTTACTAATCTGGGTAAAGTCAAATTTTACAGTACCAAAATCTTGTTCAATTTGTTTAAACAGAAAGAGGGCTTCGAGATGAAGATCTAGGCGCTTGAATCGCCTGATTCCGATAAACGAGCGGAAAGATAAACTAAAACGAAGATCAGGGCAGAAATCGCGATAAAAAATAATTGCGGAAAACCCTGGAAAAAGAAAAACCGACGAACAGGCTAACAAACGAACGTTCGCTATCTGCGGCTAACGAGTGAACTCCGTTCGTTAAAACAAACATACGGCCGAACGTCCGCTATTTAAGTAAACCGGAAAAAAATAAAACCGATCTATAAAAAAATGAATCTAGGGTTTTTTAAAAAAACCAAATGGTTTTCTCGGATAAACGGTGGCGTGGCGGCTACCTCGTGAAAGCAGACAAGCGGCAAGGGCGGTGGCTCGGTGACAACAAGCGGCTCGCCGTGGCAAGCAAGGGTCGGTCGGGCAAGCGGCGGGCGCAGAATCGAGGCGGGCGGGTGGGGCTAGGGTTTGGCGGCGGGGTGGCCTCGGGCCTCTTAAATGGCCGGCCAGGTCGGTGTCCCAGGCGGACACGGCCTGGTAGGTCGGTTACCTTTTCTAAAAAAAATATTCCGACGCACAGAAAAACAAATAAAAGAAATACTAAACGGACTCCAAAAATCCTGAAATAAATTTTCCCCGTCCTCTAAAAATATAGCGGACAAAGTGAACATTTACTTGGGCCCCTAATGCAATTTTGGAAAACGCATTTTTTTCCAAATTCAAATAAAATAGCGATAAAACTCTGAATAAAATACTTATTTGATTTTAATATTTAGCCTCCAATATTTATTTATTTTGGGGAAGTCATTTTATCCCCTCTCTTTTATTTTCATATATGAAATATTCAGAGAGAATATAATTAAAACCAAATGATACTCTTTTCAAAATTTGAGAAAACTCAAATATGAAAATAACGAAATCCCCAACTCTCTTCGTGGGTCCTTGAGTTGCGTAGAATTTCTAGGATCAACCAAAAATGCAATAAAATATGATATGCATTGATGATCTAATGTATAACATTCCAAATTGGAAATTTGGGATGTTACGAACCTACCCCCCTTAAGATGAATCTCGCCCTCGAGATTCGGGTTGGCTAGAAAATAGGTGCGGGTGGTCCTTCGGTAGGTCTTCCTCTCATTCCCAGGTGGCTTCATCCTCGGTATGGTGGCTCCACTGAACTTTGCAGAACTTGATAAGCTTACTGCGTGTGACTTGGTTGGCAAACTCAAGAATCTTCACTGGTTTCTCCTCGTAGGTCAAATTGCTATCCAACTAAATCGCTTCCAGTGGCACTGTATCTCTCAAAGGAATATCAGCCATCTCTGCGTGGCACTTCTTCAACTGGGAAATGTGAAACACATCGTGAACTCCTGACAATCCTTATGGCAATTCCAACTTGTAAGCAACTTCTCCCATACGCTCCAAAACTTTGTATGGTCCCATGAAACGTGGTGCTAACTTTCCCTTAACTCCAAAACACTTAACTCCTCGAAGTGGGGAGACACAAAGATACACTCTGTCTCCGACTTCGTAAACTGTCTCCTTGCGTTTAGGATCCGCATAGCTCTTATGCCTAGACTGGGCTACCTTGAGTCTATCATGAATCAGTTTAACCTTCTCTTCAGACTCTTTGATCAAATCTGGTCCAAACAACTGACGGTCTCCAACTTCATCCCATAATAATGGGGTCCTGCACCTCCTTCTGTACAAGGCTTCGAAAGGGGCCATCTTCAAACTAGCTTGATAACTGTTATTGTAAGAGAACTCTGCATATGGCAAATTGTCGTCCCAACTAGATCCATAATCTAGCGCACAAGCTCTCAACATGTCCTCCAGAATCTGATTGACTCTCGCGGTTTGTCCATCTGTCTGTGGATGAAAGGTTGTACTGAACTCCAGCCTGATACCCAAAGTCTCATGCAACTGATTCCAAAACTTTGAGGTAAACTGGGTTCCTCTATCTGATACAATGGTCCTCGGGACTCCATGCAGACATACGATCCTGGTCATGTATATCTTGGCCAACTTAGCACTGGTGTAAGTGGTCTTCACTAGGATGTTCGTCAACCGATCGACTACAACCCATATTGAGTCATAGCCTAAACGAGTCCTGGGCAATCCTGTGATAAAGTCCATGCCTAGCTTATCCCACTTCCATTCGGGTTTCGGCAATGGCTGTAGCAAACCTGCTGGCTTCTGATGCTCTGCCTTCACTCTCTGACATACATCACAAACTGCTACATACTCCGCAATATCTTTCTTCATTCCGGTCCACCAGAAACTGTCCTTCAAATCTAGATACATCTTGGTATTTCCTAGGTGAATCGAATATGGCGAATCATGAGCCTCCTGCAGAATCAACTTCCTGGTCTCGGGGTCATTAGGAACATATACGCGGTCCTCAAACCATAAGGTATCATGCTCATCCTCAGGAAATCCTTTAGCCTTTCCTTTGCTCATCCTTTCCTTTATCTCAGCAATTTCTTTGTCTATCTTCTGAGCTTCCCTGATCTTATCCATCAAGGAAGACTGAATTTCCAATGCTGCTACATAGCCTCTCAGAACTATTTCCAAACATAGCTCGCGAAGATCTTCTACTAACTCCTTGGGTAATAATCCTCCGGTCATGAGTGTATTGAGATGACTCTTGCGACTCAACGCATCGGCTACTACGTTAGCCTTTCCGGGATGATAGTGTAACATCATATCATAGTTGATGACCCGCAAGTATAGGGGATAGTTGTAGCCTCTTTCGATAAGTAGATTGTCGAACCCAACGAGGAGCTAAAGGTAGAACAAATATTCTCTCAAGTCCTATCGGCCACTGATACGACTCTATGCACGCTTGACATTCGCTTTACCTAGAACAAGTATGAAACTAGAAGTACTTTGTAGGTGTTGTTGGATAGGTTTGAAAAAAAATAAAGAACACGTAAATATAAACTAGGGGCTGTTTAGATAAATAAGCAATAAAGTAAATATAGCGAGTGTGGAAAAGTGGTGGTAGGAGTTGTGAAATTGTCCCTAAGCAATTGACTACGTTACTAGACCGGTAATCGCTATTGCAATTCTATTTGAGGGAGAGGCATAAGCTAACATGCTTTCTCTACTTGGATCATATGCACTTATGATTGGAACTCTAGCAAGCATTCGCAACTACTAAAGATTCATTACGGTAAAACCCAACCATAGCATTAAAGCATCAAGTCCCCTTTTATCCCATACGCAAACAACCTACTTACTCGGGTCTGTGCTTCTGTCACTCACGCCAACCACCATAAGCAAATCGTAAACATATTGCAAACCCTACAACGGGAATCCCTCACGCTTGCACGACACGGAGGGCACAATAGGACAACACCAATAATAAAACATGCAACTCAAACCAATCATAGCAATTCATCAATCACCGATAGGACAACGAAAATCTACTCAGACATCATAGGATGACAACACATCATTGGATAATAATATGAAGCATAAAGCACCATGTTCAAGTAGAGGGTACAACGGGATGTGGTAGAGTGGACTGCTGGATATAGATGGGGGAAGGTGATGGAGATGTTAGTGAACATGACGGCGGTGTTGGTGAAGATAGCGGTGATGATGATGGCCCCCGGCGGCGTTCTGGCGCCACCGGAAGCAAGGGGGAGAGGGCCCCCCTTCTTCTTCTTCTTCCTTGACCTTCTCCCTAGATGGGAGAATGGTTTCCCTTCTGGTCCTTGGCTCCCATGGCTTGGGAGGGGCGAGAGCTCCTCCGAGATTGGATCTATCTCTCTTTATCTGCGTTCTCAGATTCCGCCCCCTCACCGTTTCCTTTATATATGGAGATCCGTAACTCCGATTGGGGTGAATCTTTCTCCCAGATCTTTCTCATAAAATTATCTTTCTTGTGCCAAAAGAAGAGCATCAACCGCCTTACGAGTGGACCACGAGGGCCAGGGGCGCGTCTGGGGGGTAGGGCGCGCCCCCTACCTCGTGACCACCTCGGACACCGTTTCGCGTTGATTTCATAAATATTCCAAAAAAATCTCCGTCTGTTTTTATCCCGTTTGGGCTCCGTTTGATATTGGGTTTGTGCGAAACAAAAAACATGCAACAGACAGGAACTGGCACTGGGCACTGGATCAATATGTTAGTCCCAAAAATAATATAAAAAGTTGCCAAAAAGTATATGAAAGTGAATAATATTGGCATGGAACAATCAAAAATTATAGATAAGACAGAGACGTATCAGCACCCCCAAGCTTAATTCCTGCTCGTCCTCGAGTAGGTAAATGATAAAAAAAGAATAATTTTTGATGTGGAATGCTACGTAGCATAATCTTGATCATATGTCTAATCATGGCATGAATATTAAGACACGAGTGATTCAAAGCAATAGTCTATCATTTTACATAAAAACAATAATACTTCAAGCGTACCAATAAAGCAATCATGTCTTTTCAAAACAACAAGGGCAAAGCAAGCTTATCCCTACAAAATCATACAGTTTGGCCATGCTTCATTTTCGTCACAGAAAATGCCCCCATCATGCACAACCCCGATGACAAGCCGAGCAATTGGTTCATACTTTTTAACGCGCTTCAGCCTTTTCAATCCTCACGCAATACATGAGCGCAAGCCATGGATATAGCACTATAGGTGGAATAGAATATAATGATGGAGGTTAGGTGGAGAAGAAAAAAAAGGAGAAAGTCTCACATCAACTAGGCGTATCAACGGGCTATGGAGATGCCCATTAATAGATATCAATGTGAGGAGTAGGGATTGCCATGCAACGGATGCACTAGAGCTATAAGTGTACGAAAGCTCAAACTGGAAACTAAGTGGGCGTGCATCCAACTTGCTTGCTCATGAAGACCTTGGGCATTTGAGGAAGCCCATCATCGGAATATACAAGCCAAGTTCTATAATGAAAATTCCCACTAGTATATGAAAGTGAAAGCATAGGATACTCTCTCTATGAAGAACATGGTGCTACTTTGAAGCACAAGTGTGGTAAAAGGACAGTAACATTGTCCCTTCTCTCTTTTTCTCTCATTTTTTTGTTTTTTTTGTTTTTTTGGGCCTTCTCTTTTTTTGGCCTTTCTCTCTTTTTTTGTATTGTTTTTTTGTCCGGAGTCTCATCCCGACTTGTGGGGGAATCATGGTCTCCATCATCCTTTCCTCACTGGGGCAATGCTCTAATAATGATGATCATCACACTTTTATTTACCTACAACTCAATATTACAACTCGATATCTAGAACAAAGATATGACTCTATATGAATGCCTCCAGCGGTGTACCGGGATGTGCAATGATCTAGCGTAGCAATGACATCAAAAACGAACAAGCCATGAAAACATCATGCTAGCTATCTTACGATCATGCAAAGCAATACGACAATGAATGCTCAAGTCATGAATATGATGATGATGGAAGTTGCATGGCAATATATCTCGGAATGGCTATGGAAATGCCATGATAGGTAGGTATGGTGGCTGTTTTGAGGAAGATATAAGGAGGCTTATGTGTGATAGAGCATATCATATCACGGGGTTTGGATGCACCGCCGAAGTTTGCACCAACTCTCAAGGTGAGAGAGGGCAATGCACGGTACCGAAGAGGCTAGCAATGATGGAAAGGTAAAAGTGCGTATAATCCATGGACTCACATTAGTCATAAAGAACTCATATACTTATTGCAAAAGTTTATTATCCCTCGAAGCAAAGTACTACTACGCATGCCCCTAGGGGGATAGATTGATAGGAAAAGACCATCGCTCATCCCCGACCGCCACTCATAAGGAAGACAATCAAAGAAACACCCCATGCTTCAAATTTGCCATACAACGGTTACCATACGTGCATGCTACGGGACTTGCAAACCTCAACACAAGTGTCTCTACAATCCACAACCACCCACTAGCATGACTCTAATATCACCATCTTTACATCACAAAACTATTGCAAGGAATCAAACATATCATATTCAGCGATCTACAAGTTTATGTAGGATTTTATGACTAACCATGTGAATGACCAATTCCTGTCATCTCTCGAAATAGATATAAGTGAAGCAAGAGAGTTTAATTCTTTATACAAAAGATATTCCCATGCTCTAACAAACATAAGTGAAGAAAAAGAGCATTCTACAAATGGCGGTTTTCTATGTGAAGAGAAACAGGCAATCCAACTTCAAATGATATAAGTGAAGCACATGAAGCATTCTATAAAGCCACACTCAAAAGATTTAAGTGAAGTGCAATGAGCATTCTATAAATCAACCAAGGACTATCTCATACCAGCATGGTGCATAAAATAAAATAAAAACCTAATTGCAAAAGACGCTCCAAGACTTGCACATAATGCATGAACGAAACGAATCCGAAACATACCGATACTTGTTGAAGAAAGAGGGGATGCCTCCCCAGCATCCCAAGCTTAGACGCTTGAGTCTCCTTGAATATTTACTTGGGGTGCCTCGGGCATCCCCAAGCTTGAGCTCTTGCCTCTCTTCCTTTTCCTCATATCGAGACATCCTCGATTAGACACTACATCCACACAAAACTTCAACAGAAAAATCGGTAAGATCCGTTAGTATAATAAAGCAAATCACCACTATAAGTACTGTTGCAAACCAATTAATATTTTGTTTTTGCATTGTGTATACTGTAATATTACTTTTTCATGGCTTAATCCACTGATATAAATTGATAGATTCATCAAAACAAGCAAACTATGCATCAAAAACAGAATCTGTCAAAAACAGAACAGTCTGTAGCAATCTGAACATCCACCATACTTATGGTACCCCACAAATTCTACCAAAATTAGAAAAAATAAAAAAGTTGTATAGCAAGACAGTGCAAAAAGAATCATAACCAATTGACGTTCCAGTTAAAAACGTAAAATTGCGCACTACAGCCAAAGTTTCTGTCCTGCACCGTACAAACCAACAAGCATTGTAAACATCCTAAAGGCAAACCTTGGCACAATATTTTTATAATACAATGGAATTGTACAAGGGGATAATTATTTTTGTTGAAAAGTTTCTGTAATCAAGATTCACAAAGTTTCCGTGAGCATGAACAAAGTTCAAGGAGCTCTCCCACTTCAACAATGCTTGTCTTTCTTACTTTCACTTTCCTTTTTGAAAAGTTTTTAGGTTCCCCTCTTTATTTTTTTGTTTTTAAACTATATGAAAGCACTCAACAGAAATAAATGACTCTCTAAAACTCCCGGGTTGTCTCCCTGACAGCACTTTCTTTAAAGCCATTAAGCTAGGCATTTAGTGCTCAAGTAATGAATCCACCCGGATCCCAAGGTATATCAAAGCCAATTTTAATTAACAATGATTTGTAATTTAGTAGTGAGAACAAAGTAACATATGTCAAGCAACAATGAAGTCTAACTCTTTTCCTATGCATCGGCATGTCATAAAAGAACAATTCATGCACACATAGTAAAGGCCAATGCATAGTATAAGCAGTTTCTCGCAATTCTATCGTGTTGGAAACATAGAGAGGTGGAGACATAGTTCCTCTCTCATAATAATTGCTAGTAGGAGCAGCAAGCACATGCATATCATACTCATCAAAATCATCATGTGTAGTAGTAAAAGGCAACCCATCAATATAATCCTTAATAAGCACAAACTTCTCCGATATAGTGTAGTTGGTAGAATTCAAAAAGATAATAGGACTATCATGCGTGGGTGCAATAGCAACAATTTCATGTTTAACATAAGGAACTATAGCAAGTTCATCTCCATAAGCATAATTCATATTGGCATCTTGGCCACAAGCATAGCAAGCATCATCAAAAAGGGATATTTCAAGAGAATCAACGGGATCATAACAATCATCATAGCAATCATCATGGCAATCATCATAGCAACCATCCTTCGGTAAGCACGAAGGGGAATTAAATAATGTATGAGTTGGAGGGTTACTCTCATTAGAAGGTGGGCACGGGTAGCTAATCCGCTCCTCCTCCTTTTGTTCTTCGCTCTCCTCATCATCTTTTTCATCCAATGAGCTCACAGTTTCATCAATTTCTTCTTCCATAGCTTCCTACAAAATATTATTCTCTTCTTGGACAGCGGAGACTTTCTTAATAAATGCATTAATGTAGTAATTATATTCATAATTTGCATAGCAATATCTAAGCATAGCAAGATTTTTAGACCTATAAACATCATCATCTAAAGCTTCATACTTTTCAAACAAAGCTTCAATTTCATAAGCAGCCTTAAAAGCAACAAATTCTTCTATTTGTTCCACATCATAGTAATCATATATACCATTAGCATAAGAAGCTATGGTTTCATTATCATTAAATTCGCATGAAAAGGTGTGTGGAGCCTCCACCCTAGAGCAACAAGTAATATCATATCTCAAGCATAGAGCCCAGGCCTACCAACGCAACATAATAAATTGATCCCATAATAGTTTCCCTTTTTGTGTCGATCGATAATCCCTAAAGTATTCATGTTGATCCAACGTGTCTCCCATTATAAAGTTGAATGGGGTTTTCTCCGGATTATCAAAGTAGTACACAATATCTTTCGCATAATGAGAATCGAGGGTTTTAGGAGTTACCCCATCCTCATGAGTAGCAAGTACAGCTAATTTTTTTTGGTATTTTGCATTCCATATCCATAACTAAAGATAGAGAACAACTTGGAACAGCAAATAAAAATTACTTAGTGATAAAGCAAACAAGCACACACGAGAATATTCACCCCACGCTATTGCTCCCCGGCAACGACGCCAGAAAAAGGTCTTGATTACCCGCAAGTATAGGGGATAGTTGTAGCCTCTTTTGATAAGTAAGAGTGTCGAACCCAACGAGGAGCTAAAGGTAGAACAAATATTCTCTCAAGTCCTATCAGCCGCTGATACAACTCTACGCACGCTTGACGTTTTTTACCTAGAACAAGTATGAAACTAGAAGTACTTTGTAGGTGTTGTTGGATAGGTTTGCAAGAAAATAAAGAACACATAAATATAAACTAGGGGCTGTTTAGATAAAGAAGCAATAAAGTAAATATAGCGAGTGTGGAAAAGTGGTGGTAGGAGTTGGGAAATTGTCCCTAAGTAATTGACTACGTTACTAGACTGGTAATCGCTATTGCAATTCTATTTGAGGGAGAGGCATAAGCTAACATACTTTCTTTACTTGGATCATATGCACTTATGATTGGAACTCTAGCAAGCATCCGCAACTACTAAAGATTCATTAAGGTAAAACCCAACCATAGCATTAAAGCATCAAGTCCCCTTTTATCCCATACGGAAACAACCTACTTACTTGGGTCTGTGCTTCTGTCACTCACGCCACCCACCATAAGAAAATTGTAAACATATTGCAAACCCTACAGTAGGAATCCCTCACGCTTGCGCGACACGGAGGGCACAATAGGACAACACCAATAATAAAACATGCAACTCAAACCAATCATAGCAATTCATCAATCACCGATAGGACAACGAAAATCTACTCAGACATCATAGGATGGCAACACATCATTGGATAATAATATGAAGCATAAAGCACCATGTTCAAGTAAAGGGTACAACGGGATGCGGGAGAGTGGACCGCTGGATATACATGGGGGAAGGTGATGGAGATGTTGGTGAAGATGACGGCGATGTTGGTGAAGATAGCGGTGATGATGATGGCCCCCGGCGGCGTTCCGGTGCCACCCGATGCAAGGGGGAGAGGGCCCCCCTTCTTATTCTTCCTTGACCTTCTTCCTAGATGGGAGAAGGGTTTCCCTTCTGGTCCTTGGCTCCCATGGCTTGGGAGGGGCGAGAGCCCCTCCGAGATTGGATATATCTCTCTGTTCCTGCGTTCTTAGATTCTACCCCTTCACCGTTTCCTTTATATCTGGATATCCGTAACTCCGATTGGGGTGAATCTTTTGCGCAGATCTTTTCCATAAAATTATCTTTCTTGCACCAGAAGAAGAGCATCAACCGCCTTACGGATGGACCACGAGGGCCAGGGGCGCACCTGGGGGGGTAGGGCCCGCCCCCCTACCTCATGACCACCTCGGACACCGTTTCGTGTTGATTTTACTTCCAAAAAATCATAAATATTCCAAAAAAAATCTTCGTCCATTTTTATCCCGTTTGGACTCCATTTGATATTGGGTTTCTGCGAAACAAAAAACATGCAACAGACAGGAACTGGCACTGGGCACTAGATCAATATGTTAGTCCCAAAAATAATATAAAAAGTTGCCAAAAAGTATATGAAAGTGAATAATATTGGCATGGAACAATCAAAAATTATAGATACGACGGAGACGTATCAATAGTCCTTAATGAGCTCCAACCATCTCCTCTGCCTGAGATTCAACTCCTTCTGTGTGAAGATATACTTCAAACTCTTGTGATCCGTGTATACCTCACAATGGTTTCCGATGAGAAAATGTCTCCATGTCTTCAACGCATGCACTACGGCTGCTAACTCCAAATCGTGTGTAGCATAATTCAACTCATGGGGTTTAAGCTGTCGTGAGGCATATGAAACAACTCTTCCCTCCTGCATAAGCACTGCTCCAAGTCCTCGACGAGAAGCGTTGCAATACACTTGATAATCCTTGCGTTGATCTGGAAGAATCAACACTGGGGCTGTAACCAAGCGTTTCTTCATCTCCTAAAAACTGGCCTCATATTCCTCAGTCCATTTGAACTTGGTGTCCTTCTTCAACAACTCCATCATGGTCTTTGCAATCTTTGAGAAATTCTCAATTAACCTTCTATAGTATCTTGCGAGTCCAAGAAAACTCGATATCTCTCCAACTGACGTGGGTGCTTCCCAATTTGTCACAGTGACAACTTTGGTGGGGTCTACTGCTATTCCTTCTCCGGATATAACATGTCCGAGGAATCCAACTTCCTTCAACCAAACTCACACTTGGTGAACTAGGCATACAACTGATGTTCTCTGAGCTTCCCAAGTACCAAACGCAAATGCTCCTTATGCTCCTCTTCATTCTTCGAGTAGACCAGTATATCGTCAATGAACACCACGAGGAACTTATCCAAAAACTCCATAAACACCTTGTTCACCATGTTCATGAAACATGCAGGCACGTTAGTCAGACCAAATGACATAACGGTATACTCATATAGCCCGTACCTTGTGGTAAAAGCTGTTTTAGGTATATCCCGCTCTCGAATCTTCAGCTCGTGGTATCCTGATCGCAGATCGATCTTGGAAAATACTTTAGCTCCTTGCAACTGGTCAAACAAATCATTGATCATCGGCAGTGGCTACTTGTTCTTGATCATCACTTCGTTCAACCCTCGATAATCAACAACCATCCTCAATGATCCATCCTTCTTCTCCACTAGAAGCACTGGTGATCCCCAAGGTGATGAACTTGGGCGAATATAGCCTTTATCCAGTAACTCCTTAATCTGCTTCTTAATTTCTTCAAAATCCTTTGCGGGCATCCTGTACGGTCTCTTAGATATTGGCCATGTGCCTGGCAAAAGCTCAATCGAAAACTCAATGTCTCTATCCGGTGGCATGCCTGGCAACTCCTCTGGAAATACATCAGGAAATCCTTCACCACTGGTACTTCCTCCTGTACAACTCCTGATAAGGAATTCACTTGAGTCCTCTTCGGCACATGCCGAGATACATACTTAATCCTTCTTCCTTCTGTGGTGGTGAGCAAAATTGACTTATTAACGCAGTCAATGTTCCCTCCATACTTAGACAACCAATCCATGCCTAATATTACATCCAGTCCTTGTGACTCCAATACTATTAGGTCTGAGGGGAACACGTAGTTACCAATCCTTAATGGTAACCAATCACACCATAGGCTAGCCATATACTCTGCTCCTGGCGAGGTTACTAACATGGATGAACTAAGGGCTTGGGTTGGCAGGTTATACTTATCCACAAATACCCTTGATATGTATGAATGTGATGCACCAGTATCAAAAAGAACGATTGCAGTATATGACTTAACAAAAAACTTACCTATTACTGCATCAGGTTGCGCTTCAACCTCCTCCACGCTAACGTGGTTCTCTTGTCCCCTGTTGAAAGGGTTGGGCTTCTTCCCAGAGTTTCCATTGCCATTTCCATTCTTTGCTTCAGAACACTCCATGGCGTAATGTCCATTCTTCCTGCACTTGAAACAAGTAATGTGACTTAGATCCTTCTTGGCGGGCGTTGCTGGGTTGGAACAGTTCTGGCCGTTCCTTCCTCCATTCCCATTCCCATTCTTGGGGCCACTATGGTTATGCGAACTCCCTTGATACGTCTCCAACGTATCTATAATTTTTGATTCCTCCATGCTACTATATCTACTGTTTTGGACTATATTTGGCATTATTTTCCACTTTTATATTACTTTTGGGACTAACCTATTAATGGGAGGCCCAGCCTTAAGTCTTGTTTTTGCCTTTTTCAGTATTTCGAAGAAACAGAATATCAAACGGAGTCCAAATGGAATGAAACCTTCGGGATCGTGATTTTCCAACCGAACGTGATCCAGGAGACTTGGACCCTACTCCAAGCAGTGTCCGTGGAGGTCACGAGGGTGGAGGGTGCCCCCTGGGCGCGCCCCCTACCTCGTGGGCCCCTCGGAGCTCCACCGACGTACTCCTTCCTCCTATATATACCTACGTATCCCCGAACGATCAGAACAGGAGCCAAAAACCTAATTCCACCGCCGCAACCTTCTGTATCCACGAGATCCCATCATGGGGCATGTTCCGGAGCTCCGCCGGAGGGGGCATCCACCACGGAGGGCTTCTACATCATCACCATAGCCCCTCCGATGAGGTGTGAGTAGTTTACTTCAGACCATCGGGTCCATATCTAGTAGCTAGATGGCTTCTTCTCTCTTTTTGGATCTCAATACAATGTTCTCTCCCTCTCTCGTGGAGATCTATTCGATGTAATCTTCTTTTTGCGGTGTGTTTTTTGAGACCAACGAATTGTGGGTTTATGATCCAGTATTATCTATGGAAAATATTTGATTCTTCTCTGAATTCTTTTATGTATGATTGAGTTATCTTTGCAAGTCTCTTCGAATTATCCTTTTTGGTTTGGCCAACTAGATTGGTAGTTCTTGCAATGGGAGAAGTGCTTAGCTTTGGCTTCAATCTTGCAGTGTCCTTACCCAAAGGATGAAGGGCAGCAAGGCACATATTGTATTGTTGCCATCGAGGATAACAAGATGGGGTTTTTATCATATTGCATGAATTTATCCCTCTACATCATGTCATCTTGCTTACGGCGTTACTCTGTTTTTAACTTAATACTCTAGATGCATGCTGGATAGCGGTCGATGAGTGGAGTAATAGTAGTAGATGCAGAATCGTTTCGATCTACTTCTTTTGGACGTGATGCCTATATACATGATTATCGCCTAGATATACTCATAACTATGCTCAATTCTGTCAATTGCTCAACAATAATTTGTTCACCCACCGTAGAATACTTATGCTCTTGAGAGAAGCCACTAGTGAAACCTATGGGCCCCGGGTCTATTCTCATCATATCAATCTCTATCACTCTATTTACTTGCTTTGTTTTTACTTTGCCTTTACTTTTACTTTGCATCTATCTATCAAAAATACCAAAAAATATTATCTCTATCAGATCTCACTCGTAAGTGACCTTGAAGGATTGACAACCCTAAGCATTGGTTGCGAGTTGCTATCGTTTTGTGTAGGTACGAGGACTTGTGCGTGGTCTCCATTGGATTGATACCTTGGTTCTCAAAAGCGAGGGAAATACTTACGCTACTTTGCTGCATCATCCTCTCCTCTTCGGGAAATCCAACGCAGTGCTCAAGAGGTAGCAAGAAGAATTTCGGCGCCGTTGCTAGGGAGGCTCACGCAAGCAAGTCAACCATACCAAGTACCCATCGCAATCCCTATCTCTCGCATTACATTATTTTCCATTTGCCTCTCGTTTTCCTCTCCCCCACTTCACCCTTGCCGTTTTATTTGCCCTCTCTTTCCCAATCCCCTCCTCTCTTTCCCGTTTGCTTTTTCCCTTTGCCTTTCTGTCTGCTTGTGTGTTGGATTACTTGTTGCCATGGCGCAAGATAATACCAAATTGTGTGATTTCTCGAATACCAATAATAATGATTTCCTTAGTACTCCGATTGCTCCTCTTAATAATGATGAGTCTTGTGAA
This sequence comes from Aegilops speltoides, assembly GCA_021437245.1. Classification (NCBI taxonomy): domain Eukaryota; kingdom Viridiplantae; phylum Streptophyta; class Magnoliopsida; order Poales; family Poaceae; genus Aegilops; species Aegilops speltoides. Next base: position 308,186,578 of record CM038143.1, read on the forward strand.
ATCAATACCGCTTTGTTGAATCTTGTTATGAAAGATCAATTCGCCAGCCTTCCTAGTGAAGATGCCGCTACTCATCTAAACAATTTTGTTTATTTGAGTGATATGCAAAATAAAAAAGATATGGAAAAAAGATACGGATAACAATATTGTCAAATTGAAGTTATTTCCGTTTTCACTTAGAGATCGTGCTAAAGTTTGGTTTTCATCTTTGCCTAAAAATAGTATTGATTCTTGGAACAAGTGCAAAGATGCTTTATCACTAAGTATTTTCCTCCTGCTAAGATTATCACTCTTAGGAACGACATCATGAATTTTAAACAAGTTGATCATGAGCATGTTGCCCAATGTTGGGAAAGAATGAAATTAATGCTTCGCAATTGCCCTACTCATGGTTTGAATTTATGGATAATCATACAAAAATTTTATACCGGATTGAATTTTGCTTCTAGAAATCTTTTAGACTCGGCCGCGGGAGGCACTTTTATGGAAATTACGTTAGGGGATGCTACCAAATTGCTTGATAATATTATGGCTAATTATTCTCAATGGCACACCAAAAGATCTTCTAGTAAGAAAGTGCATGCTATAGAAGAAATCAATGTTTTGAGTGAAAAGATGGATGAACTTATGAAGATGTTTGCTCCTAAAAATACTCCTCTTGATCCCAATGATATGCCTTTATCTACTTTGCTTGAGAATAATAATGAATCTATGGATGTGAATTTTGTTGGTAGGAATATTTTTGGAAAGAACGCTTATAGAGGGAATTTTAATCCTAGGCCTTATCCTTGTAATCCTTCTAATAATTATGGAAATTCCTACAATAACTCTTATGGAAATTTTAATAAGATGCCCTCTGAATTTGAGAGTAGTGTTAAATAGTTTATGAATTCACAAAAGAATTTTAATGCTTTGCTTGAAGAGAAATTGCTTAAAGTTGATGATTTGGTTAGGAACGTTGATAGAATTTCTCTTGAAATTGATTCTTTAAAGCTTAGATCTATTCCTCCTAAGCATGATATCAATGAGTCTCTCAAAGACATGATAATTTCCATTGATGAGTGCAAGGAAAGAACCGCTAGGATGCGTGCTTCCAAAGATGCCTTTATTAAAGCGTGTAATTCCAATCCCTATGAAAATCAAGATGAAGATCTAAAAGTTATTGACGTGTCCCCCATTAAATCTTTGTTTTGCAATATGAATCTTGATGAATCTGAAGATTATCTTCCTTTACCTAGAAGGCGTTCTAAGAATTCAGAGTTTCTAGATCTTGATGATGAAATTGATGAAAGTGGGATTGAAATAAATAAAAACCGTGATGTTGCTAAACCCACTATTTTGGATCTCAAGGAATTTAATTATGAAAATTGCTCTTTGATTGGTTGCATTTCCTTGTTGCAATCCGTGCTAGAATCTCCTCATGCTTATAGTGAAAATAAAGCCTTTACCGAACACATTGTTGATGCCTTGATGCAATCTTCTGAAGAAAAACTTGAGTTGAAAGTTTCTATCTCTAGAAAACTCTATGATGAGTGGGAACCTACTATCAAAATTAAAATTAAATATTTTGAGTGTCATGCTTTGTGTGATTTGGGTGCTAGTGTCTCTACTATTCCCAAAACTTTATGCGATTTGCTAGATTTCCGTGATTTTGATGATTGCTCTCTAAACTTGCATCTTGCGGATTCCACTATTAAAAAACCTATGGGAAGAATTAATGATGTTCTTATTGTTGCAAATAGGAATTATGTGCCCGTAGATTTTATCATTCTTGATATAGATTGCAATCCTTCATGTCCTATTATTCTTGGTAGACCTTTCCTTAGAAAGATTGGTGCAATTATTGATATGAAGGAAGGGAATATTAGATTCCAATTTCCCATAAAGAAGTGTATGGAACATTTCCCTAGAAAGAAAATAAAATTACCATATGAATCTATCATGAGAGCCACTTATGGATTGCCTACCAAAGATGGCAATACCTAGATCTATCCTTGTTTTTATGCCTAGCTAGGGCCGTTAAACGATAGCGCTTGTTGGGAGGCAACCCAATTTTATTTCGTATTTTTTGTTTTTGCTTCTGTTTAGGAATAAATAATCCATATACCTTCTGTTTGGATGTGGTTTTATGTTTTAATTAGTGTTTGTGCCAAGTAGAACCTATAGGATAACCTACGATGATAGTTGATTTGATTCTGCTGAAAAACAGAAACTTTGCACGCACGAATTTAGTTATGATAAATCACAAGAACGTGCTTTTGCGTTGATTCTTTTTGCTGCTGATCAATAAACAAATTGTCCAGGACGGTAGAATTTTTAGAGTTCCAGAAGTTTGCGTTAGTTACAGATTGCTACAGACTGTCCTGTTTTTGACAGATTCTGTTTTTTGTGTGTTGTTTGCTTATTTTGATGAATCTATGGCTAGTAAATTAGTTTATAAACCATAGAGAAGTTGGAATACAGTAGGTTTAACACCAATATAAATAAACAATGAGTTCATTACAGTACCTTGAAGTAGTCTTTTGTTTTCTTTCTCTAACGGAGCTCACGAGATTTCTGTTGAGTTTTGTGTTGTGAAGTTTTCAAGTTTTGGGTGAATTCTTTTGATGGATTATGGAACAAGGAGTGGCAAGAGCCTAAGCTTGGGGATGCCCATGGCACCCCCAAGATAATCCAAGGACACCAAAAAGTCAAAGCTTGGGGATGCCCCGGAAGGCATCCCCTCTTTAAATCCACTTCCATCGGTAATTTACTTGGAGCTATATTTTTATTCACCAACATGATATGTGTTTTGCTTGGAGAGTCTTGTATTATTTGTGTCTTTGCTTGTTAGTTTATCACAATCATCCTTGCTGTACACATATTTTGAGAGAGCCATACATGATTTGGAATTTGTTAGAATACTCTATGTACTTCACTTATATCTTTTGAGCTTGATAGTTTTGCTCATAGTGCTTCACTTATATCTTTTGAGCATGATAATTTTTGTTCTAGTGCTTCACTTAGATCTTTTAGAGCATGGTGGTGGATTTGTTTTAAAGAAACTATTGATCTCTCATGCTTCACTTAGATTATTTTGAGAGTCTTTAATAGCATGGTAATTTGCTTAAATGATTAATATACTTGGTGTTCAAGATATGTGAAACTTTCTTTTGAGTGAATTGAATACTAAGATAAGTTTGATGCTTGATAATTGTTTTGAGATATGGAGGTGATAATATCAAAGTCGTGCTAGTTGGGTGATTATGAATTTGAGAAATACTTGTGTTGAAGTTTGCAAGTCCGTAGCATGCACGTATGGTTAAAGTTGTGTAACAAATTTGAAACATAAAGTGTACCTGGCTTGTGCATCCTTATGAGTGGCGGTCAGGGACGAGCGATGGTCTTTTCCTACCAATCTATCCCCCTAGGAGCATGCGCGTAGTACTTGAATTTTTGATGACTTCTAAATTTTTGCAATAAGTATATGAGTTCTTTTGACTAATGTTGAGTCCATGGATTATACGCCGCCTTTGCTAGCCTCTTCGCTACCGTGCATTGCCCTTTCTCACCTTGAGAGTTGGCGCAAACTTCGCCGGTGCATCCAAACCCCGTGATACGATATACTCTATCACACATAAACCTCCTTATATCTTCCTCAAAATAGCCACCATACCTACCTATCATGGCATTTCCATAGCCATTCCGAGATATATTGCCATGCAACTTCCACCATCATCATCGTGACGTACATTACTTTTGTCATATTGCCATTGCATGATCTTGTAGTTGACATCGTATTTGTGGCAAAGCAACCATGCACTATTTTCCATACATGTCACTCTTGATTCATTGCACCATCCCGGTACATCGCCAGAGGCATTCATATAGAGTCATATCTTGTTCTAAGTTTCGAGTTGTAATCCTTGTGTTGTAATCAATAGAAGTGTGATGATCATCGTTATTAGAGCATTGCCCAAATAAAAAAAGAAGAGAAAGGCCAAAAAAAGAAAAAAAGAAAGGCCCAAAAAAGAAGAAAATTAAAAAGGGCAATGCTACTATCTCTTTTTCCACACTTGTGCTTCAAAGTAGCACCTTGTTCTTCATGTAGTGAGTCTCATATATTGTGCTTCAAAGTAGCACCTTGTTCCTCATGTAGTGAGTCTCATAAGTTGTCTTTTTATACTAGTGGGAATTTTTCATTATAGAACTTGGCTTGTATATTCCTACGATGGGCTTCCTCAAATGCCCTAGGTCTTGTGAGCAAGCGAGTTGGATGCACACCCACTAGTTTTCTTTTGTTGAGCATTCATAGCTCTAGTGCATCCGTTGCATGGCAATCCCTACTCCTCATGTTGACATCAATTGATGGGCATCTCCATAGCCCATTGATTAGCCTCATCAATATGAGACTTTCTCCTTTTTTGTCTTCTCCACACAATCCCCATCATCATATTCTATTCCACCCATAGTGCTATATCCATGGCACACACTCATGTATTGTGTGAAGGTTGAAAAAGTTTGAGATTATTTAAGTATGAAACAATTGCTTGGCTTGTCATCGGGGGTATAGAAGTTGGGAACATCTTTGTGTGATGAAAATGAAGCATAGCCTAACTATATGATTTTGTAGGGATGAACTTTCTTTTGCCATGTTATTTTCAGAAGACATGATTGCTTTGATTAGTATGCTTGAAGTATTATTATTTTTGTGTCAGTATGAACTTTTGTCTTGAATCTTTCGGGTCTGAATATTCATATCACAATTAAGAAGATTTACATTGAAATTATGCCAAAGTATCACTCCGCATCAAAATTCTTTTTATCATTTACCTACTCGAGGACGAAAGGGAATTAAGCTTGGGGATGCCCGATACATCTCCAACGTATCTATAATTTTTGATTGCTCCATGCTACTTTATCTACTGTTTTGGACTATATTGGGCTTTATTTTCCACTTTTATATTACTTTTGGGACTAACCTATTAACCGGAGGCCCAACCCAGAATTGCTGTTTTTTTGCCTTTTTCAGTATTTCAAAGAAACAGAATATCAAACGGAGTCCAAACGGAATGAAACCTTCGGGATCGTGATTTTCCAGCCGAACGTGATCTAGGAGACTTGGACCCTACTCCAAGCAGTGTCCGAGGAGGTCACGAGGTGGAGGGGCGCGCCAGGCGCGCCCCTACCTCGTGGGCCCCTCGGAGCTCCACCGACGTACTCCTTCCTCCTATATATACCTACGTATCCCCGAATGATCAGAACAGGATCCAAAAATCTAATTCCACTGCCGCAACCTTCTGTATCCACGAGATCCCATCTTGGGGCCTGTTCCGGAGCTCCACCGGAGGGGCCATCCACCATGGAGGGCTTCTACATCATCACCATAGCCCCTCCAATGAAGTGTAAGTAGTTTATTTCAGACCTTCGGGTCAATATCTAGTAGCTAGATGGCTTCTTCTCCCTTTTTGGATCTCAATACAATGTTCTCCCCCTCTCTCGTGGAGATCTATTCGATGTAATCTTCTTTTTGCGGTGTGTTTGTTGAGATCGATGAATTATGGGTTTATGATCCAGTATTATCTATGGAAAATATTTGATTCTTCTCTGAATTCTTTTATGTATGATTGAGTTATCTTTGCAAGTCTCTTCGAATTATCCTTTTTGGTTTGGCCAACTAGATTGGTAGTTCTTGCAATGGGAGAAGTGCTTAGCTTTGGGTTCAATCTTGCGGTGTCATTACCCAGTGACAGAAGGGGCAGCAAGGCACGTATTGTATTGTTGCCATCAAGGATTTTATGGGGTTTTTATCATATTGGATGAATTTATCCCTCTACATCATGTCATCTTGCTTACGACGTTACTCTGTTTTAACTTAATACTCTAGATGCATGCTGGATAGTGGTCGATGAGTGGAGTAATAGTAGTAGATGCAGAATCGTTTCGATCTACTTGTTTTGGACGTGATGCCTATATACATGATCATCGCCTAGATATACTCATAACTATGCTCAATTCTATCAATTGCTCAACATTAATTTGTTCACCCACTGTAGAATACTTATGCTCTTGAGAGAAGCCACTAGTGAAACCTATGGCCCCTGGGTCTATTCTCATCATATCAATCTCTATCACTTTATTTACTTGCTTTGTTTTTACTTTGCCTTTACTTTTACTTTGCATCTATCTATCAAAAATACCAAAAATTATTATCTCTATCAGATCTCACTCTCGTAAGTGACTGTGAAGGGATTGACAACCCCTAAGCATTGGTTGCGAGTTGCTATCGTTTTGTGTAGGTACGGGGGACTTGTGCGTGGTCTCCTACTGGATTCATACCTTGGTTCTCAAAAACTGAGGGAAATACTTACGCTACTTTGCTGCGTCATCCTCTCCTCTTCTGGGAAATCCAACGCAGTGCTCAAGAGGTAGCATCCCTCCATTCGAATTATGGCCTCCATGGTTATGGTGAATGTGTCCTCCCGAGTTCGGTGTAAAACGGGGCCTCTGCTGAGATCCTGAATTGTACTTCCCTTGTCCATACTTCCTCTCGTGGTTGTCAATCTGCTGCTGATTCCCTTCAATCATGAGAGCTCTATCTACCAACTCCTGATAGTTGTTGAAAGTTTCCACCATCAACTGCATGCTCAGCTCATCATTCAGTCCTTCCAAAAACTTCTCCTGCTTAGCGGCATCTATACCGACGTCATCCAGGGCATAACGTGCTAACTTACTGAAATCATCCGCATATTGGCCCACTGTGCCTCCTCCTTGGTGCAAGTTGCGAAACTCGCTCTTCTTCATGGCCATAGCTCATGCTGAAACATGGGAAGTGCGAAAAGCCTGCTAAAATTGGTCCCATGTGATAGTGTCGATGGGGTAAGTGGCTGTGAAATTCTCCCACCATGATGCTGCGGGTCCATCAAGCTAATGTGCGGCAAAACGCACTCTCTCCGCATCTGTGCATCCTTCAGAGGTCAACTCCCTTCCAATCTTGCGGAGCCAATCATATGCAACAAACGGCTCGGTGCTACTGGAGAACACCGGCAGATTTAGCCTTAAGAAACGTGCTAAGTGATCAACAGGTGGTGGTGGTGGGTTGTTGTTGTTGTTCCCTCGGTTCGATTCGGACTAGTAGGCGCATCGTGGTATACGCTCTTTGGATCAACTGAGTGAGCTCTGGCGGGAAAGCAAATCCATTGTCGCGTCTTGGAGGCATCTGATGGGTTTAGAAAAGGTGAGAAAATAGAATAGAATGTGGTCTAGAGGGAAAACACTACCCATATGCACATGAGACAAACACAAACATATCACTCAATCAACTCAAACAAGGCATATAAGCGGTCTAACTATCGTTACAAAAGTGCTCTGACTATACTATATACATGGCGGAATACTACTACTGATATGGTGGTCGACTAGAAGTTTTAATCGGTGGAAGACTCCATGATATCTGCTCCAGCTTCATCAACATAGTCATCATCGCTATCATCAGGGTCCGAGTTGGTGTCGTTGATGATGATGTAGTTCTCCGGACAAGTGGAATCGTCGTCTTCTCCTCCTGGTGCGGGGTCTCCCATGAATACTCCTAGCTTCCTCGTCAGATCATCATTCTTCTCCATGAGATCGTCATTTCTTCCTCATATCCAACGCGTGTAGACTTGAGTTCTTCCTCCAGCTCCATGATCCTGGTCATTGCCTTCTTCAGATCTATCATGCCTGTGCACATCTTGTTCTCCTGGCGTCGAATGTGATGGTTTAACTCCTGGATGAAAGCTGCAATGGACCTATCCCTCCTGGTGCTTATCATCTCCGATTGCTCATCTCGGCGCCCACAAATCTGGTAGATAGTATCCTTGAGATCCTTGTGGTAAACTTCTCCAATGCATCCCATGGTGATGTGGGTTGCCATGCTCTTTCCTAGACTCCAGGTTGGTGCATCAAAGCAAAACTCTATGGGCTCAGTGACTGGCATGAACGTCCTTCCTGGAACTTGAACTCGAATCATCCAACGCTCCTCTTCTGGTAAAGTGGCGATGTAGGTCCCAGTGAAGCTTGGTATTCCGATGTTCAGGTATCTAGTAACTTCCTTCAAGTGTCATCCGAAAGGTGCATCTTCATCCGGTTGTGTGAACTTGTTCCTTGCATCCGCCATCCTATAGAGTAGAAAATTGAGAGGAGTCACAAATGAGAAGAGAAGAGTGACCTATGGTTTTAGCTTAGTAGTCGTGTCCTACAGTCAGCATCTGCTCTGGTACCACCTTGTAGCGACCAGACCTCAAACAGTCTAGTCTCTGTGCATCAATGTCATCCCTGGATCGGTAATGCTGATACACATAGTACTTGAGGATTTATAACAGAGTTTCAATCACACACTTATTACATCGAATGTCTCAAAAGAGAACTTATTACAATAATATGGCTTAAGGCCATCTAAAATCGATAACAACGGAAGGCTTGGAAAATAAAGTGAGTCCATCAACTCCAACGGCATAGCTGAGTGAAAGACAACGACCTATGGCACCTTACTCGTCATCTGAAAAGTCTGCATCGTGAAACGTTGCATCCCGAAACGGGTTAGCACATGGAATATGCTGGCCATGTAACACATAGAGTAATGAACAGAATAAATGCTATCACTACGTGCATATATGGCTGGTGGAAAAGCTCTATGGTTACAGTTTTGCATAAAGCTATTTTTTCCCTACAACAAAGGAATAAATTTTATTTAACTATCATGGTGGTTATTAAACATTGAGAAGGTTTCTCCAACTCAATCCCAATTAAACATCATCATTTAACCCAATCAAATTTATTTAGAGTGATGAGATCAACATGATAATCCAAGAACCAGATACTGAAAAACATCCATAACCGGGGACACGGCTAACCATGATTAGTTTGTACACTCTGCAGAGGTTTGCGCAGTTTTTCCCACAAGACTCGAACACATCCATGGTCAGAGATTTGAGACACAGTCTTTCTGAAGCATTAACTCTCTACTCTGGGTAGACAGTACCACCTACAACCCACTAAATCTGCTAGTCTACCTCTTCAAGAGCTTCACACAACTTACTCAACTATGCCAGAGCCGATATTGGCTTCTGGATGCACACGGAAGTTTGTAGCATGAATAATCTTATGATCCCTTTGAGCATGGGTGGTGGACCATAGGATGATCACACGGGTACTCCGGGATATCCTAGGACAACACTGGATTCTCTAGGTGCCCTGACAACCACTGGGTACTCCAGGGTGCCTCAAGCAATCCACCCAGATGTGTATTTAAGTAGCCACCTTAGTTTAACCATTAATTAACAATACTCACATCTGTCATGGATACACTCACCCAAACCACGTCTACGAGCATAGCATAGCAATATAAGCATCACGTAGAAGTAACTCCCAAAGGTTTGATAATAAACAGGGCAATAGGTTCTACCTCATCATCTACTTCCCAAAACCCACATGTTAATCACATCCTAACCATGCAATGTTTGAGGGTTGATCTAATGCAATAAAACTGGGTAGTAAAGAGGTATGATCAAAGTGTTACTTGCCTTGCTGATGATCCGCGAATCCTAGAGACTCGTAGTAGCACGCTTTGCACTCCGGGTACTCTATCGCAAACAAACAAAGCACACAATAAGCACTCAACTAGAAGCACAAGTAAAACTCAAATAAGAGATCTAACCAGAAAGTTCAACTTAAGAACTCCGATTTGCAAAAAGAATCAAATCAAACGGAGCAACAAAACTCAAACTTCAAAAGAAAAAGATCCATTTACTAATCTGGACTAAAGTCAAATTTTACAGTACGAAAATCTTGTTCAAGTTGTTTAAACAGAAGAGGGCTTCGATACGAAGATCTAGGCGCTTGAATCGCCTGATTCTGATAAACGAGCAAAAAGATAAACTAAAACGAAGATCAGGGCAGAAATCGCGATCGAAAATAATCACAGAAAACCCTGGAAAAAGAAAAACTGACGAACAGGCTAACGAACGAACGTTTGCTGTCTACGCTAACGGGTGAACTCCGTTCGTTAAAATGAATGTATGGACGAACGTCTGCTATTTAACTAAACCAAAAAAAATGGATCTATAACAAAACGAATCTAGGGGTTTTAAAAACAACCGAAGGGTTTTCTCGGATAAACCGGCGGCTGCAGGCGGCTACCTCAGCGAGCGGGACGGCGGCGGCGGGCGGCGGCTCCAGTAACGGCAGGCAGCTCCGGCGGGGCGGGTGGGATCGGTGGTGGCGACGGGCGCGAAAGTCGAGGTGGGGCATGGCAGGGCTAGGGTTTGGCGGCGGGGTGGCCTTGGGCCTCTTAAAGGGCCGGCCGGGTCGGTGTCCCAGGCAGACACGGCCCGGTAGGTCGGTTACCTCTTTTACAAAAATATTCCGATGCGCAAAAAACAAATAAAAGAAATACTAAACGGACTCCAAAAATCTTGAAATAAATTTTCCCCGTCCTCTAAAAGTATAGCGGACAAAGTGAACATTTATTTGGGCCTCTAATGCAATTTTGAAAAACGCATTTTTTCCTAATTAAAATAAAATAGCGATAAACTCTAAATAAAATACTTATTTGATTTTACTATTTAACCTCCAATATTTCTTTATTTTGGGGAAGTCGTTTTATCCCCTCTCTTTTATTTTCATATATGAAATATTCAGAGAGAAAATAATTAAAACCAAATGATCCTCTTTTCAAAATTTGAGAAAACTCAAATATGAAAATAACGAAATACCCAACTCTCTCCGTGGGTCCTTGAGTTGCGTAGAATTTCTAGGATCAACCAAAAATGCAATAAAATATGATGTGCAATGATGATCTAATGTATAACATTCCAAATTGGAAACTTGGGATGTTACAGAACCATTCCGATGTCCGAATACAACCTTCAAATATATGAATCTTTACCTCTCGACCATTTCGAGACTCCTCGTCATGTCCGTGATCTCATCCGGAACTCCAAACAAGATCGGTCATCAAATCACATAGTTCATAATACAAATCGTCATCGAACGTTAAGCGTGCGGACCCTACGGGTCCGAGAACTATGTAGACATGACCAAGACACATCTCCGGTCACCTGGATGCTCATATTGGCTCCTACATATTCTACAAAGATCTTTATCGGTCAAACCGCATAACAACATGCGTTGTTCCCTTTGTCATCAGTATGTTACTTGCCCGAGATTCGATCGTCGGTATCATCATACCTAGTTCAATTTTGTTACCGGCAAGTCTCTTTACTCATTCCGTAATGCATCATCCCGTAACTAACTCATTAGTCACATTGCTTGCAAGGCTTATAGTGATGTGCATTACCGAGAGGGCCCAGAGATACCTCTCCGACATTCAGAGTGAGAAATCCTAATCTCAATCTATGCCAACTCAACAAACACCATCGGAGACACCTGTAGAGCATCTTTATAATCAGCCATTTACGTTGTGACGTTTGATAGCACACTAAGTGTTCCTCCGATATTTGGGAGTTGCATAAGCTCATAGCAATAGGAACATGTATAAGTCATGAAGAAAGCAATAGCAACAAACTAAACGATCATAGTGCTAAGCCAACGGATGGGTCTTGTCCATCACATCATTCTCTAATGGTGTGATCCCATCATCAAATGACAACACATGTCTATGGCTAGGAAACTTTAACCATCTTTGATTAACGAGCTAGTCTAGTAGAGGCATACTAGGGACACTTTGTTTTGTCTATGTATTCACACATGTACTAAGTTTCCGGGTAATACAATTCTAGCATGAATAATAAACATTTATCATGATATAAGGAAATATAAATAACGTATTTAGTATTGCCTCTAGGGAATATTTCCTTCAGTCTCCCACTTGCACTAGAGTCGATAATCTAGTTCACATCGCCATGTGATTTAACACCAATAGTTCACATCACCATGTGATTAACACCCATAGTTCACATTGCAATGTGACCAACACCCAAAGGGTTTACTAGAGTCAGTAATCTAGTTCACATCGCCATGTGATTAACACCCAAAGAGTACTAAGATGTGATCATGTTTTGCTTGTGAGAGGTGTTTAGTCTACAGGTCTGCCACATTCAGAGCCGTATGTAGTTTGCAAATTTCTATGTCTACAATGCTCTGCACGGAGCTACTCTAGATAAATGCTCCCACTTTTAATATGTATCCAAATTGAGACTTAGAGTCATCCGGATCAGTGTCAAAACTTGCATCGATGTAACCCTTTACGACGAACTTTTTATCACCTTCATAACCGAGAAACATATCCTTATTCTATTAAACATAACCGAAAACTCATGGTGGGGTACACAATAGCTCTGGTACACAATGTAGCATACTTTATAGAACCTATGACTGAGGCATAGGGAATGACTTTTCATTCTCTTTCTCTTTTCTGCCGTGGTCGGGTTTTGAGTCTTTACTCAACTTCACACCTTGCAACATAGGCAAGAACTCCTTTGACTGTTCCATTTTGAACTACTTCAAAATCTTGTCAAGGTATGTATTCATTGAAAAAACTTACCAAGCGTCTTGATTTATCTCTATAGATCTTGATGCTCAATATGTAAGCAGCTTCACCGAGGTCTTTTGTTTGAAAAACTCCTTTTAAACACTCCTTTATGCTTTCCAGAAAATTCTACATTATTTCTGATCAACAATATGTCATTCACATATATTTATCTGAAAGGATGTAGTGCTCTGAAAGTGCAACTATTCTTAGGTGGTTTTGGTAATTCCTAACAACATATAGCTCATTGAGCTAATGCTACTTCAAGATAAATATTTCAGGAAAGCTCAATGATTGGCATGGCATGGATGAGAAAAGTGGATCCCTCAAAATGCTAAGGACAAAAGGATTGGCTCAAGCTCAAAGCACAAGACACTACATTTTCTATTTTAGTGATCCAAGATCACATTGAGTCTATAGGAAAAGCCAATACTATCAAGGAGGGATGAGGTGTTGCTTAATGGCTTTCTTGCTCAAACTGCTTAGTGATATGCTCCAAATCCCTCAGCTACTTTCTCATATCCACATATGACCTAAACCAAAAATCAAACTCGGCCCCACCGATTCTTTCTATCCGGCGCCACTGAGTTCAGATGTCATAGCCACTCCCACAAACCCTAGGCAAAACGGTCTCACCGATAGGGATCTCGGTCTCACCGAGATGGGATTGCATTCTCTCTGTTTCCCTTCGTAACATTTCGGTCCAACCGAGATGAGCGATCGGTCCCACCGAGATTACAATGCAAACTCTCTATTTCCCTTTCGTAATGTTTCGGTCTAACCGAGATGAGCGAATCGGTCCCATTGAGTTTGCCTGACCAACCCTCTGTGTGTCCATTACCAAAATCGGTCTCACCGAGTTTGAGTAATCGGTCTCACCGAGATTACGTTATGCCCTAACCCTAACCATATGGGTCCTACCGAGTTGCATGTCGGTCCCACCGAAAATCCTAACGGTCACATTATTTGCTAAATCGGTCCGACCGAGTTTCACTATTCGGTCCCACCGAGATTGGCAAGTTGTGTGTAACGGTTAGATTTTGTGTGGAGGCTATATATACCCCTTCAACCACTCTTCATTCATGGAGAGAGCCATCAGAACATGCCTACACTTACAACATATATTTTCTGAGAGAGAACCACCTACACTTGTGTTGAGGCCAAGATATTCCATTCCTACCATATGAATCTTGATCTCTAGCCTTCCCCAAGTTGCTTTCCTCTCAAATCTTCTTTCCACCAAATCCAAATCCTATGAGAGAGAGTTGAGTGTTGGGGAGACTATCATTTGAAGCACAAGAGCAAGGAGTTCATCATCAGCACACCATTTGTTACTTCTTGGAGAGTGGTGGCTCCCAGATTGGCTAGGTGTCACTTGGGAGCCTCCGACAAGATTGTGGAGTTGAACCAAGGAGTTTGTAAGGGCAAGGAGATCGCCTACTTCGTGAAGATCTACCCTAGTGAGGCAAGTCCTTCATGGGCGACGACCATGGTGGGATAGACAAGGTTGCTTCTTTGTGGAACCTTCGTGGGTGGAACCCTCCATGGACCCGCGCAGCCATTACCCCTTCGTGGGTTGAAGTCTCCATCAACGTGGATGTATGATAGCACCACCTATCGGAACCACGACAAAAACATCCGTGTCTCCTATTGCGTTTGCATTCTCCAAACCCTTCCCGTTACATTCTTGCAAGTTGCATGCTTTAATTCCGTTGCTCATATACTATTTGCATGCTTCCTTGAATTGTGTTAAGATTGCTTGACTTGTGCAAAGTTGCTAAAATCCGCCAAGAACTAAAAGTGGGAAAATGATAGATTTTTATTTGGTCAAGTTGTCTAATCACCGCCCTCTAGACATACTTTTGATCCTACAAGTGGTATCAGAGCCTTGGTCTCCATTTGCTTTGATCTCCATAGCTTTTGGTAGTCATAGCCTTGGTTTCACAACCTAGGAGAGTATGGCGTCTAGCAAGGGAAATTACCACCATAGAGGTCCTTACTTTGATGGTACTAATTTTGCTAGTTGGAAGCATAAGATGAAAATGCATATTCTTGGACATAACCCCGCCGTTTGGGCTATTGTGTGTATTGGCTTGCAAGGTGAATTCTTTGATGGGAGAGAACTGAACCGTGAAGCTACCGCGGAAGAGTTGAAGATGCTACAATACAATGCTCAAGATTGTGATATCCTCTTCAACGGATTGTGCCCTGAAGAATTCAACAAAATCAACCATATTGAGAATGCAAAGGAAATTTGGGATACTTTGATTGATATGCACGAAGGTACCGACTCCGTCAAGGAATCCAAGTTGGATGTGCTTCAAAGTCAGTTTGGCGAGTTCAAATGAAGGATGGTGAAGGTGTCGCTGAAATGTACTCTAGGCTTGCTCTTATCACAAATGAGATTGTCGGCTTAGGAAGTGAAGAGATGACTGACAAATTCATCATCAAGAATATCCTAATAGCTTTAGACGGAAAATATGATACCGTGTGCACATTGATCCAAATGATGCCCAATTACAAAGATCTCAAGCCAACGGAAGTCATTGGAAGAATTGTTGCTCATGAGATGTCACTCAAGGATAGGAGGAGCTCCACAACAAGTCAAGTGGTGCTTACAAAGCCTCACGTGAAGCTCCCACATGATCAAGTGAGAAACAAACCTTCAATGAAGAATTGAGCCTAATGGTGAAGAACTTCAATAAGTTCTACAAGAGTAGAAGCAAGGAAAGAAGTTCCAAGTCAAGGTGGTACAATGACAATAGATCTTATAGTCGTGAGCATAATTGCTACAATTGTGGAAGACCCAAACACTATTCCAATGAGTGTACGGCACCCTACAAAAGAAGAGAAGATTCTCCAAAAAGAAGAAGTAGAAGAGAAGAATCACCATCAAGAGAGAGAAGGAGTAGAGATGATCGTTATGAACGAAGAACATCCCGGAGAAGCAAGGATTCGGAAAGGAAGGACAAGTCATCAAGGATGTACACAAAACGAAGACATCAAGCTCATGTTGGTGAATGGGTATCCGGCTCCGACTCCGACAATCACTCCGAGAGAAGCTATCACTCCGACTCTGAATATACTCAAGATGAAGGTGTTGCCGGTCTAGCACTTGTGTCAACCAACTCCTACGACATATTTGATTCACCAAATGAAGGACTTGGAAGATGCTTCATGGCTAAAGGCCCAAAGGTATCACACCCCAAGTATGTTGATTTCAATGGTGATGAAGATGACTTGTTAGGTAATGATGATTTACTTGTTGACAACTCTAGTGATGAATACTATGATGAAACGTCAATTAATCATGCTAATCAAGATAAAACGAATGACATGATGAGGAGAAGATTGAGCTCCTAACTAAATAACTAAACACTCTTAAGTTAGCTCATGAAACTGTCTTAGGAGATCATCGAGAACTTTTAAGGACTCATGATAAGTTACGCTTTGAAAAGCTCAACCTTGCGCAAGAGCATGAGTTCTTAAAAGCAATCAATGATGATCTTCGCAAGAAAAGTTCTTCTTACATTGCCAAGCGTTTACTCTTATCTACTTACATGCCTCAAGTCAAGTCTAGTAACAAGAACAAGAAAGATTCTTCCTCTTGTAGTAACAATAATCATGCTAAATCCAATGTTGTTGCTTCTAGTAGTTCTCTTGATTCCACTAATGATTCTCTTAGCCAAGTTACACTTGAGCAAGAAAATAGCTTATTGAAGGGTATTATAGAGAAAGGTGTTTACAAGAGCCTTGCCGGGAGAAAGCAATTCGAGGAAATTGTACGCAAGCAAGGAAGGCACAGGAAGAACCAAGGTGTTGGTTTTGAACGAAAGTTCAATGCCAATGGAATTGAGTGGGAAGAAGATCAATACCCCAAGATGAAGTGTGTTCCTCAACAAGAGAAGTATGATCCTACTTCTTTCAAAGGGACACAAGATCAAGATGATCTTCCACCACAAGACCACAAGCAAAAAGGCAAGGATAAGCTTCAAGAGGAGATTGATGCATTTGAAGAAGCTCCTAAGGCCTTGGTCAAGTGGGTTCCCAAGACTACATCAAGTTCTACTTCAACAAGTACAACTACAACTCCAAGGATTCCCATCAAGATGATGTGGATCCCGAAGAAGAATAACTAGAGAGTTCTTGAGGGTGACTCCGCCAACATATTTCACTCTTACCATTTTGGCAAGGACAAGTGCAGTCAACTTCCACATCTTGCACTAGTTCAAGGAGTCACAAACCCTCTTGTTGGTAAGACAAGGGACAAGGTAACATAATGCTTTCATGGACATCATCTTGTGTGTGCATCACTCTATGTCTATGGATATCCTTGTTTGTTCCTTGTGGGACTAACCCGTGTAGGTATTGAAAGTGCAACTCACTCCGAAAGGATTGCTCCAAATGATCTACATCAACATTGAGCATCCACATCTTCAACACCTACATGAAGTCATCATCGACAAAACACAAGGTTAATTCATCCCTCTTAGGGGGGATCTCACATCTAGGGGGAACTTTACTCTAACAATTGAGCTAAAGCAACTCTAATAGTGTGAACACAACAATGCTTTATGTAAAAGTGGTAACCCCACTTGTGCTTAAAGGATGAGTATGACCTATGATAAAATGTTCTCATTTGACTCCTAAGTCAATATACTCATATATAGATGACCTAGTCATCGCCAATTGCTTGATAGATGCTAGAATTGTGTGTGCGTGCTTTGTCACATGTTTCATTTGCCATTTTATTGTGTGAGCATGTTGGTTGCATAATTTACTCATTCGAGGACATCCACTTGTAGTTTTGATTGTTTGGTTTCTTTTATTTTTGCCAAGTGGATGGACAAGAATGCCTAAGAATCTTCTCTAGCTATCTATGCTTTTCTTGTCTCAAAATCTATTCATGCTACATCACAAAGTTTGATCAAGTCAGATTCGAACCACTCTGTGTGAGGAGCACTCGGAGTCCCCGATTCGTCATAGACTTAAACTTCCAAAACCTCTTTGTGCGTTCCGGTTTGACCGATTCATCCATTTCGGTCATACCGAGATCACTAAGTTGATCTAGGTTTTCAATCTCGGTGCAACCGATTTGAACTTTTCGGTCTCACCGAGTTGCAGTAACTGCTTGCAGTTATGCATCTCGGTGCCACCGAGTTGTTCCACTCGGTCACACCGACAGGGTCAGGCAATATATACCCCCGGACCAAAATTTGGAAACTTTTCCGAAACCCTTCGCTCGCGCACTGCCTGCTTTGCCTCCTCGGGTCTCCGGATCGTCCTCCTCGTCGCCAGCGACCTCCAGCCGCTGGTCTCCGTCACCGTCAACGGGATTCTGCTCCGCCGTTGCCGCCGTAGAAAATCCATCACCGAACTAGGGTATGGATTTGAACTTTCTGCTATTCCTCTCTCCGATTCCTAGCACATTGCATTGCCATGAATGTTGCCACGTTTGAAATCTTCCTATCCAGCGAAATCACTCCGTAGATTAGTTTTGGATTGAAAATTTAGTGTTAGGTTTCCGCCGAACTCATCTCGGACCGACCAAGTTATAGAAATCGGTCTCGCCGATTTGGCTCAGGCCAGTGCACATGTGATTCTCAGTCTGACCGAGAATTGCAAATCGGTGTGACCGAGTTCGATTCTTTGTGAAACCCTTGTAGTCTCGGTGCCACCAAACTGTGACTCGGTCTGACCGAGTTCACTAGTTTAGGTTCCAAAAGCTGCTTCAGTATCACCGAGTTTACAAATCGGTAGCTCCGAAATGCTTTCTGTGGAAAACTAAAACTAAGTTTTTGACTCATTCTTTTGCAAAAATCTCTGTGCTTTGTGATGCTCATCTACTCTACCTCATATATATCTATTCAAGGGTCTGCTGTCAGAGTTTGCATCATGTTCGATTAGAGTGACAGTCAGAACAAGTCTAAGGAGCAAGTTCACATGAGTGAGGGCACTAGTCCCTCTAGCAGTTATGATGATGGTAGCAGGAGCACACCCAGCAATTTGCCCAAGGCAGCCACCAGGGCCAGAAAGAAGAAGACCTCAGATTCTGAAGATGAGGACTATGTGGCTGTTGAGGATGAGGCCACCTCAAAGAAAAAGGTGCTGAAGAAGGAATATGGCTCAGCTGCATCCACTAAGCCAGAAATGCAAAAGAAGGCACCTACAAGGAGAATTCCCACTTCCAAACCTAGGAAGGTTACCACTGGTGAAACCATGAAGTTCACCATTGAGTCTGAAAATGAAGTTGCTGGCCTAGATCTGAAGAAGAAGAGAGTCAGAACTACCACTGCCAAAGTACTTGGCAAGCCCTCTATGAGGAGAGAATCTGAAGATGAAGAGGTTGCTGCACCAGCACCTAAAGCTCAGAAGCTGATGGGAGATGCTATAAGATCAGGGGCTAATCCATCTAAGCCCAAAGATGCTCCCAAGGCTGCTGCTCCAAAGCCCAAGTCTGCACCCAAGAGGAACACCAGGAGTATTCCAGCTGCAGAGAAGAACAAGGCCCCAGTGCCTAAAGCTGCTGAAGAAGAAGATGAAGATTCACTTGTCCAAAGAAAGTTGAAGCCCAAGATTCCTGATCACAATGATGCTCATCCAGTTGCAGAGGATATGAAGCTCAGGAAGGATGCTGTGGAGACAGACTGATCCCTATGCTGTCAGGAGGAGAACTATTGTGGACTACAGGTTTCACACTAAGGAACAACATGATTTCTATGAGACAGTGCTGCTTGACAAGAAGCCCATGGTATGTGACATGAGACAGGTTGACTGGGAGTACATCAGGAAGAATGAAGAGCACTATCCTGGAGTTTATGACAGTTTCAAGTCTTATGGAGTAGATGACTTTGTTGGGCAGAAGCTCACAAAGTGGAATGATGAGCTCATTATGCAGTTCTACTCCACAACTCATTTCTACCCAGATGGGAAGATAGTCAGGATGTCTGAGGGTACTAGGTACCAATCAATAGTTGAAGAATGGTATGAATTGATAAATGCTCCAAAGGAGAATGAGGATGACTTGGATGTCTATGCCAAGAAGAAGAAAGATCACAACTCCATGGCTCACATGTACAGAGAGATCCCAGATGCTGCACAAGAGACACACAAGTTTGGATCTGTACATTACCTGCTGTCAGGATTGCCTACCATAAACTGGATCTTAAGGCACACTTTACTGCCCAAGTCAGGTGATCACAAGATGATCAGAGGCCATGCAATCAACTTGCTGCATATATTTGATGTGCCTCAGAAATTCAAAGTCATGGGCCTGATTGTGGAAACAATCAAAAGGACTGCTGCTGATCAGAAGAGGAGTTTTGGGTATGCCCCACAGATTTAGGAGCTTATAAACTCCAAGATGGGCACTGGCACATATCTACCCTGACTTCAAGGACAACACCATTGTGATGGATGAAAATGAACCATCATTGTGCAAGCACAAGAGAAGAAGGAGAAGGCAAGGGCTGAGAAGGCTGCAAAGATGCCAACTGCTGAAGAGGCATCTCAGATTTTCCTGAAGAGCAAGCAAGATCAGCTTTGTTACTTGATTGCCTCCACCTTGAGGATTGAGAAGGGCTTGGCCACCCTGACTCAAAACCAGGAGAGCTTGGAGAGAATCATAGAGCAGAAGTTTTATGCTCTTGATGTCAAAGTGACTGAGATCCATACTGCCATTGAGCAACTTCAGGAGGATGTGGAGGAGAAGAAGGGCAAGTCAACTACTGATGCTTTTGCTAGAGTGCCCAGAGGACAGAGATCTGCTGCGGTGCACATTACGGACACGAGCTACATCATCTGCACCAGCTACAACTTCAGTGCATCCAGCTCCAGCACCCACTCCACCAGCTCCAGCTACATCAACAGAAGTCTTCGTCCAAGGAGCCATCTCTACACCATCACATGAAGACCAAGCCCGAGAGTCGTTTAGCACTATGCATTTTTATGAACTTTTTGGTAACTTGTTGCCAAAGGGGGAGAAAAATGTATAGATCATAGGCTTCGAGAGAGAGTGTTGCTTTTGTTCTCTCTTGTCTTTTTGGTGGTTGAACTTCGTTATTTGTGTGCTTGATACATTTTGCTTTTGTGAGATACTTGGATGATCATGTGCTTGATCATATGCTATGCTACATTAATGCTTGTTGGATGATATTATCTCTTATTTCCTCATATGATCATTCACTTTGCTTGGTAATGAGTGCATATGTTCAATTATTATCATTTTGAGCGCTCCACCAAGATGTATGTGACATGGAAGAGTAACTCATGATCCTAACTCATTGTGCATTCGCAGTCCAAAGCAAATTTTAAACAATGCAAATTTAGGGGGAGCTCTTAGTTTTCACATACTTCTCAAAGCGACAATGTTTTTCAATCTTATTATCATTTGTCGAAGCTTTGATCTATATGTTGTCATCAATTACCAAAAAGGGGGAGATTGAAAGTGCAACTATCCCTGGGTGGTTTTGGTAATTCCTAACAACATATAGCTCATTGAGCTAATGCTACTTCAAGATAAATATTTCAGGAAAGCTCAATGATCGGCATGGCATGGATGAGAAAAGTGGATCCCTCAAAATGATAAGGACAAAAGGATTGGCTCAAGCTCAAAGCACAAGACTCTACATTTTATATTTTAGTGATCCAAGATCACATTGAGTCTATAGGAAAAGCCAATACTATCAAGGAGGGATGAGGTGTTGCTTAATGGCATTCTTGCTCAAACTGCTTAGTGATATGCTCCAAAGCCCTCAACTACTTTCTCATATCCACATATGACCTAAATCAAAAGTCAAACTCGGCCCCACCGATTCATTCTATCCGGCGCCACCGAGTTCAGATGTCATAGCCACTGCCACAAACCCTAGGCAAATCAGTCTCACTGATAGGGATCTCGGTCTCACCGAGATGGGATTGCATTCTCTCTATTTCCCTTCATAACATTTCGGTCCAATCGAGATGAGCGATCAGTCCCACTGAGATTGCAATGCAAACTCTCTGTTTCCCTTTCGTAACGTTTCGGTCTAACCGAGATGAGCGAATCGGTTCCACCGAGTTTGCCTGACCAACCCTCTGTGTGTCCATTACCAAAATCGGTCTCACCAAGTTTGAGTAATTGGTCTCACCGAGATTACGTTATGCCCTAACCGTAACCATATCGGTCCTACCGAGTTGCATGTCGGTCCCACCGAAAATCCTAACGGTCACATTATTTGCTAAATTAGTCCGACCGAGTTTCACCATTCGGTCCCACCGAGATTGGAAAGTTGTGTGTAACGGTTAGATTTTGTGTGGAGGCTATTTATACCCCTTTACCCACTCTTCATTCGTGGAGAGAGCCATCAGAACATGCCTACACTTCCAACATATATTTTCTGAGAGAGAACCGCCTACACTTGTGTTGAGGCCAAGATATTCCATTCCTACCATATGAATCTTGATCTCTAGCCTTCCCCAAGCTGCTTTCCGCTCGAATCTTCTTTCCACCAAATCCAAATCCTGTGAGAGAGAGTTGAGTGTTGGGGAGACTATCATTTGAAGCACAAGAGCAAGGAGTTCATCATCAACACACCATTTGTTACTTCTTGGAGAGTGGTGTCTCCTAGATTGTCTAGGTGTCACTTGGGAGCCTCCGACAAGATTGTGGAGTTGAACCAAGGAGTTTGTAAGGGCAAGGAGATCGCCTACTTCGTGAAGATCTACCCTAGTGAGGCAAGTCCTTCGTGGGCAATGGCCATGGTGGGATAGACAAGGTTGCTTCTTCATGGTTTCTTCGTGGGTGGAGCCCTCCGTGGACTCGCGCAGCCGTTACCCTTCGTGGGTTGAAGTCTCCATCAACGTGGATGTACGATAGCACCACCTATCGGAACCACGACAAAAACATCCGTGTTTCCTATTGCATTTGTGTAGGATCGTTGAAGGAAAGAGTGTCTAGAGGGGGGGTGATTAGACTACTCGACAAGATAAAAATTATGCCTTTTGGCAAAGACAAGTTTTTGGCAGATTTTGCATATCACACAAGTCAAGCAGCATACTACACATGCAATTCTAGAGTATGGGCAGCGGAAAGTAAATTGCACAAGTAGTAAAGAGGAGTGGAGAAGATCAAACGCAGTTTGGAGACACGGAGATTTTTCTCGTGGTTCCGATAGGTGGTGCTATCGTCAATCCACGTTGATGGAGACTTCAACCCACGGAGGGTAACGGCTGCGAGAGTCCACGGAGGGCTCCACCCACGAAGGGTCCACGAAGAAGCAACCTTGTCTATGCCATCATGGCATACGCCCACGGAGGACTAGCCTTACTCGGGGTAGATCTTCACGAAGTAGGCGATCTCCTTGCCCTTACAAACTTCTTGGTTCAACTCCACATCTTGACGGAGGCTCCCAAGTGACACCTAACCAATCTAGGAGGCACCACCCTCCAAAAGGTAATAGATGGTGTTGGTGATGATGAACTCCTTGCTCTTGTGCTTCAAATGATAATCTCCCCAACACTCAACTCTCCTCACCGATTTGGCTGTGGTGGAAGAAAGGATTGAGTGGAAAGCAACTTGGGAAGGCTAGAAATCAAGTTTCATATGGTGGGAGTGGAGCAACTTGATCTCAACACAAGGGTAGGTAGTTTTCTTCTCGAAATGTAAGGTAGGAGTGGTAGTTCTTTCGATGGCTCTCTCCACGAATGAAGAGGAGGTGGAGGGTATTTATAGCCACCACACAAAATCCAACTGTTACACATTTGACCAATCTCGGTCAGACCGAAGTTGACAACTCGGTGAGACCGAAAGTTCAAATCTTGTGAACGTTGGGATTTTCGGTGGGACCGAAAATACAATTGGTTAGTCCGATTCTTCCAAAGACTAGGGTTTGCCAATCTCGGTGGGACCGACTTTATCATCTCGGTGACACCGATATGATGACAGAAGGTTACAGAAGCTTGGCAACACTAGTTTCGGTGAGACCGAGTTTGGAATCGGAAAATCCGAAATTACTAGGGTTTGGCTATATGGCTGAGGTGGTTCATCTCGGTGTGACTGAGTTTTGGAAATCGGTGGGACCGAGATTACTTATGAGTGTGTATTGGAAGTGAGAGGTGCTGATAGTCTAGGAGATGTATCACTAAGCACTTTGAGCAACCAGATCATTATCATAACCTCATCCCCTTTTAATAGTATTGGCTTTCCTATAGACTCAATGTGATCTTGGATCACTAAACCAAAAATGGAGTCTTGAGCTCTTGCCAATGCTTTCCTTAGCTTCCTAGGGATCCACCTCTTTAGTCCTTTTGCCATGCCAGAGTGATTGACTTTCCTGAAACATACTTGATAAAAGCATTAGTCAAACCACAAAGTATGTTGTCATTAATTACCAAAACCACCCAGGGAGCAAATGTGCTTTCAATCTCCCCCTTTTTGGTAATTGATGACAACACACAAAACAAGATATCAAAGCTTACTGAAAGAAAGACAGAATTATCATTAAAGCTTTGACAAACATGTAGTACACAGACTCCCCCTACAAGTGTACAAGATTTTCATAGATTGTGGTTTTGGACTACCACAAGCACACAAGAGAGAAGAACAAGATGTGCTACATGTAGCTTGGCTATATGCATCAGAGCAGATGAGGATAAGTAAAAGATGATGCATATGTGCATGGTGATTTCTTGCAAACAAGTATTCACAAGCAAGTCACCATCATGCACATTCTGCAAGATGCATATACTTACCTTGAAGTTCCTTGGTATTGTACCTGAAGAAATAAGCTTGGGAAAACAAGGTTAGATAACACAAGAGTATTTCTTCAACCAACAGCAAGAGCATCAAGAGTACCAAGCCAGGGATGACATGTATAAGGAGTGTCTCATATTGAGCACAAGCTTGAATCAGCAAACATGTCTCCCAAGACTAAAAGATTTTCAATGAGCTCTGAGAGATTTTGCTTCTCATAAGATACCAATTGTGCTTTTCATAAGATACCAATTGTGAGAGTGAGGAAAGCAAAATCAAAAGAATGATACCAAATGTAATATCCAATATGGAACACGGCAAAGCTTTGATGTGATTCTCTCCCCCTTAAGGTAAGATTGCTCTTCTTCTCCCTTTAAATCTTCTCTTCTCCCCTTATCTTCCAATCTCCCCTAAGCTCCCCCTAAATCTTCTCCCCCTTTGACATCAAGTGCCGAAAAGGACAGTAAACTAGGAAGGTCAGGAAAGATGGAAGGAAAGAAATGGGATCCTTAAGAATCACAACTTGTTCAACAAGAAACATGCATAAAGAATCATTGAGTTGAGCTGTAGAAGATGCTACCCTGAAAGAAAATCGGTGACACCGAAGTGAGTTGGATCGGTGGGTCCGAAAGTCTGGGACTTAGGGCAGATCCTTTTTCGGTCAGACCGAAAGTTTTAAGTCGGTGGCCTTGAGTTTAATTCAGGAAATTCAGAAATAATTCAGCTCACTTTGCAAGGAATATTTCAAGAGATTTGCAATGAATTTGGAAATGATTTTCAAGGAATTGATCAGAGCCAAAAAGATATTCACAAAAACAAAAGAATAGCAATGAAAAAGATTGCTAGATGAAGTTTTTTTTTTGATTAAAAAGAAAACTCAATGAGAGAATCAGAAGAGAAAATAGCAAAACTCCAAAACATATGTACTTCATCTAGGATAGGGTCGCGACAAAGTCACCTATGTTTGAGTATATTGACTTAGGAGTCAAATGAGGACATTTGATCATAGGTCATACTCATCGTTTAAGCTCAAAATGGGGTTGCCATTTTTCGATTAAGCATTTGATGTGATCACATCTTATGAAGCTGCTTGTACTCATGACTTTGAGCAAAGCTCCTTCAAGATGTGAGAAGCATACCTTGGGCTTGTTGTTGCTTGTACTCATGTAGGTGAACTTGATGTAGATGCTCATAGAATGTGAAGTTGGAGCACCATTTCCAATTGTGTGGTTCATCTTCCTACATGGGTTAGGCAAGCAAGGAAATACTCAAGAATATCCAAGATGACAAGAGTGAAATACTAGATGTATAAAAAGGATATGTGAAATTTTGTTCCTTGAACTCAACATCCCAAAGGGCTAGATACTTGGTCAATGACAGGATTACTCATGATTTGAGTGAGTGGTAATCTTGTGGAATGTAGACCATCCAAGTACCTGCAAAGAGTTAGATGCAATACAAGGGGGCAAATGTGTCCAAGATATATGATCATCATCATAAGAGAAGTATCAAGGATTAGTCAATAAGGCTCATGCCTTGCATGCATCAATGGAGTTTTCACTCCAAGTCTGAAGCATCGATGATGTTCAACTCACTCCTTAAGCGACAAAACACTTTCTCATCAAGTGGTTTTGTAAAGATATCTGCAAGCTGTTTGTCAGTACGAACATGCTTAAGATCGATGTCACCCTTGGCAATGTGATCACGAATAAAATGGTGACGAACTTCAATGTGTTTCGTGCGAGAGTGTTGCACGGGATTGTGTCCAATCTTAATCGCACTCTCATTGTCACAAAGCAAAGGAACATGTCTCGCATGTATCCCATAATCCTTAAGCGTTTGTGTCATCCATAGCAGCTGAGCACAACATGAACCTGCAGCAATATATTCTGCTTCGGCAGTAGATAATGATACCGAATTTTGTTTCTTGGAGGACCAAGATACAAGGGATCGACCAAGAAATTGACACGTACCCGAAGTTGACTTTTTATCAACCCTGTCTCCGGCATAGTCCGAGTCGGAATAGCCAACAAGATCGAAAGAAGCCCTCTTAGGATACCAAATGCCAAAGTTAGGGGTATGTATCAAATATCTCACAATTCTTTTAACAGCTTTAAGATGACATTCTTTAGGTGCTGCTTGATATCGAGCACACATGCATACACTCAACATTATGTCAGGACGAGAAGCACAGAGATATAGTAGAGAACCAATCATGGATCGATAAACCTTTTGATCAACAGGTTCTCCATCTTTTGTCAAGTCATTATGTCCACTAGTAGGCATGGGGGTTCTCATACCTTTGCTTTCTTGCATGTTGAACTTCTTGAAGATATCCTTAGTGTACTTTGTTTGTGAGACAAAAGTACCCTCCTTAGATTGCTTGATTTGCAACCCAAGGAAGAATTTGAGTTCACTCATCATGGACATCTCATACTTCTCCGACATAAGCTTTCCAAACTTCTCACTAAAATGTGGGTTAGTTGAACCAAAGATAATATCATCAACATATATTTGGCACACAAATAGTTCACCATCAACCCTTTTCGTGAATAGCGTTGAGTCTATTTTGCCAATCTCAAATCCTTTTTCAAGAAGAAAGCTAGTCAAGCATTTGTACCAAGCTCTAGGGGCTTGTTTAAGACCATAAAGAGCTTTGTGCAACTTGTAAACATGATTAGGCTTTTTAGGATTCACAAATCCGGGAGGTTGTTTCACAAATACTTCCTCCTCAATTTCACCATTTAGGAAAGCACTTTTAATGTCCATTTGATAGAGAGTAATATTATGGTGGTTGGCATAAGCAAGAAGTATGCGAATGGACTCAAGTCTAGCAACGGGGGCATAGGTCTCACCATAGTCCATACCTTCGACTTGTGTGTAACCTTGAGCTACGAGACGAGCCTTGTTGCGGATGACTTGTCCATCTTCATCTTGCTTGTTCCGAAACACCCATTTGGTTCCAATGACGTTTTGGTCATCATTGGGCTTCTCTACCAAAGTCCAAACGTTGTTCCTCTCGAAGTTGTGTAGCTCTTCATGCATAGCGTTCACCCAATCCGGGTCGTCAAGCGCTTCTTCTACCTTCATAGGTTCAAGACTAGAAATAAATGAGTAATGCTCACAAAAGTTAGCTAAACGAGTTTTAGAGCGAGTAATTCTCCCGGAGTCGATGTCATTCATCATTTGTTCCACGGGATGATTCTTCTTGACTCTTGCTCGAACTCGAGATAGCTTTCGTTGTGGTCGCGGCTGAGCTTCCTCATCATCCTCATCTTCCTCTTCTTCTTCATTGTTGTTGGTGTTGTCTTGAGGCGGTGGAGAAGGAGGTTGTGGTGGATCTTCTTGTCGCACTTCCTCATCTTGGTGAGTTCCACTTGTGGAGGCCTCCATGTTGCCTTGAGGTTCATCTTGCCGTGAGATAGGGGGCTCCACATATGTAGATGAGGTACTCTCCTTCACTTCCATGGGACGGATCTTTCCAATAGATAAATCTCGAATGGCTTCCGATGGGTCTTTGTCTCCTACATCAATAGGCATTTGCTCTACTTGCGAGCCATTAGATTCATCAAACTTCACATCTACCGTCTCTTCAACCTTTGGGTGAAATTATTGTAGACACGGTAGGTGTGGGAGTTTGATCCATAACCGAGGAAAAGCCTTCATGAGTTTTAGGAGCAAATTTAGACCGACGATGCTTGTCAAGGATATAGCATTTTGAACCAAAGACACGAAAGTATCCCACTTGGGGTTTGTTACCGGTGAGGAGCTCGTATGAAGTCTTGCCGAGGAGCTTGTGAAGATAAAGCCTGTTGATAGCATGACAAGCTGTCTCGACGGCTTCACCCCAAAAGTGCTTCGGTGTCTTGTATTCATCAAGCATCGTTCTCGCCATCTCAATGAGCGTTCGGTTCTTCCTCTCAACAACTCCATTTTGTTGAGGAGTGTACGAGTCGAGAACTCATGTAGAATTCCTTCCTCATCGAGAAAAGAGTCCACATGGGCGTTCTTGAACTCCGTTCCGTTGTCCTCCGAACTTTCTTGATCTTCACCCGAATTGATTTTGGGCCTTTCTAGCAAAGGTTTTGAAGATTCTCTGAACCTGCGATTTGTCATCAAGGAAAAATACCCACGTAAATCTGGAATAATCATCAACAATAACTAGACCAAAGGAGTTACCACCAAGGCTTTTGTAAGCATTGGGACCGAAGAGATCCATATGAAGAAGCTCAAGCGGTCTCCTTGTAGTCATGATGTTCTTCACGGATGACTTCCACCTACTTGTTTTCTGCTTGACAAGCACTACAGAGTCTATCTTTGTCAAAGAAAACATCTTTAACACCAAGAATATGATCACCTTTGATTAGCTTATCTAGATTACGATACCAACATGTCCAAGCCTTCTATGCCAAAGCCAACCTTTAGCGGATTTAGCAATGAAGCAAGTTCTAGGTTGAGCTTTCTTAGTGAAATCAACGATATATAGGTCACCTCTACGGATACCGGTAAATACCATGTTATGATTGTCACGACGAAAAACTTGGCAATCTACTTGATGAATAGCACATTGAATCCAAAGTCAGCTAATCTAGACACGGAAAGTAAATTGTATCCAAGTGATTCAACAAGCATGACATTTTGAATAGAGCTATCATGAGATATGGCCACCTTACCAAGGCCAAGTACCTTACCCTTGGAATTGTCTCCAAAAGTCACATACTTGCGTGGACCATCGTTCTTTGCAAGCTCTCAAACATGTCTTCATCTCCGTCATGTGATCGGTGCATCCACTATCAAGAATCCACTCTTTTCCACGGATATGTAGTCTCTCGATTTGCCATAAGATTGAGACTCTTCATGATCTTGTCTAGCTCGGTGTCCGAATCGAGTAATCGTCATCATGCTCATGCTCATCATCATATTGACCCATAGATAATTCATCATCAATACCTAGGTCAATTTGACAATGACTTGCATTAGTTTTGTCAATGTGACAATAATCATCGGAATGCAATACAAGAGCATTTCTTATTAGAACATTGATAAGTCCGGATCACCCTTCTTTTCATAAGATCACGAAGCTCAAAGAAGCATTTATCAAAGTTAGGATCATTGGGCGCAACATATCAAATTCAATAGTCTTGTATAGAATTTCATCAAGACCTCTCAAAGAGTAGTCCGGATAAAGTTCTTCCAAGAACTTCCACATAGCATAGGCGCACTCAAAGTTTGTGACAAGCTCAAGCAAGTTATCGGGCAAACCTCTAATGATAAGATTTACAGTTCTAAGGTTCTGAAGCAAATCAAGCTCTTCATCCATAGTAGGGTGTAAGGGGTCAAATGGAGGTACATATGGGGTTTCAATATATTTGCATAAGTTGTACATCTTAAAGATAGCAAGCATTTCAATCCTCCACGAGTTATAGGACACTCCATCAAGAATAGGCACTCTATGACTAACACTCCCAAAGCGTGAACCGTCCATCTTCCTCCAATGGTGTGCAAACCAAAGCAATGGAGACCAAGGCTCTGATACCAATTGTAGGATCGTTGAAGGAAAGAGTGTCTAGAGGGGGGGTGATTAGACTACTCGACAAGATAAAAATTATGCCTTTTGGCAAAGACAAGTTTTTGGCAGATTTTGCATATCACACAAGTCAAGCAGCATACTACACATGCAATTCTAGAGTATGGGCAGCGGAAAGTAAATTGCACAAGTAGTAAAGAGGAGTGGAGAAGATCAAACGCAGTTTGGAGACACGGAGATTTTTCTCGTGGTTCCGATAGGTGGTGCTATCGTCAATCCACGTTGATGGAGACTTCAACCCACGGAGGGTAACGGCTGCGAGAGTCCACGGAGGGCTCCACCCACGAAGGGTCCACGAAGAAGCAACCTTGTCTATGCCATCATGGCATACGCCCACGGAGGACTAGCCTTACTCGGGGTAGATCTTCACGGAGTAGGCGATCTCCTTGCCCTTACAAACTTCTTGGTTCAACTCCACATCTTGACGGAGGCTCCCAAGCGACACCTAACCAATCTAGGAGGCACCACCCTCCAAAAGGTAATAGATGGTGTTGGTGATGATGAACTC
The DNA here is from genome assembly GCA_021437245.1 of Aegilops speltoides. NCBI lineage: Eukaryota > Viridiplantae > Streptophyta > Magnoliopsida > Poales > Poaceae > Aegilops > Aegilops speltoides. Next base: position 308,216,909 of record CM038143.1, read on the forward strand.
CTTGCTCTTGTGCTTCAAATGATAATCTCCCCAACACTCAACTCTCCTCACTGATTTGGCTGTGGTGGAAGAAAGGATTGAGTGGAAAGAAACTTGGGAAGGCTAGAAATCAAGTTTCATATGGTGGGAGTGGAGCAACTTGATCTCAACACAAGGGTAGGTAGTTTTCTTCTCGAAATGTAAGGTAGGAGTGGTAGTTCTTTCTGATGGCTCTCTCCACGAATGAAGAGGAGGTGGAGGGGTATTTATAGCCTCCACACAAAATCCAACCGTTACACACATTTGACCAATCTCGGTCAGACCGAAGTTGACAACTCGGCGAGACCGAAAGTTCAAATCTTGTGAACATTGGGATTTTCGGTGGGACCGAAAATACAATCTCGGTTAGTCCGATTCTTCCAAAGACTAGGGTTTGCCAATCTCGGTGGGACCGACTTTATCATCTCGGTGACACCGATATGATGACAGAAGGTTACAGAAGCTTGGCAACACTAGTTTTGGTGAGACCGAGTTTGGAATCAGAAAATCCGAAATTACTAGGGTTTGGCTATATGGCTGAGGTGGTTCATCTCGGTGTGACTGAGTTTTGGAAATCGATGGGACCGAGATTACTTATGAGTGTGTATTGGAAGTGAGAGGTGCTGATAGTCTAGGAGATGTATCACTAAGCACTTTGAGCAACCAGATCATTATCATAACCTCATCCCCTTTTAATAGTATTGGCTTTCCTATAGACTCAATGTGATCTTGGATCACTAAACCAAAAATGGAGTCTTGAGCTCTTGCCAATGCTTTCCTTAGCTTCCTAGGGATCCACCTCTTTAGTCCTTTTGCCATGCTAGAGTGATTGACTTTCCTGAAACATACTTGATAAAAACATTAGTCAAACCACAAAGTATGTTGTCATTAATTACCAAAACCACCCAGGGAGCAAATGTGCTTTCAGTTTGCATTCTCCAAACCCTTCCATTTACATTCTTGCAAGTTTCATGCTTTACTTTCCGCTGCTCATATACTCTTTGCATGCTTGCTTGAATTGTGTTAAGATTGCTTGACTTGTGCAAAGTTGCTAAAATCTGCCAAGAACTAAAAGTGGGAAAAGGATAGATTTTTATTTGGTCAAGTTGTCTAATCACCCCCCCTCTAGACATACTTTCGATCCTACAATGCTCCCACTCACTTTCTTGTAAATACAGGCTTCACCGCAAGTCTGTATAAATCCATATGCTTTGGTCAACTCATCAAAGTGTATATTCGAACTCCGAGATGCTTGCATCAGTCCATCGATGTATCGCTGGAGTTTGCATACTTTGTTAGCACCTTTAGGATCGACAAAACCTGCTGGTTGCATCATATACAACTCTTATTTAGAATATCCCTTAAGTAATGCAGTTTTGACATCCATTTGCCAGATTTCATAAAATGTGGCAATTGCTAACATGATTCAGACAGACTTAAGCATCACTACGAATGAGAAAATCTCTTCATAGTTAACACCTTGAACTTGTAAAAAAACCTTTTTCGACAAGTCTAGCTTTGTAGATAGTAATACTAATATGAGCGTCTGTCTTCCTCTTGAAGATCCATTTATTCACTATGGCTTGCCGATCATCGGGCAAGTCAACCAAAGTCCATACTTTGTTCTTATACATGGATCCCATCTCAGATTTCATGGCCTCAAGCCATTTCGCGGAATCTATGCTCATCATCGCTTCCTCATAGTTCGTAGGTTCATCATGGTCAAGTAACATGACCTCCAGAACATGATTACCATACCACTCTGGTGCAGATCTTACTCTGGTTGATCTATGAGGTTCAGTAGTAACTTGATATGAAGTTTCATGATCATCATCATTAGCTTCCTCACTAATTGGTGTAGGAATCACTAGAACTGATTTATGTGATGAACTAGTTTCCAATAAGGGAGCAGGTACAATTACCTCATCAAGTTCTACTTTCCTCCCAATCACTTCTTTCGAGAGAAACTCCTTCTCTAGAAAGGATCCATTCTTAGCAACGAATATCTTGCCTTCGGATCTGTGATAGAAGGTGTACCCAACAGTTACTTTTGGGTATCCTATGAAGACACACTTCTCCAATTTGGGTTTGAGCTTATCAAGATGAAACTTTTTCACATAAGCATCACAGCCCCAAACTTTAAGAAACGACAATTTGGGTTTCTTGCCAAACCACAGTTCATACGGTGTCGTCTCAACGGATTTAGATGGTGCCCTATTTAACGTGAATGCAACTGTCTCTAATGCATAACCCCAAAACGATAGTGGTAAATCTGTAAGAGACATCATAGATCGCACCATATCTAATTCAGTATGGTTATGACGTTCAGACACACCATTACGCAGTGGTGTTCCAGGCGGAGTGAGTTGTGAAACTATTCCACATTGTTTTAAATGAAGGCCAAACTCGTAATTCAAATATTTTCCTCCACGATCAGATCATAGAAACTTTATTTTCTTGCAGCGAGGATTCTCTACTTCACACCGAAATTCTTTGAACTTTTCAAATGTTTCAGACTTGTGTTTCATTAAGTAGATATACGCATATCTACTCAAATTATCTGTGAAGGTCAGAAAAATAACGATACCCACCGCGAGCCTCAACACTCATCGGACCGCATACATCAGTATGTATTATTTCCAATAAGTCAGTTGCTCACTCCATTATTCCAGAGAATGGAGTCTTAGTCATCTTGCCCATGAGGCATGGTTTGCAAGCATCAAATGATTCATAATCAAGTGATCTAAAAGTCCATCCGCATGGAGTTTCTTCATGCGCTTTACACCAATATGACCTAAACGGCAGTGCCACAAGTATGTTGCACTATCATTATCAACTTTGCATCTTTTGGCATCAATATTATGAATATGTGTATCACTACAATCGAGATTCAGTAAACCATTTATATTAAGTGTATGACCATAGAAGGTTTTATTCGTGTAAACAGAACAACAATTATTCTTTGACTTAAATGAATAACCGTATTGCAATGAACATGATCCAATCATATTCATGCTCAACGCAAACACCAAATAACATTTATTTTAGGTTCAACACTAATCCCGAAGGTAAATGGAGTGTTCGATAGTGATCTTATCAACCTTGGAATTACTTCCAACACACATCGTCACCTCATCCTCAGCTAGTCTCTTGTTTATTTTGCAACTCATGTTTCGAGTTACTACTCTTAGTAACTGAACTAGTATCAAATACCGAGGGGTTGCTATAAACACTTGTAAAGTACACATCAATAACATGTATATCAAATATACCTTTGTTCACTTTGCCATCCTTCTTATCCGACAAGCATCTAGGCCAGTTCCACTTCCAGTGACCATTTCCTTTGCAGTAGAAGCACTTAGTTTCAGGCTTCAGTTTAGCTTTGGGTTTCTTCACAGAGTGACAACTTGCTTGTCATTCTTCTTGAAGTTCCGCTTCTATCCCTTTGCCCTTTTCTTGAAACTAGTGGTCTTATTAACCATCAACACTTGATGCTCTTTCTTGATTTCTACCATCGCTGATTTCAGCATCGCGAAGAGCTTGGGAATCACTTTCGTCATTCCTTGCATATTATAGTTCATCACGAAATTCTAGTAACTTAGTGATAGTGACTAGAGAACTTTTGTCAATTACTATCTTATCTGGAAGATTAACTCCCACTTGATTCAAGCAATTGTAGTACCTAGACAATCTGAGCACATGCTCACAGGTTGAGCTATTCTCCTCCATCTTGTAGGCAAAGTACTGTCAGAGGTCTCATAACTCTCGACACGGGCATGAGTATGAAATACCAATTTCAACTCTCGGAACATCTCATATGCTCTGTGGCGTTCAAAACATTTTAGAAGTCCCGGTTCTAAGACGTAAAGCATGCTGCACTAAACTATCAAGTAGTCATCATACCAAGTTTGTCAAAACATTCATAGCGTTCGCATCTGCTCCTGCAATAGTTTGTCACCTAGCGGTGCATCAGGGACATAATACTTCTATGCGGCAATGAGGAATTGACGATAATGCTCAGATCACGGACCAAGTCCGCATCATTGCTACTATCATCTTTCAACTTATTTTTCTCTAGGAACATATCAAAAATAAAACATGGAAGCTATACGCGAGCTATTGATCTACAACATAGATATGCAAATACTATCAGGACTAAGTTCATGATAAATTTAAGTTCAATTAATCATATTACTTAAGAACTCCCACTTAGATAGACATCCCTCGAGTCATCTAAATGATCACGTGATCCATATCAACTAAACCATGTCCGATCGTCATGTGAGATGGAGTAGTTTTCAATGGTGAACATCACTATGTTCATCATATCTACTATATGATTCACGCTCGACCTTTCGGTCTCAGTGTTCTGAGGCCATATCTGCATATGCTAGGCTCATCAAGTTTAACCCGAGTATTCTGCGTGTGAAAAGCTGGCTTGCACCCGTTGTATGTGAACGTAGAGCTTACCACACCCGATCATCACGTGGTGTCTCAGCACGAAGAACTATCGCAACGGTGCATACTCAGGGAGAACACTTATACCTTGAACTTTAGTGAGGGATCATCTTATAATGTTACCGCCATACTAAGCAAAATAAGATGCATAAAATATAAACATCACATGCAATCAAAATATGTGACATGATATGGCCATCATCATCTTGTGCCTTTGATCTCCATCTCAAAACTACCGTCATGATCTCTATCGTCACAGGCATGACACCATGATCTCCATCATCTTGATCTCTATCAATGTGTCATCACATGGTCGTCTCGTCAACTATTGCTTTTGCAACTATTGCTATCGCATAGCGATAAAGTAAAGCAATTATATGGCGCTTGCATCTTATGCAATAAAGAGACAACCATAAGGCTCCTGCCAGTTGCCGATAACTTTACCAAAACATGATCATCTCACACAACAATTTATATCTCATCACGTCTTGACCATATCACATCACAACATGCCTGGCCAAAACAAGTTAGACGTCCTCTACTTTGTTGTTGCAAGTTTTACGTGGCTGCTACGGGCTTAGCAATAACCGTTCTTACCTACGCATCGAAACCACAATGATTTTTCGTTAAATGTGTTTTTTTAACCTTCAACAAGGACCGGACATATTCACACTCGATTCAACTAAAGTTGGAGAAACAGACACCCATTAGCCACCTGTTTGCGAAGCACGGCGGTAGAACCAGTCTCATGAATGCGGTCATGTAATGTTGGTATGGGCCGCTTCATCCAACAATACCGCTGAATCAAAGTATGACATGCTGGTAAGCAGTAAGCGTATTATCACCCACAACTCTTTGTGTTCTACTCATGCATATAACATCTACGCATAGACCTGGCTCGGATGCCACTGTCGGGGAACGCAGTAATTTCAAAAAATTCCTACGATCACGCAAGATCTATATAGGAGAATCATAGCAACGAGTGGGGAGAGTGTGTCCACGTACCCTCGTAGACCGAAAGCATAAGCATTAAGTAACGTGGTTGATGTAGTCGAACGTCTTCTCGATCCAACCGATCAAGTACCGAAAGCACGGCACCTCCGCGATCTGCACACCTTCAGCTCGGTGACGTCCCTCGAGCTCTAGATCCAGCTAAGGCCGAGGGAGAGTTCCATCAGCACGACAGCGTGGTGACGGTGATGATGAAGTTATCGACACAGGGCTTCGCCTAAGCACTACGACGATATGACCGAGGTGTAAAACTGTGGAGGGGGCACCGCACACGGCTAAAAGATCAACTTGTGTGTCTTTGGGGTGCCCCCTGCCCCCGTATATAAAGGAGGGAAGGAGGAGGCCGGCCAAAAAGGGGCGCGCCAGGGAGAGGAGAGTCCTAGTAGGATTCGGCCCCACCCTTTTTTTCCTTCTACCGGAGGGAGAAAAGGGGAGGAGAGGGAGTAGGAGAAGGAAAGGGGGGTGGCGCCCCCTTCCCAACTCCAATTCGGCCTCCTCCCTTGTGGGGGGGGGGCGCACCAGCCCCTTGTGGGCTGGTTAGCCTCCCTCCTATGGACCATAAGGCCCATATCTTTCCCCGGGGGGTTCCGGTAACCTCCCGGTCCAGAATAATGCCCGAACCACTCGGAACCATTCCGATGTCCAAATGTAACCTTCCAATATATGAATCTTTACCTCGACCATTTTGAGACTCCTCGTCCTGTCCGTGATCTCATCCGGGACTCCAAACAAGATTCGGTCATCAAACCACAAATCGTCATCGAACGGTAAGCGTGCGGACCCTACGGGTTTGAGAACTATGTAGACATGATCGAGATACATCTCCAATCAATAAGCAATAGCAGAACCTGGATGCTCATATTGGATCCTACATATTCTACGAAGATTGTCGGTGTCAAAACCGGCGGATCTCGGGTAGGGGATCCCGAACTGTGCGTCTAGGCGGATGGTAACAGGAGACGAGGGACACGATGTTTTACCTAGGTTCGGGCCCTCTCGATGGAGGTAAAACCCTACGTCCTGCTTGATTAATATTGATGATATGGGTAGTACAAGAGTGGATCTACCACGAGATCAAGGAGGCTAAACCCTAGAAGCTAGCCTATGGTATGATTGTTGTAATGTATGTTGTGTCCTACGGACTAAAGCCCTCCGGTTTATATAGACACCGGAGGAGGCTAGGGTTACACAGATTCGGTTACAATGGTAGGATATCTACATATCCGTATCGCCAAGCTTGCCTTCCACGCCAAGGAAAGTCCCATCCGGACATGGGACGGAGTCTTCAATCTTGTATCTTCGTAGTCTTGGAGTCCGGCGGACGATGATAGTCCGGCTGTCCGGACACCCCCTAGTCCAGGACTCCCTCAGTAGCCCCTGAACCAGGCTTCAATGACGATAAGTCCGGCGCACATAATGTTCGGCATTGCAAGGCGGGTTCCTCCCTTGAATAATCCAGAGAAGATCATGAATACCAGGATAGTGTCCGGCTCTGCAAAATAAATTCCACATTCCACCGTCGAGAGAATAAAATGTACACTAGTCCAATCTGCTGACGTATTATGCGGCGTGACATCACACCGCTACCAAGCCTTTGTTTGAATCATTTTTTACTATACCACCTCAGCACGTTTAGTGAAGCGGTTTCCTTGGCACGTCTTGTCGAAGCAGAGATCGTGTTCCCCTTATTCCGGGATTCTCATCAATACGAACGTGGGTAACCCAAGTGCCATTGATGGTGGCGCTTGGGAGATAAGCGAGTTTTATCAGGCCAGCGGGACGCACAGTTTTCGTCCGCCTACATATAAGGGATAAGGATTTACCTTCTCACCTACGCCTTCTTCCTCCTTTGCTTATCCATCTCCGCGTACTCAAGCTCCAACGCCCAAGCTCGCGCATCTCGCCTCGACCTTCTCCGAATATGTCCGGAGTGGGAGGCAAATGGTTGGCCTCCACCGTTAAGGAGGAGCACATCACCAGACTGCGCAGCGCCGGATATCTTTCCGGTGATATCGCGCATCGGCTACCCGACGAGGGGCAGCTCGTCCCTACCCCCGGGCCTCACGAGAGGGTCGTCTTTCTTCCCCACTTCGTCCGCGGACTGGGCTTTCCGCTCCATCCATTCCTCCAGGGCCTCATGTTCTATTACGGCCTGGATTTCCACGATCTGGCGCCGAACTTCATCCTCAACATCTCGACGTTCATCGTCGTGTGCGAGGCCTTCCTCTGCATCCGGCCCCACTTCGGCTTGTGGCTCAAGACCTTCAACGTCAAGCCGAAGGTTGTGCTGGGCACGCAAGCGGAATGCGGAGGCGCCATGTTGGGTAAATTACCCAACGTCCTTTGGCTCGAAGGGGCCTTCGTGGACTCCGTCAAGGGGTGGCAATCGGGGTGGTTCTACATTACCGAGCCGCGCAAGCCCACAAGGGCGGCGGCCCCCGAGTTTAGATCTGGCGTCCCCACGCAGCTCACCTCCTGGAAAGAGAAGGGCTTCTTTGTGGGCGTACTGAAGGAGGTGATGGACTCGAACCACGCATCCAAGCTGGTGAGCAATAAGCTCAGGCTCGTCGATCTGGTCCAAGTCATGCTCATCCGCCGGATTCTCCCATGCCAAGAACGTGCATTCAATCTGTGGGGGTTCAATCCAGAACAGCACCAGGCGCTGAGCGGGCTCTTCGATACGACATAAGAAGGCGCCTGGAGGGTGCTGTTTAAGGGCGCCGAAGCCCCCGCATCCGCGACGGAAGATCGCGGATTCAGCTCGCAGTATCCGACTGACGAGGTAAGTGATTCAACCCCATTACGGGACACTTTGTAGTAATCGAATTGATTATAAGAGGGTTTCATTCTTTCCTTTCCTTTGACAGGAACGGATGGAGAAGGCCAGGCAGCTTATCAGCCCGGCTCCCATGCCAGAAGACCTAGTGGACGCCCGTTTAGCAGGGCTGCTGGTTCCGGCACCGCATGTGGTGCCGGAGAAGAAGGCCAAGAAGGTGGCCGCGGGGACTCGAAAGAGTTCCCGCAATCAGGTGTCCGACAACGAGGCGGACTCCTCCCCCGAAGACGAGGAGGTTTCTCTCCCAGAAGAGGGAGAGAAGAAGAGGAAGGCTTCCCCAATCGGGGAGGCCGAAGGGTCCAAGAGGGGGAGAACTATCCCCCCGGACAATTTCGCCAACACCACCGTTGGCGAGGATGAATAGCCTCCAAGGGCCAGGCGTCCGGCGAGATCGTAAGTATCCGGATCCTTGATATGCAAAATCTTTTATGTCGCGTGGTGTCCTTCTAACGCCGCATTCTGTCCGTAGTCCGGCCGATGACGATCTCCCCGACTCATTGAGCGGGTCATTGGCCCTGTCGGATGTGGATTCACTTCCGACGGCCTCTACCCCACGCGCCGACGAGGACACCGAGGTGGGATCCCAGAGAGGGACCCATCAGGAGGAGGCTCCGGTGGCGCCGTCAGGCAGCCTCCCGGACTTTGCGCCGGACTCTACATCGAACCCGCAGTGGTTCCAGAGTCCGCAAGCGCCCTTCAAAGAAGGGCAAGATCGTGATGACCGGCGGCCTCCGGCCCAACCGAGGCGCCAGATAACTTGTTGAGGCGCTTAAAGGCGCTTCCATCGAGGAAGAACACCGCACTATCATGAGTGCGGTGATTCAAAAGGTTCACTTGCCAAAAGCGGGCTGACCGAAGCTCGCAGCAGCCTTCTAACGAGCTTTGAGGTAAGAAGTTAAAATTATGTAATGTAATACCGCATAGACAAGAGTTTCGATGCTCAGTTCGGTGTTCGGAAAGAAAAGCCGGACTGAGGATCTAACAAGATATGCGCAGGGTTGCTTAACATATGTCAATATGGGTTTGCAGGCTGCGCTGCTGACCTCTGCCGCACTAACGGCGGAGGTCGATGTGCTGAAAAAGGATCTCGAGCGGTTCGAGCAAGAGCTCGGCCATGCCAAGAAGCAGCTCGAGGACAAAGAAGGTGGGTCACACCGCTTTGAATGGTTACCTTACAGAAAAGGAATTTGGTTGCAATAAAATTAACAAGGATAATATGTGTATTGCAGGGGCCACTAACGAGGTGGCAGCCCTGAAGGAGGCTGTGTCCGCGGCCGAACGCAGTACAGCCGCGGAACGGGCAGAGAGAGAAAAGCAGGAGGCGCGGGTGGCGGAAGTACGGCAAGAGCTCCAGGCTCTCATGGAGAAACATGAGAGGTTGGAGCGTGACTCCAAGACTCGAGAGTCCGAGCTTGCCTCGGCTCTCGAAAGTGCCAAGTCCGCCAAGGCCGAAGCCAATAAGGCCCTTCAGGAGGTGGAAGATGTAAAGAAAATAGCGGCGGGTAAGGCATTTTTCATGCAAAGCAAGCATGTTAATGTAAAATACCCGACACTTACCCGCATTCGAGCTCTGTAGGCTTGCAGATCTGCCACAGATCTTTGCGCCTTATGCCGCCGCATTCTATCGTGGCGAGGAGGGAGCTCGACGGAAAAAGTCTTCGGTCTCAAGATCTCGAGGCCGGACACCCGGTGCCCCTAAGCGACCAGTGAAGCGGTGGTCGAACTCCACAAGGTAGCTGAAGAGGCCATGAAGGGCCTTATAGTCCGGCTGTGGCCTAGACAGGCCATGCCTGGGAGCTACTTTGGCCTCGTGCGGCGGCTGGTGGATGCATGCCCCTGGGTGGATGTCGTCAAGCGCTCCGCCTGTATTGAAGGCGCTCGCCGTGCCCTCGCCCGCACAAAGGTGCAATGGGGCAAGTTGGATGCGGAGAAGCTTCTCACGGACCAACCGCCACCGGGCAAGGAGTATCGCACGCCCGAAATGTATTATAAATCTGTCCTGAAGGGAGCCCGCGATATTGCGGATGAGTGCCCCAGAAATGTAATCTTTGAGTGAATTTGCTATGTATTATCCTGTGCGCTGAAACTTTGTTCATGTGCGCTTTGAGCAACGCTTTTTTGATTTAAAATATTACCTTCTGTGCGGCCGTTTATAAAATCTGAGAGATGGCAAGTCGTTGGCTTCAGCCCCCAAGCCACGAGTGCTGGGGTGTTCGGGATAAACTTGAGCACTCTTGTTCCATTGTTGGGTCCATCGAGGGAGGCGCTCAACACAGCGAACAAGGCAACCGGACTTATAATGCTTGAACACTCTCACTTAGCCATAGAATTCTATAATTTTAAATTTGGTGAAGCCCCGGTATTCGAAGACCGAATCCGGGCGCTATCCACGCCTTCGTCGGACATTGTCCGAACTTCGCTCAAGCGGCGTGAGTCTTTAGGACCCAAAAACCTCTCGAACAGCGACCAGTCTCTCGCCTTATCATGCCGTCGGTTTTAGCTTTCCATCGAGGCGCCGCCGGCTCAACCGGGTGCAATCGCATGGTTCCCCAGTGCCACCTTAGCCGTGAGCGGAACGTAAGGCACCAAAACGTGGAGCAGGCAAACCCAACTATTGACCCAAGACATGATTCGAGCCGATTCATATAATGCTATAAGTTCGGGTGCCGACTTGTGAAAGTGTTGGACTTATCACACCATAGAGTGGGGAACATAAGCCCCTGGCGTATTAGGCCGTACCAAAATATACGGGCGCAAGATGTCATATAATGAGCATATATATATAAAAGGTAATGCAATTGCAAAAAGGGTGCTGCATTATTAATGAAAGAAAGTCTGCTAGTAGAGTGGACTGATACAAATAGTGCGGTAAGCAAGGGATTTGGACTAAGTAAACATGTCCCCCTTCAGGGGTGAGCTGCGGACTTGGTGTATATAATCGAATTTAATGCTCGTAATTGAGACCACCTGAGTGTTCGTCGCAGCCTTCTTTCGTCCCTGACTGTTGCATCATGAGTTCGGCAGGTTCATCGCCGGACAGGGCCTCTGGTTAACGGAGTCCTGTGTACACAAAGAAGGGAAATAAAAAAAAGGGGGGGCACACTTGCGAGCCCCCGATGTGGTCGAACCGCACTCTGGGTCCGTTGGGATCGTGCCCCTTCCCCTGTGCCCATGGTATCTCCAAAGCGTAATGATGTACACGGAGTGTTATTCTTGCGATCATGCGTGGGCGAGGTTGGGGCCGCATTACGCTGCGTGCTCGATCGCGCCAGTGGTCTTGGTTAGCATTGCTCGGGCGCGCTTTTTTGTCTCCGCCTTTTAGCGGCGGACTCGAGAATTGCCTTAAAAGGCTGCTCAGATTTCTTACGCGCGAGAGCATTGTATGTTCCTCCGCTCGGAGGGGCGTTCCATATTCCCATTGGCCGTGATGACTCGCGAGGGCCCGCATCTTGAGCTTTAGGTATGCATAATGCGGCACGCGCTGAATTTTGCAAACGCGGTTCGTCCGAAGCAGAGCGTGATAGCCGCCGCTAAACGGGACTATGTCAAGATTAACTCCTCGCCCGGAAGTTATCCGGGATCCAAGACCACTTCGGTGTGGATCGAGCTCGCATAGATTGGCTTCCACCTGGTATGACACCTTTAAAGGTTGTCTTTGTAGGTTTAATCCTTGAGGGTCTATGCCCATTTTGCGCGACCGTATCCGATAAAGCAGGTTCAGCTCTGCCGCCGTCCATCGGGACTCTCGTGAGGTGAAATCCATCGACGATTGAGTCTAAAACCAATGCGGCGAATCCGCCATGGCATATGCTGGTCGGATGGTCTCTTGATCGAAAGTGATCGGACAAGAGGACCATGGATTGAACTTAGGCGATGGCTCCATCGCCAGAGCGTCCCTTAGTGCGCGTTCCTCTCCCTCTTGGGTATATGGGTCGCGATATCATATTCACTGTCCGCACTTGTGGGGGAAAACCCTTCTGTCCTCTATTGTTCGGCGGTTGGGTCTCTTCCTCGTCGTCGCTGTTTAGCCCCTTGTCATTGTTTTCGGCAATTAACTTGCCGGCCTGCTTGAACACCCAGCAATATCTGTTAGTGTGGTTAGCTGGCTTTTCAGAGGTGCCATGTATCTGGCATAAGAGGTCGAGTATTCGGTCCTGATTGGACGGACCCAGAGTGGTTCTTTTGAATGGCTTCTTCCGCTGACCGGGTTTAGAGCCTCGGAATCCGGCGTTGACTGCCGTATCCTCCTTATCATCACCGTTAATGCGGCGTTTGTTTTTGTTTCGACGTGTCCTGCCGTTGTTGTCCTTAGTATCCGGACTGCCAGAATTTTTACGGAGATTGTTGCTGCAAGCTAGCCAGCTGTCCTCTCCCGCGCAAAAGCGGGTCATTAACGATGTGAGGGCTGCCATGGATTTCGCTTTTCCTGCCCTGTGTGCGGGCTAGCCATTCGTCCGGATGTTATGTTTGAAGGCTGCAAGGGCCTCTGCATCCGGATAGTCGACGATTTGGTTTTCTTTGTCAAGAACCGTGTCGTAATTGTCCGGCCGATTAAATCGGCTGCTGAATGATATGGCTTAGGTCATCGGCGTCGTGGTCGCTTTATACGTGCCTTGGAAGTTATCAAGGAATGCGGCCTCCAGGTCTTCCCAACACCCAATTGACTCTGCGGGCAGGCTGTTAAGCCAATGCCGAGCTGGTCCTTTAAGCTTGAGTGGGAGGTACTTGATGGCGTGGAGATCGTCGCCGCGGGCCATATGGATGTGGAGAAGATAATCTTCTATCCAAACCGCGGGGTCTGTTGTGCCATCGTAGGATTCAATGTTTACGGGTTTAAACCCTTCAGGGATTTGATGATCCATTACTTCGTCAGTGAAGCATAGTGGGTGTGCGGCGCCTCTGTATTGAGCAATATCGCGACGCAGCTCGAGGGAGCGCCGTCTGCTGTGCTCGTCCCGGCCGGGGTTATTGTATCCGGCGCGACGGTATTCGTCGTGGGTCGTGGGGCGCCCACGTGATCCGTAGATGGATCTGGATTGCCTTGCTTTGTCCTCCAATATATCTCTCAAGTCTGGCGCGTTCCCTCTTGGCTTCGTACTTTTGGAGCGATGCCGGGGTACGGTCTTTGCTGGGGCCCTGGATGCCTCTCTGTCACGACCACGGGGTGGTCGGTCAGCCATATCATGCGCTGGTGATGGAGGTATGTATGCTTCCTCCTCTAATCGGGGGAGCAGCTTGCATCTTGGGTAACTTTTGGAGGGGCATTCGAGTTTATACTCTTCGGCCGCGAGGACCTCGGTCCATCGATCGGCCAGCAGGTCCTGATCAGCTTGAAGCTGTTGCTGCTTTTTCTTTAGGCTGATTGCTGTGGCGATAAGCCTGCGCTTGAAGCGCTCTTGTTCGACGGGATCCTTAGGTACGACGAATTCATCATCGTTGAGGCTTGCTTCGTCTTCGGAGGGAGGCATATAGTTATGATCCTCAACCTCTTCGATCGCCGCCTCTCGTGAGGGCTTGGTTCTCGCATCCTCCCGCTGCTGAGTCTTCTTTGGAGGGATTGTCTTCGGCACTCTCGAGTATTATTATCTCTGTGCGGAATCTCCATTCTTGCTATGGCGGGATTTAGAGCGGCGCCGCTGACGCCGGCGTTTGGGCTGCTTCTTTAAAGAGTCTACCTCCGCTGCTTCTTCGCCATCCCCGTCTTTTGGGGTGTCCACCATGTATATGTCATATGACGAGGTGGTCTTCCAGTGCCCTGTGGGTGCTGGTTCCTGTTCGTCTCCGGCATCGTCGTCCATAGCGTCGATGTCGTCGGAGTCGTAGTCTAGCATGTTGGTTAGATCGTCGATAGTGGCTACAAAGTGGGTGGTGGGTGGGCTCTGAATTTCTTCGTCGTCCGTACCCCAACCATCCATGCCATAGTCCGGCCAGGACTCTCCTAATAACGAGAGATGCTTTAGTGAATTCAGGATATCACCAAAAGGCGAGTATTGGAAGATGTCCGTGGCGGTGAATTCCATAACCGGCGCCCAATCCGAATCGATTGGTAGGGCGCGGAGGTTCGGAGTCCGCAAGGAGTCCGCGCCGGAATCACGAAGTTTCGCAGGGACAAGATTAGTGTTCGCCCATCGCCGTGGATGTTGAAGCCCCGAGGCGGTGTCTATCCACCGATCCTCTATCCGGGCGATCGGCTCCGGACTAATGGCCGGAGCGGATTCGTTTGCGGCCACCAAGGCACTGTTCGGCGGCAGAGCTAAATCATGCCCATTGCAACAGTGCGGCGCGCTTGGCTGTGGCTCGGGTCCGTCGAAGATGAAGTCTCCGTGGACATCGGCCGTGAAGTTTAGGCTTCCGAATCTGACCTGACGGCCAGGGGCGTAGCTTTCGATCTGCTCCAGATGGCTGCTTAATTAGCCCGCAGTGCGAAGCCGCCGAATATGAAGATCTGTCCAGGGAGAAAAGTCTCACCCTGGATAGCGTTGTTGGTTGAAGATGCCATCAAGCCTATCGGTGACGACACAGAGGAACTCTCAATGAAAGCACCAACGTCGGTGTCAAAACCTGCGGATCTTGGGTAGGGGGTCCCGAACGTGCGTCTAGGCGGATGGTAATAGGAGACGAGGACACGATGTTTTACCAGGTTGGGCCCTCTCGATGGAGGTAAAACCCTACGCCCCGCTTGATTAATATTGATGATATGGGTAGTACAAGAGTGGATCTACCACGAGATCAAGGAGGCTAAACCCTAGAAGCTAGCCTATGGTATGATTGTTGTAATGTATGTTGTGTCCTACGGACTAAAGCCCTCCGGTTTATATAGACACCGGAGGAGGCTAGGGTTACATAGAGTTGGTTACAATGGTAGGAGATCTACATATCCGTAAAGCCAAGCTTGCCTTCCACGCCAAGGAAAGTCCCATCCGGATACGGGACGGAGTCTTCAATCTTGTATCTTCGTAGTCTTGGAGTCCGGCGGACGATGATAGTCCAGCTGTCCGGACACCCCCTAGTCCAGGACTCCCTCAAAGATCTTTATCGGTCAAACCGCATAACAACATAAGTTCTTCCCTTTGTCATCGGTATGTTACTTGCCCGAGATTCGATCATCGGTATCATCATACCTAGTTCAATCTCGTTACCGGCAAGTCTCTTTACTCGTTCCGTAATGCGTCACCCCGTAACTAATTCATTATTCACATTGCTTGCAAGGCTTATAGTGATGTGCATTACCGAGAGGGCCCAGAGATACCTCTCCGACATTCGGAGTGACAAATCCTAATCTCGATCTATGCCAACTCAACAAACACCATCGGAGACACATGTAGAACATCTTTATAATCACCCAGTTACGTTGTGACGTTTGATAGCACACTAAGTGTTCATCCGGTATTCTGGAGTTGCATAATCTCATAGTCATAGGAACATGTATAAGTCATGAAGAAAGTAATAGCAACAAACTAAACGATCATAGTGCTAAGCCAATGGATGGGTCTTGTCCATCACATCATTCTCTAATGATGTGATCCCATTCATCAAATGACAACACATGTATATGGCTAGGAAACTTTAACCATCTTTGATTAACGAGCTAGTCTAGTAGAGGCATACTAGGGACACTTTGTTTTGTCTATGTATTCACACATGTAATAAGTTTCCGGTTAATATAATTCTAGCATGAATAATAAACATTTAGCATGATATAAGGAAATATAAATAACATATTTATTGTTGCCTCTGGGGCATATTTCCTTCAGAAAGGACTTGGAACGTGCTTTTGGTGTGCTTCAATCCCGATGGGGTATCGTTCGATGGGAGAAGGGAAGCTTTGGGAGGTGATGACTGCTTGTGTGATCATGCACAACATGATCGTCGAGGATGAGCGTGATGACAAAATCTTCGACCAAGGATTTGATTATCAAGGTGAAAATGTTGAGCCCCTGCACAAAGAACCGGCCATGTTTGAATAGTTTGTCCAATTTCATCGTGAACTGCATGATTGGCATACTCAATTGGATCTTCAAAATGACTTGGTTGAGCACGTGTGGACTCACATTGGCAACCAATAGATGTATTGGTTCATTATGTTCATTCAAGGCAATTTTGATTTGGTTGTAAAACTATTTTATTAGAGACAATTTTGATTGGGTTGTAAAACTATTTTTATTTTTGGACAATTAATATTTGGACGTGCAAACTTGTTTTGATATGCATATATGCGCATTTTTGGCCGTGACGGACAGGATGGGACCAAAGTATGCGGCCGCGCGCTGGGCGAACGACCACCGCATCCCCGGACAGGCCCGGACACGACCTCATTGCCCTACCCAAACAGACCGAATCCGAGCAAAGCGGACGTTCGTTTGGGGTCGTGCGCTGGAGTTGGCCTTAGGAAGGCAACGACAGCGCAGTTCCAAGGAATCATAGATGGCATCCATAAGAAACTTCCACGTGGCTGGCGGCTTCAATGGATAAGTCAGACCGGCTCATCCTTGTGCAATCGGTCCTAAGTGCCATGCTGGTCCATTCAATGCTTGCTATGGAGGTGCCTCCGGAAGTGATCACCTCTATTCGAATCTTCTTTTGGGTGGCTCGGGACCACGCAAGTGGAGGCAGTTGTGCCGTCACATGGGAGACCGTGTGCACACCAAAGTGGACAATAGGCCTTGCTCTCCCAAATCTAAAGTGGATGAATGTGGCCTTGATGACGTGATGGCTATGGCTAACAAGAGTGAATGGTGAGAGACCGTGGAAAGAGCTTGAGATTTCAGTCCCCTCGGAATCCATGGCCATCTATAGATCGGCGGTGTTTGTGGATATACACTAGTACAACAAGCTGCTATACAAAAAGTTTTTAACCCCTTTCCGCAACGGCATTTTAAACCATCGCCTAGTGAGTGTGGGCGATAGGAGGGCCATTCCCACATGACCCAAAAACTGTCAGGGATAGGGAGCCATGATGCAGACGCGTTGCCAAATGTAATCATATGCGATGCAGCAACATATCACACACACCACATTCTGGCACCAGTGTGGGATTGTTGGTCAAATGTTTCTAATGACGCAGTGAAACCAAACCGTGTTTCATACTGAACCGTTTGGGAAACAATATCCAAGGCACAGAGGCCAACTTATGAACTGTGTGCAATATGTGGCCCATCGCACATGAGTTTTCTGCGGAACCCATCTGCCATGCATGACACTATCGCACACGTTTGCCGAACAATTACCGTGTGCGATAATATGTTATCACAAACAGTTCAAGAGCCCCTTTGCACACATACAAGTGTTGTAGATTGTTTGTGATTTGTTGTGTATCAGCGACGGTTGCGGTATGAGTGACGTGTGCTTTCCATTTGGGATCCCACACGTTTCTTGAAAAATTTATGAGTGGGATTGTATTTTACATTTGGCAAGGTTTACTCTAAGCTCTCGTGTGCGATAATGTGGTATCGCAAACGGTTTCGGAGCCCCTACGCACACGTAGAAGTGTTGCAAATCGTCTGCGATCTGATGTGTATCACCGACAGTTCCGCTATGATTGACGTATGCTTTCCGATGTGGATTGCACACACTCATTTAATTGAACCGTGTGCGCAACAATGGCCAGGTTAAAGCAAAAATATCCCATTTGAATCGGCATGCAAAAAGCAAATTCGCCACAATATGCAATTGAACAAATAGTGTCCACACGAAGAACATTCATCGGATTTGGCAACAATAACTGAACAAATGGTAGCTAAATTCCAATTATTTGTCGACATATATATGCATTACATAATTAATCATAGTGTATGGAATACGAAGACCTCATCACATGGAAAACAATGGATCCATGCGTATATGTTTAGCAGCTAACTCTTACTCAATGTTTCAGGAGAAGGCATACTGAAATCTTCATTATCACCAGTGGGATTGATGTAGTGATTCAGGAAGAATTTGCTGATAAATCTCTAAACCATCAGCAATTCACCAGTGGGAAGCAATTCAGGGGTCCTCGGTTCAAAGATAAGCTGCAGTATTTTTAAGATCAGAATATGCCATATGAGTGAAGTAGAAGATATGAATTAAGATAGACTTGCTGGTACTAATTCGCGAGCATCTTCACACCTATCAGTAGATTTGCAGATGGAGATCATGTGTCTGCAAACATAGTATCCACAAAGGTTCGTCCCTTCTTGTTGCTGAGGATACTGGATTTTTTTGTACAGAATTAGTCATGTATTTGCCTGTTAGGAACAACCTAACCGGTGTAAGATGTATTTTTTTCTTTGGACATAAACAAAGAGAGGTTTATTTAGAAGCTTGAACATTTGACTAGTGTAAGAAAAGGTATTTGCAAACTATTGGTTACATTTTCCGAAAATAACGGACTTCGGTGTGTTACCGGAGAAACAATCTCGTGCTGCAGAGGTAGTTCCCTCTTGAACAGGTTCCATGGTTTAGTTTCCACAATGCAAATACACTGCAAGCAAAGATGAATTTTCACAACATAAATTCTTGAACAAGATAAGAATGCAAATTAATTTCAACATCATCGAATTAAATACCTATCCATGAATTGTTGAAGATGTGTCAGTTCCTGAGGCTTTATTGATTCTCTAAGAGAATCCATGTAGTAAATTATGTTCTTGTTTGGAACAATGAATACCAAGATCCAGTGATTGCTACATATTAAGAAAACCATGAACTTACGAATTATGTCGAAATCTAAAAGACAATCAGTGTATGCGTGGTTGATTATTTGGCTTACCATTCATGATATGGCGAGAGAAATGATTTTGCATGGGACGTGTTTTTGAAGATAAGGGGGATCGTGTGAATGTCCCACTCCCGTTCATCCTTGATGGGGAACAAAGCATAATCAAAAAAATTCCTACGCAACACCCAAGATCTAATTTAGGAGATGCAAAGCAACGAGAGGGGAGTGTGTCTACATACCCTTGTAAACCGAAATCCGAAGCGTATATAACGTGGTTGATGTAGTCGTACTCTTCGCGATCCAATCACAATCTAATCTGATCTAACATCGAACGGATGACACCTCCGCATTTAGCACACATGCGGCTCGATGAAGTCTCCTCCTTCTTGATCCAGCAAGCAAGATAGGAGAAGTAGATGGGATCTCAACCAACATGGTAGCGAGGTGGAGATGGTGGTGGTGCAATCCTGGTAGGGCTTCGCCAGACGCTACCGGAACCAATCTGAGGAGAAAACAATTTTAGGAGAGGTAGGGCTGCCGCCGGGGCATGGGATTTGGTGTGTCCAGCCCCTCCCTCTCCCCCACTATTTATAGGAGGCAAGGGAAGGGTTGGGGCGCAGCCTTGACCCCCTCCTCCAAGGGAGGTGGTGTGGCTAGTCCTAGGGAGGTTTCCTCCCTTCCCAAGGCACCTCGGGGGGTGCCTTCCACACTTAGGACTCTTCTTTTCTCCTCTCTCTTAGCGCATGGGCACCTTAGGGCTGGTGCCCTTGGCCCATATAGTCCAAGGCGCACCCCCTACAGCCCATGTGCCCCCCCAGGGCAGGTGGACCATCTCGCTGGACCTCGGACCCCTTTCGGCACTCCCGGTACAATACTGATAATGCCCGAAACTTTTCTGAGGCCAAAATAGGACTTCCTATATATGAATCTTTACCTACGGACCATTCTGGAGCTCCTCGTGATGTCCATGATCTCATCCGGGATTCCGGGCAACATTCGGTTACCAATGCACATATCCCAATAACACTCTAGCGGCGTCAAATGTTAAGCGTGCGGACCCTACGGGTTCGAGAATCATGTAGACATGACCGAGACACCTCTCCGGTAAATAACTAATGACCCACAAGTATAGGGTATCAATCATAGTCCTTTTGATAAGTAAGAGTGTCGAACCCAACGAGGAGCAGAAGGAAATGATAACTGGTTTTCAGCAAGGTAATCTCTGCAAGCACTTAAATTCTAGGTAACGAGTAGTTGGATAACAAGATAATTTGTAAAGAGCAAGTAACGGTGACAGTAAATAAAGTACAGCAAGGTAGCCTAATCCTTTTGTGGCAAAGGACATGCCAAAATGGTCTTTTATAATAAGCAAAACGTTCTTGAGGGTACATGGGAATTTCATCTAGTCACTTTCACAATGTTGGATTGATTCGTGTTCGCTACTTTGATAATTTGATATGTGGGTGGAATGGTGCTTAGGTGTTGTTTTTACTTGAACATACCTCCTACTTATGATTAACCCCCTCGCAAGCATCCGCAACTATGATAAAAGTATTAAGATAAAATCTAACCATAGCATTCAACTTTTGGATCCAAATCAGCCCCTTATGAAGTAGCGCATAAACTAGGGTTTAAGCTTCTATCACTCTCGCAACCCATCATCTAATAACTACTCCACAATGCATTCCCTTAGGCCCTAATAAGGTGAAGTGCCATGTAGTCGACGTTTACATGACACCACTAAGGGAATCACAACATACATATCATCAAAATATCGAACACATATCAAGTTCACATGATTACTTGCAACAAGATTTCTCTCGTGACCTCAAGAACAAAAGTAACCACTCACAAATGATAATCATGCTCAAGATCATAGGGTTATTAAATAACATAATGCATCTGAACATATAATCGTCCACCAAATAAACCATATAGTAATCAACCACAAGATGTAATCAACACAACTAGTCACCCACATGTACCAATCTAAGGTTTGGTACAAAGATTGAACACAAGAGATGAAATAGGGTTTGAGAGGAGATGGTGCTGTTGAAGATGTTGATGGAGATTTCCCTCCCAAAGATGGGAGAGTTGTTGGTGATGATGATGACGATGATTTCCCCCTCCGAGAGGGAAGTTCCCCCGGTGGAATCGCTCCGTCGAAGGGTGAAAGTGCTCCTGCCCAAGTTCCGCCTCGAGACAGCGGCGCTTCATCTCGAAAGTCATCCCCTGATTTTTTTCTAGGTCAAAATGACATATATACCAGAAGATGGGCACCGGAGGTGGGCCGAGGAGGGCACAACCCACCAGGGCGTGCTTGGGGGCCCTGGTGCGCCTAGGTGGGCCCCCTCTGGTAGTTATTTGCTCCAATAATTCTTATATACTCCTTAAAAAATCTCCGTGAAGTTTCAGATCATTTGGATATGTGCAGAATAGGTAACTGTGACGTAGCTTTTTCAGGTCCAGAATTCCAGCTGCCGGCATTCTCCCTCTTTGTGTGAACCTTGCATATTATGAGAGAAAAGGTATTAGAATTACTCCATAAAGCATTATTATGCATAAAAACATTATAAATAACAGTAGGAAAACATGATGCAAAATGGATGGATCAACTCCCCCAAGCTTAGACCTTGCTTGTCCTCAAGCGAAAACCGAAATCGGAAAACATGTCCACATGCTTAGAGAGAGAGGTGTCGATAAAAACAAAATACAGACATAGAAGCATTATGTATATTATTATAACAACAACAAACTTTATTATAGACTTGTTATCATGAACTTTTATCATATAACTTCTATCATATTACTTCTCATGAGCAAGTAACAATTCATCACAACATGGAAATATAAAACATAAACTCTATTGAAAGCCAACAAACTATGTTCTCAGCCAACTCCGCAACTACAATTCATCATCTTTTCAGGAAGGGTCACGTATCGGAGCCTTTTTGGCAAGTCCACATACTCAACCATCATATAGTCTTCTATGATTGCTGACACTCACTGCATACCCATGAGCAAAAAGTTTCAACCAGACACATAGGAAGATAGGGGCTTATAGTTTCGCCTCCCAACGCATTCATCTCAAGAGTGATGTCAACAATAATAACTCATGTCCACCCATATTCAACTGATAGATGTGCCTAGATCTTTCCTCACCACATGGTGCTTACCAAAGGAGAAAATAAAAAGGAATTACTTTGACTCTTGCATAAAAGTAAATACATAAAAGTAAAAGATAGGCCCTTTGCAGAGGGAAGCAGAGGTTTCCATGTGGCTTTTGGTTGTATGCTCAATCTCTTAGTGCAAAACAACGTCACGTTATATTGCCCCTTGTGATAGCAACCTTTATTATGCAGTCTGTCGCCTTTATTATTTTGCCATCACAAGTTCGTACAACGCTCAATTTTCTCTTACACTAAATGATCTAACACATTTAGAAGCAATTTTTATTGCCTTTTTGCACCGATGAAAACTTACTTGAAGGATCTTACTCAATCCATAGGTAGGTATGGTGGACTCTCAAAGCAAGATTTGGGTTTAAGGGTTTTTGGATGCACAAGTAGTATCTCTACTTAGTGCGGAATTTTTGGCTAGCAAAGATAGGGGGAAGCGCCACATGGTAAATGATCTATAACAATATAACTTCTATGTGAATATGAACAAACATAAATCATTACATTGTCTTCCTTGTCCAACGTCAACAATTTTGGCATATAATATTTTGATGGGGGCTCACAATCATAAAAGATGTCCAAGATAGTGTATTTGCATGTGAATATTCTCTTCTCTTATTAATTCTTTCATGAATTGCATCATTGAACAATGCTATGTTTGTCAATCTCCAATAAATTTTACCACTTATACTTTTCCTTATGTGATGTCATTACTTACCATAAAATTAGTATATGATCTTTTCATTTATTTTACTTTCTTTTTATTGAGACATAAAAATAAAGAAACAAAACTCAAACTACTCTTTATTATATATCTCGCAAACCATTACATCTAAAGATCACTAAGAAAGCACTCAAAAAGAAAGGATCGAACTAAACTTTTATTTAACTAAAATCAAAAGATAACTAAGGATCGAACTAAAATAGATAATGGCAAAGATAGTGGCGGTGATACGATACCGGGACACCTCCCCCAAGCTTGGCACAAGCCAAGGGGAGTGTCCATACCATGAACTCAAGTGTTTTTTTGGTGATGAAGAGGTTGGTGGTGATAAAGTAGTAGCAGGTTTGTCCTTCAGGCTCAAAAGATACTCCAATCTTTGGATGATGATCCGAGCGCAATGATGTGCTCTTGCAATAAAATATTTTCACGGGTGAGACATTTGTTTTAAACATGTTACGTTTCAATGATACTAAAGGCTTCAATCTCAGTAGGACTGACATAGTCCTAATATGGCTGAAGGATATCTTCTTCTTCCTCCGGGGCAAGGTCTGCTCCACAACTGGAGCTTGATCTCCAGTAGCTTCCTTTCTCTTGTCCCACTTGAAGGTTTCTTTGAGCTCTTCTCTCTTTAATTCAATCTTCATCAACCAAGCATCCTCTTCTACGTAGTTGGAGGGGGAGAATACATGATGCCTAGCTTGACAGATCTGACAGAAAACAACAAGAAAAGAAAACATAAGATTTCTCCGTGACACGGTGGTCCATAGGTTCGGGGGGTATATAATTTTTGTTCTTGGGAAACAATGAAACGGGACAAAAACGGAGTCCAAAAGGTACCCGAGGTGGGCACAACCCACCTATGCGCGCCTGGCAAGCTTAGCGCGCCCTGGTGTCTTGTGCCCACCAGGGTTACCTTCCTGGTTGTTTCTTATTTTCCTAATTTTTAATATATTCCAAAACCGACAGAAAAATATTTTGCGGATTTTTCGGAGTCCGTTTACTTACCGTATCACGTACCTCCTCTTTTTCGGTTATTCTGGAGTGTTTTGGAAGGTTTCTTTTATATGTTATTCCTGTGTGATAGTTTGAATAATATTGTTTCAACATTAATAGGCGTACCTGAGATATAATGTTTAATTCTTTGTCCATTGACCACCTTCGGGTTAGTACCTTCGGAGTTATTTATTTTAATGGCTCCAGAACGATAAACCTCCTCAATGATATATGGTCCTTCCCATTTAGAGAGAAGCTTTCCTGCAAAGAATCTGAAACGAGAGTTGTACAAAAGAACATATTCTCCAACTTTGAATTCCCGCTTTTGGATTCTTTTGTCATGCAGTCTTTTAACTTTTTCTTTAAACAACTTGGCATTTTCATAGGCTTGGGTTCTCCATTCATCCAGTGAGCTAATATCAAATAACTTCTTTTCACTGGCAAGTTTGAAATCATAGTTGAGTTCTTTAATTGCCCAATATGCTTTATGTTCTAACTCGAGAGGCAAATGACAAGCTTTTCCATAAACCATTTTATAAGGAGACATACTCATAGGATTTTTATATGTTGTTCGGTAGGCCCAAAGTGCATCATCCAATTTCTTAGACCAATTCTTTCAGGACCCATTAATAGTTTTTTGTAATATTAGCTTTATTTCTCTATTGCCAAGTCCAATTTCTTAGAAAGCATTTTATGGAAAGAACCATGAGCGAAGTGTGAACCACCATCAATCATTAAATATCTAGGGACTCCAAACCTTGGGAAAATAACTTATTTAATGGAAGTGTTGTGATCAGCACTACTAGTTGGAGTAGCTTCTACTCACTTAGTGACATAATCAACAACAACCAAAATATGTGTGCCCATTAGAGGAAGGAAAATGCCCATATAATCAAAACCCCAAACATTAAATGGTTCAACAACAGGTGACTAATTTATAGGCATTTCTTGACACTTACCGATATTACCAATTCTCTGGCATTCATCACAAGATAAAACAAACTTACGGGCATCCTTGAGGAGAGTAGGCCAATAAAAACCAGATTGCAATACCTTATGAGCAGTTCTATCTCCCGCATGATGCCCTCCATAAGCTTCGGAGTGACATTTCCATAGGATATGTTCCTGTTCATGCTCATGTACACAACGTCTAATGATACCATCTACTCCTTCTTTGTAAAGAGTGGGTCATCCCAAAAGTAATGTCTTAAATCATAGAAGAATTTTTTTCTTTTGTTGATATGTAAAGCTAGGTGGTATATATTTAGCAACAATATAATTAGCATAATCAACATACCAACGGGTGTTATGAGAAACATTTATTGCAGCTAACTGCTCATCAGGAAAGCTATCATTAATAGGTTGTGGGTCATCAAGAATATTCTCTAACCTAGATAAGTTATCAACTACAGGGTTCTCAGCTCCTTGCCTATCAGTAATATGTAAATCAAATTCTTGTAGCAAAAGAACCCACCTAATGAGTCTAGGTTTAGTTCTTTGTTTTCCATAAGATATTTAATAGCAGCATGATTGGTGTGAACAATAACTTTAGAATTAACAATATAAGATCTGAATTTTTCACAAGCAAACACAACTGCTAAAAATTCCTTTTGAGTAGTAGCATAATTTCTTTGGGCACTGTCTAGAGTTTTGCTAGCATAATGGATTACATTTAATTTTTTATCAACTCTTTGTCCTAGAACATCACCAACATGATAATCACTAGCATCACACATGATCTCAAAAGGTAAGTTCCAATCAGGTGGTTCAACAATAGGTGCAGAAATTAAGGCTTTCTTAAGTGTTTCAAAGGCTTCTACACAATCATCATCAAAAACAAATGGAACATCCTTTTGTCAAAGATTCATAAGAGGCCTAGAAATTTTAGAGAAGTCTTTAATAAATCTCCTATAGAAACCAGCATGACCGAGAAAACTACGAATACCTTTAATATCTTTAGGACATGGAATTTTCTCAATTGCATCAACTTTAGCTTTATCCACGTCAATACCTCATTCAGAAATTTTATGCCCCAAGACAATACCTTCATTAACCATAAAGTGGCACTTCTCCCAATTCAAGTCAATATTGGTTTGCTCACATCTCTGCAAAACTTGATCAAGATTGCTTAAGCAGTCATCAAAAAAAGTCCCATAAATGGAAAAGTCATCCATGAAAACCTCAACAATCTTTTCACAAACATCAGAGAATATAGCAGTCATACATCGTTGAAAGGTAGCAGGCGCATTGCATAAACCAAAAGGCATACGTCTATAAGCATAAGTTCCAAAAGGACAAGTGAAGGTGGTTTTCTCCTGATCAGGTTGTGAAATAGGTATTTGAGAAAAACCAGAATATCCATCAAGAAAAACAAAAGTGTGTGTGCTTAGATAGTCTTTCTAACATTTGATCAATAAAAGGCAAAGGGTAATGATCTTTTCTAGTTGCTTTATTTAATTTTCTAAAATCAATTACCATTCTATAGAAGTAACAATTCTTTGTGGAATTATTTCATTCTTATCATTAGGAACAACAGTAATACCTCCTTTCTTAGGGACACAATGAACATGACTTACCCATCTACTATCATCTATGGGATAAATTATACCTGCCTCCAGGAGCTTTAATATTTCAGTTCTTACAACTTGTTTCATCTTAGGATTTAAACACTGCTGATGATCAACAAGGGGTTTAGCATCAGATTCCATATTAATCTTGTGGTGACAGAGAGGGGACTAATGCCCTTAAGATCATCAAGAGTATATCCAATAGCAGCTCGGTGCTTCTTCAGAATTTTCAATAATCTTTCTTCTTCATGTTCTAAAAAGTTAACACTAATAATAACAGGATATATCTTTTTATTGTCAAGATAAGCATATTTCAAAGTGTCTGGCAATTGTTTTATCCAACGATGTGATTCAATATCACAGACATTGCATATCATGACAGATTGACAGTCTCAGAAAAGTGGCTATGCACAATGGCATAGCAGACAAAGTGTTTTCATGCTACACATGATGGCATAGCAGACCAAGTGTTTTAAGCTAGCCTATTACAAGGAGTTTTAACTTCCCAAAAGGATGATTGTTTCTCGTCCGAAGGACGGTGCACAAGTGATAAACCGGCTTCCGGATTATGATTCTTCAGCTTGATGAGAAGGTTGCGGATCATCTCACGCCGGTTCAACCTCCGCCTCCCCACCCACGGGCTGGAAGTCAATGGTTGCCCAGTCAATTCCAGACAAAGCTTGGAAGATAGCTTCATCAGTTATAAGATCTGACGGTTCAACATCAAGGGCATAAGTGTGCTTACAGATTGGCGGGATTAGATTTTGAGCTTCATAAACCGACACATCGATCCGTCTGTTGTCTGCGTCAT
The DNA here is from genome assembly GCA_021437245.1 of Aegilops speltoides. Classification (NCBI taxonomy): domain Eukaryota; kingdom Viridiplantae; phylum Streptophyta; class Magnoliopsida; order Poales; family Poaceae; genus Aegilops; species Aegilops speltoides. The sequence continues at coordinate 308,244,205 of CM038143.1, forward strand.
AGATGGACTAGTGGAAAGACAAATCAGTCTCTTCGGCCAATCTACTTGCAAGCGGACGCATCTTCTTTGTCAAGGCTTTAAGGGCATCCTCATCAAATTCCGACCCATCTTCTTTTTGACTAGGATAGCTATTTCCAATGTCTTCCGGCTCAAGATCAGCTATCCAAGCCTTAGCCCGCGTCAGCACAGACAAAGCGCCAACCCTTGTAGCAGATCTCTTCACTTCTTCCAGTTGGGCAGGTGTCGTGGATAGCTTGGCCAATGTGTCCTTGATTAAAGTCGGCGGCGGTTTATTGTACGAAGCAGTGCAGATGACTCGTTGAGCGCCGGTATATAACTGATCTATCAAAGTATAGGCGACCTTCAATTTCTTGCGCATATCTGAACCGAGATGGGAAACACGGCTACCTACAAGGGTTACAATATTGTTAAACCGGAGGTTTCAAAACTGATTAAATACGGTTCATAGCAAGGCTACTTACCAAAGATGGCAGAAGTCATAGGGTTGATTTGCCGCTTCAAGCTAGACAACTCATCTGCCACTGGTTTAAGCTCCGCTTCAGCATCCTCCGCCCGCTTCAGCAAAGTGGTTTTTTTCCTCTTCCCAATCCGCTCGCTCGCCTTTGAAGCCATCCTTCAATTGCTCCATGGCTGTTAAAGTGCCCTTCAGTTCTTCTTTGGCTTCTGAAGTTTCGGCTTGTTGGGACTTGATGTTCTCCTGGAGATTGGTGATTTGAGAATCTTTGTTGGTCAAGTCAGCCTCCAAAAGATAGACATTAAGACGGTAATAATTTTTTCAAAGTCCCAAGCACATAACAAGTTATACACTTGGCACTTGGGGGCTAAAGGTATAAACCGGTCTATAGGGGCTACACAAGCAAAATCCAATCTTTTCCTATTACAAGTCCTGGTTCACATTCATATTGATGAACCGTCCCTTGGGGGCTACTAGAGTTGATAATCAAAGGAGGGAATAAGCAAAAAGAAGTTATTCAAAGGAACAAGTATTTACCTCATATCGCTCTTTCATCAGGTTTACTAAACCGGCTTCATAATCACGGCTGGTGTATAGACTATTTAGATATCCAGAATGGATGTCCGGAGCAGAGAGATGCGCATAGCTAGACAGATCAGTTTTCCATTTGCCCTTGTCCACAGCAGAAAATTCTTCTTTTGCACTGTGCTTTGATAAAGCGACAGGATTGCTAGGAGCGGTATGGCCAAAACCAGTAATCACAACATCATCTGTTGTGCCTTCAGCAGTCTTATCTGGGCTTGGCGGTTTGTCAGATGCTTTTGCTGGGCTTGGTGGATCGGCAGTTGGGCTTGGCGGATCAACATGTTGGCTTGTCGGATTCATTTCTGGTGGATCAACAAAAGTATCCTGACCCTGAGGTACTAGGTTATCCAGAGTAATATCAACATCTTGATCAAGAGCCTCTGAGGTCCTCTCCAGTTCAGTGGCCGGATTATCATCCGCTGGCGTAGTCAGCTTTGCTTTCTTGCTAAGTCTGGCTTTGGCACTAAAAAGAACAAATACAGAGGTTAGTACAATAAACCGGTGCAAGGGAGAAAACTGAGTCTATTATGCTTACGCAGGGACGGTCTTGAGAGGAGGCATCTGTGTAGTCGATGAATCGCCAGAGGAGGAATTGGAAGTTCCCTGGTAATTCGAGTCAGACGGATTAAGAGGATATCGGAAGTAACCAGCCTTGGGATAAAGTTTATTAGAAGTACAAGAGACCTCTTGACGACGCTTGCGAACCGGGGAATATGGTAAACCGGAAGAGGTAACCACTTGACCACTGTGCCGGGTTGTGCGGCGAGCTTCTTGCTGCTGTGTCTTCAAAGAAAAGTGCGGATCCAAATGAGCAAGAGGGTGTGAACGTTTTACTTTCCGGACTGCTCGACGAAGTTTTGGTACTCGCACATGATTTGAATCGGAGAATAGAACAATTACCTCTGCATCTCCAGCGTGGCTAGCTTCTGCATCATCCTGATAATAATCATTGTCAATGAGGTGTATGCAAAAAGAACTGAGTGAATCTAATTCTACCTCTGAGTCTGGATCATCAAGCTCTTCATCATTGGGCAAATCAAAGGGTTCGACAGTTTTCTTCTTCGCTGGCCTCTTTGTAGCCTTAGTCTTGCTGCGGGGTGCTCTTGCTGGTTTGTCCTGGGGCTTGGCCGGTTTATCTTGAGATTTCTTCTTCTAGAAAGGATCATCACCCTGCACAGATGGATAGCAAATTATAAAGAGATATTTAAGAAAGGACGGATTAAGGTAAAAATGAGGCAACTCTTACAGCTGGCGGTTTACTGGAAGTGCAGAAGGGAATAAGCCCTAATTGACTGCAGACAGCTTCTGGTTCATTCAATATTTTCTTAACAACTTCAGTGACTTCATCCTCTGTTAGCTGAATATCAATATGACGTTGAGGATCTTTTAAGTCCCCTGTGTACTCACACATTAAACCAGGGCGCCGTCTTGAAGGCAGAATGCTCCAAGATATCCAGCAGCGGACGAAATCAACACCTGTTAAACCGTTTGCCATAAAGGCTCTGAGTTTGGAGAGTTGTGGTGCATAGTTGGACAATTCTTTGGCAGACAGCCTTTGAGGGAATGGATGAGTATTGCTAAGACGGTGAGGGCGGTAACCCGGCAGAGGATTTTCGCCAGATGGAGATGTGTCTTTGCAATAAAATCAAGTCTGATTCCAGTCCTTGGGGTGACTATGAAGCTTGGCATGAGGGAAATTGACATCTCTCCTCTTTTGAATCACCATCCCACCAAGCTCAGTGTTGGGACCGTTCGTGAATTCTGTGTGATGGTTCAAGTAAAAGAAATCTCTGAACAGCTCAACGGTGGGTGCTTCCTGAAGATAGGCCTCACAAAACACTTGGAAATCGCAAATATTGGACACAGAGTTTGGTCCAATATCTTGAGGGTGGAGTTGGAAGCTAGCAAGAACATCACGAAAGAACTTTGATCCGGGAGGGCTAAACCCTCGGTTCAGATGATCAATAAAAATGACCACTTCTCCATCCTGAGGCTCAGGAGGATCCTCTAAACCGGGGACTCTCCATTGGATGGTTTCCTTGCTCGCTAAAGCGCCAGTCACAACATACCCAGTCAATTGCTCTTCAGTAACCCGGGAAGGGACCCAATTGCAAGCATAAAACGTCTTGGCCATTTGAACAGGAAGATGGAAAAGGGGACCAAGGCCGGTTTAAAGTTTTGATTGATGCAGACAATCTAGTTTAAAAGACAGGAAAAACAAATGGAAACCTGTGCATATGATAACCCGGAGTTTTGTACTAAGGATGAATTGGCGGTTTAAAAAGAGGGCTAATGGTACCTGGTGGGTTATCATTTTCTAAAAGTATAAACCTCCTACAATGGTATGGAAGTTACAGATCTGAAAAATTCCTAAGTGTTGTTGTAGGATCGTTGAAGGAAAGAGTGTCTAGAGGGGGGGTGATTAGACTACTCGACAAGATAAAGATTATGCCTTTTGGCAAAGACAAGTTTTTGGCAAATTTTGCATATCACACAAGTCAAGCAGCTTACTACACATGCAATTCTAGAGTATGGGCAGCAGAAAGTAAATTGCACAAGTAGTAAAGAGGAGTGGAGAAGATCAAACGCAGTTTGGAGACACGGAGATTTTTCTCGTGGTTCCGATAGGTGGTGCTATCGTCAATCCACGTTGATGGAGACTTCAACCCACGGAGGGTAACGGCTGCGAGAGTCCACGGAGGGCTCCACCCACGAAGGGTCCACGAAGAAGCAACCTTGTCTATGCCATCATGGCATACGCCCACGGAGGACTAGCCTTACTCGGGGTAGATCTTCACGAAGTAGGCGATCTCCTTGCCCTTACAAACTTCTTGGTTCAACTCCACATCTTGACGGAGGCTCCCAAGCGACACCTAACCAATCTAGGAGGCACCACCTCCAAAAGGTAATAGATGGTGTTGGTGATGATGAACTCCTTGCTCTTGTGCTTCAAATGATAATCTCCCCAACACTCAACTCTCCTCGCTGATTTGGCTGTGGTGGAAGAAAGGATTGAGTGGAAAGCAACTTGGGAAGGCTAGAAATCAAGTTTCATATGGTGGGAGTGGAGCAACTTGATATCAACACAAGGGTAGGTAGTTTTCTTCTCAGAAATGTAAGGTAGGAGTGGTAGTTCTTTCTGATGGCTCTCTCCACGAATGAAGAGGAGGTGGAGGGGTATTTATAGCCTCCACACAAAATCCAACCGTTACACACATTTGACCAATCTCGGTCAGACCGAAGTTGACAACTCGGTGAGACCGAAAGTTCAAATCTTGTGAACGTTGGGATTTTCGGTGGGACCGAAAATACAATCTCGGTGAGTCCGATTCTTCCAAAGACTAGGGTTTGCCATTCTCGGTGGGACCGACTTTATCATCTTGGTGACACCGATATGATGACAGAAGGTTACAGAAGCTTGGCAACACTAGTTTCGGTGAGACCGAGTTTGGAATCGGAAAATCCGAAATTACTAGGGTTTGGCTTTGTGGCTGAGGTGGTTCATCTCGTTGTGACTGATTTTATGGAATCGGTGGGACCGAGATTACTTATGAGTGTGTTTTGGAAGTGAGAGGTGCTGATAGTCTAGGAGATGTATCACTAAGCACTTTGAGCAACCAGATCATTATCATAACCTCATCCCCTTTTAATAGTATTGGCTTTCCTATAGACTCAATGTGATCTTGGATCACTAAACCAAAAATGGAGTCTTGAGCTTTTGCCAATGTTTTCCTTAGCATCTTAGGGGTCCACCTCTTGATCTTTTTCCATGCCGAGTGATTGACTTTCTGAAACATACTTGATAAAAGCATTAGTCCAACCACAAAGTATGTTGTCATTAATTACCAAAACCACCCAGGAGCAAATGTGCTTTCAATCTCCCCTTTTGGTAATTGATGGCAACACACAAAAGAAGATATCAAAGCCTCTTCAAGAAAGACAGAATTATCATTAAAGCTTTGACAAACATGTAGTACAGTGCTCCTCCCCAGTAAATGTGCAAGATTTTCATAGATTATGGTTTTGGACTACCACAAGCACACAAGAGAGAAAAGCAAGATGTGCTACATGTAGCTTGGCTATATGCATCGAGCAGATGAAAAGAAGTGAGTGATAATGCATATGTGCATGGTGATTTCTTGCAAACAGATATTCACAAGCAAGTCACCATCATGCACATTCTCGCAAGATGCATATACTTACCTTGAGGTTCCTTGGCATTGTACCAAGAGATAAACTTGGGAAAATAGAGTTAGATAACACAAGATTATTTCTTCAACCAACTGCAAGAACATCAAGAGTACCAAGCCAGGATTGACATGTATAAGGGTGTCTCATATTGAGCACAAGCTTGAATCAGCAAACATGTCTCCCAAGACTAAAAGATTTTCAATGAGCTTTGAGAAATTTTGCTTTTCATAAGATACCAATTGTGCTTTTCATAAGATACTAATTGTGAGAGCGAGGAAAGCAAAATCAAAAGAATGATGCCAAATGTAATATCCAATATGGAACACGGCAAAGCTTTGATGTGATTCTCTCCCCCTTAAGGTAAGATTGCTCTTCTTCTCCTCCTAAATCTTCTCTTTATCTCCCAAACTCCCTAGGCTCCCCTAAATCTTCTTCCCTTGACATCAAGTGCCGAAAAGGACAAGTAAACTAGGAAGATCGGGAAAGATGGAAGGAAAGAAGTGGGATCTGAAGAATCACAACTTGTTCAATAGAAACATGCATAAAGAATCATTAAGTTGAGCTGCAGAAGATGCTAGCCTGAAAGAAAATCGGTGACACTGATGGAGATGGATCGGTGGGTCCGAAAGTCTGAGACTTAGGGCAGATCCTTTTTCGGTCAGACCGAAAGTTTTAAATCGGTGACGCCGAGTTTAATTCCAAGGAAATTCAGAAATAATTCAGCTCACTTTGCAAGGAATGTTTCAAGAGATTTGCAATGAATTTGTAAATGATTTTCAGCGAATTGATCAGAGCCAAAAGGATATTCACAAAAACAAAAGAGTAGAAACAAAAGGATTGCTAGATGAAGTTTTTTTTTTGATTAAAAGAAAACTCAATGAGAGAATCATAAGAGAAAATAGTAAAACTCAAAACATATGTACTTCATCTAGACAGGGGTCGGCGACAAAGTCACCTATGTTTGAGTATATTGACTTAGGAGTCAAATTAGAACATTTGATCATAGGTCATACTCATCGTTTAAGCTCAAAATGGGGTTGCCATTTTTCGATTAAGCATTTGAGGTGATCACATCTTATGAAGCTGCTTGTACTCATGACTTTGAGCAAAGCTCCTTCAAGATGTGAAGAACATACCTTGGGCTTGTTGTTGCTTGTACTCATGTAGGTGAACTTGATGTAGATGTTCATAGAATGTGAAGTTGGAGCACCTTTTACAATTGTGTAGTTCATCTTCCTACATGGGTTAGGCAAGCAAGGAAATACTCAAGAATATCCAAGATGACAAGAGTGAAATACTAGATGTATAAGGTGTCAAAAAGGATATGTGGAGTTTTGTTCCTTGAACTCAACATCCCAAAGTGCTAGATACTCGGTCAATGACAAGATTACTCATGATGTGAGTGAGAGGTAATCTTGTGGAATGTAGACCATCCAAGTACCTGCAAGGAGTTAGATGCAATACAAGGGGGCAAATGTGTCCAAGACATGTGATCATCATCATAAGAGAAATATCAAGGATTAGACAATAAGGCTCATGCGTTGCATGCATCATTGGAGTTTTCACTCCAACTTTGAAGCATCAATGATGTTCAACTCACTCCTTAAGCGACAAAACACTTTCTCATCAAGTGGTTTTGTAAAGATATCTGCAAGCTGTTTGTCAGTACGAACATGCTTAAGATCAATGTCACCCTTAGCAATGTGATCACGAATAAAATGGTGACGAACTTCAATATGTTTCGTGCGAGAGTGTTGCACTGGATTGTGTCCAATCTTGATCGCACTCTCGTTGTCACAAAGCAAAGGAACATGTCTCGCATGTATCCCATAATCCTTAAGCATTTGTGTCATCCACAAGAATCGAGCACAACATGAACCAGCAGCTATATATTCTCGCTTGGCGAGAGATAATGATACTGAATTTTGTTTCTTGGATGACCAAGATACAAGGGATCGACCAAGAAATTAACACATACCCGAAGTTGACTTTCTATCAACCCTGTCTCCGGCATAGTCCGAGTCGGAATAGCCAACAAGATCGAAAGAGGCCCTCTTAGGATACCAAATGCCAAAGTTAGGTGTGTGTATCAAATATCTCACAATTCTTTTGACAGCTTTAAGATGACATTCTTTAGGGGCTGCTTGATATCAAGCACACATGCAAACACTCAACATGATGTCAGGACGAGAAGCACAGAGATATAGTAGAGAACCAATCATGGATCGGTAAACCTTTTGATCAACGGGTTCTCCATCTTTTGTCAAGTCATTATGTCCACTAGTAGGCATGGGGTTTTTCATACCTTTGCTTTCTTGCATGTTGAACTTCTTGAAGAGATCCTTGGTGTACTTTGTTTGTGAGACAAAGGTACCCTCCTTAGATTGCTTGATTTGCAACCCAAGGAAAAATTTGAGTTCACTCATCATGGACATCTCATACTTCTCCGACATGAGCTTACCAAACTTCTCGCTAAAGTGAGGGTTAGTTGAACCAAAGATAATATCATCAACATATATTTGGCACACAAATAGTTCACCATCAACCCTTTTCGTGAATAGCGTTGAGTCTATTTTACGAATCTCAAATCCTTTCTCAAGAAGAAAGCTAGTCAAGCATTTGTACCAAGCTCTAGGAGCTTGTTTAAGACCATAAAGAGCTTTGTGCAATTTGTAAACATGATTAGGCCTTTTAGGATTCACAAATCCAGGAGATTGTTTCACAAATACTTCCTCCTCAATTTCACCATTTAGGAAAGCACTTTTAATGTCCATTTGATAGAGAGTAATATCATGGTGGTTGGCATAAGCAAGAAGAATGCGAATGGACTCAAGTCTAGCAACGGGGGCATAGGTCTCACCATAGTCCATACCTTCGACTTGTGTGTAACCTTGAGCTACGAGACGAGCCTTGTTGCGGATGACTTGTCCATCTTCATCTTGCTTGTTCCGAAACACCCATTTGGTTCCAATGACGTTTTGGTCATCATTGGGCTTTCTACCAAAGTCCAAACGTTGTTCCTCTCGGTTGTGTAGCTCTTCATGCATAGCATTCACCCAATCCGGGTCTTCAAGCGCTTCTTCTACCTTCATAGGTTCAAGACTAGAGATAAATGAGTAATGCTCACAAAAGTTAGCTAATCGAGTTTTAGAGCGAGTAATTCTCCCGGAGTCGATGTCATTCATCATTTGTTCCACGGGATGATCCTTCTTGACTCTTGCTCGAACTCGGGATAGCTTTTGTCGTGGTCGTGGCTGAGCTTCCTCATCATCCTCATCTTCCTCTTCTTCCACATTGTTGTTGGTGTTGTCTTGTGGTGGTGGAGAAGGAGGTTGTGGTGGATCTTCTTGTCGCACTTCCTCATCTTGTTGAGTTCCACTTGTGGAAGCCTCCATGTTGCCTTGAGGATCATCTCTTCGTGAGGTAGGGGGCTCCACATATGTAGATGAGGTACTCTCCTTCACTTCCATGGGACGAATCTTTCCAGTAGATAGATCTTGAATGGCTTCCGATGGGTCCTTGTCTCCTACATCAATAGGCATTTGCTCTACTTGCGAGCCGTTAGATTCATCAAACTTCACATCTACCGTCTGTTCAACCTTTCGGGTGAAATTATTGTAGACACGGTAGGTGTGGGAGTTTGATCCATAACCGAGAACAAAACCTTCATGAGCTTTAGGAGCAAACTTAGACCGACGATGTTTATCAAGGATATAGCATTTTGAACCAAAGACACGAAAGTATCCCACTTGGGGTTTGTTACCGGTGAGGATCTCGTATGAAGTCTTGCCGAGGAGCTTGTGAAGATAAAGCCTGTTGATAGCATGACAAGCTGTCTCGACGGCTTCTCCCCAAAAGTGTTTTGGTGTCTTGTATTCGTCAAGCATCGTTCTCGCCATCTCTATGAGCGTTCGGTTCTTCCTCTCAACAACTCCATTTTGTTGAGGGTGTATGTAGTGGCGAGAACTCATGTAGAATCCCTTCCTCATCGAGAAAAGAGTCCACATGGGCGTTCTTGAACTCCGTTCCATTGTCACTCCGAACTTTCTTGATCTTCACCTCAAATTGATTTTGGGCCTTTCTAGCAAAGGTTTTGAAGATTCTCTGAACCTGAGATTTGTCATCAAGGAAAAATACCCACGTAAATCTGGAATAATCATCAACTATAACTAGACCAAAGGAGTTACCACCAAGGCTTTTGTAAGCATTGGGACCAAAAGATCCATATGAAGAAGCTCAAGCGGTCTCCTTGTGGTCATGATGTTCTTCACGGATGACTTCCTCCTACTTGTTTTCTGCTTGACAGCACCGCAGAGTCTATCTTTGTCAAAGAAAACATGCTTAACACCAAGAATATGATCACCTTTAATTAGCTTATCTAGATTACGATACCAACATGTCCAAGCCTTCTATGCCATAACCAACCTTTAGCAGATTTAGCAATGAAGCAAGTTCTAGGTTGAGCTTTCTTAGTGAAATCAACGATATACAAATCACCTCTACGGATACCGGTAAAGACCATGTTATGATTGTCACGACGAAAAACTTGGCAATCTACTTGATGAATAGCACATTGAATCCAAAGTCAGCTAATCTAGACACGGAAAGTAAATTGTATCCAAGTGATTCAACAAGCATGACATTTTGAATAGAGCTATCATGAGATATGGCCACCTTACCAAGGCCAAGTACCTTACCCTTGGAGTTGTCTCCAAAAGTCACATACTTGCGTGGACCATCGTTCTTTGCGAGCTCTCGAAACATGTCTTCATCTCCGGTCATGTGATCGGTGCATCCACTATCAAGAATCCACTCTTTTCCACCGGATATGTAGTCTCTCAAATTTGCCATAAGATTGAGACTCTTCATGATCTTGTCTAGCTCGGTGTCCGAATCGGAGTAATCGTCATCATGCTCATGTTCATCATCATATTGACCCATAGATAATTCATCATCAATACCTAGGTCAATTTGACAACTACTTGCATTAGTTTTGTCAATGTGACAATAATCATTGGAATGCAATACAAGAGCATTTCTAATTAGAACATTGATAAGTCCGGGATCACCCTTCCTTTTCATAAGGTCACGAATCTCAAAGAAGCATTTATCAAAGTTGGGATCATTGGGGCGCATCATATCAAATTCAATAGTCTTGTATAGAATTTCATCAAGACCTCTCAAAGAGTAGTCCGGATAAAGTTCTTCCAAGAACTTCCACATAGCATAGGCGCACTCAAAGTTTGTGACAAGCTCAAGCAAGTTATCGGGCAAGCCTCTAATGATAAGATTTACAGTTCTAAGGTTACGAAGCAAATCAAGCTCTTCATCCATAGTAGGGTGAAAGGGGTCAAATGGAGGCATATATGGGGTTTCAACATATTTGCGCAAGTTATACATCTTAAAGATAGCAAGCATTTCAATCCTCCACGAGTTATAGGATACTCCATCAAGAATAGGCACTCTATGGCTAACACTCCCAAACGTAGACACGTCCATCTTCCTCCAATGGTGTGCAAACCAAAGCAATGGAGACCAAAGCTCTGATACCAATTGTAGGATCGTTGAAGGAAAGAGTGTCTAGAGGGGGGGTGATTAGACTACTCGACAAGATAAAGATTATGCCTTTTGGCAAAGACAAGTTTTTGGCAGATTTTGCATATCACACAAGTCAAGCAGCTTACTACACATGCAATTCTAGAGTATGGGCAGCGGAAAGTAAATTGCACAAGTAGTAAAGAGGAGTGGAGAAGATCAAACGCAGTTTGGAGACACGGAGATTTTTCTCGTGGTTCCGATAGGTGGTGCTATCGTCAATCCACGTTGATGGAGACTTCAACCCACGGAGGGTAACGGCTGCGAGAGTCCACGGAGGGCTCCACCCACGAAGGGTCCACGAAGAAGCAACCTTGTCTATGCCATCATGGCATACGCCCACGGAGGACTAGCCTTACTCGGGGTAGATCTTCACGAAGTAGGCGATCTCCTTGCCCTTACAAACTTCTTGGTTCAACTCCACATCTTGACAGAGGCTCCCAAGCGACACCTAACCAATCTAGGAGGCACCACCCTCCAAAAGGTAATAGATGGTGTTGGTGATGATGAACTCCTTGCTCTTGTGCTTCAAATGATAATCTCCCCAACACTCAACTCTCCTCACTGATTTGGCTGTGGTGGAAGAAAGGATTGAGTGGAAAGCAACTTGGGAAGGCTAGAAATCAAGTTTCATATGGTGGGAGTGGAGCAACTTGATCTCAACACAAGGGTAGGTAGTTTTCTTCTCGAAATGTAAGGTAGGAGTGGTAGTTCTTTCTGATGGCTCTCTCCACGAATGAAGAGGAGGTGGAGGGGTATTTATAGCCTCCACACAAAATCCAACCGTTACACACATTTGACCAATCTCGGTCAGACCGAAGTTGACAACTCGGTGAGACCGAAAGTTCAAATCTTGTGAACATTGGGATTTTCGGTGGGACCGAAAATACAATCTCGGTGAGTCCGATTCTTCCAAAGACTAGGGTTTGCCATTCTCGGTGGGACCGACTTTATCATCTCGGTGACACCGATATGATGACAGAAGGTTACAGAAGCTTGGCAACACTAGTTTCGGTGAGACCGAGTTTGGAATCGGAAAATCCGAAATTACTAGGGTTTGGCTTTGTGGCTGAGGTGGTTCATCTCGGTGTGACTGAGTTTATGGAATCGGTGGGACCGAGATTACTTATGAGTGTGTTTTGGAAGTGAGAGGTGCTGATAGTCTAGGAGATGTATCACTAAGCACTTTGAGCAACCAGATCATTATCATAACCTCATCCCCTTTTAATAGTATTGGCTTTCCTATAGACTCAATGTGATCTTGGATCACTAAACCAAAAATGGAGTCTTGAGCTTTTGCCAATGTTTTCCTTAGCATCTTAGGGGTCCACCTCTTCAGTCCTTTTTCCATGCCAGAGTGATTGACTTTCCTGAAACATACTTGATAAAAGCATTAGTCCAACCACAAAGTATGTTGTCATTAATTACCAAAACCACCCAGGGAGCAAATGTGCTTTCAGTTGTACAAACAGATTTCACAAGTTGGTGTTGTAATTTTGGATCTACCGCAGTTCTAAAAAGGAGATAAATTTTAAACCTAAAGTCGTGATAGCAGAGGAACATATATGCTCAGATGGGATCTTATGTGGAGAAGGGTATTTTCCGCGATTGGAAACGGAGGCTAAACTACTGTTGCCTCGCCTTTACTATCAGATTCAGATCAAGCTATGCGATCTAAAAGAAGAAAGCGAGGAACGGTGAAGAACACGGATGAACAGCGGAAACCCTAATGCAGATCTGTTATATGAGAAGAGAAGTACTTACTGATGCTGCTGAACAGCGGAGGAGGCATCACGTTTCTCTGGTCCGATCAGGTTGATGCAGCGGCCGGTGGCGGTGCGGAAGCGAAGGTCGACGGCGGCGGCTGCGCTCGAAGCTCTGAGGCAACGCAAGGAAGACGATGAGGTGAAGGGGCACAAAGGGGAAAGGAGAAAATGACCCTTGGCCATATTTATAATGCGAAGGGATAAGTGACAGGCACGGGAATTGAGTAACCAAAAAATGGATATCTGACACAGCTGTCGCCTTGGTTTTCGAAGGGGTGTTAATGAAAAGAAAGTATTTATAGGTTTTTTATACAGAGATGATGTCATGGCGATTTATTACAATCTTAGAAGATGACGTCAAGGCGGTTTAACAAGTTCATATGGAGGAGACGTCATGGCGGTTTACAAGGATCATACAAGGATGTTCAAGGAGTTTTCCCTAAATGTTGAAGATTCACATGAACAGGTTCAAATCAATTTGGGGCCTAATGTTGGGGATATAAATACTGAGTATAAACCGCCCAGGAGGGGCCGGGTTATGCTCATCCGTATTGAAGCCCATGAAGACAAGGAATATGGCGCTTTACTATTGAAGCTTAGAGGCCTAGGGCCCAAGGGCGGAGTAGGGCCCATAGTCATAAACCGCCATGAGATATGTAACTTCTGTTGTAAGTTAGGGAAAGGTAGAAACCGAGCCGAACACGTGTATGAGCCGGCCTCGGTGTTCTGTAAACCGCCGGGTGTCAACCTGTCTATATAAAGGGACAAACCGGCAGCGGTTCAGGGACAAGAAAACAACAACTCGAGAGATAGGTAAAGCGGATTCGCTCCCTGCTCGGTGAGACCCCATCAATTCCACCACAACTGGATCATAGGCTTTTACCTTCACCACAAGGGGCCGAACCAGTATAAACTCCCCGTGTCTTATGTCTGGTTTAACCCCTTTAAGCTAATCTCGTTGCGATGGCTCCACGACTAAGTCCTCTCACTAGGACATCTGACGTGTTAATTCCACGACAGTTGGCGCCCACCGTGGGGCTATCGCACGATGGTTTCGAGTTCTTGAAGGGCAGCTTTGAAGGACTCAAGGGATACGCGGTTGGCCGGCTGACCAAGAGTCGTCGCGGCAAGCTCTACATCGACAATGCAGGCTGGGGCCCCAAGGCCGGCTCAATCGAGTATGGGTACCGGGTCCCCTTTGGTGGGATTCATGTTTTCATCGACAAGATCAGCGAACCGGGCCCTGAGCCAGACATCTGCACCGACCTCGTCGAGACGGCTCAACGTGCAAGCCCTACCCGGGTTCGACCTGCCATGAAGCATGCGTTCATTGGATTCATCCGTGGTGTGGAATCTGAACCGGTGTCTGATGGTGAGACGGTCCCTTACTCATATGGCGAATCGTCCACCGGCGAGACCGAGTCACTGTACCAGCTACAAGATGGTTAGTTCGGGGGCTGTTCCGATGGCGACAGTATTCTGGACCCCTTTGAACTTCCAAACCGGGTTGCAATTTTCATGGCCGGTACACAACCCACATTGCAATCTTCAACTGTAGCAGGAATGTCTCCGGATTGGCAGCAGGGGCAGGAGGCCCTGCGCGCCGGCCGGCTCAAGTTCTATCCGGTTTATTGGACTCCTGGACGACATTGTTGACCACAGAAGTTACCCCAGAGACTCAAGATCGCCATAACACAGAGGTCACCAAGCTGCGGGATCAGATAACTCAGGCCAAGTAGGACTTGGCAGCTGAGGAAACTAGGATGGCTGATGAGCGGGCCGCTTTAGATGCCCAGTCACAGCGGATTCAATCAAAGAATTACCGGCTCCTGTTGGATCAGAACGCTTCGAATGTGTTGAGGAGGAGGCACCGGTCTCGTCTACCGCCGGTTTATGAAGCAATGAATCTCTTCAACACACCAGGAGCAGGGCCCAGTAATCCGGCAGTGGCAAACCAGATTGAAGCACCTGGGACGGGAACACCGGACCAGCCATGGGTGACATACCCGCTTCGATGAACAGACAACCCGCCGCAATACATGCCGGCCCCGCCGGGTCACATTTCCACCCCTTTGGATAATATGATTGCCGCGGCATCCCAATTGGCAGCTATTCCAATGAAGGGCGAGTCTCCAGCGGCGGTCGAGATGCGGCAGGCCAGGGATCTTCTTCAAACCGCCATGGTACAACAGCAGGCCTACTCATATAGCCGAGATAGAATCCATTCAACCCCTCGTCCGAGCAAGAGTTACAGCAGGCACATTGATGAACCGGCTGTGTCAAGCAGTGGGCGGAACCGTGACGCCCCTCGGGGGTGTAATCCAGCACGCAGTGGTATGAATTCTCAAGATGTAGTGAACAATGGTAGAGCGCGTCGGGAGGCAGAGTTAGCAGCGCAGTACGCGAATCATCAACCCGCTCCAGTTCAACCGACAATGTCAGTCGAACGAGGACTGGCTTTAGCTCTTGGGGGGTGTCGTGTCTCACCCGAGCTCTACATAATGTGCGGTTACCCAAGGATTTCATGGGCCTGCGTAAGATGCCTAATTACACCGCCGATTTACCCCCTGAGTCATGGGTTGAGAGTTATGAGATGGCAATGGAGATGCTGGATGTGGACGAAGCGGCGTGTGCAAAGTACTTCACCATGATGTTGGATGGAACGGCTCGCACTTGGTTAAAAAGTCTGCCTGTTAATTCAATCGGTTCATGGGACAAGTTGAAGGCCCGATTTATAGCAAACTTCAAAGACACGTGCAAGCAACCCATATCAATTGTGGATCTGGACGCTTGTGTCCAAGGAGAAGGCGAATCAACGACTCATTGGGTGCGGGGTTTTGGAAATTCTGCATTCGTCGGACCGCATCAATGCTGATTCGGCAATCATAACATTGGAGGGAAATTGCCGGTTTAAGCTATTGAAGTTGAAGTTGGGACGGCTCAAGCGTCACTGCAATGACATGGGAACACTTATGGCAGCTTTGGTTAAGTATGCCGATTCTGATAATTCCAAGGATCCCGAGTCTGATGACGAGGAGCCGGAGAAGGGAAAGAAGAATGTCGGCACAAAAGGGCAGCAACATAACCAGGCGAGCCATGGGAATAACGATAAGCACAAGGAGGATAATAATTCTGGCTTTGTGGCTAACACCAATGTATAGGGTAATAATCAGCGCCGTAAGGGTAAACCTCCCCCACGGGGCGGAGGATCAGGTATGAATCTGGAGCGTCTGTTGAACCAGCCCTGCCCAAAGCATGGGACGCAAGATAAACCGGCACTTCATTATGCGAGAGATCAAAAATTCAGATCTCTTCCGGTATGATCATGGACCGTCCGGTGGTTCAGGACCCGGGTTTCACGGGCCGGGTTATGGTGGAGGAAATTCCGGTTCAAGTTTTCAGGGTAACCAAGGGGGACAGGGCAATCAAGGCAATCAGGGAAGCCAAGGAAGTTATAATCAACAGGGGAATCAACAACAACAGCAGTCTAGTTATCAGAGCAAGCCAAAGCACTTAAATGGTGGACAATATCATGTCTTCACCACTAGCCTGTGCAAGCGTGATCAGAAGCTTCATAAGAGGGCAGTGAACTCTGTTGAACCGGTCGTGCCCCGTTATTTGCGCTGGTCCGAACAACCTATTGTATGGAGTCGAGAAGATCATCCGCCCCGGGTTGATAATCCGGGTCATCTGGCGTTGGTGGTCGCGTCGCAAGTTGGAGGTTATAAGTTCACCAAGGTGCTCATGGATGGAGGGAGCAGTATCAACATCCTGTATTATGAAACTTTCCGGCGTATGGGGTTAAAGGATAAGAATCTTAAACCGTCGAACATCGTTTTTCATGGTGTGGTGCCTGGTAAATCGGCCTATCCGGCCAGTAAGATAGCTCTGGAGGTGGTTTTTGGAGATGATCATGATTCAAGATCAGAAACATTGACCTTTGAAGTGGTGAAAATCAGAAGTCCGTACCATGCCCTTTTTGGATGGCCGGTCTATGCTAAGTTCATGGCAAGGCTGTGTTATGTTTATTTGTAGCTCAAGATGTCGGGTCATAAGGGGACCATCATGGTTCATGGCAGCCGCAAGATTGCTTTGGAGTGCGAGGAAGGTTATGCGGCTTATGCTGAGTCGGTTTGTGCAACAGGGGAGTTAAAATTCTATAAAGACAATGTTGATCCGGCAGATATGACTTCTCTGAAGAAACCCACTACAGAGCATGATCCGACTTTGAAGTTTAAATCGGTTGATGAGACTAAGTTGGTTGATTTTATTCCTGGCGATTCATCCAAGCAGTTTAGCATCAGTGTTAACTTGGATCCAAAATAGGAAAGCGCGCTCATCGGGTTCATCCGTGAGAACCAGGACATCTTTGCATGGAAGCCTTCTGACATGCCAGGTATACCGAGAGAACTAGCTGGGCACACTCTTAATATTGATCCCAAGTTTAAACCGGTCAAGCAGTTTCTTCGCCGCTTTAATGAAGAGAGACGCAAGGCCATTGGTGAGGAGGTAGCCCGGCTATTGGCAGTAGGGTTTATCGTGGAGGTTTTTCACCCTCAGTGGTTGGCTAACCCAGTGTTGGTACTAAAGAAGAACAACACTTGGCGTATGTGCGTGGACTACACAGATTTGAACAAGGCTTTCCCAGCTGATAGTTTTGCCATCCCTCGTATTGATCAAATCATTGATGCTACGACGGATTGTGAGTGTTTGAGTTTTCTGGATGCTATTCGGGTTATCATCATATCAAAATGGCAGTTAAGGACCAGGAGAAGACGACTTTTATAACTCCCTTTGGAGACTTCTGCTATGTGTCTATGCCTTTTGGGCTCAAGAGTGCCCAGGCGACTTATCAGCGGTGTGTGCAAAATTTCCTTCATAATCAGATTGGGTGCAATGTTCATGCTTATGTGGATGATATCGTGGTGAAATCCAGGAAAGCAGAGACACTCATAGCTGACTTGCAGGAGACTTTTGATAATATGCGGGTTTATAAGATAATGCTTAATCCGACCAAGTGTGTTTTTGGTGTACCAGCTGGCAAGCTCTTGGGTTTTCTGGTGTCTAATAGGGGTATTGAAGCTAATCCGGAAAAGATCAAGGCTATTACATCCCTGGCTAAACCGGCGTGTATCAATGACGTTCAACGACTGGCGGGTTGTATTGCAGCGCTAAGCCGGTTTATAAACCGGTTGGGGGAGAAGGCGATCCCGCTTTATCAGATGATGAAGAAGACAGACAACTTTGTCTAGAGTGATGCTACTGATGCGGTGTTTGAGAATCTGAAGAAGCAGTTAGCCGAACCGCCTGTTCTTGCTGCCCCCATTGATAAGGAACCATTGCTATTATACGTGGTTGCTAATGCCCGAGCTGTCAGCGTGGCTATTGTGGTGGAGCGCAAAGAGGCTGGTAAGGAGTATCCGGTTCAATGGCCGGTTTATTATATCAGTGAGGTCCTCATCGAGTCCAAACAGAGATATCCCCATTGGCAGAAGCTGGTGCATGGAGTGTTTATGGCAAGCCGGAAGCATAAGAAATACTTTCAAGACCATCCCATCACTGTGGTCAGTTATGTCTGCGTTCTGGGAACGGGGTTCCCCAGACTTTCCTGCCCGCGTCCTGCGGCATGGCCCAAGTGGTGGCCTAGTACGACCCATCTTCATCAGCACAAGACTCAAGACCCTCGCGAGGGGCCAAGCTGTCACGCCCAATATGCGACCCTATCCAAAAGGAACTCGAAGGTCCCACCAAGGATAGACCCGCATATTGAAACGCTTTTGCAAGGTGGATATCATTGCATCAACATTACATAATAGATGGGGATACATACAAGAGGCATAAAATACCACACGAATACAACATCATCTTACAAGAGATCAACATACGGCTATGGATGGAACACAAACAGAAACTCAAACGACATCCACCCTGCTAGCCCAGGCTGCCGACCTGGAACCTATCCCCTGATCGAAGAAGAAGCAGAAGAAGAACTCCCGAAACAAGCAAACATCGCTCTCGCGTCATGATCATCGCAAAACCTATACCTGCAACTGTTGTTGTAGTAATCTGTGAGCCACGAGGACTCAGCAATCCCATTACCATGGGTATCAAGACTAGCAAAGCTTAATGGAAAGGAAGGGGTAAAGTGGTGAGGTTGCAGCAGCGGCTAAGCAAGTATGGTGGCTAACATACGCAAATAAGAGCGAGAAGAGAAGCAAAAGGAACGGTCGTCAACTAGCAATGATCAAGAAGTGATCCTGAACTCCTACTTACGTCAAACATAACCCAAAAACCGTGTTCACTTCCCGGACTCCGCCGAGAAGAGACCATCACGACTACACACGCGGTTGATGCGTTTTAATTCGGATCTGGTGTCAAGTTATCTACAACCGGACATTAACAAATTCCCATCTGCCACATAACCGCGGGCATGGCTCTCGAAAGTTTATACCCTGCAGGGGTGTCCCAACTTAGCCCATGATAAGCTCTCGCGATTAATGAAGGATGTTCCTTCTCCCAGGAAGACCCGATCAGTCTCGGAATCCCGGTTTACAAGACATTTCGACAATGGTAAAACAAGACCAGCAAGACCGCCCGCTGTGCCGACAAATCCCGATAGGAGCTGCACATATCTCGTTCTCAGGGCACACCGAATGAGCAAGATGTCGGGCTGGCATAGACCCTGGTTGCCCAGGGGGCGCCGGACATCGCACGGTTTGGACCAACACTTAGACAAGCATTGGCCCGGGGGGCTAAAATAAAGATGACCCTTAGGTTAATTACTCCCAAGGGAAAAGTAGGTGGTGGTGAGGCAAATGGTAAAACCAAGGTTGGGCCTTGCTGGAGGAGTTTTATTCAAAGCGAACTGTCGAGGGGGTCCCATAAATCACCCGACTGCGTAAGGAACGCAAAATCTGGGAACATAACACCGGTATGACAAAAACTAGGGCGGCAAGAGTGGAACAAAACACCAGGCATAAGGCCGAGCCTTCCACCCTTTACCAAATATATAGATGCATTAATAAAATAAGAGATATTGTGATATCCCAACATAACCCTGTCCACCATAGAGCAATCTTCAACTTCACCAGCAACTAACAACGCTATAAGAGGGGCTGAGCAAAGTGGTAACATAGCCAAGCAACGGCTTGCTAGGAAGGGTGTCAAAGGTTAGAGGTTCATGGCAATTTGGGAGGCTTGAAGAACAAGTTATAGGATGCGCAGCAAAGTGATAGAACGAAGCAACTAGCATAGCAATGATAGTAGTGAGATCCAGGGTAGCGGTCATCTTGCTTGAAATCCCGCAAGGAAGAAGAACGAGTCCATGAAGAAGATGAAGCCACGAAGACGAATCACACATAGACGAACGCATCCTCACGATCGCAACGAAACGGGAACTATCGAGAAGAAGCACACAACATAGTAAACACACCACACATAGACAAGACATGATGCACAACAAGCATGATGCATGACAAAGCTACATGAAGCTACTCATGGCAGGAGACGATGCATACAAGAGCAACACATCAAAGCAAGTTTAAATGAGGCCGGAAACAACATATAACAATTCCGGTAAGTCCTCATATGCAAATTTCGAAATTGGTCTAGAACTGAATAAACCTTATGTTCAAGTTGTTAAATAGCAAGTTAAGATGCACCAAGATGATCGACACGAGATTCTAGTCAAGTTAGATATAAAGTTCATTAGATTTGGAGCTACGGCCTAGAAGATATGAGCAAAACAAGTTAAGCATGGCATTGATGCAAAATGCATACAAACATCAAGCAAACACGCCAAAACAAGGATTCAACATGGTAATATGAAACTACATGCAAAATCAAGCAAGTTTCATATAGAGCACACTCAAAACGGAGCAACGGTTCAACACATACACTATACAAAGCATAACAACAATCTGTCCATAACAGCAACTAGGCATCTTGCAAGCATCAAAACAGTATGCTATAGCATCTCAACGTAATAACAAAAGGCATGGGCATGAAGTACAGGTAAAGCATGACAAAATATGAACACTGAGCTATCTCCAGAAATCAATAGATCATGCTCAAAAAGACATGGAAAGATTGAAATAATAACAGTTTCAGGCTTAGCAGACATAACATCAGGTTGCAATGTTTAGAGCTATCAAACAACATGTTACAGGAACTTATCATGGCAAACAAAGGCATGGAATGAATCTACTAATTGCATAGAACAAAAGTCCCTTACTGACCATGAGCCAAAAAGGATCAGAAAATATGATGGCACCCATGTAAACATGGCAAAAGATATGACAGATTCATACATGGCAGGAACAACGATAAGTAGGCATGTTGGTGAGCTTGAACCACTCACCACAGAGGAATACATGGCATGGAAAGGCAACCAACAGTACGAATACATGTTTATGAAGCTAAGCATGGCAAGAGCAAGTTCATAGGGTACATGGATCACTAGAAAAGCACATGGCCAAAACTGAACTTCATGTTAACAGGTTGACAGCAACATTATTTAGCAAACTTTGGAACAAGATAACAACATGATACATCAGGCTATAAATGCAACCAGGGACACGAATGGATAGAGCATGAAATTTATAACAATTCAACCTTAGTGAACATCTCCAGATTATGCATACAATAACTAGTAGAAGCATGTTTACATAGCAACAAAATATAACAGAATCAGCCTAGCAAAACAGTAACAGCAAGTACCTTCCTTAACAAGCTTGATGCACTAAGTACACAACTCACAAAAATACATGGATGTCACCCCTGGAAAGATGGCATGGCATAGATCAAAACACATGTAGACATCAACCTCATAGGATGCACACATCAAACATGGCAAAAATGACAAATGAGCATGTTATAACAGTTTCAGCCGATTAACATCAATATGCACTCTTCCAACAGCATTTCGGGCATCAAGATGAGCTCAAATGAAAATGATGCAATGTGACGAAATGAAGTACTCATCGAGGCGAACAATTTGACATATTATACGCACGAAACGGAGCAGTATGCAGCAATTTATGATGCGATAAACATGGCATTAAAAAAATAGGACGAGCGTGATATAGTCAAAGTGTGCACGGGGCGGGGGATATGTGGGCGCTCTCCATGGGCCGAGGCCCAGAAGGAGGAGGAGGCAGGAGGCAGGGGCCTGCTGGGCTGGGCCGGACGCGGGGAAGGCCGGCGGCTGGGCTGCGGGGCCCGCGAGGCAGCGAGCGGGGGGACGCGGATCGGGGCTCCTCCCGATCCCGTCGACGGGCGGCAGCGACGGAGAAGTCGGCGGCAGCTGAAGCGGCAGATCCGGCCGCCGGTGCCGGATTCGCACGGCCGCGGCAGCGGACAGGGCAGCGACGGGTGAGGCGGCGCGGAGGTCTGGCGGCGGGTCGGGCGCGACGGCGAGGAGGCGGCGCCGACCGGAGTGGAGGCGGCGGCGAGGCGCCGGGCGGCGGGCGAGGCCTGAGCAGAGTGGCGCGCGGCCGGGCGGAGGCGCAGCGCTGGGGCGAGGTGCCCGGCGGCGGCGATGCTGCTGGCCGGAGGGCCCGATCCGGCTCTCGTGCCGTGGCGGCGGGGACGGCGGAGTTGGACACGTGGCGAGCTCGGGTTGGACGGGGCGGCGAGTTGGACATGTCCGTCGGCGGGGGAAGAAACGTCCGGCGGCGCGAGGGGAATTTCTAGCGTTTGGACTGCGGGATTTCGGGGAGGATCACATATATATAGGTAGAGGGAGCTAGGAGACTCCAAATGAGGAGCGGTTTTCGCCCACACGATCGTGATCGGACGACCGAGAGCATGGGGGGAGTTTGCTGGGTTTTGGGCCAGTTTGAAGAGGTGTTGGGCTGCAACACAAAGAGGGCTTTACGGTTACCCGGTTAACCGTTGGAGTATCAAACGACCTCCAAATGGCACGAAACTTGACAGGCGGTCTACCGGTGCTATACCAAGGCCGCTTGGCAAACTTCGGGCCATTATGAGAAAGTTTAACACCCGCTCACAACAGGAGACAAAAGGGGAACACCGGAGGACATAGGAGTGCCGGATTGCAAAACGGACAACGGGGAAAATGCTCGGATGCATGAGACGAACACGTATGCAAAATGAGATGCACATGATGACATGATATGAAATGCAGATGATGACATGGCAAAGTGCAACACGCAAGCACATGACATGGCAATGACGGCGAATAACTGGCGGTCACCTGGCGTAATGAATCCGCGGCGTTACACAAGCCTCGCGGGGCGGACGACACGCGAGTTCCTCAGGAATGGCCTCACCAGGCAGGCTCGCGAGGAGGCGGAGAGATCAAGGCAGTGTACCTCACGAGGTGCTCGTGACGCAAGCCATGACGATCGAGACCAGGCGGGCGCCGGCCTGCGCACTGTCCTTGTTTCCTCTTTGGTGCAAAGGGGGCAAGCATAGGCGTGGAGTACTGAGGCATCAGGCAAAGGTTGCCATTTCAGTGCAACGAGACCAAGACCAGCAGAGCGGCAGGATGGAGGTCACCGTGGAGCCCAGGATGGCGTAATCACCAGTGCCTTTAGCAGCCGAAGACCAACTTTAGTCAGGATAACTTGTACTAGATGTTCCCCTTCGAAATGGCCGTTGTTGGTGCCCTTCCCGCTCAATATTTGGGAAGAGGGCCAGGGCCTCTATAAATAGGGCTAGCCACCACAATAGAGGGTATCTCATAGAGTCCCCATCGGATCGATAGAGGAGAGCTCAAAAAAGTGCTCATTAGACCGAGAGGCGATCGAACTCACCCAAGAAGTTCATCGCACTAGTTCAAGAACACCTCTCACGAGGCTGTTCTTCCCTTGTACTGTTCATCATCAGCCCCTGAGGCAATCCACCACACCACACACTATAGTAGGGTATTACACCACAATAGTGGCCCGAACCAGTATAAATCTTGTGTCCCTCGTGTTGTTCATCGGTTTAGCTTAGATTCTCGTGAGGCGATCGGACGTGGAGTGGTAGGGGGAAGATCTCCGCATGCACCCCGAAGTTCGAACCCTAAGGGTATGCCGGAACCCAACATCCGATATTTGGCGCGCCAGGTAGGGGTGCGCTAGAATCTATCTTCCGCTGTTTTGCGTTCGATCTTCCGTCGTGTCTATGGCTCATGTTCGCCAGGCTCGCGCCGAGCGTCGGGCTGCTCTCGCCGCCCGCGTCGCCCAGACGGCTCCCGTCGGTGGGTGTCCCCATCATTCCCCGTCGCCTGCCGCCAACGCTGCCACCGGCCCGGCGGGGAACAAGCAGCAGGCCTCGTTGCTGCATCCTTCGGTGCGGCGGGAAGGCCGCATCGCCACCCTGTCGCTGACGCCAGCTGGTTCGTCGTCCCACGCCCGTCGTGGCCCCATGGACGTGCACGCCGCGTTGCTCCTGGCGCGTGAGCTCCTGCACTACCGTTCCGTTGACGACCTCTACGAGGAGTGGTTCGCTCGCATCACCGAGCTCGTCAGCGCCACAGGGGGCTCCCCTGCGCCATCCCTCTCGCGGCCTCGCCCTCCGTCCTGCGCAGGTGGCGCAGATCAGGAGGCGCCTCTGCCACCTCCTCCCCTAGAAGGCGCCCTGGCTCCATGGCGCGCGGCCCCAGGACGAGATCCACCATGTCCGGCGCCCGCGCGACAAGAAAGGAGCTGCCAAGAAATCCCTCGCCCCCAAGAAGGTGCTCGTGTGCTCCCGGCACTGGTGCGTCACGATGGCATCCCTGCGCCAGCACGTCAAGACCCCATGCTTCTCCAGGCAGTGGCGCGTGGGAACCCCCAGGAGCAAGCCCGCGATCGCAGAAGTCTGATGGCCACGCGGGCCGCCGTGTTTCATCATCGAAGCACGCATGTCGCCTGGCCAGGCAAGTTCAAACCTGACCTGCCTCCTCGCTACAATGGCACTTCCGACCCCGTAGAGTTCCTACAACTCTACGAGCTAGGCATCGAGGCCGCCAACGGGGACGAAAAGGTCATGGCAAACTGGTTTCTCATGGCAGTCAAGGACGGCGCCCACACCTGGCTCCTGAACCTGCCTCCTGGCACGATCTCCTCCTGGGACGAGATGCGCACTCGCTTCATCGCCAACTTCCAGGGCACTCGCGACCGTACGCCGGCCATGGGTGACCTGCGCCGCATCAAGCAGCAGCCCGAAGAGACCTTGCAGAAGTACATCCAGCGCTTCAACAACGCTCACCTCAAGATTCCCAAGGTGACCGAGGAGGCCATCATCTTGGCGTTCTCTGATAGCGTTTGCGATGTCAAGATGAAGGAGGAGCTGGCGATCCACGAAGATATGTGTACGTCTCTGGAGTTGTTCAACCTGGCGACCAAGTGCGCAAGGGCTGAGGAGGGATGCCTCTGCCTTCTCGAGCTCCCAGCAGCAGACCCAGAAGAGAAGAAAGCCAAGGCCAATGATGTGAAGCGCAAGGGAGCAGCTGTGCTCGCAGCAGAGACGGACATGAAGCGCGGCAGGGACCAGCCGGAGTCGTCCAACGGCAGCCGGTACTGTGTGTACCACGATCGCCATACCCACAACACCAACGAATGCCAAGAGCTCAGGGCCGTGCGAGAAGGCTGTGTCGGTCGACGCCCCGAGCGCAACGATCGGGGCTACGGCCGAGGCGGAGCAAGAGGTGGAGCACGATGGGACGACCGTGGCCCTCGCCAAGGGTGGCGTGACCGGCCTTGCGAGGACCGCTGGCAGGACCAGCCTCGCGAGGGGGCTTGGAGGGATCAGCCTCGTGAGGATCGCCCACAAGGCAACGCAGGGCTTCCTCCTCTGCCACCACCACCAAGAAGGAATGACGACCATCATCAGGACGAGGGGGCTGGGGGCTTCCAGGCGCCGCGTGCAATCGCTTGCATCTTGGGTGCCGCTCAGGCCCCAGCCTCTCGTCACATCTTCAAGCAGTTTGCTCCCGGAGTGAATGTAGTCCTCCCCAAGCTTGAGGCCCCGCGCCCCCTCAGGTGGTCTGCGCATGCCATCACGTTGAGCTTAGCAGATCAGCTCAAGTGTGCGGCAATGGCCGGTGTGCTCCCAATGATCTTCTCCCCAATCATTAGCAATGTGCAAGTTACCAGGACCCTCATCGATGGCGGAGCAGGGCTCAATGTCCTGTCCGTCAAGACGTTCAACAATCTTCAAGTGCCATATGATCAGCTTCAACCCACCAAGCCCTTCTCAGGAGTCACTGATGGTTCCACTGTCTCGATAGGGCAGGTCCGCCTCCCAGTCACCTTTGGACAGCGCAAGAACTACCGTACCAAGCTCATTGACTTCGACGTCGCCCACATTCGCCTGCCATGGTTACAATGTCCTCAAGATGCCAGGAAGTGGCGGGGACATCACGGTCCCCTGTGAAGAGAAGGATGTGGTGTGCTCTCTCGAGCGCGCCTTCCAAGCCGCGTCAATCAAGGACCCAGACAACAAGAGTGGAAACCTTCCTGAAGCAGCTCCCAAGAAGAAGAAGACGTCAACTGGCTTAAGGCCTCAGGAGGTAGGCACCTCCGGAGGCACCACATCCAGACATGCGCCCATCCAAGGGGCGCCACCCTCTGTCGCATAGGGAGGCACGCCCGGTGCCCTCCTCGGGCAAGGCTCGGGGCTCTCTCCTGGGGAGCCACTGACTTTGCCAAGGTCACGAGGGAGGCGCTCGGGCACCACTTGGAGGCGTGCTTCGCGACACGTTTCCCTCAGGAAGGCGTAAGGCAAGGAGGGCCCAGCCCTCAGGAGTTCATCACCAAGGTCGCTCAGGAATTACAGGAATTGAGACTCGTGCGCGGCAACCGCCGCCTGCCCAGTGTAGCTCCCCATCTAGGCGAGGATGGCGGGCTGCGCGTCTGCATCGACTACCCAGGGCTCAATCGAGTCGCGTCTGAGGAGTGCTTCTAGCCTTCGCGCGTAGGGCGCTGCAAGGGTTCACCGCACACCTACGTTCGCATGCCCGTCGGCCTGTCGAACGAGGCTGCTGCTCACCAGCCACTGATGAGAGGCATTCTGGAAGGTCAGGTGGCCAAGCATCGCGCACTCCTGGAGGAAATGGAGATGGACCTCGCCGAGCCGCCCGGACCCCCTGAGCCTCCCGAGGCTCGGAGCCCCGAGGGCTCGTGAGGATTGGCTTCTTCACCGCGCATCGTCAGATACTCCGACACTCGCTCTACAATGGTATCAGGTGACTTCTTTCAAGTTTCATTTCAGCTGGGAGCACCCTCAAGGCTGCATCATTCCCAGGTCGTGTGGGTCTGTCCCCGCGGCATGTATCCGTTTTGCTTATGTCTTCAGCTTACCTTGTTAGGGGCGCCCCTCGGGCTGCATCATCCCCAAGCCGCTTGGGCCTGACCTAGTGGGGTGTGCCTTTCTCTGCATCTATCTAAGTTGATTTGCTTCTTCATGCTTAACCTGCTTATGATTACCGTCCGCTGCCTACCACGGGCCTCTCCTCTATCATGCAAAGCGCTTGCACGTTAAAAGGGGGTGCCTGAGCATCGTGACTCAGGAGCTCTTCTGGCTCTCCATCCCTCACCCCCTGGCCTTGTCCACGGCATCGCGACCTGGCATACCAGCGGTGGCTGAGCTTGCTCAAGGGCCGGGACCTGAGGACGTAGAGCATTTGCATTTTAACCACCTTGCAGGAACGTACCACCGACAAAGGCCCAGAGCCAGGCGCAACCCGCCTTGAGGTAGGGCCCCGTGAGTCCCGCGCTGGCTCACGGGTGCCCAGATACACCTCTCATAGCCCTACCGTGCCGGCCACGTGTCAGGGCGGGGATGTACACGCCCCGGGGGCTCCTCCCGGAGGGGATCCCCCCTCCCACATACCAGTGGAAGCACCATGCTCCACGCTGGCTGACGACACTGCCGAGGAGCGGCTATGCCCGTACACATATGGAAGCGCTATGCTCCGTGCTGGTGATAAACAACTGAGGGCAGCCCACGGCTGTATCAACCTCAGGGAGCCCAGAGCCTAGTGTCTGGCCTCATCGCAAAGCCTCCCCTCGGGAGTGCCGCGCGAGGGGGCTGGGCACGGGGGCTGCGCCGGGCCACGCCCGAGCACACGCCACCCAGCCAGGTCCCTTGGACCTGGTCGTCGCACGCCCATCCCCGAGCGAAGCCAAGGTATGAAGACCCGTTTGAGCGTCAAGGGGGACTCCTGAGCATCACGACTCAGGAGCCTAACTGGTCACGTAGCCCCTCACTCCTTAGTTCCGAAAGGCTAACAGCGGTTGAGGTATGCGCGGGGCCGGGCCCTGCCAACATAGAACGACAAATCCTCTCTTCCACCCCCTCCCTATTTGTTGTTTGCGCGTCAAGGGGGACTCCTGAGCATCGCGACTCAGGAGCCTAACTTGCCACATAGCCCCTCACTCCTTAGTCCCGTCCTGGTGATCCGGCCGTGGCTAACGGCAGCTGAGGTATGCGCGAGGCCGGGACCCTGCCGACGTAGAACACAAGCAAATAGGAAGGAAATCGCAAAATCTAGCAAATCCAGAAGCAAATTTTACAAACCATGGATTGTTCTCATAGTACCAGACACAAATTTAAATGCCTCCACGAGGCATGGTGCATGTTACAGGAATCAAAGCAGGAAAAAGGCCGCAAGAGGATCACACTTGGGCTGCGCCACCGCTCGCGGTGGAGTCGCGCTTGTCAGCCCCACCCCTGGAACTGCAGAGCCGGCAGCGCCTCGCCTGTGCGCGGTGTTGAAGGCGTGGAACTTCGACAGCAAGGCCTCCGCTCGGCCCTTGACGGCTTTGGCAGCAGCGGCGGAGCGATTGGCATCCACGGGCTCTAGCAGGTCGTCAAGGTTGGCGTCGGGGTTGCGGAGGTAGATGTGGCTGAGGATCCACGTCAGCGCCACGGAGGAAAGGACGCGAGCCTCGACTTCAGCCATGGGGCTGATGCCAATCATGACTTCCTCAAGCGCCTCGACGAGGAAAGGAACCAGCTTAGCGGGGCCTTCCTTGGCTCCGGCCAGCGGTTTCTCCAGGCCCCCGTCATAAAGCGTTTTTAGCGCTATACGGGCCCTCTCCTCATAGCGCGGGAAGGCCACGCGGTCCTCGGCCAAGACCTTCGCCTCGGCATCTAGTTCGACCCTCTCCGTCTTCAGCGCCTGCTCCAGCATCTTTAGCCGGTCGGGTCGGCTGAGAGTTCGGCGTCGTGGTCCTTGACAGCAGCCTCCCGAGCCTTCATCTCCTCCTCCTTCACCTGGCGGTCATGAATCTCCTTGGCGAGCTCATCATGCAACCCTTGCAGCTCGCCCTCCAGCGTCTCGCAGCGGCCCTTGACGGTTGAAGAATCCTTCAACACCGCGTCACGAGCGGCCATGGCCTGGGAGGTGGCTTGCTTCCCCTCCTCGGAAGCCGTCACAGCCTGGCTCAGTGCCGCTCGGACGGAGGCATCAGAGCGAACCCAGCTGGAGACCAACTCCAGGCGCCCGGCCATCAGGCGGGGGTCCGCGCTCTGCAGATCCTCCCGCAGCCGACTCACCTCGTC
The DNA here is from genome assembly GCA_021437245.1 of Aegilops speltoides. Classification (NCBI taxonomy): domain Eukaryota; kingdom Viridiplantae; phylum Streptophyta; class Magnoliopsida; order Poales; family Poaceae; genus Aegilops; species Aegilops speltoides. Next base: position 308,273,317 of record CM038143.1, read on the forward strand.
GGTGGCACGGTTCAAGGCGACAGAAGAGGCAGAGGAGACGGGAGCCGGCGGAGTAGGAGGAGAAGACGACAGCGTGATCACAGCTTGGGAGGAAGGGACCCCCTGAGTCTTGGCAACTTTGGTGACAGCATCGAGCACGGGCGCCTCCAGAGTCAACGGGGCCACGGGGGCTGACTCCTCGCCGGAGCGTCCCTACTGGCCTCGCGAGGACGATCGGGCATGGGACGTGCAGGCCCCGCTGCCTCCCTTCCCCGTGAGTGAAGACGCGGCCTCGGCTGATGAGCCCGTTCCAGGCGGGGTCGTCGCGTCTCCCTTCAGCCTCTTCACCGCAGGTAGCAGCCTACCCAATGGAAGATGTCAGGACTCGACGGTGAAGAGACAGGAGCAAGGCAAAGTTCGAGTACTTACTGGTTGACTGCCCTGGGATCCCATGGACTCTGGCCAAGCTTGAAGCCCGATAGCCTTTTACGGGGCTCAGCCTCGGGAGGCCCAACCGTAGAGGAAGGTGCACCTGAAGGGCTAGAGCTGACTTCGGCCGATGCGAGGGCTGGGGTAGACCCTTCGGAGATCAGCCCGGACCTGTCCTTCCTCGGGACCAGGGGCGCGTCCTCCCCACCTCGCCTAGCGTCGGCCTCGTCATCATCAGGCATGGAGCGGAGGGCGCTAGACCTGTACCAGGGGGAAGTCTCCCCTGTCCCCTCGAAGGTCACCTCCGAGTCACGCTCCTCGTCCTCGTCGTCATCTTCCTCCTCTCCCCCGCTAGAGTCACCGGAGGACAAGTTCACCGTCTCAGTCGCCTCCTGGCCCTCAGGATCCTCCACTGGCACCAGACCGACCCCATCGAAGGTGGGCATTGTGTCCACCACCAGTTTCCAGTCATCACGAAGAAACAAAGGGACCAGAGCATCCACCGGGCCTGCCACATCCTCTCCGACCAAGAAGCGGAGGGCCGCGGTCAGATCTTCATCATTCAGGGCGTCCAAGCTCAGGCGGAGGATGACGTCTGCATCCGCGAGCCTCCATAGCGGGCGCGAGTGCGCCTGAAAAGGGGCCACCCGATGCGACAGGAACTCCCTAAGGAGCGAGGCCCCGTCAACTTCACCACCCTCAGATTGCCCGGCCTCAGGTCGGCATTCATCTTCTCCAGCACCAGCTTCGCCCGCCGGTCATCAAGCTTCGCGCGGGACCACGCCTCAACAGCCTCAGGCTGCGTTGTGGGCAGCTCCAGCAAGGGGTTGTGGCACCTGGCGTCCACCATGACCCACTTGCTCCTGAAGCCTTCGGCCCTCTTCCCGGCCTTCGAGATGGCGTTGGACTTGGAATACGCGACAAAGCTCGCGCATGCCGAGATATTGCCGCCGGTGACCCGGAGGGAGAGGTGACGACCCGCAAGTATACAGGATAGTTGTAGCCTCTTTCGATAAGTAAGAGTGTCGAACCCAATGAGGAGCTAAAGGTAGAACAAATACTCTCTCAAGTCCTATCGGCCACTGATACGACTCTACGCACACTTGTCGCTCGCTTTACCTAGAACAAGTATGAAACTAGAAGTACTTTGTAAGTGTGATAGGATAAGTTTGCAAGATAATAAAGAACACGTAAATAAAAAGTAGGGGCTGTTTAGATAAAGACACAACTAAAGTAAATATAACGAGTGTGGAAAAGTGGTGGTAGGAGTGGTGGAATTGTCCCTAGGCAATTGACTATGTTACTAGACCGGTAATCGCTATCACAATTCTATTTGAGGGAGAGGCATAAGATAACATACTTTCTCTACTTGGATCACATGCACTTATGATTGGAACTCTAGAAAGCATCCGCAACTACTAAAGATTCATTAAGGTAAAACCCAACCATAGCATTAAAGCATCAAGTCCCCTTTATCCCATACGCAACAATCCCTCTTACTCGGGTTTGTGTTCCAGTCATTCACCAACCCACTATAAGCGAATCATGAACGTATTGCAACACCCTACAGCGGGAATCCCTCATGCTTGCGCGACACGAAGGGCACCATAGGACAGCACCAATAAGAAAACATGCAACTCAAACCAATCATAGCAATTCATCAATCACCGATAGGACAATAGAAATCTACTCAGACATCATAAGATGGCAACACATCATTGGAAAATAATATGAAGCATAAAGCACCATGTTCAAGTAGAGGGTACAGCGGGATACGGGAGAGTGGACCGTTGTAGATAGAGGGGGGAAGGTGATGGATATGTTGGTGAAGATGACGGTGGTGTTGGTGAAGATCGCGATGATGATGATGGCCCCCGGCGGCGTTCCGGCGCCACCGGAAGCAAGGGGGAGAGAGCCCCCCTTCTTCTTCTTCTTCCTTGACCTTCTCCCTAGATGGGAGAAGGGTTTACCCTATGGTCCTTGGCTCCCATGGCTTGGGAGGGGCAGGAGCCCCTCCGAGATTGGATCTATCTCTCTGTTTCTGCGTTCTCTGATTCTACAACTTCACCGTTTCCTTTATATCTGGAGATCAGTAACTCCGATTGGGGTGAATCTTTCGCCCAGATCTTTCTCATAAAATTATCATTCTTGCGCCAGAAGAAGAGCATCAACCGCCTTACGTGTGGACCACGAGGGCCAGGGGCGCGCCTGGGGGGTAGGGCACGCCCCCTACCTCGTGACCACCTCGGATACCGTTTCGCGTTGATTGTACTTCCCCAAAATCATAAATATTCCAAAAAAATCTCTATCTGTTTTTATCCTGTTTGGACTCCGTTTGATATTGGGTTTCTGCAAAACAAAAACATGCAATGACGAGAACTGCATCGCCATCGGATCAATATGTTAGTCCCAAAAATAATATAAAAAGTTGCCAAAAAGTATATGAAAGTGAATAATATTGGCATGGAACAATAAAAAATTATAGATACGACGGAGACGTATCAACATCCCCAAGCTTAATTCCTGCTCGTCCTCGAGTAGGTAAATGATAAAAAAGAATAATTTTTGATGTGGAATGCTACCTAGCATAATCTTGATCATAAGTCTAATCATGGCATGAATATTAAGACACGAGTGATTCAAAGCAATAGTCTATCATTTGACATAAAATCAATAATACTTCGAGCGTACTAATAAAGCAATCATGTCTTTTCAAAACAACAAGGCAAAAGCAAGCTTATCCCTACAAAATCATACAGTTTGTCCATGCTTCATTTTCGTCACACAAAATGCCCCCATCATGCACAACCCCGATGACAAGCCGAGCAATTGGTTCATACTTTTTAACACGCTTCAGCCTTTTCAACCCTCACGCAATACATGAGCGCAAGCCATGGATATAACACTATAGGTGGAATAGAATATAGTGATGGAGGTTAGGTGGAGAAGACAAAAAAGGAGAAAGTCTCACATCAACTAGGCGTATCAACGAGCTATGGAGATGCCCATTAATAGATATCAATGTGAGGAGTAGGGATTGCCACGCAATGGATGCACTAGAGCTATAAGTGTATGAAAGCTCAAACTGGAAACTAAGTGGGTGTGCATCCTTGCTTGCTCATGAAGACCTCGGGCATTTGAGGAAGCCCATCATCGCAATATACAAGCCAAGTTCTACAATGAAAATTCCCCACTAGTATATGAAAGTGATAACTCAAGAGACTCTGTATATGAAGAACATGGTGCTACTTTGAAGCACAAGTGTGGTAAAAGGATAGTAACATTGCCCCTTCTCTCTTTTTCTCTCATTATTTTTTTTGTTTTCTCTTTTTTTTGGGCCTTCTCTTTTTTTTGGCCTTTCTTTTTTTTTAATTTTTTTTCCGGAGTCTCATCCCGACTTGTGGGGGAATCATAGTCTCCATCATCCTTTCCTCACTGGGGCAATGTTCTAATAATGATGATCATCACACTTTTATTTACTTACAACTCAATATTACAACTCGATACTAGAACAAAGATATGACTCTATATGAATGCCTCCGGCGGTATACCGGGATGTGCAATGATCTAGCATAGCAATGACATCAAAAATGGGCAAGCTATGAAAACATCATGCTAGCTATCTTACGATCATGCAAAGCAATATGACAATAAATGCTCAAGTCATGTATATGATGATGATGGAAGTTGCATGGCAATATATCTCGGAATGGCTATGGAAATGCCATGATAGGTAGGTATGGTGGCTGTTTTGAGGAAGATATAATGAGGCTTATGTGTGATAGAGCATATTGTATCACGGGGTTTGGATGCACCGGTGAAGTTTGCACCAACTCTCGAGGTGAGAAAGGGCAATGCACGGTACCGAAGAGGCTAGCAATGATGGAAGGGTGAGAGTGTGTATAATCCATGGACTCACATTAGTCATAAAGAACTCACATACTTATTGCAAAAGTTTATTAGCCCTCGAAGCAAAGTACTACTACGCATGCCCCTAGGGGGATAGATTGGTAGGAAAAGACCATCGCTCGTCCCCGACCGCCACTCATAAGGAAGACAATCAAAGAAACACCCCATGATTCAAATTTGTCACACAACGGATACCATACGTGCATGCTACGGGACTTCCAAACCTCAACACAAGTGTCTCTGCAATCCACAACCACCCACTAGCATAACTCTAATATCACCATCTTTATATCGCAAAACTATTGCAAGGAATCAAACATATCATATTCAGCGATCTACAAGTTTATGTAGGATTTTATGACTAACCATGTGAATGACCAATTCCTATCATCTCTCTAAAAAGATATAAGTGCAGCAAGAGAGTTTAATTCTTTCTACAAAAGATATGCCCACGCTCTAACAAATATAAGTGAAGCAAAAGAGCATTCTACAAATAGCGGTTGTCTATATGAAGAGAAACAGGCAATCCAAACTTCAAATGATATAAGTGAAGCACATGAAGCATTCTATAAAGCCATACTCAAAAGATTTAAGTAAGGTGCAACGAGCATTCTGTAAATCAACCAAGGATTGTCTCATACCAGCATGTTGCATAAAAGAAAAATAAAAACCTAATTGCAAAAGACGCTCCAAGACTTGCACATAATGCATGAACGAAACGAATCCGAAACATACCGATACTTGTCGAAGAAAGAGGGGATGCCTCCCCAGCATCCCCAAGCTTAGACGCTTGAGTCTCCTTGAATATTTACTTGGGATGCCTAGGGCATCCCCAAGCTTGAGTTCTTGCCTCTCTTCCTTCTTCTCATATCGAAACATCCTCGATTAGACACTACATTCACAAAAAACTTCAACAGAAAACTCGGTAAGATCCGTTAGTATAATAAAGCAAATCACCACTCTAAGTACTGTTGCAAACCAATTTATATTTTGTTTTTGCATTGTGTCTACTGTAATATAACTTTTTCATGGCTTAATCCACTGATATAAATTGATAGATTCATCAAAACAAGCAAACTATGCATCAAAAACAGAATCTGTCAAAAACAGAACAGTCTGTAGCAATCTGAACATCCACCATACTTCTGGTACCCCAAAAATTCTATCACAATTAGGACAAATAAAAAAGTTGTATAAAAAGACAGTTCAAAAGGAATCAGAACCAATTGACGTTCCAGTTAAAAATGTAAAAATCGCGCACTACAGCCAAAGTTTCTGTCCTGCACCGTACAAACCAACAAGCATTGTAAACATCCTAAAGGCAAAGCTTGGCACATTATTTTTATAATACAATGGAATTGTACAAGGGGATAATTATTTTTGTTGAAAAGTTTCTGTAATCAAGATTCACAAAATTTTCGTGAGCATGAACAAAGTTCAAGGAGCTCTCCCACTTCAACAATGCTTGTCTTTCTTACTTTCACTTTCCTTTTTGAAAAGTTTTTAGGTTCCCCTCTTTATTTTATTTTGTTTTTAAACTATATGAAAGCACTCAACAGAAATAAATGACACTCTAAAACTTCCGGGTTGTCTCCCTGGCAGCGCTTTCTTTAAAGCCATTAAGCTAGGCATATAGTGCTCAAGTAATGGATCCACCCGGATCACAAGGTATATCAAAGCCAATTTTAATTAAAAATGATTTGTGATTTAGTAGTGAGCACAAAGTAACATATATCATGTAACAACAAAGTCGAACTCTCTTCCTATGTATCGGCATGTCATAAAGAACAATTCATGCACACATAGTAAAGGCCAATGCATAGTACAAATAGTTTCTTGCAATTTTATCATATTGGAAATATAGAGAGGTGGAGATATAGTTCCTCTCACATAATAATTGCAAGTAGGAGCAGCAAGCACATGCATATTATATCTATTAAAATCATCATGTGTACGGTAAAACCCAACCCATCAATATAATCCTTAATAAGCACAAACTTCTCCGATATAGTGTGGTAGGGAGAATTTCAAAAAGATAATAGGACTATCATGCGTGGGTGCAATAGCAACAAATTCATGTTTAACATAAGGAACTATAGCAAGTCCATCTCTATAAGCATAATTCATATTGGCGTCTTGGCCACAAGCATCATCAAAAAGGGATATTTCAAGAGAATCAACGGGATCATAACAATCATCATAGCAATCATCCTTCGGTAAGCACGAAGGGGAATTAAACCATGTATGAGTTGAAGAGTTACTCTCATTAGAAGGTGGGCATGGGTAGCTAATCAGAACCATTTGACTTTCTAGTAAAAAATGTAAAATTGTGCACTACAGGCAAAGTTTCTATCCTGCACCATACAAACCAACAAGCATTGTAAACATCCTAAAGGCAAACCTTGGCACATTATTTTTATAATACAATGGAATTGTACTAGGGGATAATTATTTTCATGAAAATTTTCTGTAATTAAGATTCACAAAGTTTCCGTGAGCATGAACAAAGTTCAAGGAGCCCTCCCACTTCAACAATGGTTGTCTTTCTCACTTTCACTTTCCTTTTTGAAAAGTTTTGGGTTCCCCTCTTTATTGTTTTTGTTTTTAGACTATATAAAAGCACTCAACAGAAATAAATGACTCTCTAAAACTTCTGGGTTGTCTCCCTGGCAGCGCTTTCTTTAAAGCCATTAAGCTAGGCATATAGTGCTCAAGTAGTGAATTCACCCGGATCCCAAGGTATATCAAAGCCAATTTTAATTAACAATGATTTGTAATTTAGTAGTGAGCACAAAGTAACATATATCATGCAACAACGAAGTCTAACTCTCTTCCTATGCATCGGCATGTCATAAGAGAACAATTCATGCACACATAGTAAAGGCCAATGCATAGTATAAGCAGTTTCTTGCAATTCTATCGTGTTGGAAACATAGAGAGGTGGAGACACAGTTCCTCTCTCATAATAATTGCAAGTAGGAGCAGCAAGCACATGCATATTATATTCATCAAAATCATCATGTGTAGTAGTAAAAGGCAACCCATCAATATAATCCTTAATAAGCACAAACTTCTCCGATATAGTGTAGTTGGTAGAATTCAAAAAGATAATAGGACTATCATGCGTGGGTGCAATAGCAACAATTTCATGTTTAACATAAGGAACTATAGCAAGTTCATCTCCATAAGCATAATTCATATTGGCATCTTGGCCACAAGCATAGCAAGCATCATCAAAAAGGGATATTTCAAGAGAAACAATGGGATCATAACAATCATCATAGCAATCATCATGGCAATCATCATAGCAACCATTCTTCGGTAAGCACGAAGGGGAATTAAATAATGTATGAGTTGGAGGGTTACTCTCATTAGAAGGTGGGCACGGGTAGCTAATCCGCTCCTCCTCCTTTTGTTCTTCGCTCTCCTCATCATCTTTTTCATCCAATGAGCTCACATTTTCATCAATTTCTTCTTCCATAGCTTCCTGCAAAATATTAGTCTCTTCTTGGACAGCGGAGACTTCCTTAATAAATTGTTTAACATAGGCATTAGAAGTATAATTCTCATAGCAATATTCAAGTATGGCAAAATTTTCAGATTTGTAAAGAGTAGCATCATACTTTTCAATCAAAATAGCAATTTCTAAAGCACCCTTAAAAGCAACAAATTCTTCAATTTGTTGAACATCATAGTAACTATAAACACCCTTAGCATACGAAGATAAGATCCCATTATCAATAAACTCACATTGGTAGGGAAGGTGTTTTTTAGGGTTTCCAGAACAACAAGTAAAATCATATTCCCAACATAAATTCCAAGCATAGCATTGTAAACGTTGAATTTAACCCCATAATAGTCTTTTCAGATATACGGTGTCGCACATAACAGGCATGCTCATCTAAAGATTTGCCCTCAACTAAGCTAGTTGGGGTTTCAGCACGAGCACATAGGGATCGAAAATGATCCAAGTAATAAGCTTCAGCAGTGTGATAGATTTTGAGTGGTTCTTCAACCTTTGGTTAAGCAGGTACAACTAATTTTTTTGGTATTTTGCGTTTCCTACCCATAACTAAAGATAGAGAACAACTTAGAACAGCAAATAAAAATTACTTAGTGATAAAGAAAACAAGCACACACGAGAATATTCACCCCACGCTATGACTCCGCGGCAACGGCGTCAGAAAAAGGTATTGATGACCCGCAAGTATACGGGATAGTTGTATCCTCTTTCGATAAGTAAGAGTGTCGAACCCAACGAGGAGCTAAAGGTAGAACAAATACTTTCTCAAGTCCTATCGGCCACTGATACGACTCTACGCACACTTGTCATTCGCTTTACCTAGAACAAGTATAAAACTAGAAGTACTTTGTAAGTGTGATAGGATAAGTTTGCAAGATAATAAAGAACACGTAAACAAAAAGTAGGGGCTGTTTAGATAAAGACACAACTAAAGTAAATATAACGAGTGTGGAAAAGTGGTGGTAGGAGTGGTGGAATTGTCCCTAGGCAATTGACTACGTTACTAGACCGGTAATCGCTATCGCAATTCTATTTGAGTGAGAGGCATAAGCTAACATACTTTCTCTACTTGGATCATATGCACTTATGATTGGAACTCTAGCAAGCATCGCAACTACTAAAGATTCATTAAGGTAAAACCCAATCATAGCATTAAAGCATCAAGTCCCTTTATCCCATACGCAACAATCCCTCTTACTCAGGTTTGTGTTTCAGTCACTCACCAACCCACTATAAGCGAATCATGAACGTAATGCAACACCCTACAGCGGGAATCCCTCACGCTTGCGTGACACGGAGGGCACCATAGGACAGCACCAATAATGAAACATGCAACTCAAACCAACCATAGCAATTCATCAATCACCGATAGGACAATAGAAATCTACTCAGACATCATAAGATGGCAACACATCATTGGAAAATAATATGAAGCATAAAGCACCATGTTCAAGTAGAGGGTACAGAGGGATGCGGGAGAGTGGACCACTATAGATAGAGGGGGGAAGGTGATGGAGATGTTGGTGAAGATGACGGTGGTGTTGGTGAAGATCGCGGTGATGATGATGGCCCCCGGCGGCGTTCCTGCGCCACCGGAAGCAAGGGGGAGAGAGAGCCCCTTCTTCTTCTTCTTCCTTGACCTTCTCCCTAGATGGGAGAAGGGTTTCCCCTCTGGTCCTTGGCTCCCATGGCTTGGGAGGGGCGAGAGCCCCTCCGAGATTGGATCTATCTCTCTGTTTCTGCGTTCTCTGATTCTACCCCTTCACCGTTTCCTTTATATCTGGAGATCCGTAACTCCGATTGGGGTGAATCTTTCGCCAAGATCTTTCTCATAAAATTATCTTTCTTGTGCCAGAAGAAGAGCATCAACCACCTTACGGGTGGACCACGAGGGCCAGGGGCGCGCCTGGGTGGTAGGGCGCACCTCCCTACCTCGTGACCACCTCGGATACCGTTTTGCGTTGATTGTACTTCCCCAAAATCATAAATATTCCAAAAAAAATCTCCGTCCGTTTTTATCCCGTTTGGACTCCGTTTGATATTGGGTTTCTGCGACACAAAAAACATGCAACTGACAGGAACTAGCACTAGGCACTGGATCAATATGTTAGTCCCAAAAATAATATAAAAAGTTGCCAAAAAGTATATGAAAGTGAATAATATTGGCATGGAGCAATCAAAAATTATAGATACGACGGAGACGTATCAAGAAGAAGTGGCGCAGCAAGGCCACGGAGGACATCACCCCGACGTGCGCCTCACAGTAATAGGAGAAGATCGACAGAAGCAGAACGGAGTTGGGGTGGAGATGCAGAGCATGCAACTGATACTGGCAAAGGACGGCAAGGAAGAATTCGAAGAAGGGAGGAACCAGACCAGTGATAATGGCGCTCATGAAGAGGGGGTAGAAGGTGCTCCCCTTGTCCTCCGGCCAGGCGGAGCCAAGCCGGAGCGCAGTCTCCCCCATCTCGTTGATCTGCGCCGCCGCCATCTGGCGCGTGAGGGCGAGATTCTTCTCCGTCACGTTGGGGGAGACTAGAGCCGGCGAGTACCAGGCCGATGCAGCCCCGGCCGGGGTCTTGCAGGGTGCCATTGCTCGCCGGAGGAGAAAGGATGCGGCAAATTTGGAGATTTTGGATGCAGGAGGGTGAAGAGCAAGAAAGGGGATCTAAAGCAAGGCGAATGAGAGTAATGAAATTAAGGCTAACCCTAGGCCAGCCTTTTGTCATCGGCGATTCTTTGAGGCAGCGGGAAGAAGGAGGCGCCCGCCCAATCAACCGCCACGCGGCGCCCAAGGCCACAGGCTGATGGGGCCCGCGGCGCTCCGCACTTGCCCCTTCGCTTCTTCGCTAAGCCAAGTCTGAGAGCGCCTTGGGCCCGGGGGCTACTGTCGGCATTCTGGGAACGGGGGTCCTCAGACTTGCCTGCCTGCGGCCTGCGGCATGGCTCAAGTGGTGGCCTAGTATGACCCATCTTCATCAGCGCAGGAATCAAGACCCTCGCGAGGGGCCAAGCCTCGCGGGGCGGACGACACACGACTTCCTCGGGAACGGCCTCACCAGGCAGGCTCACGAGGAGGCGGAGAGATCAAGGCAGGGTACCTCGCTGGAACGCCCCGGATACAACTTTCCATATTCGTAACTCGAACTCTTGCCTTTTCTGGAGATGCGTTATGATATTTCCTTCGTGGTTGGGTTTTTGTCTTTTGTTTTGCGTTTTGTTCATGTCATGCATCTCATCTCATAGCATCATGTGCATCGCATCCATATGTTTAAATAAAACTCGTAGCCGTTCGCAGTTGCCCTTTTCTCTCTTTGCCTCCGTTGTCATTTTGTCAGGCCCTTGTCCTCGTTGTCCTCTCTCAGACCCCTCGTGTGCGTGTCCGAAACTTACCCGAACCCGAACCGGTCTGTCGTTACCGATGGATCCGGATTATCCCCAAACATCTCTAAAACATCTCCGTTTCTTATTTAGACTTTCCTAACCTATCTTTTCTCGACCGTCGGATTTTGATCGGATGATCCAACTCCTCTCTTTTCCCATATATATATATATACTCTACCCCTAGTCCATTTTGGACCAAACCCTATTTTCTAGGGATCCTCCTCCCCGCCGCCACTCTCTCTGGTTCCCCTCGGGATCACCAGCCAACCAACCAGCGCCTCCCCTGGTCTCCTCCTTGTTTTCCCCATCGACCCAATCCCCTGGCAGCGCTCGCCACCCACTCTCCCTCGTTTTCACCACCACAGCCGCGCCTCCCGCTCCCTCGTCGATCCAGATCGAGAGGAGCTCGACCCCAAGCCCTCGACCGAGCACCTCCTCCTCGCCGGTGCTTCCATGCAAGCAGCAGCAGTTCCCGCGTCTCCGGCGAGTCGACGACCACGAGATAAGCCTCGCTGCCCTTCTCCTCCTCCTGTGGTTTCTCTGCCTTCCTCGTCCTCCTCCCTCTGTTGTCTCTCCTAGCCACTCACCCTCTTGTTCCTCTCTATCAGGAGACGCCATGGCCGCCCCTTGGTGCTTCGCGTCGCGCCAGGCCATCATCCTCAACACCGGCGAGTTCCTATTGCATCACCGTCGCCCGTATGGGACCTCGTCTGCCTCCCCTTCATCACGCCTCGTCGCCGGGAGCTCTCGCCAAGTCCGTCTTCCGTCGACCACAGCCTGGCCACTCCCAGTCCACATGGCCTCCCGTCCGCACCGCCCCATGTCGGGCCTCGCCGGTGAGACCCCGCCGTCGCACATCCCCGTCTCTCTCTTTCTCTCTTGCCCTCTCTGACCTCCCCTGCTCTCCCCTTCCCTGTTGACCAGGAAGGAGCAGCATCGCCCACATCCATGGTGCCCCTGCGCCATGCTGCCATGCCCCGTCGCTGTCGGCGGATGCGTCCCGCTCGTCCCGGACCTCCCCTGCTTCGCCAAGTCCACCGCCGTCGGCAAGCCCTGCCTCCGCCACCTCGCCAAGTTCCGCTGTCAGCGCCTCCTGCATCGCACCCAGCTAGCCTCTCTGCTGCAAGCTGCTCCACGGGCCCAAGACATCAAAGGCCCATGGGTGAGCTCCCCACAATTCCTACTCTCTGTCCAGCCTAGCAGTGCACCAGTTTCAGCCCAGTGCATGTTTTTTTCCTGTCTGCGAATTTGCTATTTTTCTAGGAGTTTACAGATTTACAGAAAAGACCCTCATGTCCATGCATTTAATATCTCACAAACCGTGCATCGGATTAAAATGAATTAAACATGTAAGATGCTTAGAATTTTGTCTAGTTTCATAATATGCTGCTTTCTTCCATGTTTAAAAATGTTTGAAATGCTGTTTGTTTAAATTTGCTCAAATGCCATGCTAAAATGATTTATTTCATACCTAATTAACCGTAGCTCCAAATTTAATAAACTTTATATGTAAATGGGGTGGAAAATGCATAGATTAACTTGGTGCACTTTATTTTCCTGTTTAACAACAATAAAATATGTTTTAGGGCAGAACAGTACCAAAACTAAAATATGGACATGAGGATTTTCCGGAATTGTAGTTTGTTGTTCCGGCCTCATTTAAACTTGCCTAAAAAGTTAGTTTACTTATGCTTCACCTCTTGCCATGTTTACAAACATTTAATATTGTTTGGTAGCTTAAATGAGAGCGAACTAAATAACTCGATGTGGTGTTTCGTCGATATGCAACTCGTTGCATATTGAGCCCCACTTAACTTATAGTATTGTTTGTTGCACTTTGCCATGCCATGCCTCTTTAAACCTGACATGCATCATACTTGATTATGCATCATGCCATGATTATGCTTGTGTGTTTACCATGTTGTTTGTTTCTTTCCGGTGTTGCTTCTTAGTTCCGGTAATGTTGCGATTGTGAGGATTCGTTCGACTACTCCCGTTTGTCTTCTTCATGGACTCGTTCTTCTTCCTAGCGGGATTTCAGGCAAGATGACCGTCACCTTGGATCTCACTACTATCATTGCTATGCTAGTTGCTTCATTCTATCACTTTGCTGTGCTACCTATCACTGGTTCTTCAAGCCTCCCTATTTGCCATGTCAGCCTCTAACCTTTTTCACCCTTCCGAGCAAACCGTTGTTTGGCTATGTTACCGCTTTTGCTCAGCCCCTCTTATAGCGTTGTTAGTTGCAGGTGAAGTTGAAGATTGCTCCATGGTGGACATGATTATGTTGGGATATCACAATATCTCTTATTTAATTAATGCATCCATATACTTGGTAAAGGGTGGAAGGCTCGACCTTATGCCTGGTGTTTTGTTCCACTCTTGCCGCCCTAGTTTCTGTCATATCGGTATTATGTTCCCGGATTTTGTGTTCCTTACACGGTTGGGTGATTTATGGGACCCCTTTGACAATTTGCTTTGAATAAAACTCCTCCAGCAAGGCCCAACCTTGGTTTTACCATTTGCCTCACCACCACCTATACCCTTCCCTTGGGTCAGCCAACCCGAGGGTCATCTTTATTTTAGCCCCCGGGCGACTGTGCTTCTCTGTGCTGGTCCAAACCGCAGCAACCTTGGAGGCCACCTCTGGGAAACTCGAGGTCTGGTTTTACTCGTAGCTTGACTTATCCGGTGTTGCCCTGAGAACGAGATATGTGCAGCTCCTATCGGGATTGTCGGCGCATCGGGCGGCTTTGCTGGTCTTGTTTTACCATTGTCGAAATGTCTTGTAAACCGGGATTCCGAGATTGACCGGGTCTTCCTGGGAGAAGGAATATCCTTTGTTGACCGTGAGAGCTTGTGATGGGCTAAGTTGGGACACCCCTGCAGGGTATAAACTTTCGAGAGCCGTGCCCGCGGTTATGTGGCAGATGGGAATTTGTTAATGTCTAGTTGTAGATAACTTGACACTTGACTTAATTAAAACGCATCAACCGTGTGTGTATCCGTGATGGTCTCTTCTCGGCGGAGTCTGGGAAGTGAACACGGTTTTGGGTTATGTTTGACGTAAGTAGGAGTTCAGGATCACCTCTTGATCATTGCTAGCTTCATGACCGTTCTATTTGCTTCCCTTCTCGCTCTCATTTGCGTATGTTAGCCACCATATATGCTTAGTCGCTGCTGCAACCTCACCACTTTACCCCTGCCTTTCCCATTAAGCTTTGCTAGTCTTGATACCCATGGTAATGGGATTCTTTGAGTCCTCGTGGCTCCTGATTACTACAACAACGATTGCTTGGTACAGGTTATGCGATGATCATGACGCGAGAGTGGTGTTTGCTTACTTTGGAGTTCTTCTTCTGCTTCTTCTTCGATCACGGGATAGGTTCCAGGTCGGCAGCCTGGGCTAGCAGGGTGGATGTCATTTGAGTTTCTGTTTGTGTTCCATCCGTAGTCGGATGTTGATCTCTTGTATGATGTTTTTGTATTCGTGTGGCATTGTATGCCTTATGTATGTATCTCCATCTATTATGTAATGTTGATGTAATGATATCCACCTTGCAAAAGCGTATCAATATGCGGTTCTATCCTTGGTGGGACCTTCGAGTCTCATTAGGATAGTATCACATATTGGGCGTGACAAGTTGGTATCAGATCCTCGACCGACCATAGGAGCCCCCTTGATTTTTGGCCATTGTTGAGTCTAGAAGAAAACCATTTTGAGTCTTAGGATTATATATATCGGAGAGTAGGATTCTTTTTACTCCTCAGCCCCCTTCGTCGCTCTGGTGAGGACTCTCGACGTAGATGTTTTGTCTTTCCTCTCCTCAATTCTTCACAAAAAAAATTTAGGATCACGTGGGTATCTTGGAATCATTCCGATAGTCTTGTGACGAGAACATTGTTCTTGGTGCCTCCTGACATTTAGGGGTTGTGGCAGTGTCCCGGGGAGTTGAGGTCCGAGGTGTTGTCGTCACAATTTTATCATTGTAGTTCTGGAATACCTAAGTTTTGCCGACATCGAAAATCTCTTTTATGCAGTTGTTGGTGAGATAACCTCGACGCCACCCAGTACTGGGGAGTTCGGGAGTATTGCCATAGCTCGTATAACGGATGCTTTTCGAAGGTTGAGGTACACAATTTCCGAAGGTTTCTTGGTTATGTGTTGTGGATGGATACAATTTGGATGTAGGGATTGTTAGTTTGTGTGAGATATATTGCTTCCCCTGTATCTCCAACACCAGATTGCATAACCAGAAAGTTTCGGGAGTTTTATAGGTGGGAATTCAGGTAGCTCCTAGAATATCTTTCTGACAGATGCATGATATGAGATTGGGGTTCGACGTCTAGTGGTCCGCCTATCCACGGTCGTTTTTACAGTAGTCTCGTTGTGTCTTAAAGAGCCCTTGGCTATGCTAGTTCGGGGACACTTTGTATGTCATGTGCACTGCCTTGTACATGATGGTGCTATACGATCGAGCCCGTGTGGGCCCCACCACGAAAACTTCGAACGAAATCTCTATCATATATTTGTTCCGGCTTATTCTGCAAGCCAAATCCTTTGTTTTGTGTTATATGTGGTATTCGAGTTGCTTCGAAGTCTAAGTGTTGATTCCATACCTTTCAAGTGGTGTTCTCATATTTCTATGGGGGTACTAATCCTTTTGATCATCGAGATTGTCATGTCAATTCTTTCCAACCGGTGTGCTTCTCTTCAAGTGGATCCGATCATTTTAACATTTGTGAGATCAATTCTAAGTTTTCTCAGGGGTATCCGTTTCATCCGTCCCCAAGTTGCCTTTGTTTTCCCGCCCTTCCACCCTTTTTCTTCAAGGACTCAGATATCTTAATCAAGTATCCATCTTATGGATGTGAAGTTCTCCATTCTTTTCCCGTCAATGTTCTTATCCGGTGATTTACCATGAAGATGCTCAACAGTGTCAAGTTCATCATCCTTCATTGTTGTTTCTTCTCCGGTGGATCCAATTCAAGCTTTCGATATTCATCATATTCCTTTCCTCGTTTCTAATGCTTTCTCATGCCGATGCACCTCTTAATCATTCACTTCTTCCTATTCATTTGTTCTGGAGTGCTGAAGATATCTCACAAGACTTGTGTTGCCATTCTTCATCCGTTCGAGTTACTTCAAGGTTTCTCTCTCATTCAAGCCATTTAATTCAACCGGTGCAACCTCTCTTTAAAATTGTTCAACGGTTTTTTTGAGTGGGCCCTAACCCATAGGTCTTTTCCTAGGATCTTACCTGACTCTTCTAATTTTATCCGGAGCGATTCCCAAAGTCTTTTGAAGTTTGACGTAAGAATGAATTTTCATCAGTCATATTCCTTCTCCAAGATCGCTTTCAGAATATTTTCATCGTTGGTTCATCATTTCTATTCTTCTTCATCCCGGAGTGTCTCAACAATTCATGGTGGTGTTTCTCCTTGTCATTCTCGGATTTTTAAGACCGAAGAAGAGTTCCTCTTAAATCCTTACCCGTTCTTCCAAAGATGTGTAGTTCAAGCTTGATGCCATCCTCTCGTACTTGTTTTCGATTGTGACAATTCTTTTCTGACCATCCGGAGCATTTCATGAGTTGTTTCCATTTCTTTCCTCCAAAGGCCATCATGTCAGAATTCTTCATTCTCAGCTTTCAACTCTCGTTCTCAAATTCTTCCGGTGCATCGTTCAAATATCATCTAATCAGTTCATGACCTCTTCATTCTCATGTATCTAAATCCCCTCAAGTATCTTCATTCGTTTTCCAATTCTTCCCGGTGAATTGTGCCTTTGCTACGTTCATTTTCAATTCTTACGGTGGTTCGTTCGAGATTCCTCTTCCTTTGCTACCGTATCATTTCATTCGCTGTTTCCAATCCAACCGGTGGTTCCATCAATACCTTCTCAAGTTTGCGCTATCTCTATCCTTAATCCCTCCAGGAAGAATAAGTAGTATGCCAAATCCCTTGCTTGTCATCAATTTAAATTGGTGAAGGATACGCATACCGCAATTCTTATTATTGTTTCATCCAAGCGATCTAATTTCTTCTTTCCGGAGTTGTTCATCATATAACATTCTCGGTTCGAGATGCTTCATCTTTCCATTTCCGGAGTTTCAAGTTTTCCGCATTATCTTGTCACGAAACTCCATCTAAATCATCGCAAGGCTTCACCTTGTGTTTTCAACTTATCCTTCTTTCCACCATCCTTTTATTACCGGAGTTCTTCATGGAGGCTCTACATGCTGGTTCATCAAGGATTCTTTACTTCTTCAATTGTTCTTCAAGATTTCTCTCGAAGTTATGACCCGCTAAGCTATACTCTAAAAATAAACATGGTGCTCAACACATGTTCTATTTTGCGGAGTTCAAGTATTCTTCTTCTTGCATTTTGGAAGTGCAATTCTTTCTACCTTATCTTTTGAGGTGGTGGTATGTCATTCTTGATAATTTCCCTTCAAGTTTTATGATTCACAAGTTGTCAAGAATGAGATATTTTAAAAACCATCATTTTTCTCTTCGATCATGAGATCTTTTCAACCCAGCAATTTCTTTGTTGGAGTATCTTGGGTTATATTTCACCTTAAGCCTTCCCTAAGGAATGTTACTATTATGGTGTTTATCAATGATCCAAGTTATCTCTCTATCATCTTGGTGGAAGAAGTTTTTCATCTCTTCGGTGCTCTCAATCAAATCAATGGTTTCCATTAGTGGCCGGTTGTCACCTTATCATTTTGAGATGTTTGCCATAAGCCCACAAAAAGCTTGTGGTTTTCGTTGTTGATTTTGCAACAACTCCGTTCAATTCTTCTTTGCAAGGATGCTTTCCAAGCTCATTTGTGGAAGAAGTTGGCGTTTTCTTCTCCATTCTTTTATTTCAATGATCTATCTTCTATTCTTTCTTCCGGAGGCATGGTGATGTTGCTCTCTTCACTCATCATCTCGAATTGTGAGGATCGTGTTCTTTTCTTGCTTATCCATTTAACCGGAGTGTTGTAT
Organism: Aegilops speltoides; assembly: GCA_021437245.1. NCBI lineage: Eukaryota > Viridiplantae > Streptophyta > Magnoliopsida > Poales > Poaceae > Aegilops > Aegilops speltoides. The sequence continues at coordinate 308,291,537 of CM038143.1, forward strand.
CATCTCTTCAATATCTTTTCATCTCATCAAGTTTTCTTCTCTTTTCTACCGGAGTGCTGTCCAAGTTCTGTCATTCTTGTTCCTTGGCTATCTCATTATACCGAGGTGGTCATATTCTTTTCATTCGTGAAGCTCTTATTTCCATGTCTTTCAACCTTCAAGTTCTCGTAATGTTCCTTGTTCCTCTTTTCTAATGAATTGTTTGCAATCTCGTTCATCTCTGTTGTACTCTTTCTTTTAAATTGCTTAACCTCTCAAGGTTCATGGTTTCACTCATTTGTCGAAGAAGAAACTTAGTTTACCTGTTATGTTCCTCTTCCTTTTCCCTCCGGTGCCATCCTAGATCTCGGGACGAGATCCTCTTGTGGTGGAGTGTTGTAACGCCCTGGATACAACTTTCCATATTCCTAACTCCAACTCTTGCCTTTTCTGGAGATGCGATATGATATTTCCTTCGTGGTTGGGTTTTTGTCTTTTTTTGTGTTTTGTTCATGTCATGCATCTCATCTCATAGCATCATGTGCATCGCATCCATATGTTTTCGTAAAACTCGTAGCCGTTCGCAGTTGCCCTTTTCTCTCTTTGCCTCTGTTGTCATTTTGCCAGGCCCTTGTCCTCGTTGACCTCTCTCAGACCCCTTATGTGCGTGTCCGAAACTTACCCGAACCCAAACCGGTCTGTCATTACCGATGGATACGGATTATCCCCAAACATCTCTAAAACATCTCCGTTTCTTATTTAGACTTTCCTAACCTATCTTTTCTTGATCGTCGGATTTTGATCGGATGATCCAACTCCTCTCTTTTCCCATATATATATAGTCTACCCCTAGTCCATTTTGGACCAAACCCTATTTTCTAGGGGTCCTCCTCCCCACATCCACTCTCTCTGGTTCCCCTCGGGATCACCAGCGAACCAACCAGCGCCTCCCTTGGTCTCCTCCTTGTTTTCCCCATCGACCCAATCCCCTAGCAGCGCTCGCCACCCACTCTCCCTCGTTTTCACCACCGCAGCCGTGCCTTCCTCTCCCTCCTCGATCCAGATCGAGAGGAGCTCGACCCCAAGCCATCGCCCGAGCACCTCCTCCTCGTCGGTGCTTCCCCGCAAGCAGCAGTAGTTCCCGCGTCTCCGGCGAGTCAAGACCACGAGATAAGCCCCACTGCCCTTCTCCTCCTGTGGTTTCTCTGCCTTCCTCGTCCTCCTGCCTCTGTTGTCTCTCCTAGCCACTCACCCTCTTGTTCCTCTCTGTCAGGAGACGCCATGGCCGCTCCTTGGTGCTTCGCATCGCGCCCGGCCATCATCGTCAACGCCGGCGAGTTCCTGTTGCATCACCGTCGCCCGTACGGGACCTCGTCTGCCTCCCCTGCATCACGCCTTGTCGCTGGGAGCTCTCGCCAAGTCTGTCTTCCATCGACCACAGCCCGGCCACTCCCAGTCCACATGGCCTCCCGCCCGCACCGTCCCATGCCCGACCTCGCCGGTGAGACCCCGCAGTCGCGTGTCCCCGTCTCTCTCTCTTGCCCTCTCTGACCTCCCCTGGTCTTCCCTTCCCCGTTTACCAGGATGGAGCAGCATCGCCCACATCCATGGTGCCCCTGCTGTAAGGGCATTTGTATCCCTTAAGTGTTTTGGTGATTGATGACAATGCTTTTGCGGACTAATCGTGTGCCTTGACTTTCTCAGATACTTCATCACTAGGCATGAGACGATTCGGTGTCCCACGGAGACTATTGAAGTCGGCATTGTTCTACGTTTCTCTTTGGTGGATTTGAGTCATAGGAGAGCCGTACTATTAAGAGGGGGTCCACGTCGGAAAGGTTTGGGTGGAATCAACACGTACACTTGTCCTACCTTTCCTTGCACTTTGGAGCATCTCTTCGTTATCCTAGTTGTGCCTAAATCTGACGGCTACTGCTATACTTGCGGTAGTACCGCAAGCACCAGCGGTAGTATCGCCGTGGGTCACGGTAGTACCGCTCCTCTAGAGCCTTAGTACCGTGGCTCCCAGGCCTTGTGCCGCTCCGGTAAGGTAGTGGGGGCGGATGTAAATTTTTACATCCGCGCCCCCACGGTATTACGGCTCGTCAAATAGCGGTAGTACTGCGAGGAGCCTGATAGTACCGCTCCCGAGTCGTAGTACCGTGGCCCTCCTACCTAGTACCGCGGCGTCACGGTAGTAGGAGCGGATGTAATTTTTTACATCCGCGCCTCAACGGTAGTACCGCGCCTCGTGCGCGGTAATACCACGTCGGATTTTTGCACTGCCTCATTTTCAGCGAAAGTAGGCATGGATGTAATTTATTTCATTCGCGCTCTTTGTAGGCAATGACTTTCCTGCCTTGCGGTAGTACCGCAAGGGGAGCGATAATACCGCATAGCGGTAATCTGCACCAAGTCGAGCAAGTCCCGGCCTCTGCTGCTGCCGCGGAAGTACCATGGTCCTCCACGGTAGTACCGCGCGGCCTTGCGGTAGTACCGCGCCCCTGGAGCGGTAGTACCGCGTGTCGCGGGCTGAACTTGAGGATAATGGTTGGATCTCTTCCACGAGTATAAAAGGGGCGTCTCCTACCTCTAGTTGACTACCTCTTCGACCTCTAAGCTCCATTGTTGCTCTAAGCTCCATTTTCGCCCGATCTCTCTCCCTAGCCAATCAAACTTGTTGATTTGCTCGGGATTGGGTGACAAGGGCCCGATCTACACTTCCACCAAGAGATATTCGATTCCCCCCACTTATCCCTCGCGAATCTTGTTACTCTTGGGTGTTTGAGTACCCTAGACGGTTGAGGTCACCTCGAAGCCATACTCCATTGTGGTGAAGCTTCGTGGTGTTGTTGGGAGCCTCCAATTGTTGTGGAGATTGCCCCAACCTTGTTTGTAAAGGTTCGGTCGCCGCCTTCAAGGGCACCAATAGTGGAATCACGGCATCTCGTATTGTGTGAGGGCGTGAGGAGAATACGGTGGCCCTAGTGGCTTCTTGGGGATCATTCTCCAAACCGGTCTAACGGAGACGTACTTCCCTTTAAAAGGAAGGAACTTCGGTAACACATCCTCGTCTCCACCGGCTCCACTCTTGGTTATTTCGTGCCTTTACTTTTGCAAGCCTACTTGTGTTGTATCCCTTGCTTGCTTATGTGCTAGTTGTTATTGCATCATATAGGTTGCTCACTTAGTTGCATATCTAGACAACCTATTTTGTTGCAAAGTTTAATTTGGTGAAGAAAAGCTTAAAAATTGTTAGTTGCCTATTCACCCCCTCCCTCTAGTCAACCATATCGATCCTTTCAATTGGTATCAGAGCCTCGTCTCTTTATTAAGGACTTTGCCGTCCGAAGAGTATGGTTGACACCAACGACGGTGCGGAGGAGCACTCCGGTGTGAATCCCATCTCATCTTCGGCCGAAGGGGGAACCTCGGTCTCACGTGAGGAATTCAATGTGGCTTTAGACACATTGAAAACCTCCATGACGGCCGAGGTTAAAAGCATGTTTACTGAATTCCTAGAAGGACTTAAACAATCTACCTCGCCGATGAAAGTGGGTGATCCCACTAACAAGGTGACGGACACTACCTCCGACAAGGGGGAAGCTAACAGTGAAAAGAGTCCTTCTACTAGTGGTATAATTGGCACCGGCATCTTTGCCCATGTGGAACCCCCAATTTATGGAGGGCCGATCCCATCCACTCATTTGAATCATGCCGGTCCTCCTCCTAAATATGAGAAACATGAAGATTTTGATTCTTGGGTTTATCACTTCAAGCGTCATTTAAAACATGTGAACACTAACCTTTGGAGAATCATTGAAGAAGGTTTCTATCCTCATGACCCAAGCAACTTCACCCCTCGAGAAGCCATGGACAATCAATTCAATGAGAGTGCTCTCTTCATCATCCAAGATGCAATCCTTCCCGAAGATCTCCCTCATCTTCGACCTCATGCCATGGCTAAAGAAGCATGGAAATGTGTTGAGTCTCTCTATCGAGGGAGTGCTAGCATTCAACGCTCCAACTATGAAGTGGTGCAAGATGAAGCCGATGAGTTTGCAATGAAAGAAGATGAAGGACCTCGTGAGCTCTTTCGAAGAGGGACCAAACTCGCGGTCTCACTCCGTGATCATGGAAGCAAGGACACGGATGACAATTGGATCAAGCGCAAGTTCCTCAAGGCCATGATGCCTTACAACAAGGCCATGTCCTCCGTCATTTGTCAAAGACCGGACTTCCACTCCATGACCTCAAGTGAAGTGTTGGATGAGTTCGTTGCAATGAGCATCTTGGACAAGACCGCCGACAATGAGGTGCTTCGCTCTCAATGGGCAAATAAGCCCAACCTTGCTTTGAAGGCCAAGGTTATTATGGAAGAAGAGGAAGAAGTGGAAGATGAGGAGAGCAACCCCGAAGACACCAAATATGATTATCATGAGCACATGGCCCTTGCTTCAAGACAATTTTGGAGCAAGAAGAATACAAGACCCAACTTCAACAAGAACAACTCATGTGGCATCAAGGGCAAGCAACGAGTTAGAACTTGCTTCAACTGTGGCAATGTGAGCCATTTCGTTGCGGATTGTCCTTACGAGAAGCGGGAAGACAATGGTGGCAAGTTCATCCGAAAAGACAAGGCCAAGTCCTTCCCCAACAAGAACAACTTCGTCAAGAAGACTCCCACTCGTGGGTTGGAGGTTCAAGAAGAATACCAAGAGGATGATGATGATGAAAATGAAGAAGCGATGGCCATGGCATCCGTTGCCATTGCTACTACTCCCCGGGTGTTTCTCTTTGATTCACCCAACGAGAACATCACCGCCAAGTGCCTCATGGCTAAAGCTTCAAACAAGGTAACCCCCAACATTATAACCACCATCATTGCTAATCTCTCCGTGGAGGATTGCATTGATGAGCATGATGGGTCTAATGAAGAAGTGAATGAATTTGAGTCCTTTATGAGTAAGCTCAAGGGCAAGTCCAAGAAGCATTTTGTTGCTCTCTTGGAACAACTTGGTGAGGCCAATGACATGATCGAGGCTCACGAAGAAACCATCTCTAAGATGGAAGGTCATAGTCGTGACTGTGCCGATGAGATATCAGATCTCTCTAATGCTCTTGAGGAAGAGCATGTGCATCATTTGACTTTTGAAGAGTCACACAATGATGACCATGCTAAGTTAAAGAAAGATCTTGATCATGCTCTTGTCATGTCTCGTGTGCTAACTTCCGAGAAGGCTAAACTTGGGGTTGATCATGCTAGACTCAAAGAGGAGTTTGAGATACTTGACAAGGCCCAGAAGGTCTTGAAGGGTGCTCACGCTAAACTCAAGGAGTCTCATGCTCAACTCCAAGTTAAGCTAATCAAGGAAAAGGCCACCTTTCCTCATATGGTATTAATTGATAATGCATGTGCTACTAACCCAAGTTGTGAGCATGTGCATCTTGTGGAGGAGAATGCCAAGTTGAAGGATCAACTTGAGAAAGGCCTTGTGACATGCATTCAAGGTGAGAAGAACCTCAACAACCTTTTGAGCAATCAAAAGGAAGTTGTGGCCAAGGAAGGAATTGGGTTTGCACCCAAGTCCAAGAGCAAGAAGAAGAAGAACAACAAGACCAAACGTCCTCCTCCTCTCAAGCAAACATTTGTGAAAGAGGGAGAGGGTGCTCCTAAGGAGAAGAAGGAAAAAGTCAAGGGAGTTGACGTCCAAAAGGGCAAAAGCATTTCCTCAAACAAAGCCGGCAACTTTAACCCGTCATATGTGTTGTGCCGTGCTAGTGATGGACATGTCTATGCTAAATTTGTTGGTTCTCCTTATGAGTACATTGAATGGTCTATTTGGGTTCCCAAGACCCTTGTTACTAACATCAAAGGACCCATTACTAAATGGGTACCTAAAACCAAGCATTGATCTCTTGTAGGTGTTTGCTTCCGGTGGGGGGTCATGGTTGCTCGATAGTGGAGCAACAAATCATATGACCGGGAGCAAGGACTTGGTGGTGGACGTGCAAAAGATTCCATCTATGCCCACCAATGTCGAGTGGGGTGATGCATCACATTCTAAGGTATTGGGTCTCGGCAAGGTTGTCATTTCTCATGATCTAACGATCGAGAAAGTCATGCTTATTGAGTCCCTTGCATACAATTTGCTTTCCGTTCGTCAACTTGCACTCATGGGTTTTGCTACTTTCTTTGACATTGATATCGTGGCCCTCTTGTGGAGCAAGACTCTTAAAGTAGCCTTTGTTGGGCATGTCGAGAACGGTCTCTATGTGATTAACTTTTCGGAGCGACCCACTAAGACCGCGACATGCCTAATGGCTAAAGTTGACGTGGGATGGCTTTGGCATCGCCGTTTAGCCCACGTCAATATGAGATCTTTGCAAAGTCTTCTCAAGGGGGACCATGTTTGTGGACTAACAAATGTTAGTTTTGCCAAAGATCGTGCTTGCAGTGCTTGTATTGAAGGAAAGCTTCATGAGAAGGCTCACCCTCCCTCGACCATCATCTACTCGAAGAGACCCTTGGAGCTCCTTCACATGGATCTCTTTGGGCCTCCATCCTTTGATAGTCTTGGAGGAAGAAAGTATTGCTTGGTGATTGTGGACGATTATTCAAGATACACTTGGGTATACTTCTTCAAGAGGAAGAGTGAGACTCAACAAACCGTCATCGACTTTGCAAATGAAGCTCAACGTCAACATAATGCAAAGATCTTGACAATCAGAAGTGACAACGGCACCGAGTTCAAGAACTACACCTTGGATGAGTTTCTTAGTGATGAGGGGATCAAGCACCAATATGCTGCTCCATATACCACGCAACAAAATGGTGTTGCGGAGAGGAAGAACCGGACGTTGATGGATGCGGCTAGGACCATAATGGCAGAGTTCAAGTCACCATACAACTTTTGGGCCGAAGCCATCAACACCGCATGTCATGCATCCAATCGGCTCTATCTCCGCAAAGGCTTGAACAAGACTCCTTATGAGATACTCACCAGCAACAAGCCCAACCTCAAGTACTTCCACGTGTTCGGTTGTAAGTGTTTCATTCTCAAGAAAGGTGTCCGTTTGTCTAAATTTGAGGCTAGAGCTCATGAGGGCATATTTGTTGGTTATGCTACAAATTCTCATGCTTACCGTGTTCTCAACAAGTCCACCGGACTCATTGAGGAGACGTGTACCGTGGAGTTTGACGAAAATAACGGCTCCCAAGTGGAGCAAAGTGGTACTTGTGATATAGGTGATGAAATTCCTCCCCAAGCCATAAGAAGAATGGGTATTGGTCAAATTTTACCCATTGAGGAACCCCTTGTGGCCGAAGGAGAAGGACAATGCTCCACTCAAGTGGAGCCATCACCTCCCCAAGACCCACACGCTTCTGAAGAACAAAGTGAAGGCCCTCATCCTCGTGAACAAGACCAAGGGCAAGATCAACCTCAAGATGGTGGTGAACCTCTAAATGATGCCCAAGGTCAAGTTCCCCCCTTCGAGCAAGTTCAAGATCACGAGCAAGCTCAAGATGAAGAACAAGCTCAAGACGGCGCTCAAGATGATCAAGTTAACCCTCCTCCTTCCACACCCGAGGAGGAATTAGAGCGTCATGCCGCGAAGATTGCTTCCAAGCTCACCACCCAAGGCCATCTCATGGAAAACGTGGTTGGAAGCCTAAGAAAGGGTGTAAGCACTCGTAGACAATTAGCAAACTATTGTGAACATCACGCGTTTGTCTCTTGTGTTGAACCCCAAAAGGTCTATGAGGCGCTCGAAGACTCGGATTAGCTCAATGCCATGCATGAAGAACTCAACAACTTCGAGTACAACAAGGTGTGGAGATTGGTGCCAAGACCATTGGGGAACCACAACGTCATTGGAACCAAGTGGATCTTCAAGAACAAGCAAGATGCTCATGGGAACATCATTCGCAACAAGGCAAGATTGGTAGCACAAGGCTACTCCCAAGTCGAGGGTATCGACTACGGTGAAACCTTTGCTCTCGTTGCTCGTCTTGAATCCATTTGTTTGTTGATTGCTTATGCTTCCCATCACAACTTTAAGTTGCAACAAATGGATGTGAAAAGTGCTTTTCTTAATGGTCCTATTAATGAGTTGGTCTATGTCAAGCAACCCCCCGGGTTCGAGGACCCCTACTTCCCGGATCATGTGTATCAACTCGATAAGGCACTATATAGCCTTAAACAAGCCCCACGTGCGTGGTATGACCACCTTACCGAGTTGCTACAAGATCGTGGATTTGAAGTGGGACAAATCGATCCCACTCTTTTTACTAAGAAGGTCAAAGGGTACTACCGCGAAGACTTGGGCGCGTGGGGATAAGGACTGGCAGGGGGAGTTCTAACTCCACCCATACCCATTCGCCCGTTCCCCGTCTCGTCTCTCTCTCTCCCTCGCTCAAGAACAGAGCCGGCGTCCGTCGCTGGATCTTCGCCTCCGGCTGCCCTCCCGTGATTCCGTCCGGTGGGATCGTTCCCCACCACGTGCTCTTGCCATGGACCAAGGTCCTTCCCCAACTCCCTCTCCTTGTTGTTTGTGTTTGTTGTTTCTAGGTTTTGGGGGATACTTGTGTGTTCTTGAGATTCCTAGGCTTAATCTGTGCAAGAGTAGGATGAAGGAGCGTAGTATTGCGTAGGAATTATACTTGTACTTTGTCCTGTGCTAGATTTGATCACCGTAGCTCTGCCGGGATTTCGCGGTTCTTTTCAAACTCAAACCGTCATTTGGATCTGACGCGGTGCGGTACTACCGCCCAACTGGCACGGTACTACCGCTCGTCCGGTACTGTCGCCCTCTGGCGCGGTACTACCGCACTCACTGCGGCACTTAAACTTTACTACCGCTCCAACCACGGTACTACCGTGCCTCGCATGGTACTACCGCGCCCTGGAGCGGTACTAAAATTTTAGTACCGCAGGTTCTGGCAGTACTACCGTACTTCACATCTATCTCATGGAAACTTTTCACGTATACTTTCTATGTGTTTCTTGTGCTTTGCCGTGGTCTTTGCATTGATCCTCTTTGCGTTTCGTTGGTGTTTTGCGTTCGTGTCTCAGGAGGTGGCTCCCGCCATTCCAATCCCAGTTGTGACACGGGTTCCAAGTGTCTGCGCAATCCAGGTGAAGCACCGGAGGGCTCTTGTGCCCCCAAGCGCAATGTCAAGACATCAGCTAGCAAGCACAAGCAGACCGCTTAGGGCATGGACGAGATACCCCAATCTGAGTACATCCGTTTCAGGAAGCTTCACCCGTATGTGAACCCTCATTCCTCTGTTAGAGGTTGTGAGCTGTTCTGGAACAAGCAACAGACCAACATCTATATGGATGTCATCCAAAACAAGCAGAATACCTACATGGATGAGAAATGGATTGACATGCATCACATGAGGAAGGACAAGTTCCGTGATTACTTTGGAGAGGCTCTGGACTTGGTGGATCAGTTTGGTATTGAGCATGTGATATCCTTTCACCTTGACTATGACCCTGAGATTATCTGTCAGTTCTTTGCCTCAGTATACTTTCACTCTGATGAGGCGCGGAGGATGACCTGGATGTCCAATGGTCGTAAGCTGACTGCTACCTGGAAGGAGTTCATGGATTTGCTCCAGGTTCCTGATGATGGGCTCGACACTCCAATGGGTGTTCGCCCCCATGCCAATGCTGAGTCTACCAACAAGGACAAGCTTGCACCATACTATGTTGAGAAGGCGCTCGCCAATGGCAAGACAGGGTTGGTGCTCAACTCTTTTCTGGATATCATGTATCGCATCTTCCGCAACTCCTTGTTCCCTCGCATTGGTGACAAGGACAAGGTTCATGCCTATATGGTGGATATGATGCTCATTTGCGAGGAGGCTCGTTTGTCTCAGTCTCAGCCACTTGATATCTCACACATCATGTGGTGTGAGATTCGGTTTGCAGTGTTCAACCGCAAGGTGCCTATCTATGGACCCTATTTGTTTCTGCTGATCTCGAAGACTTGGGAGAAGATGTTCCCTGGTGAGGAGTTCCTTGCTCCAAACTGGATTCGCCATGATCCCATCTGTCTGCGTGTCAAACCCAACTAGGCCAACACCACTACTCATGCCGAGGTGTCTGCTGCTAGGGCTGCTGTTGATGAGGAGGATGTTGGCGCCGAGGATGTTGCTGCGGGCCGTGCTGCTCGGCCTTCCCAGAGTTCCTCTATGCCATCGTGGGCCAAGAAGCTGAAGGACAAGATGAAGACTCTTTTCTGCATGCAAGCCAAGTGGCAGTACAAGACTCACGTGGCGTCCAAGGAGAGTCGTCGCAGGGACAAGAAGATCTTGCAGCTCTATGGTGAGGATGTGTCTGGCGGGTCTGAGGAGCGCATCACTCCAGAGGCCGAGTGGATGGAGAAGCAAGGCTTCAGGTGGACTGATTCTGAGGAGGACGTTGAGGAGACCATCCCTGCTGCCGAGGAGACCGACGGAGAGGGTTGGGACGAGTTCCCTGCTTGAGCCACCTCCTGTGTGTAGGTGTCCTCTCTGCCTTTTTGGCGTCTCGATGCCAAAGGGGGAGAGAGAGTAGGGATTTGCGAGTCGTGTGTGTCGTCTTTCGTGTGTCAGTGTGTTTGCTGCTTGCTCGTTTGAACTATTTGCTGCCTTCTCGTTTGAACATCGGTTGCTTTACTTCATGGTGTAGGACCTTTGCATTCTATCTATCTTAGCGAGCTTGTGATATTTTGTGCTACCTATATGCTATGCTCTAATTCAATGTTAATTATCATGCCTTGGTCTCTAAAATATAGGGGGAGTGTTGATCCTAATTTGTGTGCTATGCAGTCCAAAGCATTCATCTAGATTGCACACATCTAGGGGGAGCCTGCCTATATTTTAGAGAGGAGGGGTTTGTCTTTGCTCAGTATTATCTCATCTATGTGCAAATCCTGTATTGTCATCAATCCACCAAAAAGGGGGAGATTGTAAGGGCATTTGTATCCCTTAAGTGTTTTGGTGATTGATGACAATGCTTTTGCGGACTAATCGTGTGCCTTGAGTTTCTCAGATACTTCATCACTAGGCACGAGACGATTCGGTGCCCCTCGGAGACTATTGAAGTCGGCGTTGTTCTACGTTTCTCTTTAGTGGATTTGAGTCGTAGGAGAGCCGTACTATTAAGAGGGGGTCCGCGTCGGAAAGGTTTGGGTGGAATCAACACGTACACTTGTCCTACCTTTCCTTGCACTTTGGAGCATCTCTTCTTTATCCTAGTTGTGCCTAAATCTGACGGCTACTGCTATACTTGCGGTAGTACCGCAAGCACCAGCGGTAGTACCGCTGTGGGTCACGGTAGTACCGCTCCTCTGGAGCCTTAGTACCATGGCTCCCAAGCCTTGTGCCTCTCCGGTACGGTAGTGGGGGCGGATGTAATTTTTTACATCCGCGCCCCATGGTAGTACTGCTCGTCCAGCGCGGTAGTACCACGGGAGCCCACGGTAGTACCGCTCCCCAGGAGTCGTAGTACCGTGCCCCTCCTACCTAGTACCGCGGCGTCACGGTAGTAGGAGCGGATGTAATTTTTTACATCCGCGCCTCAACGGTAATACTGGCGCCTCGTCTTGTGGTAGTACCGCGTCGGATTTTCGCACTGCCTCATTTTCAGCGGAAGTAGGCACAGATGTAATTTATTTCATCCGTGCTCTTCGTAGGCAATGACTTTCCTGCCTTGCGGTAGTACCGCAATGGGGAGCGGTAGTACCGCGCAGGCGGTAGTACTGCACCCAAGTCAGGCAAGTCCCGGCCTCTGCTGCTGCCGCGGAAGTACCGTGGTCCGCCACGATAGTACCGCGCGGCCTTGCGGTAGTACCGCGCCCTTGGACCGGTAGTACCGCGTGTCGCAGGCTGAACTTGAGGATAACGGTTGGATCTCTTCCACAAGTATAAAAGGGGCGTCTCTTACCTCTAGTTGACTACCTCTTCGACCTCTAAGCTCCATTGTTTCTCTAAGCTCCATTTTCGCCCGATCTCTCTCCCTAGCCAATCAAACTTGTTGATTTGCTCGGGATTGAGTGACAAGGTCCCGATCTACACTTCCACCAAGAGATATTCGATTCCCCCCACTTATCCCTAGAGGATCTTGTTACTCTTGGGTGTTTGAGCACCCTAGACGGTTGAGTTCACCTTGAAGCCATACTCCATTGTGGTGAAGCTTCGTGGTGTTGTTGGGAGCCTCCAATTGTTGTGGAGATTGCCCCAACCTTGTTTGTAAAGGTTTGGTCGCCACCTTCAAGGGCACCAATAGTGGAATCACGGCATCTCGTATTATGTGAGGGCGTGAGGAGAATACGGTGGCCCTAGTGGCTTCTTGGGGAGCATTGTGCCTCCACACCGCTCTAACGGAGACGTACTTCCCGTTAAATGGAAGGAACTTCGGTAACACATCCTCGTCTCCACCGGCTCCACTCTTGGTTATTTCGTGCCTTTACTTTTGCAAGCCTACTTGTGTTGTATCCCTTGATTGCTTATGTGCTAGTTGTTATTGCATCATATAGGTTGCTCACTTAGTTGCATATCTAGACAACCTATTTTGTTGCAAAGTTTAATTTGGTAAAGAAAAGCTTAAAAATTGTTAGTTGCCTATTCACCCCCCCTCTAGTCAACCATATCGATCCTTTCACCTGCGCCATGCTGCCATGCCCTGTCGCTGCCGGCGGACGCGTCCCGCTCATCTCGGACCTCCCCTGCTTCGCCAAGTCCACCGCCGTCGGCAAGCCCTGCCTCCGCCGCCTCGCCAAGTTCCACTGTCGGCACCTCATGCATCGCACCCAGCCAGCCTCTCTGCTGCAAGCTGCTCCACGGGCCCAAGACCTCAAAGGCCCATGGGTGAGCTCCCCACAGTCCCTCCTCTCTATTCAGCCCAGCAGTGCACCAGTTTCAGCCCAGTGCATGTTTTTTTTCCTGTCTGCGAATTTGGTATTTTTCCAGGAGTTTACAGATTTACAAAAAAGACCCTCATGTTCATGCATTTAATATCTCACAAACCGTGCATCGGACTAAAATGAATTAAACATGTAAGATGCTTAGAATTTTGTCTAGTTTCATAATATGCTGCTTTCTTCCATGTTTAAAATTTTTTAAAATGCTGTTTGTTTAAATTTGCTCAAATGCCATGCTAAAATGATTTATTTCATAACTAATTAACCGTAGCTCCAAATTTAATAAACTTTATATGTAAATGGGGGTGGAAAAATGCATAAATTAACTTGGTGCACTTTATTTTCCTGTTTAACAACAATAAAATATGTTTTAGGGCAGAACAGTACCAAAACTAAAATATGGACATGAGGATTTTCCAGAATTGTTGTTTGTTGTTCCGGTCTCATTTAAACTTGCCTAAAAATTAGTTTACTTATGCTTCACCTCTTGCCATGTTTAACAACATTTAATATTGTTTGGTAGCTTAAACGAGAGTGAACTAAATAACTTGATGTGGTGTTTCATCGATATGCAACTCGTTGCATATTGAGCTCCACTTAACTTGTAGCATTGTTTGTTGCACTTTGCCATGCCATGCCTCTTTAAACCTGACATGCATCATACTTGATTGTGCATCATGCCATGATTATGCTTGTGTGTTTACCATGTTGTTTGTTTATTTCCGGTGTTGCTTCTTAGTTCCGGTAATGTTGCGATTGTGAGGATTCGTTCGACTACTCCCGTTTGTCCTGTTCATGGACTCGTTCTTCTTCCTAGCAGGATTTCAGGCAAGATGACCATCACCTTGGATCTCACTACTATCATTGCTATGCTAGTTGCTTCGTTCTATCGCTTTGCTATGCTACCTATCACTGGTTCTTCAAGCCTCCCTATTTGCCATGTCAGCCTCTAACCTTTTTCACCCTTCCTAGCAAACCGTTGTTTGGCTACGTTACCGCTTTTGCTCAGCCCCTCTTATAGCGTTGTTAGTTGCAGGTGAAGTTGAAGATTGCTCCATGGTGGACATGATTATGTTGGGTTATCACAATATCTCTTATTTAATTAATGCATCTATATACTTGGTAAACGGTGGAAGGCTCGGCCTTATGCCCAGTGTTTTGTTCCACTCTTGCCGCCCTAGTTTCCGTCATATCGGTATTATGTTCCCGGATTTTGCGTTCCTTACGCGGTTGGGTGATTTATGGGACCCCCTTGACAGTTCGCTTTGAATAAAACTCCTCCAGCAAGGCCCAACCTTGGTTTTACCATTTGCCTCACCACCACCTATACCCTTCCCTTGGGTCGGCCAACCCGAGGGTCATCTTTATTTTAGCCCCCCCAGGCCAGTGCTTCTCTAAGTGCTGGTCCGAATCGAGCAACTGTGGGGCCACCTCGGGAAACTTCGAGGTCGGTTTTACTCGTAGCTTGACTTATCCGGTGTTGCCACGAGCGAGATATGTGCAGCTCCTATCGGGATTGTCGGCGCATCAGGCGGCTTTGCTGGTCTTGTTTTACCACTGTCGAAATGTCTTGTAAACCGGGATTCCGAGACTGATCGGGTCTTCCTGGGAGAAGGAATATCCTTCGTTAACCGTGAGAGCTTGTGATGGGCTAAGTTGGGACACCCCTGCAGGGTATAAACTTTCAAGATTCGTGCCCGCGGTTATGTGGCAGATGGGAATTTGTTAATGTCCGGTTGTAGATAACTTGACACTTGACTTAATTAAAACGCATCAACCGTGTGTGTAGCCATGATGGTCTCTTCTCGGCGGAGTCTGGGAAGTGAACACGATTTTGGGTTATGTTTGACATAAGTAGGAGTTCAGGATCACCTCTTGATCATTGCTAGCTTCATGACCGTTCTATTTGCTTCTCTTCTTGCTCTCATTTGCGTATGTTAGCCACCATATATGCTTAGTCGCTGCTGCAACCTCACCACTTTACCCCTGCCTTTCCCATTAAGCTTTGCTAGTCTTGATACCCATGGTAATGGGATTCTTTGAGTCCTCGTGGCTCCTGATTACTACAACAACGATTGCAGTACGAGTTATCACGATGATCATGACGCGAGAGCGGTGTTTGCTTACTTTGAAGTTCTTCTTCTGCTTCTTCTTTGATTAGGGGATAGGTTCTAGGTCGGCAGCCTGGGCTAGCAGGGTGGATGTCGTTTGAGTTTCTGTTTGTGTTCCATCCGTAGTCGGATGTTGATCTTTTGTATGATGTTGTTGTATTCGTGTGGCATTGTATGCCTTATGTATGTATCCCCATCTATTATGTAATGTTGATGTAATGATATCCACCTTGCAAAAGCGTATCAATATGCGGTTCTATCCTTGGTGGGACCTTCGAGTTTCTTTAGGATAGTATAGCATATTGGGCGTGACACTCGCGAGGTGCTTGTGACGCAAGCCATTACGATCGAGACCAGGCGGGCGCCAGGCGGGCGCCGGCCTGCGCTGTGTCCTTGTTTTGTCTTTGGTGCAAAGGGGGCAAGCACAGGCGTGGAGTACCGAGGCATCAGGCAAAGGTTGCCATTTCAGTGCAACGAGACCAAGACCAGCGGAGCGGCAGGATGGAGGTCACCATGGAGCCCAGGATGGCGTCATCACCTGTGCCTTTGGCAGCCGAAGACCAACTTTAGTCAGGATAACTTGTACTAGATGTTCCCCTTCGAAATGGCCGTTATTGGCGCCCTTCCTGCTCAATATTTGAGAAGAGGGTCAGGGCCTCTATAAATAGGGTTAGCCACCACAGTAGAGGGTATCTCATAGAGTCCCCATCAGATCGAGAGAGGAGAGCTCAACAAGTGCTCATTAGACCGAGAGGCGATCGAACTCACCCAAGCAGTTCATCGCACCAGTTCAAGAACACCTCTCGCGAGGCTGTTCTTCCCTTGTACTGTTCATCATTAGCCCCTAAGGCAATCCACCACACCACACACTGGAGTAGGGTATTACACCACAACGGTGGCCCGAACCAGTATAAATCTTGTGTCCCTCGTGTTGTTCATCGGTTTAGCTTAGATTCTCGTGAGGCGATCGGACATGGAGTGGTAGGGGGAAGAACTCCGCGCACACCCTAGAGTTCGAACCTTAAGGGTCTGCCGGAACCCAACATCCGACAAGTTCCGCTCCATTGGGAGATATCATTGAGAACAAGGAGGCGATTGGCCGGGTTGCTACATGGGCTATTGAGCTTGGGCCTCACGGGTTGAAATATATGCCCCGCACTGCTATCAAATCCCAAGCACTCATGGATTTCATCAATGACTGGACATAGTTGCAGGCACCGGAGGATAAACCGGATAACACATACTAGACTATTCACTTCGATGGATCCAGACAATTGGAGGGCTCAGGGGCTGGAGTGGTTCTTACTTCCCCTCGAGGTGACAAATTTTGTTATGTTCTCGGCTTAATGTTTCCCTGTACTAACAATGCAGCTGAGTATGAGGCTTTGCTCCACGGTCTTCGGATGGCTAAGGAGATGAACTTAATCTGGGTACGTTGCTTTGGCGACTCCGATTTAGTGGCTCAACAAGTATCTGGTACGTGGGATAGCAAGGATCCACTTATGGTGGCTTATCGGCGTGAGGTGGATATCATTGCTGGTCACTTCAAGGGTTACCAGGTTGAGCACATTGATCGGTGCAAGAATGAAGCAGCGGACGCTCTAAGCCGGCTCGGATCCCAGCATAAACTGGTGCCGCCTAATGTTTTTCTTGATGTTCTGCATAATCCGTCGGTCAAAATACCAACGGAGGAAGATCTGGCTCCTCCTGGCCCGGAGGCTCAATTGGTGGCGGTTCTTCATGCTATTCCCGATTGGACAGTACCATACCTGGCGTATATGACCCGGGGCAAGTTACTAAAGGACGAAGTTCTGGCCAGGCAGATAATTTGGCGGTCCAAGTCTATGACTATTGTCAATGGCGAGTTACATCACGGCAGTGTTTCAGGGGCGTTTCAGCGTTGTGTTTCTCCTGAAGAAGGCTGTGAGATCTTGCGTGAAATCCACGAAGGAGATTGTGGTCATCATGTCGGTTCAAAATCCTTGGTGGCAACACAGTTTTTACTGGTTAACAACTCATGCTGATACAAAGGATCTGGTCAGAAAGTGTGATGGCTGTTAGAAGTTTTCACGCCGAGCTCATGTTCCGGCCCAGGAATTGGGGATGATTCCAATCACCTGTCTGTTTGCAACTTGGGGGCTGGATATGGTTGGGCCTTTTAAGAGGTCCAAAGATAAGAAGACCCACCTTGTGGTGGCGGTTGATAAATTCACCAAGTGGGTGGAGGCAGAGCCAGTGAGCTAGTGTGACGCAGCCACGACGGTTTAATTCCTGAAAAGGGTGATCTTCCGCTTTGGTTTTCCACACAGTATTATAACAGATAATGGCACAAACCTCTCTAAGGGTGCTATGGAAGAGTTCTGTCAGCGTGAGCACATCCGGCTTGATGTGTCATCAGTGGCCCACCCCCAGTCTAATGGTCAAGCGGAGAGAGCTAATCAGGAAATCCTAAAGGGTATCAAGCCCCAGTTTATGGTTCCTTTGCTGAGGACGCCGGGTTGTTGGGTGGAAGAGTTGCCTTCGGTTTTATGGAGCATTAACACCACCCCCAATAGATCTATAGGTTACACACCTTTCTTCATGGTTTATGGAGCAGAAGCAGTTCTCCCAAGTGATATTCGCCATGACTCGCCCCGCGTGGCAGCTTATGTTGAAGCGGACAATGAAAGAGCACGCCAAGATGCATTGGACCTATTAGATGAACAACAGGATATTGTGGCAGCTCGGTCGACGATTTATCAGCAAGACCTACAGCGTTATCACAGCCGCCGGGTTAAAACCATGACTTTTCAAGAAGGCAACTTGGTGCTCCGGCTCATCCAAGATCAGACTGACATGCACAAGTTGTCTCCACCTTGGGAAGGGCCCTTTGTGGTCAGCAAGAATCTGAATAACGGGTCATATTACCTCATCGATGTTCGAGAGCACAAAGACTCACGCAAATCGGAGGAAGAGACTCGCCGGCCGTGGAATATAGCTCATCTTCGGCCTTACTACACATGAGCCACAGGCTCCTACTATGTATATATTTTTGACAATGTACATATTATGATCAATAAATAAATCGGCATCCTTGCTAAAGTGGGGCCTCTGCCGTTTCATCTTATATCTTGTCGGTTACATGAGGGCTTATGCTTATAAAGCGGAGTTCTGATTACCCATTAAACCGGCTTATAAAGTCACAACATAGCTTGGGAGCTTCACACCCAAGGGACCAAAGAGAGTCTGTTGCCACGCACAGCTCAAACATAGGTACCCATCGAGCACAGCTCACAATGTTACTTCGGGGCTCTTTGTGCACAGCAACAAAGAGTTTGAAAGGACCCTTGTAATAGGCTATCAAGCTAGGCTTGGAAGCCAGGTGTATTCACCTAAAACCCCGTGTTAACCTGCCTTCATCAAGTAAGCCACTCCGTCCAGGTAATCCTGGTATGACGCGTCGAACGTTTGACAAGTCAATCTTAAACAGACCCTGAACTTGTCAAAGTTAAAACGACGATTGGTTAATGTGAGGTCCATCTTAAAAGGCTTTGTAAAATGGTTTAACTCAGCGGCCTGGCAGCCCATGAAAAGCCTCAAATTTGGGCCTGGCAGCCCTTGAAATGCCTCAACTACAAGTTTTCATTAGCTTTTGTTTTTTCTGAGTTTTTCTCCTTTGATAAGGTTTTGAGATAAACCGGCGTCTATTGACCCGGCCTGACTATAAGTCATCAATGTAACCCGGTGTTCATTAATCCGGCGGGGCTTTCAACTATCAGTTGTTAGTGTACAACCAATCTTAAAACGATGCTTATTAACCCGGTTTGGCATTGACTATAAGTCGCCAAGATGATCATTTGGTGTTTATCATAACCCAGCATGGCTTATTATAAACCAGCACAGCATGGTGGAGTTATCAACACTCAAGATTTGGGTTATCACCCTTACTACATAGAAGTTGGTACGCCAACGATGTGATTCAATATCACAGACATTGCATATCATGATAGATTGACGGTCTCAGAAGAGTGGCTATGCATGATGGCATAGTAGACAAAGTGTTTTCAAGCTATGCACGATGGCATAGCAGACCAAGTGTTTTAAGCTAGCCTATTACAAGGCGTTTTAACTACCCAAAAGGATCATTGTTTCTCGTCCAGAGGACGGTGCACAAGCAATAAACCAGCTTTCGGATTATGATTCTTCAGCTTGATGAGAAGGTTGCGGATCATCTTGCGCCGATTCAATCTCCGCCTCCCCACCCACAGGCTGGAAGTCAATGGTTGCCCAGTCAATTCCAGACAAAGCTTGGAAGACAGCTTCATCGCTTATAAGATCTGACGGTTCAACATCAAGGGCATAAGTGTGCTTACAGATTGGCGAGATTAGATTTTGAGCTTCATAAACCGACGCATTGATCCGTCTGTTGTTTGCGTCATAGATGGACCAGTGGAAAGACAAATCAGTCTCTTCGGCCAATCTACTTGCAAGCGGACGCATCTCCTTTGTCAAGGCTTTAAGGGCATCCTCGTCAAATTCCGACCCATCTTTTTTTGACTAGGTTAGCATTTCCAATGTCTTCCTGGTCAAGATCAGCAATCCAAGCCTTAGCCCGCGTCAGCACAGACAAAGCGACAGCCCTTGCAGCAGATCTCTTCACTTCTTCTAGCTGGGCAGGTGTCATGGATAGCTTGGCCAATGTGTCCTTGATTAAAGTCGGCGGCTGTTTATTATAAGAAGCAATGCAGATGACTCGTTGAGCGCCGGTACATAACTGCTCTATCAAAGTATAGGCAGCCTTCAATTTCTTGCACATATCTGAACCGAGATGGGCAACATGGCTACCTGCAAGGGTTATAATATTGTTAAACCGGTGGTTTCAAAACTGATTAAGTACGGTTCATAGCAAGGCTACTTACCAAAGATGGTAGAAGTCATAGCGTTGATTTTCCGCTTCAAGCCAGACAGCTCTTCTGCCACCGGTTTAAGGGCCGCTTCAGCATCCTCCGCCCGCTTCAGCAAAGTGGTTTTTTCCGCCTCCCAATCCGCTCACTCGCCTTTGAAGCCATCCTTTAATTTCTCCATGGCTGTTAAAGCGCCCTTCAGTTCTTCTTTGGCTTTTGAAGTTTCGGCTTGCTGGGACTTGATGTTCTCCTGGAGATCGGTGATTAGAGAATCTTTGTTGGTCAAGTCAGCCTGCAAAAGACAGACAGTAAGACGGTAATAATTTTTTCGAAGTCCCAAGCACATAACAAGTTATACACTTGGCACTTGGGGGCTAAAGGTATAAACCGGTCTATAGGGGCTACACAAGCAAAATCCAATCTTTTCCTATTACAAGTCCCGGTTCACATTCATATTGATGAACCGGCCCTTGGGGGCTACTAGAGTTGATAATCGAAGCAGGGAATAAGGAAAAAGAAGTTATTCAAAGGAACAAGCATTTACCTCATATCGCTCTTTCATCAGGTTTACTAAACCGGCTTCATAATCACGGCTTGTGTATAGACGGTTTAGATATCCAGAATGGATGTCCTGAGCAGAGAGATGGGCATAGCTTGACAGATCAGTTTTCCATTTGCCCTTGTCCACGGCAGAAAATTCTTCTTTTGCACTGTGCTTTGATAAAGTGACAGGATTGCTAGGAGCGGTATGGCCAAAACCAGTAATCACAACATCATTTGTTGTGCCTTCAACAGTCTTATCTGGGCTTGGCGGTTTGTCAGATGCTTTTACTGGGCTAGGTGGATCGGCAGCTGGGCTTGGCGGATCAGCATGTTGGCTTGTCGGATTCATTTCTGGCGGATCAACAAAAGTATCCTGACCCTGAGGTACCGAGTCATCCAGAGTAATATCAGCATCTTGATCAAGAGCCTCTGAGGTCCTCTCCGGTTTAGTGGCCGGATTATCGTCCGCTGGCGTAGTCAGCTTGGCTTTCTTGCTAAGTCTGTCTTTGGCACTAAAAATAACAAATACAGAGGTTAGTACAATAAACCGGTGGAAGGGAGCAAAACTGAGTCTATTATGCTTACCCAGGGACGGTCTTGAGAGGAGGCATCTGTGTAGTCGATGAATCGCCAGAGGAGGAATTGGAAGTTCCCTGATAATTCGAGTCAGACGGATTAAGAGGATATCGGAAGTAACCCGCCTTGGGATAAAGTTTACTAGAAGTATAAGAGACCTCTTGACGACGCTTGCGAACCGGGGAATATGGTAAACTGAAAGAGGTAACCACTTGACCACTGTGCCTGGTTGTGCGACGAGCTTCTTGCTGCTGTGTCTTCAAAGAAAAGTGCGGATCCAAATAAGCAAGAGGGTGTGAATGTTTTACTTTCCGGACTGCTCGATGAAGTTTTGGTACTGGCACATGATTTGAATCGGAGGATAGAACAATTACCTCAGCATCACCAGCATGGCTAGCTTCCGCATCATCCTGATAATAATCATTGTCAATGAGGTGTATGAAAAAAGAACCAAGTGAATCTAATTCTACCTCTGAGTCTTGATCATCAAGCTCTTCATCATTGGGCAAATCAGAGGGTTCGGCGGTTTTCTTCTTCGCTGGCCTCTTTGTAGCCTTAGTCTTGCTGCGGGGTGCTCTTGCCGGTTTGTCCTGGGGCTTGGCCGGTTTATCTTGAGATTTCTTCTTCCAGAAAGGATCATCACCCTGCACAGATGGATAACAAATTATAAAGAGATATTTAAGAAAGGATGGATTAAGTTAAAAACGAGGCAACTCTTACAGCTAGCGGTTTATTGGAAGTGCAGAAGGGACTAAGCCCTACTTAACTGCAGACAACTTCCGGTTCATTCAGGATTTTCTTAATAGCTTCAGTGACTTCATCCTCTGTTAGCTGAATATCAATAAGATGTTGAGGATCTTTTAAGTCCCCTATGTACTCACACATTAAACCGGGGCGCCGGCTTAAAGGTAGAATGCTCCAAGATATCCAGCAGCGGACGAAATCAACACCTGTTAAACCGTTTGCCATAAAGGCTCTGAGTTTGGAGAGTTGTTGTGCATAGTTGGACCGTTCTTCGGTAGTCAGCCTTGGAGGGAACGGATGAGTATTGCTAAGACGGTGAGGGTGGTAACCCGACAGAGGATTTTCACCAGATGGAGATGTGTCTTTGCAATAAAACCAAGTCTGTTTCCAGTCCTTGGGGTGACTATGAAGCTTGGCGTGAGGGAAATTGACATCTCTCCTCTTTTGAATCTCCATCCCACCAAGCTCAGTGTTGGGACCGTCCGTGAATTCTGTGTGATGGTTCAAGTAAAAGAAATCTCTGAACAACTCAACGGTGGGTGCTTCCTGAAGATAGGCCTCACAAAACACTTGGAAATCGCAAATATTGGACACAGTTTGGTCCAATATCTTGAGGGTGGAGTTGGAAGCTGGCAAGAACATCACGAAAGAACTTTGATCCGGGAGGGCTGAACCCTCGGTTCAGATGATCAATAAAAGCGACCACTTCTTCATCCTAAGGCTCAGGAGGATTCTCTAAACCGGGGATTCTCCAGTGGATGGTTTCCTTGCTCGCTAAATCGCCAGTCACAACATACCCAGTCAATTGCTCTTCAGTAACCCGGGAAGGGACCCAATTGCAAGCATAAAACGTCTTGGCCATTTGAACAGGAAGCTGGAAAAGAGGACCAAGGTCGGTTTAAAGTTTTGATTGATGCAGACAATCCGGTTTAAAAGACAGGAAAAACAAATGGAAATCTATGCGTATGATAACCCGGAGTTTTGTACTAAGGATGAATTGGCGGTTTAAAAAGAGGGCTAATGGTACCTGGTGGGTTATCATTTTCTAAAAGTATAAACCGCCTACAATGGTGTGGAAGTTACAGATCTGAAAAATTCCTAAGTGTTGTACAAACAGATTTCACAAGTTGGTGTTGTAATTTTGGATCTACCGCAGTTCTAAAGAGGATACATTTTAAACCTAAAGTCATGACAGCAGAGGAACACATATGCTCAGATGGGATCTTATGTTGAGAAGGGTATTTTCTGTGATTGGAAACGGAGGCTAAACTACTGTTGCCTCGCCTTTACTATCAGATTCAGATCAAGCTATGCGAACTAAAAGAAGAAAGCGAGGAACGGTGAAGAACACGGATGAATAGCGGAAACCCTAATGCAAATCTGTTATATGAGAAGAGAAGTACTTACTGACGTTGCTGAACAACGGAGGAGGCGTCACTTTTCTCTGGTCCGATCAGGTTGATGTAGTGGCTGGTGGCGGTGCGGAAGCGAAGGTCGACTGCGGCGGCTGCACTCGAAGCTCTGAGGCGACGCAAGGAAGACGATGAGGTGAAGGGGCATGAAGGGGAAAGGAGAAAATGACCCTTGGCCATATTTATAACGCGAAGGGATAAGTGACAGGCGCGGGAACCGAGGAACCAAAAAACGGATATCTGACACAGTTGTCGCCTCGGTTTTTGGAGGGGTGTTAATGAAAAGAAAGTATTTACATGTTTTTTATACAGAGATGACGTCACGGCGATTTATTATAATCTTAAAAGATGATGTCACGGCAGTTTACCAAGTTCATATGGAGGAGACGTCATGGCGGTTTACAAGGATCATACGAGGATGTTCAAGGAGTTTTCCCTAAATGTTGAAGATTGACATGAACAGGTTCAAATCAATCTGGGCCCTAATGTTGGGGATATAAATACTGAGTATAAACCGCCCAGGAGGGGCCGGGTTATGCTCATCCGTATTGAAGCCCATGAAGACAAAGAATATGGCGCTTTACTATTGAAGCTTAGAGGCCTAGGGCCCAAGGGCAGATTAGGGCCCATAGTCATAAACCGCCATGAGATATGTAACTTGTGTTGTAAGTTAGGGAAAGGTAGAAACCGAGCCGGACACGTGTATGAGCCGGCCTCGGTGTTCTGTAAACCGCCGGGCGTCAGCCTATGTATATAAAGGGACGACCCGGCGGTGGTTTAGGGACAAGAAAACAACAACTCGAGAGATAGGTAAAGCGGATTCGCTCCCTGCTCATCGAGACCCATCAATTCCACCACAATTGGATCGTAGGCTTTTATCTTCACCACAAGGGGCCGAACTAGTTTAAACCCCCATGTCCTTTGTCCGGTTTAACCCCTTTAAGCTAATCTCGTTGCGATGGCTCAATGACTAAGTCCTCTCACTAGTACATCTGACGTGTTAATTCCACGACAACAATAGAAGCAAGACCAATTATTTCATCCTAACTAGGCAATTCTTTCTTATGATGTTTTCGACTGAACTTAGAAAAGTTAAACTCATGAGAGTCATCACCAAAACTAACACCGATGGTTTGTTTCTCGCAATCTATTTTAGCATTAGCGGTGTTCAAGAAAGTTCTACCAAAGATAATGGGACAAAAGTCATCTTGTGGGGAACCAAGAACTAGAAAATCAGTAGGATATTTTATTTTCCCACACAAGACTTCAACATCTTTGACAATCCCAAGTGGTGTGATGGTGTCTCTATTAGCAAGCTTAATAGTAACATCTATGTCTTCTATTTCAGCAGGTGCTATGTCATTCATAATTTCTTGATATAATGTAAAAGGAATAGCACTCACACTAGCACCTAAGTCACATAAACCACGATAACAGTGATCTCCTATTTTAACTGAGACAACATGCATTCCCAACAATGGGTCTATGTTTATCTTTTTCATCAGGTTTAGCAATTCTAGCAACTTCATCACAAAAGTAAATAACATGCCCATCAATATTTTCTACCAGATCTTTAACCATAGAAACACCATGTTCTACTTTGATTTGTTCAGCAGGTTTAGGTGCTCTAATATAACTTTTATTGACCACGGTTGAAATCTTAGCATGTTCCTTTATCCTAACAGGAAAAGGTGGTTTTTCAATATAAGCAATAGGCACAACTGGATCAACATTATAGATAATAGTTTCATCTTTTGCTATTACCGGTTCTTTAATTTCTTATTTCATTGGTGGGTGATATTTAAACTGCTTCTCCTTAGGGAGATCAACATGAGTAGCAAATGATTCACAAAAAGAGGCTACTATCTTGGAGTCAAGTCTATATTTAGTGCTAAACTTTTGAAAAGCATCGGTATTCATCAAAGATTTAACACAATCAAACTCAAGCTTAATAGCTGACTCTTTACCTTCCTCGAGTTCCCAATCTTCAGAGTTGCATTTAATTCTTTCTAAAAGATCCCACCTGAATTCAATAGTCTTCTTCATAAAAGAACCAGTACAAGAAGTATCGAGCATGGATCGATCATCATGAGAAAGCCAAGCATAAAAATTCTGAAGGATAATTTCTCTTGAGAGCTCATAATTGGGGTATGAATATAACATTGACTTAAGCCTCCCGCAAGGTAGAGCGATACTTTCTCCTTCACGAGGCCAAAAATTATATATGTAATTCCGATCACGATGAACAAGATGCATAGGATAATTTTTTTGGTGAAATTCCAATTTCAATTGATTCCAATTCCAAGATCCAATATCATGGCATAGCCTATACCATGCCAATGCTTTTCCCTTCAAAGATAAAGGGAAAACCTTCTTCTTAGCTTCACCTCCAGGTAAACCTGCAACCTTAACTAATCCACAAATTTCGTCCACATATATCAAGTGCATCAGGATGTTCAATTCCATCTCCTGCATAAGGATTAGCTAGCAGTTGTTCTATCATACCCAAAGGAATTTCATAGCCAATATTTTTAGTAGGTGCAGTAGGTTGAGGGGCAATTAATTGTGGTTCCGGTCGAGGTGAATATACCTCGAACAAACCCCTCAAAGGATTGTTCTCCATAGTAACAAGTGACAATAAATTTCAAAACGTAGTAATAATTTTCCCTTACCAATTTCCACTTACCAAGAGCGCTTCACTCCCCGACGACGGCGCCAGAAAAGAGCCTTGATGACCCACAAGTATGGGGGATCAATCGTAGTCCTTTTGATAAGTAAGAGTGTCAAACCCAACGAGGAGCAGAAGGAAATGACGAGTGGTTTTTAGCAAGGTAATCTTTGCAAGCACTTAAATTGTAGGTAACGAGTAGTTTGATAACAGGATAATTTGTAAAGAGCAAGTAACAATGACAGTAAGTAAAGTGCAGAAAGGTAGCCCAATCCTTTTGTGTCAAAGGACAGGCCAAAATGGTCTTTTATAATAAGCAAAGCGTTCTTGAGGGTACATGGGAATTTCATCTGGTCACTTTCATCATGTTGGATTGATTCGTGTTCGCTACTTTCATAATTTGATATGTGGGTGGACCGGTGCTTAGGTGCTTTTCTTACTTGAACAAACCTCCTAATTATGATTAACCCCCTCGCAAGCATCCACAACTACGAGGAAAGTATTAAGATAAAAATCTAACCATAGCATTAAACTTTTGGATCCAAATCATCCCCTTGCGAAGTAGTGCCTAAACTAGGGTTCAAGCTTCTATCACTCTCGCAACCCATCATCTAATAACTACTCCACAATGCATTCCTGTAGGCCCTAATAAGGTGAAGTGCCATGTAGTCGACGTTCACATGACACCACTAAGGGAATCGCAACATACATATCATCAAAATATCGAACACATATCAAGTTCACATGATTACTTGCAACAAGATTTCTCCCGTGACCTCAAGAACAAAAGAAACTACTCACAAATGATAATCATGCTCAAGATCATAGGGGTATTAAATAACATAATGGATCTGAACATATAATCTTCCAGCAAATAAACCATATAGTAATCAACCACAAGATGTAATCAACACTACTAGTCGCCCAGAAGTACCAATCTAAGGTTCCGGTACAAAGATTGAACACAAGAGATGTCTAGTGTTTGAGAGGATATGGTCTTGTTGAAGATGTTGATGGAGGTTCCCCTCCCAAAGATGGGAGAGTCGTTGGTGATGATGATGACGATGATTTCCCCCTATGGGAGGGAAGTTCCCCTGGCGAAATCGCTCAGCCGGAGGGCAAAAGTGCTCCTGCCCAAGTTCTGCCTTGAGACAGCGGCGCTTCATCCCGAAAGTCCTCCACTAATTTTTCTAGGTCAAAATGACCTATATACCAGAAGATGGGCACCAGAGGTGGGCCGAGGAGGGCACAACCCACCAGGGCACGCTTGGGGGCCCTGGCGCGTCCAAGTGGGTTGTGCCCACCTGGTGGTCCCCCTCTGGTAGTTATTTGCTCCAATAATTCTTATATATTCCATAAAAAATCTCTGTGAAGTTTCAACTCATTTGGAGATGTGTAGAATAAGTAACTCTGATTTAGCTTTTTCAAGTCCAGAATTCCAGCTGTTGGCATTCTCCCTCTTTGTGTGAACCTTGCATATTATGAGAGAAAAGGCACTAGAATTACTCTGTAAAGCATTATTATGCATAAAAACATTATAAATAATAGTAGGAAATCATGATGCAAAATGGACGTATCAATAACCAATAGCGGTACCTAGATGCCCATATTGCTTCCTACATATTCCGCAAAGATCTTTATCAGTTGAACCACAATGTCAAGGATTTAGTCAATCCCGTATGCAATTCCCTTTGTTCGGCGATATGTTACTTGTCCGAGATTCAATTGTCAGTATCTCCATACCTAGTTCAATCTCGTTACCGGCAAGTCTCTTTACTCAATCCGTAATACAAGACCCCATGACTAAACTCATTAGTCACATGAAGCTTCTTATGATGTTGTATTACCGAGAGGGCCTAGAGATATCTATCCGTCACACGGAGTGACAAATCCCAGTCTCGATCCATGCAACCCAACAGACACCTTCGGAGATACCTGTAGATCACCTTTATGATCACCTAGTTACAAAGTGATGTTTGATAGCACACAAGGAATTCGTCCGGTACCCGGAAGTAGCATGATCTCATGGTCGAAGGAAGAGATACTTAACATGAAGAAAGCTACAACAAATAACTAAATGATCTGATGCTAAGCTTGCGGTTGGGTCTCTCCATTACATCATTCTCCTAATGGCGTGATCCTATTATCAAATGTATATGGTTAGGAAACCATAACCATCTTTGATCAACGAGCTAGTCTAGTAGAGACTTACTAGGGACATTGTGTAGTTTTTGTATTCACACATGTATCTAAGTTTCCGGCCAATACAATTCTAGCATGAATAATAAATATTTATCATGAACGGGAAATATGGTAATAATCAATTTTTATTGCCTCTAGGGCATATTTCTAATAGTCACCCACCTGCACTAGAGTCAATAATCTAGTTCACATCGCCATGTGATTAACACCCAATGAGTTCTGGGGTTTGATCATGTTTTGCTTGTGAGAGAGGTTTTAGTCAACAGGTCTACAACATTCAGATCCGCGTGTACTTCGCAAATCTCTATATCATACTGTAGATGCTGCTACCACGCTCCACTTTGAGCTTTCCAAATGACTGCTCCACTATACATATCCGGTGTGTGACTCAGAGTCATCCAGATCGGTGTCAAAGCTTGCATCGACGTAACCCTTTATGATGAACTCTTTATCACCTCCATAACCGAGAAACATTTCCTTAGTCCTCTTTAGGCACCTAAGGATAATTTTGACCATTGTCCAGTGATCCAATCCTAGATCACTCTTGTACCCCCTTGGCAGACTAATGGCAAGGCACACATCAAGTATGGTACACAACATGGCATACATTATAGAGCCTATGGCTGAGGCATAGGGAATGACCTTCATCCTTTATCTTCCTTCCGCCGAGTCGAGCCTTGAGTCTTGCTCAACTTCACACCCTACAATACAGGCAAGAAATCCTTCTTTGACTGGTCCATTTTGAACTCCTTCAAAATCTTGTCAAGGTATGTGCTCTGTGAAAGTCATATTAGGCGTCTTCATCTATCTTTATAGATCTTAATGGCCAATATGTAAGCAACTTTACCCAGGTCTTCCTTTGAATAACTCCTTTCAAATAGCCATTTATGCTTTCTAGAAATTCTACATCATTTCCAATCAACAATATGTCATCCACATATACTTATGGGAAATACTATAGAGCTCCCACTCGCTTTCTTGTAAATACAAGCTTCTCTGTAAGTTTGTATAAAACAAAAAGCTTTGATCACCTCATCAAAGCATATATTCCAACTCCGAGATGCTTGCACCAGTCGATAGATGGGTCGCTGGAGCTTGCATACTTTCTTAGCATCCTTAGGATCAATGAAACCTTCCGGTTGCATCATATACAACTGTTCCTTAAGGAACCCGTTAAGGAACGCTGCTTTGACGCCCATCTACCAGATCTCATAGTCGTAATATGCAGCAATTTCTAACATAATTCTAACAGACTTATGCATCGCTACGGGTGAGAAAGTCTCATCGTAGTCATCTCCTTGAATTTGTCAGAAACCCTCTGTGACAAGTTGAGCTTTATAGACGGTGACATTACCATCGACGTTTGTCTTCTTCTTAAAGGTCCATTTATTCTCAATGACCTGTCGGTCATCGGGCAGGTCCACCAAAGTCCATACTTTGTTCTCATACATAGATCCTATCTCAGATTTCATGCCTCAAGCCATTTGTTGGAATACGGGCTCATCATTGCTTCTTCATAGTTCGTAGGTTCGCCATTGTCTAACAACATGACTTCCAAGATAGGTCACCATACCACTCTGGTGCGGAACGTACCCGGTCGACCTACGAAGCTCAGTAGTAACTTAATACAAAGTTCCATGATCACCATCATTAGCTTCCTCTCCGGTTGGTGTAGACATCATCAGAATTGCTTTCTGTGATGTGCTACCTTCCAATCCGAGAAAAGGTATGATTACCTCATCAATATCTACTTTCCTCCCACTCAC
Organism: Aegilops speltoides; assembly: GCA_021437245.1. NCBI lineage: Eukaryota > Viridiplantae > Streptophyta > Magnoliopsida > Poales > Poaceae > Aegilops > Aegilops speltoides. Next base: position 308,321,336 of record CM038143.1, read on the forward strand.
TTCTTTCGAGAGAAACTCCTTCTCTAGAAAGGACCCATTCTTAGCAACAAAATCTTGCCCTCGGATCTGTGATAGAAGGTATACCCAGTGGTCTCTTTAGGGTATCCTATGAAGACGCATTTCTCTGCTTTGGGTTCGAGCTTATCAGGCTCACATCCCCAAACTTTAAGAAATGACAACTTAGGTTTCTTGCCAAACCATAATTCATACGGTGTCGTCTCAACGGATTTAGACAGTGCCCTATTTAAAGTGAATGCGCCTGTCTCTAATGCATAACCCAAAATGATAGTGGCAAATAGGTAAGAGACATGATAGAACGCACCATATCTAATAAAGTACGATTAGAACATTCGGACACACCATTACGCTGTGGTGTTCCAGGTGGCGTGAGTTGTGAAACAATTCCACATTGTCTTAAATGAGCACCAAACTCATAACTCAAATATTCACCTTCACGATCAGATCATAGAAACTTTATTTTCTTGTTACGATGATTCTCCACTTCATTCTGAAATTCTTTGAACTTTTCAAACGTCTCAGACTTGTGTTTCATCAAGTAAATATACCCGTTCTACTCAAATCATTCGTGAAGGTAAGAAAATAACAATATCCACTGCGTGCTTCAACACTCATTGGACCGCATACATCGGTATGTATTATTTCCAATAAGTCACTAGCCCACTCCATTGTACCAGAAAACGGGGTTTTAGTCATTTTGCCCATGAGGCATGGTTGACATAACTGGTACGCATCGGTGCTATACAAATTATTTTAACCACTTTTCGCGATGGCATTTGGAACAGTCGCCAAGTGAGTGTGGGCAATAGGGGGTCCTTCCCACACGACCCAGAAACCTTCGGGGCTAGGGAGCCAAGATGCATATACAGTACTCCTAATCGTTTGTGCTCGCATTGCCATCATAGTCGGTATTCTGTGGTGCCACGTTTACGATGCGCGTCCCATCACAAACAATTCACTATTATAGAATGTGTATGATAAGCATACAATCACACACATTCGCTTTTCCCAAACCGTATGCGATAACTAATTAAGAAGATTAGCTAATCGTCGTACGAGTTTCGGATAGGATTACGAAACATTGGACCATCGTAACATCATCGTACACGACAACTATCGCACACGCTATTTTGTGGTGCAACATTTACGATGCATACTTCATCAGAAACAGTTCATGGTTGCGAATCGTGTTGATAAGGCAACTAACACAAGCGTTTAGTTTGCCCGCACCGTTTGTGATATAGTCTAACATCGCACACGCTTTGCAAATGGCAATTGTGTGCATGCTTGCACAAGTTTCCTCGCTGTGAACTGTGTTGTATTATGGTGTATATCGCAAATGTTTGTGTTTTACCAACAGTGTGTGTGCCGTAACAAACTGGAGGGCGTAATTTCACCGTAATTTAATTGCTGCTATTTCAAATTATACCAGATTTGAATTTGAATTTGAACGTATGATGTAGCATTATTCATATCCATCAGGTTCAAACAACCAATGCATTATTTGATTCATAGGTACATATGTTCAAGAATTACATAAGAACCAAATAAAGAATGATGAACCACAGTTGTATACTTGTACTATTAAAGATGGTAAAGAAAGAGGCGAAATACATTCTGGTTGCTGAACAAGGTGAAGCGGAATGCCCATATTGTGCCCTCCTCCATGCAGAAGGCACGCATGACTCTAGTCCAACCCCTTGTGATGGTCGACCGCCCATCCTTCACGGTCTTCATGAAAACAACTAGATAACCATCATGTTCTGGTATAAATACTTTAACCTTTGCATGCCCACCAATCATGTAGTTTGAGAGGTAATCTTGAGTAAACTGCTTTGGCAACCACTACAAAGGAAAAATATTCAGACATTGTCATCTAATACAGCTCATTATGGGCAGTAAAAAGAAGGCTGCAGAGTTCTTACTTACCATCCTACAGTTCGTTGTTGTCTTGGATAAAGTGTAAACAAATAGTTTAATTGCCATCTTTTGACCCATTTTACTAACAATCTTTATCAGCTTCCTCATTTGATGCTAGTTCATCAATATCTCATTGCCCCATACATAGAAAGGGTCGAAGCGCGGATCTTTACCAATGACATATGTACCTAAAAGCACCAAGTTAATATTAGAAGCTAAACAACAATTGCACAATGATGTAGTACAACACTCTTTTATAATATCTTATCTTTACCTAATAATAAAGCAAATTGGGTTTCTTTCGTCTGTCATGGCATTTTTCAGAAAAGTCCCTCTATTTCAGAGAATTCAACTCGCAGTCCTGTTTTAAGTTAAAACGAATCGTTATTTTCGTATTTTACATAAAAGTCCCTATCTTTTCTTGAAATCAACCCGCCGTCCGGATTTAAGTCACACCCGAACGGTTATTTTACATTTTTCAAACCCCCCCTGATGTTTTAGGTAATTCATCCGTGGATCATATTTAAGTCAAACAAATGCTTTTTAAAATCATCCATATCTTTTAAACCGTAACTCCAATTTGAACATGTTATATATGAAATTTGATTAAAAAATATGTAGAATATGAATATGAGATTATTTTTACCTGTTAAGTATATTAAAATATTATTTTACAATATATTTGAGTCAAACGAAATGATTTTCTAAATTATCTGTATCTTTTAAACCGTAACTTCGATTTTAACATATTATATATGAAATTTTATTAGAAAAATGTGTGGAATCTAAATATGATGTTAATTTTACCTATTAAATATTTTTAAAATATTGTTATCGAAGCAAACTTATAATTTATAACGCAAGATCCTTTTTTTTCATACCGACGGCGATCCAGATTGCAAATAAACACCGCACTATAACCATATAGGGAAAAGAAAACATCGATAACTACACGTGCATACCTATGAAAAATGTCGCAGGGGAAAACAATAGATTTCTCATCGTGAGAGAGAGAGAGAGAGGGAGAGAGGGAGGGAGGGAGGGAGGGAGATGGAGGAGAGAGGGAGAGAGAGAGACGCCTTAGAATTAACCATATTCAACACACGTTTTTTGTTGTTTTGTGTGAACACTGAGGCCATCGCCGGCGAGGGTGAGAAGGAGGATAAGCGGCAACACAAATATGATGCCTCGCAAAAATAAAGGAGATGGACCTATTGTGGTCTTGAGTGATGGTTGTTGAGTTAGGAGCGTGTGTTATATTTTCTCTCCCGTTGCAACGCACGGGCTCTTTTTCTAGTAACATCCAATATACTCACATATTAGATGAATTAACATCTTATATTATGGGCCAGAAGGAGTTTATTGCATTCTTCAAATTATCGGCTGATTAACTGCTACTGTATCCATGGGTGAGAGTTAGTTTTAGCTAGTTCGGGCTCAAATAGCCCTAAAGTATATCCAAACATGAGGGCTAGTTTGAGCTAGTTGCATCTAACCCACCCAAAAAAATATTCAACCCAAGAGGTGCAAATTGGAGCTAGTTCTCCTAGTGCATTTATTGTCAATCTAACCCTGTCATCCAAGCACCTCTTTGGATGGAGTTAGTTCAGGGTTAGTCATGAGCTAGAAACTAACTCTAACCTCTAGATAAGTTGAGTATCCAAACAAGGTTGTGTTGTTGTTGTTGATACTGCTGCTGCTCTTCTACGTATATCTAGACATCATCAGAACATTAAGGTAACACTCTTCCTTGTTGCTATGTAGCCTAGGATTGCATATTTAGACATTAAGTACAACGAAGGTTGCTATGTAGCCTCAGATATTCTATATATGGCCCTAGTTAACCTAAGAAGAAATGGGTTATAGATATATTCAGTTAAAAGTCTGATTCACCAATTAGTCCCTTATCAGCCCCCAGCCTATATGGTACCAGCTACCGATATCCTGAACAGTGAGTATGTATAAGCCATGGGATGACACTAACCTCGATGGAGAATAACAGTCGTTCCCAAAATTGTCCTGTGTACACTACTGCAGGATGCTGCTAACGCGACACTATGATCAGAGACCCTTCGAGAAACTGTGTGCGATGCAATAATCGCAAACGGTGTTGTATGAAAACCGTCATAAATGTATAAAACATTTGCGATGACAGATGCATCAAACACGGTTCAGGTTTTAGTTGCGTGTGCGATTAAGGGCATATGGTTTAGTTCAATGAACTGTTTGCGATGAGGAGGAACAAAATAAACAGGCAGCCAGATGAAGGCATGTGCGATACACAGCATACGGGTCACTCGGATGAACTATTTGTGATTGGGCAACACAAAAGAAACGGACAGCCAAGGTGTGTGTGATTGAGGGCATACGCTTCAGAAGGATTAACTTTTTGTGATTAGGCAACAGAACAGAAACGGGCCAGCCAGATCAAAGTGTCTGCAATTGATGGCATACACTTCACATGGATGAACTGTTTGCGATTAGCCACAACAAACTGAAACAGTTAGATAGATCAACGTGTGTGCGCTAGACAGGCACACACACATTCTAATTAAAAGAAGTGTGCGGGATGGTAATAACGAGCGTACTCGGTTGTTGGAACAAGACGTGTGCTGACATTGCCTATTGCGGTGCACCCTATGGTGCAAACGCCATGTACGCGGCACAGAAGGCGTACGTGCCCACGTTACGCCTTCCGGGGATAGTGCCACACTTATAACCGTCAGTAAATTTTGTGCACGCATCCCGTCACAATTTTTTTAGAAGAACAGGGAGGCCGTGTCCTGTCACATTCCAAATTGCAAACCTATTGAAACCGATCAAAACCTAAATGGTTTCCCACTTAGGAGAGTATTACTACTAGGTTATAAATACTACTACTCCAAGATGACTGCACATTCCTCCTCAACACCTCATCCACAAAAACAAACAAGTCACTCATCATCGTTCCATTGCGTCTGTCATGACCAGCATGAGTTCTGGGTCGAGAGATTGCCACCAGGGAGAGGCGAGCCTGGAAGCGGAAGCACGGGAGATGTCCCGCCTCGCCGCGAAAGCAGCCAACATGTCCCGCCATGCGGCCGTAGCCGCAGAGAGGTCCCGCCGCGCCGCGGAAGCATCATGGAGGTCCCGCCGCACCGTTGATGCAGCAGACTGGTCCGACGGCGCCGTGGAAGCAGAAGAGATGTCCCGCCACGCCGCGAATGCAGCAGAGATGTCCTCCCGCGCCGCGGCGGCCTGGGAAAATGTCTCGCGGGTAGGCGAGGACTCTTCCAGGTGCATGCGTGCCCTCGTCCTTAGGCAGATGGATCAGATCTCCAGGTGTGCAAGGTTGCAGGATGACCTAAAAGCCTCGTTTGAACAGTCTACCGGTGTCATCTGGCAACTAAATGAGAGAAACGTGAAGCTCCAGGCCGAGCGCAACCTGCTGAGGGCGAAGATCGTCGGAAGTGCGGAGCAGCAGGAGCAGACCACTGCCTTGTTGAAGAGGACCGGCGTCATCGTCGAGAAACTTATGGACGAGAATGCCATGCTGCGCATCGAGCGCAGAAGGCTAGTGGAGGAATCCGTGGATGCTCTCAAGCAGCATCTTCAGGACAAGAAAGAGCTCAACACCGCTCGCCGCGAAGAGTAGTTCCCGCGGCCTACAGCAACGCATCAACAAAGTAGAGATCACCGACCCAGATCATTGTCTTCCTTCTTCTTTTGCCCTTGTGTATTTCGGGTATTGCCGATGTGGCATTTTTTAATTATGTTCTGAAAGATGTAAGATAATTATTATCCACTTTCATCATCATTATATTCATCATGCTTGCTATAACTCGTAGTCGATGCTATATAGGTCCGTCGGATCTTACATCAAGATCCATGCAAAACTTTATTTTCAAATTTTCATTTTCTCTCTCTTAAATCTCAGTCCAGTGAGACATATGGCCACGCCGTAGAATAGGTGCTCGAGCGCCATTAATGGGGATGTTGGGAGGGAGGTGCACGGCGGGTAGCGGTCAAAGGGTTCTCCTCCCGATGAGCACGCGCAGGGGTCTAGTCGCACGCCTCCCGTACTCAAATAGATACCCCGCACGGCACCTCCTAGCCAATAAAAATAGGGGACGCGTGGCGGCACATAATTTGTAAGTAGAACGCCCATGGTTTCAATAATACTTGTGTTTCTGATTTGTAACGTGACAGCACTTGTTCTAAAATGACTTTCTTGATTGTTAATGTGTGCGCCTTGGCAAATCGGATAGAAAAATTACCACAACATGTTGGTGCCATGTCATGACACCATGCCAAGTTTCATGATTTTCGGGCGTGTTTTGGAGTTATAGGAATTAAAAAACCAAGTTTCTCCATCTTTCCGGCCGAGCCACGATGCCCAGATATTTGAATTTCATTCCCATCTCTTGCATAGGACCTAGAAATTCACCCAAGGACACACATGTGGTTTTTCAAACAACTTTGGTGTAGTGGAGCCTGTGCTTGTAGTTCAAAATTGAATTATGCACATTAAATGCACAGAAACTCAATTAATGTATAAAAAAGGCCAAACAAACCCGGAATAATTCCAAAATTTAGCACAATACTTCTATTTGGTCTAATCTGCCTGTGTAAAAAAATTAAGGCGAGAGAAGGCAGTGTACGTATGTCGTTTCACACACGTAGGAGGCACGTTCCCTCTCGGAACCACGAGCCTTCTTGACAGAAGCTCCGGTTTGCAAGAACCTTACACCAAAGCTTGTCCCAATTTGGCCAAAAAATTACCGCAGCATGTTGGTGCCATGTCATGACACCATGCCAAGTTTCATGACTTTCAGACGTGTTTTGGATTTACAGGAATTAAAAAACCAAGTTTCTCAATCTTTCCGGGCGAGCCATGATGCCCAGATATTTGAATTTCATTCCCATCTCTTGCATGGGACCTATAAATTCACCCAAGGACACACATGCGGTTTTTCAAACAACTTTTGTGCACTGGAGCCTGTGCTTGTAGTTCAAATTTTAATTATGCACATTAAATGCGCAGAAACTCAATTAATGTATAAAAAAGGCCAAACGAACCAGGAATAATTCCAAATTTTAGCATGATACTTCTATTTGGTCTAATCTGCCTATGTGAAAAAATTAATCCCGGAGATGGTAGTGTACGTATGTCGTTTCGCACTTGGAGGTGGAACGTCCCCTCTCGGAACCATGAACCTTCTTGAGGGAAGCTCCGGTTTGCAAGAAGCTTACACCAAAGCTTGTCCCAATTCGGCCAAAAAAATACCGCAGCATGTTGATGCCATGTCATGACACCATGCCAAGTTTCATGATTTTCAGGTGTGTTTTGGATTTACAGGAATTAAAAAACCAAGTTTCTCAATCTTTTCGGCCGAGCCACAACGCCTAGATGGTTGAAATTCACTCCCATCTCTTGCATGGGACCTAGAAATTCACCCAAGGACACGCATGTGATTTTTCAAACAACTTTGGTGCACTGGAGCTTGTGCTTGTAGTTTAAATTTGAATTATGCACATTAAATGCGCAAAAACTCAATTAATGTATAAAAAGGCCAAACAGACCCGGAATAATTTCAAAATTTAGCATGATACTTCAATTTGGTCTAATCTGCCTGTGTAAAAAATTAAGGCGGAAGAAGGTAGTATACGTATCTCGTTTCGCACACGGAGGTGACACGTTCCCTCTCACAACCACGAGCCTTCATGAGGGAAGCTCCGGTTTGCAAGAAGCTTACACCAAAGCTTGTCCCAATTCGGCCAAAAATCTACCGATGCATGTTGGTGCCATGTCATGACACCATGCCAAGTTTCATGATTTTCAGGCGTGTTTTGGATTTACAGGAATTAAAAAACCAAGTTTCTCAATCTTTTCGGGCGAGCCACAACGCCTAGAAGTTTGAATTTCATTCCCATCTCTTGCATGGGACCTATAAATTCACCCAAGGACACACATATGATTTTTCAAACAACTTTGGTGCACTGGAGCATGTGCTTGTAGTTCAAATTTGAATTATGCACATTAAATGCCCTGAAACTCAATTAATGCATAAAAATGCTAAGCAAACCCGGAATAATTCCAAAATTTAGCACCATACTTCTATTTGATCTAATCCGCCTGAGTAAAAAATTTAAGGTGGGAGAAGGCAGTATACGTATCTCGTTTCGCACACGGAGGTGACATGTTCCCTCTCAGAACCACGAGCCTTCTTGAGGGAAGCTATGGTTTGCAAGAAGCTTACACCAAAGCTTGTCCCAGTTCGGCCAAAAAAATTACCGCAACATTTTGGTGCCATGTCATGACACCATGCGAAGCTTCATGATTTTCAGGCGTGTTTTGGATTTACAAGAATTAAAAAACCAAGTTTCTCAATATTTCCGGCCAAGCCACGACGCCCAGATGTTTGAATTTCATTCCCATCTCTTGCATGGGACCTATAAATTCACCCAAGGACACACATGTGATTTTTCAAACAACTTTGGTGCACTGGAGCATGTGCTTGTAGTTCAAACTTGAATTATGCACATTAAATGCCCAGAAACTCAACTAATGCATAAAAATGGCAAACAAACCCAGAATAATTCCAAAATTTAGCATGATACTTCTATTTAGTATAATCTGCCTGTGTAAAAAAATTAAGGCGGGAGAAGGCAGTATAGATATCTCATTTCGCACACGAAGGTGACACGTTCCCTCTCGGAACCACGAGCCTTCAGAGGGAAGCTCCGGTTTGCAAGAAGCTTACACCAAAGCTTGTCCCAATTCGGCCAAAAAAATTAGCGCAGCATGTTGGTGCCATGTCATGACACCATGCCTAGTTTCATGATTTTCAGGCGTGTTTTGGATTTACAAGAATTAAAAAACTAAGTTTCTCAATCTTTCCGGCCAAGCCACGACGCCCAGATGTTTGAATTTCATTCCCATTTCTTGCATTGGACCTATAAATTCACGCAAAGACACACATGTGATTTTGCAAACCAACTTTGGTGCACTGGAGCATGTGCTTGTAGTTCAAATTTGAATTATGCACATTAAATGCCCAGAAACTCAATTAATGTATAAAAAAGCCAAACAAACCCGGAATAATTCCAAAATTTAGCACGACACTTCTATTTGGTCTAATCTGCCAGTGTAAAAATATAAGGCGGGAGAAGGCAGTGTACGTATGTCGTTTCGCACATGGAGGTGACATGTTCCCTCTCGGAACCAAGAGCCTTCTTGAGGGAAGCTCCGGTTTGCAAGAAGCTTACACCAAAGCTTGTCCCAATTCGGCCAAAAAATTTAATCAAACATGTTGGTGCCATGTCATGAAACCATGCCAAGTTTCATGATTTTCAGCCATATTTTGGATTTACAGGAATTAAAAAACTAAGTTTCTCAATCATTCCGTCCGAGCCACGACGCCCAGATGTTTGAATTTCATTCCCATTTCTTGCATGGGACCGATAAATTCACCCAAAGACACAAATGTGATTTTTCAACAAACTTTGGTGCATTGGAGCATGTGCTTGTAGTTCAAATTTGAATTATGCACATTAAATGCCCAGAAACTCAATTAATGCATAAAAATGCCAAACGAACCCAGAATAATTCCAAATTTAAACACGACACTCATGTACTAGTTGCATGTTCACTGTACGTAAATGTTCTAGCAATTCAAACACCATCCTTTCCCTCCGTCACACCACTTTTTTTTCAAAACATAATGAAAAAATAGGTATACCACAAACAGTTTACTCGAAAGAATCATGTGGGATGCGATATAAAATATCTTGGCGCACCGTCTTGTCTGGCTTACGCAGGAAGCTTCGTCGTCTACAGTACACCACCCCCACTTGAACCACACTTGCGCGCCAGTTTCTCGTGACACCGAGCGAAATTTGTTTGCCACCGCGAAATATCTATCTCCCCACCCCATCCCTCCTACTAAAAGCCACATTTCCACTGTTCCTCCTTGCTTTCCAAGTTCAAAGCTTCACAGCTTCTTACTGGCAGCTCAGCCTCCTCGCCAGCGACCCTTCTTCTTGCAGTGCCTCCTCCTCACCGGCTACCCTTAGTCTTGCAGCGCCGCCTCCTCACCGGCGACCCTTCTTCTTGCAGCGCCGCCTCCTCGCCGGCAACCCTACTTCTTGCTGCGCGGCCTCCTCGCCACTGACCCATCTTCTTGCTGCGCGGCCTCGTCGATATGGTCAGGTAATCCACACCCCACCCGCACCATCCTCCTCCTTTCCCGTCCCACATGCCCCGACTGATGGAGCAACACCTTCCACCGAAATCACTGCTCCCCTCCTCCAATTAAGCGCCGCCCACAGCCATTTTGCATGCAGTATAACGTGGAGCTCAGTAGCATGCGGCCGCATGCACGAATGAGGTCGCTATGGATGCCATGTGTGTCGACCGCCAGATCTTGGAGGAGCACCTCATCTTCGAGGCCACGGTTGACACTGCCACGCGGTTGTCTACTTTAAAATATAGATCATGATGTTTTCTCAAGGCCGCCGCTAGTGCCTTCTAGTGATTTGTCCTCTATAATGTTAATATGCAATCTGATGTTCAGTTAACAGTTTGTTCCTCTGAAATGTAATGTTCAGTTAACACTTTGGTCCAACAATCATTTCGTAGTACTGTTCTCAAGCATTCTTTTTTTTGTTAACTGCCTTATCTTCTAGTACATGTTTCTATTCTACAATGTTGTGCTCAGTTAACTATTTTGGTTCATTTGGTCTACTGTCCATTTAACTATTTGGTTCAGTTCTGCAATTTGATTTTCATTTGCTGTGGGTACAATTTTGTATTGTTATGTATGTGACACCAATCAAATTTGGCTGTACTCAATACATATTCTACTGATAGTGTGGCAACTCTCAGTTAACCTGATCAAGATCTTCCTTATGTGTGTTGCAGGGAAACAATGGTAGACACTACGGTTTACCATCGAGGTTTGTTCAAGCAGGGTCCTTTGGCTAATAACACATTATTGTGCAGTTGCAGGAATCATTCTAATATTTAGGTTTATTACAATTTGGTCTTTCACATGTAGGTCCTGCTGTCAGAGGCTTAGACCCACTGTTCGACCCATTTTGCATATGGGGAAATGAGATGTCCATGAATATCAGTCAAGTCAAGAAACTCAAAAAGATTGTTAGGATGAAGAAACTTGTGACGAATAACAGCAAGATCTTTGTTTTCACAATGAAGAAGACATCAGTCAACTATAGGATGGTACCAACTCTTTTACCTTGTTTTTACCCCTTGCGCCATTTCAAAGTTTACAACATCGATTTATGCATAGCTTTGTTTTCAGTACTTTTCAAAGCAGTTCGCCGACGATTACCTCTCAAACCACCTGCATGGTCAAGAGGCGAGGAAGGTATTCATTCAACACCCACAGTACAATATTGAAGTCTTGCTGAAGAGGACGACGATTGGGCGGGCAATTATCCATAGCCACTGGCCTAAAGTTGCAAGGACATTCAATATCACTGAAGGCTCAATATTTGCCTTCCGCTTCTGTAGTTTCCTAGATGAGATTCACCTGTCTATTTATCATGTATGATGCTACTTTCCAAAGGTTTTTGATGCTGCATGTGAAACTTGGTGCTGTTGTGTAATGGCATAACTGAGTGCCGAAGCTATCTGATGTAATTCGATTATGAAATCCTGGTTGCTTTTATACGGATATGAAATATCTGGCGTGTTTTATAAGTAATGTCAGTTTGATTTGTACATGGATTATCATAATAGGCTAATTACCCGGCTTATTGGGGTTTTCTATTGCAAACGGTTACTCATACAGCACCGTGGGCGATGAACTCAAACAACCCGCACGGTTTCTAGAAAGTAGGCATGTTCGATCAACTAACAATCACACACGGCTTCCGGCAGCGAACTGTTTGCATTAGGCCACCTTGCACAAACGTTTCCACACAAAGAACTGTGTGTGATATACATATCTACGAAAATGTTTTTCTAGGATTCACCGTGTGGGATGTACATACCTATGGAAATGATTTTCTGGGATTCATTGTGTGGGATGTACATACCTACGGAAATGTTTTTCAGGTATTCATCGTGTGGGATGTACATACCTACGGAAATTATTTTCTCGGATTACAGTGTGGGATGTACATACCTACAGAAATGATTGGGTTTTGATGCCTCGCCCGATCGCACACGGCCCCAGCCTGGGTCCCAGGAGGGCCTGTCCCCGACGATTTCTGGGTCGTGTGGGAAGGACCCTCCTATCGCCCACACTCACTTGGCGACGGTTCCAAATGCCGTCGCGGAAAGGGGTTAAAAACCGTTTGTTTAGCACATCGTTGTACCAGTGGTAGGTACATCAAGAGGCATGTTAAGCACAACAGGCTAAACATCAACCAAAATTATCCATGGCAGACAAAATAATCTCCAAAAGATAGCTTCAGTGTGTAGGTTTAAGCACACTAGTAAAGCAAAACAAGTGGAAAGGTGTGGTAACTGCAACAGGCCTAACATTTAACAACAAGCAAACATAGTCATTCAAACTGGTATTGTGCCGGTCTAAGTACACAGGTTATTGTTAAATAAAATTGGAAAGGCGTGTTAACTACAAGATGCAACAACCAAATCTAGTCATTCATAGTGGTATTGTTGAAACTGGTACTGATGAAATTGAACTGCACAGTTCACACTTGCGCATATAGAACATCACGTTGTGGATAACTAGAATAAATAAGGCATACTACGAACAACCAAAGATGGCATTTGAAACTGGACATATGCTAACTACAAACAACCGAACAATCAAAAAACTAGGCATATGCTAGCTATAATAGGCTTAACAACAAGCAAATATATGCATTCCTATCGGTGTGTTTAAAACTGGATTGATGAAATGTACTGCATAGTAAATAATTGCACATATAGAGCATCACATTGTGAACAACTGAAATAAACAAGGCATACTGCAAACAACCAAATATAGCAATTAAAACCGGACATATTCTCACTACACTACAAAAGGGACTCGACAAAACAAATCATGGGTTTCCCCCTGTGAAGAGGTACGACAAAACAAATCATGGGTTTCCTCACTTGTCACAGATGGGTTCATTCCTGTGGGAAGAGCACGGACCCTGGATGCGCTCCATGTTGTCGCAGATGGGCTCCTTCCCCTTGGAAGAGCATGGCTGTAGAGTGCCCTCCCTAATGTCGCAGACGGGATCTTTCCCCATGGAAGAGCAGATGGGCTCTGTCCCCTTGGAGGAGCCGGAGAGGGTGCCCTCCTCGTGGTCGCCATCGATGAGGTCTAACTTGGAAGCTGTGGATCCCAAGCCAGCGTCGCAGAACGTGTCCGTCAGAAATGAGAAAAGGGGCTCGATGGCGATGTAGGATGGCAAATTGTTGACAGTGAGCCAGAGGAGATCAGCGGCAGGGCCATGGATGAGATCGACGGCTGTTGAACCCGAGGTGTTGGGGATGGGCCACTCAACCTGTGACATGGCATGCCTCAGGCTATCGCTGTCGATGACATCGATGTCCTAGCGGGCGTCCGAGACATACCCGCATACTTTAGACCGTTGCTTGAGTGTCCACGGCCAGTAATGGTCGTCAGCTTCCTCGGCGACATCGGGCGAAGAGACCGCGATACACCTTTTTTGGGCTAGTCGCTCCTCGAGCTCCACGGGAAGTGTAGCCGGGCTTAGGCTGTAGTGCTCTGGACTGGGGGATGGGGATGGGGATCTGTGGGAAAGGGGGCATTTGGCAGGCATCATCTAAGAAACTCAGGGCGCCCTGGGTATGGAGATCGATTGGTAAGCTGCATGGGCAAACCGGCAGATGTTGACAATGGAGGCCTTGCAGTGGCGGGGGGGACCTTGCTAGGGTTTCGAGCGAGGGATGGTGTGTGTGTGTGTGTGTGCACACGCCCCAGGAGGTTTTGGTGTGTGTGTGTGTGGAGGGGGGTGGGGGGCGGAGGGTGTGTTTGAGGAAATGACGCAGGTACTGAAAATTTTACTATGCGGGAGTCAAACGCGGGGTGAAATGCCGGGGCTATTGAAAATTTCGATGATGGTGCACCGCACACGGTTCGGAGGTAACAGCTGTGTGTTATGAAACAGAAAAACCCTCGAGGCGGGAAGATATTTTCGAGGGATGCAGGTGGTATTGGGAACAAGAAACATCACACACTGTCGGAGTACAAAAGTAGGAGCCTTCTGTACCCCTTTACTTGTGCACGGGCATTTGTAGCCACACCTGCGGCCACGCTTGGTGAGGAAGAGGAAGCAAAGACACAAGACTACCAGGGCAGCGCCCAAGCCAGAAGCATGAAGAGCAAAGGGGCAAGGTGAATTCCCCCGGCAAGGCCCTTGTCGGGGCGGACTCCACGGCCCCGACAAGGGCCTTGCCGAGGTGACTTTCCCAACACCAGCGAGGCCGCCACCCTTGAGCCCAAGCGTTCTGACACCAATGACAACATTGGAACCAAGGCTCGGGAGGCGCCTGCATGATGGCATGTAGATCTTTGTGAAGACTAGAGGCCTACAAGACTAGATGAGAACTAGAAGACGAAGACCCCGGCAAGATCCTTGCCGGGGACAACCGAGTCCCCGGCAAGATCCTTGCCGAGGGCGCCCACGAGACCCCGGCAAGACCCTTGCCGGAGATATCAGCAAGATCACGGGAAGGCTTTGCCACCTCTTCACCACCCCAGCACGGTGGCCAGCTCACCTACTAAGCAAGCGCCTGCATGGCAGCTTGCAGCTTCCAGGCCAACTGAGAAAGCACCTGCGTGGTGGCATGCAGATCTTCGTGAAGACCCTGCCACCGCACCAACGCAGCAGCCAGCCAGCCAGCGTGGCGCTGCATGCCTCGACAGCTTGAACGCGCGTCGAAGCTAGGCGAGGCAGCGACAGACGGGACGAGCTTCCTTGCCATCCCCAATAAAGCAAGTGGGCACGTGGCGACGCATTAAATGCGTTTTTCCTGCGGTGCCAGGCGATATACTTGTACATTGTACATACTTTCCACCTTTTGTGTGCCACTATGGCAATCCCTTTTGACTATAAAAGGAGGCCTGAGGCGTACTGAGGAAGGATTCCGACTTTTTGGACTTGGCATGCACCGTAGCTAGTTCAAGAGCTCAAGAACACCAAATATACACCAAAGCAGGACTAGGGTATTACGCATCTTCGCTGCCCGAACCTGGGTAAAAATCCGCTTGTGCTGATCATTTAGACCCGCTCTTTGCAGAACCCCGTGCCTAGCCAACCGTAGTAGGGATTCCCCGTGATCCCATAGGTGTTGTTTCCCTGACATCTTTGGCGCGCCAAGTTGGGGGCGCAGTTGTGAAAATCCGGTCTGGAAGTTAGCATCAACCTCTTCATCGCCATGGCTCCAAAGGAGAAGGTGGGCCGGGCAAGCAGTGTCGTCTGCAGTTGTAGCAACCATCCACGTGGCGGCGGAAAAGCTAAGTCACACAAACCCTTGAGAAGTTTCCTTTTTATAAGGTTACCTTCCTCGAAAGACCTTGCCCCTTGTATGGAAAAACCTGCACGCGATGGAACTCTTCCGCTATTGGCAACGCCCTTGTCCTGTTTCGAGTCTGCTCAATAGTTCAAGCGGCCACGCTGAGAACGGCAGGGTGGCCTACCCAATATTGGCAACGCGCTTGTTCTGTTTCGAGTCTGCTCAACAGTTCAGGCGGTCGCACTAAGAACGGCAAGGTGGCTTGCCCAGCAGCAAGCGCCCCCGGCAGGCTGCTAAGGATCCGTTCCTCAAGCGTCGTGGCATGGGTTTACGCACCGTCAAACCTATCCGACTAAGTGTAGGGTGCGTACATACAAGGAAAGATCAAACAGGAAGATAACATGCACTATGTCAAAGTATTGCAGAGTTATATTACATCAATTGTTGCTGCGGTTCTAACTTAAGATAAAATTGTCTTGGTCATGAACTCGCAGCGGTAACAAGATACGGGGAGCCTAGTCCCGGCCTGGCCCTCCACCCTCTTGACTCCGTCGACGCAGCTGATGATGGGCTTGATACGCTCTTCGAGCGCCGTGAGGTCCGCCTCCTCCGGCAAGCTCTCCAGCGTGTTGGCAAAATCAATGCTGGGGTTCCAGAATGCCACCTTGGTGAGCACCTTGGTCAGGGCGCCCCGGTAGAGCCTCCGGGCCTCATTGGCCAGATAAGCCGCTCGACTGGAGCGGAGCTCCTCTAGGGCGTCAAGGATGCGCTCTAAGAACAAGGTCAGCCTGGCGTTGGGGCTTACATTCGTCTCCTGGGAGAGCCTGACGTCCGGCATGCCCATGATAGCTAGCTAGGCAGTGAGCTTCCTTGCAACGTCGGCGAGGCGGCTGATCTAGAGATTTACGCTGGCCACATAGTCCTTGTGGTTAGCAACGTCATTCTTCCTTGGCTGCTTCTCATCCTCGAGGCCTTGGTCAGGGTCTCCTCACGGGTCCTGGCCTCGGAAAGCGTCCCCTCCAAGCCGTCCAGCTTCAGCTTCAGATCATTGATGGAGTCGTTGGCCTCGGAGAGCAGCTTGGCCTTGTCGGAGATTGCGGCCTGCGCATCCGCCAAAGCACGGTCGGCCATGTCCCTCTCCTCCGTCAACTTCAAGACCTACTTCTTCAGCCCCTCTCGCTCCAGCTCTAGCTTCTCCACCTTGCCGACATGGTCCAGGGCCAGAGCATTGAGTGCGTCCTTGTGCTCCTGCTCCAGCTCCTGGGTCCGCTGCGCGACAAGCTTCTCGACCTCCTCATCCTTGCCGTGAAGCATGATGGCAAGCGCCTGCTCACGAGCAACGAGGTCTTCCTCCTGAGAGTCCAGCAGAGCCTTCTACTGTTATCGGGAAGCCTCGTCCTTGGCGGCGTGCTCCTTCTCCACCTCCTGGGCCTTCTCGATATCGCCCTACTTCTGGATGAGCTCTCGCTTACGCTCACCCAGCTCACCCCGAGCAGTCCTCAGTTCTTCCCAGGCCTCGTCGAACTAGACCTGCGTCTGAGCGATGCGCTCCCCAAAATCCGCCTCCGCCTTGTCCACCGCCGCCATCCTGGATTTCACTTTGTCTAGGCGGGCACGGTGGAGCGCCTGGAGCTTCTCGAAGTTGGTGCTCATGGCTCGGAGGAGCTGCTCCTCTTGGGAACCGTCACCACCAGCGCTCGGTTCGTCAACAACCTGGAGCTCAGCGGTGGCGAGTGCCTCATCATCAAACACCTCCCCTTCGGCTGGTGCTCTGGTGCTCGCCATCCCTTGGAGGTGGACGAACAGGTCGTCGCCCACCCTCAGGTACTTTCCCGGGGCAGGAGCTGCGGAGGAGGAAGGTTGGTCATTGGTGACCTCCTCCTCAGCGTGCTCCTCTGTAGCCTCCCCGGCAGGCCCCTTGCCGGGCTCCCCGGCAGGCCCCTTGCTGGCCTCCCTGGCAGCGGCCTCGCCGATCTCCTCGGCAAGCCCCTCGGCAGCAGACTTGGCGGCTTCCCCAGCCGCGATCTTGGCGGCCTCGGCTCCAGCATCCTTTGCAAATTCCTCGATGACGTTGTCGACATCCTCCTGGTCCGTCAAGGGAGGGTCTGGAAACAAGAAAGGAAAATGAAACAAGGCCAAGATCAAGGTTCAAAAAAACAGGGACAGGAGGCAGACCGCTTACCCGTGCCAAACGAGAAGAGGTGGCCCCCTCCCCACCAACGTTCATGGCCGGGACGGAGCCGCCAGCATCCAAGCCCGTGCTTGTACCCTCTTCCTCCATACGCGTGGGCTCGGTGATGGGTGCCCTTGTCGGTGATGCCCCTCTGGGTGGCGTGGTCGACGGGGGCGGCATGTTAGGGGCGGCCCTCAGCGGCTCCTCCTCCTGCTGCTCCCCTCCTGCGAACTCGGAAAGGTCAGCACCAAGGATGCACTCACCAGCTCCCGTCGATGGGGAATAGATGGCAGACTTATGCTAGGGGCTGGAGCGGGGGCTGCGCTGGGGGCTAAGGCGGGGGCTGCATCGAGGGATGTTGTCCGGGCTGATATCCACCAACTCCAGCGTGCGACAAGTGCTCGCCGGGGTCTTGTCGCCCGTTGAAGCTTTGGCCCTCTTCGCCGCCCTTTGGGCTAGCGTCTCTGTGTCCCTGTGTGGGGACCCCGACTCGTAAGTCGTGATCACCGCATGCACGTGTACAGTGATCCCAGAGATCAATGCTCACTGAACACACAGAAGCTGAATAACAAGAGGCTTACATCCATACATACCGTATTACACAAGTAGGACCATTATGGTCAAGTCTTGAGTATATCATCGCAGCGGAAATCTTCGTCGAAAACTTGGACCCATGCCATCTGCCTTAACCCTACATGCATTCTGACTGGGAAGCGTCCTAGCTCGCATGTTCGCCATCGAAGTATTCTTCATCATATCCTGTTCTTTCATGCCTGGTCAATGAAATAACCAGTGGCAAGCCAATGAGTACTTTGAATGTACTCGCAAGCAACCCATGTTTTGGTTCAAGGTACAACAATGCATGACATAGGTAATTTTTGCAGAAAGCTAGTTTTGAGTGCAATGACATGTTCAACATCTTCATAAAGCATGCATCAAGAGAGTTCAAGTAACCATGAGAACAGGTTACAGATATCAACATAAATAGAGTGGGCACCAACCCATTTAACATAAACAGAGTGGGCACCAACCCATTTAACATAAACAGAGTGGGCACCAACCCATCTCAATCATGTCAAGTCCCTTGACTTGACCCAAGTCCCCTTTCATCATCACACACACTTGGTTTGTAAACAAGTGGACGTAGCCCAAGAGCGGTTACCCAACTGTCCTTGACCGTGGACACGGCTATTCGAATAGTTTTACACTCTGCAGAGGTTGCACACTTTACCCACTAGATCCGGGGAACTTCCGTGTCATCCACGACCCGTGGTACCTCAAGTACCCGGGGTAAGCACCCGATCACTACCTTTCCCTAGACGACACTAACATGGAGTCCACTCGATTGGCAGTAACCCCCGTGCCCAACTTTTCACATAACACTTTCTTGGAGCCTTGCTCCCATACTTGTCAGATACCACTGGCACGGGGTACCAACGGTGTGTCCGGTGCCCCATAAAAATGGTCATGGACGCCCTACCTGGCACGACCCCGTCCCAAGAGAGAGCACCAACTCTCCCCCATCACTAGTAATGCGGGCTCCAAGCTAGTATCGGTCTAGGTACTCAATAATGCCCTTTCCCATATAAGGGTAGAGTGGTTGCGCATGTAAGGTTGGAATAACGGTCGCAACTCCGACCAATCCGTTTTGAAAAACACCACACACTTTCCTTGGCACACCACTTCGTCATCAAGTGGTTACCCATCTCATTATCTCCCTCGGGCATAAGTGGCACCCGACGGGGTTTTCGAAAAGTCTTTTGAAAAAGCTTTGTCTCCTTCACCATGCATAAACCCGTCCCTTTTTGCGTAGCAACTACTTTGGCATCCTATCTACTCCCACCGGCATAACCCTCATAAGAAGGTAGGGCCATGCACAATGCAAGTATCAACGAGGAAATAACAGAGGCAACCAACCCACGTGGTTCACCATCTCACCATGATTCCGATGCAACAATAATAAATAAGAGCTATACATGACATGCATAAAAAGGTTTCATAGACATGGTCAAAGGGCTACTTGCCTGTTTTTAACAAAGTCTTCGAGGTCTTCAAATATCTCTGGTCCAACTCCAAGCATTTCGTCTACTTCGTCCACTATCGTCGAAAGCAACCATAATAAGCAACACAACAAGGCAGGAAATAAAAGTGCTCTAAAAATATGAGTTGGACTTTTCTGGGATACCTCTGGTCACATGAGGGATGACCAAAGTGGTTTCATTAGGATTTGATCAATGGACACCTCTGAACATTTTGACATGGTGGAATCAAGGGGTCTATGGATTTGCAAGAAGTGTACAGAAATATATTTTTAAAAAATGAACAAAGTCACCCATTTAACAAAGGATGATTTTAGAAGCATCTAGGAGTTGGTTTCACTTGATTTGGAGTTCAAAGGAATTTCCTATGAATTTGCAAAGTTGACAAATATGAAGAAATGGCTCAATAATTTATGTGGTACAGAAAGTATTAATAAAAATGTTCATAAACTAAGTTATGAACTTAGAAGCATCTAGGAATTTGAATCATGGCAATTGGATAAATTTTGAGCCTTCTGTGATTTTCTAAAGTTTATGATAGAAATGGAAAAACAGGATTTGATAAATATTTATGAAGGAAATGATTCTGGAAAAATGTGCAAATAGCACCATGTGATGGGAATGATTTTAGAAACCACTAGAAATTTGAATCATCAAATTTGGAGCTAATTTGATTTGTTTATGGATTTTACAAACTTTACAGAAAAGAAAAAGGAAAGGATTTTACACAAACGGGTTGGATCTGGGCGCGCGGCCAAGACCGGGCGAGGCATAGCGGCATGCACTGGGCTCGCCCAGCCTCGCATGGACACCCGACGGGAGGCCACGCCAAGGCGATTCGCTGGTGACGCTCCGTCGCGGGAAGCGCAGAATAGCTGGCCCGTCTCCACTTGCTGCGTGGCCGGTCGGGTCGAGCCATCGACGAGCGGGCCCGCTGTAGGATCGTCCCCAACCTCCCGCGTGGCGCGACGGGAGACATAGGGAGAGAGGCCGGACGGCGCCGGCGCTCTTCCCGGCGACTCCGGCCGTCCCCGGCGACGCTCGGCATACCTACGGACTCGGGAGGCCGAGCCGCACCCATTCATGGGCGCCACGCAGGCTGGGAAGGTCCAGGGCAACGGCGACCCTGACGCTGGCGGACGAGGCTTCAGGAGAAGATGGTTGCGGTGGCACGGGGCACCAGAGCAGGAGAAGACGAGCGGGAGAGCTCCGACGGTCATCTGCAGTCCTACTGGTGGCCAAAGGAGGGGCGGGGAGGCCCTGGTTTGCCGGAGCCGAGTGGAGGCCAACGGCGACCATGGCGGCGATGGAGAGGCAAGGAGAGCATGAGGGGAATAGAGAGCTTGTCCAGGAGGTTGCTGGGAGTGAGAGAGGGCGAAAGGAGGCTAGAGAGAGCTCGGGGAGGCCTTTAAACAGGCGAACGGCGGGATGCCGTGGACTCATGCGCCGGTGAGCTCCTAGCCGTTGCTGGAGGCCACGGGGGCTCATGTGAGCGTGTCTGGGGTGCTCGTGGGGTTGGTCTAGGGCGAGAGGAGGGGAGAGAAGGAGCGGGGAATGGCCAGGGTGCCGCGCGTGTGAGCCGCACCATTGGCGCGCTCGGGCGCCCGGTGTCTGCTAGCGCGGAGGCGTGGGGAGGAGGAGAGAGGAGGGGGCCGACCACGTAGCGTGTTGTGGACGCTGAGGCACCTCGACTGGCGCGAGGGGGAGGCTCGAGGTGGTCGGGTGTGCCGTGTCAACGGTCGGGAGCATGCTGATGTGCTCCAGAGCGCGCAAATGGCCGGCATCCATGGCTTTTCCTCGCGTCCTCACGCGCCCACTTGTGTCTAGTGGCTGCAGGAAGAATAAACAAGGGGGAAGGAGGCCTTGGATGCTCTGGGACCTGGCAGGAGTGAGAGAGAGGTGAGAAAAGGGGAGAAATGCAGTTGTCCAGAGAGGAAAAATGGATCCCTGCCCCCCTTAATCATTGCCTCTCGGGCAGGGAAGCTCACCAGAGGTAGAGGGGGACTAGGAGGGGCTGTGGTAAAAAGGAGAAGTCATGGAGATTAGTGGAAGGGGATAAAACATGAATTTTGAGATTCTGCCAGAAGGTGTTTGATGTTGGTTTGGGCAAGTAGATGATCTCTATTTGTCATGAGGCTTGATAGGGTCAAATGGTATGAGAAAATAAGAGGTACCACCAAGATTGAGTCCATTTGGGAAAGTTACCAATGCAACTTTTGTAAACCCTAGAAATCAGCAGAAATGGACTTTCCAAGATTTAGTCATGCAAATCTATTCTCCTTGATGCACCACTTGGTGTAGTGTCATCATTTGATCATGTTAACATGCTCACAAAAGTTGGGGTCAAGAAGAAAAAGTTGGCAGTGCAAAGTTGTTCAAATTTGGTTCTGGGCAGGAAGGGTTTTGGGGTACTTTGATCAAGTTAACTTGTTCTCCAACTTGTGCCATTTGGTCTAGATGAATTATTATACCATTTGAGCAAGTTCACAAGGTTTGAGAACATTTGGACATGTTTGGCAATGTAAAGTTGCTCAAACTTCAAAATGGACAGAAGTGGTTTTGAGGGGATTTTATGATGTTATCTTGTTCTCCAAGACATGAGACTTGGCAAGATCACCAAATATGTCATATGTGACATGATAGAATTTCCTTGGAATTTTTGGAGAATATTTCCTTTGTAAATATTTCAAAAGCTTGAAATATCCAGAAAGGGTTTTTGAGGGATTTGACCAATACTTTGAACATGACCATGTGTTGAAACTCTTATATATGGACAATATGTGTCCACTGAGTTTCCCTGATTTTTGTCAAATATTTTTAAAACAATAAAATAATTTTTCCCTATTAAAGACCATTTCTGGCTTGAAGAAAAAGCTTTTAAATAAAATAGTAAAATAACTTTTAAAATTGTATTTTTGTGGTTTCTGGGTATCCTATATCTAATAGGAGTCAAATATATTTTTAGCAAGATTTTTACTGCCCTTAATTAAGTACTTGCAGTGCAAACCTCAATTCAGGGGTTTTTGGAAAACTAATTTTAGAAAATACTTCTTGGCCAAATTATTTTTGTAAGAAAATACTATATTGCTCTATACACATGGCATGATCATTGGGAAAAGGTTTTGGATCAAGGAGATGAAGTATAGGAGTTGGAGGATTTGTTTGATTTTTAGAGCACTTGCAAACAGCAGACAAACATTCAATCAAAGCAAGGACAAAACAATCAAAAGTTTTTGTCAAACCACATTTTAGCATGATTTAGTGACTTAAATGTTGTGGCATGAAAATCAGGGTGTGACACCCTGAGAAAACAAGATCAAGTTAGGGGAAGAAATGTGGGTGATGGGGAACCAGGAGATGATGAAGGGCAAGGTGCTTACTCGTCCTCCTCCTCTGGCCTCCTTTTCCTCTTCGGGCTAAAGGACTCGAGGTCGAAATGGGCCTTTGGGGTGTCGTCTGAGGGAGAAGGAGAAGGGGATGGGGTCCTGCGCTGCTCGGACAAGGAGGAGGCAGCTGCCGTCTTCTTCGTTGCCGCAGCCTTCACCATCTTCTTCGCTGCCACAGCCTTCATCCCCGCGGCCCTCATCTGGCACACGGGCTGCTCCTGGGTCCATTGCCGCTGCATGGTCCTGCTGGGTCGGACCGGCTCGTCAGAGCTAGCCCGCCGCAGGACCCGTTTCTTCCCTGAGACCGGGGGGTCATCCGCCTCGGCCTCCTCTTCGGCTGACTCCTCAGCCACTTCTTCAACAAGGGGAGGCCCCGCCCACTCGGCGAGCTCCTTCTCTTCTGCGACCGTGTTGGCCTCATCCTCCATAGTGCCGACACTGCCGGCCTCCTTGGCGAGTGCCGCCTCCTCTGTCCTGGCGGCAATGTATTCTAGCTCCTCCTTGGTGGTGTCGTGGATGAGTAGTGGCTTGTCACGGACGTACCTCTCCGACAGGTTGTCGAAGAATTCTTGCACCTGCTCTGCTTCCAGCTCAGCCTAGCTTGGGTGAGGCCATGCGCGTTGAAGTCCGGCATCATGGGGATGATGTCAGTTTGGCGAGAATTATTGCTCAACGGGACCACTCCTGCTGGCAATCCAAACAGAGACCCGCCGGCCCTGACGGCCTTGCCGGCCTTCTCGGCCTTTCCGGTCCCCTCGACCCCGCCGGCCTCATCCACCCTGAGCTGAAAGAGCCTATGGCAAAAATGAGCATGCCCCAGCACCGTGAAATTGTGTTTTAGGCCGGGGCGGAGCCTCATGATATCAGCCGCGTTCCTGAAATCCCAGGCCGACCTCCCCTTGTTATGCAGTGGGGCGATCCGGCGGCGGATGGAGTCAGCCCCAATCATCTCGAGGGTGAGCCCAGTTGTGGTGAGGTGATGGATCCTAGTGATGGCGGCCGTGAGCTTCTTGTCGTCGGCGTCGAGATCGCTCTAGCCCTTCTGGCGGACTGGCGGCTCCTGACGGACCCGGCAGAATTCCTGAGGATCTGCCTCCTCAACCCAACACCACCGGCCCCGCCACTCATCCCACCTCTCCTTATGGGCACCATCTGGGTATGTGCCCCTGCCCTAGTGCTCGGGATCCAGGTGATGCAGCCAGAGATGGCGCCCCCGGGCTAGATGCGAGGGTAGAAGTAGTGGCGGAAGAGCGCCGTGCTGAGGAGCACTCCGGCAAAGCCCTCGCAGAGATGGGCGAAGAAGGCCATGCACGCCACGACATTCGGCGTAAGGTCCATAAGGTGGAAGCCGCAGGTGTGCATGATGTCGTTGAAGAAATCAGAAAAAAAGGGGGCAGAGCCCGCAAGAGAAGTAATCGACAAATAAGGGGTACCGATTTGGACCGGCCTTGGCGAAGTCGGCGGGAACGATGCGGGTGGCAGGGTGCCCCGACGTCTCCCTCCCCCATAGGGGCCTGAAGTAGTCCCTGAGTGTGACCCCGTCAACCGTCGAGTCGAAGAGGGTGCGATGCGTTCGAACCGCCACCAACTCGCTCTCCAGCGCCTCCTTCTCCCAAACGTCCTTGGCCACTCCCTTGCCCTTGCTTAACTTGGGTGCCATGGCGGCTGGAAGGGGATGAGGGATCAAGGGCAATGGGGGCACGACGGCGGCGAGCGGAGGTGAAAGCTTTGGTGCATGCTTGAGGAAGAAGAGAAGGAGAACGGCGGTTCCGAGATTGGAAAAGGCGCAAAGGGTAAACGAGCAGCGACCCTACGGTTTTCCCTTTTATGGGGAAGGCATGGACCGCCTCTTTACCATTTACCATGACGTGACGCAAGCACGCTGCAACCGCTCTATGCACGACCCCCACGTCATGCATTCAACGCGGGTCGCGGGGAAGCGCAACTGGCGAAGGAGTTACCGCAGTAAATACTCTGCCACGCGTGCCCGTGCACCGTTCTGGGCCTGGCCCAACAATGCTTCGCACTTATGTGTGGCCCAGGCCCAGGGGCTCCTGTCGGTGTACAAAAGTAGGGGCCTTCTGTACCCCTTTACTTGTGCTTGGGCAGTTGTAGCCACACCTGCGGCCACGCTTGGCGGGGTAAAGGAAGCAAAGACACAAGACTACCAGGGCAGTGCCCAAGCTAGAAGCATGAAGAGCAAAGGGGCAAGGTGAATTCCCCGGGCAAGGGACTGCATGGCCCCGGCAAGGGCCTTGCTAGGGCGACTAGCCCAACATCAGCGAGGCCGCCACCCTTGAGCCCAAGAGTTCCAACACCAATGACAACATTGGAACCAAGGCTCGGCAGGCGCCTGCATGGTGGCATGTAGATCTTTGTGAAGACAAGAGGCCTGCAAGGCTAGTTGGGAACCATAGGACGAAGACCCCCGGCGGATCCTTGCTGGGGACAACCGAGTCCCCGGCAAGATCTTTGCCGAGGGCGCCCATGAGGCCCCGGCAAGACCCTTGCCAGAGATATCAGCAAGATCACGGCAAGGCTTTGCCGCCTCGTCACCACCCCAGCATGGTGGCCAGCTCACCAACTAAGCAAGCATCTGTGTGGCAGCATGCAGCTTCCAGGCCAACTGAGCAAGCACCTATGTGGTGGCATGCAGATCTTCGTGAAGACTCTGCCACCGCACCAGCGCAGCAGCCAGCTAATCAGCATGGCGCTACATGCCTCGACAGCTTGGACGCGCGTCAAAGCGAGGCGAGGCAACGACGGACGGGACGAGCTTCCTTGCCGTCCCCAACAAAGCAAGAGGGCACGTCGGCAGCACATTAAATGTGTTTGTCCTGCGGTGCTAGGCGATAGACTTGTACACTGTACATACTTTCCACATCCTGTGTGCCACTGTGGCAACCCCTTTTGACTATAAAAGGAGGCCCGAGGCGTACCGAGGAAGGATTTAGACTTTTTGGACTTGGCATGCACCGCTGCTAGTTCAAGAGCTCAAGAACACCAAATATACACCAAAGCAGGACCAGGGTATTATGCATCTTCGCGACCCAAACCTCGGTAAAAATCCCCTTGTGCTGATCTTTTAGACCCGCTCTTTGCACAACCCCGTGCCCCGCCAACCGTAGTAGGGATTCCCCGTGATCCCATAGGTGTCGTTTCCCTGACACGGACGGTCAAAACACAATAACTGTGTGTTATCAAACAGAAAAAAGCTACAGGCGGGTATATATTTTTGAGAGGGGAAGCCTTGTGTCGTCATGGAGCCCAATGTACTATGCGGATGTGTGCGTGACAAGGGCACTGGCGTGGCACACGGTTAGTTTGAGTGAATCATGTCTGTTGCATCATCCGACTTGTCTAATATTCATAAATTTGGAGTAAAATGATGCGGGAGAGGGTCAGAACACGAACACGGTAACATGTGGACCAAATTTATGTATGAAAAGGGTGGCTTGATGTTCAAATACCAAATGCAACTTTGATGTGGCACCTATCTCACAAAGTGCACGGTATTGCTTGCCCCCCTCATGTCGGCATGAAGGGAATCCTAAGCTATGAATGCATGCCCGCCCACTGAGGTTCACCTAGCAAAGTGCGGAGTAGCTAGCAGCCCCCCTCGTGTCGGCATGAAGGGAATCATAAGCTATGAATGCATGCCCCCCTCGTGTCGGCACGAAGGGAATCCTAAGCTATGAATGCATGCCCCCCTCATGTCGGCACGAAGGGAATCCTTAGCTATGAATGCATGCCCCCCCAATCGAGGTTCACCTAGCAAAGTGTGAAGTAGCTAGAAGCCCCCCCCCACCTCTCGTGTCGGCACGAAGGGAATCGTAAGCTATGAATGCATGCCCCCAACCGAGGTTCACCTAGCAAAGTACGAAGTAGCAGCCCCCCCCCCCCACACACACACACACACTTTCAGTCGACGGGCCAGAGAGGCATCTCACCAAGATGGATCATAAAATGGACCAAGAATAATCCACCTTGGTCGTACAACCTCTCTCTTGTTGTTGGTCAAAGTGATGGCCGTCCATGCGACCCCAGAGATGGGCTAGCTCGCCAATAATCACGCAAGTAGCTAGTCCCCGAAGACAAACACTGCATGCATGTGGCCCAAACATATATATGCATGGAGAGAAGTGTTTTTAAATACACAATGGAACAACTTTGATGTGGCACCGTGATTTCAAACTAGAAATCCCCACACTGGGTGAGGGTTATTAGGTTGACGATGCATATGTATGTTACACCACACTTCAAGCCGACGACGGGGATTCATGCATGCATGCGTGCATAGTATATGTGCTCAAACTTAATTAGGTCTGAATCTGACCACGACCTATACTATGATAACATGAACAAAGGGAAGAATCCGCCATGGTAACCAATCTTGTTGTCGGTTAAGGTGATCATGGATGTCCACGCGGGCCCACGAATATATAGGCTTGTCGCCGATAACCACGCGAAGGAGTGTACCGTTCTAAGACAACCACTACATGCATATGTATGGAGGTGATGCGTGCATGCATGTTTGAATACCATTTCACAACATTGTTTTGGCGCGTGTGTAGAAAATCATACAGTCCCCACATAGAGCGAGATCGGTTCCTGACGTTTCGTTGTACTAGCCACTTCAACTCAATGGGAGGGATTCATGCGTACACATTGATACGTCTCCAACGTATCTACTTTTCCTAACGCTTTTCCTCTTGTTTTGGACTCTAATTTGCATGATTGGAATGAAACTAACCCCGGACTGACGCTGTTTTCAGTAGAACTACCATGGTGTTGTTTTTGTGCAGAAATAAAAGTTCTCGGAATGGAACGAAACTTTGCAAGGAATTTTTATACCAAATAAGAGAATTTCTGGAGACAATACCTACCGGAGGGGGGCACCTGGGTGGGCGCGCCCCCTCACCAGGCATGCTCAGGTGGGTTGTCCCCACCTGGTGGCCCCGCAAACCCTGAAACCTACGCTATAAAATCCTATCTTTCTAGAAAAAATCAGGGAGAAAGAATTATCATGTTCCATGAGACGGAGCTACCGTCACCTCCTGTTCTTCATCGGGACACCAGATCTGGAGTCCGTTTGGGGCTCTAGAGAGGGGGATCTTCGTTCTTCGTCATCACCAACCCTTCTCCATCGCCAATTCCATGACGCTCCCCACAGGGAGTGAGTAATTCCTTCGTAGGCTCGCTGGTCGGTGAGTTGGATGAGATTCATCATGTAATCAACTTAGTTTGTTAGGTCTTGATCCCTAGTATCCACTATGTTCTAAGATTGATGTTGCTATGACTTTGCTATGCTTAATGCTTGTCACTTTGGGCCCGGGTGCCCTGAATTTAGATCTGAACCGTTTATGTTATCACCATTATATCCATGTTCTAGATCCGATCTTGCAAGTTATAGTCACCTACTACGTGTTATGATCCGGCAACTCCGGAGTGACAATAGTCGGGACCACTCCCGGTGGTGATCGTAGTTTGAGGAGTTCATATATTCACTATGTGTTAATGCTTTGTTCCGGTTCTCTATTAAAAGGAGGCCTTAATATCCCTTAGTTTCCAATATGGACACCGCTGCCACAAGATGGTAGGACAAAAGATGTCATGCAAGTTCTTTCCTTAACACGTATGACTATTTATGGAATACATGCCTACATTATATTGATGAACTAGAGCTAGTGTTGTATCACCCTAGGTTATAACTGTCTCATGATGAATATCATCCAACAAATTACCGATCCAATGCCTACAAATTTATCTTATATTGTTCTTGCTAAGTTACTACTGCTATCGTTACTATTTCACTTGCAACAAAATCACTGCTATCACTGTTACCGTTACTATTGCTGCTGCCACTACTATCAAAACTATCATACTACTTTGCTACTGATCACTTTACTACAGATAATTAATCTCCAGGTGTGGTTGAATTGACAACTCAGCTACTAATACCTTCAAATATTTCTTTGGCTCCCCTTGGTCGAACCTATAAACTTGAGTTGAATACTCTACCCTCGAAAACTGTTGCGAGCCCCTATACTTGTGGGTTATCAAGACCTTTTTCTACCACCGTTGTCGGGGAGCATAGCTGCATTTGTTGAGTCACTTAGGATAATTATCATATTATCACTATGAGGAATCTGAAGGATGCTAAGACCAAGATATTTCCCTCTAAGATGAGGGGAGGTAAGGAACTGCCATCTAGTTCTGCTTTAGATTCACCTTCTGTTATAAGTAAACTTGCAACACTACCACATGCTATCGATTCTGATATGTCGCAAGTTATTGATGATGCTACTTCTGCTATGGATAATGCTTACGATGATGCTAGTACCTTGCTTGATAATGATGATGTGCCACTTGGTGATTTTCTTGATGAACAAATTGCTAGAGTAATACAACATGATGTTGTTGAATCTGATGATGAGCTTGAAACTGAAACTCCGGAAACACCTGCTAGAACTAGACTTCCTAGATATGAATTGCCTAAGGTATGGAAGGTTGTGTTATGAATGAGGAGACAACTAGAGATATTCTTGCTTGTAAGGATAGGGATGATCTAGAGAAATTATTATGCAAGTATAAGGAAAAATCTCTGAATGCTAGAATGAAATATGATCCTAAGTTTGCTACCTCACTTATCTTTATTGATGATAAGGATTATGAATTCTCTGTCGACCCAGAGTTAATTACTTTGGTTGAATCTGATCCTTTCCATGGTTATGAAACTGAAACAATTGTGGCACATCTTACTAACTTGAATAACATAGCCACCCTTTTTACTCATGATGAGAAGACTCTATATTACTTTATTCTCAAACTATTTTCATTCTCACTAAAGGGTGATGCTAAAGCTTGGTACAATACTCTTGCTCCTGGTTGTGTGCGTAGTCCCTAGGATATGATTTATTACTTCTCTGAAAAATATTTTCCTGCTCATAAGAAACAAGCTGCTTTACAGGAAATATTTAACTTTGTGCAAACTAAAGAAGAGAGTCTCCCACAAGCTTGGGGGAGGCTTTGCCAGTTACTTAATGCTTTGCCTGATCATGCTCTTAAGAAAAATGAAATACTTGATATCTTCTATAATGGACTAACCGATGCTTCTAGGGACTTCCTAGATAGTTGTGCTGGTTGTGTTTTCAGGGAACGAACTATTGTCAAGCTGAAGAATTATTGAATAATATATTGAGAAATTATGATGATTGGACTCTTCCCGAACCACCGCCTAAACCCACTCCAAAGAAGAGGGGTATATTATATCTCAGTCCTGCAGATATCCAGGAGGCAAAGAAATCTATGAAGGAAAAAGGTATTAGAGCTGAGGATGTCAAAAATTTACCTCCTATTGAAGAAATACGTGGGCTTGATACACCACCACTGCCTAAGGTGGTAGAGGTAAATTCTTTAATGAAGTTCAATGATAATGATAATCCTCACAATATCCTCCCTAGTCAATGCCTTTATGAGTTTGAAAATTATATTAGAAAACAAGATCACTTCAATGCAAATGTTACGAAAGAATTGAAATATAATTCTGATATGATTGCTTGCTTGAGTGACTTGTGATACGTCTCCAACGTATCTATAATTGTTGATTGTTCCATGCTATTATATTACCTGTTTTGGATGTTTAATGGGCTTTACTATACACTTTTATATTATTTTTGGGACTAACCTATTAATCGGAGGCCCAGTCCAAATTGCTGTTATTTTTTGCCTATTTCAGTGTTTCGCAGAAAAGGAATATCAAACAGAGTCCAAACGGAATGAAACCTTCAGGAGAGTTATTTTTGGAACAAACGCAATTAAGGAGACTTGGAGTGGGCATCAGGAAAGAAACGAGGCGGTCACGAGTCAAGGAGGCGCGCCCCAGGGGGGTAGGCGTGCCCCCACCCTCGTCGGACCCTCGTGGCTCCCCTGACCGACTTCCTTCGCCTATATATACTCATATACCCTGAAAACATCCAGGAGCACAAGAAACCCTATTTCCACCGCCGCAACCTTCTGTACCCGTGAGATCCCATCTTGGGGCCTTTTCCGGCGCTCCGCCGGAGGGGGAACCGATCATGCATGGCTTCTGCATCAACACCATAGCCTCTTCGATGAAGCGTGAGTAGTTTACCACAGACCTTCGGGTCCATAGTTATTAGCTAGACGGCTTCTTCTCTCTCTCTGATTCTCAATACAAAGTTCTCCTCGATCTTCTTGGAGATCTATTCGATGTAATTCTTTTTGCGGTGTGTTTGTCGAGATCCGATGAATTTTGGGTTTATGATCAAGATTATCTATGAACAATATTTGAATCTCCTCTAAATTCGTTTATGTATGATTGGTTATCTTTGCAAGTCTCTTCGAACTATCAGTTTGATTTGGCCTACTAGATTGATCTTTCTTGCAATGGGAGAAGTGCTTAGCTTTGGGTTCAATCTTGCGGTGTCCTTTCCTAGTGACAGCAGGGGCAGCAAGGCACGTATTGTATTGTTGCCATCGAGGATAAAAAGATGGGGTTTATATCATATTGCTTGAGTTTATCCCTCTACATCATGTCATCTTGCCTAATGTGTTACTCTGTTCTTATGAACTTAATACTCTAGATGCATGCTGGATAGTGGTCGATGTGTGGAGTAATAGTAGTAGATGCAGAATCGTTTCGATCTACTTGTCACGGACGTGATGCCTATATACATGATCATGCCTAGATATTCTCATAACTATGCACTTTTCTATCAATTGCTCGACAGTAATTTGTTCACCCACTGTAATACTTATGCTATCTTGAGAGAAGCCACTAGTGAAACCTATGGCCCCCGGGTCTATTTTCCATCATATAAGTTTCCGATCTATTTTATTTAGCAATCTTTACTTTCCAATCTATATCATAAAAATACCAAAAATATTTATCTTATTATGTCTATGAGATCTCACTTTTGCAAGTGGCCATGAAGGGATTGACAACCCCTTTATCGCGTTGGTTGCAAGGTTCTTATTTGTTTGTGTGGGTACGAGGGATTTGTGTGTAGCCTCCTACTGGATTGATACCTTGGTTCTCAAAAACTAAGGAAAATACTTACTCTACTTTGCTGCATCACCCTTTCCTCTTCAAGGGAAAACCAACGCATGCTCAAGAGGTAGCAAGAAGGATTTCTGGCGCCGTTGCCGGGGAGGTTAGTGCTTGAAGGTATATCTTTAGATCTTGCAATCGAATATTTTAGTTTCTTGTTTTGTCACTAGTTTAGTCTATAAAAGAAAACTACAAAAAATTGGAATTAAGGTTGCCTCATATGCTTCATCTTTTTAATATCTTTTGTGAAAATGATGGAAAGGAAAATTGTGCTCAAGTGCTAGAAGAAGAATGCATTAGAATGTTTGGCACTAAATCTTTGTATGATGAGCATGATTGTAATGTTGTTAGTATGAATTCTATGAATATCCATGATGCTAATGATATGCAAAACCACAAGCTTGGGGTTGCTATGTTAGATGAAGATGATATTTTTTGTCCCCCAAGTTTTGATGAGAAAATATATTATGATGATAGCATGCCTCCTATTTATGATGATTATTGTGATGACATGTATTCTATAAAGAATAAAGATAACCATGAAACTTGTCATCATGATTTTAATTTTCCATCGGATTATGCTTCACATGATATTTATTTTGTTGAGTTTGCTCCCACTACTATTGATGAGAATAAATTTGCTTATGTGGAGAGTAGTAAAATTTCTATGCAAGTACATCATGAAAAGAATGCTTTAGGTGCTGGTTATATGGTTGAATTCATTCATGATGCTACTGAAAATTATTATGAGAGAGGATCATATGCTTCTACATATTGCAATAATATCAAGTTTCCTCTCTATGTGTTGAAAATTTTGAAGTTATGCTTGTTTTGCCTTCCTATGCTAGTTGATTATTGTTCCCATAAGTTGTTTACTCACAAAATCCCTATGCATAGGAAGTGGGTTAGACTTAAATGCACTAGTTATATTCTTCATGATTCTCTCTTTATTTTTCAATTCTTATCTTTTATGTGAGCATCATTGAAATCATCATAACTAGCTAGGGGTGTTAAACGTTAGCGCTTGTTGGAAGGCAACCCAATTTTATTTTCGTTCTTTGCTTTTTGATACTGTTTAGTAATAAATAATTCATCTAGCCTCTGTTTAGGTGTGTTTTATGTTTTAATTAGTGTTTGTGCCAAGTAGAACCTTGAGAACCTTTGGGAAGACTTGGGTCAAGTCTTTGTGATCTTGCTGTAAAAAACAGAAACTTTTGCGCTCATGATATTAGCTGCCATTTTTTACTGGAGAGTGATTTTAGGTTGATTCTTTCTGAAGATGATTAATAGACAAATTCCTCACGTCCACCAGTTTATTTCCGAATTTTGGGAGTTACAGAAGTATTAGAGTGATACAGATTACTACAGACTGTTCTGTTTTTGACAGATTCTGTTTTCTATGTGTTGTTTGCTTATTTTGATGAATCTATGAGTAGTATCGGAGGGTATGAACCATAGATAAGTTGGAATACAGTAGATATTACACCAATATGAATTTAGAATGAGTTCATAACAGTACCTAAGTGGTTATTTATTTTCTTATACTAACGGAGCTTACAAGTTTTCTGCTAAGTTTTGTGTTGTGAAGTTTTCAAGTTTTGGGTAGAGATTCGATGGACTATGGAATAAGGAGTGGAAAGAGCCTAAGCTTGGGGATGCCCAAGGCAACCCAAAGTAATATTCAAGGACAACCAAGAGCCTAAGCTTGGGGATGCCCCGGATGGCATCCCCTCTTTCGTCTTCGTTCATCGGTAAGTTTACTTGATGCTATATTTTTATTCACCACATGGTATGTGTTTTGCTAGGAGCGTCTTGTATGATTTGAGTCTTTGCTTTTTAGTTTACCACAATCATCCTTGTTGTACACACCTTTTGAGAGAGACAAATTTGAATCAAAATTTATTAGAATACTCTATGTGCTTCACTTATATCTTTTGAGCTAGATAATTTTGCTCTAGTACTTCACTTATATCTTTTTAGAGAACGGCGGTGGTTTCATTTTGAAGAAATAGAGGAGCTCTCATGCTTCACTTATATTATTTTGAGAGTCTTTTAGAACAGCATGGTAATTTGCTTTGGTTATAAAATTAGTCCTAATATGATGGGCATCCAAGAAGGATATAATAAGAACTTTCATATAAAGTGCATTGAATACTATGAGAAGTTTGATTCTTTATGATTGTTTTGAGATATGAAGATGGTGATTAGAGTCATGCTAGTTGAGTGGTTGTGAATTTGAGGAATACTTGTGTTAAAGTTTGTGATTCCCGTAGCATGCACGTATGGTGAACCGTTATGTGATGAAGTTGGAGCATGATTTATTTATTGATTGTCTTCCTTATGTGTGGAGGTCGGGATCGCGCGATGGTTAACTCCTACCAACCCTTACCCTAGGAGCATGCGCGTAGTGCTTGGTTTTGATGACATGTAGATTTTTGCAATAAGTATGTGAGTTCTTTATGACTAATGTTGAGTCCATGGATTATACTCACTCTCACCCTTCCACCATTGCTAGCCTCTCTTGTGCCGCTCAACTTTCGCGGGTATCATACACCCACCATATACCTTCCTCAAACTAGCCACCATACCTACCTATTATGACATTTCCATAGCCATTCCGAGATATATTGCCATGCAATCCGTTCCGTTTATTATGACACGCTCCATCATTGTCATATTGCTTTTGCATGATCATGTAGTTGACATCGTATTTGTGGCAAAGCCACCTTTATAATTCTTTCATGCATGTCACTCTTGATTCATTGCATATCCTGGTACACCGCCGGAGGCATCCACATAGAGTCATATTTTATTCTAAATATCGAGTTGTAATCTTGAGTTGTAAGTAAATAGAAGTGTGATGATCTTCACTATTAGAGCATTGTCCCATGTGAGGAAAGTATGATGGAGACTATGAATCCCTCACAAGTTGGGATGAGTCTCCGGACTTTATGAAAAATGAAAGAGGCCAAAGAAGCCCAAATAAAAAAAGAGGCCAAAGAAGCCCACCAAAAAAGAAGAGAAAAAGAGAGAAGGGACAATGTTACTATCCTTTTACCACACTTGTACTTCAAAGTAGCACCATGATTTTCATGATAGAGAGTCTCGTATGTTGTCACCTTCATATGCTAGTGGGAATTTTTCATTATAGAACTTGTCTTGTATATTCCAATGATGGGCTTCCTAAAATTGCCCTAGGTCTTCGTGAGCAAGCAAGTTGGATGCACACCCACTTAGTTTCTTTTGATGAGCTTTCATACACTTATAGCTCTAGTGCATCTGTTGCATGGCAATCCCTACTCACTCACATTGATATCTATTAATGGGCATCTCCATAGCTCGTTGATATGTGTAGTTGATGTGAGACTATCTTCTCCTTTTTTGTCTTCTCCACAACCACCATCCTATTCCACCTATAGTGCTATGTCCATGGCTCACGCTCATGTATTACGTAAAGATTGAAGAAGTTTGAAAATACTAAAGTATGAAACAATTGCTTGGCTAAAACCGGGGTTGTGCATGATTTAAATATTTTGTGTGATGAAGATAGAGCATAGACAGACTATATGATTTGGTAGGGATAACTTTCTTTGGCCATGTTATTTTGAGAAGACATGATTATTTTGTTAGTATGCTTGAAGTATTATTACTCTTATGTCAACATTAAACTTTTGTCTTGAATCTTTCGGATCTGAACATTCATGCCACAATAAAGAAAATTACATTGAGAATTATGCTAGGTAGCATTCCACATCAAAAATTCTGTTTTTATCATTTACCTACTCGAGGACGAGCAGGAATTAAGCTTGGGGACGCTTGATACGTCTCCAACGTATCTATAATTTTTTATTGTTCCATGCTATTATATTACCTGTTTTGGATGTTTAATGGGATTTACTATACACTTTTATATTATTTTTGGACTAACCTATTAACCGGAGGCCCAGTCCAAATTGCTGTTTTTTTTGCCTATTTCAGTGTTTCGCAGAAAAGGAATATCAAACGGAGTCCAAACGGAATGAAACCTTCAGGAGAGTTATTTATGGAACAAACGCAATCCAGGAGACTTGGAGTGGGCGTCAAGAAAGAAACGAGGCGGTCACGAGGCAGGGAGGCGCGCCCCATGGAGTTAGGCGCGCCCCCACCCTCGTGGGCCCCTCGTCGCTCCCCTGACCGACTTCCTTCGCCTATATATACTCATATACCCTGAAAACATCCAGGAGCACCACGAAACCCTATTTCCACCGCCGCAACCTTCTGACCTGTGAGATCCCATCTTGGGGCCTTTTTCGGCGCTCCACCGGAGTGGGAATCGATCACGGAGGGCTTCTACATCAACACCATAGCCTCTCCGATGAAGTGTGAGTAGTTTACCATAGACCTTTGAGTCTAGAGTTATTAGCTAGATGGCTTCTTCTCTCTCTTTGATTCTCAATACAAAGTTCTCCTCAATCTTATTAGAGGTCTATTCGATGTAATTCTTTTTGCGGTGTGTTTGTCGAGATCCGATGAATTGTGGGTTTATGATGAAAATTATCTATGAACAATATTTGAATCTCCTCTGAATTCTTTTATGTATGGTTGGTTATCTTTGCAAGTCTCTTTGAATTATCAGTTTGGTTTGGCCTACTAGATTGATCTTTCTTGCAATGGGAGAAGTGCTTAGCTTTGGGTTCAATCTTGTGGTGTCCTTTCCCAGTGACAGCAGGGGCAGCAAGGCACATATTGTATTGTTGCCATCGAGGATAAAAAGATGGGGTGTATATCATATTGCTTGAGTTTATCCCTCTACATCATGTCATCTTGCCTAATGCATTACTCTGTTCTTATGAACTTAATACTCTAAATGCATTATAGATAGCAGTCGATGTGTGGGGTAATAGTAGTAGATGCAGAATCGTTTCGATCTACTTGTCGCGAACGTGATGCCTATATACATGATCATGCCTAGATATTCTCATAACTATGCACTTTTCTATCAATTGCTCAACAGTAATTTGTTCACCCATCGTAATACTTATGCTATCTTGAGAGAAGACACTAGTGAAACCTATGCCCCCGGGTCTATTTTCCATCATATAAGTTTCCGATCTATTTTATTTTGCAATCTTTACTTTCCAATCTATATCATAAAAATACCAAAAATATTTATCTTACTATCTCTATCAGATCTCACTTTTGCAAGTGGCCGTGAAGGGATTGACAGCCCCTTTATCGCGTTGGTTGCAAGGTTCTTATTTGTTTGTGTAGGTATGAGGGATTTGCGTGTAGCCTCCTACTGGATTGATACCTTGTTTCTCAAAAACTGAGGGAAATACTCACGCCACTTTGCTGCATCACCCTTTCCTCTTCAAGGGAAAACCAATGCATGCTCAAGAGGTAGCAACTTGTTATTTAGAATCTGAAATGATGTTAGAGGTGTGGGAAAGCATGCTTCTATGGTACAAACCCAGTTAGAACAAGTTGCTAAATCTCAAAGTGAGTTGCTTGATGAAATGAATAATAATATACATGACTTGGCTGTTAGAGTTGCAACTAGAGGAGGTAAAATGACTCAGGAACCACTGTATCCTGAGGGACACCCAAAAACAACACTACTGCACCTAGTCCTTCTAAAAGGAAGAAGAAAAAGAAAAATGTAGGACTTTGCATGCTTCTAGTGAACCTGAAGTAGAAAAACCTCTTGATAATGATAATGATGTCTCTGTTTATGATGTTGAAACTCAATCTGGAAATGAACATCCACCTAGTGATAATGAAAATGATAATGCTGATGTTCATGAAGATGCTCAACCAAACAATGAAAAAGAACCAGACAATGATGTTGAGATAGAACCACCTGTTGATCTTGATAACCCATAACCTAAGAATAAAAGATATGATAAAAGAGGCTTCATTGCTAGAAAACACGGTAAAGAAAGAGAACCATGGGTTCAAAAACCTATGACTTTTCCACCCAAGTCAACTAAAAAGAAAGATGATGAAGAATTTGAACGCTTTGCTGAAATGCTGAGGCCAGTCTTTTTGCGTACTCGCTTGACTGACATCCGTAAAATGCCTCCTTATGCAAAGTATATGAAAGACATCATCACTAATAAGAGAAAAATACCAGAAGATGAAATCTCCACCATGCTTGCTAATTATACTTTTAAGTATGGAGTACCCAAAAAACTTGGAGATCCGGGAATACCAACTATACCTTGCTCCATCAAAAACAATTATGTGAAAACTGCTTTGCGTGACTTAGGAGCTGGTTTTAGTGTTATACCTTTCTCTTTGTATAAAAAACTTGGTTTGAATAAACTCACACCTAATGAAATATCTTTGCAAATGGCTGACAAATAAGCTGCCATACCTATCGGTATTTGTGAGGATGTGCCCGTTGTTGTTGCTACTGTTACTATTTTGACTGACTTTGTTATACTTGAGATGCCTGAGGACGACAACATGTCGATTATCCTTGGTAGACCCTTCTCGAATACTATAGGGGCTGTTATTGATTGCAATAAAAGCAAGGTCACTTTCATATCAATGGTAATGAGCATACGGTGCACTTTCCAAAGAAACAATTCCAAGTGAATGGTATTAATGTTATTGAAAAATCTTTGACAATCACTATTGGAAGTTTTCATCTACTATTGTTAAAAAGAAATAGGAAATGCTTATTGTTGGGGACATTCACATCCCCGTTGAGGTAACTTAGTGATCTACGAAAGTTCTTTGGTTTCATGCTAATCGAAAGTGGTTGTTAATAAGACCTGATCAACCTTATTAATGAATCATTTTTGAGAGGTATGAAGTTGATGAATTTAGTAAGCACCAACTTCTGTCCCTACCTATTGTTTTCTGTTTTTGTTAGTTAAATAAAATAAAATGCCATGTTTTTTCTTTTTTAAAATTTCCCGTGCAGTAAAAAAAGACCCAAAAATAAAAGTTCTCATAATGCTCCAAAATTTTAATACGATTTTTTCTGAATATTTAAGAATTTCTGGTGCAAATAATACCAGAGGGAGGTGCACCAGGTGGGCACAACCCACCTGGGCGCGCCAGGACCCCCAGGCGCACCCTGGTTGGTTGTGATCCCCACGTGGGCCCCTCACTTATCTCTTCACACCACATCATCACCTACCTCCAGAAAAAATTCGCCATTGCTCTCTCTCTCTCTCTCTCTCTCTCTCTCTCTCTCTCGTGTTCTTGCTCTCAAACCACGGATTTCGATCTCTTTGCTTGAAGCCCCGTTTCCGAAACTGTTTCACGGGATTGTCGCTTGGTATGTGACTCCTTCATTTGCCCAATTAGTTCTTGTTTTAGTAGTTTATATTTTGAATAATTAGCAACTCTTGGTGCCACTCTATATGAGCTTGCATGTTGAATTCTTAGAGTTCTAAGTAGTTTGAATGCTTGCTTTGGCTTCTATGTATCCCTATGAGTAGTTGCTATCAATCTAATGAAGTTTTGTTGACAAACTTTTGTCATCCAAAAAATTTCAGAAAATTGTACGCGAATATGATGAACCTATTTGGAAGGAGTTCTTCGAGGAGGAGATCCTCGGGGGCATCTTATAGTGACAACTCCGCTCACAAGTCATATGTTGGACCGAGTCAAAGTTCCATACAAGATGCCGCCACCAAACATGCTTATGGCCTTGCGATGATTACATGATGCGTGTGGGCATTAAGGAGGAATTTGAGCAATATGTTCACAATGTCGGTCTCGGTCCCTACATTTCAGATAAGTGCGAACAACACCACACTCTCACTGAATCATTTGTCAAAGGATTTAAATTCCATCCCCGTGAGTCTAGGTGTCATTTAAGCTTTATGAAAATCCATTTACCATTTCACTAGAGAATTTTGCTCACCACTGCAAACTCCCATTCCAGGGTTCACTTGACGAAATGCCAAGGGGTGAGTACCAATCATTTTTTACTAGCTTTTGCTACGGTGAGACGAGGGGAGCGACACAAGGTAGAATAAAGAGCATTCATTTTCCCGCAATTCAGTACTTTGCATTATTCACTAGTAGAAAATAGGGCATACGTCCGGGCCAGGTAAGCCCATTAGTCCCGGTTCGGTCACGAACCGGTACCCATGGGCCCATTGGTCCCGGTTCATGAGGCCAAGGGCCTACCGGGCCTCGTGGGGCAATTGGTCCCAGTTCGTCTGGCCCCTTTGGTCCCGGTTGGCGGCACGAACCGGGACCAATGGGCCTCGCTCCTGGCCCACCACCATTGGATCCAGTTCGTGGCATGAACCAGTACCAAAGGGTGGTCTTTAGGGCGGGGTCAAGCCACAAACCAGGACCAATGAACCAGCCAGGGGAGAGGGCTTTTGTGTGTAAAACATTAAAAGCAAAAAGAATTTTCATAAAATAAATAAAAAAGCAAAAAAAGAAAAGAAAATAAGTAAGTAGAAACAAAATAAAATAAATAAGTAGAAACAGAAAAAACTTCAATAAATAAGTAGAAACAAAATAAACTTTAATAATGTAAAATAAATAAACTATAATAAAATAAATAAAAATAGCAATAGTAAGTAGAAACAAAATAAAATAAATAAAGCAAAAAAGAAAGAAGCAAAAATTATAAAACCTCTCAGGTGCTAAAAAGCAAAAGGAACTAAAAAATAAAGCAAAAACAAAAGAAAACAAATAATGCAAAAAAAAACAGAAGAAAAAAACTAGGAAAAATAAAAAAATGCCACCTACTGGGCCAGTACGGCCTGAATACGACTAGAAACCCTACCATGGGCCAGGATTCAGGCCCGCAGAAGGCCCAGTAGGCCCGACAGGCATAGCGGTGACAATTAGGCCCGTAAGCGTGCAATCGAGAGGAGCTCGAGAGGGGTGCGGCAGTTGGGCTTATAAACCACTACGCGCCCCTCTCAACTAGCGAGGTGGCACTAAAGTTTTGGCCATGGGCAGCACGAGGCCTTTGGTCCCGGTTGGTGGAATCAAACGGTACCAAAGGGGGCCATTGGTACCGGTTGGTGGCACCAACGGGACCAATCTCCCTTTAGTCGGTTGGTGCCGCCAACGGGACCAAAGGCCTCGCTTCCCGCCCTTTGAAATCGCTGAAAAGAGCCCTTTGGTCCCGGTTGGTGGCAAAAACCGGGACAAAAGGGTGGCATTGGTCCCGGTTGGTGCCACCAACCAACACCAAAGTTCTGGCTATATAAGTAGAACTTGTGAATATTTTCATTCAGTTCCTCACTCTCCCGCCGCCGACGCCACCCTCTGCCCATCGTCGTCGCCCCCGTCGCCGCCGCCTTGGCCCTTACACGCCAGCGTCGCTTGTAGCGTGACCCGTCGTCGCCGTCACCTCATCTGCCGCCTCGATGTCGTAGCCGCCCTCGCCTCGACCTCGACGCCGGATGCCGTGACCTCGCCTGTCGCCGCCCTCTGTCGTGCCTCGTTGTAAATGCCGCCAGATGAGCCCTTCCTTCCCCATGCTGCCGCCCCGCCTCGCTTGCCGCCCTCTGTCATGCCGCCGCCGCCCGCCGCCCCGCTGCTTTTTTTGAATGTTGTGTGTGTGTGTGTGTGTATGTGTGTGTATGCAGATGTATGTATGATCCATGGATATATATGCAGATGTATGCAGATTTTTTTGTTTATAGAATTTTTTTGTCAATTTATGTGTATGTTCATATATATATATATATATATATATATATATATATATATATATATATATATATATATATATATATATATATATATATATATATATATATATATATATATATATATATATATATATATATATATATATATATATATATATATATATATATAT
The DNA here is from genome assembly GCA_021437245.1 of Aegilops speltoides. Taxonomy (NCBI): domain Eukaryota; kingdom Viridiplantae; phylum Streptophyta; class Magnoliopsida; order Poales; family Poaceae; genus Aegilops; species Aegilops speltoides. Next base: position 308,363,182 of record CM038143.1, read on the forward strand.
ATATATATATATATATATATATACATCTGGCTATATGCATAACAGAATATTATTCTGTTACCCTTTTTGAACTGACGTTTTCAGGTGGTTGTACTGATGTTTTCGAAGCGGTTGAACTGATGCTTTCAGTTGTACTTAACAGATCGTCTTCTTTAGTTCAAAAACTTTTTGTAATTTTTTATCGGAACGGGACGTGTAATATATCGTTGGAAAGCTCTTGACAACCATATTTCAAGTATATTGATCATTTTTGCTAAATCATTGTGGTTTAAGAGCAGTTTTGAAAAAACTATTTTTTTTCAAAACCGAAACGCGAATCGTATTTTGGACTCAATTTTCAAATCATTTGTCAGAATTGAGAAAATAAGATGGCGTTGGAAAGCTGGTGAAAATCCGCATCTTCCATATATCTATTGTTTTTTCTAATTCTATATGATTTAAAAGTAATTTGAAAAACGGTGAAATTCTGGGTGAAACGTATTTTCGCGATTTTCTGCAAACGGTTTGTCGGATTGACACAAATGATACGGCGTTGGAAAGCTATGGAAAATGCGCAACTTTTTCGTATAGAAATGTTTTTCTAATTCCTTACACTTTAAAAACGAATTCGAATGCGGTCAAATTTGATTTTGAACGTGATTTTTCCAAAAAGTTTGTCGAAATATGGCAAATAATATACCGTTGGATAGCCATCAAAAATGCGAAACTTAGTCATGTTGAACGTTTTCTCTACTTCGCAACCGTTTAAGAGTAATTTGAATTACGGTGAGACCCATCATGTTGTTTTTCCGTCAGAAAAAACAGAGTACTTGTACTGATCTACGTGTGCGTTTGTACTGATGTATTCTTCGGAGAGTAATTTTGGAAGGTTCCGAAAAAAGAGTACTTGAACTTATGTCCGTCTGGGTTTGTACTGAGTGTGCTTTCACATACTAGATTTTACTCTGTTCCTCCGTAGCTTTTCAATAGTTTACGGTATTTGCGTCCCCGAACTTGCATGTTTTATATCGTTGAATTGAATAATACTTTTAACAAAAAGAAAATGTTGTGTGTTTAATTATTTTTTTTGAACTCAACTTTGTTTTGCGATGATGTTCTGGACTTCTCCTGTTTTACCACTTGAACTTAACTTTTTTGAATTTTTGTGTTTTTTTAGCATTTTTCAAAAGTGAACATATTTTACAACTTATGTGTTTTTCGATGAACTTATTTCAAACGTCATATTGAACTTATTACTTTTTTAATCAAGAATTTCTCGTGTTTTCTTCTTAAGTTGTTTTTTTCCTTTCTCGAACTTACTGTCTCTCGAGTCAGGACCGATGCTATGTTTTTCTTTGAACTGGTATCAAATTTCACTATACACATATTGAATTGTTTACACATTTGATTATTGCATTGATGATACAATACATGTTGAACTGCTGCACCAGAGCGAAAACATCTATGCATGTGAGCTATTATTTTACATTGAAATTTCATCAATCAACATACATGATTTTCCTTTATGTTCACATATGTACTGTAGACATTTACATACACATGCACAGCTCCATGATCATACACAATTTTTGCAAAAACACTTCTACAACAACAATTCTTCTCCTATAGCTTCTCCTCGCTATCTTTAACACAAACAATCAATTGGAGAAAGCACATATGATTTTAGATAGAAAAATCACCTCCGCATCCACCAGCTGGACTGATGTTTCCTTTCAAAAGCACTTTCCCACGAACTTCAAAAAAAAAAATAAAGCTGAACATCACGGGTTTCTTTTTTGGAACTTTTGTCCTTCTCCGAATTTTTTTCAAGCTATAAAGGTGAACTTTTACATGTATCTATGAACATCAAACAACATTAAACAGAACACGATCCTTGCAGCTGTGAACGAGATCGCTACAGCATTAGCACCTGCATGTTTTTTAACTAATGTATTTTCTTCACCGAACAGTTGTAACATGATGACTAGAAGTTCGATACAAAGCCAAGAGATGACCAAATGGTACAATCTCAAAAGGCATAGTTATTGTAGTCAAGCAACTAGGGAAAGTTTCAAAGCTTCCACAACATCGACACTTGACTTTGAGTACTGCTACGCCAGGTAAGCTAGGCCATTCTTCTTCAGCAAAAACCACATAAGCACTTGCCTTTATCACAGTCGCCAGGACCTAGAAAGATCTTCATGCATTCATCATTGTGAAGCCTGTTCATGCAAGGCTTACCGAGCTCAATGGCCGTTGTTGCACAAAAATCAGGCGACACCTTGCTGGCCAATGATGGTTCTTGGCCGAAACTCCTGCAGATCTTCAACGGAAAGAAGATGCATCACAAAATTGACATTACTGAGTGCTGACTTAGGTTTAGATGTGCTCTATTTAATGAAACATACGAGAAAGTATACTGTCTCCAAGAATCAACAACAAAATTGTAAGAGAAACACTTGATAGCAGGCCGTGTTCCAAATGATCAATGAGAAAAATAGGAGGAAGATGCTAACAAATTAAATAAGAACAACCTAGCGCAAAGATCTGCGATGCAAAGATCCATCTAATGTCTAACTTAAGAACACATCAGCTGTGTGCAATTAATACAAAGAGGCGTCACCATGTAGCAGAAGATGCGAGCAGGACAGAGCATCTGCTTGTTGCAGTGGAGAATGGGGAGGACGGGGACTCTGGTTATGCACAGGGCGGCGGCAAATGCCAGATCCAGGCCGTGAGCAAGAGTCTGGGCCGTTCCGATGAACCGTCACCCATGAATGATTTTCCAAACAATAAAGTAAACAAGTACTTTCTCAAAAAGAAAGTAAACAAATACATGCACGAGAACAGTTTTGTGCTTATTTTATGAACCAATAAATCTGAATTATTTCTAGAACACACACCGAGCTGATAGATGTGCTTATCTATGAACTGATGAATAAGACTAATGTCTATCTGGGCTATGATATGGACACAAACAAAAGCACACTATTTCCTTAGAAGTTCCACTATCTTTAAGGATACGTAAATATAGTTCCAGAATTGTATCAGTACTAGAATGTCTAGACAAATAGTTCAGATTTGTAGCAGCACACATGAGAAACTTCCAGAATTTTATACAATAAAAACAAACTTCCAGAATTTTTGAAAACTGAACTGACGATTTTTCTGCACATGCACCCAACAAATTTCACTTGTACACCCGTATGCACAAGTACCAAAAAACAGTATGCTAATAAACCATTTTTTACGGCGGCGGCGGCTCACTCCATGCAATGTCTCTGAACTTGGTGTATGCCGGCGGTAGAACTTCCTGGCCTTCCAAACTTGTACTGAAGATATGTACCAAAAAACAGTATGCATAAGTATTCCGAAGACATACAAGAGCTACACACAGCCGTGAGTTACCAAAAAACACAATAGTTTGTGCATTTTTTATAAAGCTTTTATATGCATAACACAATGACATTTTTGGGCACTACTTCTGCATTTTAGACATGCTATGCTAGAAATAACCAGAGAATTTGCTATACTTAGCAAAGGTGAACTACTAACAAGAGAACAACAGAATCTTTGTATCATTGTACATTTTCTTTTTAAATTTTTATAATCTCTCACTTTGCACGCAGAGCAATATAACAAATACACAATTTATGCGCTAGCCGCTAATTTTTTCGATTGACGAAGGAAGATGGAGATGAGAGAGCAAAGTTACTGCCAACAAGAGAGAGGTTCTGCCTTCTTCCCTTAGGTCTGAATCAATAGCAGTACAAGTTCAAACAAAAATTAACTGAAAATTCAAACGGGAGGCATGGAGATCTTCACCGTTGGGAGCCAATGAGGAGAGATTCGAGCAGTGTGTACCTGGACCGACACCGTATGCAGTAGGCAGAGGGCCGAAGATGGTGGTGTGGGCGCTGCAAGCACCGAATCCAGCCTATGGTTAGGTCTTTTCTTTCATTCATTTGCAAAAAGAAAGCCCCTTTCTTTTTCATTTTCCCATGTAATAACACAAGGAAAAAAATATCAGCAAACCACAATGGTAAATACCAAAGCTACCTGACAATACATTTTCTTCAGCTAGCTAGTACATGCTACTAACAAATACCACTTAGGTGAGTGCTTGTGTGAGTTTAAATCTGAATAAAAATAACATAATTATTTTAGGACTTTATCCCAGTTTCATCACTAGTACACAGTTCCTATACGTGCTATTCTCCCATAGGTATTAACACACAACACCATGTGTGCTAGGAAGAACAATGCACTTGAATCAGAATATAAACTGCAAATCATTATTTTAGGACTATCAGCATTAGCACTTCCATAGCACTTCAACTTGCACGTACTAACATGAACATTACTAGGTAAAAAAAGCACACATGAATACACAGGGGAAATCAGTGTGCATGTTGTTTTTGCATCTTTCTGAAGCAAACTATGCAGAATTTTTATCTCATTCAACTAAAATTTAACACCACATTGAATGGAAAAAAGTGTGAACCATTTTGCAAATATGCAAATATGTAAACTGTTTTCCTACAGAAAGAATTGAAATGGCATGCACAGGGGGAGACAAACGTCCTTTTTTAAAGCTTTCTCCTTTGACACATAAACACAAACAGTTTGGGGGCATAGTTAAGGTCACCTGCGTCCAGAAGGATGCTCTCCGGCACCAGTGGCAGAGCTACTTGGGGGCCAACATGGGCCATGCCCCCAGCTCACAGGAAAACATGCATATATGCCTTAATATTTGGTCTAATTTTTGACTAAAATCAGCCTAAAGCAGTCATGTTTGCCCCCCCATAATTTCATCGCAAGCTCCGCCACTGTCCGGCACACTACCAGAGCTACACAGGAGCGGGGAGGAGCAGAGGAGTGGGGAGGGTGGAGACGTGGTCAGCATTCAGTTCAATTGGCAGTGTTCCGTCAGTGCTGCAAAAACATAAACATTTGCATTTTCTGAAGCTAACAAAGGGCAGATGAACTGAATTTGATTTTGCTAGTGAACTGATGCAATTTTATAGAACGAACCTTCACAGTTCCGCCAGTTCTCAGTTCTGGCGCGTGAGGTTGGCGACTGTGGTGGGGCGGAGGTGTCGGACGCACGACGAGGAGCATGATGACGCGCTATGGGGGCGGCCGCCGGCGGGTGGACAGAGCGTCGGTGTGGTGGTGGTGGGAAGAGAAGTTGGTGGTGGCAGCGGTGATGGGAACCAGTGGCGTGGTGGTAGCAGAGGGAACGGGGCGATGGTGGTGGGACGGCGTGTCGCTGGGATGGTGGTGGGACGGCCAGAGGTGGGAGGCGGGGGCGCGGCGCGTCGCTGGGAGGCGGGGGCGGCGCGTCGCCGGAGGTTGGAGGCGGGGGGCACGACGCGTCGCCGGAGGTTGGAGGCGGGGGGCACGACGCGTCGCCGGAGGTGGGAGGCGGGGGGCGGGGCGCGGCGCAAGAGGTGGGAGGCGGCGGGGCGCAGCGCGGCGCCGGAGGTGAGAGGTGAGTCGCCTGGGAGTTGAGGCCGGCGGCGCGTGTGGGGTGGTCGGGATCAAGGGAGATACGGGTGGGAACCATGGGGTGAGTGGGCTGTTTGCGTTTTCTCTTTTCCAGCGGGGAAATCACCGTCGGACTGTAATAATATTCGGTTACCGATAACAAAATAGCCCTGTCCTATGTGTGTCTATATATATATATATATTGTGTTGCAAAAGTTACATTTAAGGTTAGTTGATTTAGTGCATTTTAGGTTATGAGTAAGTGCTTAGTAGTTGAACTAGTTGATTTAATAAAACTACTTTATTTTATTATAGAAGTAGTTTATTTTTAGTAAGTACTACTTTTTTTATTTATAGTAAGTGCTTAGTAGTTGAACTAGTTGATTTAATAAAACTACTTTATTTTATTATAAAAGTAGTTTATTTTTAGTAAGTACTACTTTATTTTATTTATAGTAAGTGCTTAATAGTTGAACTAGTTGATTTAATAAACTACTTTATTTTACTATAGAAGTAGTCTATTCTTAGCAAGAAAATTAATAGAACTAGTTTATTTTTTAGTTCTTATTCTTGCATCGACGTCGACGATGCCTATCCCGCATCCTCGTCGTCGACTCGGTGGAGGAGGCCTGCAGGATCAGAGGGGCCATGTCCGGGACTAGGCTTCGCCGGGCTGGTATTGGGAGGTGCTACCTTCCGGGGGGCGTAGGTTGGTGAGGAGCCAGTCCGTCGTTGACCCGATCCTTGTTTGGTGGCGGTCGCATGGGCCAGTGATGGTGCCGAGGCTTCCGGACACCGCGGAGGTGGTACGTCACCGTGTCAGCAAGGAGGACAAGCACGTCCGGTGCTACATGGTTGCGTTGGAGGGCAGGTTCGACAATACCTAGCAGGTTCTTCAGGGACATCACTGGAGCTATGATCCTGTGATGGTTCCTTCTCTTTGGGTGTCCACCGCTCGCGCCGATACCCGTCGGGCGCTATGGTTCTAGCTGTATTAGCGATGCTATATGTATGATAGTATTCGAGGTGTATTAGTGATAATATTCGACGATGTACGGACGCAAGAGATGATGTAGTTTTGCTTATAATTGAATGCATGCTAATTTGAATACTACTTTATTTTACGATTTGGATTTGCTAAAATTGAAGAGCACTAGGCGTATGCATTTGATTAGTTGATAGCTTATAGGGTTTTTGTTTTTGCAGAAATCTAGGAGCCCCCTCCATCATCCTCGCCGTCGTCCCCGTCACCGACCCCCCTCCGACCTCTAGGTGAGACTAGCCAAATTTCCATGTCAATATGAGTCCTATAAGATATTTTGAAATGTTTTTGCTCATATTTTCAACCATTGAAATGTAATGGCCATCAAGTTTGAATGCTCATATGAAGTAGATAAAAACATGTAAATTTCCTTGCCGGTAAATTTCAGGCGCTCGATAAGTCCTTTTTTAGAAAGGTAATTAAACGATATTTCAGGTTGACTTTAAGTCTGTCGAGTCTCCACCATATATGAGAGGACGAAGAATCCCAACTGTTGTCGTGGGGTTAGCTTCTCCTTCGTTCCCGTGTGCTATACAATTTGGTGTAATGCACCCGGGAACGAAAGGAGGAGCTACCATCACCGACGGTCGCAAATGTCAGAGAGGAATCAGCGAGGGAGAGTCTCCACCATATATATATATATATATATATATATATATATATATATATATATATATATATATATATATATATATGTATATATGGGAGGACGAAGAATCTCGATTGTTGTCTTGGTCTTCTCCTTCATTCCGTGTGCTAGACAATTTGGTGTAATGCACTCGGGAATGAAAGGAGGAGCTACCATCACCGACGGTCGAATACGTACACCACGTGAGCTGAGAGTTTTCAAGAAAAGGCTCGACAGACCGGTAGTCAACCCGTGATGAATAATAATGATATAATTTAGGTTTTTTAGTACATATATTTAATTGTACACGTTTAATATTTGAATTATGAACATAGGAAATGTCGTATTCGAACAACGAAAACTGCCCGGGGGAGTGCGACTGGCGCCACGACGACCGAGGTATGTGCGACAGGTTCCTTCAGCTGGACGAAGATCGGCGCTTCAGCATTAAGCTCGAGGAGACCTTCGATGTTGAAATGGTACGCAATGACAACAAGTGTTTTTTCGTAATTAAGCACGACTTCAACTATTTCAACGTGTAATTTTCATCTTTTACAATTCGACTAGCTTATCCCATGCTATGCAAGATGCTATGTCTTGGAGAGGATGGGTTTTGAAGACCATGAAAGTATGGAAACAAAGAAAATTCACCTAAGGACCCATCATGGTATGGATTTTGAGGTAAATCTGTACAATTCTGAAAGCGTAACCCATTTTGGTTGCAAGAATTGGGAAGCACTTTGCAAGATGTATGGTTTTTATGAGGGTATGCTTGTCACCATGGATCTTGGTGATCCTGACACCGCCGAAGATAATTTGGACATTTGGGTCCTTGTTGATACGCTTCCAATTCTTCCCCTATATGAGCTTCTCAAACATAGTTATTAAGTAATTTATATTGTTTATTTCAAAATAGTTGACATCTTATTTCCATTGACAGCTTATTTTCATTCTTCAAACAATGTGCGGAAGATGGTAGACAAAACCCACTACACCGATGGCTCTGAATTAACTTATCAGGAGAAAAATCATATGATCGCATTTTGTACTGATCTTGAGAATTACAATATCTACAATCAAACTCCTCAACATTATGGTCAATACGTGCCACTAGTGCACGTGTTGAACTACGGTAACTACCATGGAGATACCCTGGTAAGATTATTTACTATTACGACATCCGTGCATCTTTTGCATACTTCTAAAACTAGTACATCATTGCTAACTACGAAGTTATTACTATGTTTTTCAACAGATAATCCCGAATGATTGCGTGCCTCATCTGATGTATCAGCATGCCCGCCTTGATGTTTTGAACATACAACCAGGTCATCCTATGAATCTCAACTGTCCATACCAGATTTCTAAAAGAAGTGGAGACATGACAATCAAAGAATGGAAAAAATGTATGGACAGTCGTAAGGAGGTTCTTGGAAGCAAAAGGAAGTGAAGCGCAAGAATTGGAGACAGGATGATCTCAGTTCTCCATAATGGAGAGTCATGGTCTATATTGTTTTATGCTATTTTACCTTAAAGAGGGTATTTAGGTCCTACCTAATACTGATGATCATGTGCTAAGAACAATTAAGTAGGGTTGGTTCAATGACTATGAGGATGATGATCATATGACTTGTTATTAATAACGAGTAGAAGTTGTATGATGATGATTAGTGGGACTTGTTATTATGATGATGCATGATGCGAGCATGAAGAGTTATTATATATCAGTGGGTGAAATGAACATGGATTGGATTGAAGTGAAGGCAACATGCATGTGGTGCATGTCGAAAGTAGTACAATCCAAACTTGATCAAGTTAGGATTAGTATTACTTTCGACATGCACCACATGTTGCCTTCACTTCAATCTAAGCCATGTTTAGGCATAGAAGTAGCGTTAGTAAACCAAGCACAGAGATAAGAGAGAACACTTCAATGTATTAGCTAGCTAACAACCTAAATTAACCCCCAAACCCCCTAAACCACCCCCTTTAAAAAAACTAAAATCTCAGCTCATGCCAGCTGCTGACGCGTGGATGCCTTTTGGTCCCGGTTGGTGCCACCAACCGGGACTAAAAGCCCTCCTGCCTGTGCTCGCCGCAGCGGCCACGTGGAGGCCCATCTGTCCCGGTTCATGTAAGAACCGGGACTAAAGGCCTAGGGCTTTAGTGATGACCCTTTAGTCCCGGATCCATAACCGAGACAGATGGGCCTTACGAACCGGGAAAAATGGCCGTTTTTCTACTAGTAATTTAATGGGAAATGTATAGTAGGCAAGAAAGACTATAGTACACTTTATGCTCCAGACTTGAGCCTCATACACACTGCTCTAACCGGTGATAGGAGTTATAACCTAGGAGCAATTGTTGCACGCAGACTTCAGCATAACACTAACAGTGGCTATTTCTATGGTGGAATATATGCCACGTGTTTAGCACGAGGGCTGGGTGTTTCACCTTTGCCCTTTGACCCTATCCTACCCACACAGTATTTAGATTTCGATTTTTTGAAGAGTCATAAGATCCTTATAGGAAAAGTCCATAAATTCACTTACAATCTGTTGTTTAACCAAAAATCTATTATGCACACATATTTGCCTGTGCCTGCTCTTTTTGACTATCACAGCAAAGGAAGATACTTTGTTCTTGAGAGCGAGGCCCGAGCTCACAACGCAGGAGTGGAGGCAGCACGGCAGGCCGAGGCATCCGCACGAGCATCCGTGAGCTACCACGCCAACTACTATCCAGATTACTGATCGATTACCAAGTTAGGCCAAAAGCCTAAGCTTGGGGGAGTACGTGTTTTCTCACCGACATTACATTCAAATTCACATATTTCATTTCAGTTGTCGGTGTTCACACTTTTTCATTGTATCATCCATGCTTAATTTTATTTTCTTGCTTTCTTCTTGTGTGTTTGAAAACCTTGAGAAAATACAAAAATATTTCCTACTTCTTTTTTATTTTCTTTCTAGAGTAGTTAGCTGTAGCACTAAAAAGAAAACCCAAAAAGATTTCTTTGTTCTTCTTTTGCTTGTTGGGAGCTTTCCCATGTAAATAGTTTTTCTCATTTTTGCTTTTCCCTTTTATTTGCTTGTTCAAGAAAACCAAAAACTCCAAAAATATTTCAGTGTGTTTCTCTGAATTTCTTTTCTTTTTATTTAAGTCGTACCAAGGAGAAGACCATGATGAAAATGTTGAGTGGCTCTCATATGAATAATTGTTGATCTAATAAGAGCCCATTTTACCTTGTCTTCTCTCGTTGAATAAAATGTTTGCAGATTCCAGCTTAGTCCATGACACTCTTGCACTATTATTATTTTCTTATCGTTCGGTCATGCAAGTGAAAGGCAATAATGACAATATTCGATGAACTGGCCGTGGCAGAGAGAAACTAGTATGAACTTGACTTGTTCTGTTTGTGTAAAATATGTTTAACCTAGTATCCATGATTCAGCCCATTATGATTAAACATGTTTGCAATGACAATTAGAGATTATAGTTTCTCATGCCATGCGTAAGTAGCTAGGAGTGGATAATGATTTATCTTGGATATCAACATTGCGTTAAAATGATTGTGATGTAGTATGATGATATGGTATCCTCCTCTGAATGTTCGAGTAGCTTGACTTGGCCCATGTTCATGCATGTAGTTGAATCAAAACCAACATAGCCTCTATGATATTTATGTTCATGGTGTTCATATCCTACTCATGCTAGTGTCCAATGTTACTTATGCATAATGCATGTTCATGACCGTTGTTTCTCTCTAGCTTGCCGCTTCTCAATCTAATTGCCAGCCTTTGCCTACACTAAGTGGGAATTCTGCTTGTACATCAAAAACCTTGAACCCAAGTTATTCTAGATGAGTCCACCATACCTACCTATATGCGGCATTACCCTGCCGTCCTAAGTAAATTTGCATGTGCGACCTCTAAAAACTTCAAATAAATATCCTTTTTCTGTTCCTGGATCGTTCAGGGAACGACAGGAGGTAGTCGGTATCTTCCATGCTAAGCGGGTTATTCTCAGGTCGAGTGTTTATTCACTCGCCAACGCACGAGAAAAGGGCGGTAATAGGGATGCCCAGTCCCAAACTGCAAAAAGAAAAGAGCTTACAAACAATCAAACAAAGACTCCCAATGGAGTCAAAACCTTTACTTTATCGCTTGGGAACCGCCACTAGTGTGTTTAGCATGGAAGATATTGATAACTGATGGTCGTGAAGTAAATGAGAAGGGTGCATATCTCAAAATATCATTTATCTTTGTTTTAAAAACTTGAGCTCTGGCACCTCTGCAAATCACTGCTTCCCTCTGCGAAGGGATTATCCATTTACTTTTATGTTGTGTCATCACCTTCTAAAATAAGCGTCAGAACCTGAGAGCACTGCTGTCATGCTAATGCATTGTGTGTAGCTAATGTTGGGTGCATCATGACTGGATCTTTTCTACCATGTACAATGTCTAGCCGTTGCTTGAACTTTGAAGGTGCTCTGCATTTATATTTTGCGGTCTCAGAAAGGGCTAGCGAGATACCACTATTGTGATATTATATCATGGTTGCTTTGACAACGTGTTGTCGTTTGAGATATCTTATTATTGCTCGCTAGCTGATTATGTCATTGATATGAGTCAATATAATTTTTAAGAGTTATTGTCGGCATGGTTAGTTATAATGATTGCCTGAAACCTGGGTGTTGTTTAAGCTTATTTATGCAAACAAGAGCAAAAGAGTTCGTAAAAGTTTTTCTTTTTCACTTTCAGTTTATCAACTGAATTGCTTAAGGACAAGCAAAGGTTTAAGCTTGGGGGAGTTGATACGTCTCCAACGTATGTACTTTTCCTAATGCTTTTCCTCTTGATTTGGACTCTAATTTGCATGATTTGAATGAAACTAACCCCGGACTGACGCTGTTTTCAGCAGAACTACCATGGTGTTGTTTTTGTGCAGAAATAAAAGTTCTCGGAATGGAACGAAAATTTGTGAGGAATTTTTATACCAAATAAGAGAATTTTTGGATACAAGACCTACCGAAGGGGGGCACCTGGGTGGGCACAACCCACCAGGGCATGCCCCCTCACTATGCGTACCCAGGTGGGTTGTCCCCACCTGGTGGCCCCACAGACCTTAAACCTACACTATAAAATCCTATTTTTCCAGAAAAAATCAGGGAGAAAGAATTATCACGTTCCACGAGACGGAGCCGCCGTCACCTCCTGTTCTTCATCGGGAGGCCAGATCTAGAGTCCGTTTGGGGCTCCGGAGAGGGGGATCTTTGTTGTTTGTCATCACCAACCCTTCTCCATCGCCAATTCCATGATGCTCCCCACCGGGAGTGAGTAATTCCTTCGTAGGCTCGCTGGTCAGTGAGGAGTTTGATGAGATTCATCATGTAATCAAGTTAGTTTGTTAGGGCTTGATCCCTAGTACCCACTACGTTCTAAGATTGATGTTGCTATGACTTTGCTATGCTTAATGCTTGTCACCTTGGGACCGGTTGCCATGAATTCAGATCTGAACCATTTATGTTATCACCATTATATCCATGTTCTAGATGTGATCTTGCAAGTTATAGTCACCTACTACGTGTTATGATCCGGCAACCCCGGAGTGACAATAGTCGGGACCACTCCCGGTGATGACCGTAGTTTGAGGAGTTCATGTATTCACTATGTGTTAATGCTTTGTTCAATTTCTCTATTAAAAGGAGGCCTTAATATCCCTTAGTTTCCAATATGGACCCGCTGCCACGGGAGGGTAGGACAAAAGATGGCATGAAAGTTCTTTCCATAAGCAGGTATGACTATTTACGGAATACATGCCTACATTATATTGATGAACTGGAGCTAGTGCCGTATCGCCCTAGGTTATAATTGTCTCATGATGAATATCATCCAACAAATTACTGATCCAATGCCTACGAATTTATCTTATATTGTTCTTGCTAAGTTACTACTGCTATCATTACTCTTGCAATTGCTACAATGTTTACATATTTAATACTTTTGCAAATTCAAAAAATGCTCGTGATTCGAAAAAGTATAATAATAAAGAAAACATAAGCAAAAAGTTTAAAAACCCCAAAGAAAACCACGCGGGGAAACATAATAGAAAGGGAAAAACCCAGAAAACCAAACCCCGAGATAGTACACATCCACCACTAGAGGTACGCTTATATATAGTTCCCTACCTGCTGACTGCTGCTACGTTACATGTGAATTTAAGAGAGGGAGAGAGTTATTACACACCCACTACTAGAGGTATCTAAAGGCTCGTAGTGCCAGGCTTCAAGACTAGGAAACACCTCAATTAATGTCTCTCGTGGTTGTACTGCTTTCAACCGAGTGAAGTCCATCCAAGTGAAGATATGTCCTTTTCCATCTGAGCCGAGTGACATAATTCTCCTTGCGGGTAACCCATGCCGAGTGACAAAAACTCTTACACGTTAATGCTATCTTGTTACACACTATCTGGACTTTGGACCTCCATGGGTCGATGTTGGGTTTAAAATCATCATGGGCCTACCTAGTGGGAGATAACTTCATCAGACGTAGCAGCCACCAAGACCAAGGCATTTGCTGCCTCCCTTAGTTGGCCATGCAAAGATCAACATTGACACAACGGTATTAAAGGCTGGAGGATGTGTTGTTGTAGCTGTAATTTACCGAGACCATGCAGGAGCATACCAAGGGCGACAGTGCATGGTTTTCAATCACCTAGATATTCAACAATTCTTGAGACTTTGGTGGTGAGGGAGGCATTAGCGTCAGATTGCAAGGTGGCAATTGAAGTAATTAAGGAAGGGAGTGCAACAACGCATGGTGTAGGTATACATGAAATCATAGGTAGCGCTAGAGCTTTTGATTTTGGTTTCTTTAGTCATGAGTTTAGAACCTTGAATATCGAGGTTCGCGACCTCACAAAGCACACACTTTCACTAAGGGTTCGATGACATGCCTGGTTAGGCCAGTCCAGAGATCTTTTATTCGGCACTATAAACATTGTGACGTCTTAATAAATCTTGCGAGTTTGCCTAATAAAACATAGAGGGCATTCAGATGGACGGTCCTGTAGGTCAGTCTTAGCGAGCAATACAGTGCGTCGCATCGTATATCTGTGTCCCGCGCAACTCGTCTAGGTCGGCCCGCCCATTGTGCATGCCATCCACCACGCATGAAAATTGGTCAAACGCTCTTCTTTTTTTGCCTATATGATTTTGGGAACATTCTAGAACCTTCTTTCATCGGTTTCCCCTCATGGTTTTAAGGGTTTTATTTAAAGATGAAAAAAATTCATAGAAATGTTCACAAATTCAAAAAAGTTCGCGGATTAAAAAATAATCTCGCAGACTCAAGAAAATGTTCCCAAATTCAAAAAAGTTCGCGGATTAAAAAAATAATCTCGCAGACTCAAGAAAATGTTCACATATTTTTTAAGAAAATGTTCATTAAATAAAAAATTTAATGGATTAAAAATTGTTTGTGAATTCAAAAAGTCACGAATTTGAAGAAGTTCATGAGAACTCGAAAAAAATTTGTGGATTCAAAAAATGTTCATGGATGCAAAATAGTTACAAATTCGAAACAAACTAGCTATTTTAAAAATGTTTGCAAATTGCAAATAGTCTACCCAAAGTTAATAAAATGTTCCCGAGTCAAAAAAATGAACACGAATTTGAAAAACATTCATGCAACTTGAAGAATTGTTCGCAAACTCAAAAAAATGTTCATGGGTTAAAAAATATTCACGGGCTCAATTTTTTTTATTGTTTTAAAAAAATATTCACGAATTTGAAAGAAAATCATGGGAACTCAAAAAAATAGGTTCGTGAATTCAAAAAGTGTTCATGAATTCAATTTTTTTGTGAATTAAAAAATGTTCACAAATTAGAAAAATTTCCATGAATTTGAACAATATTAGAAAATTTGATAGAGTTTCTGTATTTCACTTTTTTTGTGAATTCAAAAACGTACTAGAATCGAAAAAGAATATTAAAAAAGAAAACATAAACACAAAACATGAAGAGAAAAAACCCAAAGAAAACCATGCAGGAAAACATAATAAAAAGAAAAAAAAAGGAAAAATCAAACCCTAAGATCGAAACAATTGCGCCTGAACCAAACCTATACGAATGCCCGTGGCAAGCGCTACTGGGCCGGCTCTCGCTCGCATTGCAGTGAGCGGTTTGATAGTAGCGCTTGCTGGGTGATACCTATCATTTGCGTGTGCGGATTCCCCCTCCCATGAGTTTGAAGCTCTTGCTACTGATCTTTATGTCCCAAGAATTTGGTTACTTTGGATTGCAAGGTTGCAGTTGATGCGATAAAAAAGGAAGTGGAGCTGATTTTGGTGCCATAGTTCAAGAAATAGTAGCTACGACTAGAGATTTTTCTGCCTGTATCTTTAGCCATGAATTTTGAATCTCAAATGTTAAGCTCATAATCTTGCAAAGTATGCTTTATCCCTAGGATTCAGCCACCAAGTTTGGTTAGGGGATCCCAACGACCTTGTATTCAACCCTGTGAGATGCCGTAATAAAACTTCTGTGAGATTTTAAGAAAAAAGTGAGTTCGTTTCTGGAACCCCTTAAAAAGAGTTTGTTTCTCGTTTTAAGAATTTTAGACACACACACCATGTCACGGACATTTGGTGGACGATGTTGAATGGTA
The DNA here is from genome assembly GCA_021437245.1 of Aegilops speltoides. Taxonomy (NCBI): domain Eukaryota; kingdom Viridiplantae; phylum Streptophyta; class Magnoliopsida; order Poales; family Poaceae; genus Aegilops; species Aegilops speltoides. Next base: position 308,378,990 of record CM038143.1, read on the forward strand.
AAAAGTGCTTTGACTACATTATCCAGGCACTTAGGGGAAGGGGGATTGATGTACAATGCTGAAGTTGCCCTTAGATTATCTATGAACGGTCCATTCAAATACTTCCCAAATGTCGTCCGGCCACTGCCCACCCAACCGAACCCCCCACTTTGCTCTCATATGTCTGGGATGCCTACAAATTCTCATACCCAAAAAATATATGGGGGGGATATAAAGAATGTCCAGACTCCTATGTGTCCATAGTGGCCCATAGGAGTTGTCCCACATGGATCACCTTTTCTCTTTCTTTATTCTTTTCTTTATTTTCTCCCTCTTTGTCCACACCAATCATGTGCATGTGAGAGTATCTAGAGCCAGACTTGGCAAATCTGACTCCTCAAACGCTCACAGACGAGCCCGGAGCGTCCGCGGACACTGACCGGTCAAGCCTCAAATTTCCCTTCTCGCAACTAGACACCTCAATTAGCATACCTCAAATCCATACAAACTCATGCAATTATATAACGATGTATTACACACATCATCCGGCTACTACATCCCAACATGCCATCGGACTACCAAAATTTGGCATGTTTGGCTATGGTGGACAAGATTATCCACGATTGCCCTTGCCCTTCCGAGCGCCGTTGGCATCGTTCTCACGGAAGTACCGGTCGAAGACTCAGTAAGGATCAAGCTAGATCTGCTCGTCGCCGGAGCTATCCGACCCGTCGTTGTCCTCCTTCTCCTCCTTGGGTGGTAGTCCGGCCATGGCATGAACCGCTCAATTATGCTCTCAGGGGAGGGCGCACGTGTTCGTCCGATGCCGCTTCTTTATAATCCAGACGCGGATGGCTTCCTCCTCTGCGGCCGCGCTGCCGCATCAGCCGCCCTTATCCTCTCCTTCCCACGGCGGGCACACTGGTCCCAATGGGACTCATACTCCGCCAGACTGGTGATAGGGAAAGGGAGATTTGAAGCTCCTGGGTCCGCGACGATCTAGCCCTGAAGGATTCGAGCGCCCCATGCGTCGACGCTATGGAGTCGCGCCGGACAGATCCTGCCATCAGCCGGGCCTGTCTTCCCGGAAGCGGCGAAGTGCAATGAGGATGGCCATTGTCTCCTCCAACCAACACGAGATGACACCCCAGTAGACGGATCCGGACTGGTCGGCGTCAGACCCACTGCCCGCCATGCCGGAGAAGGCCTGAGAGCGATGGATGGGAGCTTGGGTGGCGGAGAGGAGCGGAAGGGAGTGGAGTTAAGTGGCTAGTGTTTAGTCCCGTGAGCTGATGGAGGAATATATGTGGGGTCGGGTGTGCCAATGTGGGTCGGGACCGACGTGGCCATATCGGCCCCATATTTGGGCTGGATATGAGGGGTGCTGGTCAGCCCGGACATTTGAGGCCCTTTTGAGGCGGCCGTCTGGGTTGCATTTTCGTGACCGGTCAGCGACCGGGCCGTTCGTCTAGGTGTTTAAGACAGATTTGAGATGCCCGACTGTAAATGCTCTGACCTGACATATAAGGAGAAACCTAAGCACGATTGTGTGCATGGACAAATAGAAGCCCAAAATATACACAAATCAACGTTGACTGAATGCATCCACACAGGTTTGAGCGGTCAAATTTGCGCATTGCGATTATTGTTGCTCGTAGTAAATAGCAATGGACTCAAAGAGCCCCATCATGTGACTCCCTTAATTTAAGATGCTTTTAGAATTCAAGGGATAGAGGTGAAGTTCGCTTCTGAATTGAAGAGAAAAAATGAGAGCATTTACAGCCACGATGAGCAAATCCAGGCCCTCAAACGCCCGCGGACACATCCGAATCTGTCCGCGGGCACTGACCGGGCACTTCTCGAATCCTGTCTTCCATATCCGTGTATCTCATATTTGGTACCCTATATCCATACTAAGCATGCAACATGGAACTAAACAACGTAGAACATGGAACAGACATAGAATCGGACATAGAAATGCACATTCCGATCACCAAAAGATCACCTAAGGATCTCCAAAAGATGAACAAAGTTCACATAATTCACATAAATGACAGACAAGCTTAAACTAGATTACTAAAACATTAAAATTAAAGACGGATACGGCAGAGCTTCACCACTTCCTCGCCGGGCCATTGCCCTTCTGGTCATCAACGTAGCTGTAGGCGTCCGCGGCTGGTGGAGGGTCTTGGTCATCCGAGGAGGAGGTGCGGCTATCGCGGTCGTCGGAGTCGGAGTCAGAGTCGGATAGGACGATGAGCCTCGTCATCCGACGGACCGCCATGTCCTACTCCCGCTTCATCTTGGTGACCCGAGCCTTCTCTGCCACTGCCTCCTTCACCTCGCACTCCGACTTCTCAATAGCAAGCCGGAGCGCCATGGCGTTCTTTCATCGGAGGCGGTGAGCGTCCGTCTTCGTCCTCGTGAGGGACTAGTGGTAGACCCATGCGAGGAGCCGCGCATCCTTGATACGTCCATTTTGCATCATGTTTTCTACTATTATTGAGGATGTTTTGATCAATATAATACTTTGTGGTGCCATTCTAATGTCTTTTCTCTCTAAATTTGCAAGATTTACATGAAGAGGGAGATTGCCGCCAGCTGGAATTCTGGACCTGAAAAAGCTACATCAGAGATACCTATACTACACAACTCCAAATGAGCTGAAATTTCACGGACAATTATTTTGGAATATATAAAAAATAATGAAAGAAAGAAATACCAAAGGGGACACACCATGTGCCCATAAGGCACCAGGGCATGCCCACCCCCCTGGGCGCGCCCAGGTGGCTTGTGGAGCCCCTGGCCATCCTCCGTGGCCCATCTTCTAGTATATGACTATTGGAGATATGCCTTAGAGGCAATAATGTATGATGATATTTCCTATGTGTTTATGAATAAAGATAGTCCTTGGATATTATCAATGATGTGTATCAACAAGTATGTGCTTGTTTGTGGGACTAAGCATTGTATGATGACTGTCCTAAAAGGTCCTTAGTCGAAAGGGCTGTGTGGACGCGCAGCCGACTAGACTAGCATATGACACGGTCAATGGCTTGGTCTCACTAGCCATGGAGCATTGGATGCTAAATGGATAATATGGACCCAGAAGGATCAGGTCGTATTCGACGTAGTCGGATCCGAGTTGAGATAAGGTCCGAGTCGGACAAACCCAACTATGAGACGCAACGATATGTCATATGTGAGGCTCTAGTACAACATACGTTCTATGTCCTAAGACATGAGCTGGCGCATGTACTCGGGATGGTGACAAACTTGCTTTGGGCCAACCAAACGATACTCCGTGACTGGGTAGTTTCAAAGGTAGGTTTCGGGCTTGTTCAGACCCATGCTGGGAGACATGGTCGATCAAGATCATATTTGTCCCTCTGATCAGGAGAGATATACTCTGGGCTCCTCGTTTGATCCGACCAAGATAAGCATGGCCATGCGATTACGATTGTGAGATAATCCAGTTAGTGGTCGGCATCACTGGAACGAGAAAGAGGTGATGTCTACTACGTAACTTTATTCTTGTAGACACATGTTGGGCCTCCAAGCATAGAGTTTTGTAGGGCAGTAGCAATTTTTCCCTCAAGTAGATGACCTACGGTTTATCAATCTGTAGGAGGTGTAGGATGAAGATGGTCTCTCTCAAACAACCCTGCAACCAAATACAAGAAATCTCTTGTGTCCCCAACACACCCAACACAATGGCAAATTGTATAGGTGCACTAGTTCGGCGAAGAGATGGTGATAAAAGTGTAATATTGATGGTAGAAATATATTTTTATAATCTGAATAAATAAAAACAGCAAGGTAGCAAATAGTAAATGGGCGTAAAAACGGTATTGCAATGCTTAAAAACAAGGCCTAGGGTTCGTACTTTCGCTAGTGCAATCTCCCAACAATGCTAACATAGTTGGATCATATGATTATCCCTCAAAGTGCAATAAAGAATCATTCCCGAGTTCCTAATAGCGGAGAACAAAAGATAGAAATTTTTTGTAGGGTACGAAACCACCTCAAAGCTATTCTTTCCGATCAATCTATCCTAGAGTTGGTACTAAAATAACGCAAGCTATTCTTTCCGATCGATCTAATCAAGAGTTCGTACTAAAATAACACCAAAGCAGATTCATATTCATAATACTCAATCCACACAAAGAACTACAAGGGGACCCCTAAGTTTCTATCCGAAAAAAGATAATAAAAACGTGCATCAACCCCTATGCATACATTACCCCAATGTCACCGCGGGAATCCGCAAGTTGAGTGCCATAACATATATCAAGTGAATCAATATGATACCCCATTGTCACCTCAAGTAATCATACCGCAAGACACACATCATGTGTTCTCATATCTGAATATTCAATCCGACAAGACAAAACTTCAAAGGGTAAAGATTCAATTCATCACAACAAGAGTATAGAGGGAGAAACATCATATGATTCATCTATATTAACAAAGCCCATAATATAGATCATGAGAGAGAGAGAGATTAAACACATAGCTACTGGTACAAACCCTCAGCCCCGAGGGTGGACTACTCCCTCCTCGTCGTGGTGGCCGCCGGGATGATGAAAATGGCCATCGGAGATGATTCCCCCCTCCAGCAGGGTGCCGGAACGGGGTCTAGATTGGTTTTCGGTGGCTACAGAGCCTTGCAGCGGCGGAACTTCCTGAAGGGTTTCGGAATATTTGGAAATTTATAGTGCCACTACTCAAGGATGCTGCTAACGCGACACTACGATCAGAGACCCTTCGTCGAAACTGTGTGCGATGCAATAATCGCAAACTGTGGTGTAAAGGAACCGTAAAAAAAGGTGCAAAATGTTTGCGATGGCGGAACCATCAAACACGGTTCAGATTTTAGTTGTGTGTGCGATGCAGGGCATACGGTTCAGTCCAATGAACTATTTGTGATGAGGCGGAACAAAAGAAATGGGCAGCCGGATGAAGGCGTGTGCGATATACAACATACGGTTCACTCGGATGAACTGTTTGTGATTAGGCAACACAAAAGAAATAGTCAGCCAGATCAAGGTGTGTGTGATTGAGGGCATATGCTTCAGAAGGATTACTTGTTTGTGATTAGGCAACAGAACAGAAACGGGTCAGCCAGATCAAAGTGCCTGCGATTGATGGCATACACTTCACATGGATGAACTGTTTGCGATTAGCTACAACAAACTGAAATAGTTAGATAGATAAACGTGTGTGCACTTGACGGGCACACACATTCTAATTAAAATAAGTGTGTGCGATGGTAATAACGAGCGTGCAAGGTTGTTTGAACAAGACATTTGCTGACATTGCCTATTGCGGTGCACCATACGGTGCAAACGCCACATACGCAGCCGAGAAGGTGTACGTGCCCACGTTACGCCTTCCAGGAATAGTGCCACACTTATAACCGTCACTAAATTTGGAGCATGCGTCCCGTCACATTCCAAATTGCAAACCTGTTCACACCGATCAAAACCTAAATGGTTTCCCACTTAGGAGTGTCTTACTACTTGGTTTTAAATACTACTACTCCAAGATGACTGCACATTCCTCCTCAACTCCTCATCCACAAAAACAAACAAGTAATTCATATCGTTCCCTTCGTGTCTGCCATGGCCAGCGTGAGTTCTGGGTCAAGAGATTGCCACTAGGGAGAAGCGAGCATGGAAGCGGAAGCATGAGAGATGTGCCGCCTCACCTCGATCGTAGCCGGCATGTCCAGTCGCGCGACCGTAGAAGCACAGAGGTCCTGCCGTGCCGTTAGTGCGGCAGACTGGTCCGGCCGCACCGCGGAAGCAGAAGAGATGTCCCGCCGCTCCGCGAATGCAGCAGAGATGTCCTCCCGCTCCGCGATAGCCTGGGAAAATGTCTCACGGGCAGCGAGGACTCTTATAGGCACATGCATGCGATCATCCATAGCCAGATGGATCAGATCTCTGGCTGGCGAGGTTGCAGGACGACATGAAATCCTCTTTTACCGGCGTCATCCGGCAACTAAATGAGAGCAATGCGGAGCTCCGGGCCGAGCGTGACCTACTAAGGGCGAAGATCATCGGAAGTGCGGAGCAGCAGGAGGAGACCACTGCCTTGTTGAAGAGGAGTGGCGTCATTATCGAGAAACTTATGGACGAGAATGTCATGCTGCACATCGAGCGCAGAAAGCTGGTGGAGGAATCTGTGGATGCTCTCAAGCAGCATCTTGAGGACAAGAAAGAGCTCATCGCCGCTCGCCGTGGATACTAGTTCCAGTCGCCTGCAGCAACGTAGAGATCAGCGAGCCAGATCATTGTCTTCCTTCTTCTTTTGCCCTTGTGTATTTTGGGCGTTGCCGCATGTGGCTTTTTTAATTATGTTCCTAAATATGTAAGACAATTATTATCCACTTTCATCGTCCTTATATTCATCATGCTTGCTATAAGTCGAAGTCAATGCTATATAGGTCCGCCAGATCTTACATCAAGATCCGTGCAGAACTTTCTTTTCAGATTTTCATTTTACTCTCTTAAATCTCAGTCCAGTGAGACATATAGCCACGCCGTAGAACAGGGGATCGGGCGCCATTAATGGAGACGTTGGGAGGGAGGTGCGCGGTGGGTAGTGGTCAAAGGGCTATCCTCCCGATGAGCACGCGCAGGGGTCTGATTGCATGCCTCCCGTACTCAAATAGCTACCCCACACGACACCTCCTAGCCAATAAAAAAGGGGACGCGTGGCGGCACGTAATTGGTAAGTAGAACGCCCACGGTTTCAATAATACTTGTGTTTCTGATTTGTAACATGACAACACTTGTTCCAAAATGACTTTGTTGATTGTTAATGTGTGCGCCTTCGCAAATTGGACAGAAAAATTACCACAGCATGTTGGTGCCATGTCATGAAACTATGCCAAGTTTCATGATTTTCAAGCGTGTTTTGCATTTACAGGAATTAAAAAACCAAGTTTCTCAATCTTTCCGGCCGAGCCACGATGCCCAGATGTTTGAATTTCATTCCCATTTCTTGCATGGGACCTAGAAATTCACCCAATGTCGGTGGGAACGACATCTATGGGATCACTGGAATCCTTACTACGGTCGGCGGGCGTGGGGTTGTGGAAAGAGCGGGTCTAGGAGCCAGCACAAAGGTTGTTTACCCACGTTCGGGCCGCGAGGATGCATAATACCCTAGTCCTGCTTTGGTGTATATTTGAGTGTTCTTGTGTTCTTGAACTAGCTACGGTGCACGCGTAGTCCAAAAAGCCGAATCCCCCTCCAGTAGGCCTCGGGCCTCCTTTTATAGTCGAAGGGGGCGCCATAGTGGCACACAGGAGGTGGAAAGGTGCACAGTGTACAAGCTTATCGCTCGTCATTACGGGACAAGACACATTAAATGCGCTCCTTAGGTGTCCCCTTGCTTTATTGGGGACTTGAACGAGGCCCGTCCCGTCCGTCGCCGCCTCGCCTTGCTTCGACACGCGTCCAGGCCAATGAGGCGTGCGGTGCCATGTAGGCTGGCAGGCTGCTGAGCTGGTGTGGTGGCAGTGTCACGAAGATCTACATGCCACCACATAGGTGCTCGCCTAGCTAGCTGGGCTGGCAGCTGCATGGGAATAGCGGTGGAGTCTTGGAAGGTGCGGGCCTGGCCACGATGATAAGCCAAGCAACCCCGATGATAAGCCAAGCAATTGTTTCATACTTTAGTAATCGCAAACTTTTTCAACTTTTACGCAATACATGAGCGTGAGCCATGAATATAGCACTATGGGTGGAATAGAATATGATGGTGGAGGTTGTGTGGAGAAGACAAAAAGGAGAAGGTCTCACATCGACGCGACTAATCAACGGGCTATGGAGATGCCCATCAATTGATGTCAATGTGAGGAGTAGGGATTGCCATCCAACGGATGCACTAGCGCTATAAGTGTATGAAAGCTCAACAAAAGAAACTAAGTGGGTGCGCATCCAACTTGCTTGCTCAGGAAGACCTAGGGCATTTTGAGGAAGCCCATCATCGGAATATACAAGCCAAGTTCTATAATGAAAATTCCCACTAGTATATGAAAGTGACAATATAGGAGACTCTCTATCTGAAGAACATGGTGCTACTCTGAAGCACAAGTGTGGTAAAAGGATAGTAACATTGCCCCTTCTCTCTTTTTCTCTCATTTTTTATTTTCTCTTTATTTTTTATTTTATTTTTATTTTTTTGGTGGGCTTCTTTGGCCTCTCTTTTTTAATTTTTTTATTTGGGCTTCTTTGGCCTCTTTTATTTTTCATAAAGTCCGGTGTCTCATCCCGACTTGTGGGGGAATCATAGTCTCCATCATCCTTTCCTCACTGGGGCAATGCTCTAATAATGATGATCATCACACTTTTATTTACTCACAACTCGATATTACAACTCGATATCTAGAACAAAGATATAACTCTATATGAATTCCTCCGGCGGTGTACCGGGATGTGCAATGATCTAGCGTAGCAATGATATCAAAAAAATGGACAAGCCATGAAAACATCATGCTAGCTATCTTACGATCATGCAAAGCAATATGACAATGAATGCTCAAGTCATGTATATGTTTATGATGGAAGTTGCATGGCAATATATCTCAAAATGGCTATGGAAATGCCATGATAGGTAGGTATGGTGGCTGATTTGAGGAAGGTACATGGTGAGTGTATGGTACCGGCGAAAGTTGCACGGCACAAGAGAGGCTAGCAATGGTGGAAGGGTGAGAGTGCGTGTAATCCATGGACTCAATATTAGTCATAAAGAACTCATATACTTATTGCAAAAATCTACAAGCCATTGAAAACAAAATACTACGCGCATGCTCCAAGGGGGATAGATTGGTAGGAAAATACCATCGCTCGTCCCCGACCGCCACTCATAAGGAAGACAATCAATAAATAAAACTGTGTTCCAACTTCATCACAAAGCGGTTCACCATACGTGCATGCTTTGGGAATCACAAACCTCAACACAATTGTCTCTACAATCCACAACCACCCACTAGCATGACTCTAATATCACCATATATATATATCGCAAAACTATTGCAAGGAATCAAACATATCATATTCAGCGATCTACAAGTTTATGTAGGATTTTATGACTAACCATGTGATTGACCAATTTCTGTCATCTCTCTAAATGGATATAAGTGAAGCAAGAGAGTTTAATTCTTTCTACAAAAGATATGCCCACGCTCTAACAAATATAAGTGAAGCAAAAGAGCATTCTACATATGGCGGTTTTCTATATGAAGAGAAACAGGCAATCCAAACTTCAAATGATATAAGCGAAGCACATGAGGCATTCTATAAAGCCATACTCAAAAGATATAAGTGAAGTGCAATGAGCATTCTATAAATCAACCAAGGACTATCTCGTACCATCATGGTGCATAAAAGAAAAATGAAAACTAAATGCAAAAGACGCTCCAAGACTTGCACATATCGCCTGAACGAAACGAATATGAAAACATACCGATACTTGTTGAAGAAAGAGGGGATGCCTTCCGGGGCATCCCCAAGCTTAGACGCTCGAGTCTCCTTGAATATTTACTTGGGGTGCCTTGGGCATACCCAAGCTTGAGCTCTTGCCTCTCTTCCTTTTCCTCATATCGAGACCTCCTCGATCAAACACTTCATCCACACAAAACTTCAACAGAAAACTCGGTAAGATCCGTTATTATAATAAAGCAAATCACTATTCAAAGTACTATTGCAAACCAATTCATATATTATTTCTGAATTGTGTTTACTGTAATATAGCTTTTTCATGGCTTAATCCACTGATATAAATTGATAGATTCATCAAAACAAGTAAACGATGCATCAAAAACAGAATCTTTCAAAAACAGAACAGTCTGTAGCAATCTGAACATTCACCATACTTATGGTACCCCAAAAATTCAACCAAAATTAGGAAAAAATAAATAATTTGTATAGTAAGACAGTGCAAAAGGAATCAGAACCATTTGACTTTCTAGTAAAAAATGTAAAATTGTGCACTACAGCCAAAGTTTCTGTCCTGCACCATACAAACCAACAAGCATTGTAAACATCCTAAAGGCAAACCTTGGCACATTATTTTTATAATACAATGGAATTGTACTAGGGGATAATTATTTTTCATGAAAATTTTCTGTAGTTAAGATTCACAAAGTTTCCGTGAGCATGAACAAAGTTCAAGGAGCCCTCCCACTTCAACAATGCTTGTCTTTCTCACTTTCACTTTCCTTTTTGAAAAGTTTTGGGTTCCCCTCTTTATTGTTTTTGTTTCTAGACTATATAAAAGCACTCAACAGAAATAAATAACTCTCTAAAACTTCTGGGTTGTCTCCCTGGTAGCGCTTTCTTTAAAGCCATTAAGCTAGGCATATAGTGCTCAAGTAATGGATCCACCCGGATCACAAGGTATATCAAAGCCAATTTTAATTAACAATGATTTGTGATTTAGTAGTGAGCACAAAGTAACATATATCATGTAACAACAAAGTCGAACTCTCTTCCTATGTATCGGCATGTCATAAAGAACAATTCATGCACACATAGTAAAGGCCAATGCATAGTATAAATAGTTTCTTGCAATTTTATCATATTGGAAACATAGAGAGGTGGAGATATAGTTCCTCTCTCATAATAATTGCAAGTAGGAGCAGCAAGCACATGCATATTATATCTATTAAAATCATCATGTGGACGGTAAAACGCAACCCATCAATATAATCCTTAATAAGCACAAACTTCTCAGATATAGAATGGTAGGGAGAATTTCAAAAAGATAATAGGACTATCATGTGTGGGTGCAATAGCAACAATTTCATGTTTAACATAAGGAACTATAGCAAGTCCATCTCTATAAGCATAATTCATATTGGCGTCTTGGCCACAAGCATCATCAAAAAGGGATATTTCAAGAGAATCAACGGGATCATAACAATCATCATAGCAATCATCCTTCGGTAAGCACGAAGGGGAATTAAACCATGTATGAGTTGAAGAGTTACTCTCATTAGAAGGTGGGCACGGGTAGCTAATCCGCTATTCCTCCTTTTGTTCTTCACTCTCCTCATCATCTTTTTCATCCAATAAGCTCACAGTTTCATCAATTTCTTCTTCCATAGACTCCTGCAAAATATTAGTCTCTTCTTGGACAGCGGAGACTTTCTCAATAAATGCATCAATACCGGAATTGTATTCATAATTCTCATAACAATATTTAAGTATAGCAAAATTTTCAGGTGTGTAAACTGAATAATCAAAAACGTCAAACGCTTTAAACATAGATTCAATCTCATAAGCACCCATAAAAGCAACAAATTCTTCTATTTGTTCCACATCATAGTAATCATATCTACCATTAGCATAGGAAGCTAAGGTTTTATTATCATTGAATTTGCATGAAAAGGGAAGGTGTGGAGCCTTCATCCTAGAGCAACAAGTATAATCATATCTCAAGCATAGTTGACGAGCATACCAATGCAACATATGAATTTGATCCCATAATAGTTTCCCTTTTTGTGTCAAGCAATAATCCCTAAAGTTTTCACATTGATCCAATGTGTCTCCCATAACATAATTGAATGGGGTTTTCTTGGGATTATCAAAGTAGTACATAATATGTTGAACATGACGAGCATCAAGGCTTTTAGGAGGTTCCCCATCTCCATGAGTAGCAAGTACACCTAATTTTTTTGGTATTTCGTGTTCCATATCCATAAATAAAGATAGTGAACAACTAAGAACAACAAATAAAAATTACTTAGTGATAAAGCAAACAAGCACACACGAGAATATTCACCCCACGCTATGACTCCCCGGCAACGGCGCCAGAAAAAGGTCTTGATAACCCACAAGTTTAGGGGATAATTGTAGCCTCTTTCGATAAGTAAGAGTGTAGAACCCAACGAGGAGCTAAAGGTAGAACAAATATTCTCTCAAGTCCTATCTGCCACTGATACGACTCTACGCACGCTTGGTGTTCACTTTACCTATAACAAGTATGAAACTAGAAGTACTTTGTAGGTGTTGTACGATAGGTTTGCAAGATAATAAAGAACACGTAAATATAAACTAGGGGCTGTTTAGATAAAGAAGCAATAAAGTAAATATAGCGAGTGTGGAAAAGTGGTGGTAGGAGTTGTGAAATTGTCCCTAAGCAATTGACTACTTTACTAGACCGATAGCAAGTTTTATGTGGGAGAGGCATAAGATAACATACTTTCTCTTCTTGGATCATATGCACTTATGATTAGAACTCTAGCAAGCATCCGCAACTACTAAAGATCATTAAGGTAAAACCCAATCATAGCATTACAGCATCAAGTCCCCTTTATCCCATACGCCACAACCCCCTTACTCGGGTTTATGCTTCTGTCACTCAAGCAACCCACTATAAGCGAATCATGAACGTATTGCAACACCCTACAGCGGGAATCCCTCACGCTTGCGTGACACGAAGGGCACAATAGGACAGCAACATAGTCAAAAGCAAATTAAACCAATCATATCAATTCATCAATCACCGATAGGACAACGAAAATCTCCTCAGACATCATAGGATGGCAACACATCATTGGATAATAATATGAAGCATAAAGCACCATGTTAAAGTAGAGGGTACAGCGGGTTGCGGGAGAGTGGACCGCTGAATATAGATGGGGAAGGTGATGGAGATGTTGGTGAAGATGATGGAGGTGTTGGTGAAGATCGCGGTGATGATGATGGCCCCCGGCGGCGTTCCTGCGCCACCGGAAGCAAAGGGGAGAGAGTCCCCCTTCTTCTTCTTCTTCCTTGACCTTCTCCCTAGATGGGAGAAGGGTTTCCCCTCTGGTCCTTGGCTCTCATGGCATGGGAGGGGCCAGAGCCACTCTGAGATTGGATCTATCTCTCCGTCTCTCTCTGTTTCTGCGTTCTCAGATTCTGCCCTTCCACCGTTTCTTTTATATCCGGAGATCCGTAACTCCGATTGGGGTGAACCTTTCGCCCAGATTTTTCTCATAAAATTAGCTTTCTTGCGGCAAAAGAAGAGCGTCAACCGCCTTACGGGGTGCTCACGAGGGTCCAGGGTGCACCCCCCTGCCTCGTGGCCCCCTCGGGCACCGTCTCGCGTTGATTTTACTTCCCAAAAATCATAAATATTCCAAAATAATTCTCCGTCCATTTTTATCCTGTTTGGACTCCGTTTGATATGGGGTTTCTGCGAATCATAAAACATGCAACAAACAGGAACTGGCACTGGGCACTGGATCAATATGTTAGTCCCAAAAAATAGTATAAAAAGTTGCCAAAAGTATATGAAAGTTGAATAATATTGGCAAGGAACAATCAAAAATTATAGATACGACCGAGACGTATCATCTACCTCGCCCTGTTGCTTCTTGTGTCTCCGGTCTTGGCGTCGCCTTGATCGTCTTGTGGCTTTGACTTCCCTCTTCTGCCCTGCTAAGTGCAGCCGCTGGCGCGGCTCTGACTGCCTGTGCACAAGTAAAGGGGTACAAAGGAGAGCCCCTACTTTTGTACACCGACACCCAAGGACACACATGTGATTTTTCAAACAACTTTGGTGCACTGGAGCCTGTGCTTGTAGTTCAAATTTGAATTATGCACATTAAATGTGCAGAAACTCAATTAATATATAAAAAAGGCCAAACGAACCCAGAATAATTTCAAATTTTAGCTTGATACTTCTATTTGGTCTAATCTGGCTGTGTAAAAAAACTAAGGTGGGAGAAGGCAGTGTATGTATGTCGTTTCACACACGGAGGTGAGACGTTCCCTCTCGGAACCACGAGCCTTCTTGAGGGAATCTCCGGTTTGCAAGAAGCTTACACCAAAGCTTGTCCCAATTCGGCCAAAAAATTACCGCAGCATGTTGGTGCCATGTCATGACACCATGCCAAGTTTCATGATTTTCAGGCGTGTTTTGGATTTAGAAGAATTTAAAAACCAAGTTTCTCAATCTTTCCGGCCGAGCCACGACGCCCAGATGATTGAATTTCATTCCCATTTCTTGCATTGGACCTAGAAATTCACCCAAGGACACATATGTGATTTTTCAAACAACTTTGGTGCACTGGAGCCTGTGCTTGTAGTTCAAATTAGAATTGTGCACATTAAATGCGCAGAAACTCAATTAATGTCTAAAAAAGGCCAAACGAACCCAAAATAATTCCAAAATTTAGCACGATACTTCTATTTGGTCTAATCTGCCTATGTAAAAAAGTTAAGGCGGGAGAAGGCAGTGTACGTATGTCGTTTCACACACGGACGTGACACGTTCCCGCTCGGAACCACGAGCCTTCTTGAGGGAACCTCCAGTTTGCAAGAAGCTTACACCAAAGCTTGTCCCAATTCGGCCAAAAAAATTACCGCAGCATGTTGTGCCATGTCATGACACCATGACAAGTTTCATGATTTTCAGGCGTGTTTTGGACTTAGAAGAATTTAAAAACCAAGTTTCTCAATCTTTCCGGCTGAGCCATGACGCCCAGATGATTGAATTTCATTCCATTTCTTGCATGGGACCTAGAAATTCACCCAAGGACACACATGTGATTTTTCAAACAACTTTGGTGCACTGGAGCCTGTGCTTGTAGTTCAAATTTGAATTATGCACATTAAATGCGCAGAAACTAAATTAATGTATAAAACATGCCAAACGAACCCAGAATAATTCCAAAAATTAGCACGATACTTCTATTTGGTCTAATATGCTTGCGTAAAAAAATTAAGGCAGGAGAAGGCAGTGTACGTATGTCGTTTTGCACACGGAGGTGACACATTCCCTCTCGGAACCATGAGCCTTCTTGCGGGAAGCTCCGGTCTGCAAGAAGCTTACACCAAAGCTTGTCCCAATTCGGCCAAAAAAATTACCGCAGCATGTTGGCGCCATGTCATGACACCATGCCGAGTTTCATGATTTTCAGGCGTGTTTTGGATTTATAGGAATTAAAAAACCAAGTTTCTCAATCTTTCCGGCCGAGGCACGATGCCCAGATGTTTGAATCTCATTCCCATTTCTTGCATGAGGCCAATAAATTCACCCTAGGACACACATGTGATTTTTCAACCAACTTTGGTGCACTGGAGCATGTGCTTGCAGTTCAAATTTGAATATGCACATTAAATGAGCAGAAACTCAATTAATGTATAAAAAAGGCCAAACGAACCCGGAATAATTCCAAAATTTAGCATGATACTTCTATTTGGTCTAATCTGCCTATGTACAAAAATTAAGGTGGGAGAAGGCAGTGTACGTATCTCGTTTCGCACACGGCACGTTCCCTCTCGGAACCACGAGCCTTCTTGGGGGAAGCTCCGGTTTGCAAGAAGGTTAGACCAAAATTTGTCCCAATTCGGCCAAAAAAATTACAATAGCATTTTGCTGCCATGTCATGACACCATGCTAATTTTCATTGTTTTCAGGCGTGTTTTGGATTTACAGGAATTAAAAAACCAAGCTTCTCAATCTTTCTGGCCGAGCCACAATGCCCAGATGTTTGAATTTCATTCTCATTTCTTGCATGGGACCTAGAAATTCACACAAGGACACACATGTGATTTTTCAACCAACTTTGGTGCACCGGAGCATGTGCTTGTAGTTCAAATTTGAATTATGCACAGTAAATCGTAGAAACTCAATTAATGTATAAAAAAGGCCAAACAAACCCGGAATAATTCAAAATTTTAGCACGATACTTTTATTTGGTCTAATCTGCCCGTGGAAAAAATTAAGGCGGGAGAAGGCAGTGTACGTATGTCGTTTCGCACATGGAGGTGAGACGTTCCCTCTCGGAACCACGAGCCTTGTTGAGGGAAGCTCCATTTTGCAAGAAGCTTACACCAAAGCTTGTCCCAATTTGGCCAAAAAAATTACCGCACCATGTTGGTGCCATGTCATGACACCATGCCAAGTTTCATGATTTTCAGGCGTGTTTTGGATTTACAGGAATTAAAAAACCAAGTTTCTCAATCTTTTCGGTCGAGCCACGACGCCCAGATGTTTGAATTTCATTCCCATTTCTTGCATGGGAGCTATAAATTCACCCAAAGACACACATGTGATTTTTCAACAAACTTTGGTGCATTGGAGCATGTGCTTGTAGTTCAAATTTGAAATATGCACATTAAATGCCCAGAAACTCAATTAATGCATAAAAATGCCAAACGAACCTGGAATAATTCCAAATTTAAACACGACACTCATGTACTAGTTGCATGTTCACTGTATGTAAATGTTCTAGAAATTCAAACACCATCCTTTCCCTCTGTAACACCATTTTGTCTTTCAAAACATAATGAAAAAATCAGGTATGCCACAAACAGTTTACTAGAAAGAATCGTGTGGGATGCGATATAAAATATCTTGGCGCACCGTCTTGTATGGCTTACGCAGGAAGCTTCATCGTCTATAGTCCACCGCCTCCGCTTGAACCACACTTGCGTGCCAGTTTCTCGCGGCACCGAGCAAAAAAAATTTGCCACCGCGGAAATATATATCTCCCCGCCCCCTTACTCCTACCAAAAGCCACATATCCACGGTTCCTCCTTTCTTGCCAAGTTCAAACCTTCATTGCTGCTTACTGGCAGCTCAGCCTCCTCACCGGCAACCCTTCTTTTTGTAGCGCCGCCTCCTTGTCGGTGACCCTTCTTCTTGTTGCGTGGCCTCCTCGCCGCCAACCCTTCTTCTTGCTGCGCGACCTCGTCGATATAGTCAGGTAATCCACACCCCACCCACATCATCCTCCTCCTTTCCCGTCCCACATGGCCTGACCGATGGTGCGACACCTTCCATCGAAATCACTGCCCCCTCCTCCAATTAAGAGACGCCCACATCCATTTTGCACGCAGTATAACATGGATCTCAGTAGCATGCGGCCGCACGCGCGCACAAGGTCGCTATGGCTGCCATGCGTGTCGACCGCCAGATCTTGGAGGAGCACCTCGTCTTTGAGGCCACCGTCGACACCACCATGCGGTTGTCTACTTTAAAATACAGTTTGTGCTATTTTCTCGAGGCCACCGCCAATGCCTTCTGGTGATTTGTCCTCTGTAATGTTAATATGCAATTTGATGTTCAATTAACAGTTTTGTCCTCTAAAATGCAATGTTCAGTTAATAGTTTGGTCCAACAATTGCTACATTTCGTAGTACACTCTGATGTTCAGTTAATAGTTTGGTCCTCTGAAATGTAATATTCAGTTAACAATTTGGTCCAACAATTGCTACATTTCGTAGTACTGTTCTCAAGCATTCTTTGTTTTGTTAACTGTCTTCTAGTACGTGTTTTGATTCTGCAATGTCGTGCTCAGTTAACTATTTTGGTTCATTTGGTATGTTGTCCATTTAACTGTTTGGTTCAGTTCTACAATTTGATTTTCATTTGATGTGGGTACAATTTTGTATTGTTATGCATGTGACACCAATCGAATTTGGTTGTACTCAATACATATTCTACTGATAGTATGGCAACTCTCAGTTAACCTGATCAAGATCTTCCTTATGTGTGTTACAGGGAAACAATGGGAGACAATGCAGTTTACCATTGAGGTTTGTTCAAGCAGGGTCCTTTGGCTAATAGCACATTATTGTGCAGTTGCAGGAATCATTCTAATATTTAGGTTTCTTACAATTTGGTCTTGCACATGTAGGTCCTGTTGTCAGAGGCTTAGACCCACTGTTCGACCCATTTTGCATATGGGGAAATGAGATGTCCATGAATATCAGTCAAGTCAAGAAACTCAGAAAGATTGTTAGGATGAAGAAACTTGCAACGAATAACAGCAAGATCTTTGTTTGCGCAATGAAGAAGACACCAGTCAACTATAGGATGGTACCAACTCTTTTACCTTGTTTTTACACCTTGCGCCATTTCAAAATTTACAACAGCGATTTATGCATAGCTTTGTTTTCAATACTTTTCAAAGAAGTTCATCGATTATTACCTCTCAAACCACCTGCATGGTCAAGAGGCGAGGAAGGTATTCATTCAACACCCACGGTACAATATTGAAGTCTTGCTGAAGAGGACGAAGGTTGGGCGGGGAATTATCCATAGCCACTGGTCTAAAGTTGCAAGGACATTCAACATCACTGAAGGCTCAATATTTGCCTTCCGCTTCTGCAGTTTCCCACATGAGATTCATCTGTCTATTTACCATGTACTTTCCAAAGGTTCTTCATGCTGCATGTGAAACTTGGTGCTGTTGCCTAATGGCGTAACTGAGTGCCGAAGCTATCTGATGTAATTTGATTATGAAATCCTGGTTGCTTTTATACGGATATGAAATATCTGGCGTGTTTTATAAGAAATATCAGTTTGATTAGTACATGGATTATCAATAATAGGCTAATTACCCTGCTTATTGGGGTTTTCTATTGCAGGCGGTTACTCATACAGCATCGTGGGTTATGAACTCAAACAACCCGCACGGTTTCTAGAAAGTAGGCGTGTTCGATCAACTAACAATCACACATGGCTTTCGGTAGCGAACTGTTTGCGTTAGGCCACCTTGCACAAACGTTTCCACACAAAGAACTGTGTGTGATATACATACCTACGGAAATGTTTTTCTAGGATTCACCGTGTGGGATGTACATACCTACGGAAATGATTTTCTGGGATTCACCATGTGGGATGTACATACCTACGTAAATGATTTTCTAGGATTCACCGTGTGGGATGTACATACCTACGGAAATGATTTTCTGGGATTCACCGTGTGGGATGTACATACATACAGAAATGATTGGGTTTCGATGCCTCGCCCGATCGCACACGGCCCCAGCCTGGGTCCCAGGAGGGCCTATCCCCGATGATTTCTGGGTCGTGTGGGAAGGACCCCCCTATCGCCCACACTCACTTGGCGACGGTTCCAAATGTCATCGCGGAAAGTGGTTAAAAATTGTTTGTTTAGCACGCCGTTGTACCAGTGTGCAAAGAAGAGGTACGGGAGGCCACCGAGGTGGGCACAACTGACCTGGGCGCGCCTGGGTACCCAGGCCCGCCCTGGTGGGTAGTGCCCCCCTCGGGGCACCCCCTAGGTTCTGCTCTGGTCCATCGGGAGTCTTCTAGTCCATAAAAAATCCACAAAAAGTTTTGCAGTGTTTGGACTCCATTTGATATTGATTTCCTGAAATGTAAAAAACACACAAAAAACAGCAATTGGCACTGGGCACTGGGTCAATAGGTTAGTCCAAAAAAATGATATAAAGTTGCTATAAAATGATTATAAAACATCCAAGAATGATTATAAAACAACATCAATACTTCATAAATTATAGAGACGTTGGAGACATGTCAAGAGGTCGGGCTAGCACAATGATGACAGACTTGCCTTGAGCCCAACAACATATATTGTGTGGCAAAGGGAACATAAGTGTGATGTACAGGTTTGCCTAACCAGCTTCATCGGACACTTGGAGTCGACACGCTTTGCTAGAGGCCGCTATCGACTAGCCGAGTAAGATGTGATCTGACTCGCGACCAAGTGAACGAGAACCTAAGGGGTCGCACGCTTAAGGGAAGGAACATGTGAGGCCCGGTCGACTCCATGAGTCAGAAGTGATCCTACTCAGACTCGGATCCAAGCTGAACAGATTTTGGGCTTTGGGCTCCGTGCGAGGCCCAAGTGTTGAGCCCGTGACGGACGCCTATAGAAAGTGGGGGTGCGGCACACTCATGGGGTTGATCGCTTCGGCGCTATCACTAGGGTTTGCATGTGTTGCGAATAGCCACCTCCCCTCGTTGCCGACTATGTGATCGAACCTAGCAGTCCGCCGCACGGTGTTCCTCCTGCACGTGCGGATACCGTTAGAGGAGATGCACCTATGCCGCCCCGGCGAACTTGTACATGGGATCCGACGATCGGTTGTTCGAGGGAGCTCGGGAGAGAAGGAGACGATCCACGCGGACGCGCTGCCCCAACTCTTCTTCCGCTGCACAGCACTGAGCGTCTAGTGGTAACAATCTGTGATCCTTCTCCCGTAGCATGTTATTGGTTGTTCTGCGCGTAGGAATATTTATTTCCAGTTGACGCACCCTACCGTAGATCCCAACTGTGGTATCAGAGCCTCTGCAATAGGATTTGGATTCAGATCCTATGCATATTAGATATGTGGAGGCGGCAGATGAGATCTGTTGTCGTTTTTGAAACGGCTATGTGCATGGTTGTTGATATCAACTACACATGGGGATCGATGTGGCTATGTTTTCTAATGATCGGAATAGATGAGGTCGTGGCACAACCTACCCCTACCGGTTGGTATCCACCATCGGGGTTTACAATAAAACGTAAATCCAAATCGGATTCGCGACGATCGATAAGATTGGTCAGATCACAAAATTTGGCGTGACCGGAATGCAGATGTGATTTGTGATTTTCAAAAAGGCCTCGTTAATATCAAGAAATTTGCCATTCCCGATGTTGCACCTTCGCATGTCTAGTACGTCTAGTGGTGGGCTCATAAAATTGGGGTGCTACTAGGTGTCCTTGAACTGAAGGGTTCATGTCGGACACAGACATGCACTGCATTAGGTTGACTTGACAAGGCTATCAAAATGGTTTTGGGCCTTGTGGCAAAGAAGGTTGGGAGCCAGGGTATGAGATACCTTCCCGGCCGACATGAGTCATATAGAGATACGATTAGCAAGGAGTTGCTTACCAGATAGGTATGTTGGCTAGCAGTGATGCTAAATCTCACTAGTCGCATGCGCTCGTCGGATCCTGAATCATCGAGAGTTTGTGGAGGGATGCCG
Organism: Aegilops speltoides; assembly: GCA_021437245.1. Lineage (NCBI taxonomy): Eukaryota > Viridiplantae > Streptophyta > Magnoliopsida > Poales > Poaceae > Aegilops > Aegilops speltoides. The sequence continues at coordinate 308,399,726 of CM038143.1, forward strand.
ACTTCAGTGGGAGCATTTCTGTTTAAGGCTTGAATTACTCTACATAAACACATTGCTTAGTGATTGCATATTTTGTTGTAGATCAATGGCACCACCTACTCAACCCAACTTTGCATTGAAATCGATTCTGGAAAAGATAAACTGAATGGAACAAACTTTACCACCTGGTATAGAAATTTGAGAATTGTTCTCAAGCACGATAAAAAGGAACATGTTCTAGAGGATCCACTTCCAGAGGAACCTGCCAATAATGCTAATGCCACAACCAAGAATGCCTACCAGAAACTCATTGATGAATCAATGGAGATCAACTGTCTGATGTTGGCTTGTATGGAGCTTGATTTGCAACAACATTTCAAAAATGTCGAGGCTTATGATATGATCGAGAGTCTCAAGAGCATGTTTTAGACACAGGCTAGGACCGAAAGGTTCAACGTCTGGCGATCCTTGATGGATTGCAAGCTGAAGGAAGGTGATCCACTGAGCCCACATGTGATCAAGATGATCGGATACGTGCAAGCTTTGGATCGGTTGGGCTTCCCGCTCTAGGATGAGCTACCTACGATGCAATTCTGGGTTCTCTTCCATCCAGCTATGGGACGTTCATCTCGAACTATCATATGCAGGGCATGGATAAGAAGCTCACTGAATTGCATGGGATGCTCAAAGTGGCAGAGTAGGATATTAATAAAGGCACGCATCAAGTGTTGATGGTGTAGAAATCGGCCAAGTTCAAGAAGAGTTGGTCCAAGAAGAAGGCTAAGGCAAAGGGCACGGAGATGGTAACCTCTGCCACTGTGCCGAAGTCAGGACGGGACTCGAAGACCATTTGCTATCATTGCAAGGAGATCGGTCACTGGAAGAGGAACTGTAGCAAGTGGCTTGAAGAGCATGGCAAGAAGGCCGGAAATGCTTCTTCAAGCAAAGGTACACTTGTTGCATATGTTATAGACATCTACCTTGCTGACATACCTAGTAGCTCTTGGTATTTGATATCGGATCGGTTGTTCACATTTGCAACTTGATGCAGGGGCTGGTAAGAACTAGACGTGTGGCACAAGGGGAGATTGACATGGGTCGACAACAAAGCAAGAGTTGCTGCATTGGAGGTCGGCACGATGCAGCTCCAGCTTCCTTCTAGATTTATTTTGGAATTGAATAATTGTAATTACATTCCTGCACTTAGTCGGAACATTATTTCTGCCTCATGCTTGATGAGTCAGGGTTATGAATTCAATTTAAAGGACAATGGTTGTTCATTTTATTTGAATGGTATGTTCCACGTCAATGCACCCATTGTTGATGGGATATTTATATTGAATCTAGAAACGGAACCGGTTTATAATGTGAATGTCAAGATGCATAAGCCAAATGAGATAAATCCGACATACTTCTGGCATTGCCGGCTTGGACACATTAATTTGAAACGCATGAAGAAGCTCCATGATGATGGACTCCTAACTTCGTCCGACTTTGGGTCGTTCGAGACATGTGAATCATGCTTGCTCGGCAAGATGACTAAGTCTCCTTTTGCAAAGAGTTGTGAAAGGGCGTCCGAGCTATTGGAGCTTACACACAGTGACGTGTGTGGTCTAATGAGCACAACTGCTAGAGGCAACTATCAGTACTTTGTGACTTTTACCGACGACTTTAGTAGATATGGATATATCTATTTGATAAGGCACAAGTTAGAAACTTTTGAAAAGTTCAAAGAGTTTCAGAATGAGGTTGAAAATCAGCTCGACAAGACTATAAAGCTTCTACGATCAGATCGTGGAGGTGAGTACATGAGCCAGGACTTTGATGATCATCTGAAAAGACGAGGTATAGTACCTCAGCTCACACCTCTGGGTATGCCACAGAGAAACGGCGTGTCAGAACGGAGGAATATGACCTTGTTGGACATGGTCCGGTCAGTGATGAGCAAATCGGATTTACCCTTGTCATTCTGGGGATACGCTCTAGAACTGCAGCTTCCACACTTAACAGGGTACCATCAAAATCTGTAGACAAGACACCACATGAGATGTGGAGCGGGAAGAGTCCCAGTTTGTCTTTTCTAAAGATTTGGGGTTGTGAAGCATTTGTCAAGCGAATTATGTCAGACAAGCTTACACCCAAGTCGGATAAATGCATATTCGTGGGATATCCAAGAGAAACCTTGGGATATAGCTTCTACAACCGGGAAGAGAACAAAGTGTTTGTTGCTCGGAATGGGGTTTTCCTTGAGAAAGAGTTTCTCAGTTGGGAAGCCAGTGGGAGGACAGTCTGACTCGAAGAAATTCGAGGACCACTCGGGGACGGCTCGGTGGGTGATGAGATGATGCCGGAGTCAGTCACGGAATCGGTAGTGGAAGCGGCTGCGGAACCATCGAGGTCGGGAAGATTGCGCAGAGTGCGTAATGTATTGTTGCTAGAAAGCAACGAGCCGGCACGTATGCGAAAGCGATGGTGAGCCCGGATTCCAAGGCATGGCTAGAGGCCATGAGATCCGAGTTAAAGTCCATGGATGAGAATCAAGTCTGGGACTTGGTTGATCCGCCACCTGGCGTAAAGGCCATTGGCTGCAATTGGGTCTTTAAGAAGAAAACCGATGTGGATGGAAATGTTCAAATCCACAAAGCTCGGCTTGTCGCTAAAGGTTATGGACAAGTTCAAGGAATTGACTATGATGATACTTACTCGCCGGTAGCGATGCTGAAGTTGGTGAGGATCATACTAGCTATTGATGGATATTTCTATTATGAGATATGGCAGATGGATGTCAAAACGGCTTTCCTTCACGGAAATTTAACAAAGGACGTCTATATGATACAGCCCGAGGGTTTTGTTGATCTGACTAGCACTAGTAAGGTATGCAAACTCAAGAGATCCATTTATGGGTTGAGGCAAGAATCTCGGAGTTGGAACATTCATTTAAAAAGGGTCATCACTGGTCTCGGTTTCATCAAAAGCGATGAGGACACTTGTTTACATAAGCATTTAAGTGGGAGCTCGATAGTGTTTTTGATATTGTATGTGGATGACATACTACTGATCAGAAATGATGTTTCGATGCTGAACTCGGTCAAGGAATCATTGAATGGCAAGTTTTCAATGAAGGACCTTCGTGAGGCAGTTTACATTTTAGGCATCAAGATCTATAGAGATAGATCAAGGACGCTGCTCGGCTTGAGAAAGCACGCACATAGATGAAGTGTTGAAGCGGTTCAACATGAGTGAGGCCAATAAAGGGTTCTTACCTGTCTCACATGGTATAATGCTAAGCGAGACTCAGTGTGACAGCCTAGATTTTGCCTTCTCTCTTTTTCCGGACTTGCCTTCTCTCTCTCTTTCCGGACTTGGTTTTCATCGTGGTTTTTGCCCTGATTTGAATTGGAGTTTGAATCATTTCAAATGGACTTGTCATTGGGCATATCCTTGGCTTTCACCCAAGTGACCTATCTTCTTTATTCCTCTGGTAAAACCTCAAAATAATCAAATGAATATTCTTCATAAAATAAAAATATTCATTTCTCCTTCTGAATCTCACTTCAGAACCTTGTGCTCCAAAGCAACCTCAATTTTTCTTTCTCAGAAAAATCTGAGATAAGTCCCAAATATTCTTAGAACCATGGCAGAACTTCCCATGTGAAAATATTGCAACACTTTTTGCAATATTTTTGCTGTAGAAAATCTTTTCACTTCTGGACCAAAAATGCACTTTGTACAACAAGTACATTTTTCCTTGAGCTTTTAGCCTTGATCTTTCTTGAGCTTAAACACCCTCCTAAGAAACCCTAAACCCCAAGAGATTAGCCCTAATGGTATTCTAGAAGGTGGCCAAACTTGGTGGCCAAGTTTCTGTACAGAAACTTGTCAGCTTAGTGAAGTCTAATCTGGTCGGCCTGGGCATGAGCCATCAACTCCCCTAGACTAAACACAGCACGGTCGAACGCATAGACAAGGTTTGGCCGCTCCTGGGCGTCATTTTGACCATGTTAGCTTGGTGACCACACGTGGACACGGTGCCTGGCATGCGTTCGACGCGCTCTGGCTGGCGCCTTGCGCTCTGTTTCGCGCGTGCTTGATCCAGCACTCACCTCTGACTACCACACTGTGCCACCAGCCTCGACACATCACCCTTGGCCGCTCCCTGGTCCTCGCCGCTACCGGAGCCGCCGCAGCAAGCACGGGCATGTCCGAGCCAAAAGTGCACTTGTTCGCTTCTCCAACCGCCTCTTGTGCTCGTCCGAAAGCGTGGGGAAGCTTTTGCGTTGACGCTGAGCATTTGCCCCCTCTCGTTGGAGCTTCTCGTCGCCGTTCACCGCGTGTCCAGAGAGCTCCGGCGATGACATGCCCGCCCCCTCCGCTCCGGCTATATATAGCGCCCCCTCCTCACTTGCTAGCCACGCACCACTCCACACCACCTCCACAAACACGTAGACGAGCAGAAGCCCAGTCAGGCAGGCCTCTGGCCGTCGCCCCGACCCGAGGACTCCGGCGATCCCCATAGTCCAGCCACCGCGCTCCGGTGCCTCTCAAGCTCAAGCAGCTGCTTGGGCGGGGAATTGGGGGTCTGCTGGTGCTGCCTGGACCCTGCCAAGCCCTCGGAGCCGCCTTTATAGCCGTCATCTCGATTCCTCTCTGGCGAATCCCGTCCGCCACCGAAGCTTGCGAGCTCGACTGCGACCAGCTCCGTCCACCTCTCGCCAAGCCATGGGTAGGGGCAGGTGTGCCTCGAGCCCCGCTTCATTTCTATCCCTCTCGTTTAGCCCCAAACCCCCTCCTCACCAGCGTGAGCTTCGGCGAAGCCCCGCCTCTCTCTCTCTCTCTCTCTCTCTCTCTCTCTCTCTCTCTCTCTCTCTCTCTCACCACACTTGTTGGACTCACCACTGGAGACGAGTGGAGTGGGCGTATTTCCATTATACGCCTTCGATGTCACCCCCCCAGGAATTTCTCTTTAATTCAAATTTATTCAGAAATTTGACCAAACTTTGACCAGCCACCATTTCTAAACCACAAGTCCAAATGGTTTGATTCTTTACGAATTGTCTTTGTTATAGAAAGCTCTAGCAGCACACCAGAAGGTGGATTTCTCCTTGCTGCCTAGAATTTCTGGTGATTTTCAGAATGTGTTTTGATATTTCTTTTTGTGGTTTAAATTATTTTTCAGAAGGAGAAGCTTGTCTTGAAGCCAACCAAGAGGGGTGTGATCCACCTCTACACTAAGGCAAGCCACACCAGCATTTGGATGGTGTTATTTCAATATCTATGATTTTCTACTTGAATATGAGTCATTATTTGCATTTAATATTTGATAAATAACTTTGGTTAATTTCTAGTTACTTTACCTTGCTTGATATGCTTGCTTTAGCTTCTGTTTGAATGCATGGACTTGTTTGGCTAAGTAGAGTAATATTTTGCACTATGAAATTGCTATGGAAATTAATGATAGATATTTTGCTAGTAATGGTTTTATATAAATAATGAACTAATAAAAATATTGCTTGGTTATAAAAATGAGTTATAAACAGAGAAGTTTGATTCTTAGTATTGCAAGATGCATATGTTGTTAAGTTTGATCCGTGAGCATGAGTTGTTTTACTTTGCATGATGAGTAGATTGCATGATTATTTTGATTATATCATGTAGATGATAAAAAGTTTTTATCAAAGCTAAACTTGATTAAGTTCAACGTGAATATGATGTTGATCACATCATGGTGCCATTGAATTGGGTTTTAATTCAGTGCGACCACATTTATCGTATGGGAAGGTCTTGATTCGGTCCTTTGTTGTGGCTCTCACCGGTGCCTCCCGCGAGGGAAGGTTATGGGCGTGCATACCCTGGCCCGGTAGGCAGACATAACCTTGTGTGCTCATTTTGTTTTTATGGTACCTTGTCCCCGTTTGGTAGACACGGGGCCACCCAAGACCTAGCCCTGAGGGGAAGTTGGTCGGAGTGGCCGGTGAGAGTGCATGACAAAGGGAGGGTTTCGTCGGAATGCCATGTATGGGAGTGCAAGGCTAGTATTCTAGTGAGGGTAAAGTGCGCTACCACTGCAGAGTGTAATTAATCTATTGATAGTCGCGTCCTCGGTTATGGGCAAACTCAGAAGTAAGTCACACCATGGATCAACTTTTCTAATAACCTTGCAAACTAAGTAAGTGATGTGATGCATTGGTTCGTGATGAAAGCATGAACACTTGAGGTGTTCATGAGTGATTGGTTTTAGTTGTGACCCGGGTATGGTCACCGTTTGGTTACGAGGTAGCCGAATGGTAAGTGAGTCCGAAGGACTCATTGCATGAAATGGTTGTTTTGCTAGTAGTAGTTTTGCATTGAATTAATCTGATTAAATATCATGATATTGTTTGTCATCGTGCTTATGTTTGTTGTGAGATTGCAAGTACATTCAATGTACTGACCTGGCGTGTCATGCCAGCTTTCAGGCAAGTCAGTTTGCATCGGAGCGCATCTCGTGTCTAGGCCGTGTTCATGTTGGTGTCGCTGTGCTATGGAGTTCCTCTATGTCGTTATTCTGCCGCGTAGCTCGTGCGATCGAGGCCCCGTCATGATCATTAAATAATGTACATACCGTCCAGCAGCACCGGGTGTGCCGCTCGGCCTCGAATCTCGATGTAATATCAGACCTATGTAATTCGCTAGCATCAATAAAGCGGTTGTTTCTGTACCATGTTGTTGTGTATTGCCAGAAGACTTGATCTCTGGGCTGGCAATGCAAGGTAAACCGGTTGCTCTAAGCCTGGGTGCCACAACGCTTGGTATCAGAGCTGCGTTGATTGTAGGACACGCTAGACTGTTAGTGCGCTAGTGAAACGGTAGATAGCTTCGTTTGAGTGCCGATTGTTGCACTGCATGCATGTTTATTTGTTATTACTAACCGAATGATTTGTGAATGTAGATGGCACCAGTACCGATCTTGTACCATCTTGAGCCAGTTCCGTACACATCGCCGCATCTTCTTCAGAATGTGTGGCGACGACTCTACCCAGAGGTTGCTGATCCAGAGTAGCGGGTGCATCGCGAGCATCTGGCCGGTGCATTGTATGAGTATTATGCTGAGGTCACTCTACACCATAGTTCACCTACTGGCGCTTACACTCGTTCGACTAAGGGTGGTCTTGCTTCTATGCCATCCCAGGCGATTCAGTTTGCTGCTCTCGAGGCTCTTGTAGACTTGCGCTACAACGAGGTTTGCATGCACACCCACCCTGGTCTTTTCTACTACCCATCTCTGCACGAGAATGGGTGTGTCCGTTTTCCTTTCATTAATCCGGCGTGCGATCGTCCCACTAGCCACCTTTCTCGCTACATCACAGCTAGTTATCTTCTGAACTACGAGTTAGCTCGGGAGCTTTCACATGCTCGCACCGCTCTCACAGCTGCTCGGGTGAGGAACCCTCTTCTCGCTGTTATCTCCACTTCTGCTCCGGTTCTTCCCGCCCCCGTTCCATCAATGACCTCGCAGGGTACCGTTAACCCTCTGACGGTGAACCCTCGTAGTGCTCCTGCTGCATGGTCTTCCCTTATCTCTACTCCTGCTGCTCCTATGCTTAGATCCCATCCCCCGCCTGCCCTTGAGGGAGAGCCCTCGAGGCAGCGTCGTCGCATTCCTCTTGGCCCGGAGGTCTCTGCTATCAGTTCAGGATCAGGGTCCGACTCAGGAGACGAGCCTGTAGCAGCACCGACCGAGCAGTAGACCGTTAGAGTATCGTGGTAGTCATGAGCATGATGTATGGCTGTAACCGCACTTGTCATGATGCATAGTTTCATGTACGAGGGTAGTAGACCCGCTGCGATGTTACTTTCATGTTGGGACTATGTCTAATTATGTTGGAACTTTTTATTTGCCTTGATTTTCGTTCGCTGTTTTCTTCCGGGATTTGTCACTGGCTTTTTACCCCATTTTGGAATTTTCTCATCTTGGTCGCTATGTATTGGGAAAACAAAAAATAGGATGACGCGTGGAGGTAGCAGCAGCCAAGCTTGTGAGGATGTCCCTGTCCGTCATTCCGCGAGATAGGTGGGACATTCCCCCGAGCCGTACCAGCCACCTCCGCCGCCACCCCCACATCCGCCTTCCACCGATCAGATCATGAGAATGTTTGAAGGAAAAAGAAGCAACGACCTGTTGGAAATCCCGAAGAGTGTACAAGTTATGGTTGAGCAGAATGGAAACCAGAATTGCCATCACTCCAAACTGTCAGACTTTCAGCGAACCAAGCCTCCTAGTTTCAGCCACGCTACTGATCCTTTGGACACCGACGACTGGCTAAGGACTATGGAAAGGAAGCTGGAAATTGCCCGCACTGAAGAAGGAGACAAAGTTCCCTTTGCAGCACATTATCTCGAAGGAGCTGTCGCGATATGGTGGGATAATGCCAAGGCAATATGGCCTGCAGATGAGGAAATTACTTGGGATAAATTCAAGGAACAATTCCGCAAGTATCATATTCCCACCGGAGTTATGAAAATCAAGCAGCGCGAATTCCTCGCTCTCACTCAAGGCAGTATGACCGTCAACGAGTACCTGAACAAGTTCAACCATTTGGCCCGCTATTCTCTCCACGATGTGGCCATAGAAGAGCGGAGGATCGACCAGTTCCTTGGAGGCCTGAATCAACATCTCAGGTGCACCCTCAGCATGTTTGATTTCCCGGACTTCCTGACGCTGGTGAACAAGGCCCTCATCGCCGAAAGGGAACACAAGCTCCTGCACGACCACAAGCCGGCTGTTAACGACTACAAGCGCAAATTCGAGCCAAAAAAGGATGTGCAACCAGTACAAAAGGCTCATACTTGGCAACAGACTCAGGTGGAATACAAACCAAATTGGCAGCAGAATGTCAACAAGACTACTACACAAGTCAAGAATGTCGTGACCAGCCCGGTGCATGAAGACTGTCAGCGCAACAATACATGTTTCAGCTGTGGTCAAACCGGACACTACGCCAGGCAGTGTCCCAAGAATAGCAAGCAAGTAGCTCCATTCCAACCGCAAGTCAACTACATGGAGCCGTATCCCGCCCCAAACATGATTCAAGGGCAAATTCATCACATCTCCACAGACGAAGCTCAAGAGGACCCGGAAGTTGTCATTGGTATGTTTCTTGTTAATGACATAAACGCCATAATTTTATTTGACTCTGGGGCTTCCCACTCTTTTATATTGCGGAGTTTTGCTTCCCAAAACAATTTTCCTTGTTCAATTTTGGGAAAGCACATGATGGTACAATCCCTGGGATCCCTACTCAGAAGCAATCTCGTCTGCCGTAATTTGGAAATTTGACATCAAGGGCATCAAGTTTCCAACCTCGTTGATAATCATCGATTCGAACAAATTGGACGTCATTCTGGGCATGAATTGGTTAACTCAGTATCAAGTCTGCATCAGCTGTGCGACCAGAGAAGTTACCTTGAAAAACATGGAAGGTCGCACCACAAGATTTTATGCCCGTAGGCGCATACCCACGAAAGATATGGTTTTTGCAGCAGTGGCCGAAGAAGTGGATTTAATTCCTGTGGTTAGTGAGTATCCAGATGTCTTTCTTGAAGAACTACCAGGCATGCCACCTGACCAAAAATTGGAGTTCGCGATTGACTTGGTGCATGGAACCACTCCGATACATAAGAAATATTATCGGATGCCTTCCTCAGAATTGGTAGGATTGAAGAAACAACTGGATGAGATGCTGCAGAAAGGATACATTCGACCCAGCTCTTCACCATGGGGATCACCAACAATCTCCGTGGACAAAAAGGATGGCAGTCTACGAATGTGTGCACACTACCGGCAGCTGAATGACGTCACCATCAAAAAGAAGTATCCACGGCCAAGGATCGATGATCTGTTTGATCAACTTAGTGGGGCCAAAGTATTCTCAAAAATTGATTTGAGGACTGGATATCATCAACTCAGGATAAAGAAGGAGGATATCCCTAAGACCGCATTCACCACTCGATACGGTCTTTATGCGTACACCGCTATGTCCTTCGGCCTCACCAACGCTCCTGCATTCTTTATGCATATGATGAACAAGGTGTTTATGAACTTCCTGGATAAATTTGTGGTGGTATTCATTGATGACATCCTCATTTACTCCAAGAGCAAGGATGAACACAAGGAGCATCTTCGAGCAGTTCTGCAAAGGCTTCGCGACCATTAGCTTTATGCCAAATTCAGCAAATGTGAGTTCTGGCTCGAACAAGTGGGATTCCTCGGGCATATCCTCTCGGCAGAAGGAATCTCAGTGGACCCAAGCAAGGTGAAGGATGTACTTGATTGGTCCGCACCCACCATAGTCTCAGAAATCCGGAGTTTCCTTGGACTAGCCGGATATTATCGCCGTTTTATCGAAGGCTTCTTGAAGATCGCCAAGCCTATGACTGAGCTTCTAAAGAAGGATAAGAAGTTCGTATGGACTGAGGAATGTGAGCAGAGTTTCAACGAGCTGAAAACCAGGTTGACATCGGCACCAGTATAGACTCTTCCAGGCATCTACCGTAGTTTTGATGTTTACTGTGACGCATCCAGAAGAGGACTGGGATGCATACTAACGCGAGATGGCAAAGTGGTGGCTTATGCATCTCGACAACTGCGGCAACACAAAGGAAACTACCCTACCCATGATTTGGAATTGGTCGCGGTAGTGCACGCTTTGAAGATCTGGAGACACTATCTGATTGAAAAGAGGTGCCAGATATTCACCGATCATAAGAGTCTTAAGTATATATTCACTCAGCCCGATTTGAACCTTCGACAGCGAAGATGGCTCGAATTGGTTAAGGAATATGACCTCGGGATAAATTATCACCCGGGTAAAGCTAATGTGGTGGCTGATGCCCTCGGCCCCAAACCAGCCAACCTTAATGCTCTAATGGATTCCTTGCACCTGAGCTTTATGAAGAAATCATGCAGCTCAATTTGGTAATCACCGACGCCCGTCTTGCCAATATATTGGAAGTTGCCCCTACTCTCGAAGAAGAAATCCGCATCGCTCAAGCGAATGATGAAAGGTTAAAAAGATATATTCAGAAGATGCGCCAAGGGCGTGCACCAGACTTCTCTATGGATCAGCGAGGTTCGCTAAGGTTTCGAGGAAGACTCTGTGTACCTAACCAAGGAAGTCTGCAGAAGAAGATATTGGCAGAAGCGCATGAAGCACCATACTCAATTCATCCCGGTGGTACCAAAATGTTGTTGGGGAACGTTGCAGAAAATTAAAAAATTTCCTACGGTTTCACCAAGATCCATCTATGAGTTCATCTAAGCAACGAGTAACGGGAGAGAGTTTGCATCTACATACCACTTGTAGATCACGTGCGGAAGCTTGCAAGGTGATGATGTAGTCGTACTCGACGTGATTCGAATCACCGATGACCAAGTGCTGAACGGACAGCACCTCCGCGTTCAACACACGTACGGCACGGGTGAAGTCCCCTCCGTCTTGATCCAGCAAGGAGGAAGGAGAGGTTGAGGAAGACAGCTCCACCAGCAAGACGACGGGCGTGGTGATGGTGGAGAGGCAAGATCTCGGCTGTGGCTTCGCCGAGCACACAACGGAGGAGGAGAGGTGTTGGGAAGGGGAAGGGCTGCGCCTTGGAGATGGGTACCGCAGCCCCCCTCCCTCCCCCCTTAATATAGGCCCCTCAGGGGGCGCGCCCCTGAGATCCAATCTCCAAGGGGCGGCGGCCAAGGGGTGGAGTGCCCCCAAGCCAAGGGGCGCCCACCCCTAGGGTTTCAACCCTAGGCGCAGGGTGGGCCTAGGGGCGCACCAGCCCACTCTGAGCTGGTTCCTTCCCACTTCAGCCCATGGGGCCCTTGGGATGGGTGGCCCCACCCGGTGGACCCCCGGGACCCTTCCGGTGGTCCCAGACATTCTGGAGACCCCAAACTTTCCCGATGGCCTAAATACCACTTCCTATATATTATTCTTTACCTCCGAACCATTCCGAAACTCCTCGTGACGTCAGGGATCTCATCCGGACTCGAACAACATTCGGTAGTCACATACTAGTCTTCCTTATAACCCTAGCGTCACCGAACCTTAGTGTGTAGACCCTACGGGTTCGGAGACACGCAGACATGACCGAGGCGACTCTCGGGCAATAACCAACAGCGGGTCTGGATACCCATGTTGGCTCCTACATGCTCCTTGATGATTTCATCGGTTGAACCACGATGTCGAGGATTCAATCAAACCCTGTATGCAATTCCCTTTGTCAATCGGTATGTTACTTGCCCGAGACTCGATCGTCGGTATCCCAATACCTTGTTCAGTCTCGTTACCGGCAAGTCACTTTGCTCGTACCATAATGCATGATCCCGTGGCCAACACCTTGGTCAACTTGAGCTCATTATGATGATGCATTACCGAGTGGGCCCAGAGATACCTCTCCGTAATACGGAGTGACAAATCCCAGTCTCGATCCGTGTCAACCCAACAGATACTTTCGGAGATGCACCTTTATAGCCACCCAGTTACGTTGTGACGTTTGATACACCCAAGGCACTCCTATGGTATCCGGGAGTTACACGATCTCATGGTCGAAGGAAGAGATACTTGACATTGGCAAAGCTCTAGCAAACGAACTACACGATCTTTGTGCTATGCTTAGGATTGGGTCTTGTCCATCACATCATTCTCCCAATGATGTGATCCCGTTATCAACGACATCTAATGTCCATAGTCAGGAAACCATGACCATCTGTTGATCACAACGAGCTAGTCAACTAGAGGCTCACTAGGGACATATTGTGGTCTATGTGTTCACACGTGTATTACGATTTCCGGATAATACTGCTTATAGCATGAACAAAAGACAATTATCATGAACAATGAAATATAATAATACTTTTATTATTGCCTCTAGGGCATATTGCCATGATCTCCCACTTGCACTAGAGTCACTAATCTAGTTACATTGTGATGAATCGAACACCCATAGAGTTACGGTGTTGATCATGTTTTGCACGCGAGAGAGGTTTAGTCAGCGGATCTGCGACATTCAGATCCGTGTGCACTTTGCAAATCTCTATGTCTCCATCTTGAACATTTTCACAGATGGAGTTGAAACGACGCTTGATGTGCTCGGTCTTCTTGTGAAACCAGGCTCCTTGGCAAGGGCAATAGCTCGGTGTTGTCACAGAAGAGTTTTATCGGCCCCGACGCATTGGGTATGACTCCTAGGTCGGTGATGAACTCCTTCACCCAAATCGCTTCATGCGCGCCTCCGAGGCTGCCATGTACTCCGCTTCACACGTAGATCCCGCCACGACGCTTCTCGCTTGCAACTGCACTAGCCATTGCTCCACCATTCAACATATACACGTATTCGGTTTGTGACTTAGAGTCATCCAGATCTGAGTCGAAGCTTAGCGTCGGCGTAACCCTTACTGACGAGCTCTTCGTCTCCTCCATAAACGAGAAACATGTCCTTTGTCCTTTTCGGTACTTCAGGATATTCTTGACCGCTGTCCGGTGTTCCTTGCGGGATTACTTTGGTATCTTGCTACCAAACTTACGGCAAGGTTTACATCAGTGCGGTACACAAACATGGCATACATAATAGATCCTATGGCTGAAGCATAGGGATGACACTCATCTCTTCTTTATCTTTTGCCATGGTGGGTGGTCGAGCTGAGCTCAATCTCACACCTTGTAACATGGGCAAGAAACCTTTCTTGGACTGATCCATTTTGAACCTTTTCAAAATTTTATCAAGGTATGTGCTTTGTGAAAGACCTATGAGGCGTCTCGATCTATCTCTATAGATCTTGATGCCTAATATATAAGCAGCTTCTCCAAGGTCCTAAATTGAAAAACACTTATTCAAGTAGGCCTTAATGCTGTCCAGAAGTTTTGTATCATTTCCCATTAAGAGTATGTCATCTACATATAATAGGAGAAATGCTACAGAGCTCCCACTCACTTTCTTGTAAACGCAGGCTTCTCCATAAGTCTGCATAAACCCAAACGCTTTGATCATCTCATCAAAGCGAATGTTCCAACTCCGAGATGCTTGCACCAGCCCATAAATGGATCATTGGAGCTTGCATACTTTGTTAGCGTTCTTAGGATCGACAAAACCTTCCGCTGCATCATATACAGCTCTTCCTTAAGATGTCCGTTAAGGAATGCCGTTTTGACGTCCATCGCCATATCTCATAATCATAGTATGCGGCAATTGCTAACATGATTCGGACGGACTTCAGCTTCGCTACGGAGAGAATGTCTCGTCGTAGTCAATCCCTTGAACTTGTCGATAACCCTTAGCGACAAGTCGAGCTTTATAGATGGTAACATTTCCATCGCGTCCATCTTCTTCTTAAAAATCCATTTGTTTTCTATCGCCGCCGATCATCGGCAAGTCTGTCAAAGTCCATACTTTGTTTTCATACATGGATTCTATCTCGGACTTCATGGCTTCAAGCCATTTGTTGGATCCGGGCCCGCCATCGCTTCTTCATAGTTCGAAGGTTCACCGTTGTCTAACAACATGATTTCTAGGACAGGGTTGCCGTACCATTCAGTGCGGAACGTGTCCTTGTGGACCCACGAGTTCAAGAGCAACTTGATCCAAGTACCTTGATCATCATCATTGGTTTCCTCTTGATTGGTGTGGGCATCACAGAACATTTTCTGAGCTGCACCACTTTCCTGCTCGAGAGGTAGTACTTCATCGAGTTCTACTTTCCTTCCACTTACTTCTTTCGAGAGAAACTCTTTTTCCAGAAAGCATCCGTTCTTGGCAACAAAGATCTTGCCTTTGGATCTTAAGTAGAAGGTATACCCGACAATTTCCTTAGGGTATCCTATGAATACGCATTTTTCTGACTTGGGTTCGAGCTTTTCAGGTTGAAGTTTCTTGACATAAGCATCGCATCCCCAAACTTTTAGAAACGACAGCTTAGGTTTCTTCCCAAACCATAATTCATATGGTGTCGTCTCAACGGATTTAGACGGTGCCCTATTTAAAGTGAATGTAGCTGTCTCTAGAGCGTATCCCCAAAATGATAGCGGTAAATCGGTAAGAGACATCATAGACCGCACCATATCCAATAGAGTGCGATTCGACGTTCGGACACACCGTTTATTTGAGGTGTTCCAGCGGCGTGAGTTGTGAAACGATTCCACATTTCTTTAAGTGTGTGCCAAATTCGTGACTTAAGTATTCTCCTCCACGATCCGATCAGGAACTTTATCTTTCGGTCACGTTGATTCTCCACCTCATTCTGAAATTCCTTGAACTTTTCAAAGGTCTCAGACTTGTGTTTCATTAAGTAGACATACCCATATCTACTTAAGTCATCAAGGAGAGTGAGAACATAACGATATCCTCCATGAGCCTCAACGCTCATTGGACCGCACACATCGGTATGTATGATTTCCAACAAGTTGGTTGCTCGCTCCATTGTTCGGAGAACGGAGTCTTAGTCATTTTGCCTAAGAGGCATGGTTCGCATGTGTCAAACGATTCATAATCAAGAGACTCTAAAGTCCATCAGCATGGAGCTTCTTCATGCGCTTGACACCAATGTGACCAAGGCGGTAGTGCCACAAGTATGTGGGACTATCGTTATCAACTTTACATCTTTTGGCATCCACACTATGAACATGTGTAATATTACGCCGAGATTCATTAAGAATAAACCATTGACCATCGGAGCATGACCATAAAACATATCTCTCATATAAATCGAACAACCATTATTCTCGACTTAAATGAGTAGCCATCTCGTATCAAACGAGATCCGGATACAATGTTCATGCTCAAACTTGGCACTAAATAACAATTATTAAGGTTCAAAACTAATCCCGTGGGTAAATGTAGAGGCAGCGTGTCGACGGCGATCACATCGACTCTGGAACCATTCCCGACGCATTGTCACCTCGCCCTTCGCCGATCTCCGTTTATTCCGCAGCTCTGCTGTGAGTTACAAATATGAGCAACGGCACCGGTATCAAATACCGGGAGTTACTACGAGTCTTGGTAAGGTACACATCAATACATGTATATCAAATATACCTTTGGTGTTGCGGCCTTCTTATCCGCTAAGTATTTGGGGCAGTTCCGCCCAAAGGACCCTTTCCTTGCAATAAAAGCACTCGATCTCGTGCTTGGGTCCATTCTTTGACTTCTTCCGGAATCGGCTTACGGGCGCGGCAACATCTTTGCCGTCCTTCTTGAAGTTCTTCTTCCCTTGCCCTTCTTGAACTTAGTGGTCTTATTGACCATCAACACTTGATGTTCTTTCTTGATTTCAGCCTCTGCTGACTTGAAGATTGAGTACACTTCAGAATGGTCTTCACCATCCCCGCATGTTGTAGTTCATCACAAAGCTCTTGTAGCTTGGTGGAAGCGATCGAGGATTCTCACAATGACCGCCTCATCTCGGGAGGTTAATGTTCACTGGGTCATACGGTTGTGCAACCTGACATCTTGAGGATGTGCTCACCTTGTAACTGTTTTCCTCCATCTTACAATCAGAGAGCTTGTCGGAGACATCATATCTCTCGACCGGGCATGAGCTTGGAAAACTAGTTTCAGCTCTTGAACATCTCATATGCTCCGTGATGCTCAAAATGCTTTTGGAGCCCGGTTCTAAGCTGTAGAGCATGCCGCACCGAACGAGGGAGTAATCATCGAACGAGTCCGCCAAACGCTCAAATCGTCTTGCAAAGTCTTTGGGAGAAGCAGTGGGTCACCTAACGGTGCTTCTAGGACATATTGTTTCTTGGCAGCTATGAGGATGATCTCGGGTTCCGGACCCGATCCGTATAGTTGCTGCCATCATCTTTCAGCTTGGTTTCTCTAGGAACGTGTTGAAGTTCATGTTGACATTAGCGTTGGCCATTGATCTACAAGACATATTTGCAA
Source organism: Aegilops speltoides (assembly GCA_021437245.1). Lineage (NCBI taxonomy): Eukaryota > Viridiplantae > Streptophyta > Magnoliopsida > Poales > Poaceae > Aegilops > Aegilops speltoides. The sequence goes on from CM038143.1 coordinate 308,416,613, forward strand.
AGGTTTTAGACTAAGTTCATGATAATAAAGTTCTAATCAAAATTATGAACTCCCACTTAGATTAGACATCCTCTAGTCATCTAAGTGTTACACGATCCGAGTCGACTAGCCCGTGTCCGATCATCACGTGAGATGGACTAGTCATCGTCGGTGAACATCTTCATGTTGATCGTATCTTCCATACGACTCGTGTTCAACCTTTCGGTCTCGTGTTCCGAGGCCATGTGCGTACATGCTAGGCTCGTCAAGTTGACCCTAAGTGTTTTCATTGTGTAAAACTGTCTTACACCCGTTGTATGTGAACGTAAGAATCCATCACACCCGATCATCACGTGGTGCTTAGAAACGCATTTAACTGTAATAACGGTGCACGTTAGGGAGAACACTTCTTGAAATTTTGTAAGGATCATCTTATTTACTACCGTCGTCCTAAGTAAACAAGATGCATAAACATAATAAACATCACATGCAATTATATATAGTTGTGACATGATATGGCCAATATCATAAAGCTCCATTGATCTCCATCTTCGGGGCTCCATGATCATCTTGTCACCGGCTTGACACCATGATCTCCATCATCATGATCTCCATCATCGTGTCTTCATGAAGTTGTCACGCCAACGACTACTTCTACTTCTATGACTAACGCGTTTAGCAATAAAGTAAAGTAGTTTACATGGCGTTCTTTAATGACACGCAGGTCATACAAAAATAAAGACAACTCCTATGGCTCTCGCCGTTGTCATACTCATCGACATGCAAGTCGTGAATCCTATTACAAGAACATGATCTCATACATCACAATTCATCATTCATCACAACTTCTGGCCATATCACATCACATGATCAATCGCTGCAAAAACAAGTTAGACGTCCTCTAATTGTTGTTGCATCTTTTACGTGGCTGCGATTGGGTTCTAGCAAGAACGTTTTCTTACCTATGAAACACCACAACGTGATTTTGTCAACTTCTATTTACCCTTCATAAGGGCCCTGTTCATCGAATCCGCTCCAACTAAAGTGGGAGAGACAGACACCCGCCAGCCACCTTATGCAACTAGTGCATGTCAATCGGTGGAACCGGTCTCACATAAGCGTACGTGTAAGGTTGGTCCGGGCCGCTTCATCCCACAATACCGTTGAAGCAAGAAAAGACTAGTAGAGGCAAGTAAATTGACAAGATCAACGCCCACAACAAATTGTGTTCTACTCGTGCATTAGAGAACTACGCATAGACCTAGCTCATGATGCCACTGTTGGGGAACGTTGCAGAAAATTAAAAATTTTCCTACGGTTTCACCATGATCCATCTATGAGTTCATCTAAGCAATGAGTAACGGGAGAGAGTTTGCATCTACATACCACTTGTAGATCGCGTGCGGAAGCTTGCAAGGTGATGATGTAGTCGTACTCGACGTGATTCGAATCACCGATGACCAAGTGCTGAACGGACAACACCTCGCGCTCAACACACGTGACGCACGGGTGACGCCCCTCCGCCTTGATCCAGCAAGGAGGAAGGAGAGGTTGAGGAAGACAGCTCCACCGGCAAAGACGACGGCGTGGTGATGGTGGAGAGGCAAGATCTCGGCAGGCTTCGCCCGAGCACACAACGGAGGAGGAGAGGTGTTGGGAGGGAGGGCTGCACCTTGGAGATGGGTACCGCAGCCCCCCTCCCCCCCCCTTTATATAGGCCCCAGGGCGCCGCCCCGGAGATCCAATCTCCAAGGGGGGCGGCGGCCAAGGGGGTGGAGTGCCCCCCAAGCCAAGTGGGGCGCCCCCCCACCCCTAGGGTTTCAACCCTAGGCGCAGGGGGTGGGCCTAGGGGGGCGCACCAGCCCACTACGGGCTGGTTCCCTTCCCACTTCAGCCCATGGGGCCCTCCGGGATGGGTGGCCCCACCCGGTGGACCCCCGGGACCCTTCCGGTGGTCCCGGACATTACCGGAGACCCGAAACTTTCCCGATGGCTGAAATACCACTTCCTATATATTATTCTTTACCTCGGGCCATTCCAAACTCCTCGTGACGTCCGGGATCTCATCCGGACTCAACAACATTCGTAGTCACATACTAGTCTTCCTTATAACCCTAGCGTCACCGAACCTTAAGTGTGTAGGCCCTACGGGTTCGGGAGACACGCAGACATGACCGAGACGACTCTCGGGCAATAACCAACAGCGGGGTCTGGATACCCATGTTGGCTCCCACATGCTCCTCGATGATTTCATCGGTTGAACCATGATGTCGAGGATTCGATCAAACCCTGTATGCAATTCCCTTTGTCAATCGGTATGTTACTTGCCCGAGACTCGATCGTCGGTATCCCAATACCTTGTTCGGTCTCGTTACGGCAAGTCACTTTGCTCGTACCATAATGCATGATCCGTGTACAACACCTTGGTCAACTTGAGCTCATTATGATGATGCATTACCGAGTGGGCCAGAGATACCTCTCCGTAATACGGAGTGACAAATCCCATCTCGATCCGTGTCAACCCAACAGATACTTTCGGAGATACCTGTAATGCACCTTTATAGTCACCCAGTTACGTTGTGATGTTTGATACACCCAAGGCACTCCTACGGTATCCGGGAGTTACACGATCTCATGGTCGAAGGAAGAGATACTTGACATTGGCAAAGCTCTAGCAAACGAACTACACGATCTTTGTGCTATGCTTAGGATTGGGTCTTGTCCATCACATCATTCTCCCAATGATGTGATCCCGTTATCAACGACATCTAATGTCCATAGTCAGGAAACCATGACCATCTGTTGATCACAACGAGCTAGTCAACTAGAGGCTCACTAGGGACATATTGTGGTCTATGTGTTCACACGTGTATTACGATTTCCGGATAATACAGTTATAGCATGAACAAAAGACAATTATCATGAACAATGAAATATAATAATACTTTTATTATTGCCTCTAGGGCATATTTCCAACAAATGTATGAGGAACTTCGTTAGGTATTTTGGTGGAACGGAATGAAGAAATACATCGCATACTTTGTAGCCTGTTGTGACGTATGCAATAAGGTAAAGGCGGAACACCAAAAACCCGCTGGACTCCTCCAACCTCTGCCAGTATCCCAATGGAAATGGGATGATATCTGCATGGACTTCATCACTAGACTACCCAGGTCTCATCGAGGAAATGACGCAATATGGGTTATAGTGGACACCTTAACAAAGGTGGCACACTTTATTCCTATCCGGACCACATACCGCGCAAATCAACTCGCATAGTTGTATGTGTCAAGAATCATCAGTCTGCATAGAGTACCCAGGACTATCACCTTCGACGGGGGATCTCTCTTCACCTCCGCATTTTGGTCCCGACTTCATCAAGCCTTGGGAACCGTGTTGAAGTACAGCATGGCCTATCATCCTCAGATAGATGGACAGACTGAACGAGTAAATCAAATACTCGAAGATATGCTCAGGGCATGTACATTGGCCCAAGGAACCAAGTGGGAAGACTATCTGCCTTACGCCGAGTTCTCCTACAACAACAGTTACCAGGCCAGCTTAAAGATGTCACCCTATGAAGCCCTGTATGGCCGGAAATGCCGTACTCCATTGAAATAGTCTCAAACCGGAGACAACCGTATCTTCAGAACTGATTTAATGCTCGAAGCGGAGAAGCAAGTAAAGGAAATCCGCGAACGACTGCAATTGGCTAAATCTCGATAGAAGAGCTACTATGATGCCAAACATCGTCAGATCACCTTCGAACCTGGAGAACACGTATATCTCCGAGTCACACCTATGAAAGGAGTCAAGAGGTTTCAGACCCGCGGAAAATTGGCACCCAGATATATCGGTCCATTCCCCGTCATGGCCAGAGTAGGAACAGTTGCATATCAGTTGGAACTGCCACCAGAATTGTCAGACATACACAACATGTTCCACATCTCACAGCTAAGAAGATGTATCTCGCCACGGAGAAAAGGACTGATATGGCAAAGATTGAATTGGCTAAGGATTTGACTTATGAGGAAAAGCCAATCAGAATATTGGATCAGACAGAAAGGGTTACTCGAAGCAAGGAAATAAGGTTTTACAAGGTTCAGTGGAAGCACCACAGCGAAGAAGAAGCGACATGGGAAAGAGAGGAATTTTAAGGTCTGCATACCCAGAATGGTTTTCCCAAGCAACCGAATCTCGAGGACGAGAGTCATCTTAAGTGGGGGAGGTTTGTGACAGCCTGGATTTCGCCTTCTCTCTTTTTTCGGACTTGCCTTCTCTCTCTCTTTCCGGACTTGGTTTTCATCGTGGTTTTTGCCCTGATTTGAATTGCAGTTTGAATCATTTCAAATGGACTAGTCACTTGGGAATATCCTTGGCTTTCACCCAAGTGACCAATCTTCTTTATTCCTCTGGTCAAACCTCAAAATAATCAACTGAATATTTTTCATAAAAGAAAAATATTCATTTCTCCTTCTGAATCTCACTTCAGAACCTTGTGCTCCAAAGCAACCTCAATTTTTCTTGCTCAGAAAAATCTGAGATTAATCCCAAATATTCTTAGAACCATGGCACAACCCTTCCCATGTAAAAATATTTCATCACTTTTTGCAATATTTTTGTTGTAGAAAATCTTTTCACTTCTGGACCAGAAATGCACTTTGTACAACAAGTACATTTTTCCTTGAGATTTTAGCCTTGATATTTCTTGAGCTTAAACACCCTCCTAAGAAACCCTAAACCCCAGGAGATTAGCCTTATTGGTCTTCTAGAAGGTGGCAAACTTATGCCAAGTTTCTGCAGTAAACTTGTCAGCTTAGTGAAGTCTAATCTGGTCGGCCTGGGCATGAGCCACCAACTCCCCTAGACTAAACACTGCACGGTCGAATGCGTAGACAAGGTTTGGCAGCTCCTGGGCATCGTTTTGACCATGCTAGCTTGGTGACCACGCGTGGACACGGTGCCTGGCATGCGTTCGACGCGCTCTGGCTGGCGCCTTGCGCTCTGTTTCGCGCGTGCTCGATCCAGCGCTCGCCTACTGCCACATCGCGCCACCAGCCACGACACATCACCCTTGACCGCTCCCTGGCGCTCGCCGACGCCGGATCCGCCACAGCAAGCACGGGCACATCCCGGCCAAAAGGCCACAGTGCGCGCGTGCACTTGTTTGCTTCTCCAACCGCCTCCTGTGCTCATCCGCGAGCGTTGGCAAGCTTCTGCGTTGATGCTGAGTGTTTGCCCCCTCTTGTTGGAGCTTCTCATTGCTGTTCGCCGCCTGTCCAGAGAGCTCCGGCGGCGACACAACCCCCCCGGCTTCGGCTATAAATAGCGCCCCCCTCCTCACTTGCTAGCCACGCACCACTCTACACCACCTCCACAAACACGTAGACGAGCAGAAGCCCGGTCGGGCAGGCCTCTGGCCGTCGCGCCGACCCGAGGACTCCGGCGATCCCCGTAGTCCAGCCGCCGTGCTCCGGTGTCTCTCGAGCTCAAGCACCTGCTTGGGCGGGGCATTGGGGGTCTGCTGGTGCTGCCTGGACACCGCCAAGCCCTCAGAGCCACCTCTAGCTGTCGTCTCCTTCCTCTCCGACGAATCCCCTCCGCCACCGAAGCTTGCGAGCTCGACTGCGACCTGCTCCGGTCACCTCTCGCCAAGCCACGGGTATGGGCAGGTGCGCCTCGATCCCCGCTTCATTTCTATCCCTATCATTTACCCCAAACCCCCTCGTCGCTGGCGTGAGCTCCGATGAAGCCCCGCCTCCCTCTGATCTCTCTCTCTCTCTCTCTCTCTCTCTCTCTCTCTCTCTCTCTCTCTCTCTCTCTCTCTCTCTCTCACGGCCTGGGGCCCACTGTCGGCCTCACCACGAGCCCGGCAGGAGGCGGGCGTATTCCATTATCCTTCGACGCCACCCCCAAGAATTTCTGTTTAATTCAAATTTATTCAGAAATTTGACCAAACTTTGACCAGCCACCATTTCTAAACCACAAGACCAAATGATTTGATTCTTTTTGCATTGTCTTTGTTATAGAAAGCTCTAGCAGCACACGAGGAGGTGGATTTTTCCTTACTGCCTAGAATTTCTGGTGATTTTCAGAATGTGTTTTGATATTTCTTTTTGTGGTTTAAATTATTTTTCAGAAGGAGAAGCTTGTCTTGAAGCCAACCAAGAGGGGTGTGATCCACCTCTACACTAAGGCAAGCCACACCAGCATTTGGATGGTGTTATTTCAATATCTATGATTTTCTACTTGAATATGACTCATTATTTTCATTTAAAACTTGATAAATAACTTTGGTTAATTTCTATTTACTTTACCATGCTTGATATGCTTGCTTTAGCTTCTGTTTGAATGCATGAACTTGTTTGGCTAAGTAGAGTAATATTTTGCACTATGAAATTGCTATGGAAATTAATGATAGATATTTTGCTAGTAATAGTTTTATATAAATAATGAACTAATAAAAATATTGCTTGGTTATAAAAATGAGTTATAAACAGAGAAGTTTGATTCTTAGTATTGCAAGATGCATATGTTGTTAAGTTTGATCCATGAGCATGAGTTGTTTTACTTTACATGATGAGTAGATTGCATAATTATTTTGATTATATCATGTAGATGATAAAAAGTTTTTATCCAAGCTAAACTTGATTAAGTTCAACGTGAATATGATGTTGATCACATCCTGGTGCCACTGAATCGGGTTTTAATTCAGTGCGACCACATTTACCGTATGGGAAGGTCTTGATTCGGTCCTTTGTTGTGGCTCTCACCGGTGCCTCCCGCGAGGGAAGGTTATGGGCGTGCATACCCTGGCCCGGTAGGCAGACATAACCTTGTGTGCTCGTTTTGTTTTTATGGTACCTTGTCCCCGTTTGGGACCGTTTTGCCACGACGGTGGCCGTTGGTGTCTTTGGTAGACACGGGGCCACCCAAGACCTAGCCCTGAGAGGGAGTTGGTCGGAGTGACCGGGGAGAGTGCATGACAAAGGGAGGGTTTCGTCGGAATGCTTTGGTCCGCATGTATGGGAGTGCAAGGCCAGTATTTCGTAGTGTGGCTAAAGTGCGCTACCTCTGCAGAGTGTAATTAATCTATTGATAGTCGCGTCCTCGGTTATGGGCAAACTCGGAAGTAAGTCACACCATGGATCAACTTTTCTAATAACCTTGCAAACTAAGTAAGTGATGTGATGCATTGGTTCGTGATGAAAGCATGAACACTTGAGGTGTTCATGAGTGATTGGTTTCAGTTGTGACCCGGGTATGGTCACCGTTTGGTTACGAGGTAATCGAATGGTAAGCGAGTCCGAAGGACTCATTGCATGAAATGGTTGTTTTGGTAGTAGTAGTTTTGCATTGAATTAATCTGATTAAATATCATGATATTGTTTGTCATCGTGCTTATGTTTGTTGTGAGCTTGCAAGTACATTCAATGTACTGACCTGGCGTGTTATGCCAGCTTTCAGGCAAGTCAGTTTGCATCGGAGCGCATCTCATGTCTAGGCTGTGTTCACGTCAGTGTCCCTGTGCTATGGAGTTCCTCTACGTCGTTCTTCCGCTGTCGCGTAGCTCGTGCGATCGTGGCCCCGTCATGTTCATTAAATAATATACATACCGTCCAGCAGCACCGTGTGTGCCGCTCGGCCTCGAATCTCGATGTAATATTAGACCTATGTAATTCGCTAGCATCAATAAAGAGGTTGTTTCTGTACCATGTTGTTGTATATTGTTAGAAGACTTGATCTCTGGGCTGGCAATGCAAGGTAAACCGGTTGCTCTGAGCCGCGGTGCCACAACCCTTGGTATCACAGCCGCGCTGATTGTAGGACACGCCTAACAAGTAGATACCGGGCCAACCCAGGGGAGAGTCACTCGGCAGCGGCAAAGACTATTTTGAAGTACGTGAAAATGACTAAAGAGATGGTCCTAGTTTATGGAGGTGAGGAAGAGCTCGTCGTAAGGGGTTACACCATTGCTAGTTTTGAAACCGACAAAGATGATTGTCGATCACAGTCCGGATTCATGTACATCATGAACGGAGGAGCAGTGAGCTGGGTAAGTTCCAAGCAAGATACGGTGGCCGATTCTACCACAGAAGTCGAATATATTGTGGTTTGTGAAGCTGTAAGGGAAGGTGTTTGGATCCGGAACTTTTTGGATGATCTTGGTATTTTCCTAGCCTAGGTAAAACCGTTGGATCTTTATTGTGATAATTTTGGTGCCATCGCACAAGCCAAGGAGTCGAGGAATCACCACAAGACCAGACACATAGATCAGAAAATATCACCTGATACGAAAGATCGTAAAGAATGGTGATGTTGAAATATGCAAAATTCACAGGGATGCAAATGTTGCAGATCCGTTTACTAAGTCGCTTCCACAACCCAAGCATGAGGGGCACATTAGAGCTATGGGCATTCAATGTCTATTTGATTGACTCTAGTGCAAGTGGGAGACTGTTGGAGATATGCCCTAGAGGCAATCATGTATGATGATATTTCCTATGTGTTTATGAATAAAGATAGTCCTTGGACATTATCAATGATGTGTATTAACAAGTACGTGACTTGTTTGTGGGGCTATGTATTGTATGATGACTTTCTTAAAAGGTCCCTAGTCGAAAGGGTTGTGTGGACGCGCAGCGGACTAGACTAGCATATGACACGGGCGATGACTTGGTCTCACTAGCCATGGAGCATTGGATGCTAAACGGATAATATGGACTCAGAAGGATCTGGTCAGATTCGACATAGTCGGATCCGAGTTGAGATAAGGTCCGAGTTGGACAGACCCAACTATGAGACACAGCGATATGTCATATGTGAGTCTCTAGTACAACATACGTTCTATGTCCTAAGACCTGAGCTGGCACATGTACTCAGGATGATGACAGACTTGCTTTGGGCCAACCAAACGCTCCTCCGTGACTAGGTAGTTACAAAGGTAGGTTTCGGGCTTGTCCAGACCCATGCTGCGAGACATGGTCGAGCAAGATGGGATTTGTCCCCCCGATCAGGAGAGATATACTTTTGGCCCCTCGTGTGATCCGACCAAGATAAGCATGGCTATGCGATTAGGATTATGAGATAATCCAGTTAGGGGTCGGCATCACTAGAACGAGAAAGAGGTCGGGCTAGCACAAGGATGACAGACTCGCCTTGAGCCCGACAACATATATCGTTTGGCAAGGGAACAAAAGTGTGATGAACAGGTTCGCCTAACCAGCTTCATCGGACACTTGGAGTCGACACGCTTTGCTAGAGGCCGCTACCGACTAGCTGAGTCGGATGTGATCTGACTTGCGACCAAGTGAACGAGAACCTAAGGGGTCACGTGCTTAAGGGAAGGAACCTGTGAGGCCCGGTCCGACTCCACGAGTCAGAAGTGATCCTGCTCGTAGTCGGATCCAGGCCGAACAGATTTTAGGCTTTAGGGTCCGTGCGAGGCCCAAGTGTTGAGCCTGCGACGGATGCCTATATAAAGTGGGGTTGCGGCACACTCATGGGGTTGATCGCTTCGGCGCTCTCACTAGGGCTTGCATGTGTTGTGAATAGCCACCTCCACTCGTTGCCGACTGTGTGATCGGACCTAGCAGTCCGCCGCACGGTGTTCCTCCTGCACGTGCGGATACCGTTAGAGGTGGTGCACCTGCGCCACTCCGGCGAACTTGTACGTGGGATCCGACGAGCGGCTGTTCGAGGGAGATCGGACGAGGAGGAGACGATCCATGCAAACGCGCTGCCCCAACTCTTCTTCCGCTGCACGACACTGTGTGTCTAGTGGTAGCGATCTATGGTCCATCTCCCGTAGCATGTTCTTGGTTATTCCGCGCGTAGGAATTTTTATTTGCAGTCGACACACCCTATCGTAGATCCCAACAATAATCTCATTTGCCCTAGAAAAAAAAGGAGAGGACTTTCGGGGCGAAGTGCCACCATCTCGAGGCGGAACCTGTGCAGGAGCACTTTTGCTCTCCGGCAGAGCGATTCCGCCGGGATATTTCCCTCCGGGATGGGGGAAATCGAAGCCATCGACATCACCAACAACCCTCTCATCATGGAAGGACCAATCTTCATTAACATCTTCACTAGCACCATCTCATCTCAAACCCTAGTTCATCTCTTGTATTCAATCTTTATCTCAAAACCTCGTATTGGTACCTGTGGGTTGCTAGTAGTGTTGATTACATTTTGTAGTTGATGCTAGTTGGTTTATTTGGTGGAAGATTAAATGTTTCAATCCTCGATGCTATTCAATATCTCTTTGATCTTGGACATGAATATGATTTGTGAGTAGTTAATTTTGTTCTTGAGGACATGGGAGAAGTCTTGTCATAAGTAATCATGTGAATTTGGTATTCGTTCGATATTTTGATAATATATATGTCGTTGCTTCCTTTAGTGATGTCATGTGAACGTCGACTACATGACACTTCACCATATTTTGGGCCTAAGGGAATGCATTGTGGCGTAGTAATTAGATGATGGATTGCTAGAGTGACAGAAGGTTAAACCTAGTTTATGCGCTATTCCGTAAGGGGCTGATTTGAATCTATATGTTTCATGATATGGTTAGATTTATCTTAGTTCTTCTTTCGTAGTTGCAGATGCTTGGAAGAGGGGTTAATCATAAGTGGGTGGTGTTGACACCAGATTTTGGCACGGTCAATAACTTATTTAAGATGGCCTCAAATGGAGAAGTGATCTTAATGAAAGAGTTCCGTATTATTGATATGAACATCTTTGAAGTTTGGGTCATTGCCGTCCGATTTCATCTCGAAGGCCTAAACTATGCTCAAAGTACTAAGATCTTATATTCAGAGTACAGTTTGACCGATTAAGCCCCCAATACGACCTCAAATGGAAAAATGATCTACACGGATTGTCTTCGGCTCGTCGAAACGATCGATTTTGATATAAAAATCGTCCAAATCCGAGTTTGTATGCAAAAGTTAGAGCAATCGGAGTGCAGCCCTGTCACGAGGCGAAATATGGCGCGCCCCACCAGACGCCATGTCTGATTGGTAGTGCGAGTAAAGATCTTTTGCGCGAGCTATTTGATACTCAAGATGACCTCTGATCAAAAAATGTTCAACATGAAAGTTGTTCGTATCGTCGAAACGGCTAAGATTTCTTTTGGACTTGTTTCCATCCAAGATCATTTACCACCACAAAAAAGACCCGCAAGGTGCAGCCAGTTTAAACCGAACAGTTTTGGAAAGTTCGGACAAGACCAATCCGAATTTGACTAGGGTTTTGGACGTGAATCCAAGCCTTTTCCTTGAACGGGAAGTCCAGCCGCCTCTTATATACCTAAGGGGTGACGGCCGATTGAATAACAACTCAATCGCAAAACTCATCTACTTTTTACCCTAATTTTACATCCCTTCCTTGTTCTTTCTCTCTCGTTCTTCGTTCGTTCTTCGTGTTGAAGGGCAGCGATCCTCGAGGCTCTAGGGGCGGGCGAACCGACCTAGGGCAGCCCATAGCCGCCGCGCGTCCAGACGGGGTCCCTCCCGGGCGCGTGGGGTTTCGGGTGCTCAAATGCGCCTGCCGGATTGCTTGTGTACCGCGCTTCCGGACGGGTCTCCTTCGGCGTGAACTGCGGTGCATCACCCTCGATGTTGGAGGTACACGGTGATGTGTTCGTGTGCGAACACACTTTTTGGCGACTCCGCTAGGGACAAAAGATCAAGAATCGTCATCAACTATGTCTAATCTCCCCAATCCCTCGGAAGTTGACGCCGATAACATCATTAAGCCCGGTCTTGATGAACTATCGGATGAACATCGCCAAGCCTATGAAGCGCGCAAGAAGCAGCGTGAAGAGGCTTTTGAGGCGTTCAAGAAGAAGCGCGAGGAGGAGGATTTGGAAGCGTTTCTATCAAGTTTCAAGAAGGACCGTCAAGGCAACATCACTCCGGTTGGAAACGTCAATTTTCCTTCCCTCATCGACGAACAAGATGCAATCACTGTGAGTAAAGTTTTTTCCCCAGAGCAAGTGGCTATGATTGAAAGTCTTGTTAGTAAGGGTAATGTGATGGCATACAATTCTTTTGTGGCTAGTGCTAATGCTCAAAAAAATATGCCTCCATCGTCTAGTGGTAATGTTGGTATATCTGAAAACCCTAGTCCAATTTTACCTATTTCATCGGCACCACCTATGCAACAACAATATAATATGCCGTTGAATTTTTACCCTACTCAAACCAACCAGCTTGTGGCTGCACCTACATACCCTAATCATATTATGAGTGTGCCCAATTCGGAGTCAACGCCGAATCACTTTGTCACACCACCCATAGGTGCAAGCATGTTTGGTCTTCCGCCGAATTATGGTTCGGCGCCCATCCCACAAGTTGCACCAATAGCTAGTACTCAGGTTGCTCCTATGTCATTGCCACAAACATCTTCATCTACATTGGATCCAATTTTAGCTAAATTAAGGGAGGATTTGCATAAGATGTTTCTAGAAACTTTCGGAAACGAGCCGAAAGTAAAGAGTCGTGTGTATCAAAAGCCTTATCCTGAACACTTCGATGCAATTTCTTACCCTCAAGGTTATAAGGTTCCTGATTTTGTTAAATTTAGTGGTGAGGGTACAAAAACAACTTGGGAGCATGTGAGTCAAGATTCAGCAGCTTGGGTGAAGCGGGTTCCATAGAAGAGTTGAAAGTGCGTTTATTTCCTTATCTTTAATCGGCACCGCATTTTCATGGTTTGCTGCTTTACCACATGGCTCAATTCTCTTATGGTCGCAATTAGAGCAAAAGTTTCATGATCACTTTTATAGCGGCAATAATGAGCTAAAGTTGTCACATCTTACATCGGTTAGGCAAAAACATGATGAATTGGTCACCGATTACGTCAAGAGATTTAGAGACATAAAAAACTGATGTTATAGCTTAGTGGTAACTAAGAGAGACTTGGCAGATCTTGTTCTTAATGGTTTGAAAACTCACATTAAAGAGAGGCTAGAAAGTTATGAGTTTTTGAACATTAATCAAGTCTTACAAAAAGCTTTGGCTCAAGAGAGTCGAAGTAAAGAGATTCATAGGTCTACAACCGATCGTCCTAGAATGCATATGGTTGAACACAATGATGATAATTCGGATGATGAGGTTGATGTTTATACTACTGAGTTTGTTTGGTCCTCAAAGTCCAAACCCTATACATGCAATGCCCTTAAGCCGATTCGCAAGAATCGTGATGAGGAGACGAGGTTTACATTTGATATATCTAAGTGTGATAAGATATTTGATGCTCTCTTGCAGGATAAGATGATTAGAATATCACACACCATACCGCTGTTTGACGAGCTGAAACGGCGTGCTTATTGCAAATACCATAATTCATTTTCTCATGCTATTAATGATTGCAATGTTTTTCGACGACAGATACAATCGGCCATTAATGATGGACGATTGAATTTTGCTGAGATGCAAGTTGATAAACAACCCTTTCCGATGAACACCATGGACTTGGAGGGAAAGAAAATGTTAATTCGGCCTAGCATAGCCGAATCTGCTAATAAAGATAATGTTGTTATTGGTGAACCCATGAAAGGCAAGGAGGGCAACAAAGTCTTGGGAAGAGAGGTTGTGCTTGATAAGCAACCCGATGGAAAGGAAGTATTGAAGATCACCATAAAAAATTCCGCACTCGGGGGGCAACCACAAGTACGAGAAGATACTCATGTTAAATTTATCAAGCTCAAGAATTCAGAAGTTGGCAAGTGGGAAAAGAGTGAAGCTAAGCGCAAGCGAATCAAGCCAACTTTTGATATACTGCTATCCAAATATGCAAGTCAAGCGGCCGGTTCTAGCTCTAATCGGCCATCACATTCGAAGCGTTCAAGATCGCTTCCGGAGCAAGAGTTTCGATGCTATGCAAGGCCATATGGGTCATTGGCGCCGATACCATGGATGCCACAACCCTCCTATGTGCCATATTACATGAGAGACTTCAATGGGGGATGGGGGCAGCCCCCAATGGCTCCTTATGCTTTCCATATGGGGTGGACAACACCTAGAAGGCCTGCTCGCGAGAGGCTTTATTATCCCACCCTAGGCCGTTTGAGTTATGGTGCTAATCGGCCAACAAAAAATTCTCCAAGTAAGGCCAATAAAAAAGTGTGGCGTGTTAAGCCAGCTAATGCGGAAATTTCAGAATGCGACAAGCAAAAGGAGATCAAAAAGCCGGTTGTTGGTAATCTGGCTACTTCTAATGGTGATATTGTTATTGTTCAGCAGGGTTCCATGGTTGATGATCATGAGGCGAGCACAAGCAAGGCCAAACCAAGGGATCCCAAATATGCTCAACCTAAGTGGTGTCCTCCCGGTTTAACTAAGACCATGAAAAGGAGGTTACAACGCATGAGGAACCACGAGAAGGTAGAACACAAAGAGGAGAGGCAAAGAGACGAATTGTGTAGTGAAATTCGGCCCATAGCACTCACAAAACAAGTGTGGAGGCCTAAACAAAAACAAAACACAGATGCTTCTACATTAGCTGTAGCAAAACCTTCACCACCAAAAGAGGATGATGCGACCCCTATTACATCGTCTACACTACCTGAAACATCCCCTTCAATTGAGGAATCTTTAAGCCCAATATACACATTGGGAGATGAAGATGAGATGGTGGATTATGAATCTACGCCGGTTCGGGAAGGTATGGATATTAACATGGTATATTACTTACCTTCCGAGTTTCGTGCTATAGGTGAAGAAGGGGAGGTAGCCCAGCTGAATTTTGGTCCTAAGAATGCTATTTTCGAGAAGCCAAGAGAACCGGTGAAACACTTGAAGCCATTGTATCTCAAAGGTCATATTAACGGATTGTCGGTTGCTAGGATGCTCGTTGATGGTGGTGCTGTGGTGAATCTTATGCCCTACTCGGTCTTCAAAAAGTTGGGGTTAGATGATGATGCATTGATGAAGACCAATATGGTACTTAATGGATTCGAGGGTAAAGAAAAGACAGAAGCCAAAGGTGTGATGTGCATGGAACTCACCGTGGGAAGCAAAACTTTGGCCACCACATTCTTCATCGCCGAGGTGCAAGGTAACTATAATGTTATATTAGGTCGCGATTGGGTTCATGCTAACCAATGTGTGTCGTCTACCATGCATCAATTTTTAATACAATGGATCGATGATGAGGTAGAAATCATTCACGCGGATAATTCGGCTTGTGTTGCTTTGGCCGATGCATCGGTCGATTGGAATCATCCCGATGTAACTTGCTTAACAGGGCGTGACCTCTCGGAGTTTGATTTCCTTAGTGCTACAAGGAACGGGTTCATTCCCATCTCTTTAAAGCCGATTGGTGGTAATCAGTTACAAGGTATGATGTGAACAAAAAGTTAAAATCAACGGCCGATATATAACTATCGCCCTTAGCATAAACATGGACGATACATAATTATCGTCCTGAGAAAAATAAATGGCCGATGGAGTGTTGACATCGTCCTTAGAACAAATACATTGCAAATTATTTTTCGGCACACAAGTTTTGCCGAAAAATAGGGGGGCATGTGTTGACACCAGATTTTGGCACGGTCAATAACTTATTTAAGATGGCACCAAATGGAGAAGTGATCTTCATGAAAGAGTTCCGTATTGTTGATATGAACATCTTTGAAGTTTGGGTCATCGCCGTCCGATTTCATCTCGAAGGCCTAAACTATGCTCAAAGTACTAAGATTTTATATTCAGAGTACAGTTTGGACGATTAAGCCCCCAAGACGACCTCCAATGGAGAAATGATCTACACGGATTGTCTTCGTCTCGTCGAAACGATCGATTTTGATATAAAAATCGTCCAAATCCGAGTTTGTATGCAAAAGTTAGAGCAATCGGAGTGCAGCCCTGTCACGAGGCGAAATATGGCGCGCCCCACCAGACGCCATGTCTGATTGGTAGCGCGAGTAAAGATCTTTTGCGCGAGCTATTTGATACTCAAGATGACCTCTGATCAAAAAACGTTCAACATGAAAGTTGTTCGTATCGTCGAAACGGTTAAGATTGCTTTTGGACTCGTTTCCATCCGAGATCGTTTACCACTACAAAAAAGACCCGCAAGATGCAGCCAGTTTAAACCGAACAGTTTTGGAAAGTTCGGACAAGACCAATCCGAATTTGACTAGGGTTTTGGACGTGAATCCAAGCCTTTTCTTTGCACGGGAAGTCTAGCCGCCTCTTATATACCTAAGGGGTGACGGCCGATTGAATAACGACACACAATCGCAAAACTCATCTACTTTTTACCCTAGTTTTACATCCCTCCCTTATTCTTTCTCTCTCGTTCTTCGTTCGTTCTTCGTGTTGAAGGGCAGCGATCCTCGAGGCTCTAGGGGCGGGCGAACCGACCTAGGGCAGCCCATAGCCGCCGCGCGTCCAGACAGGGTCCCTCCCGGGCGCGTGGGGTTTCGGGTGCTCAAAAGCGCCCGCCGGATTGCTTGCGTACCGCGCTTCCGGACGGGTCTCCTTCAGCGTGAGCTGCGGTGCATCACCCTCGGCGTTGGAGGTACACGGTGACGTGTTCGTGTGCGAACAGGTGGCTTGTTCATGTAAGAACATCACCCAAGCACCGATCCACCCACACTTCAAATTATCAAAGTAGCGAACGCGAATCAAATAAACATGATGAAAATGACTAGATGAAATTCCCGTGTATTCTCAAGAACGCTTTGCTTATTATGAGAGACCGTTCCAGTCCGTCCTTTGCTACAAAAAAGATAGGGCTACCTTGCTGCACCTTTGTTAACGTTACTACTTGTTGCTTGTTACAACATACCTTGCTATCAAATTAACTGTTACCGATAATTTCAGTGCCTGCAGAAAATACCTTACTGAAAACTGCTTGTCATTTCCTTCTACTCCTCGTGTTGGATTCGACATCGAAAGGAGTACGATTGATCCCTTATACTTGTGGGTCATCAATCCTCGTCGGGCTCTACCTGCTTCCCGCGGTGGCAGTGCGCGGACTGCTCCATCGCATCTCTTTCCCGTGCATGGTACCTCTCGCGGCGCGCGACGCGTGCCTCCGATTTCGGAGTGCACCTGGCCGGCGGCTCGGGCACTAGCACCCACCGTTGCCCGCGTGGAGGAGCTGCCGACGGGGGAAGAAGATGGTGCAGGGGCGGTGTGGACTGCGCGCGGGCCGCGAGGGTCCAGCTCCGGCGTACACGCTGCGCTGGCGCGGGAGCTACGGCGAGGCTCCAGATCAGGAGCTACCGCCGGTGTCTACCTTGGACCGCTCCAACGCAATGCGGAGGGCCATCTCCTCCTCGTAGTCGAGCTCGGAGCCGGAGCCGCTGCCGGAGCTGGATATCGGAGTGGATGGGATTGGAATCGGAGAGGGGGAGTGAGCTAGGGTTTGGAGCGAGGCGTCCGGATTAGGGGTTTTATGGGACAATTGTGTTGTCGTTGATGGGTCGGGCCTATCAAGCGGACGCGTCCGGGCTTGTCCGGACCGTCCTATATTTGGGCTAGATATGAGGGGTGCCGGTCAGCCCGGGCGTTTGTCCGCGATTTGAGAGGTCCAGTTGGATCGTTTATTTTTTACCGGTCTATAAGAGGTCCGACTGTAGATGCTTTGGTGAAGCCTAATTGTTGGCCTCCTTGCACTCCACCGACACCGACGACAGGAAAAGTGCGGCGTGTTTCGTCTGTCCATTTTGTGAGTGCGCCCACAGCATAATCTCCTTTTCCCTGTCACACCTTTTGACCAGCATACCATGTAACGTAGTACTCATAATGGTGTACTACGTACTAGGCTCGATCAGAGACACGGGCACCCATACACAGTTGGGTCGGGTGGGTGGGAATCGGATATACATACACGGTAAAGAAAAGGAGCCGGCCAATGGGATCGCCGAGTAGATCATGATGGAGTGGGGCATGCGTGCTTTTCCATCGTCCTCGCATCATTGCTCACTTGGATCTCATGAACGCACCGCATCTTAGAGCACCCATTGGACGCGCCAATGAACCGAGGCCAATCACATAGCTCGGGTGTCCGATGTGCCCTCCCCCTACGTATCACCGTCAATCCACACCCTGCGTGCCGACGCCGCCGCTTTTCCAGCTTACGGTGCGCGGCGTATGCATGCATGCACATGCCCGCCGGCCGCCTATGCGAAGCACGCTTCGTAGTGGCGGACACCGCCGCAAAGCGAGTCCTTCGCGCGGGTCGCCGCTCGACCGCGACGCGCGCGCGCCACCCGCAGAAATATCTCCCTCCTATCGCTATCGTAGTATCGACTATCGAGTGGGGTGATGGACGCACCCAACAATACGAGCACGAGAGAGCATGCATGTCACTGGCGCTAGGCGAAATGGACCCCGTTTAACTCACCGGCCGCCTCCTTTGCGTCAAAGCGACTGGCACTCGCACACTCGGTGTGCCGCTTGAATTGGGCTCAGGCATTAGTCAGGGATGTAAGTTAAGTGGGGCATATCAGAGCCGACATGTTGTGATTGTGATGAGCTTCCCTAGCTAGGCTATGAGCAACAAGATTTGCATTCCTCAAAGAAAAAAAAAAAAGATTTGCAGCCCTATTAGAGAAAGACAAATCAACTATACTAAATACAGTAGCCTGAATACAAATGTCCTCACAAAACGGGGCAGTTGACGTGGACGAGAATCCTCATCCATTCATAGTTTAATGGCCTCAAGACCAAAATAATTTTGTTACAACCCATCTCATTTGCCAAAGCGATTCCACGTCAAATAGCTAGCGCAAATTTTTACTAGTACAAATCTTATCCCATTTCCCTATAGTCATATTTTTCTTTCTGAAATTGCCATGTCGACTGATTTTTGCCAAGTCGGAGTACAAAAAATTCTACATTTTGCCTACATATTGACATTTAAAGTCTCAGAGTTTGCCATTTCACTCATACACACTTTATTATTTTTTGCAATGAGTTAGAGAAAATATTTTCTAATTTTTTTCATGACTTCTGTATAGGCTTTTAGTTTTGCCGTGGATCATGCCAAATTTGTTATATTTTTGTGTGTGTTTTTAAAGATCATGGCAAATTTGATATGTGTTTGTGTTCACTTATTCATTTCGTTTTTGCCATGGATCATGGCAAATTTGTTGTACATTTTGTATACCATGGCATTTTTTGTTACATCTAGGAGAATGTGTAGGCACATTTGTGTCAGCGACATCACAAAGTTAAGGAAGATTTATTCTAGTGACATGGCATTTTCAGGAAATATTTGTCGTATCACTAGTAAAAATTTCTTGCACTTCCCTACACATATTCATATTTTCTCTCTCTCGAATTTACATGTAACAAGACATTTTCTATTGATTTTTTTCCATGTTAAATTACAAATTTTCATACATTTGTCTTTATATAGACATATAAATTTACTAATTTTCCATATGATAAGTTAATATTTTTCCAAAAATTTGCATGATTACAAATTTCCAACAATTTACCATGAGATAAGGTAATCTTTTTCCAACAAGTTACCATGTGATGATTATTAAATTTCCAACAATTTGCCACTATTTATTTAAAAAAAATCCTTGATTAAAAGTACAAACTTTTTCGCTAATTTTTCCATGATCTATGGAACACTTTCTATCAAAGTTGCAGGTGACCATGGCAAAATTTTAACTCAGCATGTTTTCTCATACAAATACAATTTTAATTTTTATCCTGCATATGTTTTTATGCATTTGTACCATGGAAAATTTATTGTATATACCATGGAAAATTTATTTGTCATTTCACGGCAAATTCTTTTTCGTATGCATCATGGCAATTTTATATCACCTCTAGGAAGACTTTTTTTTCATTGTATCATGGCAATTTCTTATGCTTTTTATATTTTTATTCATGTATATGAAATCTTGAAGCACAACAATTTTATTTTTATATTTAGGGTGATTTTAATTATGGTCATAGCAAACTCACTTTTTATATGAAATTGCCCCCTTTTTCTTGTTTTTCAATATGACGGCTTTTGGGCCTAGCAAATTATGCTTTTTTAGGGGTAAATTATGTTTTTGTTAATTTTTTTTTGAGGAAGGAAAGAGTAACAACTACTACTCTTCAGCCACCACGGCGTCAGCAGCTAACACTGCAAATAGATCTTCCGGCACTCCCGCCACCATTTGCATGTCCTCCATGCCTCTTGCGCGAGCAGCCAAGTCGTGGGCAAGATTGTTCTGGTTCCTGTTAATGTGCATAACCTGTGCCTCACTGAATTTCCCAAGTTCATCCTTGATGTCAGCAATAACATGATAACTGGCGGACAGTTGGCTGCTCCTGGTTTTAAACTATTCGCTACTATCATGCAATCTGTCTCCGCACAAATGGGCCCTCTGTACAGCTCTGACAGGGATCGCAGCCCGGCCAGCATGGCAGTAGCTTCTGCCTCTTCCACATTCATGCACCTGCCAACTCTCTTGGACAGTGAGAATAGGACTTGTCCCCTGTGATCGCGTGCTACCGCACCAGCATGGGATTGGCCGCTTTCCGCATTGAACGCAGCATCAGAATTTAACTTAACCGTCCCTTCGGTCGGGGTACGCCACTTGTTAGTATTGCATGCCTTGGGAACCTCCCCATGCACGTCCATACCTCCGGCCCAGTATGCCCCTGAGCTCGATCCGCCTCCAGTTGTCACCTGTTGCTTTTGCCTTTGGTTTTCTCCGGTTGCCGTCCCTATACTAGCGTCACATCCCTTTAGTTCCTCCTCGTACTGAATCAGAAAATCGGTCGAGCGACTGACTAGCTCCTTCCCGGAGCTGTGGATGCAATCATCTCGAAGGAACCAGCAACGCCATAGCAGGAGCAGGATCCTTGCCCTAGTATTCCCGTCACAAGGGCTCAGGAGGAGTTGCAGCCAGTCCTCACCAGTATACCTGAATAGAGCATCATTAGGCAAGTCCCAATGTCCCCTCATTTCATGTTTGAGAGCATAGCTTTTTGTACAGGAGACCACAGCATGAAATTCATCTTCCTCAGCGTTACCACAAATGCTGCAAGTACTGTCAACTTCGAGTGTGTGCCTCCATTTATTTTTCTTTGTAGCTAGGGTATTGGTAGCAACTCTCCAAGCGAAAATTTTCACTTTCCCTGGTACCTTGGACTTCCATATGATATCCCAAATGGATCGGTTGTTGGCCTCGTTGGACGAGCTCGAAGGTTGAGTGGTCGAACGACTTTGAAGCGCCACTGCCAGTTTGTACGCACTCCTGACAGAGAATGTGCCAGATTTCTCATAGTGTCACGCTAAAGTGTCCTCTGTCCTTGAGGACGGGATCTTGATCTCGCAGATAGCTTCCGCATCAAATGGGTAAAACAGTTGGTGAACCAGGTCTCTATCCCAGGCTGTTCCGTCAGGTAACATAAGCTGGTTCACCCATCTTAACCTGGACCGCTTAATGAACATGGCTGGCCTAAGCCCCTCTTGACGGGGAATCCAGTTATCTCTCTGGATGGTAATGCTCTTCCCGTCGCCTATTCTCCAGACAAGGCCGGCTTTTAGAAGATCCAGTCCATGCTCAATCCCTCTCCAGACCGGAGATGCCTCCGAGGCAAAAACCGTGTCCGTTAACTTGCCATGAGGGTAGTACTTAGATTTTAGGACACGAGCACAAAGACTATCTGGCCTTTGAAGAAGCCTCCAGGCTTGTCTAGCAAGCAGAGCCTGGTTGAAGAGGTTCATATCTCTGAATCCAATACCTCCCCCTCTTTTCGGTTTGGTCATCTGCTCCCAGGACATCCAGTGTACTTTCCTATGCCCATTCTCGTCGCCCCACCAGAAATCCCGAATCAAACGCTCATATTTATCACAGAAGCCTTGGGACATTTTGAAAACACCCATACAGTAAGTCGGTAGAGCCTGCAGCACCGATTTGACTAGTGTTTCCTTGGCCGCATGAGACATATACCTTTCCGCCCAATTCGAGCATCTCTTTATAAACCTCTCCATGATCGGTTGAAACATCGAGTCCTTCATTCTCCCATCAGGAGTAGGAAGGCCCAGGTATTTACTCTCAAAAGTAGAGGATGAGATCTGTAGAGTATCATTAATAGCATTTTGTGTCTCAACAGAGCAGATCTCGCTGAACAACAAAGAGCACTTGCTGTTACTAAGGAGTTGGCCTGAGCCGGCTTGGAAGCGTTCTAGAACCTGCATGACACATTCCGCCTCCTCTTTGCACGCCTTGAAGAACAGTAAGCTATCGTCGGCGAACAGGAGGTTTGAAATCCCGGGGCTCCCTCTCGCAATTTTAATCGGGGGTGATCTTTCCTTGTCTTATCTCCTTGTCCAGCAAACAAGACAGTCCTTCTGCCACAAACAGGAAGAGATAGGGGCTTAAGGGATCACCTTGCCTTAGGCCTCTCGACGGGGTAAAAGGATCCAGCAGTTCCCCGTTATATTTCACGGTATAACGTACTGATCAAACACAGCTCATTACCCAATCGACCCATTTTTTGTCAAAGCCCAGCTTCAGGAGGGCTTCTTCCATAAAACTCCAGTCCACTCTATCATAAGCCTTGGCAAGATCCAATTTGAAAGCACAATGTGTATTCCTTGCTTGTTTGCTGTGCTGGATCTTATAAAAACATTCAAAGGCAATTGTGGCATTATCGGTGATTAGCCGTCCAGGGATGAAAGCACTCTGGGTTTCGGAAATAAGATCATCCAGGAGTGGTCTAAGCCGGTTAACCATGCACTTGGATATCACTTTGTAGATCACGTTGCATAGGCTGATAGGCCTATAGTCCCTTAGGAACTCAGGATTATTGTTCTTCGGGATTAGCACTATGACCGTGTCATTTACCCCCTCCGGCATGATACCATCCTTGAAGAAACCTAGGACCGCATTGATCACGTCCTTTTTGATCGTGCTCCAATTCCTTTGGAAGAATCTGGCCGGGAAACCATCAGGCCCGGGGGCTTTCAAGGGTCCAATTTGAAACAGCGCATCACTAACCTCTTTCTCTGAAAAATCCTTAATCAAAGATTCGTTCATCTCTCCTGTTACTCTTTCATGCATGCAGTCCACAATCACCTTGGGGTTCACCCCTTCCTCCTTGGTGTAAAGTTGCTTGAAGAAATGGGTGGTCATCTCCTGTAACTTTGTTCTGTCCTCTATCCAAACTCCAGTTTCATCTTTGAGCTTGCAGATGGAGTTTTTCTTCCGCCTCCATGAAGCTTTCCTTTGGAAATACTTAGTATTTCTGTCTCCCTCTCGCAGCCACAACGCTCTCGACCGCTGTCTCCACATCATCTCCTCACGGAGGAGCAGCTCATCCAATTTCGCGGCTACGGTCTTGATCTCTCTGTCCCTCGATGCAGACGCCGGACGTTTCCAGAGACTGCCCAACTGTTTTCGGATCGTAGCTATTTGTTTGATGATGGATCCAAAGTTGTTCTTTGCCCAGGAGTTCAGAGAGTGTTGGAGGTCCTCTAACTTTTTGGACATGTCAACCAAGTTATTAGCAGTCATTTTCCCCCTCCATGAGTTGACTATAGCATCCGAAAGGGACTCCATCCTCTCCCACATATATTCGTATCTAAAAC
Organism: Aegilops speltoides; assembly: GCA_021437245.1. Lineage (NCBI taxonomy): Eukaryota > Viridiplantae > Streptophyta > Magnoliopsida > Poales > Poaceae > Aegilops > Aegilops speltoides. Next base: position 308,440,160 of record CM038143.1, read on the forward strand.
CCTTCTTTATAGGTCTCCATTCCTGCCTAGGCCCGAACCTTAATAGCAGAGGGAGATGGTCGGACCGAGAGGAGCAGATATGTTCCACTGACGCCTCCGGGAATAATGTACTCCACTCCTGATCCGCTAGTCCCCTGTCTAATCGAGCTTTCACATTGTCCTCCCCACTCTGTTTATTATCGTATGTCCATTTTGGCCCCCTAAAGCCAAGATCGTACAACTTGTAGTCCGTGAGTAGCTCTCTGAAGTTTGCCATGTATCCTTCATTCCTTTTCGCTTTGGAGAGATGTTCGTGCTGCCACATCGTTTCATTAAGGTCTCCCATCATGAGCCAAGGTTCGTTAGATAGAGGACGAATTCTCCTTAGTTGTTCCCACATGTGATGCCTTTCACTTGCTTTCGGCTCCCCATAGACGAAGGTACCCCGCCATTGTTGGCCATGGGGGTTTAGACGGACTAACACATCGATGTATCGAGGGCCAACAGCGAGCTTCTTTATTTCAACTTGCTCATCATAGAAGAGAGCGATGCCTGCACCTTTCCCCACTCCCTCATGGGAGATACAATTCTTGAGACCTAGTCTCCTACGTAATTTATTGACGTACGACTCGCTTTTCCTAGTTTCAGAGATAAAAACCAAAGACGGACGATAGGTGCGCACCAGGCACACCAACTCATGAACCGTCCGGGGTTGCCCAAGCCCCCGACAGTTCCAGCTTAATATCGTCATGGCTCCTGGCGGGTGCTGTCCATCGCACCCACCAGTTGAGCGAGAGCCCCGGGCTCGGTTGCTTCCTTTCCGCCTTCTTCCCCACTGTTGCTCTTACCCTCATGTTTCTCTGCATTCCTTTTCTTCCTGTACTGGTCTGAATCCGCACCCTCATCTAGCTCACCTGCTGCCACCGCCTCTTCCTGTCCTCGAGCCTCCCTCTTTCCAAGGATCGACCTAGTTGTGGCCGACACCCCGCTGGAGTCCTTTCTGTTAGCCTTGTTCCTTCTGCATTCTCCTTTTGCCTCAGATTTTCTACCTGCATTTGCACCTGTGGTCTCAGCCCCATTGACGTCCGCATCTTTATTCTTCTTTTCTGTAGGACCTTGAGATACACCGATGCCTTCCTCCACCGCAGGGCTGTTGCGAGCCATCGGCACCGCTACCTCAGCAGCCCCCAGGACCTGGAGTGGTTGTGTTGGTGTGGGCACCTGAGTAACAGCAGCCAGCGGGTCCCCAACCCGCACAAAGCGCGGGGTCGGGCCAAAGCCAGGAGGGAAACTGAGATCTTCTGGTTCCATTACCTCCCTGCCTCCCCCCTCGCCTGAGACCGCAGATGCATCAGTGCCCTTCACGAGGCTCGGATCCCTCTGATTGGCCATTGCCAACATGCCCCCCTTGCCAGCCTGCCCCTTGGGAGTGACCTCACCGACCTTGATGGCGCTAACTGCGGCAATGGCAGCCTGCACCGTTGGGTCTGCAAGCACCTCCTCCGAGATGCTGTTGTAGCAGATCATGGCCATCTTCCTTGGGGCCTTCTTGGACTCCTCCTCAATCTCGGGTCCAAAGTTGAGGAACCTCCGAGCACCTCCACCGTCAGGCAGGATCACCCCACTCACACTATTGCTCTTTTTAAAGGGAGAGGCACGCATTGCTGCAGTGTACCTCATCATCTGGAGGTCCTCCGGCAGCTTACAATCGCGTTGGCCATGTCCAATACAACCATAGTAAGCACAGAAGCGGGGAGCTCTCTCATACTTCACTTCTAGGATATGCAGCTCATTCTCCTCGCTGCCTATCTCTCCTAACACTCTGGTTTTGATGTTCCTGGACAGAGGTCCATCTACATCATGTTTGACTCTCACCCTAATGAACTCATTTCGGATCCTGCCATTCCTATCGGTATCTACCTCCAAAACTTCGCCAAGCAGGGAGCCCAGCTTCTCCCCTACCTCTCTGGAGAGGAACAGAGGGGGAACATCAAAAATCTGCGCCTAGATTGGCATATGGGCGATGTCGACATTACCCGGCGCCCTAATGCCGTCCACCGGGACGATGAGGAAGGCATCACCACGGTGCGTCCACGGCCCGTTGTCGAGGATGAAGCAGAAGTCTCCCTCCTTCTCGAACTCCAGGAGATACCTGTTGTTCTTCAGTTGCGTGTAGTGGAGCCTGCCTCGCAGGCCCCACTTGTCCTTCAGCTCCTTGAAGAGACCCATGGCGCTGAACGCCTGCATCGAGAAGAACAGGCCAACGGCCAGCCATCTATTGCGCATGGCCGCCCTCTCTCTCGAGAGGTCGAGTAGCACCACATCCGCGGCCTGCCCTTCCATGCCCGCCCGGTTGTTAGACCTGGACGAGCTGCCCCGTAGCAGCTGACGGCTCCTGCCATCAGCGCGTTCGCATGAGCCGATCTCCTCTAGCTCCCGCGCCGCCCCCTTGCCATTGCCTCCCTCCTGGTTCGCCATGGAGTGTTGTGGGTTGCAATGGTGTGGGGAGAAAATCTGAGGTTGTAGGCGAACCCCTGGACCTGGATTTATAGGGTGGGTACCGCACTCCGATCTCATCCTATCAACTGGAATGGGTGAATTCTTCCCTACTGCCTTGGTCTGCAAGATCTGATTCTGCTGCTCATACCCTCGTCCCCGATCCGGTGGATCATCCTTTTCCTTTATTTACGGGGTTTCATGCCTTGCGAGTTGATCCTGAACCAAAGAAGGCCGACACAGATCTTCCCTCATCTCTCTAATCCTGCTCGCCAATCTGCCCAGGCACAGATTCATGGGGATTCCTTGATCCCTTGCCTCTTCCTTCATCGCCCTCGACCGTGCTTTCCTTTCCATTAGGTCACAAACTACCTTTCTGGCTCTCAACCATGATTCCCGTAGTCCCAATGGATCAAGGTGGGCGGCGGAGTTCGTGGAATCCACCGAACAAATCTCCTCTCCCGTGATCTTCGTGGTCACCGACGCTTGTGGTTGGCCGTCGCCGATCCCCTCCGATCGCCCTGGGATCGCCTTTCCTCGCCCTCCGGAAATCACGGAGCTCATGTCGCCCAACCACAGGCCTTTCTCACGGATACTGGAGCAACTATGCATGTCTGTGAGTTAATTATGCTTTTGTTAATGGCAATACTTTTGCAAAAAAACTACTGACTGGGTAAGCCTGTTTATGCTGGGCCAGTTTGTCGTTGCGCTGAACAACCACTTGAGCGAACACTCTAGGGAATGTTTGACATTCTCTCGGTCGCTCAGGGGGTACCTCTTGAGCTGACGCTCCCGTTATTGGCATCCTAGTTTGAAGGATTACATCTATAATTGTGTTTTGGTGATCCACAATATGGCTCACTGAGTTGCTTTTATGCTACATGATGGTTTCTAGCTGTGGATGGCCTAGCCAAACTTGCTAGCTCATGTGCCAGTGCTACAATATTCGACTATGGCAGAGAGTGCGCTCAAGTACGGCATTTACGAGCTCCGGTGACATTTGGTAGCAACATGGAAACATGTGCCTACTTGTGCTCTATAAAATTTGTATCAACAACCAGCTTGAGTATGGCTGAGATTTGCTCTATATGAAAGTTGCCATGCGACCTTTTTCCAGAAAAACACACACTTTGCCATGTTCGATGAGATTTTTTTCCTAAATTACCATGTAACCATTCACTTTTCTGCAATTTTGCCATGACATATAGAGCAATTTTTTTGCCATGTCACTTATACTATGTTTTTCTATTTTTTTCATCACATGTAGTACTTAGGCGACAACTCTTTTATCTAGTGACATGACATTTTTGTTGTATATAACATGTTTGAAATGGCTTTTTTGTTGCATCTAAAAAATTATAGTTAGATTTGTGTTTCAACATGGAATTTTTTAAGAAAAATATTTGCACATTGACATGGTAATTTTTAAAATAATTTGCCATGTTAGTTGTCGAGGGATTGATTTGTGCTACGGGAAACCCTCCAAAACCCTGGTTCGAACACTGGGGGCCCTTTCGCTACCTATCAACTGGACGGAGAGCTTGGCGAGGCTACGAGCTAGCAGAGCGTGACGGAGGCACACACAAGGCACGATAGGGACACAAGGAGCTACCCAGGTTCGGGCCACCAAGCGGTGTAAAACCCTACTCCTGCTTATTTGGGATTGCTTGGGTGATAATGCACTAGAGCTAGAAGGTAAATGAAGGTGGAATTTTGGATCCCCCTCTAAGGTAGCGCACCGCCCCTTTTATAGCTGCTTTGGTCCTCTTCCCCGAAAATATTGGCGAGAAGGGTTGCCACACAACGGCAATTCAAAGGGGGACATGCGCTCAGCCATATCCTGACAAAAAAGCGGTCTTCACCTGGAAAAGGTGCTATCCATGATGCATTGGTGGGCTCGGCGATGAAATCTGCCCTAGCGCGCTGTGACACCGTGATCTTCTTGCACCGAAGTGATACACTTTGAAACTTGCTTTGGGAGAGGTAGACGATGTTGCTCCCTTATCACCGAAGAGGAAATCTTCCCCGATCGTGCCTGCTGGCACGACCTCTGTTGTTGTCGCCTTGTGCAGGCACGTCACCAACGTGGTGGGCACGCAGCTACGCAACCAGCGCCTGCACAGCTACCCCGCACGGAGGGCCTCGCGGGAGGCCGCCTCATGAGGGATGTCAGCCTCGCTGCAGGAGACGGTCTTCAGTAGAGCCTCGCCTCGCGGAGAGGGTCCTCGCAAGGCCTGGCCCTCACGAGGTGTCTTGCTTCATGGCTCCCACGCCGGGCCGCCTCTTGATCTGCTCACCAGGCGCCGCTTCCTGGATCGCAGGCAGATGGCCCGTGGCACCTTGGTTTCCACTGGACCAACATTAGTAGTACAAATTTTATTCCATTTTCCTACACATATTCATATTTTTCTTTCTGAATTTTCCATGTCGCTAGTCGAAATTTTGGTTGATTTTTGCCATGTGAAAGCACAAGAATTTCTACATTTTGCCTACATGTAGACATTTAATATCTCCAAGTTTTCCATGTCACTCATACATAATTTTTTATTTCTGCAATGAATTAGAGGGCATCTTTTTTATTTTTTGCCATGACTGTTGTACATGCTTTTAGTTTTTCCATGGATCATGCCAAACTTTCTATCTTTTTTGGTGTGTTTTTAAATATCATGGAAAATTTGATATGTGCTTGTGTTCACTTTTTTATTTAGTTTTTGCCATGGATCAGGGCAAATTTGTTGTACATAACTCGTGTATCATGCCATTTTTTTGTTGCATCTAAGAGAATGTGCAGGTACATTTGTGTGTGCGACATCTCAAATTTAAGGAAGAATTATTCCAGTGACATGGCATTTTTAGGAAATTGTTGTCGTATTACTAGTAAAATATTCTTACACTTCCCTACACATATTCATATTTTTTGTCTCAATTTGCCATGTCACTAGACAAAATTTTATTGATCTTTTCCATGTCAAATTGCAAAATTCCTACCTTTTGTCTTCATATAGACATATAAAATTTACTAATTTACCATGTGATAAGTTAATATATTTCCAAAAAGTTGCATGATTACAAATTTCCAAGAATTTACCATCTGATAAGTTAATCTTTTTCCAAAAAGTCGCCACAAGATGATTCCAAAATTTCCACTAATTTTCCATGTTTTATGTAAAAAAAAACTTAATTACAAGTACAAACTTTTTCACTAAGTTTTGCATTATAGCACATGTTTTGTCAAAGTTGCAATGGACCATGGCAAAATTTTAACTCTGCATGTTTTCATACAAATACCGTTGTAATTTTTATCCTGTGTGTGTTTTTTTATGTATTTGTAGTTTTGTACCATGAAAAAATTATTGTATATACCATGGCAAATTTATTGATCATTTCACGGCAAATCCTTTTTTGTATGTACCATGGCAATTTTTTATCACATGTAGGCCGTTTTGTTTTCATTGTATCATGGCAATTTCTCTATGTATATTTTCATTCATGTATATGAAATCTTGAAACGCAACAATTTTTTTATATGTAGAGTGATTGTAATAATGATCATAGCAAACTCTCATTTTATATGAATCCCCCCACTTTTTTCTTGTTTTCTGAGACAGCTGACTGGGCCATGCCCGTTTGTTCTGGGCCAGTTTGCGGTGACTTTTGGCTCGTTCCATCTTGCTAGCTCATGTGCCTATGGCAGACAGTGTGCTCAAATACGGCATTGACGAAACTCCGGTGACATGTGGAAGCAACATGGAATTATCTGCCCACTTGTGCTCTGTAATTTGTTTGCATAACGACCAGCTTGCTAAACATAAGAACAGAGAAGATTAGTTTGGAAAAAACAGGTTATCAGAATCCATCTCAGCCGGAGGG